>OZ005651.1:225415190-226791440 GCA_963930645.1 Salticus scenicus
ATTACACAGTATAAATTCACTGAAATTAACATAAACTCATGTATTGACTCAAATTAACATCAAAAGACAAAAGTCCTTTGGTTCGTGCAGTTCCTAGTGCCAAAGGAAGTTCCTAGTGCCTTGGCTTTGGTAATTTAATCTAATAAGACCTAATCTAAAAATAAATAAATAAGACACTAGAAAGAGATAAATCATTATAATAGAGTACTGTTGAAGAGTTTTCCGCAACTGTGTAAAATAATAAATAATGAAATAGTTTAATAACGTAATTTAAAATAAATCCCTAGAAAAAGAAAGAGATAACTGCTCTTTGCCGCAGATGAGAGAGAAAGAGAAAAAAAGTTAGCTTTTTGCTTCCTTCTGACTCGGGAGGGGAAGATTGACCTTGGAGGGTCAGGGAGGCAGAAATGCTTTCTCCCCCCTGGCGGGTCGAGAAAAAGCCAAGAGAAAATGACAGAGTATGATACTTGCGGATTTTAATAGCGTATCGGGTGAATGAGCCAGGTTTTTTCGGGAGTTTTAGTTTGTGGCAACAGGGAAAAAAGGACGCCGAGTTGAAGGCGGGAAAAAGAAGGTAACGCGGGCAGAACGGGAAGAGGGGACGCCGCAGAGAGTGCAAGTAACTGTACGTGTCGGTCCTTTGGGGCGAAAGCCCCGGCTGGGGCTCTGGTGTGCCCTCCTTCACAGAAATATACTGCATAGCTTTGAAGTAAGAACTACTTTCTTATAACAGCTTAAGTAAAAAATTTAACCATGGAAGATCAACAGCAAGATCGTACGAAGCTCAAAGTATGGGAAGCTTCTTGTGAAGCTCAAAGTATGGGGATAGCCTAACCACGGCAAATGTGATAGGAATTGCCAGTAATCTGTTGAGCATTATTCTGTCCACTTTTGGAAAATAAACGTAGCTTCCTGAAATGAAAAGCATTATTCTAGATGCCTAGTTTTAGAGACTGGAGATGCTGACGTTACTTTGAAGGTGTATGATGCTAGAAAAAAGAAAAGGGAAGTTGAATGCCCCTTTAAGAGGATAATTTCCGGAAGAGAAAAAAAAGGGGGGGCTTTCCTGTATTGGAGAAGAAAAAGAGTACCTAGTCGGCAGCGATTAGTATGTGGTCGGAAGATTTTTTTTCCGAAAATAAATGTGGATAGACATCTTCGCAGTCATGCCGGAGAAAAGCTGTACATGTGTGAGTTGTGCTTGTAAGGATGGTTGGAAAGGTGCTTAAATACACCTCTAGGCATCTCCACAGCAGAAAAACCCGTGAGAATGTGAAATATGTCGTAATGGTCTTTCCCAAGAAGTTAAATGTTGAATAGGCAGGTACGCATTCTGACTGAGATGATAGGCACCTGTGCAACAACAAAAAAAAAAGTTTAATGGCTTGAGGAAAGTGGAAAACCAGTCATCCTCTGACACCCGAATTTTGAGGTAATAAATGTTATTTCCTTCTTAAATTTTAAGGCATTGTATGTGTATTTTAAAGGGTGTATTATTTCAAGAGCAAATTCTAATTTTTAAAGAGACTGTTAATTTGTTTAATAAAGCATTGGTGATGAACTCTTAACCCAAAGAGACATTTAACTGTAATTAAAGTAATTTGCTTGAAATTGAGTATAATGTTTAGATAGTAAAGATTAATTTATGGACTAAAGTAAGGAATAAAAAATTATTGAGTTACTGTATACTATTAATTTTTTTTTATGGGAATTAAGAAGTTGATTAATGTATCTGCTGAATGACCAGAGGATCAAATTTTATCGAATGAAATAAAAGTAAAATAATAACATGTGATTCTTATTATTATTGCTTGATTTCTCTATGTGTGTCAGTTGAATTATTTGTATATATGATTCAGTAAATTACCTGACAGTTTAGTTCACAGTTGTTCAGTTTGGTTTAATTCTTTAATTAACAATTTTGTATTTATTAGATAATTGTAGGAAGCTATTAATCGATTTAAAAACTGGCTAGAAAACAAATTGTATGAAAATTTAATGAGATAAATTTAAAGAGATGTATATAATTTACCTAAACTCTCAATTTTGGGCAGAATGTTTAAATGAACAACTGTGACCATTTAAATTCCTTTTTTTTTGTTGGTATCTTTTGGCTGATAACTGTCAGTTTTTTTTTTTAGAAAAAAAGGGGGAAAGGAAAAGTTATATATATATTTACATGTTTTATTTTATGGGCAATGTAGTACCCTGCTGTGAGGGAAGTTTTTGGCTAAAGGAGTCAAAAGAGGTTAAAATTGAAGAGTAAATTAAAAGATAGATTTACTTATGTAAGTCTTAGGATGTAAGAAAAAAAGAAAATATCTGTATTGTTGTATAATGAGATCTATTTTATATGTTAGTGCTGACTTCTCAATAACTCACAGCAGGATACATGAATAATTTTTTTATTTTTTTGTTTATTTTTGGGGGTGGAAAATTGCCCACTTTGTTTTTCTTTTTATTATTTTTCTTTCATTAGTATCATGTATAATATTTAAAAAGGTTGGCTATGAGAGTCTCTGTCTGTTCATAATAACCCAAAGAAAGTTTAAAGTGGGTTGTGCTGGGACAGAGGCTGCCATAGACCATAATGTAGGAAAAATCATTTTTACACCTACCTTGTGTAAAAATCACAACAGAACTGGCACAAGTTCTAGGGTGCAAGTTCATTGCACAAACTTTAGTTTTTGTTGGGTAACCTGGGGTATTGCAAATTTAACACAACGCGCTTTAAGGTGATGTAGTAGTAGGATGAGGAAAATTTAAAAGATAAAATAAATTAACTTAAACCAACGATGAGAGAGTAAGAACAAAACAAATCTAACTTTCCCATCGTAACAGTACAAATTATCCAGATAAATTTTTGTTTCCGACTAATTGGGAAAATCAACATTCTATTCTGTATTACATTAATAATCACCAGAATTTATTTTATTAGCTTGATTGAAATTGTGATTTTAATCAAATTATTATTAGTTTATTTCTTTATTTATTTTAATTATTGATTTAATTTGCATTGAATATTCTAACTTATATATATTTTTTATCATAATTATTATAAACAAAAATCAGTACAATTAATTTCAATTTTTTTTTTCCTAAGTCCACAAAATTAAGAATCCTGATAATCAATATGACTAATTTACAGTCGGTAACAAAAGTGTCCGAATACTAGCAAAAATTCCAATGTAAAAAAGTACACTTCATACGGTTTTGTTAAATAAATCCTTGTCAAATCCTGTTCTTAGTCAGTGTAAGAAAATGATTCGATAAGGATTTATTTAACAAAACCGAATGCAGTGTACTTTTTTTACATAGGAATTTTTGCTAGTGTTCGGACACTTTTGTTACCGACTGTACGTTTTAATATAATTCTTGTGTAAAATTTTAAATTAGTACATAGTGGGGAATGTCCCATTCATCCCAACCATCACATGATCACATAAAACAGGAAATAGGCTTAATGAACAATTGTCAATATTCTTCTTGACTATCATAAATACAATAAAAGATCTTTTCACCATATAAGAGTTATATTAACTTTAAGCAAATAGTTAATTTCTTAACTACTACCTAACTGAATCAGTAAAAACTTACTTTGGCAGCTGAAAAAGACACTGTAATTTTTTTATGCCCTTCTATGAATAGCACAATTTTGAAACTACACTTGATGAATGATCTCAGTGCTGCCATATATCAGAAAAATTGTCAAGTTTCCGTTGCTTGCAAAACATAAAAATTTTGCTATTGTCCCCTTCATCCTGCGTCCCATTCAACCCCACTCTCCCGTACATTGGGGAAATTAGATTTGAGCTTAAGTAACCGCTATTGAAACTTAAGATAGATATGCCTAACACGGAATATTTTTTAGCATGAATTATTTCATATATTTTTCTCTGAAAAGAGGTTAAATGCGTTTAATGTCGCACTTGAGCTACGCAGTACAGAATTGGAGACGGTTTCGGATTCAACCCTATGTGCAGTCCGAAGACATCACAATTTTGATCCTTCGCACAGATGATGGATCCCCGTTTCGCTAACCTCTAGAGGTACTCCATGCTCCCATCGAAATTATACCGAAGCGGGGGAACCCTGCGTGGAAAATCAAAATTGTGATAGCGTGTCTCTGGATCACAGATTATTATACAGATAAGACACTGACACTCCCGTATACTTAGTGGTAAACAAAACACGACTACAGTGACCCTGTTGGAAACGGCTGTAAGTTTCTCGAGCTTTTCAGCTTCCAATAAAAATAAGACGAGCGATTGCGTATCTATGTTTTCGCTTGACAAATTTGTTATTGTTTACAAACTTGATTGTAAAAAAAAAATATATTTTAAGAAGCAAGTACTAAATATTAAGCAAATAAATTTTGAAAATATACATGAACCAAAAACATTTTTTTCATTTTAAAGCATTTTGTATTATTTAAACCAAGCAATGTTAAATATTTAACGATTTCAAACTGCTATTTCAGAAGTACAGTTTATAATTTTAATTTGTACTTCAACATGAATATGTTTAGCAGAGTATATTTTTAAAAAGCATAAAAATTAATTTTAGTTCTTAGAAGAATAGCTCTAAATGTTCTGAGGGCCACCTCTAGGGAGTGTGTTCCAGACGACCGTTGCCAATTGCCCATCTGCGCAGGACTAGTACGACGTAAAACCCATCCATCCTAAATGTTCTGAGTATGATTTCGTAAATTCAAAAATAATAGAAAATGAAAAAAAAACTTTACACACTTACTTGCTACTAACTACTCGCGAAATATAAAAACAATTTTTGATCAAAGATGCTATTTATGTAGACCTAACACATGTGGAAGTTCGTAGTTCTCGTCTGTTGACCCAAGTGATGCTACTATCGCTTTGGTTCGCGTTTTAGCTTCACTGTCCTATCCATTAACTGCATACTAGAATCTATGACTGACTAGTAACCTGTTCCCAAACATCTGAGATCCACCAATTAATTCGCCATACCGACTTCCACTTACATCAAAGCAGGTTTCCTCTACCTTCTTCTGTCACAGAATTTATGTGATGTGTGCTCTTCAATTTGACAGTAACAATTTCAAAGATTTTTTTTCAGCGTTTTATATTATATTCTTATTGTAATTTCATTTTTTTTTTTTTTTGGAAAAATGGTAATGATAGGTGTTATTTACGGCTACAATGAAATTTGTATTCCAAAGAGCCAGTTGCCAAGAAGGCGATTATCGCCAAATGAAGGCGTCCATTCACCCAAAAACAGTAGTGATGTTCGCGGAATTTCCCTCCACAGCCAGTATAGGGAACACTGAGCTGAAGAACAACTGGAGGAAATGCTAGACCGGTTTTCGCGTGCCGTTTTTTGAAGGTTTGTCTTCCGAGCGTTGCATGGCAAAAAGCATTTGATATATTTATATTTCAAAGTAAAATTGTGTAAAGGTTGTCTGTTCGAACAACCATATGCTAAACATGGCATTACAATTTTAAATTTTAATTCTTTAAAGATTATAATAGTAATAGACGACCCGACAAATGTTGCTTGCCATGCAAGGCAGGCGAACGATTGCAGAAAAACTGGCACGCACGAACACTGTGTAAAAGTATTGGAAGCATTTGCTCCAGTTGTTCTTCAGCTCAGTGATAGGGAATCCATCCTCTATTTCCTATCAGTACTCAATGTTTCTGCCTGAGCTTCTTGTTAAATCACGTACACACAATTTTTCCTGATTTGTCAGTAGACAACGACGTCATAGCAGGCGAGAACATCGATAATAAAGATCCTAAAAAGGGGAGCTGACTCACAACTCATTTTATTGTCCACTGCTCTTGTCTTTTTTCGATTTTTATCGAAAAAAAATTTTTAATTATGGATGATAGTTTAACTATTAATTGTTCAAATCATTCAGAGATAGGATTTCTACTGCCACGATTTCGAAAAAATAGAAAACGAAGGAATAGCACAGTTTCGGTTTGGGCAACATTTTCGATGGGAGCCGGCCTGTATTTATAGGTGCTCCACCCGAAAATACCAAGGAGTAATGAAGGAGTATGGAAATTTTCTTCCACACAAAGTATAAGGAAAAGGCAAGTTTACAAACAAACGCTCCGTCAATCAATCTTTGTCACTCTCGAGTGGCAAAAGATCAACCTGTATTGGTGGAAAAACCAATGTATTTATTGATAACATGTACATCAGATTTGTATGCTTGACTCTCGAAGCCCGCTTGTAAATCTTTGTCAGATAAAGACAGATAGCACATGACAGAATTACAGTACGAAGAATTCGAAAGACACCCAGGGCCAGTACGGGAATCGAACCCGCTCTCCTACGCTCGAAGGTGATTAGCAGTGTGGTGACATAACCACTCGGCCACGGAGGGCCCGCCAATGTTTTACCTAGAGCCCTACAGACGCAGGCCGACTCGCCCACACCGAAACTGCGCTATTTCTTCTTTTTCTGTTTTTTCGAAATCGTGCAGGTCAAAATCTTATCTCTAAATGATTTGAATAATTAATAGTTAAACAACCACCCATAATCACAAAAATTTGTTCGATAAAAATCGAAAAAGACAAGAGCAGTGGGCAACAAAAGGAGTTGTGAGTCAGCTTCCCTTCTTAGGATCCTTAAGGCACTATTACACACAACGATCTTTCCGACAACTCTCATTTGAGTCAATTTTTACTCCAATTCTTGAAAGCCGAAAGAAAGTTACAATAGTTGAGTCAAAACTTGCTTGAAAAACTGGTTTGCAGGGTATACAGTACATGACAAGCGAAGTTACTTATTGATGTTTTAAAGGGGACGAAAACGGGGTCGCGACTAGGCGAGTCGTATTAACCCTGGACGTTATATTTAACGCCCCATCCCACCCGTTCCCGCTCTTCGATATATTTTTCTAGTCAATTTTGTCCTTTTATTACTTCCGGTGTGAGCCTTTCTTTTTTTATAACACACTTGACATTGTGAGTTTTTTTGTTTTTCGTCCCATGCTGTTTCTATGGGGTTTTTAGCTCCCCCCCCCCTCTTTTTCTACATTCTAACATTCTACCCTCCGTCGCGACGGAGGTAGAGCGAGATTGGCTTATCATAGTAAAAGGAGTTGCTCATACGAACAACTTTTTTTGACTAGCCAGAAAAAATTGTTCGTATTCCCAATTCCCATTACACTATGCTTTGAGGTGATTTAAGCCAACAAAATTGGCTCAAAAGTTGGGCGTACACTCGTGTGTGTAATAGGGGCTTTAGTTTTGACACTCTACCCATAACTTTGCTACGAGTGACGTCACGTGTCTTTACTTCCAATCAGTACTCAATTGTCCTATTTGTATGGTAATCTGTGCTACGGACCACCCTTAGGGATGAGTCCCAGACTGACTCCAATTGCCAAGTGTAGTCCTAGTGCAATGTAAAACCCACTCAACCTCTAGAGGTATTTTTCGGAACATGCAGAATATTGTGGCTACGATAGATTTTACGTGCTCCACCAACACCTCATATAATACAGTCGGCAGTAAAAGTATCCGAGCACTAGTCAATAATTCCGATATCAAAAAAGTACACTTGAAACTGTTTTGTTAAATAAATCCTTGTTCTTAGATTGACTAAGCACATAACTCGTCAAGAATTTATTTAACAAAGCAGTATTAAGTGTACTTTTTTTAGACAGGGATTATTGCTAGTGCTCGGATACTTTTGCTCCCGACTGTAATGCCACTGAAATGAACAAATCGAATAACATCCAATCAACACTTCCTGTAATATCTATAGGATGGTGTGGATTGGATGTAATCGGACGATCTTCCGTGACATTGCTATAGGTGTTTGAACCATAGAGCAGCTGTACTAGTACAGTTATACTATACTATACGAGTAAATTCCCTATACTGGACTGGCTATGAAGAAAAATTCCCGGTACATCACTGCGGTTCTGTGCCTTTTGGCAATCGCTTTTTTGGCAATTGATTCTTGGGATTTTGCATATTTTAAATGGTTTGTTCCTCTTACCCCCAAAACTCTTAAGAAAAATCAAATAGAACAGCTTTCAATCAATAACAAGGATTAGATTACTTGCTTTTCATTTCAGCTAGAGTAGGTTGTGGTTTGTGTTCAAATTATCCCCAATTGAAATAAACAACAGCAATGGAGGAAATTTGCTTTGGTGGAAGTGGAATATCGGTTTGGCGAATGAAATGGTGGGGATGCGATCGTTGGAAGCGAAAATGTTGCTAATCCGGGGCCTACTCTAATATCTCGTCGGTGATTTGAACGATCCACCATCAATCTTTTGTAAAGAGAACTACAGTCCTGCCCAAATGTCTCTCGTTGCTGTACAAAATTTATTGAATTTAGTTAACATTTCCGAAAAATATTAACTCGAGCTGAGCTTTACGTCACAGAAGATCGAACGATTACAGTCAGTAACAAGTGTCCGAACACTAGCAAAAATTCCGATGTATAAAATGTACACTTCATACGGTTTTGTTAAATAAATCCTTGTCGAATCCTGTTCTTTGTCAGTGTAAGAACATGATTCGATAAGGATTTATTTAACAAAACCGTATGAAGTGTACCTTTTGTACATAGGAATTTTTGCTAGTGTTCGGACACTTTTGTTACTGACTGTACTTCTAATACACACCATCCTATAGACATAAGGTAGTACTGATTGGATGTATTTGACCGATCTTCCGTGACGTGAAGCTCAGTTCGGAGGCATTATTAAAGGACCTTTTGTCTTGACCTCAGAAAACATTGTCCCCCTTTTTATGTTGCTATGGTAAAGTAACCAAATGTCTTCATTTCTTCAGGACAAACCTCATATTCAGCAGTTTTTATCTAAATGCAGACATCTCCACTGGGGACCACATTTTTGGAAAATTTATCTCTAATTTAAGGTGACCAAACGTCTCAGATTTCTGGGGACAGTCCCTATTTTTTGAGTTTTGTCTCTTGGGGAACTAACACATTTTTCAAATTTTGTCCCAACTTTCGAAAAAAGAGAAAATTAAAATGTTTTTGAAGAATCTGCTCATTTCTTCAAGATATGCAGCGGCGGAAAATAGCATATTTCAAACCACTTGCTTACTCAAAAGCATAAGAAAGAAGTTTAGTTCTATTTCTTTGCCAATATTTGCAAATATTGCCTCGAAAAAAATCTCAAGGTAAAGTTAGGTGAATAATACTGTATTATAAATAAAGTTAAATGTATTTGCATGTGGGAATTAAAAGCATACCAGTTTTTTTTAGACTAGTATAATTACATTTCTGTTTATTTACATCACAAATGACTTTGAAAATTTACGAATGAGCTCTGTCATCTAAATAATTTTCTTATATTCATAATATTGAATTGTTGGTTTAGTAATCTGTATTTGTTTAACAATTATACTCTTTTGAAGCTAACTTTTGAAATCTAGAATGGTAATAGTATTGTGTGATTTTGGGGAAAGTTTCTATTTATTTAGGTGGTATTAAGAACCAATGAATAATTATCAAGACTTGCAAAAGTAAACATATTCTGCCAACCTATTAAAAATATCGAAAACATATTCTTATGTACTGCGTATCCACTTTAAGTGTATACTTAGATTATTTTAATCTGGAATTTGAGTTATTCTGTTAAAGGCATGGTATCCCCACTTTTGATGCCAAAAGTGGGGACATTTCGACATTTGATTCCATTTCTAGATTTAAAAATTTGGTCACCCTACCCTAATTGCCGCCACTTTTTAAAAATTGTACATTTTGTAAAATTTACAATCAATCGCACTACGCTTGAAAAAAAAAAAAATAAATAAAATAAATAAAAATTCGAGCCCTAATACCATTTTTGCTGATTCTCATGTAAAATGACTTCCTAAATCCGAATATGACCCCCATCACCCACCGTTTTCTCGGGACGTCACCTCCTCCCCCAATTTTTATCACTCTTCGGTAATTTTATGGCCATGAATTTGATTTGGAGAATGGAAAATAACTATTTTAACTCTTAAAAATAAAAATATATATAATGTATAATAAGTGATAATAATAATTGATTAATAAAATATAATAAATGTAACTTATAATTTCAGTGGCAAATCCCCCCACCCCTCCCTAAATCTTCCCCCTGCTGCAAATGTTCATGTTATAAAATTTTTCACATCTTTAGACCCCCAGAAGATATTTAACAGTTAAAATATTTCTTTTCTCCACTATAAATCAAATTTATAGCCATAAAATTACCGAAAAAGGGTAAAAATAGGGGGGGGGGTCCCCCAAAAACGGTGGATGATAGGGCAAAATGGTCGTCATATTCGGATTCAGGAGATCATTTTACATAAGAATTTGCAAAAATGGTGTTGGAGGCAATTTTCATGCCGAGCAGTGTTATATTAAGTAACCGATTGTCAAAGAGTATTTAATTGAAATTTAATGTTTCTTATTTGTATTGTCATATTTTTTAGAAGTTCCGTGAAATTTCTGTAAAAACATTTTACTTAAAAAAAAAAAAAAAAAAAAAAAAAAATTATGGACATTAAAAATATTTGTATCGTTTTATTATAATAAGTTTTCATTATTTTTACAATCTATATATATAAAAATGAATTGCTGTTCGTTAGTCTCACTAAAACTCGAGAACGGCTGAACGGATTTATCTTATCTTAGTCTTGAAATGTTCGTGGAGGTCTAGGGAAGGTTTAAAAGGCGAGAAAAAATCGAATAATTTCCGGGAAAACCTTAAAAACAGCCCTTTTCTATTTCCCATACAAACGTTTTCTAGAGTCAATTTGAACTTTATTGCTATTCAATAAAGTTTAGGTGTGTTCCTAACGGCTGATGGCTGAGCTACAAAAATTTGCATGTTGATTCGTAATGACCTCCCCTGATGCACCTCGAAGCCGGATTTTCGAATTTTGTTTTAGTTTTCTTTTAATTAATTAAAATGTTAAAATAAAAACCTTCTAATAACTGATAAATTGGCCATTTAATTTTAATCCTTAATTTAATTGTTGCCAAAAAAAAATTATTCTTTTTTGGACAGAAAATAAGAAAAAAAAACGTGAACAATAAAAATTACATTTATTTAAAATATTTAATTTTATTCTTAATTTAATTGTTGCCAAAAAAATTATCATTATTTTTTCGACGGAAAAAAAAAAAAAAAAAAAAAAAAAACCGTGAACAATAAAAATTACATGTATTTAAAATGAGGAAAGTAAATTAAAAAAATAAGAAATATCAGTCGTATCGTTACAAATAAGATACCAAATGAAAGATGCAATTTTTGTGAATCCAACGGATTAAACATATAAATTTTCTTTCACAAACACAAACGTGTAGTATACACCCTGTACAACACTAGACCAAATTGAAGTTCAAATTTCATCAATATTTAAATAAATAAATGAAAATAAAAATATGCTTAATGGGAAATATATATAACCATTAAAAGTTTAGTTGTCTAAAATATGTCAGAAATAGCGCTCATAGCATATTGTTACAAGGTATTAAGTCTTATTTTTACAAGGGATAAAATCTAAAATGGTGACAAAAATTCAAAAGTCGCCAAAGAGAGCTATATTAAGGCGGTACTATGATCATGCTTACAAACCATGAATACTAATAAACACAAAAAATCAATTGTCTCATGCAACAGACGTAGCCGGTCATAGCATATTATAATATTTAGCGTGAAATTGTTATCATTTTTATGGTTGATCGGGGATAAACAAAATAAACATAGGAAATAACGTAAAAGCAAATATTATGTGCACCACGTATAGTGTTGTTCATATGTAACTGGGATTCAAATATAAAGGGGATACTTCATTTTTTTTTTTTCGATACTATCTATTTCGAAACTGTTATCTAATAAGGACTTAATGCAAGCCTATTGGTAAACCATTGTCTCAGGTAATAGGGACAAGCGCCCGAGTTTTAGCGGATGACCAAATCGCTACCGAAGGCAGCAGGGATCCGAAGCGAGCTTTTGAGCAATTTTAGTATTTTATTTTATTTTTATAAAGCTATATAGAAAAGAGTTTCCTTTAAATTTAGTGACCAGCGAAGCGGGCAAAGCCTGCTAGTACTTCATATAGATGTTACAGTTAAAAAAAATAAATAAATAAATTAAACATAAGTTTTACAGATTAACCGCAAATTAAGAAACCACTTGTTAAAAAAAAATTTCTAGAAATTTAAAACTCTTTCTAATATGATAACTTCTTGTATCTGTAACACATATTTCTATATGTTAAATATTTCCTACGCTGTGCAATAAAGACTACTTTTTTTTTTTTTTTTAATGACATTCTTAACGTTAAATTTAATAATTAAAAAAAAAAAAAAACTTTTTTTAGCATTTGTAAAAACAAATATTCCAAAATCTAAAATATTTCCCTTTTTCCATAAAACTAGCTTCTGTCACTTTTTTTTTTTTTTTTTTTTTAATGCGTACGGTGTGCTTTTTTAATGAACAGATTTTATTCCCATTTCTTAATTTGAAATTGGTTATATATTGTTATGTTTTCACTTTGCCTTCAGAGTGAGTGAATGTGTTTTTACTTTACACTAGTGCTACGCTATGAGCAATTGGCAACCATCTGAGACTCACCCTTTATTAGTGGTCCGAAGATATGCTATCACAATTTCTTTGCCTTTAAAACAATTGCACACTTTTCGCAGAATATGCTTGTTGTTTAATAATTTCCACAATTTTGTGATGGCATTTTTTCGGACCACCACTAAAGATGAATCCTAGGTCAACTGTCCACTGCGTAGATTTAGTGCGATGTTAAACCCACTCAACCAACATCAACTAACGGCGGAATCGAAAACATACAGTCGGCAGCAAAATTATTGAAGCACACACCCTAATGACATACCTGCCCATAATATATCTTGAAGATGTCCAGAGGATATCTTTTCATCCATAGGACATCCCGAGGATGTCATTTTGGAGAAGATGTGCTGTTAAGGGCATACACATTTTTCAACTTTTTTTTTTTTTTTTTTTTTTAGTTTGATCACTAATTTTTATCATCAACTTACTTTTTTATAAACAGCAAAAGACTAACAAGTAAACCTTCTCTCCTTTGATACCGGTTTTTCGGAAACCTATATATTTTCTGAAAGCTTATGCCACAAGTAGAAAAACTGTGAAATCTTAGGGGCAGAGGGATAAGCGTTTAGGAGTTATAGGACATAAAATGTTGGAAAGATGACACCAAAAGTCGCTAAAATGTTCGTTTCACGTATTTATATGAACTAATAATATGATAAGAAGGTGGAGGTATCATTATAAAGGAAGAAACAGCTCGCTGAAAAGAAACAGTGTACGTTGGGATACTTGCTACTGACTTCAAACGAAGTCCATTACAAGAGACAATCAATGTACAATTCACCAAATAAACAGTGAGACGGGCAGAAAGACAGTTCACAATGGGCACATTTTACAAAAGCGATAGTCGCACATTTGCAAACTCATCATTTGTCAATGAATTGAAGCAGTAATCCATTGGCGCAATCCACATTCCAGGTTTGTCGTCCAAGTATTCGCTTTTATAGAAAGCATACTTAATCAAGTTCTTGAAACGAGGAGCATTGAACTGATATAGGGAAAAAGACTGCAGGGCCAGAAAACTATCGCGGTGCCAGATGTGCTCATGTGTCTCGATAATAATTGTTTCCATTATGTAAAGAACAAAAGATTTCTAGTGTCTGAAAAAATGAATATCCAGAGGCTAAATCTTTCCTGTACATCCTTCAGGTACCAATTCTTTTTGTAGGACTTTACCATCAAGTACTTCGGAAGCAGACAATGCATGATCTTTGATAGAACACCATGAAACCACTAAAAGCAGAATTTTCTTCCTGTCATTAGCCATACTTGACCAAAATATGTCATGACAGAAGTGGAGACTGTGACTGTTGCGACGAGCATTGCTGTTCCTTATAGACACCATCATCTTCGAAGTCCATATCCTCGTCTGTTCTTCTCCATCGCCTCTAGCAAACCCTAATGTCCGGATCCCTTCCACAATCTCCATATCATTTTCCAGGAGAATAATTATGTGTTTTATCATCTCCTATTCCTGGATGTTCGGAGACCGATTACTTGTTCCGAATCGGGAGACCAAGGCCACCACAACGACTATAGTATCCATATAATAAGAAGCAATGTACGAAGAAGATGTACAATACGTTAGTACTTGACAGCAATATACGGGAACATACAAGGAATAGAGACGTTTTTATGGGAATATGTCCCTCTATACACACTTTACTGATACTTTGTGGGCCCTGTATCTCCTAAACGCTTGTCCCTCTGCCCCTAAGATTTCACAGTTTTTATACTTGTGACATAAGCTTTCAGAAAATATATGGGTTTCCGGAAAACCGGTATCAAAGGAGAGAAGGTTTACTTGTAAGATCATGACCGACAAATATTTACTTAACAAAACAGTATTATGTGCACATCTTTTAAATATCAATTATTGCTAGCGCTTCAATAATTTTGCTGCCGACTGTATATCGAACCATTTGCGTTTTTGCCCCTCCCTCCCTTTTTTTTTTGTGTGTGTATAGTTCCTTTATGAATGATATGAGGAACAGTATTGCTATGCCCATGCTGTATTTACATTCAATTATCACAGTATTTCATCATTCTGACTGTTTTTCATAGAACCATTTTATAAGGCTTTTTAACTTCAGATTGCTTTAGGCAAATAGCGTTATTTAAATTAACTTTATTTTTGTTTGTGAATATTATTTTATACTTAAGTTGTTTCTTTAAGTTTAATAAACTTTGCTATATTTTTATAATTCTGCCATATCTTCAAACTTAATTACATACATTACATTTCTCTGACTTCCATAGACACCATATATATGTATATATTAGTTTATATTACCTTACATCTATTTAATATAAAAGTATTAGATTTAGATTTATGAAAAATTTCAAAGCCTATTAGTCACTATGGCACTCCTAGTTCTTTTTTTAAGCAATTGCCACAAGGCACCTCATTAATCGTGGGACACATCAACTTTTTAGTTATTTTTTATAAGTTTCACATGGAAGGTTCCCCCTTCCCTCTCCCTAGGAAGATGTCGTCACCCTTAAAATCTGCACCAGTGTTCGTCACTCTCACAAAAGACATGTTAAAATAACTGTTAATTAGTGTCTATGGATTTGAATCCGCTTGAGCTAGGTTTCTCCAGTTCTAGGGAATCTAGTGTCGGTGGTTTCAAATCCACAGATGTTAATTAACGGTTATTTTAATTTAACATGTCTTTTGTGAGAGTGACAAACATTGGTGCAGATTTTAAGGGTGATGAGCACTGGTGTCTTTACCTTAAGCAATATTCCAAATGTTGGACTGGTCACAGAATGGTCATTAAATAGTCAGATAGATTCCTAGACTTAAACTTCTAGATTTTTTTTTTTTACGGGGTTTCCTCAAGAGAAGTGTACATGACACCAGCGGAAAATTCTGTTGAGTTATGATGATGAATTGAGACAATTTGTAAAGAAATAACCCTACCATGATTTGAAACATTGCAGACATTAAAAAAAAAAAAAAAAAAAAAAAAAAAATTACATTATTACTGCATGGCTGTTAGAAGATAACATTTTGAACACCTCATTCAAAAAATAATTAATAAAAAATAAGGAGTGAATGTGATCTATGATTAACAAGCATGCCCATTGAATGTCAACTGCTTAAAAAGAATTTGAAGCACCATGGAGGAAAAAAAGTCAGTGTCCTGCATTCTGAATTGTTAGATTAAATCAACTAATCTCTCTTTCATGTCATGCTTTAAAAGCTTCACATTTTGAAAAATGGTGTAAATTTCTATTACATTTTTAATGTCACTAACATCATTATTATAATAGACCCTTTATGATTATGTTCATAATTTTACTTTTATAAGACTATATTGCTTCATAACTTCTGATAAATTGAATGAATTTTTGAAATTTTGGTGGTGGTGTCTTCAGAATATAATGTGCTTTCTAATGATCTAAAACTTTATATACCTTCCCACGGGAAAATTTTAATTTTCTGCGTGCATGACCAAAAATATTACATGTACTGCTTCCTTTTAAAAGCAAAATGGTTTGCCAGCCATAGATATACACATACAGACATATATGTCAGAAATATTTAATTAACTGTACCTAAATATTTAGTATAATGAGTATTTCTCCCCCCCCCCCCCCAAAAAAAAAGTGCAGTAATAACAGTAATGCATATAGTGTTTGGAATGATCTGTAGAAGTTGCCTATATTGGTTGTAGCCAATAATTATGGAACAACCCAATATATTATATACTTTATCAAACTACACTGTTGAAAATCAAATCCTATGTTTCACTATAAATACTGTTATAATTTAGCTGCAAACAATATTTTCAAAAATTTAGTGCACTGAGTTTCATCATTTTAGTTGTAAGCACCACTAAAAATGTGAAACTCAGTATCAAAACATTGGTTACAAATAAATTTGCTCAATTGTCACTTTTGTGTGTGTTTGTATAATGTTGAACTATTATTTTTAACAGTGTAGAATAAAGGGAATTTAGAAAAATAGAGAATATATATAGGGAATATATATTTAGGGAATATATATTTAGGGAAAAAAAAAAATATATATATATATATATGTGTGTATCAAGTACAGTTAAAAGTATTTTTGGCTAAAATACAGTTTTGACCACTGCATTGAGCTACTTTTAGTGGTAATTTGTCTATTATAAATTTGTTCAGATAATTGAACTATCTTCTAAAAATATTGCCGTGAATGACAATGAATAGAATGTCTAAGTAAATATTGTGTAATGCATTCCTCCATTTTGAAAACATGGCTGTCTTCCCAGAGCTGGCCCGAGTATATTTCAGCACTCGTGCAAGTATACGTATGAGTGAGGCCCTCTCCTCCACCCCCCCAATCAATCATCTGTTTTGTCAACCCTTCTAAAAAACAAACATAAAAAAAAATAAAAAAAAACTGCAATTCATTTAGTGATCATAATTTATGTGTATTATTATAAGACTGCTTGCCAAATATGACAAATTGTTCCAATAGTCTTTTGAAAGCAAATGTTATTTTGATTCATGACTAAAGTAAAAATGTGTTGAATGACATTTTACATTTTTCTGTAATTGTAATGCAATCTTAGTTTCACAAGATTGCATGTCTAGCAACTCTCTCACTACTTTCAGGGTTTCTATTTTTAAGCTCCTTGGTAAGAAACATTACACAGGCAATGGCATAGTTCTGATGGTCAAAGGCAAGCAAAAGTGCTTAATCGTGACTGTCCCAGTCTGTGTCATAAGGAGTTTTTAAAGCTTAACACTTTGCTGGCCGAGTATAAGCGTGTCAATGCCCATTTTTTAACAACTACAACTAATGGAATTCCAAAATGTAGGAAACAATAAAACTTTTATAAATATTTGAAAAAACAAAATAATGATGCTATAATTAGAATTTATTTATTTTAATTCAAATGACATAAATTTGATTCAATAATTCTTTCAAGTGTGATATCGATTGATACATATACAAGTAAGTTTGCACAATGATATTCCACAGCTTTCACATACATATCACTTACACATACAATAATATTCTGTTATATATAATAACATATTTACTTGTTTTGTTATTTTTAAATAGTTGTGGTGATAATTTAGTGTGAGCAAAGAAGTGAAGTGGCCAAGACCTATCAAAATATAATGGAAATACTCTGAAAAACCATACATACAGTATTGTGTTATATTACATTAGCTGCATTCTTTTGGTAGTAATTTAAAAGAGTTCTCAAACATAAAGCATTTTAACTTTGTTTCTCAAAAGAATGCAGCTATTGCCAAACGAGGAGATCAGTCATGTACTGGTAGTTTACAAAAGGGGAGATCTCCCTGATTGTTCGGAAAAAAGTTAATAGAAATGGTTTGAGGAAAGTTATTGGCCTTCTTGCTGGTCACTGTACTTTTAAGAGACATCTGCACATTATGGGTATCAGTTATGATCCCATTTGTTGTGGTTGCTGTCTGGAAAGAGAGACTGCTCGCTACATTTTAAAAATTGACGCTTTTTCTGATCAAAGGTCTAGGTCAGCATCTCATTCAGCCTTGGGAGCTGCAGGATATTCCTGACAGATGTCTGCTGAACTTTGGTTCAGCTACAAAATCTTTCTCTTAGGGATGCTTTTTGGGTGTGGCTACAATAGACCTCTGGTCACTGTACCTAGTTCTCAGTATTTTGCTGAAGGCTACCCTTCTTTTAAAGTCATAAGTCATGGTCTAACAACCCTCATTTTCATTCACAAACAAAAACCAGTTGAAATTCTCACTTTTTACCTTGAAAATCTTGTAATTTTATAGAAAAACTAAAAAAAAAAAAAAAAAATTTGTTTTTACAGTATATGATTATCTTCATGCTATCACCTATAACTATCTTCAATCTCTACTGTTTATGGAATAAAATGATTTAAGATATGCATTTTAAAGTGGAGAGATATATTTTTTAAAACAGCCTAAAGTGGCTTAAAGCGTAAATCTTGATATGTTTTCTCAAAATCTTAGTGCTTTTGCAGAAATGTTTTGAGGGGGGGGGGGGGGACTGGAGGAAAGAAATAACTATTCCTTTTTCTTCGATATGAATAAAAGTACTAACCAAATTTTTATATATAAATAGAACTGACTTCAGGATTATTTAAGAAAAGAAGAAATTTAAATTTGAGAACAGTTTTAAGATACTATTTAAGGAGATTCAAAAGTAAAAATTTATCCATGGTTTCAAAAGACTAAAATACTAATAATTACAAGATAAAAAGAACTTTTATACACCATGTTTTTAAATTTTCTGTTGAATCATATAAACGCTACTGAAGGCAGCAGGAACCCGGAGCAATTTGATAAAAGTATTAAAAAAATTCCATGCTATCGTGTTTTGAGATATTATAAAAGTTTCAAATGGATATCTAGCTGGGAAGTTAGTGAAACATCAATTGCAAGCTTTGTACTGGTAATGCTGCCGAAGGCAGCAGGAACCCGAAACAGTTGGTTAAAAATATTTTAAAAATGTATTTTCGCTGTGTTCTGAACTATTCTGAAAGTTTCAAATGTCTAGCTAGTTGAGAAGTTAGTTAAATAAAGTTTCTGTCGAATCATATAAACGCTGCCGAAGGCAGTAGGGACCTGAAACAGTTGACTAAAATTATTAGAAAAATGTATTGTCACCATGATATGAGATAGCCTGAAAGCTTCAAATGTCTAGCTAGTCGGAAAGTTAATGAAAAATCAATTTCAAGCTTTGTACTGATAACGCTGCCGAAGGCAGCAGGAACCCGAAACAGTTGGCTAAATGTATTAAAAAAATGAATTTTCACTGTGTTCTGAACTATTCTGAAAGTTTCAAATGTCTAGCTAGTCGGGAAGTTAGTTAAATAAATTTTCTGTCGAATCATATTAACGCTGCCGAAAGCAGTAGGGACCTGAAACAGTTGACTAAAAATATTTAAAAAAATGTATTGTCACTGTGTTTTGAGATAGCCTGAAAGTTTCAAATGTCTAGCTAGTCGGAAAGTTAGTGAAAAATCGATTGCAAACTTTGTACTGATAACGCTGTCGAAGGCAGCAGGGACCCGAAACAGTTGGCTAAAGGTATTTAAAAAAGGCATTTTCACCGTGTTCTGAACTATTCTGAAAGTTTCAAATGTCTAGCTAGTCGGGAAGTTAGTTAAATAAATTGTCTGTCGAATCATATAAATGCTGCCGAAGGCAGCGAGACCTAAAATAGTTGACTAAAATTATTAGAAAAATGTATTGTCACTGTGTTGTGAGCTGTCCTGAAAGTTTCAAATGTCTAGCTAGTCGGGAAGTTCGTTAAAAATCGATTGCCAGATTTGTAACGGACAAACACACAAACAAACAAACAAGAATCGAAGTTAATAAAAACATGGTAAAAAGGACAACTTAAACAAAAAAGAAAAATTACATCTTAGCAGCAACAATGTACTGAGAATTGACGTTTATCTCCAAAAATTTATAAAAGTACTGATTTTTTTATTACAAGATTCATTTTTATTCCTTAGCAAGACTACAATTCTTTTTGTTTTACTACAATTCTTTTTCACAAATTCCTGCATACTTTTTACGGCTACTTTAAAAATATTTTTAATTGATAGCAGCCTCAAAATTTATCTAACCAATTTTCTTATAATATAGTTTAATTAAATGATTAAGGTTTTTTCCTCTCCCAGAGTCTTTAGGACTTTAAAACCTTTATTGTGTAGATGTTAAAGAGCAGAAGATATAATTTTTTTAAATATCATATTTAATGATTTAAACTCGCATGAGAGCTAAGCAAGAAAGGAATATTACAAAAGTGTTTAAAATTATCAACTGCTTAAAAGGGCGAAGGATAATTAGTAATAATATATATATATATATATATATGTATATATATATAAATTTCAGATTTTTCCTTTTTGAGTTGTCAACTATATTTAATGTTCTAATTTTACTGTTAAACACAATGTGATCAATCGGTGAATTTCATTGCGGCCTCGTGGTTTCATTGTTGTTCATCTGCATTGAAATTTTGCATTTTTAAATCCATATGGTTCCTGTTCTGGTTGTGGCAGGCTGGGGGAGTGTTGCCGGCATAAAACTAGTGTAACCCCACAGGCAAGTCACAAGTCTTGCCGCCTGCCTCCTTCTTCCTACCTTGTGTTTCTTGGGTTGTTTTTTCATTAATTTTGATAAGTTTATGGTTTTAAGTTAAGATTTGTTGTTTTACTTTATTGATTCGTTTGTTTTGCAGGCTGTTAATTAATAGATCTGGTTTCTTTACATTAGTGTATTTCATCCACTGATGATATTTTTTTATCTTATTGGTCATTGGTGTTTCAGTGATCTTGTATCTGTTGCTTGGCTTCTACTATGCTTAATAGATCATCTTTATTATATATATATATATATATTTTTTTTTTTTTTTTTTTTTTTTTTACAATAGAAATTTAGTGTCATAGACTAGCCCTCAATTTTCATATAAATATTCGATGTTCTTGAAGACAGAAATACAGAACAGAAGTTCAAGATTACAATTCAAGTAATAACATAAAAATATTTTCATTAGTTTGATAATACAGATTATATAAGTCTTGAAGTAAAAAAAAGGGTTTTATAAATTCAACCTCATGCTTGCTGCTCCTTTCCTTAAGAGATATTTTCAACCAGCAAGAAATGACTACTTTATTCCAATGAGCATAGTTCACACAATGCATTAGTACGTGTATCTTCATGACTTTGTGTCTAAGTTAGATGGAAGCTCTCAAGCATCGAGCCCTCACATAATTATTGGTGCTTTGGATTAAAGCTGATTGTCTACATTTGGGACGTTGGGACCTAGTACTCGGTGAGATGCCTCTGCGAGGGTACTTCAAAGGTTGTCCTAGCCTTTATTCACATGAGTTTCAAAGAAAACTCCAGAAGCCTAAGTTGACTAACATGACTTGGGATTGTACACAGCACCTCTCCCCCTCTTCCTCACAAAATCAGTACCACTGGTGATCATTCATTACTTTAATATTTTACATTTGTGAATCATGCAAATTTCAAAATTAGAACTGAAATAATTAACATCAGTTGTTACTTATCTTTTTTTTCCCCCACAGTTCTCTGAAGTTGCAATACTGTTTAATTTTTTGCAACTTGCACTGCTAGTAAAGAACTCTTAAAATAAAAAAGTTTACTTTTCATTTTCACATTATTCTTGTGTTCCTGTTTTTTTTTTTTTTTTTTTTTTTTTTTTTTTTCTAGTAAGCCTCTGATGGTTTCTTTTTATCAGATATATACATAAAATAACTTGAAAAGATAATTAAAATCTAATAAAATATACAAACTAAGAGATGCACTCATATCTATGAAGATTCAGCACAACAATGAAAAGAACAGTATCTATTTCAAATTGGAAACATCTTACGAGGGGGAAACTTGAAATTCTAACAGGAGAATGTATTGATTCACACCACCTATTCACAAAAGCTTGGTTTACACAGAATCAAGTGAATGTTATAGACTGGTCAGTCATCAACCCAGACCTGAACCCAATTGAAAACTTTTGGGAAGAAATTGCATGAGAAATGTAAGCTCAGGTTTGTCATTTTTTGATTATTCAGAAATTAAAGCAACAAGTAAAACACAGTTGGTTTTCACTACAACCGCAAGCACTAGTTTTAAGCATGCCTGATAGAATTTTCAAGATAATTCAAAGAATGGATTTAAACTTTATATACAAAATACTTGAAAAATCTATATATTTTTAAGAACAGACTTTTTTTTTTTTACAAAAATTCTGTAAAACTTACATAGTAGGGAACCAATTATCCAGAATGGTTAGGACGGGACAATTCTGGATAACTGTTTCTCATCAAAGTTAATGCCATTAATTAGACTTATAGAATGCATATGGTTCTGATTTAAAAATTCTAAATAAAAAATTATTTTAAATCAATTAATCAAATTTAAATTTTTTATTAATTTGAAAACTTTTTTAAATAAAAATGTTGAAATCATTTTTTTAAAGGGACTTACCACCTTTGACTCAGTACCACTGAAGGTTTTATATAGAAGCTTATATTTCCATTTAATATTTATAAATTCAGTTTAATATTTATACATTGATTGAATTTATGTGTTCAAATATATTCAGGCAACAATTCTTATGGATTTTTATACATTTTTCACAGACTTGAAATCTTTAAATTGTCTTTTCTCAGTTTACATTTTTTTCATGAATTTGTGACCTTTAAAATGCTAAAACTTTGACAGATTATAAAAAGACTTCACAATAATATATATATATATATATATATATATATTATGTTTATTAGAACCTACCTAAAAGAATAAGGGGTGAATTTTACAATATCTTTAAAAGAAAAAATATTAAAAATAAAAAATATGACTTTTTTTTTTTTTTTTTTTTAACATGGATTTGCATTATTTATTTATTTTTTCTCAAAAATTTTTTAAATCCATCCCTAATTATTTTAAGTAACATTCTATTAATATTCTATCATTTTAAGTAACATTCTATTAAACATCCAGTCTTTTTTAAATATCTGTAGAAGTTGCAGCATTTTGAAGATGAGAAAACCTAATTTAAAGATTTCAAATCTGTAAAAAATATATCAAAATCTATAAGAATTGTTGCCTGAATGTATATTTTATTGAAAAAACCTAATATAGTTCAATTTATAAACATTAAATGAAATATAAGTTTTTATACGAAACCTTCAATGGTGCAAAGTCCCCCTTAAACAAGATAAAATAGTACTTAGAAATTGAAATGTATAAGAATCCCTACGAAACTTAGTAAGTAACCCTGCATAGAAATCAAAATTTGTCTTAATTGAATACTTCAAATCCCGATTAGTCAATGATTTTGAAGCAATAAATAGTACTTATTGTGAAGGAATAAAAAATTTGGATTTTCTTCAAGCTGATCTTTTATGAAAATTTAAGTTATTTATTTATATTCATAAAAAGGCAAAAATATTCCTGAATTTTTAAAGATTGTGATTTTATTAAAAAAATACTATATCACAAACACACCTTTACAGCTTTTAATGTTTAAATATATCATAAATTTTCTTTTGCTAAATACTAATTTTAAGTGATTTTTGCACATATTGAAAAAAAATATATATATATATATCTGAAGTTAGACAACTAAATATGTGATTCTGGATAACTGGTTTCCTGATAACTGGTTCCATATTGCCCTATATTTCTTTGTTGTAATACATTCATAATCCGATTCCATATGCCTGTTTCTTTCATCCCCCCCCCCCCCTTAATTACTGCTTCATTTTTTAAAACTGTTACCTAAAAAAAATCACTTATCTATATAATTTTCAAACACTATATTATTATGTTAATAAACAGTTCATTTAGATCACTTTCTGTTTTTTCATTTGTTATTCATAATTGTTCAATATTTTTCAAATTGGTACAATTTAGGAAGTGGGTGATACAAATTAAGCAAACCTTTCTAAATTGCACCACTTACAGATAACAGATCTGTAAAACATTAGACAAACATTAATTTAAACATTAAAATCATGAATACCTACTGCACAAATATATGATCCAAAAAATAATTGAGGTTGCTGAATAACAAATATTTAATCAATAATATATTTCAAACTAGTAGGCTTTGCCTGCTTTGCTAGTCACTATATTTAAAGATAATTTCAAAAATCATTAATCACTGTATTTTAAATCATTTTATAAAAAAAGAAAAAAAAATCTCCCTTAAAACCTTGCTTTGGATCCTCATTGGTTGCACTAGGTGCTAACTGGAGATAAGTTGTGCTGCTATTATTCAAGAACTACACGTTTTCTGGACAGACACAATTTCTCAGACAGTTTATCATCTTCATTCTATGACAACAGATGGCAGCACCAGACAATCTCCCCAGCTGCAAAAATTTTATTTTAGGAATAAAAAAAATTCAAACATTCAAAAATTAGGCCTTGAGGTGCGCATTAAGAGAGGTCAAAACAAACCTTCATGAAAAATTCTGTATCCCTGCGATCAGCCTTTTGACTATAGAGCGACCAACATACCTCTGAGATTAATTTTGTTTTTTGTCACTTTCTCATCATACATACAGTTTAGGATACAGTGAAGCCACTGAAAGACTTTCTTTTATCAACTGACATCTTTTCCATTCCTTATCTCGAAAAAGTAGCACATAGGTCCTTGGAGGATCGAACCTACGACCTTCATGTTATTAACTTAATGCTCTAACCAACTGAGCTAAGGGGTACAGAAGAACTTCTTGCATTTAAGTTTCTATCTCCAGAGTCAATCATTTCAGAAATTTATATTTTTTAAATTAAGGTTTGAAAAAAAAAATAATAATAAATAAAAATCGGAAATCAGGAGGTGCATCAGGAACACTTGAGGTGCATTAGGAGAAGTTAAAACTGACCTCTAAGTAAAATTCAGTAGCTCAGCAATCAGCCGCTTACCTAAAAAGTGATGGAGACACACAAACATCTTTAATTATATGTAGAGATAACTGGTAACGATTTGCAGCAGATAAAAGCTTAAATGTGGAAAGTGGTACAATTTAGGCAACTGTACCATACCCATTTTTGAAGCAGCCAAACCAGCAAGTGGAACATACATTATCAAAATATCCAAATTCTGTTGCAAATGTCTATGAAAATGAATTTTGCATAGAAAAAGAAAGCTCAAGAGACAAAATTTTAAAGATATTTCTTAAAAAATTCTTGCTAAATTGGAATTATGTTCATAATAAAATATCAAAAATTGTCTGTTAAAAGCCTATTTAAAACAATAGGCTTTTAACAGACTAATTTCGAAAAAGAAATTCTCTCTATACCCAGGTTCTTATTAAGTCTAGGTCTTTTATAATAAGAAGGTTAAACTGTATTGAATTTCATGCAGTTTGTAAGCCTATACAATGACGGACACTTAATGAGGTCATTTTTGTTTATATATGAAAAGCTCACAATATATGTTTACTAAGTGTCACATTATCAAATTTCACAATTCATGTAGAGGGGGCATTTAAGGAATTTCTTTTCTTTAGTATGAGTAAAGCTCACAATGTGTGTGTACATGTTTTATAATGATTTTGTGCACCTAAACTGTTTGTTTCAGCTCCTATTTTGAATTTATTTTCTTTTTCACTATATTATTATTTGAATAACAAGCTGTTGCTTAGTGTATTGCAGAAACAAGGAGGGACACTGTGCTATGCTGGCAATTTTTTAAAAATGCACTTCTGTCCACATTCATACACATAAAAATTGAAACACCAAGGAGTTATACAAAAGTGAAAAAATTGCACATACAAATAGATACCTTACAATAAAATATGCAACTGACTAACTTTTGTCAGCCAATGACTGATTAACAGGAGCTCTAGCACATTGCGATGGCACATCAGAATAGCCTACACAATAGAGCACATTCTAGTGCTAGAGCATAACTTCTCTCAAATACAGTTACGACTTACAGGAATCATCAATGCCTCACTAACAAATTTGTTAAATGTATTAAACAGATGTAACATCTGACAGAGAATGTGTAATTTAGCGAAAGGAGACAAAATGATCGAATTGTAGGATCATTCTACATTTGGACCAAAATGCTATCATTAAAACAACATTGGCTGGAATGAGTAAATCACAACTATAGAAAAGTCAAGAAAGTAATAACTGACTGAGAGCAATGACAGGATGATATTACATGCAAGGACAGATTGATCATCTGGTTGGTACAAACAGTACCTGATACGTTTTTATCAACAATCCTATGTATAACAGGGACACTAGTAAGTGCAATGATCTGGATAAGTGACTCAGCAAACTACACTGTAAAAAATATGTCCTATTTGCTGCCAGAAATTCTCTGTAATCTGAGAAAATACGTACTGACAACGTAATTTTTTCTCAAATTACAGAGAATTTCTGGCAGCAAATAGGACATATTTTTTACAGTGTAGGGCTGAGGTCACAGAAACCAATGTGCTGTCTGCCTCTTACCAATGCACATCACCAGGCACATTTATAGTGATGTTAACTCATTCAACCTAGAATTATATAGACTAGAGCAGAATTTTTTTCATTGACGTACCTTACTTTGAATTGAGCCTTGATGACTTGCAAAGACCTGTCTGGTGACATCAAAGACAGAGAAAAGAAAGTTCTACTGACTATCGTCTGCCACACAATCTGATAACTATGAGTTGTGGTACAGGGTGTAAGTTCACTTAATAGCTGGACACCTTTGTTTGTCATCTGGGACAATCTTACATGACAATCACGAGTCAGAGATTTTACACTTCATTGTGTTGCCTTCCTTTTCTTAACCCGTGGATTTCTATTACAACAGAATACCTGACTAGAACCTTTTGGCCTTTCTACAGATTGTTTGTGGACTTCTTTAACACTACCGTTGCCAGTTCAACCGTCAGAACTTTCTTCAATAGTGTATGTTTCAGCCCTGATCATCAATCATTTACGGCTGTCCCATGATCACATTGATCTAACTCAACAAACCTCTATAATTCAATGCCTGGATAACAGTTTGTATCAGAGCCAGAAGGAAACAACACCTTTTTTTTTTTTTTTTTTTTGGTCCTTGTAGATATATTTCCTAAATAAATTATTTGATTTCTATGATATGATTATTGTTTTGTTTTCAATACAAGTGCATCACATTTACCAATTTTCATTACATTCAGATAACTCCTTTATGGTGCTTTGACCTTTTTTTTTTTTTTTAGCATGTTTCTTGCAAAACAGAAACACATTATACTACTAAAGTTTACTTATAGCTTTCTTTTAAGAGCTGATCAAGTATACCTACAATATCATCATGGGGCACACTGACATCTAGACTATAACTCAACAATTTAAGTTACTTCTGATGTTTTAAACTAGATTTAACAGACTGATATGCTAATTCATAAATGTATATACATACCTATACAAATAAACATAATATACAAAGTTTCACATACATGTGGGATACCGCATCTGTGTTAGCTACCTCTTGCATCATAAATTGCCTGCATAGACACTACCCTAAAAGCTTTTTTTTTTTTTTTGGGGGGGGGGGGCATTTAGCACATAAGGTTTAAGTCTATCACTACTATAACATATGGTTAGTACAAAATTACACAAAATGCTGTGTAATGTTAAAGTATCATCATCAATTAATATATTTCGGTCATTCATTAATATATTTTAGTTTTCAATTTCCATAAAAGATTATTATTATTTTTTTTTTTTCAAAGAAACAAACAATGAACAGCAAAAATTGATAATTGTATCTTTTTGATAAACCAACATCGAAGGTTAATAAGATTATAAAATTGTGAATTATTCACATTTCCTTGATAGTAATTCAGGAGTGATTGTGACTTCCCAAAAAAATACCTGAAATTTTAATGATAGAGTTTTTGTATGGGTAGAGAACCTATAAATCAAAATTTCAAAATTTATTGCAATAATAGAAAAAATTGAGCGAACTTAGAAAAAATAGTTTCATTTTTGGTTTGAAATTTTAAATTGTCTAGTTTTATAGTTTGGAGATTTTCTTCTTTTTTTAATGCTTTATATTGAAAGTCAGTGAATGGTCAATCATATGATTTTTTGCGAACTATGGTAAATTAATAAAAATAGTTTACCCTAGATATATGTAAATGTATTAGGCTCCAAATTCATTAGAAAAATTTCTGAAAGCAGTTACTGCTTCAATGTACAGACTAAATTTTCCAAACATTTTTTAAGTAGTACATCTATACTTGTGTCACAATATTTAACATCAAAAGTTATTGACAGAATACAGAATAGTAAATTCTGAGTGTTATGCCTCAATTTTAAATTTATTAAAATTTCAAGTTTTATTATAAATGTTTTATAAACATTTTACAAAGTATTTTTTTTTGTTTTGCATTTAACCGTGGTTTGTCAAAATTGGAAAAAGTGTTTGAAGAATATTTGCATCTGTTTTAAGATGTGTGATGCAGAACACTTGATATAATTCTGCTCCTGGGACTATACACACCTATGAGAAAAACAGTGGCACTGGGAAGTGAATCTTATAAGTTTTCCTTGGCAGGTAAGGGGTTAAATCAATAAACATAAAATTTGGATAACATGTTCATTATCATATCATTAATAAAATTTTATGTAATTTTAGTTTTAGTAATAATTTTAAAACTTATTATTCAAATATTCTCAAAAGTAAGCTTTTGAAAAATGAAAAATTTCAAGTATTTTAGAAAAGAAAACTTAATCAAAAATCGTCACAAGGATACATTATATTGAAGATGCACATACATACATGTGTTTGATTAAAATGGGATTTTCCTTCCTGTATTCACTTTTCTGTTTCTTCATTTTTCTTCTTTTTTACATATGTGAATAAGCTTTTAAAAAATATACAACAAACAGGAAAATTGGATAAAATGTTCCTTATAAAATTACTTATTAATACTTTTATCATTCTGGTGACGCTCATAGTTTAAAAATTAGTAATTTTCAAAAAGTCCGTTATAAAAGTAAAAGAAAAATGAATATAGAAAGAAAAACTGGGATTTAGTTTGACATTTGAAGGACTGTGCATCTTCATTTATCTGTAATTCCTCCTCAACATCAATTTTCAATAAGTTTTCTTTTCTAAAATTGATGAATTTTTTTATTTTTTCCAAAGCTTGCTTTTGAGAAAAATTGAATAACTATTAATAATTAGTTTAAAAATTATTACTTATGCTAAAGTTATATAAAATTCAATTAATGATATGATATTGAACATGCCATCCAAATTTTTTGTTCATTTGTTTAAAAGTTATGTGCAAAAGAAGAAAACAAGAAAACAGGTTGTTCCTTTAATTTTGAACACCAGTATACAATCGTATAGTATGTTACACCTTTAAACAGGGGTGGCGTCAGAAGGGGGGCCGGGGGGGCCTGTGCCCCCCCGTCGGGGAGTTCGTACCCCCCCATCGGGGCAGATTCTCAAAATCTGTCGGGGAAAAAATACCCCTTTTTTCAGCAACAAAATATTTTTTTCCTTTTCATCATTCGGAGTTTGTCTTTCTATGGTGAAGTTTTTTTTTTTCCCAGAAAAACTAATGGCATGCAATTGCGATGGCTTTGCTAGCATTGATATACTATGTATTCGTCTTCTATGTCAGTTGGTGGGAACGACAACAGGGAAGAAAGCGGCGTGTATTATTACAAGGATTGACCCATTCCTTATCTATTCCTTATCTTCTAAAATCACACTTGCGATGCTTCTGTGAAGAAGTCGCTTTTTTATTGCCTATTATCCAGCTCTCTTTGAAATGGACAAAAAGCATGTAGGCTACGTATGTTTCCATTTCCCTTTTTGTCTGTGAACAGCAACTAGACCACACACACACATATGATTTTTTTTTTCTTCCCTGGAAATTTTTAAGAATAAGATATCTCTTTAAAAAGTACATCGGAAAAAACAATCTTAATCCCCCCCCCCCTTAATAAGAACAAAAAAGAAAGAAATTTCATTCAAATAGATCACGAAAATATAATTTGCATATTGATTTAAGTCACATTTCCTTTAATTCTACTAATTCTTATTCAGGATACTGTTTTCAAATATTGTGTGTCTATGTCGGCTGATGTGTCGCTTTTGCTTTAGAACTTAAAGACAGCTTTAACAATGATAAATGAAATAAGTAAAATAATTGAGACCTTTTAATAAGATTTGTTTTTTGCATTCTATTTCTAAAGAGAAAATTCTTTTAACTATTTGTGAAATTTTACAACGATAATTTGTTTAATATCTGTCAAATTCAAAGCATTAAAATATTTCCGTGTAATTAAGAGTCGTTTTAATAATTATATGAAATTAAAATTGTTATATTTATTTTACATCGCGACACTCTGCATCACCAACAAATTAAAAATGAATTTTTCTTTTTAAAATTTACTTTTAATTACTTTTTGCTAGAGAGTCAGGGAACAAAAGGGAAGAAAAAAAAAAGGCAATCGGGGAACAATACAACTTTTACCGATTTTTAATGCTTGTTTGTATGAAAATCGAAAAATTTCGAAAACAGTAAAGAATATTCTTGCTCTATTTTATCAATTTAGCCGCTCATGAATGTTTATATTTTATTATTATCTTCAAAAGTCATATTGAAATTTTTCATTCAGCATTTTTTTTTTCATAAAAAAATATTATCCCCTCCGTGGAAGATCAAAATTGTGATGGCATGTTTCCGGGGCCATCCTTAAGGATAGGGTGAATCCCAGACCGGCGCCAATTGTCTATTGAGCAGCACTAGTGCAACGTTAAAACCCAACCAACCAACCAACTATAAAATTTAATAATTATGAAATAATTCAGCCAACGACTGAAACATCTGTCGGTTCAATTTATAAATGTTAGAATAGTGAAAAACTACCTCAGAACTTGCAGTGCAGAAAGCAGGTTGCAAAATTTGATGATTTTAGGGATTCACAGTGCAAGATCAAAGAAATTAGATTTAGAAAGAATAGTAACTATATTTGATAAAACTTATCCCAAAAGTTGAATTCAGTTACAATAATACGTAAATGGATTTTATTTTTTTAAATTTAAATTTAATGTGTATGCAGGAGATTCCCAGAAATCCACACAAATTGGAAAAAAATTATGTGTATTTTGGAATTTTGTGAAAATTAGCATTTATGAAACGAGATTTTGATATTGTAATGCATAAAAAATGAGGAAAAGTACAAATAAGTATGCTTGGAAAATAATTAACATAATTAAAAAAGAAAAAATTAAAGAGAATAAGCAACTTAGTAAAAAATATGCATATAATGAAATTTAATTTAATTTTTTCTTGAATTAAGAAATTAAAACTTATCTAATACAGTAAGATACAAAATTTTACACAACATGTGATACAATATAAGCTTCTATTACAAGTATATTACCTTTTATTACTTTTTTTTTTAAATATAGGCAAAAATAGTTTTTATTTTATTTATTTATTGTTATTTATGAACAATTATTATTTCTTGTTTATAGCATTAATGCATTTAAAATTTATCATCAACAGAAAGTAATCTGCATAAAATTGACTTTCTGTGTTTCGTGAGATTCAATTTCTGATGAATCATTGTTAATATCAGTGCTATCTTAACCTTTTCATATTAAAAATTTTACTGTCAGTTTGATAGTTACATTGGTTACAACATGCGGATTTCTGGAAGTCTACTGCATTTGTTCATGAAGTATTTAACATTATGAAGATTAAATAACGTAATTTTAATATTGATGTTGTATGATTATGAGAAAATTATACCTTAAGTGCATATTTAAATCAGCATATTGTAAGTAAAATTTGAACATTTAAGAGAAATGTAATATGTATATACTTGGTTACAAATGAAATGTATACCATGTTAAGAAGGAAGTTTTATCTGACATTTTTTGGATGTCTTTGACTCTATTTATTTTTTCACAACTATGCTCATGCTCTAATATGCATGATTTTCTTTTTTTTTTTTTTTTTTTTTCTTCTTCTTTTTTTTATATACATATTACATATATATTATTTTAGGAGGGTAGGAAATAGCTTGATACATCGACGAGATGACACGGCGATTAAGTGAAAACCTAACTTTATAAAAACAATCTACCTTGAATTTAATACTCTAATTTTTCCATAAAATCTCTAATTTTCAGCTGGAAGAACACTAGCTTATAAATTATGAAATGTAAATGTGGCACTCGTGATGAATTTAATTAAATATAATTTGTCTTTAAAAACTCCAATTTTCAACTGAATTTAGGAGTTTTTTACTGTGAAATCATAATCATTATTTTTAATTTTTGACAAAACCAATTAAAAATTTCTTTTTTTGTTAAAAACAATACATTTCTATAATATGATAATAATAATGATAATGATAATGATATAACGTGATTTATCATCTAACATGAATTGGAAGTTAAAAGGTTGGCGGCTTGTAAAATTAATTTAAAATGTCAATGCAAAGTGGCCTGAAAGGAAAAAAAAAAAATCACATTTTAAATTATTTTAAAAATCTCTTAAAACTCAGTAATTTTGAAATGAATTGAAAAAAGTTTGACTGTGAACTCATATTATTTTTAACTCTTGCCAAAATCGGTTTACAATTCAAGATTTTTAAAATACTTGTTTTTCAGCTCCAATGAAAAAAAAAAAAAAAAAAAAAAAAAAAGGGATTTATAATCTAACATGATTTAAATTCGGAAGATTGCAAGCTCGCATGTCTTAGCCGAATAATATGAAAAAAGGAATACTGCTGACACGCAAATTTTAAAATCTTAATGCAAAGTGACCTGAAAAATTACATTTTAATTAATTAAAAAAAAAAAATCTATCAAACAGAATTTTACTAAGAACCATCCCACACTGTAAAAAATGCTGCAGTAAAATTACGGGCAAAGCCCGGCAGCAGAGATTCCAGTCAAAGCCCGTAAAAATACATTTAGACGATGAATGATGTATCGCCAGTAATTTTACGTTGTGATGAAACATACAACCAACCTGCAAAAAAAGTGGCATTGACCGTAAAATTAAAAGTTAAAGTTTGAGTTTCTCGAATGCTTTAAAAAAGTTTCTTGCAATTATTACACATGCATGCAGGGGGAAATCCACAACACAAAAAACTTACTTATTATTTACACGCAAAAGCTAATTTATTAATTTTCATGCGAAGCAAACCGTGTTGGGTAACCCGGGATTCGAACTCACAATCACCTGTGTCAGAGGCGCTTTGCCAACCGCGCCGTTGGGATCACAGAAACACTTCGTTACAAAAAAACAGATAAAGTCAACATAAGAACTGACTAGTTGATAAATCTTCTCATACGCACCAAAACACTTCTGGAAAAAATTTTAAAGCGATTTACAGCCCAATGTGAAGTAACAAATCTTCAATTATTTTTACTGAACTAGCTATACAAATTTACAGCAACCTATGCTGTATTTATGTTAAAAAAAAAGTCCTTTATCTTTACAGAATTTTTTTACCGTGATTAAATTGTTAACGTTCAAACTATGCATAAAAATTATTTTATTTTAAGACTATTTTAAAATTAAAATTTGCTATTTTTGACAAAATTAAGAAGTCAGCCAATTCTCATATTGAAAAAACAAAAGCTTTTTTTCTTTTTTTCTATAAAGACTACGATACTGAATTTTGTGAAAGAAAATCTAACTATTTTTCGAAATCATTTTTATTTGTAAACGGACTGGATTGTATTTGGGAATAAGGCCGATTGACTGCAGTAGGTCCTAGGCCTGAGGGGAAGTGCCCTCCGAGGGGTCTTTCTGAGTGGTCCTAGCCCGAATTTACACAAGTTTCGGAGGAATCCACGGAAAACTCCGAACGGCTAGGCCGACGAGCGCGACCTGTGATCGAGCCCGGCACCCCACGTCTTTCAGCTTTGAGCGCTGAACCGCTCGGCAGCTGGTGGGCCTTTTTTATTCGTAAACACTAGCACTAAAAAGGTAGTCTTATTTCAAGGTTCTCATTAAAGGTAAATAATGGGTGTGAATTTCTCACCTTTTTTCAAAAACAAAATGAAACTTTTGAAAAATATGTGAGATCTCAGAAAATTAAGCGAGACGCAGAATAAACTTTAAATAATAATAATAAATATTTTACATAAATACAGAGAATTTGTATCTCCAATTAATACGATTTTCTTCATGGTTTTCGATCTTTATGGTTTCAGTAGTGGGTGCAAAGAATAAATAACTAGAGCCTAATTCTTATTCATCCAAACAGGTTTTCGTTTTAAGGCCGATTTCAAACTGTGTTTATGAAGTGTTAGGCGTATTTGCACTTTTTAGAATAGCAGAAGAGTTCTTTTTTTTTTTTTTTTTTTAGCTGTATTCCATTGAAGGGAGCCCACCAGCGGCCGAGTGGTTCTGCGCTCAAAGCTGGTAAACATAAGGTGCCGGGTTCGATCCCAGGTCTCGCTCGTCGGCCTAGGCGTTCGGAGTTTTCCGTAGTTTTCTTCGAAACTTGAGTAAATACGGGCTAGGACCCTTTAGAAAGACCCCCACGGAGGGCAGTCCCCCTCTGGTTTAGGACCTATAGCAGTCAATCGGCCTTATTCCCAAAATCCAAATCCATTAAATGAAAAAAGAACTGAAGTATTTCGAGAGCAGAACCTGCTATATATGATGTAATGTATATATCTGATGGTTATATTCAGATAAAACTGCTTTGTTTTTTAACAGTGAAGATCATACATAATAATCAAAAGACTTACCTTCAAATGGTTAATTACATATTCATTTCATATTGAAATAAACTTTATTTTAGCATATTGTAAAAAATGCATTGTGGAAGCAACATTAAAATTTTCCGTTTTATAAGACTTAACTAAAGGGTTAAGAGAAATTAGAATACTGTATGCTTAAAAAAAAAAAATAAAAAATAAAATAAAATAAAATAAATGCATTTAGTGGATAAACCAATTATTAGGTTGTAGTTTGTGTTTTAGAAATCTGGCTTCAAATCAAGAAACCATTTTATATTTCTTTTTTTATGTTTTCGTGTTAATGGACAAAAAAATCAATTTCGTCAATATCAATTACTCAGTTTCAGTCAGATGTACCCTTCCGTGGAGGATCAAAATTGTGATGGCATGTCTCCGGACCACCTCTAGAGGTGTGTCCCAGACCGTCGCCAATTGCCCATCTGCGCAGCACTAGTGCTACGTAAAACCCATCCATCCATCCAGTCAGATGGAAATTTTTTGAATTAAATTAAGAAAACAATAGCTTATTAAAACCAATGGATGTTTCTATACGCCATGCGTGCATAATTAAACACATTCAATTAGTATAAATAACAATCATAGTTTCAGTTTGAAAATGGAATTCTCTCTTGATGTCACTGAAATGATAGGATTTGAAGAGATTTTCTCATAAGAAAATGGTTTGGTGAAAGATAAGAGCAATTTGCGTAGATTAACGGCTTTTTCTCGTAAAAATTCAAAAAATTATACTTTCGAAATATCAGTTTACGGGCTATGACCGTTTAGCTAGCAAAACGGTCATTTCCCGTAAAATTATACGGTCATTTCCTAAATTATGCTTCCAAAACATTAATTTACGGAATATGACCGTTTAGGTAGCAAAACGGTCATTTCCCCTAAAATTATACGGTCAAATACCGTGATTTTACAATTTTTTTTACAGTGCAATTAAATCAGCCTTTATTTATTTTATTATTATTATTTTTTTTAATAAGGGGAAAATTCCATTAAAGACGGTCTATTCGTTTGGATGTTACAGTGCCTCAAACACACAAAGGCTTCAAACTTAAAACCCCCTCCTCTTTCTTATCTTAGTTGGTGTTAAAAATAATACGGTATGGAAGCACTTTAAAAAAACGGACAAAAAAAAAAAAAAAAAAAAAAAAAAAAAACCATTGTATATTTGACATAGCGGATAGACACTGACAGGAAGTTGCATGGTGTTAAATATGCCTGTAAAAATGTTTCTACATATAGTGCCCCCCTGTCGGGGAACCGGTGCCCCCTCGCCGGGGAATTTCTGATGCCACCACTGCCTTTAAAGAAGAATAAGTACGAATGAAAAAGAAAAACAGACAAAATCCAAAAAAGTATGAAACGTTAACAATAATCTACACTTCATCAGAGACATATACTGAATTATTTTACTAAAAATATACACACTTCAATATATTTAATAAAAAAAATTGCAAACCAAATCTTTAAAATATAGTCAAATATTATAGAAATGCCTAACGTATTTCTTAAAACTCCCTCTAAACATGCATTCACCATGGCAACTTATTAAAAAAAAAAAAAAAACATTAAATCCTATTCATTGTAGTCTGCACCAACAGTTAGGTATTGTCCATTTTTCAACTGTGAGTAGAGGCATGGCATTGTTTATATCAGCATAGCTGCCAACTTTGCAGCTTTAAAAATAGTAAGATTTCTATCCCAAAATAGGAAAATTTAAAAATTATATTTTTAAACTGTTTTAGGATAAATTTAATTTTTAATACAAAATATAAAATTTTATAGCAAGTTAAAGTTTAATAAAATAATAATAAGATCAATAAAAATCAGCTTTTTTTTTTAAATATTCAATGCATGAAAATATTTTTTTCTCAAAGTCAGTATTTCTAAAATAGGTCTATTACTAGTCTAATTTATTAACATATTATTTTGAATTTGAGAGAGATAAATCACACTAATGTATTAGAAATCTACATTATACACTTTCAATAACTAATATGTATCTTGCATAAGACCTACACATCGTTTGTTTGGTGATACACAGCATCATCGCATTTGGAACACCAGCGAAGAACTCATACTTCTATTAATAAAAGGGAATTTTCTTCTTCTTAAATAAAATAATTTTATAGGTAGAGAATATATTTTTAAAACAAATACGGGTGTGAATTCTGTGTTACTGTTCCACCTCAGATAGTATGTATTTTAAACTTATTGAACAGAAAGATTCATCAAGTTCAGTAATAAAGTCTAAAAATGATTACTTAACTGAAAAATATTAAGCACTTCCATTACTTTATAGGTTCTATAATCGATTATGAACATTCTTTCTTTTGTTATAGATCGAGAATTGTAGGAGATTTGATCACCAATTGCTAGTTAAGGTGGTGGGTTAAAAATACTCACATGAGTTAAATATTGAACAATTCTACTTCTTTCTAGGTTCTAGAATGTAATAAAGCAAGCTTAGTTATTTATGTTGTGGATGGAGAAAGATTGGTAATCAAAATGCTTCTACAGAGCATTTGATTGCCAATCGCTAGTTGTAAATGTTGAAGGGTGGTTAGGGGGAGGATAAAAAAAATTATTACATGAGTGAGAAATATTGAACAAATGTACTTCTTTATAGGTTCTAAAATTTAATGATCCAAGTTTTTTATGTTGTGGGTGAATAAAGATTGGAATTGGAAGGCTCCTGTGGAGCGTTTGATTACTGATTGTAAATAGGGTTTCTTATTTTTAATGAATAATATGCACAAGTTTTTTAAAAGTGTAAATTAATTAAAAATAGGGAGCTGGAATATTTAACTTAAAAATCAGAAAAGTTAGCACCTATATATCAATAATTAGCTACATAAATATGATATTTTGTCAATAAAACAACAAACAAGAATTCAGTTGCTTTAAGGTGATAATTATATTTTTGAGGAAACAGTTTAGATATAATATAAATTTTATAGATTAGCAGTAAACTAATTGTCTACCTTAGCAATTTGTGGCATAAAAGATCTTATATTTTAGGAATCAGCTGCAAGTAAACATGTAACGTGTTAATTATTAGTGAAATTATTCTGCATTTTGGTAACTGACCACAGTAATTATGTAAAATTTGTTAATCAACCTCAAAATAAACAAATAACATTGTATTAACTGAGGTGGAAATGGCATCTACATTGCCTTCAAAAGAAAAATATTACAGTAGAGTCTTGATTATCCATAACATTGATTAATATATTTTTCTAGATATTTTGTCTTTTTATTTTCTATAAAATTTAATTATATACCTAATCGCATAAATTATTTTTTAAATCCATCATAATTTATAGTAGCAAAAAAGTCAAGGAAAATGGAAATCATAGATAATCAAGAGTATACTGTATATGGTTTACATACAAAAATAATAAGACTTTTTGATTAGTAAATACAGCCTTTATCTTTTTTTTTTTTTTTTAAGTCCTAGTTTAAAATTTAGTTTGGTCCGCAATTTGGCATGTTTTCCAAAAGTCACCTAGATGGTGACCAATGTTCCATATCATGTCCTCAGTTGCAACCTTCACTGCCTACATAGGAGAGTGTGCTTTTAAGTGAAGCAAATAAATTTATCGTTAAATACGTAGGAAACAAACAAAATCATCATAAAATAGTTTTTAATGAAAACTTTAGTTAAAAATTGCAAATTTATAGCCAATACCAAATAAAGAATTTAAATCATAAAATGTATGCTTGCACGATATTAATGACCAAAATTCCATATAGCAACAACCACTATTACGCATGTATGTATGCTACATTACATGAAAACCAAACAAAACTTCACAGGGTAATCTTAACTTGCTGTGCATGAATCTCAAAATTCTGTATTCTAGAAATCACTATCATGCACGAAAAATAATCAACTTGGTATCCCTATGATGTCGAAATGCATAAAATTACAAAATATGGATTATCACATGTATATCCCCTTCCTTCTCCCTCCCGTGATATTCACGGTCAGTGGCCACGCTCCACATGTATTTTTTTTTTTTTTTTTTTTTTTTAGGGTACACAAAAGCACCAGCCAGTACCAAACTATATATAATGTATTTGAAAATATGTACAGAATAAATATATATATTATTCATATATTTATTTTCAATCTATTTTTTTTTTTTAATTAGACAAAAATATGGATTTTATGGGTATGAAACATATTCGATGAAACATATTCTATGAAACATATGCGACCATTAAGGGGATATACATTCTATGTTACATGAAAAAAAAAAAAAAAAAAAAAAAAACACCAAGATCCTTATTTTGCTTTGCATGAATTTAAAAAATCACAAATGTATGAGAGCTTTGAGTGCATAAAAAAAAAAAAAAAAAAAAGCACTGGTTATAAAAATATCACAAACAGTGGTTTATAAATAAAGCACCATTTAAAAGAACCATTTGAAACTTTTAAAAACAAAGACAGATAGTAAAAGAAATGGTCTTTTAAATATTTTCTTTGATATATGTAAAAATATTTTCAGGAGTAGGGCATTTAATGTAAAAAAAAAAAAAAAAAAATAGTAATAAAATGTACAAAAATGTTTGAACAAATTGAAAGGGTCTATCTTGTAACTAAAACTTTAAATTTTTAGGTAAAAATCTCTCCTAGAAGAGGCATAACAAGCTGCTTAGTTTAAAAAATTTATTTTTTCAGTGATTTTTGTTATAAATTTAAAAATACTTACACCATTCTCTGTAAAAATTTACTAATTTTCATTCCTCCATTTATTTACAAAGGACTGTAATAGAGAAAAAAGAAAATAAAGATATAATATATATATTTACCTTTGTTCCTTCGACACTGATGATCCTATATAGGTTACGGCTAGAGTCAAAGAAGAAGCTGACGTTAACTGCTTGAGAACTGGCCGGAACCCATGATCTTTTTGTCTTAGGGTCAATGTGGAAGACATGCGCTTTAGTAGTAAAGATGGGTTGTTCCCTAGAAGAAAATTTGGAAAACTTAAATATTTAAATTTTTACTACTCTGTTCATCCATTTGCATTTTCAATTCTAAAAATAGGGTGAACTGACCAGTAATTGACCATTTAGTGGGCATGTCAAAGTTTTCTCTTATTTTCTAATATCCAATTATTCAAAACATTTGAAAACATTTTTGAATTTTTTTTAAGTTGTACCTACTAATCATTATTTGAGGACTAACACCTGACACCTGAGAATCCTTTATCTTCTCTTTCGTACAATTTATGCAGGGGTAACTCTGAATTCATGAAAAAATACCTGAAATTTTAAGCAAGAAAAAATTTTTAATATGGCGAGAGAACATATAATTTATTGCAGGGTAATTATTCCTCTCATTATGACTATTAATTTTAAATAGTTTTAGCAGTTGTATAATATAATTGATATTTCAATTTTATTTTATGAATTTAATTATCAGAAAAACTTAAATTTTGGTATTGAAAATGAATTAAATACCTGCTTTCAGGTAAATTACCTGAACACAATCATCCTTGCTTATGTTACTGACAAAGATATTTTCAAAATTAGATTTTGCTAGTCATTAACCACACTTACATCCCACCAATGTAGTCATATTAAAAATTCACCATTTTAATTTTCCGCTTTAAAAATTGCTTAAATTAAAAGTTATTGATAAAAATATATTAATGTACTATTAATCAACACCAAATGACTTACTAATTAACACTATCCCTGCAGCAAACTTAATGAATTCCTCCTTTGACAATTTTGTAAACATTGACTCCACCTCGTACCTAAACCACTTGAATTATCGGACCCAAGCACACTATCAAAATTGAATGCTAGAAACCATTGCAAGCTGAGAAATCTAGTTTGAAAACTTAAGCGAGAAAGCTCACATTTAGTAATTAACTTTAACGATCAATTACTGATTTTTTTTCTTCCCCCAGATTAAAAGTAAGTTAATATTGAAATGCAGATAAAAATCTTTTATGCCAACTTTCTTTTAAAAAAGAAATTTGAAAACAATCAGGAATTCAGAAGTTGACAAGTTTGGCCATTTATTAGTACTGATAATATTTTAGATACCTAGAACTTGACCACCTCTTAATTCCACTAAAATTAGATTATTAGTAGGAATATATTTATTTATTTAAAATAAATATAAATAACTTACATACCTCAATAAATAATTTTTTGAAATTAAATTCAGCTTGATACTTTAAAGATTAAATTAAACATCTCATAACACCTGGCTAATACTAAAGCTACTTACGTTAGGCTTTGAGAACAACTAAGTAATTATTCCATGTTACTATCAAATTAAAACATCAGTTGCTATTGGAAATATGGGAATGGTATGGTAACACACCATTTTATTAGATGTTTGTTAAGTATTCTAACAATCACATTCTGCACTTTCACACATTAATTACTTCCTTTTTTTTCTTTTTTTTTTTTTTTTTCTTTCTTTCTTTCCTTTCTTTAGTGGTCAGTTACTTAAATCAGCCTAAAAATTTTGGATTTTACTTTTTGTAAAAACGATCAAAATTGTCCCAGAGCACAGCCCTAGCAGGGGTGACACTAGCTAGGGGGCCGGGGGGGGGGGGCACCCGTTGGGCAGTAATATTTTCTGTTTTAATTATTACAAATTTATGGTTTAATTATTCAAGTTTTTCGGAAAATAAATTTTGTATCATACTATTGTTTAGCTATAATGTTTAAATTCAATGGCTTCTAAATGTGTAACATTATCTTTTTAATATGGAAAGATAAAACTATTAAACCTAACTAATATTAAAACTTAAAAGCTAAAATTAATATTTCCTTTCAGAAAACTTAAGTGGTATAGAATATTAGAAATCTTTTGCCACTTAGAAATGGTGCTAAGCTGAAAAATTTGTTTCAATGTGTAAAAATAAAATTGTGGAAAACAAAACCAGAATTTAAACAAATTAATATTAATGATTATCCGAAAGCTATATAAATAAATAATGTAAATTAGAACAATCAAAACCATTTAATTTATAGAACTTGTTGCCTAAGTTAAGATTTTATTAGTAACCCCTATTGAAAAACGAACATTTCTAAAGGGCCAATTTTTTATACCCACGATTGGTGGCCCCTCTTAGGGAAGTTTCACTACACGTTTCACCATTTATAAGACTATAGAAAATTATAATCGAAACCATTTGAACATTGAAATAAATAGATTAAAAAAAAAAACTTCATGGAATAAAAAGGAAGTATTAAAATGATTCAACAATATACTACAATCTTAACGTAATTTAAAGTGTAATTATTAAAACTGAATGAATATGGTAAATTAAATTAGTCTTATAAACCATACATAAACAAACAATGACGTTATTATTAACATTACACGTTATTGTTATCATTTGAGATAAAAATAAATATTTATTTATACGTGAATAATAAAATTAAAATAAAACTTTATCAATATATTTAATAATTTTAAAACTATAGTGACGTCAATTTTCTTTTTTCATTTGTAAATAAATATATTCCATGTCAAGAGAAAAAAAAAAAAAAGTGTGTGCGTTGGTTTAACGTCACACTAGGGCTACCCTAGGGCCATTTGCGAAGGTCTGGGATACACCACTAAGGATGCACGGGAGACATGCCATCACAATTTTTATCCTCCGCAGAAAAGATGACTCCCCCAGTTCGCTAATCCTTAGAGTGTATGAATTTTACTAAGCATGGAGGACAATACAGGCACAACAGATTATACGTGCACCAGCCACCATTAATGTACACTGAACTATACTGTTTTTGGCTGGCTTGAGATCAAACACGTAATCCTTTGGAACTGGGCAGAGAATAGAGTTATAGAGTCATTAGCGTGGGGTTATAGCATAATCTATCTTGTAATAATACAGAAAGACAGCTCGACATTACATTTAACACATTGATTTTAGCACTTGATCTTGAAAAATTAAAGAAAAAGTGTGATAAGCTTATAACAAATAATCTAAGTCTAGCTTTTTTTTTTTTTTTTTTTTTTTTTTAAGTTTTCACATTAAAAATATAAATAATGATAATAAAATGAATAAACACGAAATGTTATTTTTTTTTTTTACCTAATTTTTATTTTCAGCCTACCTATCCAAGTACTTATTACTATTTGAAACTGAGAATAATCAACAATAAAAATGCCCACATTGAAGTTGCCTTTCTCCTTTTACAAATTTAACATCATTCAACAGGTCACTCTAATCCTTAAAAGCTTGCAATTGAAAACGATTTTTTTTTTAAAAAACCTCATTTTCAACCAGATATTTTTCTGTTCAAAAGTGAAGTAAACAAGTAGCTCTTGAAAAGAGATGTTAATAATGCTTTGAAAACAGATTCTTCTGTATACTACCCACGACTGTTTTCATTTTCTACTATAATAAGCTCATTTAGCATCAAATGGCTGTAAAATGAACATAATATTTAAGCTATCCGCGGAAGAAATTTTAGATTATAATGCGCCGAGTGAATGAACCTGTTTACGAAATTTTAAGATCAGTAAACTTTAGGTTGTTTACGAAAATTCGTGTTCCAGTTTTTAACAAACAAGAACGAAAAATCATGCGGTTCGCATAAATTATTAACACTTTCCAAAGGTGCAAACTCATTGCATCGTTTTAACTTTAGTGTACTTTATCTACGTGATCACACGACAGGCAGAATGAGAGAAAGACAGACAGATGGATCAATTAAATTCATAATCATTTTTAAACATTGCTCGAAAGTCTTAAAAAACTTTAACATAACACAAACGGAAATGCAAGTTCAGCAATTTCCAAAATGTCCTTAAACCATATTCTATACAAAACATATTTCTAACAAAAGAATAATAAATGTCAATTTCATTGTGATTTATGCACAACAAGGTTAATTGAATATGATTTATAAAAATGCCTCTCATAAAACGCAATTCATTGGCATTATTTTGGGTGTCCCTGTACACATACCAGTTGTGCTCTTTATGCCATTTTAACTAAGGAACATGCTATAGTGAAATTCAATAACGTAACAGTTTGAATGATTTATTCTGAAAATATTTATGGACGCTAGAGTCGGAAAGGACAGGCTAATTCAAATGATACTCACTCTTAAACATTGTTAGAAAGTGCTAAAAAAATCTTAATAAAAATGGATATGCAATTGCAGCAATTTCCAATTAAAGCCCTTAATGTATCTGATTATTTTCGTGTGGACCTGTAAATCTTAATACTAATCATACTCTATTTTATAGAAAACATTCTGTTTCAGCATATGTATAGTACAATAATCATCAATTTCATTATAATTTGTGGAAAATAAAAGTATTAAAATATAGTTTATAAAAATACCTCGCACAGAACGCAGTAATACTTAGGAATTCTTTCGGGTTTCCCTGTACACGAACCAGTGGTGGTATTATTCCTATTTTCAATAGAGAACATCCCGTAGTGAGCTATCTGTTTCAAGGAATTCCATGAATATTTATGGCAGTTGGAGCGCGGACAGACAGACGAATTGAAGTTATAAACACTTTTCAAGTCTCTAGGAAAGTGATAACAGTGGCATTATGCAGTTTAACATTAAAAACTAAATGCAAATGCCACGGTGCAAATAAAGTAAATTTAATAAATTACGTTCTTATTATTTTATTTTTTAAGAAAAAGGTCATTTAAAAATTACGTGAAATATCAAAATACGCTAACAAATAATACATAACATATATGGAGCTAAGAGTTAATTATAAGGGGTAAAAAATAGTTGCTGTTTGATTCTCCCTCAAATATTTGTTCTTATAAATTTCTATTATACAGGGTGGGCCAAAAATCACTGGCACAGTTTAAACTTGAATATGAAATCAAATCAAATAAAAGAAAGTGCGGGTTGTACTACAATGCTTCTTATGATGACAAGTTTTGTTCAAGTTCTGCTATCGTGTCGAACAATCGGTCAAATTAATTTCTCTTAACATGAGTATAGTATATTCTGAGCTATAAATTTGTGAGACCATATATATGATAGGAAACTGAGCAGAGTCAACCTATAGCAACTAAATTTAAATAATTACATGCACAAGCACGATGACCCTTTATTTAATTTAAATGAATATAAAATTATATGAATTGTCGAAACCATTACATCATAAAACCAAAATTATTATTTTTAAGTAAATGCACTCATTAACTATTTTAAATACAATTTTCTCTCTTCCTCTTTTCACGACTAATAAATAAATGGCTTTTTATAATCATTTAGACAAATATCTCTGCTCCCATTATCATATACTTCCTTTTCAATAGTAGTCTTTCTTTAATTACGTCAAAATAGCTTGGCTTTTTAAAATTGCCAGAGGAAAGCATTTTAAAATACACTTTTGAAAAGATTACTACGTGCAATACATCTTAAATAATGACCCGAGATAACAATCAGATAAGTTTCACTAATAACCATGATCGAAAAAAGTAAGTGATAATTATAATTTTATCACCCACGGCTTAACAAGCATTTCCGTCGAATCGAGGGAAGAAGCTTTTAATAGTAGCCAGATCCTCCAACTTCATTTTTCATCGTGAGCAATGATTCTCGGAAAATGTCAAGAACATTGCCCCCCCCCCCCCTCGCCTTCATATAGGAAAGGAGTATCCGACATTTTCAAAATTTTTCATCGAAGCATGCTGGAATATATGGATTTCAAAATGAAGGAGGAAAAATTATAAAATAGTGAGATATTTTCATTCCCTTGGGCAGCTATCCGATAATGAATAGGAAGAATTCATGAAATGATATTCCCGAAGTTCTGCTTGAATTCTACTTTCTTTGATAAAAAAAAAAGAGGAAGAAATGCGTAGATACTATGAAATTTTATCAATTACAGATAAGTACTCAGATAATGAATGCTTTTTAAAAAGTCTCGCAATAATAATCTAATAAAAAATCGAGCATTATCCGGTACAGATATTTCAGATATATCGGGAAATTAATGCAACGGATAATTACGAGAGATTCTCTTGAAATTTATCGTTGAAATATGGAATTAAACCATTATTCTCTTACTAACAAGGTTATTCGGTAGTATTTACTTTATGTTTCAAAGTATTGATTTTAGTTTTTGTATTCATTAAAAAAATGCCTCATTTTGGTAATTTATCTAACTGAATACGACATAAGTAATATCGCTAGTACGCTGCAACAAAATAGTTATACCTAACAATATGTACTGCAGTTTTACCAATTTACATTTAATCAAATTCTTAACTTGGAAACCAAATCATTTCACAAAGAACACATCTTGAATCTGCATAAAAGTTATGGTAATATAATATGTAGAAATTTTATGAATTAACATTATTATAATGCATCTAAATGTAATTTATTTCATGCTAGAGCACGTAAAATTTTGCATGAGCATGCTGTAACATTTTGCAAGTAGATACGAAAGTCATAATAATGTGGAAAGTTGTAAACCCTGTCCCGCGATTCAAATATCACACTCGACTCGCTCAATCTTCGATGCACTTACTTCAATTTCTTGCTTTTTTTACTGGTGTCAATTTCTTTTCTTGTTTTCACTCCTCACATTGTGCGTTTTTCTCCCTATCACTTTAGGCGTTTTTGATATTTTTCCCTATGAAATTATGAAGCCAATGCAGTGGATGGAATTATGTCCTGCACGGAAAAGCCGAAAGATAAATTTTTAAATCAACCCGAAACCCGACAAAAAAAATTTTCATCGGCCCGAAAACAAACCAGAACCACAACAGAGAATTCTGACTACCCGCACACGACCCAAAATTATGCAAAACATTTTAAAGTTATAAAATAAATTTTCATTGTTACACAGTTATTAAATCATTTTAAAAAGAATTAATAGTAATTTTTAACCATGTACGTTTGTTGTGTACTTCAAGTATACAAAAATATGCTTCAAATTTAGTGTTTGTAGTTCATTGTTCAATGCTTATATTTTATATATAGTATATATATAAATGATAGATATCGTAATAAAATTTAACCTTAAAATTTAGCAATTAATAGATACAAAACAATACCAACGCAACAAAAATATAATTGATTTTAACTTATAGGCAAGACTGACACAAAAATGTTGCGATACAGATTAAAAACCAATAAGAGACAAAAACAATTTAAAATACTTACGCCGACATGAATGATAATAAAAAAAGGACCATTAAACTTAATGACAGAGAAAATATCTAAAGGACCACTGAAAAAATAATTGGATAAAAATGCTTAAAATTAGAAGTAAATAGTCATCAGGGGGCATGTACTTCATAAAGCTGTGAAAGCTGCACCGATTTCGTAAAACAATATAGCTAATCATAGCAATGTATACTGTTTCAGCCCCGATCGTGGCAGCAAAACCAATTTGAATGAGAAATTAAATAAATTATTAAATCAATTCATCAAGGAATCCAGAGAGAAAACTAGAAAAAAGCAGAGTAACCACAAGTAAAACTTTTAAACAAACTGGAGAATAGGAAGATGGTTGGTTGGTGTCGTGTCATGGACAGAAAATAATTTTAAATGGGACCAAAGGTCCTATATACAGCATCTGCGATTTGAAGGCAATTTTCTTCATATAAGTCCGCTCACAGATTGTCACTTATTTGCTGCAATTGCGCTAGAATAGCGGGACAGTTGAAAAGATGTTTGGGGGTTAGTTCTATATCTGGGCAGTTTTTGCAGAGGCAGTAAGTCCTTGTCCCGTCTTTATGGATCTTCATCCCCCTTAAGTGTCCTGTCCGGAGACTTGTTAGAGTGCTGGTAGGAGTTCTATTGGTATTGATTTCAGGGATTTGGTGTTTGATTTTAAGTTTCCTATCATTGAGTTTTGCCTTAGCAACTGAATTGATATCGCTGAGAGTGACATGAGTAACCCTGCTGGTGTTTAAATGTATTGCTTCTTTTGCCAAGGCATCAGCCCTCTCGTTTTCAGTAATGCCAACATGCGCGGGAATCCACTGCATGGTGCACTGTTTCTTCAAATGGAAAATCTTACGAAGTGTACGGTGTATATTTATAATTAGCCCTGAAGAACCCCTTTGAATTGCTTGAAGAGCAGCTCTGCAGTCACTGAAGATGATTAACCCTTTGGCTCTTTCATTTTCTTCAAGATATATATACTCATCTAGGGCTTTTTGGATGGCAATGAGTTCACAAGTGTAGTTTGAAGCTATTTTGCCTCCTCCGATCTTAAATTGCTTCGTGCTTCCACTCTGTGGGAAAGTAAAGTCGACACCAGCTCCTCCGTTGTCTAGAGTTTCATCTGAGGAACCGTCAGTGAAGGCAAAGACAAAATTTTCTCTTGAATACGAGACAATGGTTTTATCACCTTTTGTTTTAATAGGCGAAGTTAATTCTTTTTTGGAACACGGGTCGAGAAGGTGACTTATAATTTTGGTGTTTTCCGGAAGAGTCGAAAACAAAATTGGCTCTTGCAGAATTTCATATGTGTTATGCTCTAGTTCAGTTTGCTGCCAGACCATTAGGTCATAGTGTAAGGTGGAGTATCGTTTGAGCCTTGTATTTTCGTTCCATTTCAAAAAGGTTTTTTTGCTAACATATTCCTCCTCACGACTTCTAATATTGTTGGTAAAGTTGATGACACTACATTTTCTTCTATTATCAAGTAACTGGAGACCACATTCCTGTTGGGATTTAATGTTGTCTGTGGAAGAGACAGCACCAATTATAATCTTTGAGGCTTTTGCCTGTATGTTATCAATCTTCTTAAGTGCTGAAGTCGAGTCGTGAGACCAGACGGACGAAGCATATTCCATAACTGGTCGAATCAAAGTGATGTAGGTAGTTTTTAAGGTTTTGGGGCATGTTCCCCAATTTGTACCGCAAAAGCTTTTCAAGATTCTTAATTTTTTGAGTGATTTATTGGCATATTTCGTTATTTGTTCAGTGAAACGTAGTTCAACATCTAGAGTAAGTCCCAAATAAATAGGATTTTCTGTCTTTGTTAAGGGCTGATTGTTTAGAACTAAATTTGAAGAGAATAGGTGCCTGTGTTTTCTGTCAGTTGAGAAGATGCTGTACGCTGTTTTTTGTGGGTTAAATTTCAGCTTTCGGAAGATGCCAACAAATTATTGAAATTAAAAATAAAAGCCTTGCAAACTTTGATTAATCGATAAAGAATTAACGTCTGACCTGTTTCATTAACGATTAAATTCACTGAGTAATTATTTATTGAGTTAGTGAAATTTTAAGTAAAAGTTTAAACTAGTTAAATTTGAATTTAAATTGTACGTAAATCAATGAACATTAAAACTTTCAGAGAAAGGAAATTAATGTTAGAAAACATTAAGTCGGCAGTGAGAAAGCGCCATCTAGCGTTTAGCTAAACAAACAAAAAGTTAGTTAAATTTATTCAGGTTCAAACACACCAATGCTATAAAGGAGTATTTTTAAGAAGTTTTAACTTCAGGAATTAAGAGAATATGTGGCACCATTTAAATAATTAGAGATTTGATTAGTGGATCTTGATAATGTTAAACCTAAAATATTTAAACTAAATTAGTTGATCTTAATAATATTAATCCTAAAATAATTAATCTTAAATTCAAAGTTATTAATAAGAATTAAATGTTAAGTTGTAAAAAGACTCAATCACAAGCAATAATCCCAAAAAGCACACAAGTAAGGATAAGCAATACAAGGCTATATATTCTATTCATTTTGCTTTTGTCCGATATGTATGTTTACTTTACTATAAAATTTTGGCACGCGTATATTTAATCATGGGTATATATATACATACCTGCCAACAACTTAATTATGAAACGGAAGATTTTTAGAATATGCCAGTTTTTCCACATCACTTTATTTTTAAAGTAATTACCTCCGAATGTAGTTACGATTAAATAAGTATAAAATTACTCTAGAAAAATACTGTTGTGAGAAAAAAAGGCGGGTACTAAAAATCTTCCGTTTATTAATGAGATGGTTGTCAAGTATGTATATAGTATATGTTTAAATCAGTTATACACTTATAATTATATCAAACAAACTTCTGCTTATTATTGTAAATTTCCTTTAAAAGATGTTCTCAAGTCACCCCGACTCGTTGAAAACTTAATCCGACCCGCAGAAAAAAAAAAAAAAAAATCCGTCAACCCGACCCGAACCCGATCCACAAGAAAAAACAATTGTTAATCCAATCAGATTCTGTCCCGCAAGAGAAATAATCAAACCGACGGGAACCCGGCCTTTAGGTCGAGTCGGGATCGGATAAAATCGGGTTACCCGACTTAATGCAGGACTCTTATCGAAATCACACCAGGTAAATGCATCAAAGAACAGATGGGTTAGGTGGGACATTTGAATCGTAGAACAGAGTTTAAAGCTTCCCACCTAATTAGCAGAAAAGGCAGTATGAATTTAAACTAAACTATTTCAGACAACATATACAAAAAACATTTAGCTTTAATAATCTGATACTTAAGCTTTGCCTTGTAACATATATCATACAATAAAAATCTCCAGGATTAAAAAATAAATAGAAAATATGTATGATATATAAAGACAGCCTTTTAAAAATAGTTATAAAATGAGCATTCATTTATCATCGAAAAAGAAAATTAATGGTTATCTAGAAGCCAATATAAGCTGCCTGTACTCCGGCACAAATACACGTTGCTTAAAAAAAAAAATGTAGTAAAAAAAGAACGAAAATTAATTACAGCCAGCAGGGAGATAAGGATTATGAGGGTAATAGGACTATATATTTCAGTAAGGCTAGGTAGGTATTAAAAGGAGAGGTAGGCTTATAACTGACATGTAGAACCTCCAATGGAAAGGCGATTGATATTTTATAATAAAAATAAATAAATAACAGGGAATTCTTTTGAAGTAACAATAGTCAGAAAAAATATAAAATATATACACGCACATGCATACGAAACTTCCACCCCTCCTTAACCCTTCAACATTCACTACTTAATTTATTTTTAATTTTAAAAATGGCTTTTAGACACATAGCTGATCATAAATATTTAAAAAAATAAAAAATTAGCATTGTCCCTTTTCGGGGAATTTTTGGTTTGAAACATCTATAAGTTAACCTTATTAAAATCAAATATTTAATTTAATAAATAAAACACTTTGTAAGTAAACATTATTGACTACAAAAACTCGTAAAAGTTGTTTCAGGTGAAAATAATAGTACAGCTCTTCATTAAATGAAAAAAACTAGACATGAGTGTATCATCAAACCAGCAATTCGCACTAGCACCCACTAAGAAACTTACAGTGACTTATGCATTTAGCTTCCTTTGAAGCAATATTTGTTAAATTTTGGAGTAGTGCTGCTACCTACCGAACAGAAAAGGAACAAAAGTTTAAAAACTGATTAAAAACAAGTGGGAAATGTTAACAAACTGCTGAATAATGTCAAATGCTTGGTTTCGCTGCGAAACCAATGAACGTTAAAGGGTTAAAACATGAAACGAAAACAACAAATTACTTAAAAGCTACAAATAATCCGTTATCTAACGTAATTTTGCCCAGTTAAAAATAAATATATAAACAGAAAGCTCTAATTATGGATCTAGGCGTTTTCAATACAGACAAATAAAATAAAATAAAATAAAATAAAGAAAATAAAGCAGATATCTACAGACACAATTGGCAGGGCATAAACAAATAGAAATAGAGTTTTGTTAAACAATTTTTCAGCATGTTTTTTTTTTTTTTTAAATACTTCTCATTTTGAATTTTATTATATTTATTTATTTTATTTTATTTTTCTTCCACGAGAGTCATCTGAATTAAACGTTTCAAATTGCTGCTAAAACGAAATATACGATGGAACAATTTTTTAAATGTTTACTGGAAATTCATTTGTTAATTTCATAATTCATTTGCTTTATATTATTTATATATTACGAAATACATATCGTAAGCAGTATTTCGGTATGTCTTTTTCATATTGTTCCTTCAATAACTCGTTCATAGCGACTAATACAGTTATGTAGAATTAGTGGCGGTATTTATTTATTTATTTACGGTGGTTTTCGTCCACCACCTAAACTTATCAGGTTTTTACAGAGGAAGAGATTTCTTAAGTCCAAAATAGGTTCATATTACAGTATGCTAATAAAACTTAATGTTTTAAGTTTCGCAATTGCCACATGACTTTATGACTTACATGAATAATCTATACCTGGACACAAGCAACTACCTTTGATTGAATCTGAAATTAAATAAAATATTTTTGTAAAAAAAAAATAGAACCAACACCAAAAAGCAACTACTATTCAAACAACTAAAAATGAAAGAAAATTGGAAAAAATGGAACTGTAAATTGCGCCTAAAAGTATAAAATAATTTCCTTCACCAAACAACCTAAATACTACAATTAAACATAACTTTTGAAGTCAGCGCAAAATTAAATAAAATTTAATTCGTTTTTAAAGATTTGTTTTTAGACCGGTAGCTACAAATGCTGCTGTCTCGAATGATCCATTTTCATATTAACTTTATTATTTTATCACTGTGTACAATTGGTCCATTAGTAACATCTTCATAGAAAAGTGAACATTTTTGCAATTCGGTATTTATGTTTCTACGAAGTTACTAAAGTTTTCTTTGTAAAGTTGGTATAACTTTGACAACTATCATCCTTGGCGGCTTTGGATTTGGCGATCAAAACGTAATGCAAAAATATACACGCGAGATGTATATTTTTATAATATGTATTGTACGAAGTATTGCTTCATATTCTTGATTGTTAACTTAATATACCGTAATAAAATAATCATGATTTCTCAAAGGAATTAAATATGTTTACCGATATAATTTGGCGATTTTTTTTCACCAAGGACGCCAGATACCAGCAGCTTCGCCAACTTTTGCAATTTACGAAATCTTTTTTGTTTATTTGAATCAAAGTAGTTTTCGGCTGTGTTTTGCAGATGCTAAAGTGAGATGTATATTTTGAATAGAATTCGATTTTTGTATTGAATAAAGGTATCAATTTTTATTTAATTTTGCACCGACTTCAAAAGTTATGTTTAATTGTAGTATTTAGGTTGTTTGGCGAAGGAAATTATTTTATACTTTTAGGCGCAATTTACAGTTCCATTTTTTCCAATTTTCTTTCATATTTAGTTGTTTGAATAGTAGTTGCTTTTTGGAGTCGGTTCTATTTTTTCTTTTTCTTTCTTTCTTTTCTTTTTTTTTTTTTTTTTTTTTTTTTTTTTACAAAAATATAATTTTTTTTCTTCTTTTCAGTGAAAATTTATTCAAGTAGCAGAACATCAGAAGACATTCAACGGCGGTTTGACAAATCACAACGCACAAGAAAAGTGACACAACTCAAAATATGGTAATTTCGAGTTTATGTCACTGAATAATATATGAAATGCTCCCAATATGAACAAAAACATTACATCTCCATCTAAAAAATTATCCACTCGAGAGACAGTTGTGTCAGTTTTATTCTAGTCAATGCCTTATCTTTAAGCTGATTTTTCTCAAATACTGCATTTTTAAGTTGTGTCACTTTTCTTGCCCTTACCGGATAGAAGAAAAAAACTATCTATTGAATGACCACGCATTAAAATAAAAAGGCTTTAGAAATGTAAAGAATGGATACGCTGTATTCGTAACCGAAAATTCGGTTAGGCATGTATTGAAATTTACAGTGACTATGTGCCACCCGCTACGCTGGAATGCGTGCAGCGTAAAGTTCAAACAAAGATCAAAATATGCATTGCAGCTCACGGACAGAAGTTTCAACATCAAAATAAAGGCTTTTTGATTTGTTTACAGTGTAGAAAACTGCGAACAAAGAGATGCACATTTAAACATCCTTTTTTAAACATTTATGTCTACAAGGTGTCTTTTCGTGACTAAATGTACAAGGTGTCTTTTCGTGACAATGATACTGTACAACTTTGTAATTTACGATTTCTCTCATACCTTATAATGTTTTGAGATAGAAACGCTAAATCCGCTATCTTCTCACCAGGTGGCGCTGTAAGCGGTCACATCTTGTAGCGCATGGCCATTTTACAATACTTACATATTACTTTTACGAGTGTAGAGGCAGCCGTTCAGCAGTTAGAGTGAAAACGGACTTTTGTGAATACCCTGTAATTTGTTTAGATATTAATGAAATCATAATGAGACCTATTTCAGGTCAAGATCTTTGCGACATAAAAAAAAAAAAAAAAAAAAAAAAAAAAAGTATTAAAATTAAAGCATTTTTTACGTAGTTATAAGCCAACAAACCTCAACTACAACAACAAAAAACATGGTTTCAATTGAGAACCTCCTCTATGAAGTCGGTTTAAAACGTCTATACGTTAATCGATGTGACCGCTTACAATAACCATACTTTGAATTTTACATAGCATAAATGTCACCCGCTACGCTACAACGTATGCAATGTCGTTGAAGTGTGAAGAAAATAGGAATTTGCGGACAAACAAATGATCGTTTTAATCGTTCTTTTTTTAGCATTAATGTCAACAAACTGTCTTTTCGTACTAAATCAATGATATCCTGTAACACGCACACTTTGTAATTCACTTTTTTTCCCTATTTTGAACCGTTTTCGAGATAGGAACGCTAACTCCACTGTTTTCCCTCAGATGGCGCTGTAGGCGGTTGAATCACGTTGGGCATGACCACTTTACTATACCTAGTCATAAAAGTTGTATATATAACTTTTATGACTATAGCTGCAGCCGTTCAACAGTTAAAAGAGTCGGGACTCACTTTTTTTGGGCAACCTGTATTTTCTTTTGATCGTAAAGATAATTACAATGGGACCTATTTCAGACCAAGACCTTTACAATAAAACAAAAATCGGAACATCCGTTCAGGAGTTATGAGTTAACAAACAAACAAAAAAACATACGGTCTGAATTGAAAACCTCCTCCTTTTTTTGAAGTCGGTTGAAAAAAAAAAAATACTCATGTTGTTTTAGAAAATTATATAAAAATGAAACGTTATTTTGGCTGCAGTCAACATTGTGAATATCTGCAACAAAGTCTCTGAAAATTACACAGATACAAGGATACCAGGAAATGTCAACAAACAAATGTCTAAAACAGGAGGAACAAGTCAGACACAGCTTTCTAAGTGTATCTTCTGAAAATATGTCAGACTTCGAGTGGCAATAATTCAGTACATTTAGTATGCAGAATGTAGAATTCTGCATAACGTTAGTTAGGCTTTAATTTTATTACTGCGGGTTAGGTTTAGTTAATTTATTTGCTTCTGTACATCGAATTTTCATTCTTTTTTGGTTCGGTGTTGTTACAGATGAAACAACATATGTATAGCTCATACACTTGGACGAGGGAGGGGGGCATTAAAAAATTACGATTTTTGAACATTTTTACAGAATTTCAATAAAATAAGTTATTTATTCCATTTTATTTTATAATTTGATCAAGATTACACTGATTTCAGGTTCAAGATTGTTGAATTCGGATTCAAGAGAAAAATATTTTGTCGAATTCGAGTGGAAGTTATCAGAAGTTAAAATATCGATTCGGATGGACCATAACACGAATACATAGGTATTCTAAGAGAAAGAAACTTTTCCCGACTTTTTATACTTCAACAACTATTTAAAAAACGCCATGTTTCATTAAAAAATATATATATATCAGCTGTTTGCTGTAAAATTAAGTTTGTACAGAAAAGCATGATAAACATGTTGAAACAAACAATTTATACGCTAACGCGTTTTTTTTTTTAGGTGAAATTTAATGTTGAATTACATTCAACTTACAAAAGTTCTATAGATGCAAAAATTATTCATGGCAACTTTATCATACTTTGCTAAAATATACACCAGCTGATTGTGGTGTTTATTATGGTATATATATTATTTTTTTAATTTTATTATGTATTAATTTTTTCATTTTGAAATTTAATTTAATTCAATAATTTGAAATACGTATTAAATGGAAAAACAATAATGAAATCGGTAAGAAAAATTACTTTTCCTTTCTGATAATTACACTACTAAAAAAAAGGACAAAATAATTTAAGCAATATGCATTTAATTACAATATAATTCAAGACTGTCGAGAGGCATGGCTTTAACATTCGCATCTCGCATGCACTGCTAATAGGGTCAATAATGCGAAATTGATAAGGAAGCGAAAAGTATTAAGAATTCAGAGACAATTTCATACATGTCCAAATATCCAACTTCCTAATAAGCTCCTGGGTAACTTGCTGATAAAGGAATCCTGTTTCTATATGTCACGTTTATTAAAATAAGCGATAAGTAATAGCAATATGAATGCAATAATTTCGAGATTCTGTATTAATTTTATAGCTTATTTGAAACACAAAGTTTGATATTTATCGTTAAAACTCAATGCGTCTTTGCTTAAAGATTTAATTGACTTTTATTTCATTTTAATTTACATTTCTTTATGTATATATATGTGTGTGTGTGTATTACCGCTAAAGTGCAGAAATCAGTTAATCTGCAGATTAGCTAGGTAATCTGCACATTAACTAGGGTGATCCGTTAAAGTGAGGAAAATTGTTTCATTTCTCGAATTACCTAGATAATCTGCACATTACCTACTAAGCACTCGTTAAAGTGAAAATAAGATCTCTCGTGGTGTAATTTTATAGCACGCTGTGTTGTATTTCGTTTTTTTTCATTCGGGAAAAAAAAAAGATTAGTTTTCTTTTCTTTTCTTATTTTAATCTGTATGTGTTTTAATTTTTATATCTTTTAAAGTTATATTTGTTTTATTAATTTCATCTTTTTTATTCTGTCAATATAAGCTTGAAGATGTTATGCATTTTTAATATGAAATATATTAACTTTAATAGCTTTCAATAAATTCTGTTTTATAAATGAATGTTAGAATTGTAATACAGTAACGATTTCTTTTCAAAATAAAAATATTTAACCATTTAAATTTAAAAAAAAAAAAAATGTTTTATTAACAACTTATATTACTATTACTATTTTTTTTTTTTTAAAGTTATGCACCAATTTTTAATTCGCTAAAGAAATATTAAATTAGACAAATCAGAAGCATTTTTAAGAAGTACTTCAAATAATTAAAACTGCTTTAATAATTTTTAGAACGCATGAAAATTAAAATGACAGTTTTCTAATGCTTTATTAAACTATATTTTGCAGCATACATATATCTGTACAAGTTTAGCAAATTAATTTTACAATTAAAAAAACAAAAACAAAACTTTATTAAAACATTTTATGTGATAAACTACAACGAAATTATCAGAAAAAGCGAACAAAAATAAAAATATAATCATGATGTATAAAATATAAAAAGGAAACTTGAAATTGAAAGAAAAAAAAAAAAATTGTAATGAAATGCTAAAAAATGCATTAAAATTTCATATTAAGTATTTATTAAATAATGCCATATTTTCCAGAGTTAAAAATTAATACATCTGTTTTTTTTTTTTTTTCAGTAATAATAATTTAAATCAATTTTAAAATAAATTAGTTTTAAAAAGTTGGGGTTTAATAGTTTTATTTCGGGAGAAAATAATTACTGTGCTGTAAATTTAATATACATAATTCAAAATGAAGTTTCACGAGAGAGAGCTTTTAATTAAGATTAGACTTCCTTAATAAAATGCAGACCTTTATCAAACTTATATTGACAGAATTAAAAAAGAGAAGAAATAAAATCAAAACAATTATAACTTACTTGTTACTTTAAATTTTGTGTTGGTCATAATAAGAAACCTAATATCATAGCTTCGATGCTACACGTTTTGCTTTTACTGTTTATCATAGCGAAGCGGAAGGGATAAAAGTTTTAGTTTGTGTTTGAAGGTCAATCGCGTCACAGACTAATCTGTGATTCGCGTATCTGTATCACATGCCTGTTTGACGTCATAGTGAATGTAAAAAAAACTAAGGCTCGAAACAAACATTTGAACTTTAACGACACAGAAGCCGCTAATGTGCAGATTACCTAGTTAAAATGCGGAAAACTCTTGATTCTGCACTTTAACGGGTCATTTTAGTTAATCTGCAGATTAGCTAGGTAATCTGCACATTAACGGATTTCGAGCTTTAACAGTAACACACACACATATATATATATCCATGAGCATCCTCATCGTTTTCAAAATGAAGGCGTATCAGAATACGGTAGCTCAAAGCTAACCAATTAGCCATTAAAAAGTTAAAACGTACTTTTTCGTCCGTTTGTTCATTAAAAGGGATTGTGTTTTCTGATATATTTAGTGATAGAATAGTTGAGGAGTAAACTTTCAAACCATGTTTTCTCATTCGGGTACAATTTTTCAGAAAGCACAAAAAACTAATAAATTAAAAAAAGCTAAACTGAAACCCTAATTACCGTTCGTTTAGATGTATATGTATAGTAGTAGAGAGACAGTAAGTAGAGTGACATACAGACATATCTAGGAAGATATGTAAACATTCTATATTATATGAAGTTTAAAGAAAAGTCACTAACTCTTTTTTTTTTTTTTTTTTTTTTGAGAAAACACGGTTTGAATGTCTGCTCCTTAGATATATTCATTCCGCTCAAAGGTATTATTCTGAAGGAAAAAAATAATACAAAACATCCTAATTGTGGAAAAAATGACAGTTTATATGATTTGAAATCTACCCGTGAACTTTTCTGTATGAGATTGCCTGAAAGTTGCTTATTTTTGCGGTCTTATTACAAAAATGTCATTACTTAGTAGAAAAGACCATCCCGATTACGAAAGAGGAGACCTTGTGCGTCCCATTAAAATAATAATAGCAATAATAACAATAATAATAATTAAAATTCTGTCCTAAATTAAACAAATTTATAATTTTGTACGAGACTTTTCTTTTACTGGATAATGTCGGACGTACTGCTTCACACAAAGTGGTCTACCGAAAAATGGTGACGAAGCTTTCTTAAATCTTCCTTTTCGAATAACTCTTTTTTGTTGCTATCCGGAATTTAAAATACACCACGAGAAAAATAACAAATGATAAAATACAAATGAAACTCATGAGCCATTTCTCTTTTGTCTAGATGAGGTAACAATATGAGTTTTTGATTATGATAATAGTTGCTAAGTAATATTTTATTTTTACTATAGATATTCACTTTTCCAGAGATTTTACTCTTTTTTCTTTTAAATTCTAATATATATATATATATATATATATATATATATATATATATATACATACACAAAAGATAAAGATAAATTATGAATTGAAAAAATAAAAATAATTAATTTTGGGGTTTGGTGTATCGCTTTACGGACATTTTTTGCACATTAACCCTCATTCTATAACCTGGTGTTCACACAGACACATATTTACAGGGTTCCCAAAGTTTTAAAAGTCAAATTTGCATGCATTTCAATATTTCGAAAATTATTTTTTATTCTGATGTTTTTTTATTCACATTTATTTATAAACCAGAAAATAATAAAATAATAATAAAGTTTGCGGAACCGTGTTATTAGTATGTGCCATGAATAACACGCGTTTGTTCTTAAAAATCTCTTTTTTATCCATAATATTCTTGTTCCTGGGGTCTGAGTGGACCCCAGGATACAGAAATATGACATCTGTATTTCAAGTGGGAAAAAACCTAATAATCCCTGATATTTTTCCAATTAGATTTTTACCCTGAGTTACACGCATATTGATATTAGATATCATTGGCTGTGACCTCGCAGAATAGGATATGTATGTTTTGGCAACATGTTAAATGTGCCTGTGGTCCGCGTGGACCCCAGGATACAGGATGTGGGTTAAGACTCATTACACCGAAAGATACTTTTTTTCCGTTGTAATTGGTTATAAATCTTTATATTAATTTGATGCCAAACGGGAAAAAGTAAAACCGTTTGCATTTGGTTTATTTTGCCTGAAACAAACAAGCCTCCCCCCTCCCAGAAAAAAGAAAAAAAAAAAATTAACTCTACTGAAAATTCATACGGCACACCAGGCAGACAAAATAAATATTTTATTATAACAATTTTAAAACGATTTTGCAATCTTTCATGCGCTCGGGAATTAACAAAATCATGCCAATAAAATCCCCCCCCTTTTTTTTTTCTTTCTGTGTCTTCCGTTTAGAATAATTCCAGTTTCTATTGCACTAACACAGAAATAATGTAAAAGAACAAATGTTCTACTGGAATGAACATATTTTTAATTAATGACTATGCTTATATGCAAATAGCAAAAAATTAAATTATTAATTAAATGCTGTGGGTCTTACCTCCAAAGGAAGATTTCTGGTTGACCTCACAACAGCTAAAGGAAAACAAATATTGCGGAATAAGCATTTGCACCATAATGATACTTCACAGTTCATAGCAAAACAGAAATAAACTATTAAAGAATAATGGCCAGTGAATCTATAATAATTTCAACTAACCTTTCAGTAGCAGAAATCTCGACCACTTCATGTCTAAAAGAATGACTTCATCCTATCTAACGAGTCCCAACACAATTTCAAAATTATTTTCAATCATAAGGTACTTACTTTTAAAATAAATGCTTCACAAATAATTGAAAGGGGGTTTCACATGTTTTCTTTACTTACTTTTCATTTAAAGCCTTCTAACTAAGAAGTTTTCCATGAACGTGATTAGCATAATCTTTGCTAACAGTGGATTTTCACTGAGCGGAGATAATAATTAACTCTAATGTTAAAATTGCATACTACGTTGATCAGTTTTTTCTAAAACATGGTAAGGCTTCGTACGATTTCCCATTACGCACACACACACACACAAAAAAAAAAAAAAAAAAATTCGAAGCTATGTTGTTGTCGTTGGCGGTGTAGGGTTTAAGGCCAATTCTTTAAAGACCTAGCCTGGGTAGGATGCCCTCCATGATGGTTTCTCTAAGGGGTCCTAGATTATATTCACGCAAGTTTTGGAGAAAACTGCAGAAAATTATGAAAAGCTAAACTGACGAGCTCAATCTGGATGCAAACCCAGCGTCTACAAGCTCTCTCGTCCACTGGTGGGGCTCGAAGTTACATTGAACACAAAATTAAGCACAAATAGACAAATAACTGCTGACTGATATGAAAAGGAAAAGAGAGATCCTTTTTAGTAAAGATAATATATATATGTATATATATATATATATATTAAAATAACTGGTTCAATTCGTCATAGCTTAACATTTTATAGGGCCATTTTTTTAAGTAATGTTATGTTAAAATATTTTTGGGATTGAGATTGATTTATAAAAAGAAATCCATTTAGCTTATTACCTAAAATTAATTTGATTTTTAAGACTTTTAAGATTTTTTTTTTTTTTTTTTTTTTTTTTTGGTAAGTATGCTTCCTACCGCCCACTGGGAGCTATTCAAAGGTAAGACATCATATATTTTGCATGTATTTTTATTTCGCATTGCATTATATATTTTTTTGTAAAGTTCGCATATGGTCACCAACTTTAGTCAATCGTACGTCATCTGGAACAGTTCTCCTGCTGCTCAGGAAACTTACAGGCCGTCCTTTGCGTTTACGACTTGAAAATCCAGAAATCAGTTGTGCTAGCCGAAGTAGAAAATTTAATTGGTCTCTAGGTCCCGAATCTCTTCTACTTACTTTCCAGAGAATTAAGGCATTTACAATTGCCAGATCAATTAGGAAGTATAGGGTTCGACATTTAAAAATTAATTTAAAAGTTGGGGGGAAGTATACTTCCCACGGCCTTATAAAGGGTTAAGCTATTAAAAGTAACAAAACATTTGTCACCATTAAGGATATTTATTTATTTATTTGTCCATGGCAGAATTCCGCACACCCACACATTCGATATATCACTACAAATTAATACATATACATACTATTTTACAATGAATTTAATTGAGCAACAAAATATAGAACCCACAATAATGCTATAAAAGAAATCCTAAGTTTCTAGAGTCAACAATGAAAATAATATTCCTCATTTTCTTTGAAGCCAAGCGTAATTATTTTTTATGCAATATACAATAAACAAACGTGAAAAGCGGGAACCTCTTTGATGATTTAAAATATTCCAGCTAAAATCGAGCTATTTTGCAATTGAATACCTTGAATGCAAATGTAAAGTTGTATCTTGAAATAAATTGTCCAGAGCTTTAGTTAAAAAAATATATATAATATGACGATTAAACAAATGCTTAAAAAATCCTGTATCAAAAGTACTACTCAACGAATTTTTACAAAATAAGAAAACAGGTTCTAACGAGGAAAAAACTATTTTGTTACTTACACATATATTAATCGAAATGTTTGTAATGATAGATGCTAATATAAGCCCCAGTAGCAGAAACAATGCAGCACGGCAGCGAGTGTTGCAGATTGTTTAAAACTCTGTAGATTAATTCAACTTCTTAATTAAAAAAAAAAAAAAAAAAAAACTTTTTAAAATACTCTCTAAATTACAATACTCTCTAAATTACAATACTTGTTGAATATTCTTTTTTTTTTTTTTTATTTTGGTAGATGCAAAATTTGCATATTTTATGAATTGCTAATACTAGCACTTGTAATATCAGACTTGTTCCGGCATTTCTGGATCGCAGACTAATTTTATTTTGCTGCAGATAAATACAGAAAATTGTGCTACTGGGATATAAGCCCAAATAAATACTTATAAAATTTAAATCAATTTTTTTCTTCTTTAACAAAAAATGTTTACAAATCTAATTTTACCTTTATTGCACTACACATAAAAGAACCGGATCTATGTAAAATCGAAAAATAAATAATTAAAGCAATCGGAAACCGAAAACCAAATACGTCTTCTACAAATTTTAGTAAATTCGCCCCACAATGACTATTCTACTCCTTCTTGCACTTACAAATAAGGAAAACTAGTTGGCATAGGTGGACTCTGCTCAGTTCCCCATCATATGTATGTTCTCATAAATTTCTTGTACAGGACATATTATATTCATGTTAAGAGAAATGAATTTGACCAAACGCTTAACACAGTGACAGAACGAAATCCTCGCCTAATAATCTACCCGCCATTCAGTTCGATATATTTATCTTATTCTAATCTATTAATTTATTTTATTGTGATTTTATTTTATTTCGTAGTTTATTTTCATGCTACTATTTCCAATGCAACTTTCCCAAAAATGCATATTTATATGAAATATCGCCCCATTTTGCTATGTTGATAAAATCTTAAATTTCGAATAACTTACGAAATTTTCCTATTAGAATATTTGTAGTCAATCATGTCCATAGAAGTATCATAAATGTTATTTTGAAATTGTCTGATATATTTATGGTCCTCAAAATGGACGTTTATGTTCGATTTTGCCTTATTCTGCCATTTTAAGTAAATCGTAAATTCCAAATAACTTATGAATTTTTTTAATTGGAAAATTCATACTCTATGGTATTCATGTCACTATCCTAAATAATATTTCAAAAGTGGTCTGACATCTTTATGATGAAAATATCCCTCAGGATTGACGTTTGTGTAAAATTTTGCCCTATTCTGTAATGATAAGAAATTCGTAAAATTCTAATAACTTACGAAATTTTTATATTGGAAAATTCATAGTCAATAACATTCATGCCAGTAACCTAAATAATATTTCTAAAGTAGTTTGACATCTTTACGATGAAAATATCCCTCAAAATTGACGTTTATGTGAAATTTTGTCCTATTCTGCCATGTTAAGAAATTCGTAAATATCCAGTAACTTGCGAAACTTTTAAAGTAGCATATTTATAGTAACTAATGTTCATTCTGGCATCAAAACTAATATTTTAAAACTGGTCGGACATTTTTACAGCAAAAATTTTTCATTTAATGCAAGTTGTGAAAATTCCCCCTATTCTCCCATGTTAAGAAAATCGTAAATTTCAAATAACTTACGAAGTTTTTTAAGTCGAATGTTGCAAATAAATAGGGTTCTTGCCAGTGTCGAAAGTAATATTTTAAAACTGGTCTGACCTCTCTGCGATCATTTGTTCGTAAAATATCGTGTAAACAGACTAACAAACTAACGGACTAACACACTAACAGACATCCTACAGACAGACACTATACTAATTTTGTCATTTTCGGATTCCTCACACCTGAAAACGTAAAAAAAGTAAAAAAAACCGAGGTCGAAAATTTCCACGATTACCTAAGTTCCCCATACCTATAGTATGATGGGGAACTAATACTTCATAATTAATGAGTGATGCAAGATTTTACCGGGTGCGTGCATGTGTGTGCACAGTGTGTTTATGTTCAGTACATCCCGCAATATGGAGAAATGTTTTAACCTACTTAAAGTTGTGAGTGACAATATTTTTGATCAAAGATTGAAAGCAATAGGCTTTGTAAGCTTAAATATAGACTAAAGTTGGCTCTATCCGATATAAAAGCAAAATTTAGACAAGGGCCCGTACTGCTCAGATAAGAATATTTTCAACACTAGCTATCCCGTTCCATTCAGTGGTTTGCACATGACATGACAAACATATCTCCTTTAACATTATTTCAACATAAAACTATACATAAGAAAGCTTTTAATTTTTAGTAGATTATGGGGGAAAATGAATGACAAGTATATGGAGTAATATGATGAACACTCACTGCAAAACATATTTCTTTAAATTATCCCATTTACAAAGTTTTTACATTATACACAAAATTCTAAACTTTTAATTATTGGGAAAAAAAGATTTTTAAAAATCTTATTCCTTTTTTCAGATTTTGAAATAAAAATATCTTTAATATTTTGCCGTCTTGATCAACTCACGAATATATGTGATCAATCCATTTCAAAGTTGCACAAATTTAAAACCCACCCTAGGGGCATGGGAAAAATTTAGTGTCCACTAGAAGGGGGTCAATGTAAATCACATCCCCTTTCAACCTTCATCCCACTTCCTTGAAATGCATATAGAAAGTACGTTAAGTTGAATTAAAATTGTGCATGTTTATTTTTATTTAGATGATATTCAATTCTGTTATGTTAATGAAATTTTCAAGTTAAACTGAAAAATTGTCAATTTTATGGATTATCCATTGACATGTCGTCACTGCAAAACTAGCAGAGGGAAAATACGTATGTTTCGAAAAAAGCCTTAAATTTCTGGTTGTCTTTCCCATAATTAAAATTAAATAAAAAATATATTTCAGAATATGTATTTACAATTACTATCACAGTATGTTTAATAATATTATATGTATTATTATATCTATACGTACTTTTAAATACACATTTCAAAAAACTGATATTGTCTTCTTCTTTATAATCCGAAATGCGTCCGAACTTGAAACCTATTACACATAAACAGACCTTACTATAACAAATATATTTTGCATTGAAATTGTGGTACAACACATTTAGTAAAACTATAAGCTGCGTAATACCAGTCACTGAGGTAAAATTAATGTTTTCAACATATTATATAAGTAATCAAATTCACTATTCATAATGAACTATTCAATCGCAGTAGTGTTTTCAGCTTCTGGAAATTTTAATAGCTGCCAACTTTTGAAATATTAAAAAAATTACTTTTATGTTTACGTATTCATCATAGACAAATCGTACTTTCCCATCCTAAACTTAGCATTTGAAAGTAAAATTGTTTTCCAATTTAATTTTTAATTGAAAGCTTTCGTTTTGCACTTTATCTTTCTCTCTGTAAACCCACCTTAAAACAAATCCAAACAAAAGCTGTAATGTTTGATTAAACCAATGTTATTAACTGAAATAAGCAATAGAATTTCCTTTTCCCTAATTAGCAAAAATTCATCTAATTAACGTAGACATCACTTACATTTTTCATTGCATGAATCCTTTCACTTAAGAACAAAAATTATTCGTTAATTTAAATTATTAATTGCATTCAGGAACAAAACCAATCGATAAAATATCAGAATAACCAGCACTTAATTACTTTCATTTTCTCTGACATCTCCGATATATTTTTCTTGATTTTTCCTTCATTTTACCAAAGTTACCTAACAAACATATTATTAGAAGGGAAAATAAATATTTCTTTGTTTACTCAGAAATATTCCTACATCAATATTAAAAATAAAATAAAATTAGAGTATTTTGAAAAAAAAAGTGAGGAAGAGGAGTTTTGGATAATTACATAAAAATAAACAAAAAGGAAAGTAAATTTAAGATTAAAAATATAAATTAAATTTAGCAATTAAAATTTTATTCAGAAACTATTGAATTAATGCGTTAAAGCTAAAACCGAACTGAAGAGTTTAAATTATTTATTGAACAGACGCCAATTTATTTTTCTGAGTTCTTTGTGGATTTATTATTATCAATTGGATTTATTATTTTTCCGATTCTTACTGTAAATTTGGAAAAAAAAAAAAAAAAGAATAGGCAGAGCTTATATATGCACAAACGTTTAAATCAGACATTAGTTTGTTCGTAGCAAATCCAAAAAGAACGGAGGCCGTGTTTTTTATCGTTTGTGCTTTATTAATTGATAGAGCTTAACTACCTAAAAATAAATAAATTAATTAAACAAAAAGTTTTGTACAGAAATATGTTGTTTTAAAAATTACTTTAAATATAATTTCATGAAATAAGCTACACATTTCTAATTTACCATTCTTTGAAAATTGAATTTCGTAAAACTAAAATGGTTTAAATAGTTTAAATACTCATTATAAAAAATAATGCTATTATTTAGATGCGAAAAGAAATTTATGATATATTAAGAAATATTATTATATAAATAATATGATATTATGAAAAGAAATATAAATAATATGCATGTTGCTACAAATAGATTCCTTTAAAAAACATTGTAAAATGGTACAAGCGCCTGAATTTATAAGCGAACTATAAAATGTATGAATTTCTAAGTAAATGTCTTAATTTCTAAATGTCTATGTCTTAAGAGTTTCAGATGTATCAATATTATTCAAATATTTATTATCTCAGTCCATTTATACTAAGACAGTGAAGTGTCTTAAATTCAGGCACATGCGATGTCTGAAATTTCGCATACTTACGTGTTTCAGACACTTATGTGAATAAATTGATTTTTCAGAGACATTTTTCTCTAAATTTAAGGCGCGTCCTATTTACAGTGAATATTTTAAATATGTAATAAAAAAAATACTGTGGATATTTTATAAATAGAAATTAAAAGTGAAAGTTAAAAATCTTTTTAATTAATATAATAAATTTATTTGAGACTAGTGACACAATGGCATTTTTCAATGAAACGGTTCTTTAAATGATTTTCTAATAATAATATTAATAATGGAAAGTTTTTTTTTTTTTTTTCTTTTAAGTAGTTTACAATATATATAGATAAAAAAGAATGCATCTTTTTGATGCGTAATGTCATCGAAGTCTGTTAAAAATCTTATACAGTGAAACTTGAATAAAAAGAACTTGTTTAATTCAAAATTCTGGATAATTCGATATTTTTACTCGGTCCCTTGAATTTTATATTAAAATAATGTTAAAAAATCGTGGATAATTCGAATTATATTTTGGATAATTCGAATTTTTCATACGATTACCTTTCAAATATTACAGTAAAATTTGTTCCCGAGTTTTCCCTCAGCTAAAGTGCATTATATATCTTAACAGTCTTTCAAAAGAAGGATAAGAAAATACAAGAGAAACTCCTAGCTAAAAGATATGGTGAATATACATGAACTTTGAGGTCTTTTTGAATTGAAAGTCATATCTAATGCAGTAGATTCTATTTTTGTATCAAGTCATATGTATGACACAAAGAGCGTACTTAAAGAAGAAATCAAAAATATCTGACTATTTTATAAAAAGTGTTGAATGATTAAGCTCGTAAAAAATATTGATTTAATGGGGGGGGGGGGGGGGGGGTAGTATTCTTAGATATAAAGTTTATGTGTTAAATCTTTGATCGTAGAGTTTAAATTTTTTAATATATCTCTTTTTTTAACAAAATAGTATATGTAATTCGAGTTTTTGGATATTTCGAATTTTTCTCTGGTCCCTTCAATTTCGAATTATCCAAGTTCTACTGTATTTTTATTATATTCGTTAAAACTTAACATACGTAAGAGTTTCAAAAATCTAACTTTAAAATCCGCATCGATAATTGTACCGTTAGACATGCACGGCACATACAGCTTTTTGAAATAATCATTCAATAAATTCTGTTGATTTGTGTGCAAATATTTTAGTATCTTTTAAACATATTAACTTGCGCATAATTCATTTGCAAACTATTTTAAAATTTCTGCCTGTGATAGGGGATATATTTTCAAAGTATGTTTCCTGATTTTAAAATAATGGACTTTATCTGTGTGACATGATGAAACTCTTTACACGTGATCACTGCAGGGAAAACTACAACATTCTCGTGTTATATTTGAATTCTATAGAGAAACGTGTTGTTTTATGGGGAAATTCTTAAGGAAATGGAAAAAAAAAAAAAAAAAAATCAGCTGGGGAGGAAAACAATCAGTGATATAGTCTCAAACCCCAAAAACCGACAGCGACTATTGTAGCATTTTAAAAAAAGTTCCATTAAACTCTCATTATTTTATGTACCTAGCCATAGGGGTAAATCCCAGACAGTTGCCAATGGCTCCCTAGGCAGCTCTAGTCAGACATTAATCAACCCAACATATAATTCTATTTTACAGGTAAATGAAATAAAAATTCATAAATAATAAGATTCATCTTGTTTGAAAATGATTGAGAACATCTAACCATAGACCTTATATAAGAGTGGATAGGACAATGGCAACCTTTTTCAGTGGCAAAGATCATTCATAAAAAGTCACGTGACTATTTGAACTACAGAAAGCCAACACTGAAATTTTCTTGCCAAGCTCTAAATTCAGCTTTCTCGTACGCAGACGCTATCTTTCCTTTTTCTTTGAATGTTCTTTTTATTTCCCTTTAAAAGTTAGATTGTTAAGAATCTAAAAGGAATTTTATTGCAAGAAATAGTGATTAGATGTACTGTAAAAAGCCCTAAAAGTTATGTAAAATAAGGATTATATTCCACACATAAGATTTTTTTAATATATTTTTTTTATTATTTAGTACTTTTTAAGTAATTATTTTTTGTGAAGTGTTTACAATTGCTGTATTTAATTCTTAAGTTAAATTAGTTTAAATATAGTATACCATATACCATATTAATTAATAAAAAATACACGATTATTTGTGGGAGTTAAAGCGAGTATAGACAAACTGAAATCATAACTTTAAACTTTGAATTTTTGAACTTTGTTGAAAAATGTTAACAACATTGAAAAATGTTAATAACAAAGTTAAAATAAATTTTAGCAGCTGTAGTGTTTTACACAAGATTTGCTTGCTGTATCTTTTAATAATAATAATGTAAAATATATATATTTATATTCAAAACAAAAAATTGCCAATAACGCGATAAATGCTAAAAAAGGTAACCTTTTTCCAATAGTCACATGGTTTCATCTTTGCCACCTTTTCTTATATTCCCTTAATAATGGAATGCTCCGTTCACTCTTATTTATAATAGGTCTATGCAACTATCGAAATGAGATATGAATCGTGACACGGAGGTAATGTTCAGGAGGTAGTGTCCAGTCGACACAGGTTCAAATACCGTCAAAGATAAAATGCTTTTTTTTTTAAGCAGCAAAAATTTACAGCAGTGCTTTAAATTTACAACATAAACAAATTATAGCAGTGCTGTAAACCTACATCAAAAAGGGCTGGCATATGCTGTAAAATTATTTATTGTGATTTCGACTTCACTTTTTTGGATATTGTCCTCGTTTTACATAGTTTTCAGTTCTTGTATTAAATACATGTATTCCTTTCTTATATCAAATATATATACACATATTACTAATAAATTGTGTAACGCTTTAAAGACAAATTTGTATCGAATTCTAAATCAAATTGCTTTTAACAAATATAGCCTTTTTGAAAATATATCAAAAGAAAAATAGCTTATAAGAAGCACAATTTACCGATAAATATTTAAAGTTGACTCTTCATTAAAATTCATTTTATCTTAAAACTTTGCATTAAATAATAAAAAAAAAAAAAAAAAAATGAACTTTCAGGAATTATAAATGTATATTTACATGTATAATAGCACAGAATATGCAAAGTTTAAACAAAGAGTCAATACCAACATTCAAATCATGCATCAGTATGTTAGCTTCTATCCGAAAAGAATGAAGAAAACCCTCCTTAAAATTAATAGATTTCTAACACTAAACAAATGGGAAAAACATACTCGAGAAATTTTTAGTTACATCTTGGACGGTAGTGGTGGTAAAGTGAAGGCCAACTGTCTACCTTAGGCACCTATGCCTGGATGGAATATCCTACGAGACAGTCTAAGGTGTCTAATTCATATTTAGGCGAGTTTCGGAGAAAAACATGGAAAACTCCAAACGGCTCGGCCAACGAACGAGCTCTGGGTTTGAACCTGGAGCCTCTCGTATACCATGCGTGAGAGCATATCCTCTCGCCTATTTGCATTGAAATTTATTATTTCACATTAATAAGAGATTTTCAATACCATGGTGGTTTTGAAAAAACCAGTTTTAAAAGCCCATAAATTGTAATCAATTTTACCCAGAAATTGCATTCAATAAAATATATTTTATTTCTATGTAGTACTTACGTAGTGTATGTTTGATTTTATTTAATTATTTGAAATTGATGTACTTTGAGGCGTGTTCATGCTACGAATTAGGATGGTTCATTGAGGCTTAAAATATCAAACGACCAATAACCGAGGACAAAGGCAAACCATTTCGAGATTTTCAATAACGACGACTTCCCCCCCCCCCCCCACACACACACCCAATTAATACATTTTGTATGCATTTTTAATACAGTTAATTATATAACTTGCATAAAACATTAAGATAGAATTTTCTATGTTTATTAATTAAATTTAAATATTAAAAAATAATCAACACAAAAACTGCCCATGAAAAACTACGAGAATTATGGGGGAAACCGATAAAAAATATCATAATGATTTAAATATTCGTATTATATTATACTTACATTTTAATTATTTAAAATTAATGATATGCATTTTATTAAATATTTTTATTTATTTCCTTTAAAATATGTTCTATATACAGGGTTGTCAGGAGGATACTGCAATTTTATTTTTGTACACCATTATTTTTATAATAAAACAGTCACGATAAAATAAAAAAAAAAAAAAAAAAATCTAATTAAACTAATATAGAATGATGCTTTAGAAAATTAATGATATTAAATAATAAAATTGTAGTATCTTCCTGACAACCCTGATATATGTTATATAAAGGTATTTAAAAATATGTTCTATTCTGTATAAATGTATATAATTATGTGTAAATATCCCATTAAATATGTCACTGAATATATGTCCCCTTAAAATATGTTCTATATTTAAATAAATAAATGCATTATTTTTTATTGCATATTTTTATTTTCATAAAATGTTTTATGCTGATCTAGATGTACAACTTTATCTTTCATTATAGACAACAATACGCAAAAATACAAATATCATTTCTTGAGTTTTGAATTTGCGTTATTTAGAGGTCATATTATTAAAACCATAAATCAAAATTCTTATTTGTACCAAAATCTGCAGGGAATGTTGTTATATACAGGGAGTATAGATTAGATGTTTGAAACATTGTTTATTTTAAAATAAAACTGATGTAAAAATTGTTTATTGATTTCCAACATTTAAAGAGAGTAAGATAAATCAATATGAGACTAAATTCCATGAATAAAAAACTTCATTGCAGCAAAATATCAAAGAACTAGTAAAATTTATGACAAGCAATCTTTTTTTTTTTTTTTTTTTTTTTTTTTTGAGTTCTCGTAAAAAAAAAAAATATGGCAGTACCGAACCAATATAAATTTTTCCTTTCCAGAGAAGTTAACTTGCAGCCAAATAAATAAATAGGTTCTTGACGGCAATAAATATCATTTATAGCAAGAAGCACACAGAAAAAAAGTTATAAAGAGAAGAAAAATTGCTGACAAATATGTATTATTATTATATTAAGAATATCAATAACAGAGTATTAAAGGATAATAGTGCCTTCGCCAACAGCATCTCTTGAAAAAAAAAAGGCATTCAGTGAGAAAAGAAATTATGTATAAGAAGAAGAAAAAGAAATGAATCCCCTCCCTCCCAAAAAATGGGGGGGGGGGGGAGACTACATATCATGCATTTATAGACGAAAAATTAACAGAAGCAAAACGCGATTATATATAAAATAATAACAAATAATCAATAGAAGTAAAATAAATAAATAAACCTATTTTAAATATATTTCAATAGAGTTAATACTACTCAATATTTAGAAACAATCCATTTTCAGGCATCCAACGGTAAATTCTGGATGTCAATAGAATATCTGAATATCAATATTAGAAGGAAAATATCATTAACAGAGTATTAAAAGATAATTATGTTTTCTCCAACTCCATCTCCTCAACAAAAGCATTCATCAAGATGCTAGTGTAAATCCTAGGCATGAGAGGGATGCCCTCCGAAAGGATCATTCTAAAGGGTTCTAGATCATATTCACGCACGTTTCGAAGAAAACCATGAAAAAACTCCAAACGCCTAGGTCAGCGAACCCGGAATTCAAGCTGACTAGTTTTGTGAGCAAAAACCTTTTGGCCACTGCTGAGGCTCATTCAGTGAGAAAAGAAATTATGTGTAAAAAAAAAAAAAAGAAAGAAAGAAATCGTACAAAAAAAAAGGGGGGGGGGCTATATGTGATGCATTCATAGCTATGTTTTAACATGGAAAACGAATAGAAGCAGAAAATGAATAAGAAAGTATATATTTGAAATAAACTTTAAGAGTGTTAAAAGAACTCAATAGTTAGAAACAGTCCATTTTCAGATCTCCAACGTTAAATTCTAAAAACACAATTTTTCGCTTACGTAATCTTATTTAAAAACAAAAGTTTTTTAAGCCTGAAACTAATTTTATGTCCAGCCAGAAAATTCAATAATGAGAATTTATTCAAAGTACTCAAAACAGAGTAAAAACTTTAAAACTTGAAATTAAAAAAAAAAAGAAAAAAAAATCTTTGCGATACTCAGAGAGGAATGGGGAAAAAGTGTAAAAAATACATAAAACTTTCTTTATATTAGTTAAAGTGGATCATCAATTTCGCATAACAAAGGCTAACTAATTTTCTTTACAGAAGAAAATCATCGAAATAATGAGTAAGCAGGAGAAAGAAAAAACTTTTGCTCCCTACCACATTTTTTTTTCCCCCGCGCCCTAAAAAAAAAAAGGCACATTAAGGTACTTGTAGTAGTGGACCCTAATTTAGCAAACCCTCACAAAAGAAACTTCGTCCGTCGACAAGAAAATTCAATTAATAAAGGCTTTATCTCTCCAGAAGAGGAAGGCACAACCTCTGCATCAAATTTAATTGAACTACTTCAGATGGAGTAACTTAAAGTGGATTTTTCTGCAGAAAAAAGCAGCACATGCAAACAAGAAATTCAAGGGAAAAGCGTTAAAATAAGAATTGTAGATTTCGAAGTTTTCTTATCATTATCGGTCATTTATGCAAATGACTAAGCATAATTACATTACATTATCTTTCGTATAAATATATTAAACGTAAATATGGATTAAAATATATTAAGATATACATGATCTTAAATAAAAAATGCTGATTAATAAAATAATGTTCACATAGTAAATTTTTTATAACTTTGAAGCTTTTATATTCCAAGAGGAAGTTTTAGAAATAAGAAGTGAAATCACGAATATATCTCATTCTTAAAACGGAAAATCATATAATCGGATTTTTTCCAATTACTATACTTTTTTGTATAAGTCCAAAAAGTAGAAAAAGAAAAGAAAAAGAATTTGAGAGAACTGAAAATGTAAATACATAGCGTTTCACTCTTATTTAACTTGAATCGTTCACCTGCATTACCTCAATTGAAATACGCAAACATTTTACTTCTGTGCATGATACATCTGCATAGATTTTAAGTTATATGAAGGGTAAATGATTTATAAGTATCATTGCTGTCATTTTTATGTGATAATTTCTTATTGATGCAACGAGATGGGTAATATATTAAGTAATACTCCAGCTGTCGTCTAACGAATGAATAAAAATGAAATGATAATATGTGGACTATGAAATATCGATTACACATTTTCGACAAACACTTTTAAATATATACTTATGATCATAAATGACATTTATCCCCTTACCACGAATAGGCGCAAATTCATAATCATTCTCTATCATAAAAAAAGTACACATAAATTATAAAGTATAATCCTCTAGAAATATCGCAATTTTTAACACTGACATTTGCATGAATTATCAATATGTTTTTCAAACATCATGATAAAACCAGTAATTTTTCAAAGAAATTTCATTCGTAAAATGACAAAAATCATAATTCGTGGTGAAAAGATTACCGAGAACAAGCCGTTTTATTATTATTATTATTTATTTATTTATTTACTGTAAGATTGAGAAAAGAGAGAAGACATTCGTTATTCATTTATAAATATCACTGCTGTCATTTTTATGTGATAATTTCTTATTGATGAAACATGAGATGGAGCAAAATATTAAGTAATACTTGAGATATAACAAAGTGTCAGTACAAATTATTTATGAGTTTTTTTTTTTTTTTTTTTTTCCTTCTTTCTTTCTTTTATGTGGAAGATTCGCTCCTGGAATTCTGCCAAAATGTCTACTACCTAGAATCACTATAATATGTTTTCCATAGCTAATTATCAAAGAGAATTATCATTAAATTATAACATACATTCATTCAAGTATTAATGAAATAACTTTTTGGCATTATAGAAAATAGTATAACTTTCTTATCAGTGTAACAGAAATCGATTCAAAAGTATCAGGGTGCAGTATTTTTTTTTTCAAAATATAATAGCGACCAAAAGTTGTCTTTCATATTGAATAAGAAAAAAAAACAGACTTTCGGAGCTTTAGAAATATATCTTGAGGGTTCACTTTACCTCCAAAATGTCCAAAAATTCTAAAAATTTAATTATTTTTATTCTGTTTATAACTAGTATATAAATGTCTCTTCTTATGCTTAACAGCAAAAAAAAGTTTATGTAAATGTTTTTTAAGGGCTGTGCAAAGTTTGAATTTTATCTAACAGTATCTTGAGTATCCACAATTGCACCAAAAATGTCATGAAATTCGAAAATCTGAGTACTTTAAAATTACTTTTAACGCATAATTAAATATAATTCTTAATATCAAATAACAAGGGGGGGGGGGGGTAAGATTGCATGTTTATAGGTGCAAATTTATTGCGGTGAATCTTGTTCCTAGATTTTAGACGTCTTTTAGCTGCGAGTAAATTTATTTTGAAGGTAACAGAAGCTTTAATTTTTCATTTCAGCATAGTGATGTTGAAGACTTGGTTTTGTGAAATCTAAAGGAATTATGTGTTATGAAGAAATTACACAAACATGCGATGAAATTGTTTTCTTCAAGATGATGTGTTTTTCTAGCTTATTTTTGGATGCCTATTAAGGAAAATCTAATAAAAAATTTCCATCATGTACAGTTTTGACAAAAAAAAAAAAAAAAAAAATGATTTTTCGAGCTTAAAGCTCCACTTTTTCAACTCCAATCTCAGTTATTTCCCGGTAAATCTGGGTGATGTGAAGAACAACGATAGCTATTTCATCAAGACATCAAAAAAATGTAGAGAAGGTATCAGGGACGATGGAGAGTTAACATATTAGCAGATTATTGTTGGATACTGCATAGAGAATCCCCCACCCCCTTTAGGCCATCAAACCGTGCACAAGGGAAAAAAACTCTAATGGGATCTTCTACGTAAAGAAACACATTTAAAGATAATGATAGCCTATTTTAATATATTTTAAATATAAATAATTTCGAATTTATTACAGCCTCTGTGTGGCATTTTCCGATCTTTATCCTTACGTTGGGAAAAATCCTTACGTGATAGGAAGAAAAGACAAGCATTTCTGAATTCAGCATATCAAATCACATTAGAGACACGCAACGCAGTGGGAAAAAAAAAAAAATGGTTGGTTGGTTGGTTGAATAATTTTTATTGGCGCAAGGTCCATATTTGGACATGCTGCGCCACACAAAAATGTAAAAGGATAAAAAGCAGCTTCTGGATGGATTCACCCATCCAGATTGTCATTTAAAAAACACATTAAAAATAAGAAAAAAGATAATAAAAACAGTGTATACAATAAAAAACAGATGTAAAATAGAATGAACAATGTAAACAATAAAATCAGATGTTGAAGTAAAAACCAGCCTCCTTTAAAAAATTTGTCAAGTGATAATGAGGATTTGCACCTAAAAGGGTTGTCAAATTGGGTGAAGATGAATTAAAATAATGTCGATACAGATGACGAAGGCAAGGGCAGTCGGTTAGAATATGGCGAATGGTTAGTGCACTAAAATGACATTTTGGACAATCAGGTTGTTGTTCTCCAAGTAATAAGTATTTATGTGTGAGTCTTGAATGGCCGATTCTTAGTCTAGTAATAATGACATCACATTTTCTGGGGGTGAGTGTAGGCCAGATTAAAATTTCAGGTTTCATTTCTTGCAATTTGTTATTGGTTTGGCTATTCCACTCCCTTTGCCAAATATTTTTAAAATAGGTTTTAAGTGTGTGCTTCATGTCATCGTATGGTACAGGACAGTTTAAAAGAATAGAAGCCTGCCTTGCGGCTTTGTCTGCTGCTTCATTGCCTTTGATGCCAACATGACCAGGAACCCAGCAAAACAAAATGTCAAATCCCTTTTTTTGAAGGTCGTTGTAAGTTTTTAAAATTGAAGTGAAAGATGGATTACAAGAGGTAGATGAAAGAGAATCAAGAACACTCTTTGAGTCTGTATATATAATGAATTTACGATTTGGATGAGATGAAATAAAATTAAGCGCAACCTCAATAGCAAAAAACTCTGCAGAGAAAATGGAAAAGGAGTTAGGCAGTTGATAGCTAAAAGTGGTGTTACCAATGACAACACCACAGCCGACTTTATTAGTGGTCTTTGATCCGTCGGTAAAAATCTCGACGTAGTCCTTATAATGGGAGCGATGAGATAAGTAAAGGGACTGAAAAATAGAAGCATCTGTGTTAGATTTGTCAAACCCATTGAACAGATGAAGACAAGAAATAACCTGGAAATTCCAAGGTGTCGTGTTTAAAAGAGACCAAGGACGAATTTTGGTATGAATATGAGAGGTGCCAGCAAGAAAGTTCTTAATTCTAAGAGCGAAATGTGGGATGCAAGATGGGCGATTCACATAAAGATTATGATCGTTACTATTTAAAAGTGAATGAAGTGGATGATTAGGATGCGAGAGGATGCGAAAGTACAATTCACATGAAAGTCTTTGTCTGATGTAAGTGAGAGAAGGCTCCACACAGTCAGCATATAAACTAAAGATGGGAGTAGTACGGAAGGCTCCTGAACAAATTCTTAGTGCACTATGATGTGTTGTGTCAAGTCTCTTCAGGTAAGAATCGGGTGCTGATCCATAAACATGGCAGGCATAATCAATTTTAGACCGAATAGCAGCTCTATATATTTTCAGGAGAGATGGACGATCGGCACCCCAAGAAGTATTAGAAAGGACTTTTAGAATATTAAGAGCTTTGTCACACTTAATTCGTAAGTGTAAAATATGTGGTTTAAAATTCAATTTACTGTCAAAAATAACACCCAAAAAGCGAGCAGTGTCAACAACCGAAATTGGTCTGTTGTTCATAAGAATTTCTGGGTCAGGATGAAGCCCTCGTTTGCGGCAAAAATGCACACACTGTGTTTTGTCAGTAGAAAATGTAAAACCGTTTTTATTTGTCCAGTTGATGATATTCTTGATGGCAAGTTGCAATTGGCGTTCAATGAAACGCATGTCATTCCCCTGGCAAGAAATTTGCAGGTCGTCAACATATAAACTTCCATTTACAGATTGTGGTAATTGTTTTAGAATATCATTTATTTTCAAAGAAAAAAGTGTGACGCTCAGAACACTGCCTTGAGGCACACCCTCCTCCTGGAAATAGAAATCTGAATAAACTGATCCTATTCGAACCCTAAAGCGTCTGACTCTTAAGAAGTTTTGAATGAAAATGGGGAGATTTCCTCGAAAGTCCAGATTAAAAAGATCTTTTAAAACACCATAGCGCCATGTTTTGTCGTAAGCTTTTTCTATATCGAAAAAAATTGACACCAAATGGTTACGTCTCACATTAGCTTTGCGAATATTTGTCTCTAACAATAAAATATTGTCAACCGTAGAACGGCCCCGTCGAAAACCACTTTGCCATGGAGAAATCAAATTATTTCTTTCGAGAATAAAAACTAATCTAGTATTTACCATTTTTTCAAGTAGTTTACATAGACAGCTTGTAAGAGCAATGGGCCTGTAATTTTTTGGGTCAGTAGCATCTTTGCCTGGCTTAGGAAAAGGAATAACAATAGCATCGTGCCAAGCAACAGGGAATATATTTTCAGTCCAGATTCTATTGTAAAGATGAAGGAGATTTTTAAGAGACTGTTTAGATAAATGTTTAATCATAATGTAGGTAACACCATCGGGTCCGGGAGCAGAGTTATGGCAATGTTTCAAACTATTTTTTAATTCATTTTCTGTAAAAGGTCTATTGTAGTCTGGTGAAGAGCGGGAGTGAAAATTGATTGATGATCGTTCAGAATTATGTTTATGAGACAAAAAAGGTTCGGAATATGAATTAGAACTGGAGATGTGAGATAAGGTTTTACCAATGGTGTTTGCAATATTTTTAGTAGAAGTTATAGTTTGGCCATTATCTTTTAAAAATGAAATACTTTGATTAGAATATAGTCCCATTGCTTTCTTGACACGATGCCAAAGCTGTTTACTGCTTACATTGGAGGTAATACTGGACACATATTTTATCCAGGAATTTCTTTGGGAGATTCTGCGGATTCTTCGTGCGGCTGCCCTTGCTTTTTTGAATGCGATATAATTCGCAGTAGTTGGGTACCTCCTAAAAATTCCCCAAGCTTTTTGTTGCTGTCTTTTCGCATTGTTGCATTCATCATTCCACCATGGCTTTGAATGTTTACTGAGACGTCCAGAGGATTTTGGAATAGCAATATCGGCTGCACTTATAATACAATTTGTGACTTCAGTGTTTGCTCTGTTGATATCACCCTCTATCATTTCATATGTGATAGTTGCATTTATAGTGAAAGTAGTCCAGTTGGCCTTGTCATAAATATAATGTGGATTTCTAGGATGATGATCATTAAAATTATAAAAAGATAAAAATAAAGGAAAATGGTCACTATTATGAAGGTCGTTACTAACAAAGAAATTAAAATATGGATAAAGAATGGGAGAGCAAATGGCCAGGTCTATTGCATGAAAAGTTCTGGTAGGTTCATGAAAATAAGTGTTGTCACCATTATTTAAAATGCATAAGTTATTGTCAGTGATGAAGTCTTCAATGATTTGTCCCCGAGGATTAATATCAGGACTACCCCAAAGTAAATTGTGCCCGTTAAAATCACCAAGAATTAAAAAAGGGGTCGGCAGTTGTGAAATAAGCCTATTGAGGTCACATTGGCGAACAGTCATATTTGGCGGTAAATAAACAGTGCAGATGGTGATAAGTATGTGTATATGGATCTGGACTGCAACAGCCTGGATATTGGTATTTAAAGTGATACTAGAATGTGGAATATTATTAGAAATTAAAAGGGCTACGCCACCTGTAGCTCTGTCAGAATGTGTAAAATCTTTCCTAAAACACTGATAGCCACGGATTTTAACATTATCGTATTGTCTTAAGTATGTTTCTTGGAAGGCAAAGCATATAGGTCGATGATCAGAGATTATTTCTCGTATTTCATCTCGTTTATTAATAAAACCTCGGCAATTCCATGAAATGAGATTGGTCATTATTTTATTTTATTTTATATTAAAACATTCACGTCATCATCCTCTGAAGCGGTAGACATACAATCCTCCCCATCGGAAGGATGAAGGCTGATTAAATCATCTTGCTTTGCACTGTTTGTTTTATTAGTTTTATTTAAAGCTGGAGTGGGCAATTTTGTTATTCTCTTTTTCTTTATCATGTTGAGACGGGAGGGTGAGTTGGAATGTTTTTTGGAGGCAGAGTTATGAACTCTGTCAGGCAACTTGCTTTTAACAGTTTGTTGAGGTCTATTAAAGTTTGGTGGTTTAGAGGTAGAAGACTGTGAGGAGTTTGAAGCCCGATTTGGGTTGGATTGTAATTTAGGGGGATTGACTATTGTAGTTTTGACTGGAGAGCTAGGTTTAAGAAGACTGTCAGTTTGTGTTGCTATAGTCTGATAGGTTTTTTTGTTAACTATGACGGAGGCATATGATTTCCCAACGGTAGGGGTTCTTGATTCAACTATTTTTCTTGCTTCGGGATACTATATGTTTTGTTTTGTTTTAGTTGTTTGTATCTCCTTTTCCATTTTCCATTTTTCACACGATTTTGAATAGGATGGGTGATCCTTTTTGCAATTCACACAACAGATTGGGGCTTTGCAATTTTCGCTATCATGGCCAATAGCACTGCAGCGGGCACATGTTAATTTTCCTCGGCATGAATTTTTAGAGTGGCCAAAACGTTGGCAATTGAAACAGCGTAGAGGATTTGGAATGTATTGTCTTATGGGGCATTCAAGGTAACCAGCTTTTATGGAGCGTGGTAATTTAGGGGAGTCTATTGTTAAAATAATGTGTTTTGTTGGAATAGGCTTATTGTCACGGAAAATGGAAATACGTTTGACAGCAATAACTCTTTGGTCTTTAAGGTTTTCTAAAATTTCGGATTCGGGGACAAATTGAAGATCAGATTCTGAGATGACGCCGCGGCAAATATTTAATGTTCTATGTGGACTAACGGTAACTGGTATGTTTGCAAATTGAGAACATTTCTTAAGGTTGTTTGCTTGTTTCTCATTTTCTACTTCAATCAATAATTCGCCTGTTCTAAGTTTCTTTACTGACTTCGGATCACCCATAATCGACTGCAGTGCTTTCTGTACCAAAAAAGGAGAAGTGTGTGAGAAGTCTCCTTCTTTTCTTTTCACCACGAAAAATCTAGCATCACTATTCACAAATACATTACTCTCACTTAAAGTTGAAGAAAACTCTTCAATTCTCTCTGCCCATGATTTACCATTTTCGCTTTTATTAGCTTGGCCCGAGCCAGACGCATTATTCGTATTTCCTTTAATTGTAGCCATATTGAGATAAGAAAAAAAGGTTTGAGGGTTTCCTTAGTCCCACAAGTCAGCCCGTTTCTTGAACAGACGGAAAAGCAAAGGGTTTTCAGAATCGCTCCCTGGGACACCCATAACCACTCACCAGCTACCAGACTGTCGACCCAGATTGGGAATCACATGTGGTAGTCGTGTTAGTCCGGTGTTTCTCGTTCGAGTAGTCACCGTTGTCTCACCTTCACCAAGGGCACCAGTCTCCCAGTGTGCTCCCAAGGCTAGACTACCGTGAGACCCTCACCAAATCGCCAACCCAATAACCAGCGCCACATCTACACCGGTCTCAGCTTGGTTACTGTATTAGTAATTTTAAGGTTTTTAGCGTAACAAATGAGAACAAAAGGGTGAGTAAAAACAAGGTGAGTAGAAACGAAAAAAGATCATGGAACAAGGTGAGTAGTTTCATTTTTTTGTTTTTTCAAATTTTATAATTTTTTTAAGATTTTTTTTTTTTTTCAAAGAACAAAACAACAGGAACAAGTAAGTACCAAAACTTATTGGCAACAAAAGCAAAATAAACCAAACCAAAGGTGAAAGAAATAAAAGGGAAGGGGAAAAAAAACAAAAGGAGAGGGAAAAAAAGATCACTCGGGCCCGGGGTGCGTGACTCCCCCTGAATACCTGAAGAAGGTACCCCCCTGGGGAAAAAAAAAAAAAAAATGGAAAGTATGATTTCGCAGGGCTGTGTTATTATCGGCCCCACTAATACTTGCTCGTACGGAATGATTTAAAGCCCAGAAAGAATTCAACGGATCCCACTGTCAGCAAACTTTTTGCTGTTATTGCAGATAAATTAGAGCTATTTTGAAATCCTGCCTCAATTCTAATTGTTTCTAGGAAAATAATTCTTCAAATCATTTGATCATTTTGAAATATATATATCAAATAACTTTTTACTTTTAGCTAAAGAACTGTTTATCTATCGTTGGACACTCTCACTCTGTTTCCTATCACAGCTGAACTATTTCTTAAGGTTTTGAGAAGAGCGAGAATATCAAACAAAATGTCAACAGTTTTTGGCTGAAAATAAAAAGTTATTTGATATTTACTACGAAATGATCTAATAACTTTAAAAATTCTTTTCCTAGAATCAACTGGAATCGCGGCAAAATTTCATATTAGCTCAAATTTACCTGCAAGGTGATTTTACCTTCAGCTGACAGCAGGTTCCATTGAATTCTTATTGGGTTTCAGATAATCCGGTACTACTGATAAAACTACATAATTTTTTCATATGTTCATAACACATCATCCCATAATTTCTGTGGTTTTCCGAAAACCAGATCATCACTCCTAGTTTTCGTACTCAATATTTCGTACTCTGCTGAAATGCACAATTAAAGCAGAAATAAAATCTTCTGTTGTTGTCTAAATAAATTTACTCAGCACTAAAAGGCGTCTAAAATACACTGCTCGACATTGAAAATGCAACACCAAGAAGGAATGATAATAACGGAATGAAATTTGTTGGACACATACATTATAGTAGGAAGAACAATTGATTAAAAATTCTGGAAATTTGGAGTAATATGTACGGAGAAAACAGTACATAAAGCAGCTACCTCTGTGAGCAATAACAGCACATATCTGCCTAGGCATTGAATCGAACAGCGATTGGATGACATGTAAGGGTAGAACACTTCATGAAGTTTTAACACGATGCCACAATTCATCGATCGAAGTTACTGGTGAGTGGTGGGGGGGGGCAGTCGCTTTTCAACGATTAAACAGTCATTTTCATTGGTGCGAGATCAGGAGAACGCGCTTGCCAGAGCAACAGTCGAACACATTCGGCATCAATGAAGGTCCACACAATATGGACAACTTGCGGTCGTGCATTGTTCTGCTTAAATGTTGCGCTTCGGAGGCCTTGAACATAGGGCAGAGCTATGGGCCTTAACTCGTCAGAAATGTAATGGCTGATATTCAGAGTGGCGAGAATGAAAACAAGAGGTGACCAGGACGTGTATCCAATGGTACAACATACCATCAATCCAGGTGGTGACTCAGTATGCGGCTACCAAAATTCTGATTACCCTCAAAACTGCATCACTGATATGGGCGCCATTAATGTGTGATCAACGATGAACCTGGACGCAGGAATGGTGTGAAGTCACTTTTCAGACAAATCACAATCCTGTTTACAGTATCAATATTGCCTTATCCCTACTTAACGGCATTATGAATAATGCACACTGCCAGCTGGGATTCGACATCATCATACTGTCCATCATTTGCAATGATGTTATGGGTTCCCATTGGATTTACGTCTCGATTACTTCATGTTCGTATTCCTGGCACTCTGAACAGCGGCCATTAAATTTCTGATGAGTTAAGGCCCGCCCCTCTGCCCTGTATTCGAGGCCTCCGTAGCGCAAAATTTAAGCAAGATAATGCACGACCGCAAGTTGTTTGTATTGTCCGGACCTTCTTTGATACAGAATGTGTTCGACTGTTGCTCTGGCCAGCGCGTTCTCCTAATCTCGCACCAATGAAAATGACTGATTAGACATTGAAAAGCGACTGGCCCCCACCACTCAGCAGTAACTTCGATCGATGAATTGTGGCATCGTGTTGAAGCTTCATGAAGTGCTCTACCCGTACATGTCATCCAACCGCTGTTCGATTCAATGCCTAGGCAGATATGTGCTGTTATTGCTCACAGAGGTCGCTGCTTTATGTACGGTTTTTCTCAGTACATATTACTCCAAATTTCCTGAAATTTTAATCAATTGTTCTTCCTACTATAATGTATGTGTCCAACAAATTTCATTCCGTTATTATCATTCCTTTTTGGTGTTGCATTTTCAATGTCGAGCAGTGTATATCTTGCAAAGTATTCAAACCTTTGTACACGAAACTGATAAATTTGACACTCTTATAGTAAAATTTTTCTTTAAATCCTTAAATTTATATAGGAAAATAAGGAAATGGATCATTTTAAAAAATTAATCCCGACAAGCAGCATCGGTTAGATAAATAACTTATCTAGCATAAAAATATTTATAATACTGGTTTTAAATATCGATTATTTCAGTTTTTACAGAACAGATGAATGTTTAAACACTTCACCTGAGGGACGCATTACTCCAATAAAATCCAGTAAAGAGAAATATATCTTTAAAGTGCGCTTTTTTTGCATTTATAAGCTAAAACCCATTGTTTAGCGACAAGACTATGTTCTATTGAGATGAATGCAAATGGAAAATTTTTGACAGTACTTCAAAGTCTAGTAATTTGTCCCCTCCAGAATCAACCTCTGTTTAAAAAAAAAAAAAAAAAAATTTAAATTTCTATATCTTATTTTGTAACTATCCTGAAATTATTTAAATTCCTAACTCAAATGCAATGCAACTACTACTTGACTTAATCCCAGTTCAGTACACTGCATCTTAGAACCGTATAAATGTATGCTGGAAACGCCAGGCACAACCTATAATTCAAACGTCCCATCAGCTGACTACATTTCACGTATTTCGAGATATTTTGCTTTATTTATATATAACGACAGATACAATTCGTTTAATTAAAAATATAGAGTGCCATGCTGTACGACAATTCAAGAATTTCGTTTATAGATTGAACAATAACCAAGATATTGCAACGTACTTTCTAAAATATTACATCGTTTTGTATAAGATATGAAATACAAAACGTAGTCAACATCAATGTGGGAAAAAAAAAAAAAAACTGAGTTGACAACCATACGTCATTTTAGCTTGTAAACACTTTAAATGTATACGAAATGTGGTCAGTACTTTAGTTAACTTGAAATTCGCAACTGAACGAAATACATTCACCAGATTTCAATTCACTGACAAAATGTGATTTACCACCTTCTACATACATTACAGGATTACATTACAAGTAGCAATAAAAATATGGTGTCCGAAAAGACAACTTAGGTAAAAAATTAGTTTTAATTACGTGGATTTCGATTTCTAAACAGATTTTTTACTGATATTTTGTAAATATTAAAATACCTGTTTTTAGTTTTTTAAATATATATATATATATATATATGTACAGTGGAACCTCGATTATCCGAAGTAATTGGGAGCGAACTTACTTCGGATAATCGAAATATTCGGATAATCGAGAATTCATCAATAATCATCTAAAATATTTATCAGCACTCGTAGTTTGGAAAGGATGGCTTGCATACAAAAGGAATGTGGAAAAAAAAAAAAAAAAAAAAAAAAAAAAAAAAAACTTTAAAAATACATGTTTGTTAAGAGAAAATTTTGGATGATAGTAGAAAGTGAAAAAAAAATGTGAAGAAACCGACTTCGGTTAACGGAGAGTTTCGGTTAATCGAGGTGAGTTTCGGTTAATCGAGGTTCGGATAATCGAGGTTCTGCTGTATATATAAATAATAGATATCGCAATAAAATTTAATCTTAAAATTTAGCAATTAATAGAACTAAAACAATAACAGCACACTAAAATATAGAACTGAATTTAACATAGAGGAAAGAATTACACAAAAAGTTGCGATATAGATTAAGAACCAATCAGTTACGATAGTAACATGAAATACTTACACCGACCTGAATGATAATATAAAAGGACCATTATACTTATGAGAGAGAAAAACATATAAAAAATCACAGAATTAATTCGATGTAAATGCTTAAAGTTAGAAGCATACTTTTCAAGGGGCGCATACTTCATAAAGCTGTGAAAACTGCAACGATTTCGTAAAACGATATAGCTATTCATAGCAATTTATATCATTTCACGCCCCGATCGATGCAGTAAGAACAATAAAGAATGAGAAATATGTGAAATATTAAATAAAAACAAAGATTAAATAAAGATTAATTAAAAACTTAATTGAAACCAAAGTGATATCATGAAAAAAGCTGAGTAACCACATGCATAACATTTAACACCAACTGGAGAAAGATCGATGCAGTAAGAACTATAAAGAATGAGAAATATGTGAAATATTAAATTAAAACAAAGATTAATTAAAGATTAATTAAAAACTTGATTGAAACCAAAGTGATATCATGAAAAAAGCTGAGTAACCACATGTATAACATTTAACACCAACTGGAGAAAAGAATGATGCCAAAACCTAAATTGAAGTAAAATAAAAGCTCGACAGTTATCGATTAATCGAATATACTTCAGAGCATTTTTATTAAAGATAAAAAACACAGAGTAAAGATTAAATGATAATGTTAAAATAGATATTTTAGAGTTAATTTAAATTAAAACTAGTAGAGTTAAATTAAATCGTACCGAATACATTAATAAGTAAATCGTTTAAGTGAAGGACTGAAGAAGGAAGGCATAAGACATCAGAGTGCCAGCGCCATCTTTCGGTTAGCTTTAAAAACATTAAATCAGTTAAATAATTTTAGGAGAATAAGACAATGCAATAAGGAGTGTAATTATATATATATATACATATATATATATATATATATATAATTATATATATATGTATTTACTGCAAGATTAAGATAATTTAGAAGTATTGACTGCAAGATTAAGATAATTTTTTGCACCAATCAAGTAATAAGAAGAATTTTTAGCACCAATTAAGTATTAAGAAGAATTGAACTTATGATTAACCCAACATTAAGTAATCTTGAAGTCAAAGTATTAAATGTTAAGTTTTAAGAAGACTCAAATACAAGCAATAATGCCAAAGAGCACACATAAAAGGATAAGCATTAAAAGGCAGTCATCAATAATTAATATTATATTTTAAAAGAATTTTTAATAATATAAGATCTTATTTATTTTTGTTATGCAAATAGATGGATTGTTCAAACTTAACAAGGGAAGCCTCAGTAGCCAGATGCACATAATTAAAGTTAAGGATAAAAGATATCATAATTCATAGTAATCAACCAGAAAAATAAGAATGTAACTTACAGTAATCCCCCCCACCTTTTTTTTTTTTTTTTTAAATTTTATTCAGCATCATACCCTCCCCACCAACCAGCCAAACAACACCACCCTTCCTCCTTAATCAAACATCTGCCCACCCATCCACCATTTTTTTTTTTTTAATTAAACCTTAGTAGGGTTTTTTTTTTTTTTTTTTTTTTTTTTTTTTTGTTAGACAGAGACCCTTGATGATAAACAATTGAATAAAGAAATTTTTTGGGATAACCCATTTTTTTAGCAACATTAATTATGTGAGAGATATTTTTGTTTTTAAACCTATATGAACAAAGATTATGTATACGAAAGAGGTGATTGAGAATGATATTTCTGTAAACAGAGATATGAAGACAAGAAGTAAAGTGTGTAAATAAATTTACTTTGAAACTGAAATCTTGTCTTTTGTCATACAGATCAGTATAAATTTTACTACCATCAAGTTTAAGTTTTAAATCTAAGAAATTTATACAGTTATTGTTGAGAAGATTATGAGTTAAGGTAAGGTGAGAAGGATATTCAAATTTAAATAGATTAGGGGAAAAATTATTGACATAAAAAATTATAATGTCATCAATGTATCGGTAAAAATAAACATTTTCAATACATAATCCCTGTTCATAATGGTAAAGGTATAAATCAGCTAACATACTCGAGCTACATCCTCCTTGTGGAATACCGACCTTTTGAATATAGATCTTATTACAGTGTAGAATGTAATTGTTATGAATAATAAAATTTAAAAGTGTCTTAAATGATGTTGCCGAAAAGCATTTTGGTAAAGAGATTTGACTTTTAAATTTTTCAAAAAGGTTAAAGATGATATGATTAAGATCTGTTAAATTAATATTATTAAACAGGTCAGCAAAATCATAAGTCATGATATCAGTCACATTATTATATATATAAAAGATTTGCAGGCCACAAATATGTTGTCCATGTCGTGATTTTGCCAACAATAGCCACTATGTCGGCATGCTGGCGCGAACTGAAATACAAGTAAACGTCATGTCTAGTAAGTTAACACCAATATATATACATATATATATAGTGCAGATTGGAATCACCAAGGAGAGAGGCCTTCATCCTGCAGTGGATGATGATAAAGGCTGATGATGATGATATACATTACAGTTAAAAAATACTACTAGATAAACTTGTGCCAGATTTTTCTTCTTCAAAATAAACAATTATGCACACTATAGCGATATTCTGTTCTGAACAAAGAATTTAAAAGGAAGTTTAACATTTACAACAATATATGTACCAAGATAGATTCCCCCCCCCCTAAAATTTTTTTAAAAATAGTGTATTAAAATAAAATTTAAGCTTTATACTGTATGTAGAAATGATGTTTAATGCTTAGAGTTAATGTCATGAAGTTTACCGCAGAGAACACATGAATACAGTACATACAAATAATTAAATTCCGTCTCCAAGATGAAGCTTGTTTCATAAAAATAAGAAGTATTTGCGCCCGTAAGAGCAGAAATATTTTTTAAGAAGGGGAAAAAATAATAATAATAATAAACGAAAAATAAAGAAAACGGGCAATACTGAAGTTAGAATAAAGATATGATTTTTCTAAATTAAATATTAAGGGTAATTCAAGCTAAAAAACTTTTGATGCATAAAAAGCTGATATTGAATTTAATCAAATAAAATAGGTGGATGAAAGAAATGCGGAAAAAAATAATAAATAAATGCTTATTATTATGTAGTACGTTATTTAAAAAGATCATATTAAATGATATTTGAAATTATAGATAAATAAAATCAACTGTTGAAAAAGTTTGTAAATCATAAATTTAAAAAAAAATACATTTCACTACAAAAAAAAAAAAAATCTGGAGTGACTCCACTCGACTTTCCGAACATTGAGTAACTAACAGTTTTGTAGATAAAATAAAGAAAGAGGAGTTGCTAAACAAACAAAAAAGAGAAAACCATAACAGAGTGTTTGAGTATTTTTCTCCATATATCACACGAGGTTTTATTTAACGCTACTGAACTTTGAGCCCTTAGATCATAAGGATAAAGAATTTTTCGTTGTGTCCCTGTAAAAATCTGTAAATGCTAGATTCACCAAAATGCTTATAGTTAGTGCAACAGTGATTTATAATATTCATACAAATTTTCAGCTCAATTGAATAAGGCGTTTAGATGCTATCGCTGGTCTCATAGGCCATAAAGATAAAGAATTTTTCTTTGTCTCCCTGTAAAAAAACTGTAAGTGCTAGATTCACCAAAATCTATACAGATTGAGTATCTGTGACCTATAATATGTGTATAAAGTTTTTGCTCAACTGAATAAGGCGTTTAGATGCTATCGCACTTTTAAAAATTTGGCAAAGAATTTTTCTTTGTGTCCCTGTAAAAAAACTATAAGTGCTAGATTCTCCAAAATCTATACAGATTGAGTATCTGTGACCTATAATATGTGTATAAAGTTTTTGCTCAATTGAATAAGGCGTTTAGATGCTATCGCACTTTTAAGATTTTGGTCCCTTGGCCATAATGATAAAGATTTTTTCTTTGTGTCCCTGTAAAAAAACTATAAGTGCTAGATTCACCAAAATCTATAGGGTTCGTACTATGGTGACTTACAATATACGTACCAACTTTCAGCTTATTCGAACAAAGCGTTTTCACTCACATACATACACACATACATACACACATACATACACACACACATACATACATCATCGTAAAAATAGTGAAAACGGACTCGTTGGACCTCGAAACGTATAGAAACATCAAAATCTCGAATTCGGATTTTTGACATGATTACAATACTTTCCTCACTATAGTGTTCGGAAAGTAAAAAGATATGAAAATAAAAGCGAGCTTGCACTTCATAGAACAAAAGAGTGAACTAAAATTAAGATTAAAATGCAAGTTTTTTGCATGGATTATAGCTTGTCAAGGTACAAAATTAAAACTAGATCAAATTCGTGTCGTAAAAAAAAGGCACGATATTTTTATTACACTGTTGTGTATATGGAAAAATAACTATTAAAAAATAACTTTTATAGTTGTTAAAATTATTAAAAAAAAAAAAAAATCAAAGACTATCAAAAAGGATATGGCAGGATATGCCAAACGTTGATTTTAACATAAAATTTTAAGTTATGAAATTCATTATAAATTAATTTATCGAAAAAGAAGGGGGGGGGCAAAGAAAAACTACGACAGATTTGATATAGTTGTTTATAAATGTCACATTTTCTTTCTTTCTTTTTCACTTTCTCTTACCCATAAGGTAGAGAAAGTATTGTTTTTGGGTCAAATTTGCGAACGCGAGTTTTTGTTATATTTACATGTTCTGAGGTCCCCTGAACACGAAAATCATGTTTTTAGCAAATGGTCTGTGTGTATGTCTGTCTGTGTTCGTGTGTGTGTGTGTGTGTTATCAGCATTATCTCAAAAACAAATTATGGCAGAAAGTTCAAACTTGGTATCCTAAATGTGCATCATATAAGGATGCTACACTAAAATTTTCGTTAAGATCAAGCAAATGGTTCGTGTGCAGGGACACTCAAAAGTATTCAAATACATTACGTCTATGGGGGAAATTGCAGGTAAGCAGAGTTTAACATCTATAGACTGCACTAAACCAAATGAAACGAATATATATTTTTTGTAATAGAGATAGCCAACAGGGGGAAAAAATTGTGTATGTAGGAGCCTCGCCTGCCCCCCTGAGGGGGAAGTCCCCCCTCGAGGGGAGTAAATTTTCATGATGGGTATCTTTCAAAAGAGCTCGTTAATACCTTTAAAACGAATGGTTGAACCACCATCGATCTGCGATAATTTAAAACAAAGTTATCGATTTTTTTTTTTTTTTTTTTTTTTTTTTTAACGAAAAACAACTTAAAATCGTATTTTTTTTTTTTTTTTTTTTTTTTAATATTGAGAATAAAATGGACTTTTTTTGGATATTTGGTGTTATACTACTTTTCTAATATGGAAATCGTCTGCATTATCATAAAAGATAATTTTTTAAATAATAATTTTAATAAATTATTTTTTCAAACAGAATTGTTTTTTAATAACCGAATTAAATTCTATATAAATGTAGGTGCATTAATGAAACGGGGGGGTGAGGGGGCTGTAGCCCCCCTCACACAGAACTAATTATCATATAAAACTCTTCCGAAGCCTAATTTGAATTGTTTAACATAGGTTTACATAACAGTACTCGTTATCTTACCTTTTAATCTCCAACCTGTATTTAAAATATTAAATTTCAGGGTAAGAGAAAGTCGTGTGAGTGACACACCAGGTTATTAATTCTAGCGAACTACGGGTATTTGAGGGGTGGTGAGGATTAGGCTACATCTCAGAATTTACCGTGCTCCAAATTATTGTTGCTAAAATATACCAAGTGTATATAACATAACACATATTTATTATGATTATGAATGTTAAAAAAATTCTGGGTGGTGATAGACACAAACTTTAATTGGTAAAAATGATCGAAAGAAGGATATGCAAAAAACGAAGTTTGCTAATTTCGAAAAAATAAAGCATTTAAACATGCAAAATGTGTATGTATTGTAGTGAAATATGCAAGGCGTTTCTTCATGTGTTTTCTTCAGGCGTTTCTCCTTGTAGTGAAATATGCAAGGCGTTTGTTTTAAATTATTATTACGGAAATATCTCCTATTATGATGTACGCGTGTTTGTGCATAAATATTAAGAAACTGATCTATCCCCCCCCCCCCCTAAGGTGCAACATTTTTTCAGTAAACGTCAAATTCTGCCCTTTAACTCTTTGAAGCATTCTGGTATATATTTTATACACCTCATTTTTATTTCCGACTGTCAAGATTCATCCCGGAAATTTTTAACAAAATTTTGCTTTTAAAAATCAGCGGGGAAAAAAAATTATTTTTTTTTCTTCTAATTTTAATTGTAATTTCTGGTGGCTGTCGATAATTAATGAACATAATTACCTTGCGCTACAAATGGTTAAGCTGATTTTCAGGACATTACAGTCGGGGAAAGATCGTCATGAAGGAACAATTTAACAAAACCGATACCATAACATATTTAAAGGAATGGGAAGAGGGGGAGGGGGGGATAGGTTTTTGATTAAGAAATTACTTAAATAGCAACCTGTACATTTTTACGTATTCGATGTAAAATATCCATAAATAATAATAAAAATACTTCTATAAATGAAATTACATTTTCTAGATTTAAAATCTAGTTGCAAGGTTGCCATAAGAAAATAAAAATCGTTTTTCAACATTATTGTTTCTGCAAACTAAATCATTAAAATCATATAAAGGCGAAGCTTGAAGCTGCTGAAGGAGTGGTGCAACACTCGAAATATTCCGACCTTCTAGGTGAACATAGAGCAGAGACCCTATATATTAAGAGACTGGACATTGATGGCTGATCTACCCTGTCTGTACAATCTGTTATATATGATAGCATTACGACCTGCAATGTAAGGCTCTCTGGAGGTAAATAAAATGTTTTTCCCAAGATTTTAATTAAAAGAAAGGTGTCAGCCGCTGGTAAGAAATATATTTCGTTTTACGGTGATCGTGCGGTCTTTGAACAAACACCTGCCAATTTTGTTCTGTGTCCAGTCAGTGAAGCTTTACTAAAAATTAATGTTCACTTGTGACACAACAAAAACAGCTTCAGAAAATATTTGGAATAAATGATAAAGAAAGAAAGAAAGAAAGAAAAAACTTAGTTCTAAATAAAATTTTTTCATAAGCGTAAATGTTGAACGATAACTGATAAAATTGTGAAAAGAGGAAAAATTAATTTGACTCATTTGCATCAAATGGAGATGTGCGAAAATACTTTTTTTTTTTTTTAACTTTAATTTTATGTTTTTCCCTTATCGTTTCATATAAATGCAAATGTTACAAATTTATCAAAATATAAAAACAAAACAGCATTAAAAAATATAAATTAGTGGCCAGCTAAAAACGAACACACATTTTGAATTATTTAATATAAATCCGTAAGCCGTACGTTATAGAAGAAAATATATATATATATATATATATATGAAACCTACTAATAAACATTACGTACTATGAAAATTGTCATTTTGAAACTCTAGACGAAAAAACAATCTTGAATAACGCACACAGAAGAGAAAGAAAATACCAAAATCTTTAGACGAGCGAAGCCAGCTTTCATCGCCAAGTTGTGTATGACAATTCTTATTCGATGTAATAACATTAAAAATGACGAATAAAAGAAAAGCAAACAATTTGTGAAACACGAAATAAGAGATAACAGTTAATGTCAGAGCAAATCACAATAGGACGCAAGAGAGAAAGGTGGGTATAATATTCTCTAAATGGAGCCTTATCTAAACTCAGAATATGAAACTTAAGTTTTGTTCATGGCCTTAACAGAGATAAGCTGAAATGGTAAAAATGAACTTCAAATGTTCCTGTTAAAATACACAATATTCTTACGAACAGTGACTTGCCATTACTTTAAGTTGAGTTTATTTATAAAGAAATCATTTGTATCATAATTGACTAAACTTTCTCAAATTTCGAGCGCAGTATTTGCAAATTATAAGGCAAAGGTATACTGAGGTATTAATACGGAAGAATTACCTTTTGAATAAAAAGAACATTTTCTAAAACAGACTGGTTGTGCACAGTCTAAACTCTGGAGGAAAACTCGCAGCTATTAGAATAAGTATGGAGATAAATTTTTAGAAATTTTTATTTTAGTTAATTTAATTTTCAAATTTAAATAATAAATCATTTCTTATTGCTGAATTCTTACGCTAACGTCATTTGCGAGCTACAATTTCATTACATTACCAAAAGTTTTTCTACTAAATGTTACAAAATTTTAGTATTTACTGCATTAAATAGACTGAAAGATGCGCTTTCAAACTAAGTTTAAAAAACTGTAGCTTACCAATTTTTTGTTTTATATATACATATTACATATATACAAATCTACATTTTTTTTCAATGTAAAAGTACATAATTTTATATGTAAAAGATTATAGTGAAACATATTAAATTAAAAATAATAATAATAATAATTATACAAATACATTAGCTACTATTTTTGGAATGTACTTGCTTTCTTATTTCAATGTTAATTTTAAGAAACTAATGTTTAAAGTTTGTTGCATAGATATTATCACATTATTATCATTTGTTCAAATAGCACAAGTAATAATAGTTAGTGCAATTTATACCATAGCAATAAAAAGAATATGAGGATTTTGATGACGTTTTGTGATACAGGAATCATCGGGTATTTGTCCCTTAATTAACTGGACATTAATTAAAAGTTCTTCTATTAGAAAGTAGGCAAATGACCCATACTATTTAACTATCAGTTAAAGAAATAACATTGTTTAAATAATAAAACTTTATACTGGTTAAATTGAAATTGATTCATTGAATGGATCTTGAGTATTTTGGTGCGTGATCTGATTTTGGGGGAAAATTTCATGTAATTATTAATTTAGCATATATAATTAAATATTAAATATTTATCAGTATAATTAAATTTACTAAAGATGTTAATAAAAAAAAATGCGTCCATTGTATCTTACAAAGATTCATCTTATATAATAATTAAAAAAAAAAAAAAAAAAAAAGTTTCTTCCATTTCTTCCACTTGGAAGAAACTTGCCAACCCTGCTTTGTAAGCAAACGGCTGATCGCAGAGCTACAGAAATTTGCATGGAGGTCCGTACTGACTTCTCCTGATGCATCTCGAAGTCTGATTTCTGAAATTCTGATTTTTTTTTTTTTTTTTTTTAATTAATTAAAATTTATAAACTTCTGAAATGATCGTCCCTAAAGATAAAAACATGAAAGTAAAAACACTGGCCGTGTCCCATTAGTTCTGCTGGTTAGTGCGTCAGGCGTGGGTTTGATCCTCCTGGGTTGAATATGTTACTTTTTGCAGATAATTAACAGAGAAGATGCCAATTGATTCTCCTGATGCACCTCGAAGCCCAATTTTCGTCTGTTTGATTTATATATTTTTTTATTATTAACACATTCACAACCGCTGGCGTGTATTCACGTCATCTTAACTTCTATAGTTAGTTGCCGCTGACGTAAACTCACGTCTTTTCAGATTCTGTTCCTGGTTGCCGCTGACGTGAATTCACGCCATTTAAAGAATTTCTATGGAAACTATGCTTTAGTATTATTTCGAAAGTATATTATTAGGGTATTAATTCTTCGGTAGTATTATAGGTTCGTTCATTATATGACTAATCTTCATTCAAGCTTCAGATAAGAGTAACATTTCAAAACATTATATCTAATTTTTATCCATGTTAAAACATCAAAAGTTTGCGGCAACTAGCTGGAGTTTATTTCAATATTCCCCGGCAATCAGTTTTAGAAAAGGGAAAAGTATGCTGGTCGCGAAAGTGTTGATTTTTTTTTTTTTTTTTTTTTTAGCTGGAAAGATTGTCTGGGGCTGTTTCATATTGTCACAGATTGAAGATAATTTGTCCAAAAAATACTTGACTGAAAAATGTAATTCTTGAATAACAACAGCGCCATTTATCGTCCACTTAGCATCTAAATTGAAATGTCCATTAAGGCACAAATGCAATCAGTGGGGCCCAGAACCCATATAGCGTAGGCGGGGGAGACAGTTCCGAAGGTAGCTAGGACCCGAAGCGTAATTTTATGCGATTTCAATGAAATTGGTTTTATTTTTTACTTATAAGTAAAGTGATTTAAAACTCGTCCCTTCATTAATTGGTCGTAATGCAACTGAAGATTAAATAATATGAAGAAAAAAAAAATATTTCAACAATTTTCATACCAAACAGATTAATTTTTTTTTTTTTTTTTTTTTTTTTTAAAGCTAAACATCACTTTTAATACGTATTACTTTTTTCCTTATTAAATGTAAATATAATGTAAACAAAATAAATTTTAATCTGCAATTATCCGCAAAAAAATATTACAGCAGGAAAAAATGAACAGTTATTATAATTATTAAAACAGTCTCAATAAAAAAATAAATAAATAAATAAATAAAAATAAAAAAACTTACAATAATTTCACTGCATTCGTGAACATAAATTGATTTGAAGGAGTAAAATGCCTTAAGTGAGAACATTCCTTATAATTTAAGGCATTTCCGAGTTCTAGCATGCCTGCAATTAAGAACTTCTTCAGTTTTTCAATTTCACAATGCTTTCAGAAAAATGAGCTATCTGCTTACGAATTACACACACGCTCAATCTGTATTATAAGCACAGAGGGAAAGGTGGAATTATAGAAAATGAGTATTTTCCTCTTTTTCATGATTGGGTAAAGCACTTCGCTAAATGATTACTTAATTTATACAGCAACCATGCCAATGAAAATTAGTCATGATGTAGGAATTTCTCTTTCACATACAAAAAGTCATAGCTGGATTGCCTCGGAGAACTTAAGGAAAATTGTAATTACATCTACTGTTTGAAGGACTTCTATATTTGAAAATGGAGAAAGAAGAGAAAACTGAACAGTATAGAAATTCTGATTTTTTGTTTTAATCATTATTGTCTCAATCAAAAATATACAATTAAAGAATGATAAAATAAAATTGTCAGCACCAGAATGCTATAGCAAAATTCACTCAAAAATTTTACTGATGTCTTTTCTTTCATTGTTATCTAAAATATATCTTTTCCTCACTTTAAAGTATGTATCCTTTCAAAAAAAAAAAAAAAAAAAAAAAACCTCATATACATGCATGCGCGTATGTGTGTGCATACATAGCTTTTTAAAAAACCTCAAATTGCTGAAACTAAGAGAGGGGTGGGGGTATAAGGTTGGTTATAAAAGGTGCCTCTAAAATATACAGACCGCACTTACGTCTATACGAAGCAGTTAAACCACCATACATTTTCCTCCTTTCACAGCATGAATGACATTCAAAATTAATGTTTCTTTCTAGGATCTGGCATGATTGTTAGCACAAGAGATGCGATGCATATTTAATACAGATGATGCGTATTTAATGACAAGCAGGATGGAATGTGTTGCAGTGACATTTTGAATTTGGCTCAAAAGATTTGTCAGATTAATATCCGTAGAAAATCGCAGTATAAAAAATGGGAGCGTGTATGCAAAGTTTAAATTACAAATAACTTTGCATTTCGAAAGTTTCCTGGTTTGTTTAGCTTGAAATAACAAGCATGCAAATATAATAATATTTGAAAATAGATTCACGGATTCACTGTGTACTAGTACTAATCTGACCCCATTTCACAATTAAGTAACAAAAAATTTATAAATTAATGTATGCATGCGTTAAAAGAATAGTTCTCCCTTTATTTATTTATTTTTTTTTATTTTTGAAATGTTACATTTTTTAAAACGCGCTTTTTTTTTTTAAACTTCATTTAAAATTTGGTATTTTATGCATGTCATAGAATCAGAGTAGCTCTTATTTCTGTTATTTGATAAAGTGTTATCAAATAAAACGCTCCGATCTTAAGCGTTCTCGATTTTTTACCCCCCCCCTCCCAAAATAAATAAATAAATAAATAAATAAAATAAATAATTAAAACTACTAATGTACCGCAATACATGAATCAGAGCTGCCAACCTAATCCGGCAAATTGTTAGTACCGCCCATTTTTCTACACCACTTAATTTTTAGAACATTTGTTTCCTTAATTCATCGTAAATATATTTGAAGAGAATTACTCTAAAAATCAAGTGATGTAGAAAAATGGGCGGTACTAACAATTTGCCGGATTAGGTTTGCAGCTCTGCATGAATGCATTCTTACGTTCACCTTACATATTAGTGTGATATTGTATGTTATATGTTAAATATATTCCAGTTTTAAGATATAAATAAGCTAGCAAAATGCATTTATATTAATAAGAAATGCGTATGTGTATTGCAGTTGAAAACCTATAAAATATGAACAAACATATTGTACGGGTTGATATCGATGAAAACAGCATTAAATGATTTGATTAGGAATTAATAAAAAAAAAAAAAAAAAAAAAAAAAAAAACTAGTTGAGAAGCTTCGGACACCATATGGTAATGAACGATATGGTGTTTTTACCGGGCTGTCCCAAACTAGATTTAGGTAAAATTATATTATTAAAATGATACAAATATTTTATAAAATTACAAATTATTTATTATAATTATGTATGTGTATATATTTTTCTATCCATATGTATGTAAAAATTATAATTTTGTAAATTTTCAAGTGTTTGCCATTGTTTTAATAATATATACACAGCGAGAAATAATAATAAAAAAAATCATATAGTACAAAACATATACTTGCCAACAATTAATATTCCGTAGTGTTATTCGTCCCATCCTTTTTTTCACACCAGTAAGTTTTCAGAGTAATATTCTCCAAATGCAATCACGAATAAATAAGAAGAAAAATATTCTAAAAAGATACTGGTGTGAAAAAGAAGGCGGGGCTAATATAGCAATACTACGGAATATTAATTAGTATGTTGGCAAGTATAACAAAAGGAACAAATTATACTATTAAAGCTTGTTGAAAGTTGTGGATAAATGTGTTTCAAATATTGATATTTGTAATATTTACATATAAAAACAATATGAAGTACAAACCGACGCCAATAGCTCCCCAGATAACTCTAATACAACGTTAATCAACCTAACCTTAATGTGTATTGGTATTAATGAGCCTTCACACACTGGCAAGTGGAAAGCTTCAACTTCGGTTTCTTTTGATATTTCTTTGATGTGGTTTTTGAGAATCGAAGCTCGCTCGAGCCCTCGCTCACAAACCCCCTAGTGCGATAATTGCATGGGAACTGGTCTCTTTTGTAAAAGAGCAATAAAAAGTAATGTCCTTCATTGTAAATGTGCGCAAAATTTCAAGGGTCACTTTTGGACAATGGATAATTTATGACTTTTGAAGCTCTGAATGTTGCCAGAGTTTGAAGGAAGCTTAAAGGGTTAAGGCCTATTGACTGAGCTAGGGTCCTACGCCTGAGAGAGAATGCCTCCCCCGTGTGGGTCTTTCTAAGGGTCCCAACCCTAATGTGAATAAGTATCACGTTTGTTTTAAAAAACAAACCTCGCTGCCAGATTTTAGCTGTTAAATTTCCGGAAAATTTCTGGCAAATAAGAGGTCAAATATTGCAAATACTACAAATAAAAAAAAAAAAAAAAAAAAAAAAAAAACGGCTTAGCGGTAAAATTAACAGGTAAAGTTTTGCAGCGAAGTTTCAATTTTGTACAATGTAGGAGTATCTTTAATAATTATACATTCTTTCAAAATAATATTTAAAAAAATGATCTGATTATTTCTTAGAATTAAGGGAATGTGCAAGCAAAATTTTTAAGTATTGTTCACTTATTCAATTTTGATCGAACTATCATGCCTTTTTCTTTCTTTTTTTTTTTTTTTTTTTTTTTTTTTAATATTATTATAAGAAAAAAAATTTAAAAATACTAAAATCTTCACTTTATACAATTGTTGTAAATTTCTTTTCATTTAATTACAAAAAAAAAAAAAAAAAAAAAAAACACTAGCTAAGTTTTCCTTCTAACGTACTTTTAACTAGTAATTATAATTGCTACATAGACTGCAAGCGTAATTAAAATGCAATTTCTCATAATTTTATGTTTTAGACACTTTTCATCGGTAAAAACCACCTGTCCAGTCCAAAATCGAAACTCTATAAAAGTTTATCAATAAAAAAACCGATTTCTTTACTTTTTCTTATTCATGAAATTAAACAATTTCCTAGCTCTAAAAGCAGAAAAGAGCTTAAAATTCAAAGCCATTGACACCTACACATTGTACGAAACATTTCGCTATCGCTGAACGCTAAGAAAAATCTTTCAATAACACATGGTTTTTATCAGGTTTAAATATCTGTCTACTGTAACGAACTGATGAAAAGTGTGACATGGATTAAACAGATGAAAAAGATCAAAGAAACAACGTAAAATGCTGTCAAAATTGGAAAAGCGCCAAACAGAAAAACGTGCGTGGTTCAAATTTTGAGGGAGAGGGTTCGCTCTCTCGGGACTTTCTCGAACGCGAACATTAAAATACTGGAGTAAGTTTCAAAACAAATTTATATCGCTGTCATTTTTCGAGCCAAAATTAAAAAATACTTTTGTTAAATTATATGAATTTCTTAATGAAAGGTATGCATGTATTCATAACACATTTAAATTAAAAAAAAAAGAAAATGTCGTTTACGGTACATTTGCAAATTAAAATTCTCATAACTAATTCCAACGATAAATTCTAATCATATACTTAATATGAGAAAAACAATTATCATTACGTTCTGACTTTAAATGTCAATTTTAGAAAATGGCTTTATGTTAATTTTTATGTTAAGTTTTTCTTATAACAGCTAGATTAAAAATACGCGTTTTATTGTCATCAACACTTTCAGTTGGATATGCGTTCCGAATATCCTTAAAATTCCATCATATTAAACTATTCTAATATTCCAAAAATGTGCTAAATTCAAAATATGCTAATATTCCAAAAATATGATAAATATGATAAAAATACAAGTCAATTTCCTTGTGAAAAAAAAAAAAAAAAAAAAAAAAATAGTGAATGGAAATAGTCCGAAAAACATTTTTCAACATTAAAAAATCTATATATTGAGAAACCTCCAAACAATATATGCTAATATTTGCATTTTTCATTTGTCCCTTGATTTTCAAGCGTTAAACACACATATGTGAATTATGTGAAACCACATTTCACCCACCTCCCTCCCCTTCCACTTATAGTATCAAAGTGATTGCACATTCGCTTTCTTAAAAAAATTCACAATACTTTTATTTGTGAATAATGAATTGTATTTATTATTGAAGATCCTCTAATTTCCATGCACATGATTTCATAAACATTTTAAATTGGGGTAAGCATTTTGAGCTAAAAACAGCCAATTTCAGCATCGACAGAAAAAATAACAGAAACCAGTAACGAAAAAATGAAGAAAAAAAATAATTTACAGATATATATAAATAATTACATATGCAGCCCTGGAAAAAATGTTAAGGCCAAGCAAAAAACTTAATTTATTTCCCAACCGCTGATATGAGTTTTATGCAAATTTAAATGTAACACAAGAAAAGACAATTTTAGTTATATCTATAAAAATTTTGCAAAAAATTAATTTTTTTCTTATTTTAATTTTTTTTTTCTTTTTTTATATATGCAAAAAACTGGAAAAAATATTGGCCACATAAGATATTATTAAAAAAGAACAGCTAATAATCTAAAAACTTCGCCTTATTTTCAGTTAATTTAATCATTTATGAGATTAGAATATTTTAGACTGGGAAGACACTTCAAGATATTTACAAGTAGGGGAGACCCGTGTACCTAGGGCCGCTTTTATTCAATGCCCAAAAACAGAGCCCTTGACCTGTTTAAAATTATCAAACTGATATGTACATATCTTTAGGACTAATTACTTCCAATTGGGATTAATATAAATTACTAAAATAATAAATTCCGACAAATCCCTAACAACACATCTTCTCCGAAAGGCATCCTCAGTATGTCCTGTGGATGAAAGGGAAATCCTATGGACTTCCTCAGGATGTTCTGTGGACAAGTGTGTTGTTAGGGATGGAAGGTTTTTAAAAAAACTTCACATGTGGCCCTAGGTACAACACCTTCTTTGTACCTGGGGCCAGACCTCATTGTACCTAGGGCCATTCTCTCATATTTAGATTTCACTTTGTAATAAATAGAAAATAAGCATATAAACATGTATTTTATAAAAGAAACAATATCAAGTAATATATTTATTTATCATATAATAATTATGTTGTTGCCTTAATTTGAAACACGAAATTTTTCACGTTTTTTTTTTTTTTTTTTTTTCTTTTTCTTTGGATATTCTTCTTTTTTTTTTTTTTTCTGGAGTGTCTCTTGGATTTCTAGATCTCTCTGGTTTTCGGTCACATCTTTTCTTTGATGTGGGAGGTTTTGCTTTAGGTAAAGGTTTTGCTTAGGTTCGTACCTGCTAAAGCATGACACACGAAAAGATGTTAGATGTTAAAGGTTTCGAAATTTCAACAGAACACGAAACGGAGATATCCAATTCTATCATTATTGGTTCACTTTCTTCCTGGAAAATCCTTTTTTTTTTTTTTTTTAATTTATGGAGGGATCTTGTCTCTTAGTCACATTTGAACTTAAATATTCATCCTCGGTGAACGTGTTTTGATTCATTGGCCATATGCCGGATACACGTAAGCCTGATAGAATGTTTACAGGAGTAAAGACCGACGGATAGGCTTGCCAACATTATCAGCAATGTCATATATAGTGATTGGTTTACCAGGGTTTGGCAGCATCCAATTACTACAGGCTGTACTGTGTTTTTTAACACTTTCGCGACCGCTGACGTAGATTCACGTCATTTGAAAATATGAAACTCCACCAGTGGGCGTTTCTTTTGCAATTTATATGTTATTTGTTTCTAAAAAATTACACAATATTCATATTTGTACAATCAGTATACTATGGATGCAAATATTTTGATTAGAGAGAGTATGATTATAATGCATATATCCATTTGTAATATAAATGTGAATACGGAAAAATTTGTTTTCAAAATTTGTAACTTATGAGAAAAACGTCCACAGGCGGACCTTACTGTCAAAAAGATAAAAACATGTCGTTGCGAAAGTGTTAAAAGGTCCAAACACACTGGGGCCCTAGGTACAAGGCAGCTATGTGGCCTTAGGTACAAGTTTTGGTAACTTCATTCAAAATGCCTTCCGCTAAAAAATCCACATGCAGAGAGGACTAATTAAATATCTCATTTATTACTCAATATAACAAGCAAAATTATGCACTAAAAATGAAAGAAATATATTAAACTTCCCTTTGTAAAATAGCAAAAGAGATGAGTTACAAAATTTTACTTCAAACCATGTAAATTCGTTTTCTACATGTAACTTGTCAAAACTTTCTCCTCAAAAGTTCCAAAGTAGTTGTAAAAGTAGCAATTGGTGTTGTTACTCGCCCATTTGAATATTAAAACTTAAAATTAAATATTATTCAAATAAAGTGGGGTGGCCCTAAGTACATGATGGCCCTAGGTACACGGGTCTCCCATACATATTGAAATTTTATGCATTTTCAAACACAATGTAATGAATGACAGTTTTAAATAAATCTATAAAAATATTTCAAAAATTAAAATTACTTTTTATTTTACAATTCATTTTTTTCTTTAATACATGTAGAAAACTGGAAGAAATGATACACATAAGATAGTATTAAAAGAACTGCTAATAATCCAAAAATTTGCTCTTTAATTAATTGAATCATTCTCGAGATCATAGATTTAGAAAGTTTCTTCAAAGTGTCTTTTGGTATGCTTTTCCAGCTCTTTTCAATGACCATTTTCAGCTCACCTACGGTGTTGTAAGTTTTCCTATTGGCTTCTGCTGCTAACGGTGCAGCACCATTTTTTTTTTTTTTTTTTTTTTTTTTTTTTAAACAAAGTGCAACTCAGAAACCTATCAAGATATTCTTGCGGAAAATTTTTTGCCAGAGGCGCCTCTTATAACACCTGGAGACTAGGGTGCCTAGATAAAGATAGTAATAGAGGCACCCTAAATGACTACATGACTACAGTATATTTCAGCAAGATAATCCACCAATACACACATCAAGCTCCATAAAATACTGGCTTCAAGCTAGTCATGTCCAAGTGCTTGAATGGCCATCAAGAAGCCCTGACCTGAACCCAATAGAAAATTTATGGGGCATTCTGGTTGGTGACATTTATGGAAATGGAAAAACTTACAACACCGTAGGTGAGCTGAAGACAGCCATTGAAATGAGTTGGAAAAGCATACGAAAAGACACTTTGAAGAAACTTTCTAAATCTATAACATCGAGAAGGATTCAGTTAACTGAAAAGAAGAGCAAATTTTGGGATTATTAGCAGTTCTTTTAATACTACCTTTTATGTATCATTTCTTCCAGTTTTCTACACGTTTTAAAGAAAAATAAAAAGTAATTTTAATTTTTGAAATATTTTTATATATTTATTTAAAACTGTCATTCATTACATTGTGTTTGAAAATGCATAAAATTTCAATATTTATTTGTAAATATTTTTGAAGTTTTTTCCCAAACTTTAAAATTTTATAATCTCAAAAATGATTAAATTAACTGAAAATGAGGCGAAGTTTTTAGATTATTATCTGTTTTTTAAGTAATATCTTATATGGCCTTAATATTTTTTCCTGCTTTTTACATATATGAAAAAAGAAAATAAATTTTAAAATAAGAAATAATTTAACTTTTTGGAAATTTTATATAGATATAATTAAAATTGCCTTTTCTTGTGTTATATTTAAATTTACATAAAACTAATGTCAGCGGTTGTGAAATAAATTAAATTTTTCGCTTGGCCTTAACATTTTTTCCAGGGCTGTATTTGAGAGTAGAGATTTTAACTTATGCGGACCATGTTTGCGTATACACGAATTTTCAAAAAAGAAAGTTTTGCATATATTTTTTAATGAACAATTAAAATATCAATTAATAAATATAAATACTTAATGTTCTTGAGCAAAATGATATTAAAAACTTGAAATTATGAGCAATTTTTTACGTAAATTTACTGAAGTAAGGCTTCATATATTTATTTCACATTGGGTCGCATTTAAATATTTCGATTTCTAATCAGTTTGGGGTAAAGTATGCGCACATTTCGGATAAATTAAATATATATTTGTTGCGTTGACTTTGAATGCAAGTTATACCCGTTTTATGCAGCGATCTACATCAGATAATAAGAAAATGCCAATTTAAAGTATTTTCAAATTATCTTAATATTATTATTATTTATTCATATATATAAAGACAATGAATCTTTATACATAAGCTACAGAGTACAGCAAATTACAAACATTATAAAATGCTTACAATAACCTATTATTATTATGAAATGGGGAAATACATAATTAATGTAAACCATGCCTCAACGCACTTCCGACAGTGAAAAATTGAGAAAATTGTAATTAACTACATAACAACTACAGTATATAATGCGCTAACTTACCCATTCATACATGAGTACTTATATATTTTTTATAACACAGGGGGGAAATGGAGAATTACATTAAATGTAAAATTTCAGGAAAAAGCAAAAATGGAGAAAAAATAAATAAAAGGTAAAAGTAAAATAACTTTAGACATACAATATGCAATTTATTGAAATGTATACGTATAAATGAGGTCTACAATCTTGTCTTGTGACGTCAACACATTTTTTATATAAATTAAAAATTTCCTGTGTAAGTATGGGGTGAGCGGGGGTGGGGGACAAACAAACATTAAGCTAAATAAATAAATAAAAAAAAAGGCTGGATAGGTCTCATAAAAAAGAAAGAAAAAAATTTTTATTCTGCTTAATTAAAAAAAAAAAAAAAAAAAAAGTTAAAGAATTTTTTTTTTTTTTAGTTTATTTTTCATATATATACTAAGAACATGCCTAAGAACCTATCAAACATTAAAACATATATTTTAAGAAATTAAACATAATCAAGCCGACTCATCTTATAATTAGAAGTAAAAATACACTTTTTAGTTCTTCTTAGAAGTTTCTTTATCAAATTAAAAAAAAAAAAAAAAAAAAAAAAGCAGAAGCGATAAACAAAGTATAAAAATATTTAATACTAAAAGTTAGATAAAGTATTTTTATTATTATTTATTATTTTACCGAATCACAAAATGGAAGATTTCTTTTTTGGATTGAAAAATCAGTTAATTCCCCATTCAAGGAAAGATAAATTTCACTATCTTCTATTCTTATATCCTCTACTCAATTTAATGGCTATTCATCGAATAGCCATTAAATAGGGAGCTATACATAGAAAATCGCGAATCCCCGAGACTTATTTCTAAAAGAACAATATATATATGAATGAGGAATTAGACTAAACTGGGAACATGATGGTTATCAGTAAATTCTTGTTGGAAGGAGATCAATTTTATAAAGTATTGAGGCCATTTAGAATAAACATTATTAAAATTCGCTCAAGAGAGTAAAAAATAAGCCAGATCTGAGGCTAAAGCTACACTAACCCTTAATATATAGTTAATATATAGTCATAGTTATTTTATTAATTATGTATAACAGACATTTGTTATTTCAAGGAGTAAGAATAGTTTATTAAATTATCATATAAAATTAAACAGTTTCATATAATTTTTAAATATTCTTCTTTTTTCAATTTAGTCTATTTACTTTTCAGAATAACCTTACAAAAGAAATTATTATAGAAGTATTTGATAGCAAAAAATTTTCAGAAAATTCTTCAAAAATAAATAAATAAATAAAATAAATAAAAATAAAAATTATCCAATATTTAAACGCGTATTTATTATAAAATACATTATGCATTTATAATAAACTTTTAAAAGCGTAATAAAAAATAAAATACGAATAAGATAAAGTACAGTAAAATGTTTAGCTCAAAATTAATTAATTAATAATTAAATTTGAAATTTATGTTATTTAGTATTTACAGAATTCGCTACAAACTTTGGATATTTTTTTAATTGCTAGTAAAATGCAACCTCTCCTCTCAAAGAAATCTCTTATGTTATTAAAATCTGTACGCGTGTGTGTGTGTGTGTGTGCGTGTGTGTCTGTGAGAAACGACTTGAAACAGCTAAGGCTCCGCCGCTAAGGGTCGCACGGACTTCGGACAGGTACCGTCCGACGGAGAATTTTTCGCAGATGTACGTTATCTAATTTGCTAAACGATGCGACCCTAATTAGCAGAGATATTAATTAAAAAGTCGACACATACCTAACCAAAGAACGATTCAAAATCGTAGGCGACCGTCATTTTGTTCCGGAACCGCGTACCTGAAAAGAAAAAGCAAAGAGAGAAAAATTCGTGAGTTTTTATAACGCGATCCTGCTCGAACGGTTCGAGGTATCGAAATACACCTGTACCAAAAGAAAGAGTATTTATTACCGATTCTTACGGTACAATTTTTTTTTTCTTAAAAATGGATTTTTTTTATATTTTTTAAAAAAAGTTTTAAAAAGGGTCGAAATTTTCTCTTTTTTTCGATCGTCTTTTTTGAAACGCCCTGTACGACCGAGTAACTGTTCCATTTCTTAACAACTGGTATATTTGGAAAGGTCATTTAATCCTCTTTCGAACCATATAAACATTTTTACAAAATACGGATTAGCGATCCATATTTTTAGATTTTACGAAACATCGAAGTTTTCACAAAACATTTTATATCTCAAAATCGTTTAGAGATAAATCTTTTTTTTTTTTTTTTTTTTTTTTTTTTTTTTTTTTGTATATAGATCTCGCTTCCACAATTTACTTTCCAAAAGATTGAGAGAAATTTTCAAAAACTGAATGAATTATGATTTTTTTAATTTTAGGCATTAAACCATTGAAAATGGCGAACTTCATTCCAAAATGAATTCCGTAATCAAATCATGCAGTCGTCCGTTGCGTCACCATGACAACCCGTTCAGAGAGGAAACATTTCTAGACGGAAGCGAAAAAAGGAAAAAAAAAAAAAAAACAGCTGCCACTGATTGAGAATCACAGATATTTTGAGTAGGATAAAAAAATTGCAAATTTCTATTTTCTTCAATTTTTTACTTTCGCACACGACACTTAGTATACAATCTTAACACCACAAAACAAACTTGCAGTTCAAATTTCATCGTTTTTGGTCAATAAACAAAAGGTTTACGTTTTAATGGCAAATTAAATTGTCTTGAAAGAGGATGCCACTTTCTATAGCAGCACTTAATTTTTTCACTAAAGGTAAAAATATTTGTTTTTCTATTTACTTTCATTAACCGACTACCGTAGGTAATGGAATTCGAAAATTTCACCTGACTTCCACGTTTTGAGGTCTCATGGCGTTGTAATATTTTAAAATTTCAATATTTCAGATTCTAATTATGTTTACATTTTTTTTAATACGTCATTCGATACACATTTTAAAGTACGCTTACATTATCGAAAGTGGAATTCGAGATTTCACCCGATTTACACGTTTTGAGGTCTCCTGATTAGGTTTTCTTTCGCATCTCAATAGTGGAATTCCAGATTTCAGCTTATTTACACGTTTTGAGATGTCCTGAATGGGTTTTCTTTTGTATCTCAGCTAATAATTAAAATATCGAAAGTGGAATTCGAGATTTCACCTGATTTACACGTTTTGAGGTGTCCTGAATTGGTTTTCGTTTGTATCTCAGCTGCTAATTAAAATAATTTAATAAGTAATACATCATTTGAAAGCGTTGTTGATTTGGAATTGAATAGTACATTACAGAAATTCGATATTTCGACATTTCTCCTGATTTAAACGTTTTGAGGCGTCCTAAATGGATTTTCTCTTTTGTCTCAGTTATTAATTAAAAAAAAAAATTCGTAATTAATACATCATTTGAAAGCTTTGTTGAGTTGATACACATTTTAAAGTACTTTTACATTATCGAAAATGGAATTCGAGATTTCACTCCATTTACACATTTTGAGGTGTCCTGATTAGGTTTTCTTTTGTATCTCAGCTACTAATTAAAATAATTTCATAAGTAATACATCATTAGAAAGCTTTTTTGATTTGGAATCGAACAATGGAATACAGAAATTTCTACCGCCAGATGGCGCTGTAATATTTTCAAATTTCAATTTCTAATTATGATTAAATTATTTTTAATACATCATTCGAAAGATATTTTAAAGTTCTTTTATATTATCGAAAGTTTTCACCCGATTTACACGTTTTGAGGTGTCCTGATTAGTTTTTCTTTTGTATCTCAACTACTAATTAAAATAATTTCATAAGTAATACATCATTAGAAAGCTTTTTTTGATTTGGAATCGAACAGTGGAATACAGAAATTTCTACCGCCAGATGGCGCTATAATACTTTAAAATTTCAATATTTAAAATTCTAATTATGATTAAATTATTTTTAATACATCATTCGAAATATATTTTAAAGTACATTTACATTATCGAAAGTTTTCAAAAGATTTACAAGTTTTGAGGCGTCCTGATTACGTTTTCTTTTGCATCTCAGCCAATTGAGTTAGATCGTTCAAAATTGGTATACATAGGTTAATTAAGAGGGGCTGAAAGGGTGGGAAAGAAATAGGCGTGCACCGCGCGCCTAACTAACTTGTGCGCACGGGACTGCGCTGCCTAAGGCAGTTGTGACCCGTCCCGACTTTTTAACCAATGAGAATTGATTTTTTTGATTTCCTTCTCTTAAGAATAAAAATTTGATTTGAGGAGGAATATGTGCGCGCAGCGCGCGTATACCTTCACAGTTGCGCGCGCATGGCTCTGCGCTTCCGAAGGAAGTGGGGACCCGGTATGAGTTTTTACCCGATCAGAATTTTTTTTTTTTTTTTTTTTTTTTTTAGGACGCACGAAAGGTCAGGAAAGGAATAGGCGCGCGCAGCACGTGTATACCTTAACTTGTGCGCGCACAGCGCGCACGGTACTGCGATGCCGAAGGCAGTGGGGACCCGGTCCGACTTTGTACCCGATGAGAAATGATTTTTTAAATTTTCTTTTCTTAAAAATAAAAATTTGACTTGAGAAGGAATATGTGCGCGCAGCGCACGTATAACTTCCTACGTGCGCGCTGCGCGCGCACGGGTCTTCGGCTGCCGAAGGCAGTGGGGACCCGGTGTGAGTTTTTACCCGATCAGATATGATTTTTTTTTAAGGGGCACGAACGGTCAGGGAAGGAATACGCGCGTGTATCCCTTAAGTTGTGCGTGCGCAGCACGCACGGGACTGCGCTGCCGAAGGCAGTGGGGACCCGGGCCGACTTTTTACCCAATCAGAAATGATTTTAAAAAAAATTTCTTTTCTTAACACAAAAAGTTACTGTTAGTGATTCATTAATTTTAGTGATTCATTTGAAAATACTGACCCGCTAGCGGGCGAAGCTCGTTAGTAATAATAATAAAAAAAGATATACCATGAAAAGAATAAAAATCTCTGTGGGCAAAAACAAATTGCAAATACATGCGAGAGCTATTCCATTTGAAGTTATAAAACATATACCTTCAAGTAAAGAAGGGCAGATAAAAAAAAGGGGGGGGGGAATAGGTATGAGTGTGTCACAATGCTTTATGTGTGACAAACGTAATAGAGTTTAAAAAAAATACAGAGAATTAAAAGTAAATGTTTGCTGTTTGATTATTTAAAACGAATTCTTTCGGATTCAAATATCCAAATACAGCATTTTTTTTCCCCTACTGCCTGTAGATAAGAGTATTACTAAGCCTCTAATCAATTACAGGCATTTCGGGAGTGCACCAATAAAAAGAAATAAATTTACATCATATATATAGTACATATATGACTAAATTATTATATATATATACGCAAATTAAGAAAATTATATCCATTTGTATAACTAAAGTTAAATAAACAGCAAAATTTTTGTTTCCATAGCCAGTAGGAAAGAGAATAGCACACCTCTCATCATTTCCAGACATTTTGGTAACTGCAACAGTAATAAGAAACAATTTTACCTTACTAATAAGATTATAATGACTAATAAGATTGTAATAAACTATATAACTCTTTTTTATACAAATTACGAAAATTGCAAAGATTAGTAAAATAAGGTTAATTGAATGTCTTATTTTTACATATAATATTCAGTAAAATATAGATATTTTAAATACAACATTAAATGAAAATGTTTGTGGTTCTGTTGCTTGAGTCGAAGACTCAAGTAAATTAAAAGAAGCACTTCTTTTTCTCTCTATTTATAAGGGTATGATAAGCCCTATATTGTTTACAGGGATACTCTTTCGAGAAAAGCAATAATATTAAGAAATAAATTTACCTTACAATGAAAGATTAATATCAAAGATATATAACTCAAATGTAAAAATTACGATAATTGCAACGATTAGTAAAACAAAGGTTATATATATATGTGTGCGTGTATGTCGTGATATAAGAAATAAATTCGTATATTATAAGAATTGAGAATTATGTACAAGAGTAATATCTAAACAATTGAAACTGAAATAACGATAAGAAGGAGCAGTGGTCACCATGGCTTAAGTCGGGTGGAGAGGGTTAAACGAGTTTTACGGGTGCTTAACATTCTTCAAAACCTCTACAAGACCATATGATAAGAAAGAAAAAATTTAACTGATTATTATTTCTAGGTGGGAAAAAAAAATAGTTTATAATTATTGATATTTATAAAAACAACTTTATATGAACTAATTCATAAACTATTTAAAATAATTATTATTTATAATTAATTTTCATTTTAATTAAATCAAACATTTATATTATATTTTAAAATATCCTCTCTCAACAGCTATACTTAATGATGACAGATCATAACAAAATATTACAAAGCTATTTGAAATAAGTATAGGATCATCCGTAACCAAGCAGCATGACAAAAGGTGAAAATAATAATAATAATACAGAAAACAAATGCAACTTTTCTTCTTCTCTTTTTTTAAATATAGTTTCAGCTACCCACCTAACTAAGCCAAACAATGCCACTCATCCTCCGTAATAATTCAATTGCCACCTTTCTTATTTCATTTTTATTTTATTTTAAATTTCATATATATTTATCTGCATACACATACAGACAAAAAATATACCCCTTTATATATATATATATATATATATACTAATGTGAACACATCATAGAAAATTGAGGATAGATTAGGGAATAAACAAATTGAAAAAAAAAAACACTATATGCTTGATGTTTTGCACAAAATACACAATTTAGGGAAATTGTAACGATAAGTAGAACAAAATTAAATAAATAAATAATAATCGTCAAAATATAAAATTAAATGAAAATGTTTGCTGTTATGCTGCTTGAGACGATGTCTTTCTAGTTCATTTGTTACCTGTAGATAAGAGAAAAAACCGCACATCGTTCACAGCGATGCCGTTTGGGAAAATGCAATTAAAAAAAAAAAAAAAACCTTACTAATGAGATAACAATGAAAGACATATAACTCAAATCTTAAAATTACGATAATTTTAACAATTAGTAAAAAAAGGGTTAAATACACACCTCTAAATATTAAAGAAAAGAAAAAAAAAGGCGAAAAATAAATATTTAAAATGTGACACTGAATGAAATTGTTCCTGTTTTCTACAATATACACAAATTACGAAAATTGTAACAATTAGTAAAACAAAGTCAAATGTATATATCTACATTTAATAATAGCCAAAATATAAATATTTGCCACTTTGTGCTTTGAGACAGAGTCTCAAGTACACATACTTGCCAACATACTAATTAATATTCCGTAGTTTTATTAGCCCCGCCTTCTTTTTTCCCACCAGTATCCTTTTAGAGTATTTTTCTTTTTATTTAATCGTAATCGAATTTCGAGAATATTACCCTAAAATTTTTCTGGTGTGAAAAAAAGGGCGGGGCTTACAACACTACGGAATATTAATTAGTATGTTGGCAAATATGAGTACATTAAAACGGCATTTCTTTTTCCCCGTTACCTGTGAATAAAAGCAATGATAAACCTCATATCGTATGCATGCAAGTATATTATTTCAGGAAATGAAATAGTATTAAGAAGTAAATTTATCTTCCTAATAAGATTACAAAGAAAGACATAACTCATGTAAAAATTACGAAAATTATAACGATTAATAAAACAACGTTAAATATATATCTCTAAATGTAATAAAACACAAGGGGGAAAAAAATATAAAATATGATGTTTAAAAAATAAAAAATGTTTGTACAAACTACAGAAATTAAGAATACAGAACATAAATATTTAGAATATATAATAAAATTTAAATGCTTCCTATTGTGTTGCTTCAGAGGAAGTCTTTCTAACTCAAGTACCTACCTGCGCTTAAAAAACAGAAAATACATAAAAGGTATGAAAATAACAAGAAAAGAGCAATCAAACAACTTAGTTGAGGAATTTATTAAAGATAAAACTAAATTAATATGAAAACCCGACAGATATCGTACAAAGTAATATATATGTAAATTTCATGCAGATCGAAAGGAAACATTTCAAACGAATTAAAGCAACATTTCAATGGATTCCTCTATCATTTGAATTCATTGAAATTGAAAGCTCAACCAGTTTTAAAGAGTTTTAGATTCCAGAAAACGGAAATAGAATTTGGCCTGTGAAATAATCTTAGGAACTGAAACAGTTCGGTTGCCGTTATTCGGAAGCAGAAACGAAAACAAATAGGCACGTTCGAAAATTTTGTTTCGGATCGTTAATTTAATTCACACATACATACACCTCTTTCTCAACCTGCAGCAAACATTTCAATTCACATCATTAAAACAGCATTTTCCAAACAAATGAAAAGATAAGCAGTTATCTAAAATACGAACAATTGAAAGTACTTTGCCAAAATGAAATCAATAAAATTTAAACTGGCAAGGGGAAAGTTTACAGAATATTAGAGAAAGAAAAGTTTCTTTGTGTTTAGAACATTGTTCAAACAATGTACAAATGTAAAACTTGGAGAACTATAATTAAAGATTAAGACAGATGCAAATTTTTTGTTTATTTAATATGGCGGCGCATGCCACTATTTTATATGATATATTATCTAGAGTTCTACATATCTCAATCTCAAATATAACAATGATATTCATGACTGCAAAGCAAAATTTATGCCTAGTAAATAATAGAAAACAGCTAGCACTCGAATACATCGGTATTTATCTAATACATTATTACCGAGTACGTTCACTCTTTATGGGCAGTGAATATGAATGCATACCTGCCAACATTTCTAATTTTATTTAATCGGGTTTATCACCAGGATTTTTTTTAAGGAAAATGTCACATATATTCTCGACGATTAAACAAGATGAAAATTATTTTTAAAAAATTCCGGTATTAAGTCTCCCTTGAAAAACGGGAGAGTTGGCATCTATGTGAATGTATGTCTTTTCAAATCAATCAAGCTAAAAATTTCCCCATTAAAGAAAAATATACAAATACACATATTTCACGTGATTTTACTCTGTAATTACATAGAAAATCGACCGTTTTACACAGCGAGAAATGAATTTCGTTTAATTTTAAAAAAAAAAGTGATTTTTTTTTTTTTTTTTTTTTTTTTTTTTTTTTAAGTCTGGGGGAAATTTAACTTGATACCGTATATTAACAAAAATAAGACGAGAAACATCTGATAAAATATAGATAAAAATCTATTGCAAAAAATAGGAATGAAAAATACTATTTAATATATACATATGGATCCTTTATTGTTTCAAAAATTTCACGTGTAAATTTATGAAAACTGAATTTCGCCAAATATAATCGAAACTTACATATGGTTATTACTATAACATTATGACGTACCATAATGAGTTAGACATAACAAACAGTATTTAGCAAGTTCTATTAGGCCTTAAGTTCCCAAGTACTGAATTCGAATCTCGATTGAGGCACGGATGTTCGTACTATGTAAAAAATGACAGTAGAATGTGAATCTGTTCCAATCCGAAGTAACTCATTTACACCCTTAGACAACACCATAAAGTATATGCTCCTAATTTATCCTTAACAAGATTCACACATAACGTTTTAATAATAGAAGTTGTATAAAAATAAATAAATAAAGTAAAATAATATATATATATATATATACTAAAAAATAAAGCTCCTTAAACATTTATTTGTACTACAGAGAAATCTTGGAAAAAAAAAAAAAAAAAAAAAAAAAAAAAAGAACTGCTTCCGTCACTATAAATAATAACAATAATCTTCAGAAAATGTAAATATCAATCATTCAATAATTTACTTTTTATGCTCTCTCCAAGACCGAAGAAACAGACGAAGTTTGTAAATCAGTATTTCCTTATCTAATAATAAGTATAATTAATGGGATAAAAAAAAAAAAAAAAAAAAAAGAAGAAGAAGTTTTTAATGAATTTCACAATGAATGTAATGGCCAAAATTAAAATTTGCTAGTAAGGAAGCCAATTACTACATAAATAACAAAATAGAATATCTATTAACTATTATAATTCTAAATATATATATATGTAGGCATATATAATTACTAACATATTTTTAATTATATTATTACTATATTATTACTATTTTTATTTTTTAAGGAAAAAAAAATATTTCTGTAAATAATTGGTTATGAACTTAAAAGGAAAATATAATTTAATCTGTCATTACTTAAGACGTAACAATAATCATTAAGTGGGTTTAAAGAATAATTTTATTTCGACCAAATTTGTTTCACTCACAAATATTAAAATAGTAAAATTTTAACTTGCTAATAAAATATCGGCATTTTAGCTAAAATCAAGCTAAAATTAGTAATCCTGAAATTAAAGCTGAGCCTTTTTATTTTACTCTTATTGAAATATATATAAATATCTCCACTTTTCAAATTATTCCATGGTGAAACGTCGTATAAGTACTGAAAAGCACGTGGTATCTAAAAAGTAAATTACTTTCAAATTAAGCACATATGTATATCTTTGAGATATTTCTAGAGGATGAAAATAAAGTTAATGGAAAAACACAAACTCTTCTAGCGATTTAAAAATAATGTTTAACACAATTTTAAGTATTTTATAAGTAAATATTAATGTTTTAATAATTCCAATCTAATTTTTTTTTTCTATGCTCATAATCACCAGGCAGTTTGATCAATGAAATGATAATGTTCAAACAGCAATTTTTAAAATAAGAATAAAACTTTTTTTTTTTTTTAATGAAAGAAAAGGAATAACATTAAAGCATTAAACATATTTTGAAAAAAAACGAGGTTATATTCAAGACAAGAAATTTCTTCACAATCACTTAATACTAAATTAAAATACAGATAAAATTGAAATTTTTATAAACTAATAATTTTAAAATATTTCCCAATAACCTTCCTTTTCTTATAACACAAACTAATTGAAATCGATAGTTTTTTTTTTTTTTGCTGTTACTTCGTTAGCTTGATCTAGATAATTTATGACTCCAATAAATTTTTTACGCGTATTAAAAAAATCTATATTTTGTTATACGAGCACAATTTCTGATCAATTTTTTGAACTGGATTAGTTTATTATAATTTACTGAAGTTTTAGGTACACCTATTTTTAATTGTTAAATTGGAAAGAATTAACTTTTTATTAATTTTATTCCAAAAGAAAACCACTTTTCCAGTAATTTCCAGTACCTCAGGGCCCATTAGCGGCCGAGCGGTTCTGCGCTCAAAGCTGGTAGATGGGAGGTGCCGGGTTCGATCCCAGGTCGCGCTCATCGACCTAGCCGTTCGGAGTTTTCCGTGGTTTCCTCCGAAACTCGCGTAAATACGGGCTAGGACCCCTTAGAAAGACCCCCACGGAGGGCATTCCCCCTATAGGCCTAGGACACATAAGGAGTCAATCGGCCTTAATCCTCCAACCAACCAACCAGTACCTCAGAGAAAAACTTTGTCATTCTTCATAACCATTTTTCTTTTTCTTATTTTTTCCTTTCCTTATTTTTTTTAGCATTGTTTGATCATGACTACATTTTATTAGTAGGAACCATATTTTTCAACGGTTCTAGAAAGGTTAATTAAAAAAAAAAAAAAAAAAAAAAAAAAAAACATGACTAACACGATTATTTTTTTTTCCCCAATAAATTTCACAATGAATGTAATAGATAAAAATAAAGTATTTGTACATTTTCTAGTAAGGAAGCCAATTACTACATAAATAACAAAACAGGTCTAAAAGCTTGCACCCAAAGTAAATAAATAATTAAATAACTTTATTTATTTTAGAATTAGAATATCTATTAACTATTGCAATTCTAATAGATATATATAAACGATAGATATCGTAATAAAATTTAACCTTAAAATTTAGCAATTAATAGATACAAAACAATACCAACACAACAAAAATAGAACTGATTTTAACTTATAGGTATGACTGACACAAAAATGTTGCGATACAGATTAAGAACCAATAAGAGACAAAAATAATTTAAATACTGATGCCGACATGAATGATAATAATAAAAAAAAATATCATTAAACTTAATGACAGAGAAAATAACTAAAGGACCACAGAAATAATAATTGGATAAAAATGCTTAAAATTAGAAGTAAAAACTCGTCAGGGGGCATGCACTTCATAAAGCTGTGAAAGCTGCATCGATTTCGTAAAACAATATAGCTAATCATAGCAATTTATATTGTTCCAGCCCCGATCGAGGCAGCAAAACCAATTTGAAAGAGAAATTAAATAAATTATTAAATCAAATCATCAAGGAATCCATAGAGAAAACTAGAAAAGAGCAGAATAGCCACATGTAAAACTTTTACACACTGGAGAATAGGAAGATGCCAACAGATATATATATATATTATTATTATTATTTAAGGAGAAAAATGTCTCTGTAAATAAATTGGTTATGAACCTAAAAGAAAAATATAATTTAATCTGTAATTACTTATGACATAACAATCATTAAAGGTTTAAAGAATAATTTTATTTCGACCCAATTTGTTTCACTCACAAATAGTAAAATTTTTACTTGCTAATAAACTATCGGCATTTCATCTGAAATCGAGTTAAATTTAGTAATCCTGAAATTAAAGCTGCGCATCTTTATTTTACTCTTATTCAAAAATACCTTCACTTTTTAAAATTATTTCCATGGAAAAACGTCTTAAGTACTGAAAGGCATGTGGTATCTAAAATGTAAATTTCTTTCAAATTAAAAAACGTCATATATTTTTGAGAAATTTCTAGGGGATGAAATTAAAGCTAAAGGAAAAACACAAATGCTTCTTGCGATTTAAAAATAATGTTTAATACAATTGCAAATATTTTATAAATAAATATAATTTTTTTAATATTTTCTCTTTTTTTTTTTTTTTTTTTCTATGCTCATAATCATCAGGCGGTTTGATTAATGAAATGAAAATATTCAAACAGCAGTTTTAAATAGAATAAAAGTAAGAATAAAACTAACTTTTTATTTATTTTTTTTTATGCAAAAAAAGGTCAACATTAAAGCTTTAAAACTGTTTTTTTTTTTTTTTTTTTTTAAAGGGTTTTATTCAAGTTATAAGTAATTTCTTCACAATCAGTTAATACTAAATTCAATTAAAATACAGATAAAATTGAAATTTTTATAAGCTTCAAAAATATTTCCCAATAGTCTTCTTTTTTTTTTTTTTTTTATAACACGAACTAATTGCAATCGATAGTTTTTTGCTGTTACTTCGTTAGCTCTATCTAGATAATTTATGGCTTCAATAAATTTCTTACGTGTATTATCTACATTTTGTTAAACTGCTAAGTTGCTCCTTAGTTAGTTTTTAATTTTGGATAAAATCTTTAACATTGCGCTGTGTAAAGGAAAATTTAGTTTTAAATAAATAAAGATTTAGATTGGGAAAATTGTTAACTTTATTTTGTTAAATCAAAATCAAATACATATATCCAGAATTATATATATAAATGTATATAAATTTATACAAAGTCATCTTTATATTAACTTTACTCTTTTACTGCAATTGTCTAAAATATTTACTTCATATTTAAAATTTAGTATTCTCAGAACAAAAAAAAATGTTTACCTTGCCATATCTGCAGCTGAGTTGTCATGCTGTATATCCAAAGCGATCTCGGGGAACACACACAAATTCTAAAACTTCTATCACCAAATCAAAAAAATTCTATATATCTCCCTCTTCCCGAAAATCTCCATCTATATCCTTTCCTCTTCCCTTCCAAAATTTCCATCCCCTCAACTTTAATCCAATCCTCAATTTTGGTAACACCCACTTAACTTTTACTGGTCTAACTTCACCCTCCAGATTATTTTTATTAAATTTTATTTTTCCTCACTCCAGATGTTATAAGAATTTGTTTTTCAGTCCAGGTGGATTTTCAAAATTGTTTATTCGACTGAAAACTCTCTACCGCCGGACCCCTTTTTCTTTATTCCCTTGCGTATATCTTTCATAACTATTATATTTCTACTCCCTAACTTTTCATAAAATCTTTTCTTCTCATTTTATATTTCTTATGAGTTTCCCTTCCTTTCTTGTGAGTTTCGTAGTCTCAAAGGTTTATTATTTGACTACAATTTTTCTGTACGTTCCCACGCATGCTTGGTCATTCGATTTTGAATTTTATGATTCTGTTTTGAAATCGCAATATCACCTGGTGTAATAAATTCCTTACTTTCTTCTATGCATCTTGACCATTTCCTCTTAAAGTAACTTTTGTGACTTACACTTTTATGTATAACCTTTTATAAAATCGAACAATTCCATTTATACTTTACAACGGGTTAGATGCATTTTGCAAAGTTAGAATGTTTTGAATTTAAAGCTATTTTTACTCGTATTCTTATTTCTTTTCCACTATCCCTTTCTTTACCTATTTATTGGTGTTTTCCCCGATTCCTCGCTGCAGATGTTCAGGTATGCTGAGTTAGTACCTCAACAATATACCGAGTTGTCTGAGAAAGAAAAAAAAAGGAAAAAAAAAAAGAAAATTTTCTAACTCCCAGTAAGACAATGGTAGTCTAAATTGTAAAACATACAATTAACATGGTAAAGGTATAGATATAATTATAACACAAGACAATGAAATACAATATAAAGAGATAAAATTATAAATGAATATCAAGTATAAAATCATGAATAAGTACATGGCCAACTAAGAGGTATTTAGAATTTTCTAACTAATCACAAATAATTTTTTTTTTTTTTTTTTGATCGCAGTATAATATATATAAATACTGCTTTTTACATATGAAATGTTCCCAATAAAGGGGCATACCCCTTAGTTATTGTACTTGTTTCACGGAAATTTATCGTGTACGACAACAACAGGTAATTATCGTTGAGAATATAGTTATTATTACACAAATAATAAAAAGAGAAGAACCTATGAATTTGATTATGTATAATGAAGAGTTAAAGTTCGGGATATTAAAATTGTCCCAAAAGTTCGATGAGGTATAGGTACTAGAAGTTCTTGTATAGTTCGTGTCTAAATTGAGTAATTCTACACTAGGTTCTTCAAGGCAAAATTTCAAAGTCTGGCATTGGACCAAAGTAGGTGCCTTTAAACACATTTTTTCGGTATAACACTTGTTTTCGGCGTAGAACTTTATTACATGAACCGTTGGTTCTGTTGCTAAGTGAAGGGCTTTTGTATGAACACTAATGCCTTGAAATTGAACAGACACCACTCCTGGCTGACATGTACTGTGTGCAGTGAAAGACATCCGAGCTAATACAGGGCAGTCATAGCAGCCTGTAGTAGTTACTTCCGTATCATCGAATTTTGGACAAATCATGTTCATTTTCACAGAAATTTTAAATTTCTGGAACTGTAGTTGCACGCGAACTGCAGAAGAGAGTAGCAGAGTGGATTGTAACTGTTGCTCATTTATTTTAAATAAATGAACATCTCGTTGTAAGGGCAAAGCGTATTCTTTTGTGTTGCGTAAATTTTGCAAAGCATCGGGTGCCGTAATGCACCTCAGTTGATCTTCAAAGAAATCACAGGTTGTTAAATCAGGGTCGAAAATGAATTTCTTTGTATATGATATATTGGCTTGTACTGCCCCAATTTGTCCTGCTTTAGGAAAATTTTTTTCACTTGCAGGCGCTAAATATGCCTCACTAGGACGTCCCACTCGTTGTATCAACATGTCGTTGATGTGCAATTGGGGCTGATCATAAGCCCCCAAAATTGTGACTTTGATTCCATTTTTTGTAAAAGCCGAATCGGAGATGAGCATTCTTGACACAGTATTATTTTCTGTGTGTTTCACAGAAATTTGATATTGGCATGTATGGCCTCGTATTTTTGAGATTTCATAACTGTGTAGAAGATCTGGTTCATACCAGATTTTGTAAAAATTGCACGATGCTCTCGTTAATATTGTGCATCCGACACCTAAAGATCCAGCTGTGCAGGCTGAGTAACCCGGAAATTCTAGACTTTCCGCTGGTTCTGACTCAAATGTAATGCCTCCTTGTCCGATATGACGTTTAATACAATGGATACCTCTTCCACAATATTTATTAAAAATGCACGATATCTGCGATACTTGTTTTGTCTTAATCGGAAAAGAATAGTATTGGCGTTCAGTATGAAAGTTGCACAATACCGATTCGAGTTTTATGATTAAGGAAAAAAGGTGATTTTCTTTCTCATCCGCAAACCATAAACAGTTCTCAGACGAAATTGTTTTTAGTGAGATTTCCGCTGTAGTGTGGATATGACACGACTTTGTACCGTCGTTTAACATTTCGCAAGTTTTTAGATCGGATTTTATGATTGAATGCGAATTACATTCCGCTGAAACAGTTGTTAAAGTTAAAACACACGTAAGTAAAACCAGTTGCAGAGCATTTATATTCGCTCTATTGTGAGCATGTCTTTCTAAAAGAAAATAACATTTCATCAAAATTTCTCTGATGGTAGATCCTATGAAAACTCCTAATAAGAGTGAACAACGAGCTACAAATTTACATAACTTACCTAAATAGAACAAAAACATAATAATTATTTGAAAAATATATATAATGCTTTTTACGAAGAGTTTTAAACAAATTAATAAAACAGTTATAATTGAAGCAAACACAGCATATAGTGTATATTGTACAAATGACGGAAAACACTTAAAATGTTGGAAAACTTCTGTGCATAAAATACAATATCGTAGCTGACATATGGTTTTTCCTGTAACACTTATGGAGCCCGAAACTGTACGTCCGTCTTTATGTAAATATATAACTTGTATGACAGATTTGTATGCCAATAATTCGAACGGAATTCGAATCATTTTGTCATGAGGAACAGTTAACACATGTTCAAAATCTTCTGTGCGCAATATAACTCTACCATTATCCGGTAGGTATAGAATAGGATCTTGAAATTGGATCGTGAGATTATGGTTTTCGAAAACAGCATTTTCCCCTTCCAGTAGTTTTCTGTGAATGCCTTGTGGGGAATTAATTTTACGATTATCGAAGTAGCAGATTTCCAATATGAGAATATCCGGATTTCTGATTGTTTGTTCTTCATTAATAGCTAAAAGCTCTAATTGTGCGTAAGTGAACTGACAGTAACAAATGTCATTTTTGGTGCAATTTCTGATTTTACAGAAATCCGATGTGCCATCGCAAGTTTTTTCGCAGTCACAGGTTTGTTTTGGTCCTGTTTCACATTCATAAACCGTGGAGTTTGCATCAGTTTTAATCTTTTCTTTTCGTAATAAAAAAGAAGTGGGATTCCTCAAATTAAATTCTTCATCAATTATGTAGCTTCTATTCGTAGTGATACATGCGTGACAATCATGTATAGCACAAGCCTCTGGTGGGAGGTTAATTTTTCCCCACAGATGTCTGGACATTGCTCCACATTTATATTTGTTTTGAAAGGAGCATAGAACTCCTTTGTTTTTGTGGCGAGCATATGTGGGTGTTGTAAAGATAATGCATAGACACAAAACTGAAATCAAAAGGAAAACATTTCTTAGTGTTCTGAGTATTATAAAGTTATGCATTTTATATAATGATCTAAAAATTAAATCTAGTGATTTTGGTTTAGTTAAATATATATCCCATTTTTTTTTTTTTTTTTTCGATAAATCCAATTTGAAACAGAAACCATAGCATGAATTTATTGACTATATGAGACATGAGATAAAATGAGATTAGATTGATAATGACAAGTAATAAACTAGAAATATACCATTAACTGAAATTTGGAAAGTTTGATTTACATATATATAATTATTTGTATTGTTATTTATTATCACTATTTTATAAACTATGGTAATTATATCTCTAGAATAGTAGGATAGAATGATTAACATTACTATTGAAAGATAAATTTGTAAAAATATTGGTTAATATTAAATGGTGCATAATAGAATTATATAGAATATAAATTAATTTTGATGACTACAAACAGCATATATAAAACCGAACATAAATAGTGAATATTCGCCTGCGAATAAGCATTATATATGAAAGAAATGCCAATGTAGTCTATGAAATATAAATAGTATTTTGGTTTAACTGGTATTTATGATTTGTCTTACGAGTGGCCATTTCGTAAAACAATATTCACGTAATTTAAACTATTAGTATTGTCAAATATGAGCATCTTTATTATGAACAATGTACGTAGAGCTAATGAAATATCCTGGTGTTTAATATACCATAGAATATAATTTTATTGAATATTCCTAATATTTTTTGAAAGTAAATGAGAACTAATAAAGTCTTAAATATAAAAGTCCAATGAAAACCATAATGATAATAATATCTACTCTCCCTTTAATTTTCAAGTAATCAAGTTACATGAGAATGGAAAGTTTGATAATCCTATGTATAAGGTTTATTTATTTATTTATTTTTTTTTTTTTTTTTTTTTCTAGGAAAGATAAATTATAGTCAAATATATAATATTAACAAATTAACTGTTTTTGTATTAATAAATAACAAATATAAGAGATTCTAATGAAATATAATATATAAAATTTAAATTATAAACTTATCATAATTAGAGATGAACTAAATCAATACTCATTTATATATATACCTTAAAATACTAAATAAATGAATATATTTATATATATATATACATATAAAATACCGATGAAATTAATACCTATTTATATATACATATAATGTCCAATAAGAGAAATATTTCCCTAACTGTTGTTATTCCGTAAACTTGAGGGACCAGTCTAGGAAATTTGAGGCATAGACACGCGGATGTCGAAAGTAATATCTTTCGGATGCATTGTTAGGATTTTGAGTTTGGGGAGAGGACGGGGCGTCCCTTGGTAGATTTTCATCTTCCTGATGATAAATAACGGTACTTTGTGAATCGTCGGTAGAATGTAAAGATGCCTCCCCGTCCGAGGGTTCATTGACTGGTAGAGTTTGTTCCGAGTTTTGAGATGTGGGGAGGGGGGGGGTTGAAAAGAAAACTATTGTATTCCGCTTTTTCGAACACTGCATGCGGTTTTGCTAAAAAGCTAGAAGGCGGATTTGTGAGGCTTTGGTTTTCTTTGACATAAGAATTAAAAGGATCTAAATCCGGTCTGCGACTCGTATATGGTATTAATCTATGAGAATGAACTTTTATTGGCTTGCGTAACGGGTTAAGAGCGTCTTCTATGGTATAATCGACTTTGTTATGTCGTTTTACTATTCTCATGGGTCCGATATAATTTCTTCTTTTTGTCGTTTCTATATTTCTATCCTGGTCTGGGTTATATAAATATACTAATTCACCTGGAAGATAATTTCTATAACGAGCTTTTTTATGCTGATATTTCTCTTGTGCTTCTGCAGCTCTTAAAAGGCTTTCGTGTACTTTTTCGTTGGTATATTGTAATTGGAATGCTTTTCGTGCGACAAAATCCTCATAAGGTATGTGTTTTTCAGTGCGTGTTTCATTAAGTATATCAGTAGGTAATATTGGATCAAAGCCGAAGTGTACGTAAGCTGGTTTTTCATTAATTGCAGTATGTAAGCTATTATTATATAACATCGCATAATAGTCAAGATAAGTGTCCCATTCAGCTGTATTTTCTGAAAAAATAGCTAAGGACTTTTTAATTCTGGGATTTAAATTTTCCGAAAGGCCATTACAAGATGGATTGAGAGGTGTTGTTGTTAATTTAGTAACCCCTAATTTCTTGCATAGAATTGTAAATAATTCACTTGTAAAAGAGGGCCCTTTATCTGTTAAATATTTTTCAGGGATTCCAAAAATACCTATAAAATCGAGGAACTTGTCGGCGGTAATTTTAGCGGTTTGATTCGGGGTAGCATATAATCGGAGAAATTTAGAATAATGATCCACAAAAGTTAAAATGTAGCGATTTCCTTTTGCTGTCAAGGGTAAAGGACCAATATAATCTGCAGAAACAAACTGCATAACCCTAGTGGGTATAAAATGTCTTTGTACCGGAACTTTTGCGAATTTATTTGGTGAACGAAAAGTAATGCATTTCATACATGATTGTACGTAATGTTTTGTGTCTGCATATAGATTTTCCCAAAAGTATTTTTCGCGTATAGCATTGTACGTTTTAAAAACCCCAAAATGCGTTATATGTTTCGCCGCTAGAATGTGCGGCTTGTATTTGTCGGGTATTACTATCTGTAAAACCTTCGTAGATTTCCTAAACCGAGGTAAGAATTGAGAATGCATGAGTAAACCATCATGCAAAGAATAGTTTTTATATAAGCTAGAAGTTCCTGTGGATAGATTTTCCAACGTCGATATAATCTTAGCTAATTTATTATCCTCTCTTTGCGCTTTTTTGATATCATTTATAGTAGGGATATCAATTTGAATGGTATTTACAGAAATCTCATTATGAGAATTATATTGGACCGAAGTATCAGCCTTCTCTTGTTTTAGATAAAAAAGAAGGTATGGATTTTGATTCAAAACTTCATCAGGTCTAACTTTTTGTACATAATTGTCGTTCATAACGTACCAATCTCCGTATGTATCTCTAACATAACTATGATAATGGCCACCATCCTGTGATTGCCTCGAGTGTACTATTACAGCATTCAGTACGTACTCAATAGGATTTCCTACGTTATGCGACATGTAAGGACGTAGATTAATTTTTTCAGGGTACTTCACGTTAATCGGTTGTGTATCGAGAACCGATTGGTCATGCGATGACTGTTCAAAGTGAAAGGTCGTCACAATAGGAAGTTGTGATATCGTTGTTTGCTTCATTCCGCCGTTTTCATTTTTACAAATAGGACATCTATAAATGTCTTGTATTGTTTCGAATTGTGTAAAGCTTTGTAATGCATTATCCAGAGTTACAATATTTTCCGGAACATTCATATGTATGCTCATAAATTTGTGAAATTCAACACTTTTTTTTCCACATGTGTTGCACGTGATAAGGTTTTTAAAAGAACCTTCGAAAAGTCTTTGAATCACATGTTTGGAGTTACTAGTAGTATTTATCATATGAGTTGTACATTTGTTTATACCGGATAGTTGCAGTTTTTTAATAACGTAACTAAAAAACTCTTGCGCGTCTTCCTGTTGGCCCCATTCAAAATGTGGTACAATACTTTTTAAATTATGGTAAATGTCTGTTGGTATTATCACCTGTCCCGTATTCGATAATGCGTTGTTTATATGATATCTCAAAGTACAGATCATACAAAATTTAGTTTGTCGACAATTTCCCACACATTGTACGTTATTTATTATCCAATTTACTAAGGGTGTGCAATGTGTTAGACATTGTAAAACGGAATTCATATAACATGAATTTCCTAAGTTCATTAAACCCGCACCTAAATTATTATTAATATTCCCTTTCATATGAGTTTCTTTTACTGTATATGATTTGTTTGGAGAGTAACCATAATTTCTCCTCTCAGGAATATTAGAGTTAGAGTATACATTAGTAATGTGTTTTTTTTCATTCTCATGGATAAAATAATTTTTTCCACTTTTGAACTTTTCATGTGTCGATTCTTTTTTCGTAGAATTCCAAGTGTTTTGAAAATCCTTTTTATTATGTACAACATTTATAAAAAAATCTCTTGATAATGTGTCAGCTACTACATTATCAGTAGTTTTTATTAAGTCAAAAGTGTAATTGTAATCAGAAAGAAAGGCGAACCACCTAGAAACTCTATTACCTGGTGATTCGAGCTTACTTAATTGGGTTAGGGCGGCATTATCACATCTAATTATAAAAGGTCTGCCATAGATATAATATTTAAAACTCTTAACTGCTTCGACTATGGCCATTAATTCTTTCTCCATTATAGTGTATTTACATTGTGTCGGGTTTAATTTTTTCGAGAAATAAGCAATTGGATGTATAATTCCATCGTTATCTTTTTGACCTAATGAAGCACCTAACGCTTTATCGGAACTGTCTGTAGATAAAATAAATTGTTTCGTGAAATCAGGATGTATTAATATGGGAGGTTGTGCAAGTTTAGATTTTAAAGTATCGAATGCTTCTTGAGCCTCCTCTGACCATTTAAATCTTTGATTTTTTTTTGTTAAGTTAGTTAATGGAGCAGCTATTTCAGAAAAGTTTTTAATAAATTTTCTGTAATAAGAAACTAGTCCGTGGAATCTTCTAACTTTTTTCACTGTGGTTGGAACCGGAAAGTTTTGAATTTTTACAATATTTTCTTCTAACGGTTTGATACCTTCCGAGTTAAGCTTATGACCTAAAAATTGTATCTCCGGTAACATGAAAGAACACTTTTCTGGATTCAGTGTAAGGCCGAACTGTCTGAATCGCTCGAAAAGTTTTCGTAGCTTGCTAATCATTTCTGTAGCATTCTGACTTCCAATACAAAAATCGTCGATAAAATTTGAAATTTTTAAATCTGATATGGGTGCCAAAAGCTGATCTGCTAATTGACAAAAGACCTCAGGGGACGCTGAAAGGCCCTGGGGTGTGGTAATGTACCGGTATGATCCGAATGGTGTTATAAATGTGGTCATGTCTCTATCTTCCAATTTTAAAGGGATTTGCCAGAAAGAGTTTGATAAATCTAATGTAGAAAAATATTTCGCACCTCTTAAATTTTCTAATAAATGGCTAATAATTGGCAATTTATATCTGGGATATTTAAGGTGTCGATTTAACGCACGGAAATCAGTTACGAGACGCCACTTTTGCTGTTTGGGGTCTCCAGATGGATTTTTCTTTTTGATCATTATTAGTGGGAAACTAATGTGAGAATTTGACTTTTCAATAATGTTTGCTTCTTCTAATTCATCTAATTGTCTTTTTAATTGTTCTTTTAAGGCGTGTGGGATTGTATACGGACGAGATGATGGTAGCTGAGAATAATCAACTGTAAGTTTAGGTTTAATAACATTTGTACGACCAATTGTGTAAAGGCGTTTACTAAAGATATCCGCATACTCAAATAATAAAGATAATAATTGTTTCCTCGTGTTTACATCAAGATGATTTAAATTAAAATCTGTTTCTTTAAGTTGCTGTCGTCGAAGGTTTTTTATTTTATCAATATCTCGTGAATCAAATTCTGATATTATATTTCCTATACGGGTATTTTTATTAATCGGGATATTATGCGTACTAATATTTGTTATTGTAAGCGTAATTCTATTATTTTGTACTGGACAGAAAGTGTGAGAGAGTTTTAAATTGGGATTACGCATACATGGTTTTAATTCAATGATACTTCCCGTACGAATTTCAGAATCTAATTTTAAGTTAATTTCACGTGATTCTCCCGGTAATAGTGTAAATTTACTGGGTATACGAGCAAAATTTACCTCAATATTTGTTTTGTTCGGATCTACCGCGTCTGACATTTTAATGACACAGTTGTCGGAAAATAATTTATTTGATTTTAAGCAAATTTGAAAATTGTGGGTTTTCAAAAAATCGAATCCTATGATTGCTTTATAATGTTGTGAAAATGTATGATTAGCTATATAAAACGGATGGGTAAAGTTTGTACTCCCTAACGAAAACTGTAGTGTTGCATAATGTGATATATCCAACTTGTCTCCAGAGATCGATTTCACTTGCACGTTTGTTTGATATGTTTCGATATTCATGATACCTTTTACTTTCGAAAGAATATCATGTTCTAAAACACATACGGCCGCGCCTGTGTCAATCAGGGTATTTACTATATTACCCGCTATATAAATTGACACAGTCGGTAAACAAGGTCTCTCTTTATTAAATTGTAAAACTTGCGTGTTTACTAAAAGTTCAGTAACCTTTTTATAAGACGTGCTTTGAGAATCCTGAATGCGGGGAGGTCCCTTTGTTGGGTCATCTACTGACCTCCCCTTTTCGAGTTTAAATGCATCGTATTCCGTGATGGGGGAGAATGAAATCCATTGTCCCTTGTATTCGAACTTCTGAAGGAACTGTTCCTCGCTTGCGATTGTTGTGGATAGAATTTTGACCTTTTGTCACTTAAATTTTGTCTCGAGTTTTGTTTAGCGTCTTTAAAATAACAAAACTGGGAAGAGTGATTTGTTTTTTTACAAAAATCACATGGTGGAAATTGACGTTGTCTAACAAATTGGTTTGGTACATAATTTCTGTTATTAAAGGAGCGAGGTGAAAATGCTGCAATTTCAGGTGTATGTCTTTTTGATAAGAGTTTAAGATTTTCAATCTCTTTACTCAATGCACTAACTGTTTCGTGTGTTTGAAGAGCATGGGTTTCTATCAGAGCTTTAATTTCATTATTTGAAATTTGGGTATTAATGTTTCCTAATGTGTGTGGAACATTTCCGTCTGATTGAGAATAAGCTAAATTATTAGATTGTAAGAGCTCTACAAAATCAATAGCTTCTGTAAAAGTTAAAGGGTTTTTCATAAGTGCCGCATGTCTATATTCAGGCAGAAGGCCTTCGAGATATTTAGATAATTTACTTTGTTCGAAAAGTGCTTTGACGGACTGATTTGTTATGTCCGGGTTATTAAAAAATTTTTGAGTTACTAACGAAACTCTAGCAGCATAAACTTTAGCGGACTCACCTGGCATCATTTTACAGTTTGAAAACTGTTGTTGTCTCGTTGCGAGACTTAATTTAGTATCAAAATATGACAAAAATTTGTTTTTGAATTCTGCATAATTTTCTTCTTGACTGAGGTCAGGGGAGTTGATCATATGGGATAGGGCGTCGCCTCTAATACGGGATTTTAAAATTAGAAGTTTTTCCGCGTCCGTACATTTAGCTAAAGTAGTTATAGTTTCAAAACTGTCTAAAAAAAATTGCGGCGTAACCGCCGATACATTGTCGAACTGCGGTATTATTGCTTGTAACCCGGCAAATTTTTGTAGAAGGGTCTCTGTGGCCATCTCGTTTTAATGTAAAATTTAGATTCAAATCAATTAATGTTAAAATTAATCTGTATTAATACTCACATACATTTTTTTTTTTCTCAAATTAAATGTTTTACAAAAGGTCAAATCGTAATTTATAGTAAATATTAAATATAATAAATGGGAAAAAAAAAGGTTTCTTATTTGGGCAATAATTAAACTAATTATAAACCATATAAATAAATATATGTGTAGATATAATAGTAGTGTACGCGAGAAATAATAAGTACAAATTAAAGTTTAATAAATAGTTATATTCAATAATAAATAGTTTAATAAATAGTTATATTAAAAGAACATCTGACTTTTATTGTCAGAAATGAAAATATACAAGCCGTACATATATGCATGTGTATATGTTTGCTTAAAATATTTTGGAAAATTGAAGTGCAACGAAATAAAACAAAATAATGCTAAATAAGATTTTTTTTTTCTTTCTTTTTCAGCTAAATAGAATAGCTTAATTTTGCATATACACATACATACATATATATATAAATATATAAATCAAAGAAAACATATAAAATTCATACAAATTAATTTCAATTGAAAATCTAGTCTCATTTTATTTAATTTTATTTTTAATTTTGTCTCCTTTTATTTAGTTTAGTTTTAATTTTATTTACTTATTTACTTCATTTTATTTTATTATATATATATATATATATATATTTTTTTTTTTGAAAAGATGACTTATTTATTTGAAAAAGATGACTCAATTATCATTTTGAATTTGGAGCAAAATATTACTATACCTAAAAAGGTATACCTGGTCACTGGTACCATTGCTAAGTTGCTCCTTAGTTAGTTTTTAATTTTGGATAAAATCTTTAACATTGCGCTGTGTAAGGGAAAATTTAGTTTTAAATAAATAAAGATTTAGATTGGGAAAATTGTTAACTTTATTTTGTTAAATCAAAATCAAATACATATATCCAGAATTATATATATAAATGTATATAAATTTATACAAAGTCATCTTTATATTAACTTTACTCTTTTACTGCAATTGTCTAAAATATTTACTTCATATTTAAAATTTAGTATTCTCAGAACAAAAAAAAATGTTTACCTTGCCATATCTGCAGCTGAGTTGTCATGCTGTATATCCAAAGCGATCTCGGGGAACACACACAAATTCTAAAACTTCTATCACCAAATCAAAAAAATTCTATATATCTCCCTCTTCCCGAAAATCTCCATCTATATCCTTTCCTCTTCCCTTCCAAAATTTCCATCCCCTCAACTTTAATCCAATCCTCAATTTTGGTAACACCCACTTAACTTTTACTGGTCTAACTTCACCCTCCAGATTATTTTTATTAAATTTTATTTTTCCTCACTCCAGATGTTATAAGAATTTGTTTTTCAGTCCAGGTGGATTTTCAAAATTGTTTATTCGACTGAAAACTCTCTACCGCCGGACCCCTTTTTCTTTATTCCCTTGCGTATATCTTTCATAACTATTATATTTCTACTCCCTAACTTTTCATAAAATCTTTTCTTCTCATTTTATATTTCTTATGAGTTTCCCTTCCTTTCTTGTGAGTTTCGTAGTCTCAAAGGTTTATTATTTGACTACAATTTTTCTGTACGTTCCCACGCATGCTTGGTCATTCGATTTTGAATTTTATGATTCTGTTTTGAAATCGCAATATCACCTGGTGTAATAAATTCCTTACTTTCTTCTATGCATCTTGACCATTTCCTCTTAAAGTAACTTTTGTGACTTACACTTTTATGTATAACCTTTTATAAAATCGAACAATTCCATTTATACTTTACAACGGGTTAGATGCATTTTGCAAAGTTAGAATGTTTTGAATTTAAAGCTATTTTTACTCGTATTCTTATTTCTTTTCCACTATCCCTTTCTTTACCTATTTATTGGTGTTTTCCCCGATTCCTCGCTGCAGATGTTCAGGTATGCTGAGTTAGTACCTCAACAAAACGATCTCAATTTCTGATCAACTTTTTGAACTGGATTAGTTTAATATAATTTACTGAAATTTTAGGTACACCTATTTTAATTGTTAAATTCGAAAGAAGAAACTTTTTATTATTTTTTTTTCCCTAAGAAAAACCACCTTTTCAGTAATTTTCAGTACCTCAGAGAAAAACTTTAAGGTCATCCTTCATCACAATTCTTCTTCTTATTATTATTATTATTATTTTCTCCTTTCGTATATCTTTTAACATTGTTTCATCATAATAACGTTTAACAATTGGAACCATATTTTTCAATAGTTCTAGAAACAGAAACAAACAAACAAAAACAAAAAAAGAGGGGGGGGGTGGTGGAAGAACCGAATAAATAAGTTTAAATTCTGACTAAAAATCAAGGTGTAGCTAAGGAATGTCTTAGAATAAGCATATTTCAGAAAACTGGAATGCATTTCAAATATATAAAAATGCTGAAAAAATATATATATATATATTTCAGTTTATTTAAACACGTAGTACAGGACATTTTGCTTAGAAAATTTCTGAATGTGAATTTGATAAATCAAACAAAATATATTTAATTTATGTATATAAAAAGAATTATCCAAGAGACTGTATGGCAGCATATTAAATATTTATAATGTCACATTAGCTCTGTGTAAGCACACTAAAGCATTTTTCAAATTAAACAAACAGAACACAATAGTAAAAGAGAAAAAGTAAATCAACGAATCAAAAAAAAAAAGTTCTAACTGGAAAGAGATAGAAATCATTGAGCAGGAAAAAAAATAAAAACATTCCCTCAAGCGCTAGAGAACATAAAGTAAATAAATAATGCTAACATTGAGATTAGGCGGATTTACTGTGGTAAAAGAAACAAAACGAATATGTCGTTTCTGCAATAAATTTATCGAAGCATAACAGAAATATCAGATATGCGTAAACATTGTAAAAATGGTTATACAAATACTTTTTTCCGACTTTTTTATTTATTTTCGATTAGTAAATGGTACATTTTGAATATTATCAGATACATAATTAAGCAAAACCACCTTTTTTTTTTTTTTTTTTCTTTAAGCAATATAAGCGTCAAATGAAATAAAATAAACAGAATCTCTTTAACAGTCGAGTATTTCAAAGTTGAGATGAAGCAGTCGGTTAAATTTGGGGTATTTTATAAATAAACTAAAAGGCTTTGCTGGTCATTATATTTCAATGAATTCTCAAAATAACATATCACTTATTAACATAAAAATCTTTGAAAAAAAAAAAATAATAATAAATCATTCAAATCGGTTAAAACTTTAAGTTATCGCCTACACCTTCAGCAGCGTTTTTCCCACCTGCACTATGTCGAGTCTCGGTCCCCAGGGCGCGGCGTGTGCAGCCCGACCCCAACCCAACATATGATTTTTAAATCAACCCGAACCCGACAAAAAAAAAAAAATAAATAAATAAATAAAATTCATCCACCCGAAAACCGAGCCGAACCCGCAATATAGAATTTATGTGACCCAAACCTGACCCGAAAAACAAGAAAAATAAATGAACATTACTAATTCATCTAAAAATCATGGCAGAACTTTTTAAAATTAAAAAATAAGGTAAAATACATATTGGGTATTTCGTCATACAGTTGGTAAATTATTTTAAAAAGAATTACAAATGTAATTACAAATTGTATTAAGTTAAAAATTTAATTTGAAAAATAGATTATAATAATTTTTAACTTTTTATGTGAGTTGTGAACATCAAGCGTACGAAAATGTACTTCAACTTAAGTGTCTGTAGTTTATTGTTTAATGCTTATATATTCTGATTTAAAAAAAAAAAAAAAAGATGTATCTTTGTTCATTGCTTCATTCAATGTGGATGTCTACTTTGCAATAAAAATTTGGGTATCATAGATAAGATTCACAGTTAAATGTCTGTTTTCACACGATCTGTTTAAATTCACAGGATCTGCAAATCAGTTTCCTCTAATTGCAATCTTGGTGCATCATTTATTTGTTCTAAAGAGATGATAAATATATTATCTGCCTTGATGGAATCCGTCTCCTAAATGTTTTCATTTTATATTACTTTTATATTACTTTAATTAAACCACAACAAATATTTCCTCTATATTTACTGTATACACAAGTGTAAATGGAGGAAAATTCAAAATTTCGTTAACATACAAGCGAGGATTGAATTGAAATTCATTGAAAATAAAGGTATCCTTAAAAAGAAAAAGAAAAGTAAATTAAGAACGTAAATTCTGAGAACGTAAAGGCAAGGTTATATTGTATTTCTTTTATTTATTAACAATAGTCAATAAAGATTTATAGCACTTTTTAATTTTCATACAATTTCTACCCCCCCCCCTCCCTCCCCGAAAAAAAAAAAAAAAAAAAAAAAAAAAAAAGGGTGGATATCCGCTGATATGAATACGAAGCTCCGGCACATGTCTAGTATACAAAGCATCTTTATATCAGTTATATAGAGTTATAATTATGTCTACAAATTCATGCTTATAATTTGAAAATGTTTTTTTAAAAAATAAAGAGGAAATTAATCTGACTTCATCATAGCAAACAAAATGAAAGCACATTAAAAACGACTGAAAAACAAATCATTTATTACATAATCATTATTACATTCTCATCATCATTTTTACACTTATTCAGGTTTACTAACAGAAAATTGTGATAACTATTTAGCACATCACCTCGAATTAACGAAAATGGGGGAAAATAAAGTATTAATGTACAACCAATTTCATCCTTAACGCACATTGGCTTTTAAAAAAATTTCACATTCTCCCCCAATAAAATATTCTGTTTAGAAATGACGGGTAAAATTTAATCAAAATCTAGAATCGGTGATTTAATTTTTGAAAAGATGCCTTGCAAGTGCAGATTTATTAGTAATTTATTACCTTATAATCGCTGAAAAATTTTATGTAAAAATCAATTTTATCGCACCTCTAGAATAGGATTTAAGAAGTAAAATAACTGTGAAAGGTATAATTCGAGAATATGGTGCAATTTTAAATTCATTTGTCTAACATGAAATTGTCTTTACTTGCAAGATAATGCAGAAGAACTTTTGCTATAAACTTCAAGAAATCCTTAAATGAAACAGAAAATTTCGTTCAAAAGTTTGGTTTTAAGATCAAACAGTTTTGTGTTTTTTCAAAATAACTTTAAATAGGAAGAAATTTTTGAAAAAAAAAAAAAAAAAAAAAACGTACACACACAATAATAATAAAATAGATAATTAAATTCCTCATGCATCACCTAATTGTGCTATATAGTATTTATATGGACAACAGAATAATTAGACATGTCCAAGAAAATACAGTTAAAATTTGTTCAGTCGAAAATATTTTGTTTGTCCACTGCATTCAAACACTCAAAATGTTTAAAGGAATGTTGTGTCCTTTAAATTTGTACAGGGGAAGAGGCTTTTATAAGTCAATAGCGAATTTTTTACAGAGCTGAAAACCGCTTTAGAAAGATTTATTTATATGAGAAAGATGCCAAACTTTTCTTTAATTCTAGAGAACAAACCTGAACTTCGATAGTTATTTTATTTATTTATTATTAGTTAGTATATATATTGTTTGTTTTCGTTAGCTGTGACCCTGCTCACCTATGCGCATGCGTGAGGTCTGCATTGATTTTGTTAAAATAGGGTAGAAGCGTAGAAGATGAGAGAATGTTTACGTGTAGAACGAATAGCGCATTTGGCTAAGTGCCCATCTCATTCAACGCATCACCCCTTTTCCGAGTAGGATCGTTCCGCGAGAGGTAGACATGGTTTACGAAAACGGACAGTAAAAATGACTCATCGAGATATCTAACATACAATGTACACAAAGTTTTTAGCTAAATGTTAAGCTTTTTCTTAAACAAGAATATCTACACTAAAGGACCAAAAAAAAAAAAAAATGTCGCACTTCGATAATTTTATTTTTACTTTGAAAAATGTCCAGTTTAATTATTTAAAAATACGGATGAAACTGATAGTGATTTTGCCGGATATCGCAATGCCAGATATCCATATCCAGTAGGCTGTAAAAAAGGACCGTAAAGCGGCACATGTCAAACAAAATCAATTAATTATTAAAGTTTCCACCTATTTTATCCATTAAACACATGGCATCCAAATAATCGAGGAAACTGAAAAATAGCTGAATATTACGAAAAATACATAAATAAATAAAAATACAGATATTTGATATCCGGCAAAATCAGTATCTGTTACATTCCCTACACTTAAATATTAAATTTGGTGGTTTTTGAAAAGGAAAAATGAAAGTATCTAAGTGCGGCTTTTTTTTTTTTTTTTTTTCTTTGTCCCTTAGTGAACGAGGGCTGTCCGTAAAGTATCCGGATTTAATTTATAACTTAAAGAATATAATGGATTGGATATACATACATACTTCAGTTTAATCCCCTTCAAAGTATCGTCCTTGAGAAGCAACACACTTAGCCCAACGTTGTTGCCACTCTTGGAAGCAGGATTGGAAGTCGTTCTTTGGAATGGCCAACAGCTATTCGATCGCTTTTTGTTTGATGGTCGTCACATCCTCAAACCGTCGTCCTTTAAGCGATTTGAACGGTGCCATGTTTGGTGCCAAACTTTGGCAATTTGAACGGTGCCATCTTTGGTTAAAAAATTTCGCATTTCCAAAGCTAAGAAAAACGCTTAAAGGACGACGGTTTGAGGATGTGACGACCATCAAACAAAAAGCGATCGAACAGCTGTTCGCCATTCCAAAGAACGACTTCCAATCCTGCTTCCAAGAGTGGCAACAACGTTGGGCTAAGTGTGTTGCTTCTCAAGGAAGATACTTTGAAGGAGATTAAACTGAAGTATGTATATTCATTATATTTTTTTAGTTATAAATTGAATCCGGATACTTTACGGACAGCCCTCGTATATGATTTTCGACTCGTGATACTAATTACATTACAATTACACAGAAAAGAGCACGTTCTGGATTTTCAACCTATGTGCAATATTCGCAATAGATATTTCTGTAAATTGCAATTATTTCGTCTTGTGAAATCATTATTTCATTTGGTTACATTGTTAAATTTCTAAGCATATGCAACGATAGTAAAAAAGTATGCAAAATTGATACATCGGTTGCTATTAAACACATGCGCAGTAAATCAGCATATGACTTCAGAAATATGCCGCTTCTTATTCATTTCTTATTTACTTCTTAATGTTTTACATGTGTGTGTTATAATGTGTTACATGTTTTACTATTTAAAATAAACAGCATATCAACCTCTCCCGCGAACTACAGACAAAAACTCTTTTTAGAGTCAAAATATGCAAAAATATTAAATATGGCTGAAATTACAGATTTATTTGCTATGGCCGATACAATACCTATACATACAAATAGATAAAATATTTAGTCATATTTTTTGACCTCCCAACGTTTCTAATTTATTTCGAAGCACTCGTAGTACACGCCATTTTTTCACATCACTTTTTTAAAAGAATAATTTTCTTATTATTCAATCGTAATTAAATATTGGAGTAAGTTACTGTGGTGTGAAATAAAGGCGGGTACTAGCAAAGTTACGCAATAAAATAAAAATGTTGGCACGTCTGTGTAACCCTACTATTTAGAAATTCTCCGATAATGTGATGCAATTACAACTATTATTGCGGTAATTGCATTATAATCAACACAAGCAACAAAATTTGTAAGTTTTTTTTCACATGCTATTTAAATAACGAAACTTCCTTCGATGATCAAAAATGGTTTTCTTCTTTTTCTGAAAATTTTAGTTTTGCCAATCTACAAATAACAAAAAAAAAAAAAAAAAAAAAAAGTATTTTCCTGGTATTAACATGAATTGTTTTTTTAAATGAAGTTTTCATGCATCACCAGAAAATTGAAGAATTATTTACGTTATGCATCATATTTTTTCCTAGCGAAGTTTTAATGTATTTTATCTTATATCAGAAAGAACAGTAAACTTCGACAAGAGTCAGATTTACGTCGCACTAGTGCTACACTATGGGCTATTGGCGACGATCAGGGACTCACCCCTAAGGATGGTCCGGAGATATGCCATCACAAGTTTGATCCACCAAGGAGGGGATGGCTCTCCCACTTTGGTGACTCCCAGAGGTATAATTTGACCATTAGAAAAAGGATTTTTTTTTTTTTCCATGTTAGTGATTACCCTAATTTCCTGCATATAATCTACAAGTGGTACAAAACCGTTTAACACCACACATTTTAATCAATTTTTTTTTTTCCCTTAAAATTTTTTTCATGTGTTAAAGGAGAAGACAAAAAGTTACATTAAATATATATATATATATATATTTTTTTTTATATAAAACAAAGTATAGGACATAAGTTTACCGCAAAAAAAAAAAATAATAATAATAATAATAATTAGTTCTATTAGGAATAAAATACGTTTCCGTCGTTGTCTACCAAAAATTAGGAATTTATTCTGAAAGAATGGTACATTACATTTTACTCAAAGTATAGGCCATCGCTAGCCACTACTTTTTCCCATCTTTCTGGCAGCATTCGGATACCACGTCGGAAGAACTCGTCATCTTTTGAGAGGCTATCCATGAATCGACCCAACTTTTTGAATCTTCATATGATGTAAAGTGCGCTACTCAGACAGATCATGTGCCATCGACCGGAACAAGTGATAATCAGAAGGGGCAATGTCACGTGAATACAGCGGGTGGAATCTTCCCACTCAAATGGTTCCAAATAGGTTTTGACCGTCGCCGCAACATGCGGGCTTGGCTCCAGTTGAGTTCACATAGAACCCACTTTTTTTGTTTTTGAATCATTCCCAACGATGTGAAATTGCTTGTTGAGTCCCTTCTAATATACGTGCAAGTTCTTTTTGCGTTTGGGACAAATATTCCTCCAATAATACTTCCAATTCTGCGTCTTCGTACACTTTCGACCTTCCACTGCGTTCTTTGTCTTCCACATCAAACTCGCCATTTTTATACTTTTGAAACCACTGATGACAACTTCTCTAACATAAAGCACCCTCGCACCATGTGCTTCTACAAGCAATGGATGCGCCTCAGCTGCAGATTTCTACAAATTAAAGAAGTAAATCAAAAGTTCCCGCAAATGACGCTTATTACACACAAAACTTGACATTTTTGCACGCAAAAAAAAGAATATATATGTGTGTGTGTGTGTGTGTGTGTGTGTGTGTGTGATGACACTGAGTCACTAATACTTCAAAGTTATGTTGTTACCAGATGACGAAACTTACGATATCACGTTTTACATCTGACAATTTCAACATAACCTTCTGGTTCTGCCATCCTTTGTCAAACGGCGGAAACTTACTTGTACTCCTAATATATTATTCGAGAATAATTTCATCCCCTTAATCGCTCTGGCCTTCGGTTGCGAAGTATGGAGTTTCAATCCTGGTTCAGGCATGGGTAATTGTTCGCAATCCACTTATTTAAGCTGTTAGGTCCATCCTTAGTGCGCAAAAAAAAAAAAAAAAAAAAAAGAGAGAGAGAGAGAGACCGTAAAGCGACACTCCTCAAACCAAATCAATCAATCATTAAAATTTTCACCCATTTTACCCATTAAGCACATGGCATTCAAATAACTGAAAAAATTTAAAATTAGCTGTAATTCACGGAAAAATAGAAAGAATATGGGAGGAAAGCATTTCAAGAACATGTGAGAAAAAAGATAATCTGAATTGGATGAATTCGAAACAAAGAATCATCCTCATCATCAATTTCAGCCTTTATCAATCCACTGCAGGATGAAGGCTTCTCCTTGGTGATCCCAATCTGCACTGTTTTCTACAATTCTTCTCCATTCTACTCCTCCAAACTTGACAATCACATCTCTCCAACGACACTGTCGTCTCTTCCTCGGACTTGTTTTATTTTCGGTATCCAAAACTGAACTTAAGTGGTCTATCAATCATCGTTTTTTCTAGCAAGGTGCTCAGCCGAGATCCATTTTACTTCTTTTTACTCTACAAATGACATCAGTAACTTTGATTTGCTTACTTAATTCATATAGTTTGCTTTTTGTCTCTTCGGGTGAATCCTAACACGCATCTGCATCCTTCAGGCTTGTTTGAAGCTTTTGAATGAAACAAAAAAAAAAATGTGTATGGAAGTATAAGAATGTTTTCTAGAAAAATAAGTGTATTTTATAACATTTACGTGGTTTTACAACCATACATTAAAAAAAAAAAAAAAAAAAAAAAAAAAAATGAAACTATTAATATTGGTAACACTAAACCATTTGAACTGTTCTCGCACAAATTATGCGAGTTCTTTATTAAATATTTTGATTTTTGAAAAGTCGTCTCACCAAATTACAAAAATCTGTCTAGCAAAGAATCACACTAAGAATTATCTAACAACCATTCATTATAATTAGACTTTATTTTTTGGTAATCTTATCATTAAAAATCCTTTCAACATGCCCCAATCTTATTTCATGGCATTCATTATTCAAGAAAATTGGAAAAACACAATATCTGGAATTAATGTACACAAAGAATTTTTTTTCTCTCTCTTTTTTATTTTCAAAAATGATTTGGTTAACGTGTGCGAAATACGAAAAACCAAAACTAATTTGAGGTGTAAGAAAAAACAGGATTTTAGGATAATTACCAGAAAAACATGCCTAGCGTCGACGGAAAATTGTAAAGCAATACTTCGCTTCCGTCGCGCATTTTCATTAAAAAAATTAATTTCGTATAACAAGAGAGTTAATTAAATATTAATACAGCACAGAAAAACCCTTTGATCTCCTTAGCTTTAGAATAATAAAGAACAAAGAAAAACATTACCTGATTAAATATAAATAGCCAAGAAAAAAAAAAAAAAAAAAAAAAAAATCCTCTCTCTTATAATTAATTGAAATAAAATTAGCAAGGAAAAATTTTTAAAAGACAGTTAAAAATTAGTATAAATAACCATTAATTATTCAGCCAAGTAAATGGCAAATTAAAAAAAAAAAAAAAAAAAAAAAAACACCTCACTTTATTTTATTTTTTTATTTATTTGGTTAGTTTCTTTCGAGGATTTATAGTATTTTACAAATACTACTTTTAAAAGAAACTACAAATAAAAAATAAAATATGAAAAATAATGCAGCAAAATGGATTATACCGAATCGGCCCTTAAAAATTCTCTGTACATTAAATTGCATTTAAAATGAAAGAATCAAAAACTTTATTCTTTGAGGTTCCGGGGCTTTACAAATAGAATAACTGAGCAAGAATTCTTAAAATAAATAGCTTTAAATAGATGGAAAGCCTTAAATTACATCAGATTTCACAAGAATCATAAATATGCATGAAAATGTTTTGTTTCTAAGAAAGCCGCATTATCATAATGGCATAGATTAAAAGCCGCACTTCTCCTTCCCACTAATATGTAGAATCGAGATCCCCGACTCTCGAAACTACATTTTATATTGCAGAGGGAGGAGGTAACAAAAGGGTGTACAAGCATTTTTATGGTAAAAGATAAAAATTCCCCATTACTCAAATTTTGAATATTTTTACAGACTTTTAAATACTTTATCTATATTTGTAAACTTGTTACGTATGCAGAATTTTTAAAGAATCGTTCGTTCTTTAGTAAGCTGATGCATTTTCTATACCATTTTTTCCTACTTTTTATACTGATTACACTTGCTGAACTATCCCTCTGAGAGCAAACAGTAAGACTTTTTTTCTTTTTCTTTTTTTTAAGTTAGAAAAAAAAAGCCTATGCTTTTTATTTATTAATTTTTTAGTTTGAAACACCGTATTGGGAGACGTATGTATGATTAGCACGGGTAACTCGTTCAAAATCATTACCAATTATAAAAATGAAAAAATAGTAGAAATTATCTGCAGAAAAAGAAATATTCATTAAACCTCCTTCGTTGCAAACATCTAACACATGATCTACTTGCAGATAAAAAAAAAAAAGCTTTTGTTTTATTTTTTATTTATTTTATTTTACTTTATTTACTTTCAACAATTTCCAATGAAACAGAAAAGTATTTATGACGTCAATTCGTCCGTCTGCCTGTTCATGCTAATTTCCATAAATATTTTTTAAATGCTTTGAAACTGACACATGTTATCCAGATTCACTATGGCACGTCCCTATTTAAACTGGTATAAATATCACAACTAGCCTGTGTACAAACACTCACAAAGGAATTTAGATGCATTATGGTCTATGAGACGTACTTCTTTAAAGCATATTTTAATATCTTTATATCGCACAAAACAAATTTATTATACATTTTTCAAATGCACAAAAGCGTATTTCAATAAAATAGTGGATAATCATTTTAATTTACAGTGTCACGCATATGCATTCAAATACATAAGGAAATGTTTATGGAAATTGCCCAAAGTGCAATATTAGTTGTGTTATTCACTTTTATTCATTAAAACCGATTTATGGTTACTTAGGTTTTTCAGCGCTACTGCAGAATGTTTCTTATTGAAAGTTGTACACAAGTAACACAATTAGTTTTTGTACAAGGACTCAACAAAATAATTCGGTTATATTACAGTATATTGTATAAATATGATTTGATATGATACATTAAATTATTTACATATTAACCGCATGTCAGTGATTAATCGCAGTACTATATTTAATGTACATTTTATTATTTATATTTATGTATATATATTTATGAACATTGTAGTAGTGTCCTATGAAATATACTGCATTACATTATACGTTTATATTTATGTATATAAATATCTCGCCAATGCTAAAGAAATGCCAATTTTAAAAATACAGATACAATTTACATTATATCTCTAGATCATTGTACTTAATGCATAGTCTTAATTTATTTTCTTTACAGATGCAAATTTTATATAGATTATGAATCGCTAGTACTTCTTGTATTCCCAGACATGGTTAAGTGCTCCTGGATCGCAGACAAATTTTGTTTTGCTGCAGATAGAAGGAGAAAATTCTGCTACTGGGGTGCAAAAGTTTTCGTCTCAAGACGGAACTGTTACACTAGTATTTTTACTTCATTGTAAAAAAATAACTATTATCAGCTGCAAGAAACTCTCTGTGATTGGAGAAAATAATTATTTTCTCCAATCACCAGAGAGTTTCTTGCAGCTTGTAATAGTTATTTTTTTACAGTGTTCCTATAGTAATCCCAATTTGCGAAATGGATTTTGTATCTCGCACAGCTCAAAAACGAATGATCGTAGAATGTTGCAAATTTATATGTGTGATTGTCATATCTACTTGTACGCCGGCAACTTTCGTCTTGACACAAGCTCCTGCTTTAGAGATATCCACGATTTTACGCGATTTTTCGTGACGTCTGTATGTAAGTACGTGTGTGTATTTCGCATAACTGAAAAACGGTTGGGCGTAGAACGTTGCAAATTAGTATATAGGTTTTTTATAACATCTAGTTGGCACCTCCCTTTTTAGACTGTGATTTTCCGTTTATGTGATATTTACAAAAATTACATTCATAATGACCAAAAGTACGAGGTTTTGGCCGTTATATATGACCTACCATCATAGAGATTTCAAAAGAAGCTAATGATAGAGCCCGTAATTATATTATTATGAAAGTTGTCGACATATTTACGTGTAGAAAGTAATTCTTAAAAATATAATCAGGTTCTAGTCAACGAATGCACTTTATTTAATGAATATTTATCTCGTAACTAGAGCCCGTAATGATATTGTTATAAAAGTTGTCGAGATTTTTGCGGGTACAGTATAATTCTTAAAGGCATAAACAGGTTCTAGTCGAAGAATGCAGCTTATTCAATGAATATTCAGCCCATAGATAGAGCGTGCAAAGATATTTTTATGAAAGCTGTCAACATTTTTGCAAGTAAGTAATTCTTTAAGACATAAGCAGATTTTAGTCGATGAGTGCACTTTATTTAATGAATATTCAGGAAACAGTTGAATAAAACTCTTTTTTGTGCCACAAAAATCAATAGTGAAAGAACATTCTCGAAATAATATAATTAAATAGTCATTCTTACTACAGAAATCAAATAAACTTTGTTAAATACACTACAGAGCAGAAATTTCGCTAATTCAGGAGCAACCGATTTTCGAAGTTTGAATGGAATTTGAATTCATCGAGAGTATTGTCAGTGGTTTATAAAATTTTCGAGGTAGTTTAGCGTTAGAAACCAATGAATCATTCCGAAAAATTCCTGAACTCGACTCCTATCGATGTTAAAGTTTCCAAACTTTAAGAATCCTGAACTACCACTTTTCGCCACATTTGAATGCCTAATTTCACGTTAAGTTAACGTCCACCTTCGTGGAAATGAAACAAATTTTCATCCTTTTCCACTTTTACCGTATTATTGTATAAAAAGTAGCACGTAAAAATATAGACAAGTTCTAGTCTACAATCATCAATCTTTTTTTTTTTTTTTTTTTTTTTTTTTTTTACAGTTTTGTTAGTTATTTATAAAACTTTCGAAGAATTTAGTTCTGCGCTATAAACCAATGAATCTTTCCGGAAAATTCCAGAACTCTGTTCTTACTGAAGTTAGACCTTCCAAACTTTGGCAACCCTAAACTACGAATTTTTGCCAAATTCGGTCTCCATTCGACAGCAAATCGCCAAATCGATGCCAAGACCAAAATCTGTGTAGACTACAAATTTGGCGGTTTGGCGAAATTAGTCGTTAAATTTGGCGGCAAATACTGTTTCAGGATAGCCAGAATTAATAAACCCTTTCTTAATTTTAACTGAGTTAATTGTTTTGGTAAAATGTATCATTTCTCGCCACTAATTTTTGCCAAAGAGAACACAAGTCGGCCATCTGTACTCGAATGATTTTCATTGAACTCTAAGTTGTGCATCTGACAATGAGAGATTCTGTAATAAGACATAAAGTCTACACTGATGGAAAAAAAAATCCCAACACCAAGAAAAAATTATTGTACGGCAATGAAATTTCAGCAATACATTTGTCTAGGTAACATGTTTAATTGATTAAAGTTTCAAGATCACAGGTAGAGCCATTGGCGAGAAGAGCCATTTCAAATGTGAAATGTTGGTACATTAGCCAGAATTTTGAATGCAAGCATGCAAACGTGCATGCATTGTGTCGTACAGGTGTCGGATATCAGTTTGTGGGATGGAGTTCCATGCCTGTTGCACTTGGGCGGTCAATGCAGGGACGGTTAATGCTGGTTGTGGATGACGCTGGAGTTGTCGTCCAATGATGTCCCATACGTGCTCGATTGGAGAAAGATCTGGTGATCTAGCAGGCCAAGGCAACATGTCGACACTCTGTAGAGCATGTTGGGTTACAACAGCGGTATGAGGGCGAGCGTTATCCTGTTGGAAAACACCCCCTTGAATGCTGTTCATGAATGGCAGCACAACAGGTTGTATCACTAGACTGACGTACAAATTTGCAGTCAGGGTGCGTGGGATAACCACGAGAGTGCTCCTGCTGTCATACGAAATTGCTCCCCAAACCATAACTCCAGAAGTAGGCCCTGTGTGTCTAGGCCGCAGACAGGTCGCTAGCAGGCGTTCACCTGGCCTCCTTCTAACCAACACACGGCTATCACTGCGACCAAGGCAGAACCGGCTTTCATCAGAAAACACAACAGATCTCCACTCCGTCCTCCAATGAGCTCTAGCTTGACACCACTCACGTCGCAAACGGCAGTGGTTTGGAGTCAGTGGAATGCACGCTACAGGGCGTCTGGCTCGGAGCTGTCATTGAAGTAACCGATTTGTAACAGTTCGTTGTGTCACTGTGGTGCCAACTGCAGCACGAATTTCAGCTACAGACGCAGTACGATTAGCCACAGCCATACGCCGAACACGGCGGTCTTCCCTCTCAGTAGTGCCACGGGGCCGCCCGGAACCCGGTCTTCTTGAGGCAGTACCTTCCCTTGACCACTGCTGCCAACACTCATGCACAGTGGATACATTCCTGCCAAGTCTTTCTGCAATATCGCGGAAAGAAAACCCACCTTCTCGTAGCCCTACTACACGACCTCGTTCAAACTCAGTGAGCTGTTGATAATGGCTTCTTCGTCTTCTTAGAGGCATCCTTGACTAACATTAACCCACTACGTCAAATCTCAACTGTAAATAACGATCACGAACCTTACAGCGCTTATTTAAAGCAAACCTCATTTGCATGTTCATAGTGTCGCAACTAGCGCCACACTTATGCGCGTAGCTCGAAATTTGAATCGACGTCATCTTTCAGATGTATAAACACGCCTACCAAATTTCGTTTATCTAGCACAGCTCCTTCCTGGTGTTGGATGATTTTTTTTTCCATCAGTGTATTTTTGTCTCGGTGATATTTATAATGCTATTTTCGTGACTTTAGTGGTTGGAGTAGCAAATTTTTATTTATTTATATATACATTTATTTATTTTGTTTGTTTTCAGGAATGTTCGTAGACTGCAACCTGCTGTTTATTTCCTAATCAGTTATCTCGCACAAAAATGTCATTGTTTTCATAACAATATGTATATTCCAATGGGCGTATAAGGAAGTCACGTGGTGTCGATATCAGATTTTTTATCAATAATTTCTAACACATCTGTGCAGTAATTTATTGCGATTGAATGTGATAAGAATTATTCATAAAAAATACCGGTGTTCCATCTTCAGACGGAAACTCTTTCACCCCTGTAAACTTTAATAAATGAGGGGGAGGGGGGGATGTTAAGAGAGCATTTTTAAAAAATAAATTTTTTTATTGCGGTGTATGAATTTAAAGTTTTCAAAAAAAATTAATATCTTTAATATTGTTATATGTCAATGCATATGTAAGCAAATTTTCAAACTCTAAAATAATATATATATATAACACATCTATTATCCTCTTTTAAATGACCCATTTTCTCTACATTGAACTTGAAAATCACTTTGAACGCACTTTAACGCTATTTTTCGTTACTATGTTGCCAGTAGATTTTAGTGTGATTTAAGGTTTCTTGGAAAAACTAAAAATCAAAAAAATACATCGATCGCTTTTTCATGATCATAAATAAAGTAAATGATACAAATAAATGAAGAAAAAAAAAAAAACAGACAAATGATTTATATCACTTTTCTTTCAAAAGATAATCACTAGAGCTTAGAAATAGGGGAACTCACGAAAATTGGTTCTCGAGAAAATCAGCAATATGAATGTTTATCAGCACTTCCTTTTAGAAACACTCGATTACAAACCATTTCTTCTTATTAAATTACTAGCACGATTTGATCATTGTTCATAATAAACACCCTGGGTACTGAATTAATATGAACGAAGTTTTTCTTAAGTGCGAATTATTATTATATTTTTCTTTTTACGGTATGCATAATTCATTGCGATGAAAATAAGCCTTGCGATTTCACGAAAAAAATAAAATAAAAATCTTTTCCCCAGAGTTTATAATTTCGTAACTACAGCAATGCATAAGATGATGAGGAATCAAGAATAAAAATTTAATTTTTTTTTTTTTTTTACGCAATCTGAAAACTTTGATCTTTCATAATTTTTATATATGCAGCTTTTTCGTTCATTATATTTCCCGAATTGAACTCGTCTAGCAAGCACATTAATATTATTACATAATCATTAATTCAAAATTTGACAAATAATTTTCTACACCTGAAACAAAAAGACGTCATTTTTCTTTCCCCTAAACTGAATAGGAATAACAACTTTGGTTTTGTAGCTTTATTAGGAATAGAGCACTGGAACAATAGTAGCTAGTGATCACGCCAGCATGGCAAGAATTCTCGCTAAATCATTAACAAATGGCGCCAAATATCACACCCAGAGCTGCCAACCTAATCCGGCAAATTGTTAGTACCGCCCCTTTTTCTATACCAGTCATTTCTTAGAGTTTTTTTCTTCTTAGGTCATCGCAAATATATTTGAAGAAAATTACTTTAAAAATTAAGTGGTGTAAAAAAAGGGGCGGTACTAATAATTTACCGGATTAGGTTGGCAGCTCTGCACACCCATAGACTGTCTCAAAATACTTTTACAAACTTTTTTTTTTTTTTAATCTTTAAAAGAATATTTACAAAATTTAAAGAAGCTTCTAACTCTTAATTTTCGTTGCTTGTTTGGTAAACATCCTTAATAAGTCAGTAATTGACTTTAAAGTTCTGTAGCAAGCTGTTTTTAAGCTTCTCTAGTATGTTGTTGCTTTCACATAGCACAAGTGCTTTTTTTTTCCCCTCTTTTCCCTTGAAGGACACGCTTAATTTTTTTGACACATGATAGTTGTTGCTTATTTTTGCCATTTATTATGCACTTTCATTTTCCATCAATAGATTTATAAGCACTTTTTACCTATTCGGAGACATGCCATCACAATTTTACCTAATAGCACATCCAGTCGATGTGAAGTCACTGTGACGTCACAAACGGTCACGGTGCTATTAGGGTTGATCCTCCGCACAGTGAATAGCTTCCCCTCAATGGTAACCCCCATAAGTATTAATTTTGCAGAACGTGGACGACTTCGCAACCACGATGGATTTTACATGCACTAGCCACCCCGACGGACAACCCGCAATTCTCAGAATACGAGCTCAAGGCTCTGTCTCATAGCTTCCATGGCCCAAGTAGTCCTTCTGGGCCACTAAATTTCTTTGTTTTAAATAGGGTTCACTCTATAGCCAAACTCAATTATTTTGTTCATGTTATACAATAGAATAATGGTTTTTTGACCAAGAGACAATTTTTTTTTATATACACAATGTCCATATCGGTCGAATTACCATAACAACAATTAGATATCTCATTTTCATGCAATCTGCAGACTTCGGTTATGTAACGCCCAGTATAAGGGGCTATTTATTTACATGTCAGTTTTGTATCGCTTTAGCCCGATAAAGAAAAAGTAAATAAAATAAAATATTAAATTTGCCATTTTCTCTATTTTTCTATTTATCTGGAGCGTGTACACTGACAATTTTGAAAAGCTATTGTAACATTTCTGATGCTTTGTTTAGTGAGAACTAAGCATCCCATTCTCTACAACAATTTTTTTCTTGAATTTATTCACTTGTTTATTTTATTTTTTTTTTCTTCTTCCACATTTCCAATGCTATACAATGCTTGCTCTTCATATTTATTAGTCAATACACATTGATGTAAAAGGGAATCCTTGAGAAAAAAATAACACTAGCCACTCCTAGGACTGCATTTCAGTCCGCGACCTTGCCGAGTGACCAGTAGAAGTAATTTTTCTTATCATGAATATAGTGCACGTCTACAGTAGTAGAAACTTATGAGAACAAGTTTCGGGATAATTCGTCAAGAATTTTCCTATATACACTGCACAAAACAATTAGAAGGTTATTGTAAGTTTTATATAAAATAGCAGTATAAGTGAAAATTCTTTTTGCGAAAAAGGGAAGAAGAGAGTTACAAATGCTAATTTTTCTCATTTTTAAACTTCGGAGCATGCAAACCTTTAAAAACCATGATCGACATTCAGTAAGTGCGTTGTTTCGATGAGTGCGATGTCTCAACGTAGTCATTTAACAGATTCAGAAGTTTGGAGAGTTGTTGGCAGATAAAGGGGGCAAGGGGACAAACACAAACCGAAGTAGCAGAAGCCACTGGAGTTTCAAAAAGTGTAATTTCCAGGACCTAGAATCGTTTTTTGGAGACTGGAAATGCTGGCCGGAAATCAGGGTAAGGTCGCAGACATGCAACAACGCCCAATGAAGATCGATATTTAACGCTAAAGGTTCGGAGACACCAAAATATGAATACCCCACACCACCACCTTCGCTCGGCTACTGGCACCACAATTTCGACTCAAACGGTCCGAAACTGGCTCCACGATGTAGCAATAAACATGCGTATCTCATCCCTATATCGGCGATAGGTCAGAGTTCCATTTCTAATGGTGAGGAGATCGGTGCGCCCATCAATGGAGATGACAACATAGACCATTAACCCCTACCGCAAAATCTAACAATTCCGTGAACTAACACAGAATTGTTTCTAGTGCCACGTTCACTCCAGATGAAAATACACCTATTGTTATAATGCGCAGGAAAACGGGACTCGTCAGAGAAAACAATATTGCGCCATTAACTTTTGTTGCAGTTCACATGCTCTCTTGCGCCCTCCCTGTGGGCGCAACAGTGCCTTGCAGCTAACATAACACATACCATTGGTCGGCGAGCATTACAGACCTACAGCGAAGCGCAGAGTTGGTTTTGGACAGTTTCAGTCAAAACTGTGGTGCCAGTAGCCGACCGAAGATGTTGAAGAGGAGGGGCATTCACATTTCGGTGTCTCCAAGCTGTCAGCGTTAAATATCGATCTTCACTGGGCGTTGTTGCACGTCTACTACCTTGTCCTGGTCTTCAGCCTGCATTTCCAGTCTCCAAAAAAAAAAAAAAAAAAAAAAAAAAAAATTCTAGATCCTGAAAATTACGCTTTGTGAAACTGCACAGGCTTCTGCTATTTCGGCTTCTGTTTGGCACCTTCAACCGACCAACAGTTCTCCAAGCTTCTGAATCGGTTAAATGACTTCGTTGAAACATCGCAATAGAGAATTTGCATGTTTTCTGATTTTATTCTTATATGATAGAAAATTAAAAGGTAAGAAAATAAATACATATATTTTCTTTATTTGAAATCTAATTACGGATTTATAACAATTTTAACATCGCACTATTTACTCTATCGAAAAAACGCAGTATAATATATCGTGACGTCACTCTTTATGACAACAAACGGGAGTAATCATTGTTTACATTCGATTTCGTGCTTTGCTTTACTCCTTGAATCAGTGAAATAGGTTTTGTATTTTATAATAATGTCGGATGTTAAAAAATCGCCGTATAAATATTGTATTTTACCACTCTGCACTAACACAATGGATAATTTTTCTCAAAAGCTATTCTTTAGAGTTCCACAGGATCCTATTAAACGAAAACATTGAACAACCGCCATGAAAAGAAAACAATTGAAAATAATGATAATGGAAAATGGTGATAATGATATTAAATAATTATAAGATGAAAAAGAAATGCTCAGAAATCACATAAACGATTGATAATTACGTAAGTTAAAACGAATTGCTGCTTGCTAACTAGGCTAAAAAATGAAACATTGAAGCATCATAAAGTGTGACGTAAGGCAGCGTTTTGAAGTCACATGATTTTTGGTTAATAGTTATTTTTAAAATTAATGAGAACTTTTTTTGCATTTTTAATAAAGTTTTTGAAAATTATGAGCCTAAAACTATCAGAAAATTAGAATTTTGTTCAAATTCCTCATGTGTGCAAATTTCTCATTACCGAAACAACACATTTAACTGAATGTCAATCATTCTTTTCCGCTTTGTCTTTCATTAAGTTGAAAGCCAAATTTCATCCGCTGCCACTAAAGCGTCATTTTTGACGTCAAACTCAAAATTTACCTACTCCGAAGTTTGATAATGAAAAACATTTGCATTTGCGACTCTCTTCTTCCATTTTCTACAAAAAAATTTCGCTTATACCATTATTTCATATAAGACTTACAATATCCTTCAACTGTTTTGAGCAGTGTATTTGACAAAAAACCTGAATTCGAAAGTGTCCGGTCATTTATGAAAAGCAAGTGTATAAAAATGAATAAAAATGTTTGCCGATTTAATCACCTTGAGACGATTTGTTTCATTTCAAGGCTCTAGTAACAGCAAGTTTTTTGTTCCCGTTGCCTATACTTGCCAACATACTAATTAATATTCCGTAGTATTGTTAGCCTCGCCTTCTTTCTTACACAGTATCTTTTTAGAGTATTTTTCTTCTTATTTAATCGTAATTGCATTTGGAAAAAAATACTCTAAAAAATTACTGGTGTGAAAAAATGTACGGGATTCACAACACTGCGGAATATTAATTAGGATGTTGGCAAGTATGCCGTTGCCTGTAGATAAGAGAATAATATGGCTCTCATCAATTACAAGCAAATTGATTACGGGAAGAACACTTATAAGAAACAATAAACTTACTTATTAGGACATAAATTACACATATTATTTATAGAATAGTTGAATTAGAATAACAAGAGCAAATATAATTAAAAAGTTAACAAAAAAGATAAAATTAAATTAAATAAAAATTCGGAAAAAATTCGAATACACAAGTGAATGAAAGTGTTTTGCTGCATATGCCTTGTTAAACATCTTTTTGTATCCAAGGGAGACGACAGCAATTTTTTTTATTCCCGTTCCCTACAATATGCCTATCATCATCTGTAAGCATATTGTTCACGGGAGGACATTAATATTTAAAATAGAATACAACTTAATAATGGTTATAATAAAAGAGACATAACGGATGTATAATAATGCAGACAAAATTGTTACGATTAGTATAACGAAAACAAAAAGAAAAAAAAAAAAAAAAAGAATTGTATCAAAATTTATACAGTAAAATTTAACAAGCGTTGCTAATACAGTTTCAGCCCTCAAGAGAAGAATCGTAAAAATAACTGTTAATTACTAGTACTTAAATTATAGAATTACAGCGAAAACTCTATTAAATTAACAATAAAAGATGAATATCTAACTTGAATAACAATAAAAATAAGAATGCGGTGTACCGCTTATAATTTCGAAAAATAAATGTTACTAAAATCTTTTATTTTATATGCAGGACAGTTAAAAACTTAAAAAAAAAAAAAAAAATTATATGAATTCAAAATAAGGGAGAATGTAAAAGGCGTTTCGTCGATATATATTTACAATCAATGAACATCATATTACCATTGATTGAATAAAAAATAAAAATTTGAATACAACACTTTAAACTTTTTTCTTTTCTTTTTTCTTTTTTATTTAATTATTTATTTTTATTTTTTTTATTTATTTATTTATTTATTTTTTTTTTTTTTTTGAGGACCTGAAAATCAGTTCATTCTATCAACGATAACTTTTTGGAATTTTCCCGATATTTATTTGGGGTTTTCGTATAAGAAGATCAATACTTATGTGCAGTTGAAAGTTATGTAATTACTACTCGTATTTCATTAGGTATTCTGGTTGCAGTGTATTGTGTCGAATGTACTATCTCAAGTTTCCTAAAAGTGGCATTGCATTGGTTTAATACCTTACATGTTATAACAACATAATTAGTACTTTATTTTTTTTTTCTTTCCAGTTTTTAAAAGAAACCTTTTCTATGAATACATGCGCCAGTCTCATGTAAATGAATACAGATAATAAGAAGAAGTCTTAAATCTTATGCTACATCCACAATACACTTCAAGTATTACTTTTTTCTAAGTGATCCCAAACATTTTTTCTTTCTTTAATTTTTTACTGGTCCCTCTTTCGTTATCGAGGCAAATTTTTTACTGAAATATATGAAGTATAACATGTTCTTTACGTGATCAAACTTTCAAATATATTAGGGAGAACTGACCAGAGTCCACCTATGCCAGCTAGTTTTGTATTAATCTTTCCGTTTTTGTATTTAATCTTTAATATCATGAAGTTAGTAATATATAATAAAGAGATGCCATATATATCAATATTAGTCACTAATTCACCATAATAATACGAAATAGAATCTCACTTTCATATTACAGTAACACAGACTTTGATATATAATAACTTATATACTTCTTTAATGTTTTACAAAAGACGAAGTAATAAGATATTTTTTATGATTAACTGGCAAAATCAAGCAGCGAAACCCTTTCAGATTATAAGTGGAGAAGGGCAACTTCCACTGCTGCCTACAGTTGCTACCCCCCCCCCTCCCCCATTATCTCTTAAGATGATTGGTCAAATTCAAATTCGCATAAAAGTTTATAAACTTTATTAAAATTGTATTTTATCTCAAAGTTTAATTAAGCTCATTAATGCTTCTACATAATACTTCTACATACATTCTCCTCTACTGTAACAAGTAAACATTTCTCAGCCATAAAGCTCGTTGAAAAGGGAGGAAAGTTTAAAAAACAATAAAATATCGCGTTAAATAATTTTTACTCTGTACTAAAGTCTCATTAGCACATAATATAATGAATGATTCACAGCTTCCTCGCATTATTTATTATATTTTTTGTTTTTCCTCCTTAGCCATATCAAAGTAAATTTTTTAATGTACCTGCTTTTTAGACAAATATAATACGTGAATGGCCTTTTATTTTTTTTTTCCCTGTTGTAGTTAAAAAATATTAAAAGTATTAAATAATAATAATAATAATAATGAGAGAGAGGGGATAAAAGATAAATAGAAATTTTCAGGCGCAATTACAAAGTCGTTTAAGTACAAAATACATAAATTCGCAGGCATTAAGAATGACATGATTAGAAATTTAGTTTCATTTTAGTTCAGTATATTTTTGGATTACAGTCGATCCCCCCCCCCCCCCCCAACACAACGAGTCGATGCTTGCCGTGTACATAAAATGGCACTAAATAGGTTTATAAATCCCATTTAAATAGACTTTTCAATTTTATTTTGAATTTATTTTTTACTTTGTTTATAGAACTAGTATAAATAAATAGTGTATTATTATGCCCTGAATACAAAATTTATATTGATGAATACTAATGAATATATATATATATATATATATATATATATACCGGGTGATTCAAAATAGATGTTACAGCGATTATCTCGTAAACTAAGAACGATAGAAACAAACTTCCAATTACAAAATTGGTGCAAATTAAGAATAGATTTCAGATATGGCATTCATTTGTACAAGGGACTGTATACATATTAAATACGAAATTTAATTTTTATACCGCCCCTCCTATCATATATATGACTTATATTTAGAAAAATATTCTCCTCGCTCTAACAATCAAAATAAAAAAAAAAATCATCTCTCTAAGTCAAATTCTCGCTGAGTTATTGCAATTTGAAAATTCTAGCATTTTTCGCCAAGTCTTAAGGGGTTGTATCAAAAGTGAGAAATTGTAATTACTATTGCTTTTGTAATATGACACACGTTGATCAGCGTTTCGGGGGGGGGGGGAAAAAAGAAATCATTCAGGGAAAGACGGCTATTTTAACCTGTAATGTCTCTCTTTCTCCTAGTGAATACACAAGAGAATACTCACTGATAATTTAACAAATAAAATTTATGAATAATTTATGTACTAAAAGGGAATGTTCAAATTCATTTTTTTTTCTTTTTCTATATACATTCTCTTACTCATATACAAGGTGTAGAGAAAGAAATGTCTTTGAGTCAAATTTCCGAAAATTAGTTTTTGTTATATTAGCACGTTTTCAGGTCCTCTGAATTCAAAAATCATGTTTTTAGCGGTTGGTCTCTCTCTCTCTCTCTCCTTGTGTAAGTGTGTCTGTGTAATATTAGAATATCTCAAGAACAAATAGTAGCAGAAAATCTAAATTCGATATTCTAAATCCGTATCATATTACGGTGCTACACTAAAGTATACGTTACGATCAGACAATTGTTTGTTTACAGGGTCATCCAAAAGAATTCAAATACATTACGTCTGTGAGCGAAATTTCTCATATGTACAGTGTGACATGTATAGACTGCCCTAAACAAAATGAAAAGAACAAATTTTTTATACGCATAAAAGCATGTTTTATGTAGATTGTGGTATAGCAACCATTCATCATGGGTTACCCAGAGTATTTCGATATATTGGAGCTATACTTGGGAATTGCAGGAAGTGTATTTCATTTTGTGTTACCCATTTTACATATAACACTAAATTTACGTATACAAAGTCATGTGTATATAGTTTATAGACAATATACAGGGCTACCTAAAATTAAGGTAATTTTTTTTTTATTATTATTATTAAATGTAATTGGTGTAAGCGTTTGCTGCTTTTTTTTTTTTTTTTTTTTTTCGAAGAACACTGCTGACACAGAACGAAAAATTAATTTCTCATACCCATACTGTAAACAAAGTAGCTTTTGGAGAGCGATTTTTTTTTCTGTATAATATCACATTTTAAGGCCTCCTGAATACGAAAGGTAAATTTTTATTCGTTGATCTGTATATATATGAATTATCAGCCTAATTTAACAACAAATAATCTGGTGTGCCACTCACATGACTTTCTCTTACCCTGAAATTTAATACCTTAAATACAGGTTGGAAATTAAGAGGTAACATAAAGAGTACTGTTATGTAAACCTATGTTAAAATAATTCAAATTAGGCTTCGGAAGAGTTTTATATGATAATTAGTTCTGTGTGAGGGGGGAAACTCCTGAAATTATTCGACGCAGGCAATAATCAAACTTTAAAAAACTTGACTTTGGTAATAAGGAAGCCTCAAAACGTGTAAATACACAAAGCACAAGCGTTGCATATTTAGCTTAAAAACATACATTACTTATCATATGTCTATGAGGAATTCATTTCCATTCCTGAGCAGCTTTCCTGGACATGGTAAAATATTATATTAAAGCACTTTCACTAGCAATAAAAAAGAATATTATAGCTTAAATATTTGCAACCCTGTATATCTTTTGAAAAATATGTACAAACCACAAAGTGCACCTAAATATAAACCTATAGTATTAATATACGGAACAACATAAAATGCACTTCCATCAATTTTCAGCTATTGTCGCATTATAATCTAATTATTTTGTGTAGCCCTGTAAATGAACTGAGAATAATTTCCCTGCCATATTCTACATGAGGCATGTTTTATGCATATAAAAAATATATATTCATTTTATTTGGTTTAGTGCAGTCTATAGGTGTTAAACTCTACTTACCTGCAATTTTCTCCATAGACGTAATGTATTTGAATATTCTTGAGTGTGCATGTACACGAACCATTTGCTTCATCTCAATGAAAAGCTTAGTGTAGCATCCCTATATGATACATATTAAAAATACCAAGTTTGGAATATCTGCTGCTATTTGTTCTTGAGATATGCTGATAACAGACAGACACACACAGAGACCAACCGCTAAAAACACGATTTTCATATTCAGGGGACCTCAAAACGTGTAAATATAACAAAAACACACTTTCGAAAATTTGGTCCCAAAACAATACTTTCTCTACCTTATGGGTATGAGAAAGTTATAACTACAGGAAATGCGAATTTGATACTTTGGATTCCATATCTAGTTGCCACTTGAAAAGTTGATCAAGGTTTGCAAGTTTTAAGGAAATTGATAACAGACTTGATTTATGTTTTGATAAGTATAGGCACTATAATTAAACAGGGGTTGAGAAAGGCGGCAACCCCCTTGACATAGAATTATACATCTATACCATATTATATTCTATACAAAACATTATTTTAGAATATTAACAATAAATATGAATTTCCTTATGGTTTTTACAGTATAAAGTTATTTAAATGTAACTTATAAGAATATCTGTCCCAAAACGCATTTTTTGTGCGTTCCTGTACATAAACCAATTGTAGTGAATTAATTAATGCCATTTTAAATAGGGAATATCATATAGTAAACCTGAATAACATATGTCATTTCTCAAAATATTTATAGCCGCTGGGGACGGGCAGACGGACAGATGGACAGTCAGACAAAAAAAAAAAAAAAAAAAAAAATGCAAATTGAAATCTTATTCACAGTTAAAAATTGTTAGAAAATGTTTAATGTAAACGAAAATGCAATTCCAGCAAATGTTCAATAATAACCCTTAACGTAACTGAATATTTTTGTGTGCCCTGTAAATCTAATGCTAATCGTACTGTACAGTATTGAAAGCACCCTTTTGCGCATATGAATAACATATTTCAACTTCATTAAGATTTATGCAAAGTAATTAAATTTTGGTTTATAGAAATATCTTCACATAGAACGCAGTGCTTTGGAATACTTTCGGGTGTCCCTGTATACAAACCAGTGATGGTGTTTATTCCATTTTCTATAGAAAATATCCGATAGAAAACTATAATAACGTATTTCAATTTTATTAATATATGCATAAATTAAAGGTATTAAAATATGGTTTATAAAAATACCTCTCATAGAACACAATGCCTTGGAATACTTTCGGGTGTCCCTGTGCACAAGCTAGCAGAGGTATTCACTCCATTTTCTATAAGGAACATCCGATCGTGAACTCAAATAACATATATCAGTTTCAGGGAATTCTATGAATATTCACGGGAGTTAGAGCGCGGACACACAGAAAGACGGATGGACAGACAGACAAATCGAAGTCAATAACACTTTCCAATCTTGCTGGAATTGTTGAAGAGCCGAAGTCATTAAATTTTTCAACCATGATGGAAAGTGGTAAAAATAAAGCACGGAAATTTTACACGGTTTTGCTAGTCTTTTAATTTTTTCCCTCTCTTAACGTGTTTTAATTTGCAGGTGACCCCCCTAAGAAATTTAAGTATTAAATTTTTTAACTATACAAAATAATGTAAATTTGCATTAAGTTCTTAAATCTGTTGATTTCACGCGTTTGAACGATTTTAGTTGCTGTTTTAAAATAAAGGATCTTTTTTAATTTTTTCTCATCTCATAGATAACCCCCTAAAGTGAGCTCGTTGGCGTAGAAAAATAGATGCCAAAATTGAAAAAAAAGTGGTGTAAGTCATCATTTTCAAATTGCAATAACTCAGCGAGATTTTGACTTAGAGAGATGATTTTTTTTTTTATTTTGATTGTTACAGCGAGGAGAATATTTTTTTAAATATAAGTCACATGATAGGAGGGGCCGTATAAAAATTAAATTTCGTATTTAATATGTATACAGCCCCTTGTACAAAATAAATTCCATATCTGAAATCTACTCTTAATTTGCTCTAATTTTGTAATTGGAAGTTTGTTTCTATCTTTCTTAGTTTACGAGATAATCGCTGTAACATCTATTTTGAATCACCCGGTATATATTACTCATAGAATGGTAGTAACACTTATAATAAAATGTAAATAACAATAAAATGTTCCGCTGGAAAATAAATAATAAATATATAAATTTGTAAGCAAACATTATAGATAGTAAAATATTCGCAACAACAGTTTCGGGTAGAAATAATATCTTCACCTTACATCAGGGTAGGTAGCTGCTTTTATGTTGCACTCGTGTCTACTTTTTTCGCCTGATAAAAGGCTGCGCTATTATTTCGACCCGAAGTTTGCTTACAAAGTTTCCTTTTTCTTTTAATTATTTATTACACATTAATAAGTAACAGAGCTCATTGTTCTCAAGATTCTGAGCAACCTTACCAGAAATATTTTCTATATGAAAAATTAAAATATTTTCAAACTATTACATATCTGAAATATTTTTAGAGCTAAATCGCTAACGAAACCAAAAGAGGTGATTAAAAAACATGGTGAATTTCACTGTTAACTTTCCTTATTTATTTATTTTGGAAAGGGGGTGGCAATATTTTTATAATAAATTAAGGACTGTGATGAATGATATTGGCCATTTTCAAATAAATATACCACTTATTAATTTTAAATTTATTCAGCAATCTTTGCATGAATATGATGAATCGGGTGTACAAAAATATGTTAGTAGTGAAAACAAAATTTTTTTTACAGATTTTCATATCCTTTTCGCAGATTTGTACGAATGCCTTTCATTAGTGATTTGAGGTCTCTTTTGGGACCCCCTTGATAGCTTTTTCGATCAAACGAGTGAAATGTTCTTTGCTGGTGGTACATTTCTTTGAGGATCTTAATTTTTTTTTTTTTTTTTTTTTTAATAGAGCCCAATATCTCTCAATGGGTCGACACTGTGGGACATTTGGTGGGTTTATGGTTTTTGGCACAAAACTGATGGAATTTTGTTTCATAAAATTTGCTGCATTTTTTGAATAATGAGCAGTGGCTAAATCCGGCCAAAATAATGTAGGCATATCGTGTTTGTTAAAAAAAAATGCAGCAAACGTTTCCTGAGGCATATATTTACATAGATTTATGATCAATTGTACTTTCCGTTACAAGTAGCTTACTGTTATCTCCACACTGACAAATAGCGATCCAAACAATTTTTTTTTTTTTTTTTCAAATTTTTTCCAAACTAATGGATGTCTCTGATTAAGACAGATGTTCAAAGTTCTTTTTTGCATAATACTGAGGGCCAGGAAGAGTAGAAAAGTCAGCTTTGACATACGTCTCATCGTCTAAAATCTAATGAAATTTATTCTTGCTTGTATATTCATGCAACTTTCTAGCTTTTAGTTTTATAGATATTTTTTGTTTTTCTGTCACTTTAGGCATTTTTTATTTTTTATACGTTCTTAAGTTCAGTCATTTTTTAGCTCTCTGAACGATTGATATATTTGTTCCACATTTTTTTGCCACATCTCTGACTGACATTCCTCGATTTTGACATACTGTTCTTTCTATATTTTTGTCAAGTTGAATATCATGAGCTCCAAATTTTTCTTTACAACGAGATTTCCTTTTCGTTGGCAATGTTTCATTAAATCTATTTAATACTCTATTTACAGTACATCTGGGAATTAAGTTTATAGCAATGTTATGTCATGGTTTCTGTTTATTCTTTAAGAATTCGGCAACAATCCTTTCTCTACGTTCAATCTTCACTTTTTTTTTCTTAAACTACTGTAATTTATAGTATAAATATCATAAACTTGTATTCTTCAAGGTTGATACATGAAAAAGAAATTTGTTTTAGATGCATAGATGTAGAAATAAATTAATTATTCATTTTCAAAATTGACCAATATCATTCATCACAGTCCTTACTTGAGGAAATAATACAAACATCTGGCTATTAAAAATATTTAACAAATAGTTTTGCAATAAACTTGGAAAAATATTGTTATAATTAAGGTTATTTTTCAGGTAAATTGTAAAAATTAAGCTGCAAAAATAGGAAGACAAAAATTTTGGCAATGTAAGTTTTACTAAACTTATAGAACTGTACTTTTTCGTTTCTATATTATGTAAGCATTGATTTTTTTTTATTATTATTAGTTTCTTCCTAAAACAAGAGATTTTGAAGTTTCGGATTTGAGGATCTAAAATATTCTATATTATACGATTTATATGCTTATTATTTTAATCAATTTTCGATCCTTTTACTGGTTACAATCAATGTTATATTCTCATGTTTTAATGAAAAATTTGTTAAATGAAACTGTGTATAAATTGAACAGCGAATTGAACATCCTGCTCTAGACCACATTTTGACCAAGCATTGTTTAAAAAAATACGTGATCAAGCATTTTGTTTAGTCCATTAAAAACTCTATTATGGCTAAAATATAGCGAAATCTGACTCAATCATAAAATTAATCTTTTTGTAATTCACTTCAATCTAAGACTCTAAAAAAGAGAAATATTTATAAAACATATGGGATAAAAAATCGGAGAAAAACAAAAAAAAAAAAGAGAGAGAGAATTTAGGTAGTTTTGGATGTCAGGGAAAAAGAAAAAGTTCATGAGCACCCCCCCCCCCTCCCTTTACTTAAAGAATAAAAGAAATTTACGGAAAATCAATGCATCTTAACAAAAAAAAAAAAAAAAAAATTATCCATTCGATAAAACGCTGAGGAAATAAGCGCAAAAATTTTTCAGTTATAAAATTAATCAATTATACTCACTATTTAAACACGTTAAAAAAAAATTATCCCAGTATTATTACAGGGTTCCTACTCAAATATCGGGGATAAAATTCCCTGAATTTTCCAGACAATTTTTAAGAAAATATTAGCGACATATTACAAGAAACAATCTCTAGAGAGGAGAAAATACATCTACTTCAACTGTATATGATGTTATATTATTGCCGATGATGATCGACATTTAGGTAGAAAGCATTGTTTACATGAGTATTTTCATGATACTTAATCATTTGAATTTTGATATGAAGCTAAACGAGAAAAAGGAGAAAAAGGCAAATCAAGCAACTAAAGAATTTAAATCATTCTAAAAATAGCATAGCTGTGTATATATGTTCCAAGTTTAGAAAAAAACAAATCGCAAGAAAAATTCCTTCTTTTGCATTATTCAGCAAGAATCTGTTCTTTCTTGTTATATAAGTACATCTTAGGTAATCAGAATCATATGTAGATATTAAAGCTCTTTTTCAATATTCATATTTGTCTACACGCCCTCTATATTACATTTATAATATATCTATAAATTTTTAGGATTAATTATATTTATATATATATATATGCTCCTTCCTGATTTTTTTTTTCCCTGTTATACATTGTTTATACTTGTTATATATGGATCTCATCTATCAATGTCTCAGACAGAACTCATTAAGGCTTCACTTCCATGTGTAATTGTTTATTGATTAATTCAAGTCTTCCTTTCCGGTGTTCCATTGTCGTAATGGTGAATATTATATATTATATGTACATGATCGGGAATGAAAATATAAACAGTTTGATTAGTCAAGAAATTCTTATGCATGAGTCAAGTCAAGTCACGATATTTCAGAAGTACCAAGAATCGCACTGATTTATAATTAGTCATGGGAAATATTCAAAAGTAAAGAATTTAATGTTTGTCCTTACTGAAACTTAACTAATTCAACTGCAAGCCATTAAAATTGCTTTAGAGCTCTGAGATAAACACATAAATGCTGAATGTTATATTGGAAAACTATGTTAATGCGCTCCTTTTCCTTTCAGTTAGAAGCTTTAGGAGGACAAATATTTAAATGCAACGGAACACCTCAGTTAATAGTTAAAAATAATAGTAATAATTAATTCTTCGTTTAACTAAATTTTAGTAAGCTCACCTCATTTTTATCGGAAAAATAACTTATTTCCTGAAAAAGCACTGCTAGAAAAACTTGTGGTTGCCTGGGTTAAGACCGTTTAACTACGCTAGGGTTCTATCCCTGGGTCGATTGTCCTCCGTCCGTGGGGTCTTTCTGAAGATTCCTAAACCCGTATGTTTGCGAGTTTTGAAGAAAAATATGGAAAACTCCGAACGACTAGGTCGACAATCGCGACCTATTATCGAAGTCGGCACCTCCCATTTTCCAGCATTGACAGCAGGACCATTCGGTTACTGAAAGGGCCCAAAACTCACAGGGCACTAGCTACTACTTGTTTTAAATAACCATCAAAGCACAGTTAATGTACTGTATGAATATATTGTGTCTTTACGTTGTAGGCCACACTAGACGTGCTGTATGTATTGTAAACTGCATTTAGTATGCTCGTATGCTGTATGAACTACAAATTGTATATTCTAATAAAGATAGCTAATGTCATCTTTTGTAGTAGACGAGATTTATGTTTAAAAAACGTTACTTAAAGCTTTAATGTAAATTTAAAAGAAAACGACCTAAATTCATATTATTTGAAAGAAATATTTAGAGAACTTGCCCAGCCATCATTAGTTGAATTAAACGGATAATTTTTTAGCTATTTTCACGAAGTCTAAGACTAAGCTATCCACAATACAAATTTTTGTAGGTTTCTCGAAAAAAAAGTTACAATTTTAAAACTTTTTACTCCTTCTTGCTTATCCGCATGCTGAAGTCGTGATTTCTTATGAATATAGATTATTTTTGTTCATATTATGGAAGTTTACTCTCTTTAATACAAATTAATATTTCAGAGATTTATGCCCCATTCAGAACAAAACTTATCAGACGATATTTATAGCAACACATTTAAATGATTAATTTGTATAAGTTTCAGTCACTAAAATTTTATAAAAGCACCTCGTGGCTTTTTATTCACTGTTGCTAGTTGTTCTATTTCTCGCTAAAAATGCACGCATAAATTAATTTTTAGCGTGAAATAAATGCTATGAATATCACGTAATAGGTTATGATACATCATCCACCATTTGGGACATTCATAAGAGATGTAGCTTGATTTCTGCACCCAGTGGAAGTGTTTAACGGCCCTCTTCACTCACCGTCGCCGGATGCCCGAGCCAATGTTATTCTATGAGAAAATTTTCTTTACAAATAACTTATTAACTAATACATATTTTTAAATTCTGTTTTCTCATTCAGAAAATTCCCGATTGTTAAATTGACGGACCTTTTTTAAAAATGTATTTTTTTTTTAATTTTTAATATTTTATTTTGAAATTGCAAAATGAAAAAAATTTACATATTGAAAATTCGTATTTTGCAGCTTCAAAATAAAATATAAAAAATTTAAAAAATATTTTTTTAAAAAAGGTCCGTCAATTTAACAGCTGGGAATATTCAGAATGTGAAAACAGAATTTAAAAATATGTATTAGTTAATAAGTTATTTGTAAAGAAAAATTTCCCATTGAATAACATTAGTTTCGGCTTCCGGCCACGGTGAGTGAAGAGGGCCCCTTAAGACCCCTAAAGAGTTGAAAATACAATACTTCCCACTATATATATATATATATATATACATACATATATATATATATATATGTATATATATATATACACAAATTTATTTTATTTATTCGCACGAGTTGTTTAAACTCATGAATATTTTGTGGAACAGAAAATGAGATACCATTGGTAATTAAGTCTATCAAACGTATAATCACTGTCGAAAATAGTTTGTTTCTACATTAAGCAAAAAAGAATTGCTTAATGTAGAAACAACCTATTTTTTTTTTTTTTTTTTTAAGAAAAGCAAGAACAAAATCTTCATTTATCTGCTCTGCTCACAAATGAATATCAACTAATACCGACATACTTATGGATTAAAAGAATAGCTTGGTTAGATTTCTCTTGAAAACATATTATGAACACATTTCATATTTCTTTACTTTTTTTTTTAATTAAGAAAATTTTTTGGAAGTTTAATTAACTAAAACACTAATTAGTTTTATATTTTCATCATCGTATATTTATAACGATACTGCTTTTTTTTTTTTTTTTTTTTTTTTTTGAGTGAAAGTATATTTTTACTGGCACATTATTTATCGCTTTTAGCTTTAATTACTATTTAAAAGCACTATGTACAGAATTTCTGTACTAAGAAGCTGTATTAGAAAATTTTAATCACTTCAAATTGTGTACGCTCATTAACAGTTCAGCGCATTCACACATTAATACATAACTAACTGATTGCGTTAGAATAAACATCAACTATAAAAGAATAAATGATTACCAATTATCAGTATATAATTTGCCAGCCTCTAGCGAATAAAAAAATTTCTAAGAAAAAGAAATTTAGTTTTTGCTCTATTTTTAAAATATAAAAAAAAAAAAAATTATATTCCCAGCAATAAATAATCTTTAAAATATATGTTGCGTCTACAAGTTAGAAAACTAGTTCAGAAAGTAATTATATTAATCAAGAAAAAAAAAAAAAAAAAAAAAAAAAAATGAATAAAGGGCAAAACAAATAAAAACCCATACTTTATAATTAACAAAATAGTTAAAAAAAAAAAAAAAAAAAAAAGAATTATTAGATAAACATTAAAGCAATAACTATTTTAAATTTTTCAATTAAGGTTATAAGAACTTTAAAAAAGTAATATTTTTGAGGATTTAATTACTTCATTCGTATGTTAATGATTATAAAGCTATCAGATCAATTTGAAATCCACGTTACCGGTTCTTCATACATAAACAAAAACAACTTCAGATTTCAGATATTTTTTAGCCTAGCTGTGGCGCCATCTGTCGATTTCTTTCGACAATAATAAAACATGTTTAGCTTGACACAATTGAGCTTTCAAGTAATAAACAAAATCTATCGAATTGAACGATATCAGATTATAAAAAAAAGCTGTTTTTGTTCTAGAAACTTTTTAAATAGTTGAGATAACTATACAGTAATCATATTTATACGTATTTAAAAAATGAAATATGTAAAAAGAAAAAAAAAACATCCAATAGCATACAAAAATAAGTAAATAAAACTTTCTCAGTAGAAAATACGATAGCAAAAATTATACATTGAAAATATATATTTATTCAATTTATGTTCATTAAATTCTTAACTCTACTTCATAAATTGCGTTTAACTTCAACTTAAAACAAGGCAATCACCATTTTTATTAATAAGAATTTTCGTTGTTAATAAAGAAGTTCAGAGATCAAATCGAAATCGATCAAATATTCATTCATCAACTACAGAAAGTGTGATACACTCGTTATCTATGAAATAATTCCTTTTGATCTGATTACTATGTATTATTACCCTAAAGCCGTTTTAATCTTTAGAGAATATAGTATATCAAACACAGAAACATTAACTCTATTGACAGTATATCATTGAAATTCAAAACATCTTTCTCACTAGACTTAAGTAGATTTCAGAACAGCGCCGGCTCGAGCAAATTCGCCGCCCTAGGCGAGAATTTTAAATGGCGCCCCTTTTAATGACCTTTAAATGGCAGCCCTTTTTCATTTTTTTAAAAATGATATATGTTATTCAAATCCACTATGGAATGTTCCCTATTTTTCGAGTAAATGGCATTAGCAGGTCCTGTTATAAATGGTTTGTGTACAGGGATACCCCCCCCCCAAAAAAAAAAAAAAAAAAAAGTGCAAATATTATGGCTAATTCCGTAATTATCACTTGTACTGTTTGAAGGTATAGTAATATGAGATAGTATCTCTGCAAAAAATTCTAAAAATATTAGCATTGAAAAGTAAAAACCCATCACCTGTATATATTTAGTGTTTGTTATCAAATAACTTATTTTTCTAAAAATATTTTTAATATTAATTAGATTGTAGTTTAGATTTGACATTAAATTTATGCTTTCAGTGTATATACTCCATAAATGTTAGTTTTGAACATCTGTTTTGTCTTCTGGATGGTTTCATCCATTTCTTCCGGTTTTTTCCAGTTTCTTCCACTGTCCTGGAAGAAACTGGTTTCTTTCGGAGGAAACCCAACCCTGATAAGAATAGTATAATACAGTATAATAATAATAACACACAATAGAAGAAAAATTAATTAAATCTTACCGAAAATTAAGATTATCTTCTTTAATAAGAAATGAAGAGTTTTCGGCAGGAGGTCATAGAAAAGTAGTGCAGGCAAAAAACAAAAAAAGTTTTGAAAATAATTAAAATGACTGTAGTTTCCAGAGAGTCTAGAACAATCAAGTACAATTACAATCCAAACATCGAAAGAGATTGCATCATCTGGTGGATGATGCAGAGAACTTTATTTTTATTTTTTTAATTGTTCTTTATTACTTTCTTCTATATTCAATAGAAGAAAGTATTGGATTCGTAAAAATTTTCGACCTCGGGTTTTTCATGGATTTACACGTTTTGAGAGCTGTAGAACACGATTTGACCATTTTTAGAAAGTGTCTGTCTGTCTGTGTGTGTGTGTGACAAAATTTTGTGGCAACTGTATCTCTTGACATAAATTAGTGCCTATCAACTTTTCGTAAAAATTGTCTTGCAGGTTGCGTTGCCATCCCGCTTTTTCTAAATTTTTAACATGGTGATATGGGACAAAATTTTGCATAAATGTGCATAAAGAGAATTATTTTTTAGTAATCATTATGAAATTTACAAGAATTATTTATAATAGAGATAGTAAACTGGGAATTTTTTTTTATATGTGTAGGAGCCTCGCCACCCCCCCCCCCCCCCGTGGGGTGGAAGTCCCCCCTCGAGGGGAGTAAATTTTCAAGATGGGTATCTTTCGAAAGGTCTCGTCAATATCTTTAAAACGAATGGTTGAACTATAAATCTGTGATAATTTAAAACAAAATTATCGATTTTTTTTTTACTTTTAACAAAAAAAAAAAAAAAAAAAAAAACTTAGAAAAAAAAATCTTTTTTTTTTTTTTTTTTTTTTTTTTAACGAAATTTAACTAAACTTGGTATTTAGTTGACCCCCGACATAAACTGGTGTTGATTAGATTTGGGGATCAATCGCTCAACAGGTGGCGCTGTGATCGTATTTTTTCTAAATTTTTAACATGGTAGTATAGGACAAAATTTCGTATAAATGTACATAATGAGAGTTATTCTTAACCTGTGATTGTAAAATTAATATGAATGATTGATAATAGTATTAGTTAATTAGGAAAAAAAACTGTGCATGTGTGGGCATCGTTCCCCCCCCCCTTCTGGGGGGAAGTACTCCCTGGGGAGGGGGTAAATTTTCAAGATGGGTATCTTTCAAAAGGTCTCGTCAATACCTTTAGAACGAATGGTTGAATTATAAATATGTGATAATTTAAAACAAAGTTATCGATTTTTTTTACTTTTAACGAAAAAAACTTTGAAAAAAAAAATCGTATTTTTTTTTTATGGTGTTACTGAGGGAATTTGTGTAGGAAAATGTAGAAGAAAGTCTTGTGGTGGTCACAATACTAGTTTTTCTACGGGAAAAAAAAAGTCTTTGTGGAATGAGTTATGGTTTCGCTTGTTTAGCGATAACATTTTATGCCTGTGTGGCTTGGCTTTTTTGTTATTATTAATCTGAAATGGGTCCTAAGTGGACTTATGTTTTGTTTAGACCTACGTGGTCATACCTTAGTGTAAATATTTGTACATGTTTATTTTTTAATTAAACTTTAATTAATTAGTAAAGCTCTTTCTAAGCCTTTCTTTACATATATACACACAAAGAGAGATAAACCTCTAGTCAATTATAATCGAACAGAAGCGATTGCATTATCTGGAGCCAGACTTCTAAATTAATGTGAGCTATCAAGGATGTGACTGAAGAACTTTTTTATTTGTTCTTTCTTTCTACATGTTAAGAATATATGTTTTGTACAGTTAGTTATTATTTTGCTTTGCTAGCTGTTAGCTGTATCAGCTAAAATAAACCTTTGTGGCTTTTTGTTCTTATAGTTTTTAAAATTATAAACTAGTTAGTAGTATAAAAGTATAGCATTCCCTTCCCCTCTCCCAAAAAGAAAAATATCAAGGTTCGAATTTCACACACTGCTAATTGCATATGCAATATTGAAAACCACGTGTTTGTGCATGCGTGATAGTCCACAGTAGGCGGCTGATTGTGGATATTTTTGGTGCAGCCACACAGTCGGAATTCACAAGGGGATGAACTTAAACATCAACGGAAAGAGTCAGTTGTATTATGTTTATACGAATTATGAAAATAAATAAAGGATATTTAGAACTTTTCTTTCTTTTTTTCTTTTAAGTAAGCGGGCTTATTTACACCAGAAAACAAAAAACGCTGTTTTATTGCCGCCCCACAGTTTCCAGCGCCCTAGGCGGTCGCCTAGTTCGCCTATATGGTTGAGCCGGGCCTGTTTCAGAAGCATTGTGACAAAAACACTCATTCTCGAAGCCGAAAATCACCACTCATATGGACATAAATGAATAAAAGAAATAATTTATAGGACATATATATAATGAAAGTAGAGTAATATACATAAATTGTTTTTTGTGAAAAGAATGTCCCATTTTATATTTCTCTCTTCTCTCTGTTACATCACTCTTATTAAATAATAGTAGAATAAAATGGAAACATGCGATACCAATAGTGATTTTCACTTTTATTATTATTATTAAGATAGTTATTATAATGAATTAAGAAATAAATACTTCTGAAATATATAAATCTGTACTTACTTATTTTTAAATAAAAATGTAAATTGCTACAAGTAACTTCAACTTAGCACTTATATATATATATATATATATATATATATATATATATATATATATATATATATATATATATATATATATATATCAAGTAGTGTATTGTAAATTTAAAGAAATCAGACCTAGGTAACTCAAAATTAGATAATATTTATTTAATGTAAAATATGGTTTTTATTTATTTTTTTTATCTGATTTATAATAAAAAACCTGCAGTATTAGCAGATATATATTAAATGATTCCACAGTAAAATTAGAATAGAAGCTTTATGAAATTTTAACTAAACATGTCTTTAAAAATTTACTCACAAATTAAGATTATCAAAATGTTTTAATAGAATAGCTTCTTGCATTAAAATGAGCCAACAAACTGGTATTAAAAGGTAATAAATATAAAACTTTTTAAGTAAATGCCAAAACTGAAAAAAAAATTTTGGGTTGAAATAACAACACAACCTTTCATCAGGCAAAAAAATTAGGTCCATACACACACACACATATACAGGGTGTCCCATAAGTATGTAGACATTTTAAAAATTCATAACTATTGAATGAACTGATAGAATTGAACGCGGTTTGCGAAAAAATAATTCTCATGAAGGGGGATTTGTTTTTTTGTTTTTTTTTTTTTTGGTAAAGAAAAAATAATAATTGAGCTATTTGTCGATAAAAGGCACTGTGCCTTGACCAGATCACATATTTTCATGAAAAACTGTACTTATTCACATGCAAATGTGTACAGGCATATAAATCCTATTCTATGGCCGTCGTCACAACAAATTACAGTTTGCAAACGAGTTATAACACTGCTAACTGCAGGTTCAGTCGGCAGTTCTTACCTGAGGGAAAACAACTTCACCAATAATGCTTTATCCACCAAGTCAGCATTGTAATTAAAACTTTATGTATGGAAAAGTAGGAGCCAAAATAAGAAATAAGCTGCTCTAACTGCAAAATTGTGCAATTTACAGGATTTTCTTTTTCATATTTCTCTTTCACATCCATGCAAAAAATGTAACTATTTGTCTAACTATTGTCAACAAAAAATGTAACTATATTTTTTTCTTAACAAAAAAAAAAAAAAAGTCCCCTTCACGAGAATGATTTTTTCGCAAACCGTGTTCAATTCTATCAATTCCTTCAAAAATTATGAATTTTTAAAATGTCTACAGAATTATGGGACACTCTGTATTATATGTGTGTGTATTGCTGCTTTCATGCTGCACTCATATGTACTTTTTCAAAAATCACACTATTATTTTGCCCAAAAATAACTGTTACGAGTTCTTTATTCAATTTGCTAACACTCATTCATAATATTTATATTTGTGAAAGAAAAAAATCATCAAATAAAAATAAAACTTTTTTTTTAATGATGCAGCAAATATAATTTCAGTAGACAGCCAACGCATTTGATCATGACATTCTAAATACGTATATGTTATTAAAAGGCATTTTCCACAAATGTGACAAAATATATCATCAAATAAATCTTTACACACTTTGGATTATGGAAACATTTATAGAAATTATAAAACATAGCGAGCAAAAGTTATACTTTGAACCAAACTAGAAAATCATTAAAAGCTATATTTACACAACTGAAGTAAAATCATGGTTATTCTCAGATCTATCACTACCGTCTAATATCTTACAGGAATTTATGAAAATGGGGGGGGGGGGATCAAAATAACACTTAGTGGTGACTCTAGAATAAAAGGGTTGAAGGGTAGAACCAAAAAAAAAAAAAAAAAAGGCAGTCTGTTTCCATAGCAGGTATTATTTTTCTTTGCCCCCCACCCTCTTTTTCATATCTGTCAACTTTTGTACATATTTTCTATCCTGTATATTATGATTTTTGTACATGATAAAAACAAAACCACCAGGTGCTAAATTTGATTTAAAAAGAGTCATTGGGTACTATATCCTGCCAAATTGCCTTAAGTTAGCAATAACTTATAGAATGAACAGATTAAAATAATAATAAATAAACTCTTTATAGTTTAGTCATTTAATGGATGTCTATAACAAAAGAATAACAAATCATAGTTAAAGCATATAAATTTAAACTGTCAGTGCTAGCACAGTCCTATTCCTCCAGTAGTATTTTCATAAGGAAAAAAAAATATAAAAACTATGTTCTATGTTAAATTCATACAAAACATTTAAAATTACACAAAGACCAAAAAGAAAACCATGATTATTGTGATTTTCACAATCTAATATAATGTGATTGTGATATATATAAAGAAATTCAAACTAAGCTGTATATAATGTAAAATTAAATAAAGGGCCCCCAGTGGCTGAGAGGGCAATGGTAAAAAATTTACCTATCTACTATGCACCTGCCAGGTTCAATTACTGGCAGTGGGGATATTTTCTAGGCATTATTCTGGATATGTCCCAGTAATAAAACCAAACATTTTAATTCTAGATTATAAGAGGAAGAAGCTATCCTCGAGGCATACCATTGATTTAAGCACATCTACAACAACAATGAAAAAACAAACTACTATAAGAAAAGTATATGTCAGAGTTTGCAAGTCTATGAAATTAACATTCAAAACCATACTAGAAAAACTGTTCAAAATACTTTGAATTAAATATCTATCAAACTATGAACAGGTGTGGGGAAATGCTTGATTTACTCACCATTGGCAAGTAACTTTTCAGGCATGGCGAGTGGATTTTAAGTCAGTCAGTTTCATTGCTGGTATCCAACATCGTAAAAACAGCAAAAAAAAAAAAAAAAAATGTAAAACAGCATTATAGCTGTTTCGTGTTTAAAGCAGTCAAAAACCCTCCCAAAAGCATAGTGTTTGAATACGCAATTTAGATTTTATTACCTTTTAAGCTGTTATTTTTTTTATTGAACACGGTATTTTAAGAAATGATACTTTGGGTACTTAAAAGAATTCTACTAAATGATCAACACACCTTACAATTGTGTAAATTTTGCTGTAAAGATTATCTACTATGTATTGTATATTGCTGGCTAGTAAAAAAAAAAAATAATTCGTGGCTTGTAAAAATTTCTAAAAATTTCCCATCTCTTACTATGAATATATTCTAATCCTTCACAATCTAGCCCAGTAGTAAAAACACTGCAAGCGCTGCAGATTGTTTAAAGCTCTGCAGATTAATTTAACAGCTCAAAAAGAAATACCAGGCCTAAATATATAATGCGTATATCTGCAAATTTTACTATATTTCATGAATTAATACTTCTTGTGAAACCAGATTTGGTATGTTATTCCTGGATTGCAGATAAATTTTGTTTTGCTGTGGATAGATACAAAAAAAAAATCTGCTACTGGGCAATGTAGTGTGGGTTACTATCATCAGTATTACAATAATATAAAAAATATATCTATAAGAAGAAAAGATAGAAAATAAACTACTTAAAGTATAAGTAACCTATTCAAGATTGAGGAAAAACGAACAGAAAGTCTTCCCTGGACAAAGTATTCCTGTAAACAGAATGCACGCACCAACCTGGCTGATTTTAAGTACTAAGAATAATTCAAGAGGAAAAAAAAATAATAATCTGGTTTTTAACACAAATATGTCTAGTATTTGTTTAAATATGAATATATTACACATAAGAACTTTTTTTAATGCAGAATACATAATTTAGATATTAAATTTATTTATAAAACAACTACAAATAACAAATACAATACTTCCATTACCTACGGTAGTAGGGTAATGGAAGTAATATATTATTTTAATAATAACTAACACAAAACTTAAAATATAAACACATAAAATGTATTGTAAACATCCCTTACTTCCTATAAACAGAAAACTAAAAAACTTTATCATAAAGGCAGACAAAAATATGCTTATCAATAGAAAGAATATGCTTATCAGAACAGCATTTGTTTATATAAACAGGTTTCCTCAACTTCAACTTATAAAATAAAAAAGTCACAAATCAGATTATACCTTCAAGTTCAAAAATGGTACAGTGAAAATTGGTTATATTTTACTGTTATCATCTAAGAATCAGGACCTAACTACGGAAAAGACAAGTACTCTGGGCCTCCAAATCAAATGTAAAACTAATTTCAATGCCTGTTTTAGGTTTTAAGTTTAAATAATTAAGTATAAGGAGCCCTCAAAGGAGCATTTGCCCCATGCCTCAGTTAGACTACATTGGCCCTGCTAACAATACAATATACTAATAAAATATCGTGATTTCAAAAGTCATATACCCATGTGCAGGCCTTGTATATGCAAATAAACTTCTTTAGAATATAATATCATCATGGGCTGTAACGGAGAAAATTTCTGCTGGCACTATATCACAGCATGGCACTGAACAGGCTAAAGAAAGCGATAAGCCATAAGGAGAACACAAGTGCAATGCAAACTAAGTTTTTTTTACATACATGTCTTCCTAACAACACCTGTATTTTCATGAAAAATACCAAGTACAGATTACTATAAACCAAGTTCAAAATAGCTCATACCAAAAGTGTAAAATCAACTGAACAGCAAAAATTAAAAATAATTATACTAATATTTTTCAATGTAGTAAAATGTATTATAATTCTCAATGTTAGGAGAATACAAAAAAGAAATAATCAAAATGAAAACTTAATCAGAGAATGAAGAGATACAAAATAAACTGCTTAAAGTATTATTTGACTGCATTTCATGGAAACATCTGTGCAATTGCTGACTCAACGAGTCCAGTGTTAAAACAGGGGTGACATGTTCAGAGAAAATAAGCAATAACAGAGCGCCAAATTACTTTATGTTTTCCAAATCCCAACCAGTCATTCAAGTTAGCACCCCTCCAAATTTTTGGACTCATCCTCACTGCTAGTTTTAGGAAATGTGGCTACACTATATAAGCAAAGAATAACAAATTATTAGGAAAGCATATAAATGCATATTGACAGGTTCAAACACTCTTTTTTGCTTTAGCACAAATATTTTCATGGAGAATATTAAAGAAAACTTACACTTAAATCATACTAGAAGCTTACGCTGAAAGCATTTTATCAAACAAATATACTCGAAGTAAATTAATAACAACACCACACATGATTGTGCATTGCACAAAGAATTTTCCTTATCTAATTACATCAAGATGCCCTTTCGAAAGAGGAAAAGGCATTACACAGCCACTTTGCACAACATGCCTATAACCTATGGAGTAGTGCTGATTGATAATCATTCAAAACTTTCAAAATGTAGTATGTTATCCTCAAGGTGAGATTGATACAAGTAAATAAATAAAATAAAAGCAACATTAATTGCAGAATACAAATTACAAAAAAGTCTTTAAAATATAATGAAAAAATAAACTACAAGGAAAGCATATAAATATGCACACTGCAAGGACTCACACTTCATTTTTCACTAGTACCAGTATTGCCTTGCCCTACCAGTGGTTGAGAGGATCTGCTCTCAAAGCTTATGGCTTGTACACAAACAGAACTTATAAAAAAAAGTTTATAGCTAAATGCTAGGTTTGAATCTACATTGGTCTATATATTTAGTGTGAGGTGTAAAGCAATTGTTTGTGCCATTCATGGATTAGGAGAGTCTATATAGGATATATAACGAATGTTACGGAAAGGTAGTAATTTTCATCTTACATATAGAGGGCTACCGGATCTCGAGAATCCACCAATCAGCGCGTCAATCAATGCGTTTGTTTAAATTTGTAGCGGTTCATTGGTCGTTCTCGGAAATCAGATGATGACAGAAGCCGAAGGGGCGGATTTTCACTTTCTTCCAATAAGTTTCAACGATACTACACCAGGTGGCAATCGGATCGTTTTCCTCTACTCGGCTGAATTAATGCAGAAAAAAAAGCTCCATTTTCCGTGCTGGCTGTCCTATCTCGTTTATCATCCTATAGATTCTCCCGTGGTGCCATTGCTAGGGAAGTTGGCTTGGGCAAGGTGTAATCAATGGAGATCTTTCTAAGAGACTTAGTCTATATCCATAGAAGTTTTAGAGAAAATCATGGAAAATATCAAATTATTCAGCTAGTGAGCGTGACTTAGGTTCGAACCTGATACCTACTGTTAGATCTGAAAAAATCCACTCTCCACAAGATGACCAAAAATAAAATAGCAACATAAAAATTAAACAAATCACCACTTTTTTTCTCTATAGAAATAATTTCATTCATTGCAATCATTTGCAAAAAATAACAATTTGTCAAATGTCTTAAAAAAAGGAACAGTTCATCAGCTGCCTACAGAAAAATGACCTTTTCAGCAGTCTACAGCCCATCTTGACGTACAAGTATGAAAATGCAAGGGTACAGAATTTCTCTGAACACACAAACGAAGTTCAGGGGAAATTTTGGCTGACTGGGGAAATTTCAAATACTATTCATTTTCTTAGGAGAAAATAAAAATGGAAATAACAAATCTGCTAAAAAACAAACTTTCTAATAAGGATAAATAATAGTTGTATTCTAATGTTACAATGCATACTCTATTTAAACACTTGTTACATATAATAGATAGCTTCGTAAAACATGATAGATTTTTGCATCATTTTGGGGAAATCTTTAATGTGTTTCAGGGAAATTTTAGGTCTGAACACTTTCTGCACCCCTATGAAAATGTACTCTTCATAAAAATCAACAATCTTGAAACTGATCTTTCCTAAATATAAGAGAAATTAAAAAAGATCCTTCACAAAAGTCAGCAAATCAGATATTAAAGAAAGTCAGTAAAATTAAATGGGTGTGCTCCATGCATTTGACATATATTTCGTTTTACCCGAGCGCACTAGTGCAACATGACTCATGAGATTAATTAAAATTGCTAAAATATTAATATTTAAAACTTTATATAAGAAAGTCATTTGCCTTCGAATATATATGTGCCTCCTTATTTTACTTTTTATACATCTATTCTATCAAAATATTTGGTATAGATATTTTAATGTATAGAAATTTTGTTATATTATACACTGAAGTTTTGTTTATAATTAGACTGGTAATTTTTAATATAATACAAGTAATATTTTATGAAAGATTTAATTCTTTGAAAGATTTGTTAAAAAATATAACTGTTGTGTACTAGAATTTTAATTCAGTTTCTTACATAACATAAATTTAACAATACTTCACTGCAGGTTGAGTTGTGGGACTGAAGCTACAGGTTTGGCTCGCGTTCCAGGTAGAAAGTCATTCTGCAGGTCAAGTTTACCCAATCCATGCAGGAATTAATCAAAAATGAAACAAAATTACCTTTTTGTTCCGTGTGCCTCTAGGCACACTATGAGTTGTAGTGAAAGGAATACGGCCTTGGTTTACTTATAATCATTTGTATATACATGTACTATTTTTACTTTTGATGTGAAAGTAATTTGGAAGAGTTCCCGAAGATTATACATCAGAATTTAAAGAGATATACCACCAGAAGAATGTGTAAAAGAGGGATAAGGATACCTCAGAGGGGGACAGGAATTCCAGTGACTTCTGGCCTCAAAAGAAAAAAATAGAAGGTAAGTGAACTGTGTTTATTAATTACCATTTTCTTGAATATTTATGAAATGTTTGATTTTATCTTTACTTAAAAAAAAAAAAAAAGTGTTTGAGTATTATGTAATTTTGTGCTTTTTGAGACTTATGCATAACAAGGTAGGGATGCAACGATGCCGTTTACACACTACAGCACGAAAATTACGCAGGCAGGACTCGAAAATTTATTGTGGCGGGTCCTAGGGGGATGAGTACAAAAAAAAAAAAATTCAAACTGGAAGAAAGAAAAAAAAAAGTAAATTTAAAAATATATTTCTTGTTTAAAACTGATATTTTCCTTATATTTTTAAAGCATTTGGCTCTGAAGAAGAAAAAACAAAAAAAATCCTTAAAACTTCATCTTAGTAAGAAAAAAAAAAGACAATCATATACAATAAACACAAACGAGTGGCCGGTGCAGTGAGAAATCGAAATTCCAACTTCGAAACGAGGTTCCAATGCGAAAAGATTATCAGTGAAAAGTGTACGATACATCAAATCACATCACCGCTTAACGAATCACCAATGGGTGCCTGCTATCAAAGCTTAGACGAAATATGAAATTTGAAAAATAGTCGTAAAACCATTCTTTCAAAAAATCAAAAACATTCCTATCCGATTCCAATACGATTGGAACAATTGGATTACCAATCCAATTTGATAAACACACACGAGTGTCCGGTGCAAAAACAAACACAAAGTTCTGAAACACAAAAACGAAGTTCTGATACAAAAAAGTTACCAGTTAAAAATGCTGATACATTGAATCGCATCACTCTGCTGCAATCTAAGTTTGTTTAAAAAAAGCCAAAAACAAATATAATGAACGAATGTGATTACAGGAACGTATGTCTGTATTAAGATTCAAGAAACTTTATTATTAAGAAAAACCTAAGTATTAAAAAATATATATACATTTGCGGCATTATGCAAAATATAATTTGCTAATGTGAGAATGTTATTAGCAATTTCTTTTCCAGATAAGTAAGTACACTTTTTTTACTTTTTTCTTTAATGCATTATTTAAGTTATCATTATAGTTTATTAGTAAGTTGTTTTGTGGTTAAAAGTGGGTAGGGCAATGGGGATAGCTTTTGCAGACATATTTCCATTTTTGACAGAGGCCGATATCCGAAAAATTATGATAACTGGAATCAGGTTGGTTCCGCGATTGCTGGATAATGGATCTTGTACTGCATTTGAAGTGGAATGTTTAACTAAATTTTGTAATCAATCTGCTTAGCTCATAACTCTTTTCTCAAAAGAAAAAAAACTTTTTTCTCATTTTGTTTTTTTAATGTGTATAATTTCAACGACTTTTTAAAAATGTTTTTAGTTAAAAATAATAATAGTTGGCTATTCTTTATTTTCTCTTATTCAATTTTTTTTCTGATGCAGAGCACATTCAGCTAAATGTTTTCAGTTGTTTCTTAACATCAGCCACCTCCTACATAATATTAGTTTTAAGACAATCTCAAAAACAGCTGGTTAAAAATTCATAAAAAACTTTTTCATCTACAGTAAGATAAAATTTTAATTTATATCTTTAATATATAAAATCATTTATGTGGGGACCCAACTTTTTGAAAAAAGGACTCAGGTTTTTGGAACTCATGGGTCCGAAGGGACCCAGGATTTTGAAAGGCTAGCAGCATCACTGGAATGTATCGTGATTTTTATTTTTTGTTTTTCACGTACATAGTATACGTACATGTGTAATATTGATTGCTGCAGTACGGAATACGCATTTTTGAGATTCATGCACAGCAATATACAATGCTTTTTTTTGGTTTTCATGTACATGAAGTGTACATGCATGCATATCACTGATTGCTGCAATATTAAATTTTGTTCATTTAGAAGACTCATGCACAACAAGGTAGTATATCCAGTGATGTTTTAATTTTTCATGTACATGAAGCGTACATATTAGTGATTGCTGCAATTGTGAATTTCCTGCATTTATATTGTGCCATTGTTTGTTCTATGTTTAACTTTATTTCAGATTGATTATAATTCAAAATTTTTAAATGAAATTTTTATTAAAAATTGTATTTTATCATGATTTTGTTTTTTTTAGATGTACTGTTTCCAGGGTTGGCAAGTTTCTTCCAAGGTGGAAAAAACCGCGGAAAAAACCATGGAAAAAACCGGCCGGAAGAAATAGCCTTCTCAAGAACTAACAATACTAATCCTATTAACATTGACTCCATTAATTTTCAAAAAATAGCCCCCTATAACTCCCACCATTATGCTCTCAAAAGAGAAGCAATCGAAATTCTAACAAACAATAACAACGTCAATGACATAGAACATAGCCTTATTCCACCAGAGTGGCAACAGTTGTACAAAGATGACAAGTGAAGTGAGAAGAGGAAGGGAGAAAATGAAGTGTATAAACAAACCGCCTAAAGTTAACACCTTTCAAATCATTCTACCGAGGATTCTGATGATGGCACCGACCGGTCGCTGAAATATATAAATAAATCTCGGACATCGTAAGGATTTAATGTGAGGTAATAAAATGATTTATATGAGAATAATCCTTTCTTCAAAATATTAAGATGGAAGAAACTGTTTTTCTTAAAAATTTATCCAATAAATTGCAGATTTGTAAGATACAATGGATACATTTATATTATAAACAACTTTAAGTAACTTTAATTATATCTATAAAAATTTAATTACATATTTAATTAATAATTATGGGATTTTTACCGAAGTGATCTTCCGTATCTGATGATCATGTTCGAAAATACTCAAAATCCAGTAAAAAAATAAATTTCAATTTAAACAGTGTAATGTTTTATAATTTAGACAATTTTATTTCTTTAACTGGTAATAAATAATAGTTTGGATCACTTGCTTATACTTTCTGATAAAACAACTCTTAACAAAGATCCAATTAATTAAAAGAACCAGTATTCAATAATTACTGTATTACAAAATGTCATCAAAAACTTTATTTTCCTTATAGTCATATGCAGTACGGTCAACTCCCTCTAACCTGCAGATTTATAATCTCAGAAATAATATTAAATCCTTCTAATCCATAATTGATTTTTTTAATATGAAAGAAATTCACATGTCATATTTTTAAAAAAAAATTCACATTTCTCCTTTTTTTAATCAAATTTTTGGCTTAATCCTTGCTTTGAAACACAATTGGCAGGGATGGGGGAGTAATATTCTTTTATTTATTATCCTGCAATTCATACAGACTAGTGCTCATAACAAACCACTATTACATCAATGTTTTAACAAAATTAATCAGTGATGAATATTATTTCCAAACTTTCAAAAATACGTTTCATATTTTTTAAATATGTTTGTTTACATTTTATACATACATATTATTTGAATATGCTTAAGTTATTTACCATCATATATGAATGTGATAGATTAGTTTTATTAATATTGAAGAAATGTTTTATTCTAAAATTTATTAAAAATTGTCTTTCCATTTTGATGTCTATTTAAGATTTAATAATAACTGACTTTGTATCTGCAAAAGAAAACTGAACAAAGGCAATGATCTCTAATCTGCAAATTCTTATAATCCGCACAACATCTGGACAAAACTTTTGAGAGTTAGGGGGAGTTGACTGTAAAACAAATGAAATGTTTTTTAGGCTCAATACTGCCCTTTATTTTTCAACTTAAAATAGATAAATACAAACTATAGTTTTTTTTTTTTTTTTTTTTTTTTTTTTTTAATCCTAGAGAACTTGCAGGAGAATTTAAAAGTAGAGGTATCTTACGCATTGATACAGTTCATTGGGTACCAGCTTCGAGTTTATACAAAAAATTGTATCCTTAAAAAAAAAAAAAAAAAAAAGGGCAAATATTATGGCTAAAAATTCCGTAATTATTATCACTTGTACTGTTTGAATGTATAATAATATGAGATAGTATCTATGCAAAAAGTTCTAAAAATATTAGTATTGAAAAGTAAAAACCCATCACTTGTATATATTTAATATTTGTTATCAAATAACTTAATTTTCTAAAAATATTTTTTAATATTTGTTATCAAATAACTTATTTTTCTAAAAATATTTTTAATATTAATTAGATTATAGTTTAGATTTAACATTATATTTATGTGTTGAGTTTATATAGTTCATAAATTTTAATTTTGAACATATGTTTTGTCCTTTGGTTGGTTTCTTCCATTTCTTCCGGTTTTTTCCAGTTTCTTCCACTGTCCTGGAAGAAACTGGTTTCTTCCGGAAGAAACCCAACCCTGACTGTTTCTGATCAAATTACTTGTTCCTGACGTATTTAGGTGTTTGTTTAGTTCGCTGAAAAGTTTGCTTGCTTTTGTATTATAGCTGGTGAAGGGTTACAATTGTAGATCTGATGAACAACAGTACCATCTAAGCAATTTTTAGAAAAAACATCGAGGAGGACACAGAACAAAATTTTCCCCACTTAAATCAAACCCCCCAAAAGAGAGAGAGAGAGAGAGATATTTTAATAAATTTCTTTTAAAAAATCAGACAATAAAATTGTTTATTTTGGATTATCTTTTAAAAAAAAAAAAAAAGTGAAATGTGGCCAGTAAGTGAAAATGATTTACCGGATATTGGCAAGTAACACGCAATTTCAATTTGTAGGTCTACTCCCCATCTATCAACTTTCACAGAAGAAACGTAGCAATTAGGAAATTTTTTTATGGTTTTCTCTGAAATATACATAAATGTGGATTAGGACCTCTTAGAAAGACACCCATGGGGGAGGAGGGGGAGCATTCCCCCCATGCCTCGAGGTCTTTTGTACTTTTGCAGAGATTATCGCCTTTAACCCACAAAGAAAAACTAACTAATATTTAATCTAAAAGTAATAAATGAAAATGACATACTGAAACCTGAACTAATTAGAAACTGAAATCAAAAGTTGAAATATAAATACTAGACGTAAAACTACAATTATTATAAAGTTTCACTATGCAGAATGACCAATAACGTTTAGCTTTAGAAGGAAATGTAAAAGAAAAATCAAAATTATATCAATGACAGAATGAAAAAGATTCAAAATGGTTGGTTGGTTTTTAATGCCGCAAGATCCAGAACAGAATATTCTGCGCCAAACTTTACTTGTCTGGATGAGGGACTCCATCCACAGTTTAAATAAAAATTACAAAACAAGAACAATAAAAAGGTAAAGAATAAAAAAACAGTGTATATAATAAAAACAGATGTAAAAAGTTATAAACAGTGTATATAATAAAATCAGATGTAAAATTTTATAAACAATGTATACAATAAAATCAGATATTGAAGTAAAAACCTGCCTCTTAAAAAGTTGGTCAGTTGACTATGAGGAATAGCACCCAAAAAGTTAGTCAGATTTGGTGATGATGAATTAAAATAATATCTATACAAATGATGAAGGCATGGGCAATCAGTGATTATACGGTGAATGAAGTGAATTCATAAAATGATATTTGTGTCAAGCAGCTTTATTTTGTCCTAGAAGTAAGTGCTTGTGGGTGAGCCTGGAATCCCCGATTCTCAGATGAGTAACAATCGCATTGTACTTCCTTGGGGCAAGTGTAGGCCAAACCTTGAAAGATTCAAACTAGACAGCTTAAATTATACTAATTTTAAAACCAAACCATAAAGAAGGTAAATGTGCATTGCTAGGTTTGTACACAGTTTTGCCCCTAGCACAGATATTTTCATGTAAAACAGAGTTAAACATTATACTTGCATGAGTAAAACTACACAACGTACAAAATCCCTGAAAACTGCTACATGCATGCAGAATGAAATGCAGAGAGAGACCTATTAATGAGATATTATATACTATTGTTGAAAGTACTTATTTATAAACATAAAAAAAATAGTTCTTAATGCAATATAAGGCAAATCAAACATTCAAAATGAGAAATTTCTATAAAAATAAAAAATTATCATGAAATTCGGAGACGGCAATATTTTCAAAAACCCTGACAAGTTTCACCCCCTGTAAGTAAATCATACTAGCAACTCAATTTAAATGTCTTATCTAACAAATATTATCAATGCAAAACTATCGTAACCATATACAATATTGTATAACGTATTGATAGACTGTTACAAAAATAATAATAAAAATAATAATTATAAACCACAGATTTAAGTTATTTAAAGTATTACAAAAGAAGAACCAACCTTAAGAAAAGCATAAAAATGCCTATACTACCAGCACTCACACGTCGCTTTTCTCTAGTACCAGTACTTACTTACTCATAAAATAAAATATAGCACCTTAAACCAAGTAAATACTTTCAGTCTAAAAGCTTAAAATCAAACAATACACTAAAAATAATATGTTTATTCTGAACTTGTTGCAATGTAGTAAAATAGTGTTAGGAAGACACAAAGAAGAAAAAATCAAAACAATGTTAATCATTAAATGAAAAAATTCACCATACACTCCTAAAAAAAGTATATAGAATATATATAATGTAAGAATAACGAAAACATAAGGAGAGCATATAAATGCATAATACCAGAGTTTAAACTCTAAATTTTGTTTAGTACCAGTATTTTTATGATAAGCAGTAGTACTAAATGTAGATTATATCCTAAATAAAACGAGAAACTTATAAAACTTAAATCACATAAACACCTAATACCTAATGTTAAATTATAATTGCTTAAATATTTCACAGTATATAAAAATGCGTATTATAATACTTAATGTTATAAGGATATCAAATATTCAAAGAAACATTAATCCCAGAATAAAATGATTCAAAATAAACACTTTAAGATAAAATGAATATGTATAATGAAAAATAAACAAATTATATGGAAAAAAGATAAAAATGCATACTTCCAGGGGTCATGTACTCTTTTCCTCTCTAAAACCAAAACTTTCAAATAAAAACATTTGTCTCATTAAATCGATGAAAATAATTAGAAAAACATTTTATGGGTGCTTTTCTTTTTTTTTCCCTTTTTAATAGAAAAGAAGTATATGCAAGTACTGCACGCTATGTCAATAGAAATACACAGCATGTACAGAACCATATATTTTTAAAAATACTGCATTACTTATTTAAATAGTAAATACTTCTAGCACCTAAACTTTATTTATGGTTAATATTTATTTTTATTCCTCCCTCCCAATTTTTACAGCATATAGATATTGAAAGCACATTTTTAAATTAGTTATGTGTAAAAAACCTATACTAACACAATGATAGATAGTGAACATGTAATAAATTAAGAGGTATACAGTAATGGCATTGAATTTGAAAACTACATTTAAATTTCATCCTACTGTAAAATACTTTTATATGAATATATAGATATTAAAGATGCACTACTGAACTTATTTCTTGATCTACACGAGAAGCAATGGAAATGTACACAGGTTTGTTTTGGTTTCACTTTATAAGCATAAACTATTGGAAATTTGTTTTAAAAAATACAACGCGAAACTACAACACATATAACCAAAAACGTACAATCAGAAGTAGAAAAGTCGGTTATTTATTGTCTTCGGATGTGCAAGCATTTTTTTATTTAATGAGCATGCTATTACTCAGTAATTATTAAATAGCTTGATATCAAACTAACAGCGGCATGAAACAAACCGGCTCGTGCATTTCGATGCACTCCAAAATAACCTAAGAAATCTATTTTACATAATGTGGCTATAAATTAGAGATAGAATGGATTAACCCCCTAACCCCATCTTTCAATATCTTTGCACCGGAGATGATTACTTTATTTTTCCCCCTCCTGGTGCGCTGAGATTAAAGGAACCGCACCGCTCATCAGTGGTCACCGATGATCTCACAAATTTTTTGACCATCACATTGTATCTAAATACAAACAGGAGACACGTGCAGAGAAGCACAGAACCAATGCGATAAGAAAAAAATATTTGTAAGTGACAGCAAACGGAAAATTTTTAGTTTGATCGGGACCATGGGTCAACATCTCACAAACCACTTTGCACCTTCAAATTTGCTCCAGTGACCTAGAAATCGGGAGGCTAAGCTAAAATTTAAAACTTTGTAACGTGCGTTTAAAATATTTTATAAAACTTACCCCATTTTGGCACAATCTTTAGTCATTTAAGCAAAAAATAGCCATCTATCTCAAAATCGTACGCTCATGTCCTGGTCTTGGCAGCCATAACAATGTGGGAGGACCGGAAATCGTGATTAAGTGCATGCGCAGATCAAATTTTCTCATTTATTAGATTCTATTCTTGGCTTCTTATCGCTTTTTTTGGCTTCATTTATTTCAATCCAAAGTATCTCTCAAAACTTTTCTTTTTTTATTTCTGTTTTGGTTTCATATAATTTTTTTCACCTTATCATTGTCAAGGCGAGAAAACATGAAACGTAAACTTAGCATTTTCAAATAGTTTTGAATATGTTCGTAGTTTCTTTTATTGAAACTCTTCATTACATATTTGTAGAATTTCAAATATATATATATATATATATTGTATATATCATATGAAAGGTTTTCTACGAATTAAAAAAAATTATATTTTAAAAAATTATTTCTGACTGAAAAACGTAAAAGGGAGAACGACGGACGTAACTCGAATAAGAATAATATTTTCTCCATTCTATTTAAAATACTAAATAATTAAATAAAACAGTATCAGGACTTAAGAATTATAAAATAATAATAATAATTTTTAATAGTTTAGACTTTAGACGAACTTGAAAAAAAAAAAAAAAAAAGAAAGAAAGAAAGAAAGAAAGAAATATATATGTGTAAAGAACTTCGGTAAACTTACCACTCTGTGAGGTGGTTTTTTCCTTTCTTTAAATAATCTAAATTCATTAATTCATCTGTTTTTTTTCAATTAACATGTTATTTGTATCATATATTATTATTATTTACCCATAAACAAAAACAATTAAAAGTCTAATTTTAGTTGCGAACACAACCTAAGACAATTTGGAAATATTTCAACTTCCATGCATTAACGAATCAATTTTAGCCCCGTCAGTGGTCGAGACGTTCTATTGTCGAAACTGGAAGACAGAAAGTGTCGGGTTCGAAGCTAGGCAACGCTCAGCGACCTAGCCGATCGTAATTTTCCTGGGTCTTCCCGAAAACTCGTGTAAATTCGGGCTAGGATCCTTTAGAAAACAATATTTACCGAGAAAGCTTTCAGTGAAATATTAGTTTTTTAAGAGATAGTTTGTTATATTTAATCTTTTATATATATATGTATATATATTTATTAATTAGTTTAGGGTTCGATTAGTCCATATATTTTACCTGAATCAACCAAACACTAATTTTAAATATTAGCAATTTTTTTGTCATAAAATGAGCCTACAAATTGGAGAAAAAACATATTGTTTCTGGATTCTAGTAGAATAATCAGAGAAAAAAAGAAAAAAAAAAAAAAACGAATACCGTAGTTTATAATTTTAAGAATGTTTTTATTACGTCAGTTACTATATTTAAAAAGGATGTATTTTCTTAACTGAGGTATAAAGTGATATAAAAGAAATTTAATTTTCTCACAAACTATAGTTTAACATAAATAAAACGTTAAATACAATTTCTAGTTATAAATATTCTATTTGATTAATTATCGTTTTGACCTTGATTTTCATTATATTAATAATTTTTATAATATTGTTAATAATTATCTCACGATATTCAATTTTACAAATATTTTTAATATACCTTTGCCAAAAAAATCCTTTCCGTAGAATTAGGTTTTATTTTCATTTTATTTTACCTTTTTTCTCCCCTTAAAATACAGAGAAAGAATTATTGTTTATGCAGAATATAAAATTATCTTTATTTTATATTTCATTATTATTTATTAATTGGACTTATCATAATATATATACATACTTGCCAACATCCTAATTAATATTCCGTAGTATCGTTAACCCCGCCTTCTTTTATACACTAGTAATTTTTTAGAGTATTTTTTATCTTATTTAATCATAATTACATTTGGAGTATATTACTCTACAAATTTACTGGTGTGAGAAAAAGGGCGGGACAAACAACACTACGGAATATTAATTAGGATGTTGGCAAGTATATATATATATGTATAAATTAGATTGAAAGATGATTTTATTACACCCGACTTAAATATCGGAATCTTTTTGTCGTAAATTTATCTTAAAAAAGAAAAAGAATATGACAAAAACTTTTTCTTTTTTTTTAATGTAATTTTTACGTTATTGAAGAATGAAAAAACATTCCTTCTGTGGATGGAGTAAAAAAAAAAATGTAAGCAAACACCATAAATAGTGAAAACACATTACAATTATTACGGGTCGAAATAATTAAGAATGATGTTTCATCAGACAGGAAAAAAAAAAAAAAAAGTAGGCATGACAGTAGAACGAAAACATCGATGCACGTTCTATTATTCCAATTCTCGAACTATTCGATTTTCGATTCAAACATTCGATCAAATCTCAACCTAAAACCATTGTTGCGCGTTTTAGAAATTTAAAATGTTTGTTTGCAGGTTTTTTTTTTTTTTTTTTTTTTTTTTTTAATCACCAGTTAACACTTTCATTGCACTTATCTTCAATTTCTCTGTAGATATTTAGAGGTTTTTAAAATGGAAGAAAAAAATCCTGAATGTAGAAGTTAGAAAAATCGGCACATATCATCATCCATAGCGATTGCTGATTTAGCCCATTGAAGTTTTCCATGGTTTTCTCTGAAACTCACGGGAACACAGTCAAGGTTCCCTTAAAAATCCCGGGGAAGTACTCCACCCAGGTCTGCGTTTAAAGGGCAGACGATTATCCTTTGCACCCACACATCAACAACACCATTGCAATAACAAGGAAAACTCAGTAAGCGTTTTTATTAAAACATGCAGCCAACCCAAGTAAAATTGAATTACGAGTTGAAAAAGCCATATTATTACTAAATATGTTATGTCTTTTTCTTAATTTAAAATCAAATCCAGGTTTAAGAAAAAATACAAAACAGAGTGCAGATTGAGTAATATCGTATAAATGTTTCAAATATATGATAAAACAATAATTACAAAACAAGTGTAAAGCAATATAAAGAATCCCTGACTTTGAATTCAATTAAATTTATATATATATATAAATAATCTATAATTTTTCAGTTGGAAGAACGCTAGCTCACTAATTATGAAATATGTCTCACCTTGAATTTAATCTAATGTTATTTTTCTTTAAATGCTCTAATTTTCAAGTGAATTTAACATAACAATATTTGAAAATCGGTTAAAAAGTTCGCGAATTTTAAAAAAAGCTTTTATGTACTTAAAAAAAAAAAAAAAAAAAAAAAAAAAACACTATCTAAAGGAGTTGGAAGATCCGACAGTTCTCAAATTTTGAAATACCAGTGCAAAGTGGCCTAGAAAAAAAAAAAAATTAATTAATTTAAAAAAAAATCTCTATAAAATCTCCTTTTTTTGACCAAATTCAGATTTTTGAACAGCAAACTCATAATCATTATTTGCAGCCAATTTTTAACTTTTGAAAAAATCAGTTTAAATTTTTAAAGAAGTTGTTAGATAAAAAAAAAAAAAAAAAAAAAAAGGAACTTTTATTCTTGTACATAAAGAAAAATGTGTCTTGAACCCCATCTGGTATTTTATATTACCTGATATATTTTATATTAATAAGTTATATGAAATTTCGAGGATTCGTTGGAGCACTTTTAGCCCCGCCTTTATTTCGCACCACTTTATTTATATATCGAATAATATGCTCCAATATATAATTGCGATAAAATAAGAAAAATTTAATCTTAATATAAAAGTGGAATGAAATAAAGGCGGATACTCCAATCAAAAAAAAAAAAAAAAAAAAAAGAAAGAAAGAAAAGAAAAGAAAAAAGAAAAGAACACATGATTTGGAAGTTCAAAGATTGCTATGACAGCAAAATTTATCTAACATGATATGGGAATTGGAAGAATTGGAATATTGCAAACTTACAAATTTTAAAATATTAATGCAAATTGGACTGAAAAAACACATTTTAATTATTTTTTAAAGGCTTTTCAAATAGATTTTCATCAAACATAACTAAGAATCATACAAATTAAATCAATGTTCAAATAATAATGTCTTCTAATCGTTTTTTTTTTTTTTTTTTTTTTTTTTTTTCTGAAAGGAAAACGTTATGTACAACCAGAAAAAAAAAAACCTCCCCCCCCCCCCCAGCTAATTTCGTCGCAAATCGTCCTATAAATATGCGGCTAGTACCGATCGATTAGTAATATCGTCTAGTTTATAATAGTATAGTTAGATTTTGCTTAAAGGGTCATCTACATATTAAAACAGGCATCAACTTCATTTTTCTTCAATGGCAACCCCTATTTTTGACCTCATATTCAAATTTCTGAGATCAAGACGGTTCGGAAAAAGTCCTATTTATATACTTCAAATGAATTCTTGAGGAAGTTATAAGCGAAAATGTATTAGATGTCATCTATACATTTTAGAAAAAATAAATTATGATCTACCACAGAAAGGACATTATTCATTAAGATTCATACCGGAAAAAAATTATAAAAATATTAATTATGAAATAAAACGAAGTTAGGCTACAGAAGGCATTACGTTTGCTTCTAAACCTGCCTGAATAACTACAGTTGACTCCCGTAAGACGCGCTACAACAAAACACGAGCAAAAAATACAGACATGTATTCATACAGCGCGATAAACCGAACTGCATAACATGTAAGACAAATTTAACATTTTTGCTCAGCTAATCAAATATTTGATTCCTCTAAGGCGTAGATGACTTTTTTTTCTTCTTAAATTCTTAAATATAGTTTACGAATAAAATTTTTTTAAATAGTTTGTTTTTAATAAAAATGAAATAGTTTATTACGTCACTTCATACATTAAAATTTAAATAGCTTGAGACATATACATACCTACAATATTCAGTTACAAAAATGTAGATAGCAAGATAAAATAATAATAGTAATAATGATAATGATAATAATAATAATAAAGGTAAAAATAAAAAATAAATGTTTAATATTTAAGAAAAAATAATTTATCTACTTCTGTTGGGTATATTTTTATTTTATACAGTAAGCCCCGCATAAAAGTGTTTCTATAAAGTGTTACATTTAATTTGAGGCGTACAAACCTACAATAAACGATATACAAAAATATAGATAACAAGATTTAAACAAAAATCTGAGAAAGGATATTTAATATTCAATAAAAAGGAGATACTGTTCAAAAGCATTCCTATTTTGAGTAATTATTCACGCCTTTATACGTTTCTCTAAAGCATCAAACTATTTAGCAAATTCATGATTAAATAACTGAAATTTTGTCATCAACAATCGAAACGGTAAATTTCAGTCGTTTATATATGCTACACTTCTATAAAGAGTTAAACAAAATAAAATTAAGGAAAAAATAGTCATTTTTTAAAGTAAAGTATTGTTTCAGAAAAATCCAGAGGGTGGGGTTTATTATTCTTTTGAAATGCCATCAAAATTTCCCGCCTGCAACGCGTTAATTTTACAAAAATAGGTTAATTTTCACCGTAAACATCGAAACCTTACTTAGAAAACAATAAAATAAAATAAATTTTTTCAGTATTGGATTGAACTTGCATAAATTGGTCTGATAATGTATGTCACACATAACACGATTTCCTATTGCCCAGAAAGAATATCCCGCGTTATACAGGAGTCTACTGTACTTGAATTCTTAATTTTTAAAAGTGTAAGATCAGTATCTAAATCTTTAAAAGTAATAAGACGTATTACTTTGTTTTAAGTTCTTTTTCCATAATAAATGTGAATTTTACGCCATGGTTACAATTAATCGAAAATAAATAATATTGAGCTTTGTTTCAATAATGCATTTTATAAACTAAACCAAAATAAAATAAAATAAAATAAAATAAAAAAAATAAAACAATTTTCCACTACTTGATTCTGTATTAAAAAACATTTAATAAAAATTTAACATTTTATTATGTTACATCACGCGATAAAATTTAAATAACATAAAGCTCACAAACGGTACAGTAAACAAATGCAAAAATGTTACAACAAGATTAAAACAGAAAATTCGTTTTAAAAAATCTTATAAAAATTATTAAATAATAATAATAATAATAAAGCAATTATCGAATGAATTTTGTTGTTATCAAACAGTAAGCTTTGCTTTACCGTATTGTCTGAAACATGGTATTTAACTTGAGGTGTACGAACCCTACAATATTCAAATACAAAAAAAGGACAAGAAGGTTAAAACGGAATGTCAGCAGTGAAAAACTAGAAAAAGATATTTAACCCTTTCAGGGGCAAGCAATTTTTCTTCCTTTAAAATCAACAGCCACCCGAAATCGCCAACACTGTTAGTTAACCCTTTAACGCGCGCTGTCCTCGCTGCGAGGACGCAAAATTTAAGATCTAGGTACAAAAATTCATCCCGAAATTTTTTTAGCAAAAATTTACGTTTATAACATAGCAGAAAATGCCGGTATTTTTAACATTAAAATTTAAAATTTCTTTTAGTTTAATTTAGTTCATGAACTCCGGTGGCAGTATAATTTAAATGATTCGAATTGTCTTGCGCCGCAAAGGATTAAAAGACGAGAAATAAATGAAATTATTCGTCTGAGTTATAAAAGAAGAATTTTATAAAAAATTTCCGGGAACAGTTTTTGCAATTTTGAATTAAAATTTGTTGTTGCACTATGCAAAAAACCGCCCCTGAAAGGGTTGGTATTTAAGAAGAACGACTTAACATTACACTGTAAAAAATAACTATAAGCAGCTGCAAGAAACTCTCTGTGATTGAAGAAAATAATTATTTTCTCCAATCACAGAGAGTGTCTTGCAGCTGGTAACAGTTATTTTTTTTACAGTGTAGAGATGGGATAAATAGTTACTTTTCAGTAATAGGTTACTTTGTTCCATACTTCCTTTGGTAATAGGTTTTTGCAACATATTATGTTTATAACATATTACTTTTTAGTTTACATATGGCTAATGTCTTTCTAATCCTTTCTGGATGATATACAATATATACATGTGTCCTACATAGTGGATGTGGTTCATGTTTTTAAGTCCCAATGCTTTCGAATAGTAATCTTCACTTTATTTAACACTAGAATTTCTTCAACAAAAAAAAAAAAAACAAACAAACAAAAAAAACACTGACATGAAATAGTGGTAGACTCAAAATTTTACACAAATGTTTGTCCCAATCGAGTAAGCTTAAGGTTCATTAAACCAATTCCTTTAAACACGAAAACAGAATATTTCAAATAATATCAAGAAACACGTACACGAGAGCCGTTTTCTGAAAAAAGAAAAAAAAAATCTCATATTATAAGCCATATATGTAATTAAGAAACAATTAAATAATTATAGCAAATTTTTAAGAAACATCTTCAAGGCATCCCAAATTTTAAACTACCGAGTGACTGTTTTTTTGATTTTCCGAAGACCTTGAACTTTCCAGATTGACCAGAAAATTAGTGTTTTTCACTCATACTTAGCAAACAGTCACTTTGAATATGTTTTCTAAAATTAGAAACACTTGTTTAAAAATATAGATTTTGCTTACAAAAATTGCATAAAATGATGTACTTTCTCAGACACTTAATTTTAACATAAGAGCATAATTAACTATTCTTAACACCTTTATTCATTTTAAATCTAAAAAAATAGTCTCAAGAAAAAATAATTGGATTTTTAAAAAAAGTGAAGAAAAGCTAAACAGTAAAATATATATATATATATATATATATATATATATATATATATATATATATTCAATTTTCTTCTCAAATTATTCTTAATTAAATTTAAACAATATTCTTAATAAAACCACAATAAATGATGCATTCCATTACGCATTTTCAATTCCATCTGCTATAAGCAATTAAAATATAAACAAACACCCCTTCCTTTCAATTATCAAACTCCCGAAACATCTATGTCCAATACGCAAGCGAATACAAACCTAGTAGGGGAAATCCCATTCCTCACCTTCATGACGAAATAGTAATCAACATCTAATAATCACCCCTTACCTATCTCATGCTAGCTGCATAAATTAACACTATTTCGTTAAACCGTGGTAGCAAAGTATTTTATTCAAATGATTTTATTATCCCATAAAAAATAATCAACACCAAATAAAATCATTTCTAAATTAATATCAGCACGATGTTATTTATCCTAAACGTTAAAATTATCTTGCTTACTAAAATTATTTTGATTAATATATTTCACAAGGAATATTCCGTAATACATTCTAGAAAATATTATCATTACAAAATTATCGTTAAAAAAAAATAATACAGCTGCAGCTGTATTATTTTTTTAACGATAATTTTATGAACATGGAAATGGAAAGAGATTACTGACTGAGAATATCACTGAGTAACAGAGTTGCATGAAATCGTATGTATTTCTTACTGAGATAAGCTATTTTTTCAGACGAGAAGTAACGAATCAATTCGAACATCTGCGCGGAAAGTCTGATGCGAGTCTTTTACTCCTTACTTCGTTATCTGTTTATGTATGATGCTGTATCTAACATGAGGGGTGCGGGTATAGTTAGATGTGAAAAGATGGGTGTTTTATCCATTACTCCGTACTTTTTTCCTACCGTATGACGCGATTTGGACTATCAGTTTTCTTATGATTTAGATTTTGGTAGTAGCCGGCGTTCATAATATTGTTTTTGTATTTTGTAAATAAAATAAAATAAAATAAAAAAGTAATTATCATAAATAATTATATAAAAGTATCATAAAAATATAATAAAAAGTATCATAAATAATTATATAAAAGAAATAATTCAAGCTTTTTACTTGTATAATGGTGTATTATATCAGTTTTATCGCCAGAAATTTCTTGTCTATTTCGCGTGCAGAGATAAAGTTGAAAATATTATTGTTTTTAATAGGATATTTTTAGTAATATCAGGGATGGAACACGGGCGCAGAATTCATACCGGAATCCGTTTAAGAAATTTCTCTACCTATAATATCGTTGATTTAAGAAGTAGAAAATTTTCTTACGTTGAGAGTGGTATGAATTCTGCGCCCGTGTTCCATCCCTGTAATATATTACAGTGCTAATAGGCTACAATGCAATAATAATATTACTTATTATGTTACGTGAAATAACGCCCATCTCTACGTAACAGATCAGGATCGAATATGTTCCTATCTTCTAAACGTAAGCCACGCCTTTACACATTTTTCTAAAACTTTACATTATAAAACAAAATGATTTTACATATTTTCAATTAAGTCAGCAATCAATGTAGTAAATGCCATTGAGATTTATGCATACCAGCGTCGCATATAAGAGTCAAATACGAATATACAAAGTAGTTTTTTAAATATTGTTTCAGCGATATAGAAGCGGGACTTGTTTTCTTTTGGAATTCTTTCATAATCTGTCACCTGCATTGCGGTAATTTTACTAAAATAAGTCAATTTGTATAATAAACATCAAAATGTTGCTTAGAAAACAATAAGAATTACATAAAGGTAAATTAATATAATTTTCCGTCAGATTATATACAGATATTTACTTAAAGAGGACACAGATTATAACAAGTGACGGCCCCCTAACAGCACTAAAAAACGAAATATCACTGTAGTTCAAAAAATAATGTTAGGAACGAGCTGTAAATTTGGAAACCCATGTTTTTGATGATGCTTGTTCTATTCGTGCAAAAATTAATATAGGTCATAATTCATAATTTTTATGAATATGTATTTATTAATAATTTTCATAATTCTTTTTTTTTTTTTTTTATTAAAAATATACATGGAATATGTTTGGGTTACTTCATTCTAACGCATAAAAAAAACAGAATTTGAATATAATAATTTTTTGAGAAGATATGAATTAATGTTTGTCACATTCATTTAACATTAGCATCCCCATACTTTGACAACTTATAACTCTATGAAAATTGAGCGAAATATATAAACTATACCACTTTTATTGACTTGATCCAAATAATTCAAATAAATTAAAAAAAAAAAATGGGGGTTACCTTTAAAAAGAATGCAGTTGATACCAGTTTTAATATGTAGACGGCCCCAAAGCTAAATCTAACTATACCATTATAAACTAGACGTTATTACAAATCGATCGGTACCAGCCGCTACGACAACTTACGGCGAAATTAGGTTGGGGGTCGGGAGACCTTTTTTTTTTTTTTACTGACTGTACGTGACTTTGAGCTACACTTTTGGTCAAAAGTATTGCAAGTTTGAGAAATTTCACATTTTTTCAAGAAAAAGCCCCCAAAATGCAATATTTTTTCATTTAAAGTGATATATTTTTATGTCAATATGTTAAGTTAGTCTAAAGGCAAGATATAATTAAGTTATTGAAAAAAATAATTGTTTAATTTCAAAAATAATAAAATACAAACAAAATGTGCAGGTTGTCATAGTATCGTAATCCATTTGGTTCCCCGGAATAAAATGAAGCAAAGAAAAAATTTCAAGTTCTTTTTATCAGAAAAGGTAATAAAAGAGTTCAAGTTAACTGAAAGGCATTTAATATTTGGTTGGGCTTTGGGCCGCCTCTGGTTTCGATCACAGCAGCCACTCTGTTAGGCATGGAATCCACAAGTTCTTTCGGTATTTAATGGTGCCAAACTTTAATTACTGTTTCCTGAAGTTCTCGTTTTGTTCTGGGATGATTCTCAGTTATTTTCTTTCCCATTATACTCCATAAATTCTCAATGGGGTTTAAATCTGGTGAGCTTCCTGGTCATGCGAGAACATTAATACCATGTTTTGCAAATGCAGCCTTAGCCTAAAATAACGAATGTTTCGATATAGAGTTCAGAACTGAACTGAACTGAAATTTAAATTTAATTGAAAGTTTGTCTTACTTTTTTAGCTGTATGGCAGGGTGCTAGATCTTGCTGATATATCCATTTCTGTCTTGGAAACATGTCACTAGCACTACGAAGCAATTGATCTTTCACAGCACACCATCATACTGGTAACCTTTCATGGTTCCCTGTACAAAATGAAGTCGTCCATGACATTCAATTCCACAGCATTAAGCTTTCTGGGTGTTTTGATGTACGAACCAAGCATTCTGGCCTCATGCTCTCCTTTGCTTTACGCAAAATGTGGCCAGGCTTGTCATACATTAAAGAAAAGCGACTTTCGTCGCTGAATATAACTTGTCTCCATTCCGAAATACTCCAATTTTTGTGCATCTTGGCCCACTCCAATCGTTTTTTTTTTTCCGCATTGCTTTCGTTAGTACTGTTTTTTTTTTTTTTTTTTTTTTTTCTAGGTACTTGTGCATTGTAGCCAGCTTCACAGAGCCTCCTGCGAACCGTTCTGCGACTGGCAATGACAGACGTGATCTCATTCCATTCTCCTGCAAGTGTAGCAGAACTTGCAAATCTTTTTTTACGGCATAATCGTATTAATATAGCATCAGAACGTTTAGAAAATAACCTCGGACGACCACTTCTAGGCTTTTTATCTAAGTTTCCTTCGGTTTTGAATCTCTTTATGAGTCGTGAAACAGTCGACTCACTGCAGTCGCACTGATGTGCAATCCTAACATTTGAAATGTTTTCTTGATGCATTAAAATAACAGCCTGGCGCTTCTCACGAGTTAATTCACACATTTTAAAAAGAAATGAACAGTTTAAATTGAAAAGCAATGTACAGCGAATGCCCTTCGACAGCGCACCAAACGAAATGAAATTCTTCGCAGTCGGCGCGATTTTGTAATAAACAACCGGGATGACACAATCGTTGCAGACGATTGCTTCACAATGGATGACGCAATAACTTGAAATTTCTCCACCACATTTATACTAGAAAATATCACTTTAAATGAAAAAATATTACTTTTTGGGGCTTAATCTTGAAAAAACGTGAAATTTCTCAAACTTGCAATACTTTTGATCAGTAGTGTATTTCATTCGTAACTAATGTTCTCAGATTTACATAATTATATGTAAGTCTAGTTATTGTAACATTAGTTAATACTTATTGATATTAATAAATATTAGTTAATGTAAAACTAATTATTTTCACATAACATATTCAGTCACTAACAAGGAAACATTCAAAAGGTGTCGTCTCCAACAAAATATTGAAAAAAATATATGTGATTCTACTCTTCATAAAACAACAGGAAGTGAAAAAATTATCGCCTGAAATTAATTACAGTGACCACAAAAAATTATCAAAAGTAAGCATATTTGGCGATTTAGCGCTGTTAGGCGTTCAGTTCGCTAGCACCGAGATTGCCGTGTACGAACAGAACCATGTTTTGTTTCTCCGCCAAGTACTCAAAATCAATCGCCTAACAATGTGAAATCGCCAAATATGCTTAATTTTGATATTTTTTTGTGGCCGCTGTAATTCATTTCAGCCGATAATTTTTTCACTTTCTGGTGTTTTAGGAAGAATAGAATCACATATATTTTTTTTCAATATTTTTTGAAGATGACACCTTTTGAATGTTTCCTTGTAAGCTCTTCTATCATAACGAGGAATTGTTGGTAATATTTTATTTTATTTTTACCGACTTGGGAAAGGAAAAAAAAGCGCCCTATATATCGACTTTAGTTAATATGTTTTTGAAGTACCTTTTTATAATTTTTAGTTACATAAATAACAATAATAGTTTTAATAAAACGAATTCTTTTTTAACACTTTCCAACAAGGTTGAAAAGTGTTTATGACTTGGGTTTGTCTGTCTGTCTGTCTGTCTGTTCGTCTGTCTGTCTGTCCGCGCTATAACTCCCGTAAATATTTATGGAATATCTTGAAACTGATATATGTTATTCAAGTTCACTATCGGATGTTCCCTATTGAAAATGGAGTTTATACCTCTACTGTACAGGGACCCCAGAAAATATTTCAAAGCATTGTGTTCTATGAGAGGCATTTCTATAAACCATATTTTCATACCCTTACTGTACAAAAATCTTAATGAAATTGAAATATGTTATACAGGTTCACTATCGGATGTTCCCTCTTGAAAGCAGAGTTTATACCTCTACTGGTTTGTGTACAGGGACCCCCGAAAATATTTCAATGCATTGTGTTCTATGAGAGGCATTTCTATAAACCATATTTTCATACCCTTACTGTACAAAAATCTTAATGAAATTCAAATATGTTATACAAGTTCACTATCGGATGTTCCCTGTTGAAAATGGAGTTTATACCTCTACTAGTTTGTGTACAGGGACCCCGTAAAACATTTCAAAGCATTGTGTTCTATGAGAGGCATTTCTATAAACCGTATTTCCATACCCTTACTGTACACAAATCTTAATGAAATTAAAATATGTTATTCAAGTTCACTATCGGATGTTTCCTGTATAAAATGAAGTAAATACCACCACTGATTTGTGTACAGGGACACACAAAAATATTTCAAAGCATTGTGTTCTATTAGAGGCATTTCTATAAACCCTATTTCCATACCCTTACTGTATACACAAATCTTAATGAAATTGAAATACGTTATTCAAGTTCACTATCGGATGTTTCCTGTATAAAATGGAGCAAATACCACCACTGATTTGTGTACAGGGACACACAAAAGTATTCCAAAGCATTACGTTTTATGAGAGATATTTCTATAAACTAAATTTTAATAACATTACTTTGCACGAAGATTTATGAAATTGAAATGTGTTATTTATAAGCACAAAAGAAAATGCTTTGCGTAGAATATAACATGATTAGCATTAGATTTACAGGGTGACACAAAAATATTCAGTTACATAAAGAGCTATTAATAAATATTTGCTAAAAGTGTACTTTCGTTTACATTAAGCGTTTTTAACACTTTCTAACATTTTTAACACTTCCCAACAAGGTTGAAAAGTGTTAATGACTTCTGTTTGTCTGTCTGTCCGTCTGTCCGTCTCTCCGCGCTCTAATTCCCGTAAATATTTGTGGAATTTCTTGAAACTGATATATGTTATTCAAGTTCACTATCGGATGTTCCCTTTTGAAAATGGAGTTTATACCTTTACTGGTTTGTATACAGGGACAGCCGAAAGTAGTTCAAAGCATTGTGTTCTATGAGAGCTATTTCTATAAATCGTATTTTCATACCTTTACTGTACACATATCTTAATGAAATTGAAATATGTTATTCCAGTTCACTATCGGATGTTTCCTGAATAAAAAGGAATAAATACCAACTCTGTTTTATATACAAGGACACTCAAAAGTATTCTAAAGCATTGCGTTCTATGAGAGATATTTCTATAAATCAAATTTTAATAACTTTACTTTTCACGAAGTTTTAGGAAATTGAAATATGTTATTTATAAGCACAAAAGAGTACTTTACATAGAATATAGCATGATTAGCATTAGATATACAGGTTGACCCAAAAACATTATGTTATATTAAGAGCTATTATTAAAAATTTTCTAGTATTCTACTTTCGTTTACATTAAGCGCTTTTAACACTTCCTAACATTTTTTTAAGTGTGAATATGATAGCAATTGGGGTATCTGTCCGTCTGTCCGTCAGTCTGTCTGCCCGCGCTCTAACTCCCGTAAATATTTATGGAATTTTTTGAAACTGATATATGTTATTCAAGTTCACTATCGGATGTTTCCTACTGAAAATGGAGTTTATACCTCTATTGGTTTGTGTACAGGGACACCCGAAAGTATTTCAAAGAATTGTGTTCTATGAGAGGTATTTCTATAAACCATATTTTCATACATTTACTGTACAATATCTTCATGAAATTGAACTATGTTATTCAAGTTCATTATTGGATGTTTCCTATATAAAATAGACTACATACCACCACTATTTTATGTACAGGGACACTCAAAAGTACTCCAAAGCATTGCGTTCTTTGTGAGATATTTCTATAAATAAAATTTTAATAAATTTACTTTCCACGAAGTTTTATGAAATTGAAATATGTTATTTATATGCACAAAAGAATGCTTTGCATAGAATATAGCATGGTTACCATTAGATTTACAGGGTGTCAAAAAATATTCAGTTATATTAAGAGCTATTAATAAAAAATTGTTAGAATTGTACTTTCGTTTACATTAAGCGTTTTTGACACTTTTATAATTTTTTTAGTGTGAATATAATTTCAATTTGTGTGTATGTCTGACTGTTCTTGTGTCCGTCTGTCTGTCTCTCTGTCTGTTTTTTTGCGCTCTAATTCCCGTAAATATTTATGGAATTTCTTTAAACCGATATATTTTATTGAAGTTCCCTATCGGATGTTCCCTATTGAAATTGGAATGGATATCTCTTCTGGTTTGTGTACTAGGACACCCAAAAGTATTCGAAAGCATTGTGTTCTATGAGAGGAGTTTCTATAAATCATATTTTAATACCTTTAATGTATAGAAAATCTAATGAAATTTTAATATGTTGTTCAATTTCCTATCGGATGTTTCCTATGTAAAATAGAGTACATTTCTAAAAGGTTTGTGTACAGGAGCACTTGAAAGTACTCCAAAGCACTGTGTTGTATGAGAGTTATTCTTATAAACCAAATTTTAATAATTTTATTTTTCACAAAGCTTAATGCAATTGAAATATATTATTCGTATGCACAAGAGAGTGTGCCTTCTATGTAATATAGTATGGTTAGCATTAGATTTACAGGGCCACACAAAAATAATCAGTTACATTAAGAGGTATTAATAAAAATTTGCTGGAATTGCACTTTTGTTTTCATGAATGTTTCAACACTTTCTTATAATTTTAGTGAGAATATGATTTCAATTTGTGCACCTGTCTGTCCGATTGTCTACCTTTCTATCTGTTTGTCTCCGGCTCCTATCATCCCTGATTATTTTGAGAATTTTTTTAAAATGCTACACTCAAGTTCCCTATGGAATGTTCCCTATTTAAAATGTCATTAATAGGTCCTGTACAACTAGTTTGTTTACAGGGACAACAACAACAACAATAAAAAAAGCTAATGTATTAAGTTTTAGGACAGAATTTTTTAAAAGTTATATTTAAAAAACTTTCTACTACAAAAATCTTAAAAACATTGACATGTATTATTAATATTCTAAAATATTGTTTTGTATAGAATATGATATATGATTAACTTTCAGATTTACAGGGCTACAGTAAAATATTCAGATAGATTAAAAGCTGTAATTATAATCTAACGGCTGCGTTTTCTTTTGCATTAAGCCTTTTTAACACTTTCCAAAATGTCTAAGGGTAATTTTAAAATAAATTAGTCTATCTGTATGTTTTTCAGTCCTTCTGTCTGTTATGCGATAACGTAGGCAAAGAATATTAATAGTTATTCGATACAACAACTGCGTACCGTTGGAAAGTGTTACTAATCAATGCGTACTACATGATTTTTCTTTCTTGTTGGATTTTTATTAGTGTTACCTTAAACTTTAAATAAATCTACACGTGTAGATTAGAAAGAATGTTAATTTGGGGCCTTCGACGATCCGATGTTAATTTTCTCACCCTTAACCTTTGACTGATTATCCTTCAATTTCCACGGACAAAATGAATGTAGTAAAATTTATTTATCCCACGATATCCGCAGGCACTTGACAGCACGCTATAAGACTACTTGTTTTTTTCGTTTTTCTTTTTTCAGAAAACTGAAATTTCTAAATATTTTTCATTTTAAATTCTCATAACTCTGATTTGTATTAAAAGCGAAAAATCGACTAAATACTTTCAAAATCCATTTACAAGGAGATAAATCACTTTTACAATGAATGACCCACATACGGTAGAGAAAGTATTGTTTTGGGATCAAATTTTCGAAGTTGAGATAATTTCGCGTTTTGAGCTCCCCTGAATACAAAAATCATGTCTTTAGCGGTTGGTGTGTGAGTGTGTCTGTCTGCTGCCAGCATAGCTTTAGAACAAATAGTAGCTGGAAGTTCAAACTCGGTATTCTTAATTTTGTATCGTATAGCGATGCTTCACTAAACTTTTCGTTGAGATCAAGGTAAATGGCTCGTGTACAGGGCTACCCAAGAGAATTTAAATACATTATATCTATGAGTGAAGTTTTTGGTAGATACAGTTTAGCATCTATAGACTGCACTAAACGAAACGAAGTGAGCTTATATATATATTTATATGCATAAAAACATGTTTCGTGTAGAATATGGTCGGAAAATTATTCACAATTTGTTTACAGGGCTACTCAAAAGGACTAGAATATAATGGGACGTGGTACTGTGCTTGGAAATTGCTGTAAGTACATTTCAGGTTGTGCTATGTGTTAATGATATAGCACTGTATTTAAATAAACTATGTGGTGCGTACATAATTTATAGATATGCAGGTCTACCATACTTAAGAAGAAACATTCTTTTCTATTGAATATAATTGGTAGAAGGGCTTTGCTATATTTGACCATATCCAGGAAAACTGCTCAGTAATGAAAACTAATGCCTCACACCCACACGTTGAATAAAGTATTTTTTTTTTTTTTTTTTATGTTAAATTTTCAATGGCCTTTTTTTTTTTTTTTTTTTTTTTGTATAATTACGCATTTTGAGATTCCCTGTTTACTAAAGTCAAGCTTTTAAAAACAAAGAGATGCAAGCAATTCAAATGTTTCATTTTGAAGCTCATATAAGGTTGCTACTTGAAAAATTTGATCGAGATTGATGTTTCAAGCAGTGGTGCGGGTCAAAGCTGTCTGAATAATTTGGAACAAACATTTAAATTTAATAACAGTCTTGAAGTATTTATAAAAATGGGTATTATATTCAAACGGAGAGTTAAGGGGGCGAAGATACCTCCTTATTCGTCGTAACACAGAATTATGCGTTAAATAAAACTGCTCCCATACTTAGTTTAAATTATTTTTCAATGTAGATTTATTTACAGTACTTGTTACCCTTACCCATTAATCTACTATCTGTCTTTATAATATTTAACTGCAGAATAAGGGAAATTCGTGTGAGTGTCACACCAGATTATTTTTATTATATACATACATTCTAAAAAGTTTTTCCTTTTTTTTTTCTTTTCTTGTGAATCCTTCGCAGTTTTTTGCCTGACAGACTGTTGGAATAATGCCAAATCTCCAGGGAAAGAAAAAATTTTGTTAAAATATTTAAATTTGAAGAAAATATCAATTAAGGCGGATAAAAGAAAAAATTACCACTTACGATAAAATATATTAATGGTTGAAAAAAGAGGTATATTTTAATTGCTTTATTAGTCTTATACCTAGTTTAAGTTCTTTTCAATGTAGATTTATATGCAGTACTTGTTATCCTTACTCCTTAGTTTGCAATCTGTCTTTATAATATTGAAATACAGGGTAAGAGAAAGTCGTATTTGTGCCACACCAGATTGTTTTAATTGTATACATCCTTAAAAAAAAAAATAAATAAATAAATAATTAAAAAAAAAAAAAACCTCCTCCTCCCCTTTTTTTTTTCCTTTGCGAATTTTTGACTGTTTTTTTTTTTTTTTTTTTTTTTTTTTTTTTTATCTAATTAGCAATTGGAACGAGGCTAATTTTTTAAAGAAAGAAAACATTTTGTTGAAATATTTAAATTTGAAGACAATATCAATTATGGCAGATAAAAAACAACTGACCGCTTGCGACAAAACACTTATTAATGATTGGGAAAAGAGATATATTTTAATTTCCTTCTTTATAAATCTTATACCTTGTTTAAATTATTTTCAATGTAGATTTATCCTTATCCCTTAATTTGCAATCTGTCTTTATAGTATTGAAATACAGGACAAAAGAACGTCGTGTGAGTGGCACACCAGATTGTTTTGTACATATTCCATATATATATATATATATATATATATATATATATATATATAACTTTATTTATTTATTTATTTTTATTTAATTTTGTGAATTTTTCTAGTTTTTTTTTTTTTTTCTATTAGGTTATTGGAATAATGCCAAATCTTCAAGGAAAGAAAATATTTTGTTAAAACATTTAAATTTGAAGACAATATCAATTAAGTCAGATAAAAAGCAATTGACCGCTTGCGACAAAGCACTTATTAATGATTGGGAAAAGAGATATATTTTAATTACCTTTATAAATCCTATACTTTGTTTAAATTATTTTCAATGTAGATTTATGTACAGTACTTGATATCCTTATCCCTTAATCTGCAATCTGTTTTTATAATATTGAAATATTGAAATACAGGGCAAGGGAACGTCGTGTGAGTGGCACACCAGATTGTTTTATATGCATTCCTTATTTTTTTAAAAAAAGGGGGGGGGGGATTTTTCTAGTTTCTTTTCTATTAGGCAATTGGACTAATGCCAAACTTTCAGGGGGAAGGAAAATATTTTGTTGAAATATTTAAATTTGAAGGAAATATCAATTACGGCGAATAAAAAAACAGTCAATCGCTTACGATAAAACATTCATTAATGAATAGAAAGAGAGACATATTTTAATTGGAGAAGTAGTAATAAATAAATAATAACATCAACAAAGTGATCTTTAAGATAACTTTTAACGAAATTTAAAATTACAGAAATTTTAAAGTTTATGCTCATTCGAAGAAAGCCTTGTTGTATGTCAACACGAGAAAATAGACTTATAATGACATTCTATCTAAAATATCAATTTATCATATGTTCTTAAATTAGAAGAGATTTCCAAAGAACTTGGTACCCTTATTTTTTGTTTAAAGCAGTGAAACATGTATTAAATGAAACGGACACTTACTCTCTAAAAATGGAAAGGGAAAATTCACTCAAATTGAGCCATTTTTCACTCAATCGACACGCTGAAAGGCAACTTCTTGAATTGAGTGAAATCCACTCAAAACATTGAGCCATTCTAAGCAGCTCAAATTTGAGCTGATTGAAACAAATCATTTTTGAGTGGAATTGGATATTTTTGAAAGGATTTCACCAATTTTAAGTGCTTTCTTCTCGGTTCAGATTTGAGTGGAATTAGATCTTTTTGAAAGGATTTCAATAATTTCCAAGTGCTTTTTTCTCGGCTCAGATTTGAGTAGGATTAGATCTTTCTGAAAGGACTTCAGCAATTTCAAGTGTTTCCTGCTCGGCTCAGATATGAGTGGAATTAGATCTTTTTGAAAGGATTTCAACAATTTAAGGGGACTCTCTACTTATTGCCTCCGAAAGCCGAAACCAATGTTATTCTACGGGAATTTTGCCTTGTTGTAACTCATTAGCGAATACATATTTTTAAATTCCGTTTTCACATTTAGAAAATTCCCAATTGCTAAAAATTTTATCGCTTTCTAAAAACTGATTTTTTTTTTTTTTTTTTTTTTTTTTAAGATTTTATTTTTAAGCTTAAAAATGCAAAATTTCACATCGTGAAAATTCGCCTTTTACAACCTCAAAATAAAATATAAAAAATTTAAAAAATCAGTTTTTAGAAAGCGATAAAATTTTTAGGAATTGTGAATTTTCTGAATGTGAAAACTGAATTTAAAAGTATGTATTGGTTAATGAGTTATGAGAGAGCAAAATTCTCCATAGAATAACATTGGCTTTGGCTTCTGGGAACGATAGATAGAGAATCCTCTTAAAGTGTTACGTTTTTGGCTGAGATTTGAGTGAAATTCCATAACTTAATAACTGTTTAATGACTTTTGAATGGTTTTGTTTCAGCTCGTTTTTTACTGAAATTGAGTGATTTAGAGTGAATTCAGGGAAAAGAGTTTTGTGTAATGCAATTTTAAATATTTTTATTAATTAACTCATAATGTAAATATTTTATACAAAACATAATTATTTTATTTGAAATATATTGATCGTAGCCAGATTCCATCTTTGCACTTTTGTGATCGAGTATGTTTTATTTTTGATCATTTTCCCAGTCTTCACTTTCAGGGAAGTCCCATGTCAGTCTATAGTAAATTTGTTACTGATTATCTAATGATGTTTTCAGAATCAGTTTTTTTTTTTTTTTTTTTTTTTTTTTTTTAGAAGTTACTTATTAACTAAATGTATTTTTTCACTCTTTATAACTTTAAAATAAGCATTCAAAATTATATATAAAGATAAGAACTTATTCAACAGTTGTGAATATTCTAAATGTGAAAATTGAATTTTAAAAATATACATTAGGTAATAAGTGTTCATGTAAAAAAAATTTCCCTCCACAGAATAATGACTTGGCTGATTGAAAGTTGTGAAAGGTAGAAGAGTCTTAAATTCTTACATTTGATTTTCTTACCACTTTGTGCAAAACTGAGGCAATGCAAGGCGATATATTATGACACGAAAGCATAAGAGCCAGAAACATGACGGATATTGGCCTCAATTTATGTAGGTTTATGGGCTGTTCTCAAAAGGTGGGCACAGAACATACACCAATAACTAGCTCCGTCGTATTGTTCTCAAGTGGCGGCCACTTGAAAATTTGTTACTACGATTACTTTTGAAATACTTAATTAATTCGAACCAAAGTACTTGAAAATTTCAAATTCACATACGAAGGTATTTATGAATCGATTTGCTTAAAAATTTATATGTACATAGCCCACATCAATATTTCTACCATATACATTAATAATTTTTAGCCGCCATTTTGTTTTGAAATGACGGCTATTTGATAAGACAAAAGAAATCAACCTACCCTTCCGAATTAGCCGGAAGGACTTGTTTTCTTTTCTTAATATTCAGTGCAATAATTATTGTGTATATTGCGGCGTATTTTAAAAATAAGTTTTAAATTAATAGTAATATTCAGTTGTATATTTCAGTTGTATTCAGTATTTTAGTTGTGTATTTCAGTTGTATATTGAATATACAACTGAAAACACTTATAAAAAAAATTACAAAATTAGACAATTATATATCTCGTCTTATATTACACGATTTAAATAAGTTTTCTGAGTTTTAAGCAAATGAAAAAACAATGACTTAAATCTTTTATCCAAAGATTGAATTGCGTTTTTCTTTATATTTATTTGTACTACAGTCCTTCAATTTGTTCTTCGATGAAAACTTTTTTGATAGCTTTTTGCGTTGAATTTCAAATTTGAAGTTGAAAACAAGTTTAATATGCACACGCACTCAATTTTTAAATTTATTAATTTTTATAATTTTCATTTAAAAATCATTTGTTTTTCAGCTGATTCCACGTACAATAAATTAAGAATGAACTATGAGCAGAACGGTAGGAAGGTTTTTTGTGGTTACCCCACAAAATTGTTTTCGGGCTCTTTTCTGCTGTTTTAAAACAATAATAACCAGAATGAAAGTTTGCATACTTGTCTTTAAATTTATAACTAAACATTTGAGCCCTCCGTGCCCGAGTGGTTATATCACCACACTACTAATCGCCTTCGACCGTAGGAGAGCGGGTTCGATTCACGTGCTGGCCCTGGATGTCTTTCCAATTCTTTGTACTATAATTCTTTCATGTGCTATCTGTCTTTATCTGACGAAGACTTACAAGCGGGCTCCGAGAGTCAAGCATACAAATCTGATGTATAGGTTATCAATAAATAAATAAATAAGAAAACGTTTATCATAATAATGTTTGTATATAATCAGCGTAACTGATTTATGTTCATTATTTGTTTTAGAAATATTTAACAGTTACAATATACCATTATAAATATTATAATATTTAAAAAGTAAGATGTGGAGAAAATGTGCATTATCTTAAGAGTCCCCCATAATTTAAAAAAGTATTTTTTTTTTCCCGACATTTTCGAAAATACCAATATATGAACATTATTGTAAATAATAATAAATTATAACAAAGACTAAAGCATCTAGGCAATCTCGTCATTCAAATTCTGACTTCATACTAAAGTATACCTACGAATTTTTCAATAGAAGTACCCTAATTTGACAAAATTGTTGCAATTCATAATTAAAAGTATGTCTATAATACACCTGTCTTAAACATTTCGTAATTAAAATAATTTAAAATTTCGCTTTTTTGTAATTAAATCACTTTTAGATATTTTTCACCAGTGTTAACTCAAATAATATTTTTATGAAGCTCACTCTTTCCCCTTAGCTTGAACGAACCAATTACAAATATAAAAAGTATTGTACATGCGTTATATTGTTTATAATTTTACAATAAAAATTAATTATGAAATAAAATCTAAAAAAGTATATGATTGTTATGACATTTGATGTGATAGTTGAAAAAATGATATATTTTATGTAAAAATAATAACACACTGTATAAAGTGTTTTCTAGATTTTAAAGTAAGGAATTGCATTTTAATATTAAATAATCCATATAAACATCTAAACAAACGAACAATAAAAATATAACAGGAAAATTTTGTAAATGTAAGTTCTTATCGTTAGTTAAAACAATTTCTGAAGTTCAAAGCATTTTTTATCTCACTTCACGCATTTGAGGGAAAATTACATGTGACATTTATCTGATTGAACTAAAAACTTTTGAGCTGAAATAAACAGACAGCTTATTTCTGTTCTATTTTGTATTCTAGTTCCAGACATTTAAAAACCTCACGAAGGTCTTATATAACTTGGTGCAGTTTTCTTTTCTTTCCTTTTTTTATGAAGGAATTCGGAATTTTAAAAGTATTACCACCGCCTTTTTGCAGAGGTGGTTAAATCCAAATTTATTCAGTTTGTAGCAGGCAAATAAATTTGCATAAAAAAAATTACTGAAACTCAGTTTTATACTATTTGAATGTCGAATGGGGAAAAAAAAAAAAAAAAAAAAAAAAAAAAACCAAGAAAGAAAGAAAAAATAATTGTAAAAAAGAAGAAGGAAAATAAATGTTATTTTTGAAAAATCAGAGTATTGTTTATAATTAGCTCTTAAAATATGCTAAATGTTTGTTGCACAAGTATATAACTAAGTTCTCAACATATTTTTAAAAACTTCCTTTTATCTATATATGGTAAAGAAAATATTGTCCTTGGGTTAAATTTTCGAAACTGGGGCTTTTTCTATATTTACTCGTTTCGACGTTCCCTGAATCCGAAAACCATTGTTTTAGCATTTGGTCCAGTGTCTGTCTATGAGTCTGTTATGAGCATAACTCAAGATCTGGAAGTCAGGAAGCACAGAAGACATGAACAGAAAGACCAAACACAGTATTCTAAATCTGTATCATATGGGGATGGTATCTGAAACTTTTTATTGAAATCGGAGAAATGTTTCGTGTAGAGTGACATACAAAAATATTCAAATATATTACGCCTATGAGACAAATTTCTAGTAGGCTTAATTTAACATATTTATACTGAATTGAATTAAATGACATTAGCATACATTTGTGGAGTTTGCGTTGATGCAAACTCCATCTTAACTTAATTAGATTACTAAGAGAATCAGAGACTTGAATTGAACAAACAATAAGAGTTTATTTGAACCAGATTAATTGGAGGGCGGCCTGGTAATAAAACTTAGCTCAGTCAGCGTATTACTTAATCAAAATATATGAATCAACAATTTAATTAGATAATCTTAAATATCTCACCCTAGCAGATAGTCGAAGGTGTAGAGGCGGTTGCACTCGTACTCCGCTACTACGACTTCACTATGGATCAGAGGATTCCCTTCAGACCCAACTTTACCTTTCGAATGCTAGTAGATAATGCTAGTAGCACACCAACACTCATCACTACTTAACTTCACGCAACTAAATCTCCACAACTCTACTTCTCGATACTCAATAAGATTCATCACCAATCCACTATAATATCCTCCAACATCCACACCCATCTACTAAAACCATCGCCATTTTATACTTCTTCCTGCACCCTCCTTTCACTACATTTCAATCCGTCCTTTTAAAATCACTTCTAATTTATCTAACATTCAAAATCTAAGTCTTTCCTTGCAGCACCCTGCCGACACAAAACTAACTCGACCTCAACCTTCACCGAGTCACTGGCGACGAAGCGATTTTAACCGTCCCCACTTTCTACTTTGCTGGATCCAGCTTAATTTTACACAAACTGTAGTGACGTTCTGACGTCTCAACCTCACACATTCTTTAGATGCACAGAAAAAAAAAAAAAAAAAAAAAAAAAAAGTTTCGCAAAAAGTATAGTATGAAAAATATTTATCCTTCGTTTACAGGGACACACAAAAGAATTCCTATATATTGATTCTATGTTTAACAAAAGCTCAAAGTACTTTTCAGATTGTGTCATAGACATTTTTTATCTGCTAACTTTAAGTACATTGCTTGGTACGTATATAATTTTTAGATAAGTTGTAAATACAAGACTATTCAAAATTAGCCCAATAACTATTAAAGAGTGGTGCGTGTGACAATTTTCTGAATAAAGAAGCATCAATGAACTGGGGTTGTAAAAATATTACTTACAAACTTTGAATAAACACCATAAAATGCATTTTATGGTGTTTATTCAAAGTTTGTAAGTAATAATTTTCTGAATAATTTGAAATAAATTTTAAAATTTAATATCGTTTTAAAGATACTATAAATGTAGCTGCAATATTCAAAGGGAGGGTTGAGGAGTCGAAATTTTTGGAAAATAAAATTGGTTCTAAAATTGTTTTAAACTGTTGTTTAGAATATACTAGACATGTTTAGACTGATATTTTACCTCATAAACTGTAGTATCATGTCTATAGTATTGTAGGGTAAAAGAATGTAGTGTGAATGTCGCACCAATTTAGTTATAATTTTATGTTTTTTAAAGTAAACTGTAGCTTATCGTTTGATTATGTAAACAATCTTGGCTTCTTTATACAGTTTTTTTTTTTTTTTTTTTTTTTTTTTTTGCCAGTGGACGTTTCTTTCGCAATTTGTATGTTATTTATGTCTTAATATACCCACTATGTTGTCTTAATATACCTCAAATGTTGTAACTTGGGAGAATAACGCCCACAGCCGGGCCTTACTGTCAAAAAAATAAAAGCATGCGGTCGCGAAAGTGTTAAGATTACACTATGGTTTTTAGCAAAAATAGTACATAAAGAGAAAGATTTCCGTTACAATACTGAAATACGGGACTCTTCGTAATTTCTAAGCTATATATAAAAATGCAATTTGAAATTTGAAAATACAATCAGTTCTGATGATCTCGCGTAATTAATATTCATAATGTCTAATAAAACCCTTTTCTATACTAATCCATTTAAACTAATTTTTGCATTGAAAAGCAGTTTGCAGTTACTGCTAAAATTCTGGTGAGTACAATCTTTTGAACAACGGAACTTATCTTTTAAGCTATTATAACAGTATTTTGGGAATGTGTCTTTTTTCCGAAAACTTGTGAATATTTTATACTAGATTATAATTCATTTCCTTTGTTAAAGAGAATTTTTATTTAAAATATATGTATATATATCTATATTACTGTTGATTTTTATTACTATTTTTCCTTCAACTAAATATATTTAAGCGTCATTTTCGTTGTATAGATTTCAGAATGACAGTATTGTTATTATTATTAAATATTGCAAGGCTACAAATAGCTGCATACAATGGAATATTTAAGTATTAAATGAAAATATTATATTTCTGTGCATGTAAACTCATTTAATGTGATGTTCAATAATTTAGGCTATTATATTATTATAGACTAAATTATTTTATTACTAAATTTATGTAGACTAAATTATTTCTTAATTTAAAATGAATTATAGTTAGTTTCAGAGGAAAAAATACTTAGTATAAAAACAGCGGGAAAAAAAATGTAACTCTAAACTTTTTCTGTTAATCCCGAATTACGACTCAATACACAATTAAATTTCACGCAGATCCTCATATACTTAACAATTATCATTTCCGTTTAGTTAAACAGTCATGGCTATTTAGAAGTATTTCTATCCTAACTATTGAATCCAGGTTTGCAGATAACCTTTTCAAGGTATTGTTTGAAAGCAATTAGTAATTTTGAAACTAATTATAGAAATTGTTAAAAATTTGTATCTAGAGAAATTTAATCTCGCAAAATACATGTATTCATATATATACATACAGGTGTATAGGGGGAAAATGAGGTGTGAACAGTGCTAGGATATTTTTGTATGTACATTCAAAGCTATTGTAAATATGAAAATTTTTATATTGTAAAAAAACTTTATCATATCAGTAAATGGAAACTAGAAACACAATTAATTACTATATCAAGAACATAGAAAAAGCTAATTTTTAAAATATATGAAATGGGTCAATATGACCCTTTGGGTGGGGTACATTGAACCTCCAAAAAAAGTAGGTGGGATCCATGTAAAATACTACTACGAATTAGCATAAATTATAAACGTCTCTTTACTGAATACTTAGGTTGACATTAGATGCTTGATGAACGCTTTCGCTGAACACGTAGAAAAACATGTTCTGATAATTCTAATGATTAATTTCAACACTGAAATGCAACATCGATGAAACCTTTTTAATGGAAGCATTTGTCGTTGGTTTCGGAAGACACATCCCAATGTTATTTCTGCTCATGTAATTTTTATCCTCTACGTCTCGGTTAAGAAAAACTTTCAGTCAGTTTAGATTGTCAATAAAAATCAAGCCCATACAGCAGTTTTTATCATCTTCTCTTGTTATATTAATTAATTTTCCAACATAATAAAAGATTTTCTGTTTAGAATTTAAGGGTGTTAAAACAAAACAAAATTAAAGGTTTAAAATAAAAAACATTACATTTTTTTTTTTTTTTTTTTTTCAATTTCTTACTCACATGCCACCAAAATTAGTTGTCCACTGATTTTCGACCCTTATCGCGAGTCCCAGACAGTGTTGCCAGATCTGGCGGATTTTTTATTCAATTATCACCAATAATATTTAATTGTAACGTTTGTCTAATCACTTCTAACCAGGAAACCATCCCATAATGTAATCATAATATATATATATCCAAACAAGCATTAATCGAAAGAGTATATATAAATATGTTTTTTGACGCATAACGCAATAGTCCTCGTCAGCTCGTTTTCGAGTTATAAATTCTGAAAGTTCGCTAATGGTCGGTGCAACCACGCCTGAATCGATAACACCGCGCCTTACTGAAATAATGAATAAAATCCAAAACAAGCAAAAATCGAAAGAGCATATAGTCAAATGTGTTCTTTAATGAAATAATCAGTTGCCCATTTTAGCTTTGAGATATATTCAATCAAGATATATGTAATGTCTAAAAATTCGCTAAAATAGAATCTAAAAATTGATAAAAGTCATGGATCTGTCAGGTTTTCACGGGACTCCTCCCACTTCTTTCAGATTACTATATTTTTACCCAAACTTAAATATAGATTTCTCGAGAACGGGCTTTCGAGGGCTAACAGCTTTTGCGTCAAAAATCACGTTATGTTATGCCCTCTCAAATGAACATAATTTAATTGATTTCTATTATTACACTATTGGAATGGTTTCCTGGTAAGATTGATAGTCTATTATTTATATCAAATATCACTCCTCAAAATTATTGGTGATTATTGAATAAAACATCCGCCAGATCTGGCAACACTGGTCCCAGATGTTTACCATTGTTTTTCTTATTCTACAAAGCATTAAATGAGAGAGAAATTGAGAGAGACTACTCACAATACTTAATTATAAAATTGCACTCGTGCGTAAGAATAATGGTAGCTAAAACCCCACTGCTAAAAAGAAAACATTTTTTAAACAAATGACGGGGGGGGGGGAGTTCAGATATATATATATATATATATATATATATATATATATATATATATTTTTAATGAAATTTAAAATGAAGGACAAAGATGAAATTTAAAATGAAGGTAATTTAAATGAAGGACGCCTATGGTACGGGCTCCTAAAATCACTCTGCTATAATGGATATGGATATAGCATAAAATATTGGAATAATATAATTTCATATGAGCTGTAATTTATTTATCTATTTATTTTTATTTTTTATTTAGTTACTTATTTTTATTTAAAAGTAAAGAAAGTAAAATAAAGTTCTTTATTTATTATTATTATTATTATAGCGGCAACAAATACAAATGAATATTTTTCTTAAAGTTTAATTTATCACTTTTTATATGATATTTAGTGCTTATGAATTTAAAATTTGTCTTTATATAGTTCAAAATATTAGCAAAACTTAATATCGATTTAGCGAATTTTCAGTATAACGATTTTTTCTTTCTTTGTTGGATTTAGCGATTTCATTAAATAAAGATCCGACTATATATATATATATATATATATATATATATATAAGATTCATTAAAAAATTATAAATAAAACGTCACATGTTAAACAAAATATCAAGTTATATATGAACAAAAAATATTCAAATCTGATCAAAAGCTTTCATGCGAAAAATGCAGCCATTTTTAACAAAAAAGTCTGAAGTCTGAAATAATGGCGAATTTCTTTTTTTATTAAATTTTAAATCCATACTTTAGAACAGAACATTAAGGGTAGAAACTTGGCAATTTTTCAAATTCAAAATTGAATTAAGAAGTTATCCTTCTATAGATAATAAATTATTAAGTTAAAACTTTAATGGTTTTTACTACTCTTTTTTTTTTTTTTTTTTCGAGTTTTTAAATACTATATTCATGGTTGATTACATACTTAAATACATACACACATATGCACACATTTAAAAAAAATCTTGTCGTTCTTTTACATTTTAAATTTATTATGATGCCAAAAAATGATGCCAAAATTATTTTTTGATTGATGTCATAAGAAATTAAAAAAAAAAAAAAATTCTGTGATATTTAGATAAATTTTATTTTGCCCTATAAAATACGATTAACTTATCACATCTAGTAATGTTATTAATTGGTAATGTATTTTATGTTGATACTACAAATATTCTAGGAATAGGTAAATTTCCTCACAATTTACTCTTTTTTTATGGCAAGTGTTTGAAACATTACTCAAACCTTCAATAAGATTGCTTGCGCGGACTTTAAGAAAAAAAAAAACTACTATGGTTCTAAATTTACGAGAGAAAAAAAGAAGGAAAAAAACACACACACACAATTCAAATGTATATGCAAAAATTGTCTGTATTATAAATATATAATGTATGAAAAAATTTGCTTTCGGCTTTAATTCTTTACATATTTATTTTAGACATACATAGCAAATTAGAAAGATACGTAAAAAAAAAAAAAAAAAAAAAAAAAATACAAAATTTAATTAAAACAATCAAAAATTTTACTGTATTTCATTTCAAGGATTACAAGATTTATCCCACCCCCGCAGAAAAAATTCCTCTACCATATACAAAATGACGTACAAAGTGATGTACAAAAATTCATCATTCTATCGCAAAATATTCTAGAGATATGTTTAAACTAACTTGTTGAAGGATTAATCACAAATTAAAATCTAAATGTTTTTATTCATTGACATTATCATATTGTTTTTACTGGTAATTTTTGTGTCACCCCTGAAACGTAATCTGCGGTTATGCTTTGTTCCCCATGAAAATTGTATTTCATGTAAGTGTGTCCAGAAATTATAAATTAAAACGAATAAAAACAACTATTTTTATTTCACACGTTATTGTATTTGTAACTCGACAGTTAATATATCCGTTGCCAAAGCTGAAACGGTGCGATGGTTCATCTGCTCACACGCGCCTGGACAAAAGAGAAAAGGCGAAACAAGATATTTTACTCGGCATGAAAAGAAAACCAACCCTTTGAGTGGAAAATTGTTTTATATCTTATCAAACATAATTTTGTTTTAATATACTAGTTTACTAAATTTCAAAATAATATGAAGTAATAATTTTTTGATGTGTTCTTCTGAATAAATATATTTTTTGCGTTCTAAATATAAAATGATAACTTTTATCTGTCATATTCTTCAAAATATATCTTGAATAGATATATATATTTTGCATTCTAAACGTTTAGTTATTCCATCTGGAGTTTTCAGAAATAAATGATGCATTTCAGTACACAAAGTGCATTATATTTATATTGTCTCTTCTTGTGCACCGAACACTTAAACCTTTCATGTATTTTACACAGCAATACTCGTAATTGGTGATTAAGATAGAGATAAAAGGCTAGTTACCTCGTAGATGGCAAGGAAACACACTTTATACACTGCGAATATTCTCGTATATGGCAACGAACGTTTTAAATAACTTTGAAAAATCGAAAATATCTGAAAAAGTGTTTCAATCGTGATGAACGGAGTAAATAATTTTTAATTTCCTCATGCTACTCAAGAGAAAATAAGCGAAGCTTGAAACCATCATTGGAAAATGTCAACAAATTTAATCAAGTAAAACAAGAAAAGTGCTATGAAAATTCGACTAAAATAAACTATTCAATTTGTGCTCATTTATTTTATTTATTAAAAAAAAAAAAAAAAAAAAAAAAAAAAAAAACCATCAAATTTGAAGTTATTACATATTAAAAAATAATTTATTTCTTTTACCTATATAAATAGTGATGTAAGTGTACATTTATTTTATTGAAAGATGGTGGATATCTTGAATAATAAAAATTCATACTCAACTTCATTAAGACAAAATCGGCATATTTTAAAAATAGAAGGATCATTTTAAAATTATGTTTGTCAATGATAACTAAAATTTATGATAATAATGTTGTTTTGCTCTCGAAGCTGAAAGACAAGAAGTGCCGGGTTCAATTCCAGGTCACGCTCATTGACGTAGTTGTACAGAGTTTTTCGTGTTTTTCTGTAAAACTTTCATGAATGCGGGCTAGTATCCCTTAGAAAGACCCCAACAAAGGGCATCCTCCCTTAGACACGGATCCCTATTATAGACAATTTTCCGTAACCCGAACACTACCTGTTAATAATGCTTAATTATAATGAGACAAGCGGCTTTCACGGTTACATTCCTGAAATTATTTTCTGAAAAATCATGATTGTGTTTATTTAGAACATTTCATTATAATGCTCAACTCGAATTTATATTCGTAACATTAAACATTTCATCTCCATTATCTTTTTCAATATTTAAATATATACTTTCCAATCTTATATAATTGCTGAATAGAGCTCAACTGTTACAGAATTTTGAAAGCAAATTTACATGTGTCTTGCGATTACTCATTGCTACATCGTTGGTAATTTCCCATTTGTTATTATTCTTTGATTTGTTCTGCTTTCAAATTCGTTTTATTTTTCCTGACAAGATCAGTCGTATTCTATGATATTCGGTTTAATATGTCCGCTATAGTTTGAAATCATTCATTTTTTTTTTTTTTTTTTTTTTTTTAATGCTCTGTGAAGAATTAATTATACGAGCCTGATGAAAAGGTTTTTCAGCTTTTGATCATTTTTCAATCTTTCAAACAGTTTATCATTGTTCCTTTTTCTTTCTTTCTTTTTTTTTTTTTAAGAATCGTTTTTAGATTGATATTCTTATTTATTGTTTGTTTGTATTTTATCAATCTATTTTTAATATATTCATTGTTTATGAACATGGAATTTTATGGATAATAATAAAATGAGTATTGTGATTTATATATATATATATATATATATATATATATAAATCTTTAACATAACTATTACTGGATATATCAATATTTTTGGATCCTGGTTATTATTCTGACATTTGATTATCTGCTTTCTTGTATTCTACAATCATTGTAACAATTTATATAAGCATAATAATATTTTTTGACTCTATAAAATTATAATATATTTGATAGCTTTGCAGTGCACTGCATATACTTATGCCATTTTCTTACACTTATTAATAGTCAAGTATTTAAAATAGTCTTTTGTGCATAATCCGAACACACTCTTTTGTTTAAAATACTTCTCTTTAAAATATTAAATTTTACTTGCTTTCTATTATTGGAAAACGCAATATTGATCTTTCTCTGTATGAAACAGATACTACATTATCATACATTATATACCAAATTGTCTTTCGCTTTACGCTAGAGCGACCATATTTTTTTCGTTGAATTTGAGGACAAATATGGCGGTGTCCTCGAATTTCGAGGACAAAAAATACATAAATAATTAAATCACCTTAAATTGTAAAAATTTAGTAATTTTTATGTATAAAGCACCTAAAAGAACTTATTTCAGCTTATTTATTATACATATAATAAATTACTATAATGAAACATTAATAACTTTATAACCGGCGTCCCCAAATGTGTTGCAATTTTTGGGGGAATAAAGTAGTTTTTGAGGATTGTCCCCGAGATTCGAGGACGTATGGTCAGCCTACTTTACGCAGGTCTTCTTAATTTTTCCTAGGTATAGACTTGAAAAGTCACATTTAAAAAAAGTTTAAGAGAACACAGAATATTTGATTTATCATGAGTTTTTATAGAAAAAGTTCCTTTTTTAAAACTATAATTCACAATGAGTAATAAACTTCTATACTCTTCCCATATTATATACAAATTCTTTGCTATTTTAGGAAGTTTTGATTTTTCATCTTTCACGTAAAGTCAGTTTAGAGATTATGTAAACGAGGTATGCTAACGAATATGTGCTAAATGTTTTATTTTTAATATATTTAAACTTAAATATATATATATTTATATATTTATATATGTATACATGTATTTAAATCAACAGTTTAAAACAAATTTACTCTTAGGCTTGTAATGTAGATAAAAATATGCCATTTTGCATATTTCTTCATTTTATGTATGTTTCAAGTGTGACAAACTAAAAACAGTGTTATTTTTGTCTAATATATAGAATTCGTACTGTTTTCGGAAAAAATTGCAAAAGTTCTTTTAGACAACTTTAGGCAAATTTCGTCGCAGAAAACTGTTTCTGTATTATTAAAAAGCATCCATGTTGTTTTACATAAAAAATATTTGAAGTAATACTTTGTACAAAATTGAGATAGGCCCAAGAAAGTTAAGCTTGCTTTTACCTTCAGTTTCAAACGAAAACTTTTCAGAAAGTATTATTAAAGGAGGTTTTATTGCGTCTAAATATATCTTATAACTTCATTTATCTATTTAAAAATGCAGCTTTTAAATACTCAATAGGAATTATAATTTTTGTTTGTTTGTTTGTTTAAATATTTTATTTTTTAGATTATAAAAGAACCTTTGAGACTTTTCAGAGCAAGAATCTTTATACAATAAAAGAACGTTTTCACTGCCATAATTTGTGTAAATATTTGAGATGCCACAGACTTTGATCGATATAGCAAGGATATTTGCTTTTTATGAAATCTTTGCATAAAAAGCGACTGGATAAAATCCTGTTTATCTAAAAGATTTAACATTTTTTGAAAAGTTTGACCTCATTGAAAGTGTATTTTAAGCTATCAATTATAATTCAAAGGAAGTCTTTGTTCGGAGATTTGATTCTCGTTTTATATTGCATCCTGTGACTGATCAATAATATTAACTTTAACTAGAGCGGAAGTTATTTTTTTTTTTTACTTATTTCTTGATCAAGATGACCATTTGTATTTTTAAGAGTATGTAAAGTGTATTTATGGGATTCTCTTAGGATCCCATTTTGTGTATTTTCGCAAAATACTTGATCAATACACCGCTAGAAAGATAAATAAGTAAATACAGAGTGAAATCTTTCGAAAAGTCCACCATGGCCGGTTTTTCCGGTCCCAAATTACATAACATTAATTTACCAAAATTAAAAGTAAATGTGTAAGTGTGAACTTTTTTCAGGATCACATTATGCGAGAGCGAATAATTTTATATTTCTCTTGACGTGAATTGACCACTGCTTGTCATATAACTGAGTTTAATCTCCATAAGTGTAATAATGACACTGCTCTCCATGAAAATCGGCCCAACACCATTTTTGCAAATTCTTATGTAAAGTGACCACCTGAATTCGAATATGAAGCCCATTTTGCCCTATCACCCTCTGTTTTTTAGGGACGCCCCCCCTTTTTTTTTATCATTTTTCGGTAATTTTATGGCTATAAATTTGATTTGTAGGGGGGGGGAGATTATTTTAATTGATAAATATCTTCTGAGGGGTTACAGAGTTGGAAAATTCTAAAATATGAACATTTGCAGAAAGGGGAAAATTTGGGGGGGGGGGAGGATTTGCCAATGAAATTATATATTACATTTGCTATATTTTAATAATCTTTTATTATTATTATTATTATTTATAATACATTACATATTTTTTTTTTTGTTTTTAAGTGTTAAAATAATTCTTTTCCATTCTCCAAATCAAAATGGCCATAAATTTACCGAACAGTAATAAAAATTCGGGGAGGGGGTTGGCATCCCGCGAAAATGGTAGGTGATTGGGCAAAATGGGGGTCATATTCGGATTCAGGAGGTAATTTTACATAAGAATCAGCAAGAATGGTATCAGGGCTTGAAAAAACAATTTTTTTTTTTTTTTTTTTTTTTTTTTTTTTTGCAGCGCAGGGTAATCTGTGTTTAGAGAGAAGTAACTAATATGACTTCATCTTTCTCAATGTGATGCCCCATCGAAATATACCCATCAAAAATATACAGATGATTCTGTATGGCTTATAAACGTATGTACCTATTTGCAAGTCAATCATGTGATTTTTGCGGGCGCTGTCGCGGTACACACATACAGTCACCAAAAACTTTTTAAGTCTCAATGAGGAGACTTCCACTGACAATTCGTCAATAAATTCAAAGGTTTCTAGAAGAATAATTTTGAGTTTAAGAAACATAATAAAAGTATTAAAATAGCCAGGATTAAAAATTAAAATCTGAAATCAGTATTTCTTTTGCCAGGAAATTTAAGTAGAAATTTATAGATTAATAAAGATTTCATTTTTCCACTCAGAAATTATACAAAGCTGATCAGTTTGTTTCGGTAAATAAATAAATAAATAAACTACTATTACAAAGCTTTCAAAATCCATACAGACTAATATTAATGATTATTACAAAGCTATGTAGAAAATAATGTAAATTTGAATATTAGTTAAAACTATTTAATTTATAAAATTTGGTGTCTGAATTAATATTTTCTGAACAATATTGAAAAGCTACTTCACTAAAAGTTGCTTTCTATATGACAATATGAGTGTCCTTCATAGGGAGGTTTCACTGTTTATCAAACGAAGTAAGACAAACAATACCGAAAAAGCATTGAGGCCATCATCATGGCAACCTCTTAATATAGGTTAGAAGTAGAATGTTCTTTCAAGTCCTTTTAGTAAAATATTAAAAGAAAAAAATACTAAGGTTACTTAAAACATTTTATTGCTTTTACCTTTACAATGAGGGGCTCTCCTTATGATCTTCACAAAAGTTTTGGGTCTTGTTTGGTATTTACTTTATTTTATTGTTTTAATGTTTTGTTTACATTCCTGTTACTTATTACTTTATAGTTATTTTACTTTTCACATTTTCTTATGCTACATGTCCTTGGTCATCAAATATGTAAATATATATACAGTAACCGCCGCTTAATAAATTCACTGGTTAATAAAATCAGCCGCTTAATCTGATCAAATTGCCAGGACCGGAATCAAATCAATACAAACTACTTTTAATTTTTTTTTTTTTTTTTTTTTTTTTTTTTTTTTTAAGAAAAAGAAATTAAAATACAACAAATTCTCCGTTATCACTCATATTGTCGAAGATTTTACATTTGCAGCACAATTACAAATTAAACATGTCCCATAACTTATTTTCGTAGCAATTTCAAGGAACGCATTCTTCAAAGCGCAGTAATAAGTTACAAATTTGATTTGAAATTATATATATATTTTTTAATTTCTAATCATTAAAAGGCAAATTTTAGTTTTTATTGTGAAATTACTATATGAGGTTTAAATGGAAAAAAAATTAAATTTATAAGAACAGCGTGAACTTTTGGTAAAGTAATAATTATTTTTCTCAAGGGAAAGCGCATGGAAACTTAGAATTCGTTTAATTTACTTATATCGAAGGAAAGATTAATTAATTATCTATCAAAAATTAATTAATATTGTTTACTAATTCCATTATTCGTTACCTTTTCAAGTTTCTTTTCAAATTCAGGGAAGTAATACCTTTTTCTTAACTGCAGGAACGTTCGCCAGATATAAAAATCAGCCGCTTAATAATATCATTTTGGCTCAAAACGAATGTGATTTTAATAAGCGGTGGGAACTTTACAGGTTTTTTTCAATCTTTTATGTTTTTCTTCTTCTTTCAATATTTTATGTTTATACATATATATAGGTCAGTTTGTTTCATGTAATCATTGGACATGCTATAGAAAAAAGTAATCTTAGAAAACAATCTATTTCTCAAATATTTACGATTCAGCTTTTAACTTTTCCTAAAGCATCGAAGTTCAAATTATTATCATCGTTTCCCCTTTCTATGAGGAGATTTGTTGACTGAAGCCCTTTGCACGACACTTGTGATGTTTCACCAGGCTTCACAAGCTTTTAACATGTTAACTCTCTTTTCAGACAAATATCATTCATAGCAGTTTTTACGCATCTTTTAACAGCACGCATAACATGTATTCTTGGAATCCGATAATTTTCGATAATTTGTACATTTTTTTTTTCTTTATAAACTATAGGATTATTCTCGTAATAGGATTCTGTAAAGCACCGTTGAAATCTATTGCAAGTTAATATCTATAAAGGAAATGTGTTTTATTAGTTTCAGGTAGGGACTGTTTTAAGATTTGTTCTAAAATAAAGAGAAAGAACTAAATTTAAGATTATAAAATGTCATTATTTTTGAGCTTTCAAATTAACTATATATAAAATTGTAAGAAATTGTCTTTTTAAAAAAGGACTAAATTACATATTTATCCGAGCATTTAATTTAAAATCAGATAAAAATTTGTTTTCTTTTGTTTAATTCTGAATGACATAGAATTACATAATCTTGAAGTAAATTATAAGAAAAAATTAAATTATTAAATTTATTTTTTCTTTTTTTACTTATTTTTATTTCATTTTTCACGCGCACTTTTTATTTCCTAATTCAAAATTATAAAAAAAAAAAAAAAAAAAAAAAAAAACTTTTTCGATAGTATTTGTTTCTATACTGATTATTATTAATTTTCTTTTCTTTTTCTTCCAAAAAAAAAAAAAAAAAAGAGAAAGAAAGAAAAAAGAAATAAAGAAAAAAAAAATGATTTTGATGAAATCAAAGCAGAATTTAGTTTAGGACGGAGGACTATTAGTTTTTTTTTTTTTTTTTTTTTTTTTTCAAATTATAACATCGCTTTCAAATTATTCAATTATATTTTCGATAAATTTTAGATTTCGATAAATGCCCAACTATCGAAAAATGACACCGAAAAAATCCCAGATTGAGACTAATAGTCCTCAGTCCTAATAAAATATGACATTAATTCATGGTGCATTAAAAAAAAAAAAAAATAGTTATCAAATTTGCATTTACAAGATAACGCCTATTTTTTCTTGTTATTTCATTTTATGTCTCAAACAACAACAACAAAAAAAAAAAAAAAAAAAAAAACAGCGTAAGAAAAAATGTGATAAGATCAACTTGATACGCACATGTATGATATTTTTAGTAAAAAAAAAATTTTTCGATATCCAAAACACCTCTCTTTCTTCTTTTTTTATCCATCATACACGTAAAAAAGTAATGAGGGTGGTTACTCATCATCGTAAAATTTTTGTATTGTAAAAATATTTGTAAGCGAGTAAACAAAGATTATACACTATCTACCAGTAAGTATTTGGACACTTTCGACGTTAGACGCTTTGTCAAATATGTAGAAAATTTCTCGAGGAAATATCTTGAAACTTTGAGAGTATAAAAAAACATGTTGTACCTCATATATTTCTTTCAAAAGTTTTGTCCTGAAGAGGAAAAGGGGACCAATAAAAAATTAAACAAAAGTCAAAATATTCTGGGTCACCCTGTAAAAAGCAATGCTTGAAAGGCGTTTTGGCCGTAGTATGTGATTATGAGGATTCTTCTAATTATCTACATAAATTTTTATGAGACTAGCACATATATTCATGGAGATATAACGGTTTCTTTAAAAAATTTGCCAAAACAAAATCCAATTTTTTAATTATAACACGTAGGGTATTAGACCAGTGCAAAACCATTTTTAGAAAACCTGACATACTAAATTAGACACAGAATGCAAAAATATTAAGTATCTTACGAAATATGAGCATTTTTACCAAATTTTTTTACTACACATGCGCACGCTTTAAAGAAAATTCATTTGCATAATTTAATAGTCAAAAGCATTGAGCTATTTCTATGAAAACCCCAAAGAAATATCGTGTAAATTCAAAAAGTTATGAGAGACAGAATGAACAGAAATTCGATTTCTTTCAAAATAAAAGCTAAACTATAAGGGGTTTTACTCACATTTTTATTTTTATTTAATCAATGCGCAATGGTAATAGAATGTTCGCTGATTGTAAATAAATATTGATAAAAACCCCTATTATCTTCCTTGTTTTTTTAGAGGGACTGAAATTCTCTTCCTTCTATAACTTTTGACTTTTTTTTTTTTTTTTTTAATTTATACGACATTTGTTTGGGGTTTTCATATAAGTAGCTCAGTACTTTTGGTTATTATATTATGCAAATGAAATTTTCTTAAAGTTTGCGCATGCGTAGTTAAAAATTATTTAGTAAAAATGCTCATATTTTGTAAAATATTTAAAATTGTATTCTGATTGCAATATGGTGTTTCTAATGTAGTACGCCAAGTTTTCTAATGGATTTGCACTTGGTCTAACACCCTACGTGTTATGATTAAAAAAATGCAATTTTTTGGCAATTTTTTAAAGAAACCGTTATATCTTCATAAACATATGTGATAGCTTCGTTAAAATTTATACAGACAATTAAAAGAATCCTCGTGATCACATACTACAGTTAAAACGCCTTTCAAGCCTTACTTTTTATAAGGTGATCCAAAACGTTTTGATTTTTGTTTGATTTTTTTTTTTTTTTTTTGTCCCTGTTTCCTCTTCCGGACAAAACCTTTGCTGAAATATATGAGATACACAGTCCAGTCACATTAATGTGACCACCACCTACTTTCCATGTCAGAGTTAAATAACCAATCACAGAAGGCAGGTGGCAGCACAGTGCAGTTGAGCGTATATAAAGGGTGTGTGAGGGCTTCGGAAAACATTTCAATCGTTGGCGTAATGCAGAAACGAAGCGATTTATCCGACTTCCAAAAGGGCATGATCATTGGCTTTCGGGCCAAGGGTGGAAGCATTTCCGAAACGGCTGAGTTTGTGAACTGTTCGCGTGCCGCCGTGGTAAAAGTGTACCGTGCATGGCAAAATGGGACTGTCCAAAATCAGCGACGTGGCAAATGTGGTGCACCACGGGCCATAGATGACAGAGGCGAACGACGGTTGCGGAGATGCGTTCGGGCAGATAGACGGGCTACCGTTGAGCAACTGACCACCAAAATGAACCAAGGGGCTACCAAAAGTGTCTCCCAAACTACTATTCAGCGAACATTGCTGCGTCTGGGCCTCCGAAGCAGACGCCTGGTTCGTGCACCTATGCTGACTGCTGTTCATCGACGGCGAAGGCTAGAATTTGCACGCCAGTACAGCAGCTGGACGTCCACTGAGTGGCGACAGGTTGCGTTTTCGGATGAATCGCGTTTTATGCTCCATCGGACAGATGGACGTTGGCGTATAAGGCGTGAAACCTCTGAAAGGAACCACCCTGCAACCATTGCCGGAACGGTCCAAGCTGGAGGCGGGAGCATTATGGTCTGGGGAATGTTTTCCTGGCATTCTCTAGGTTCACTGATCATTGTGGAAGGCACAATGGATCAATACAAGTACGCATCTGTCCTTGCGGACCATGTTCACCCCTACATGCGCATTGTTTTTCCTCAGGATGATGGCATCTTCCAGCAGGACAATGCGAGGTGCCATACAGCTGCCAGTGTACGTGCATGGTTCGAAGAGCACCAGGATGAGTTTACCGTCCTCCCCTGGCCACCAAACTCACCTGACTTAAACCCAATCGAGCATCTGTGGGACCATCTCGATCGAGTTGTTCGCGCCATGGATCCTCAACCGCGTAATCTAGCGCAGCTGGCCACGGCATTAGAGTCGGCATGGCTCAACATCCCAGAGAACACCTTCAGGGACCTATGTGACTCTCTTCCTGCACGTCTCGCAGCAGTCCGCTCTGCGAAAGGTGGTTATTCCGGCTTTTGACAAGTGGTCACATTAATGTGACTGGACTGTGTATAATAGGCTCCTTTATGCTCCCAAAGTTTCAAGATAATTCTTCAATAGTTTTTCTAATTATTTGACCAAACGTCTAAATTCGAAAATGTCCAAATACTTGTTGGTAGATAGTATATATTTGGCAAGTGCTATATTTACTTTTTATTATAATAGGCTTCGATTGAGAATCTTACTTTTTTTCAGTAAAATAAAGCGCACAAGTATTAAAGAAAGTTTGCTAAATGATTTATTAAGAATATAAATGTTAACTGGAAAAATAATTCCTATTTTAATTGCAAAAAACTTCTTCAAATTCCTTTTAGAACATCTTAACTTTAAATGAGCTTAACTGTTTAATTTTGTTTTGAAAATATTTTTCTGCCTGCTTATTTATTTATTTATTATTATTTTATTTATTTTTTTTCCAGCGAAGACGAGTGTAAAATCGTCGAAAATAGTAGAATGTTAATGCTGTAAAAATAAAAGGTCTTTATTTGCCTTGTTCAGGTGCTGATATTGGTATTAGAATTAAGGCCAATTGCCTACACTAGGGACCTGGGCGTAAGGGTGAATGCACTCGGTGGGGGACTTTCTAAGGGGTCCTAGCCTTTCGGTAAAAACCACCCGATGTTCAGGAAAAACGTTATAGTTGATTCATTGATTGGTAATACGAATTTATATATATATATATATATTAAACCTTTATGAGGAGTATACTCGATAATATGTGAAAAAAATGTCATTTCATCATGACGAGTATACTCGACACAAACAGTTAAATGGTTAAAGACGCCAAAATCTTTGTTTACAATATATTTTTATGTAATATATTTTCTAAATCTCCTACATTTTTTCAGGCAGATTTTTTAAAAACTTATTACAACTTTAAACTTTCATTAAACTGTATTGTTATAAACAGTTGCTTTTTGCTGTCTGTGTTTAAGGCAAATTTTGTAATTTTTCTTATTTAAAAAAAAAATCGAGTGATAGTTTTTCTTAAATAAAAGTGACTTTCTATGAAATATAACCATGAAAGATCTTATCTGAAATACAGCTTTTAAATATTTTCAATGTAACATATATATAATGTCAACTATTTATGAATTATAAACGAAATTCCGGAATGTTCCTGGAAAATTTTGGGTAATGGCAAATAGTTGCTCAATTTATATTAATAATGTTCCTAGAATACATTCTTAAATTTGAGGTATACAGGGTTCCCACTCGTCACTTTTTTCAATACCGGAAATTTTTAATTGCATTTTTTTTTTTTTTTTTTTTTTTTTCTCACGATTAATTAAGGTCACTCGTAAGAAATTATTTTAAGAAAATGCTTTTTGAAATTTCCAGTGCTCAAAAAAGTGAGGACTGGGAACCCTGGATATATTATTAAAAATACTACTAAATTCTTTAAATCAGGAATGATTTACGGAGAAAAACGTATTATTCTGTAAAACCTCTTTAAAAGTTGCAAAAATCAGAATTGTTTCTGATATATAAGTATGGCCAAACATTTTACAGTGACATTTCTAATTGTAAGTACATTTAAAAAGCAGTACACACTTTCTTTGTTTACTCACAATCATAAATCCATTTACTCTAATTTAATGTCTCTTTATCAAATAACCATCTGGCATAGCTTTGTAAAAGTGCTTTTAGAAATTTTTCTTTCTTTACACCGGTAATCTGGATTAAAATTTCTTTCATGTATTGTAGTCATGTAATCACATTTATCTCTAGTCAAATATCATTCATAAAGCTTCCTGGTTTTTCTCTAGCGATCAGCTTTCCAACATTAGTATATTAATGAACTTATGGTTTTTTCTCTTTTTCTTTTTACTTTAATTCTTTTTTTCTTCTTTGTGAGCCTTTTTCTGCTGCTAATGATGTTAAAGAAATGCGAAGAAATTTGAAATTATTTTATTTAGTTTTAAACTGATAAATGGGATTTTGATTTGCATTTTAAATGTGAAACTAAGTATTCTAATTTGTGATATTTGCCTTTTTTATTTTATTTTATTTTAATTTATTTTTACTTTGAAAATACTTGATTTAGATAAAGGAGTTTTACATGTATGACATATTCCTAAATCAGTATGTTTATCTCTCCATGGGAAATTGCGCGACAGATAATTCACGCTTTCTTAATTGGTAAAATCATCTTGAATCTTGAAAGAGCATTTAGATACGATATACGCTCTTTTAATTCCTATCTTTCCTCTCAATCATTTCATGCGTATTAAATTATTTTAAAACGAGGACTTAAAAATATAATTATGAAACATACTAATGAATACCAAGGTAAAAAATTTGTCCGTGACAAACTCTTAAAATTTAGTTGATTTTTTTTTTTTAAGCAGTGGAATTAAAGTAGTTCAAACATTTTTAAATCGTATTGAGTATCTGAATTCTAATGGTTAAAATTAATTGTGAAAGAAAACTGCACGAAGAAAAATATTCATTTTTTAAAATAAATAATTAAATATCAACTAATTTTTTCGAAATTATTAAAAATCAAAACCGCTTTGGAATACTTAATATTATTAAAATTGAAAAATCATTACTTTTCAGAAAAAGAAAGAAAGAAAAAAAAAACTATAATGTACATGCAATTTTTCTCATTTATGAATCATTCTAATCATTATTTGCTATTCTTTCAACATAGCGTGAATATTTTGAAAACGGCACCTTTGATTATTCTTATTAAGGTAACAACAAATATTGAATTAAACTATCTATTATAAAAATTAGTCTTCATGAAATTATAGACAGTTATACACTGTGTTATACAACTAAGCAAATTATTAAATATAGATAATTTGTGATGAAAAACGTAAATTTAGTTATCCATTTGCTTGAAAACAGCAATTAAATCCTTTCCAACGCTAAAAAATGCCACTTTTAAGAACTTAAGGAAAAGAAAAGTAATGCCATGTTGTATTATGAAATTAAATTAATTCGGTGGTCATCCACTAAATGCCTAATATTTTAAAACAGAAAAAAAAAGATATATATATATATATATATATATATATAATATACAATATGTAAAACAACTCTTTAAAAATTGAAATATTGTCTTCATTTTCTTATTTCGTTAAGGCCCTGTAAGCTGAATAAACAGTTTATTTAGTTTATAATGAAATTGTTTTTATATTAAAATTTTCAACGAAAGATTCATTAAGTATTTTTTATTAATTTATATTCATTCAAATGTTTTATTTCTATTAATTTTGCATCATTTTGGTGCGATTTCTATGTTTTATTTTATTAATTGGGAAAATGCAATGCAAGTTTAGTACCTTAATTTATATTAAAATTTGTAGATTTACGAGGAAAGTTTCTAATTAGATCTTAAGGTTATCAGTCAGAGAAGAGAGAGAGAGAGAGAAAGAGAGAGAATCATTGTTTCTCTCTCCTCATGTAATGTTTTTTCGTTGCTTTGTATTTTAATCATGTCTAATTGAAAAAAATAGTGTTTTTCAAACTATGGCTTCTTTTCTTTTCTTTTTTTTTTATTCGACTCTTTGAACATGTCATCTTTTATCTTAGTAAGCAGTATAATATTTATTTTCAAGAATGAAAATTAGAGCTCTCAGTTTACTTAACAAAAGTAATATATATTGTATATATATATATAGGATTCGCTAAAAGTTCCACACACCCCTTCTATCTTGGAAATGCGTCAGAATTATGACAAATGGCGAAACACGCGTTTAATGAATTTGTGGGGGGCATATTTTGGTTAAAAAAAAAAAAAAAATGGGTTCTGGGGTGGCTAGGTGGGTGCTAGGAAAAGCAACTTTAAAATATCAAATAGGATGGTATGCCTTGTGATACATCCCTGGAATCGTCTCTTCAAGACAATGAATTTGATATAAATAGTTTTGTCTTGCGATGATTATTAAAGGAGACACATGAGTTTTCAAAGTTCATGAAAGTTAATTTTATACTCATGTATCTCCTTTAATGATCATCGCAGGACAAAATTAATTATATCAAGTCATTGTCTTGAAGAGACCTTTCCAGAGATGTATCACAAGATATACCCTTTTATTTCAAATTTCAAAGTTGCTCTCCTCCCCTCCCCTGCCCGAAGTATTTTCACTTAAAGAGATCCCTTCGATTTCATTGAACATATGATTCGCCGTGTTGTAAGTGTTGGCCTAAGTTAAAAAATAATAGATTGCTTGCTGTTATTAACTATTATATTAAATAACATAAATAAAAATAAGATACCTACTTTATTATAGTAATTATTTTGTATTTAAAAAAAATAGTTTCAATGAAAAAGGCACGTTCATTTGCCTTTTTTGAAAATTAAAATACGAAAATAATAATTTCAAGCGCCTTTATGTTTGGTTTATTTCCAATAAGAATGGTATGCATGAAATATAAATCTGAAAAATATCCAGATAAAGCTCTAATTTAATATAAAAATATAATATCAAAAAGCTTTCAAATATTTCAAGCAAAATGTCATAAAATTATCTCTTAAATTTCATCTACACACAATCGTTCCAGCAGTATGTATATGTATACTTGCTTTGAATTAGGCTTTATATTTTTAAACACTTCGGGATTACTCCTTAACAGTCTCTTTTATTTATTTATTTATTTATATATATTTTTTTTTCAATTCTTACGCTCCAGTCGCAAAAAACAGGCAAATACGTTTTGACATTTTTTCTCAGTAACACGAAGGGACTTTGATGTTCTTTTTTTTATAAACGAATTTAAAAAAAAAAAAAAAAAAAAAAAAAAAACTAACATGCATCGATCTCTTTCTTTCTTTCTTTCTTCTTTTCTTTCTTTTTTTCTTTATATATATATATATATATATATTCATTATGCGCTAAATTCCAAAATTCCGACACATTTCCGAGATGGAAGGAGGGTGTGGGACTTTTTCACGGACCCGCTATATCTATACACATATTTTGTTGGAAAGATTATTTTCTTTTTTGATATTTTATGTAAAGCTTCTGTAATATACTAAGCTGTGATTTTGCAAGCAAATATAACATGCAGTTATTTGACCACTTGTTTTTGAAGTAAAAATGATATCTGGAGAGAAAAAAAAAGGTATAATTAATGTCTCACCATCATACATTTTTTCTTATACCACTATAAACCATATAGTGACCTAAATTGAAACCAAAAAATAGTTTGTTAGAGAAAAATGTTTAATTCCTAATTAGAATTTAGGAGAAATAATTTGATAAAAGTTAATTCTTAAGTTTTTATTTTCTACATTTCATAATATTTCTTTTACAATTCTAGAATAGAATAAAAGAGAAATATTAATGTAAACCACATTTCGCGAAAAAAATATTTGAACACGAAATTTTAATTTTCCATGAAAAAGAATCATTAATTTTCTTAAAATAATAATAATAATAATGAAAGCATTAAGCAATTAAGTGATTGGTAAAGCATTAATTAATCTTTCACCTCTGAAATAAAATGATAGAAAAAAATTCTATATTGATTATTTAAAAAATATTTAAATTATTTCTGAAAATTATCTATCTTAGCAAGAGCAGTATTATAGGGAAAATGTAGTTAAGGAACGAGAGGTTATATATATATATATAATTTCTAAAACTGATGCAGTTTTAGAAATTTGCAGTTCTATTTTCCAAATTAATTAAATTTCAAATGCGAATTAATAATATTTTTTTATTCATATTTCTTACTGATATTTTTTCAACAAATTATTTAAAACGCAAAATCGATTTATGATATATTTTACAACATTAATTAGATACATTTGTTTAAAATAAATAAATAAATCCACATTCGTCCTCTACTATCAATAAATAAATAAAATGAGCTTTTTTTTTTTTTTTTTTTTTTGTAAGCTTTGAATTTTTAACTATTGAATTTAAAGGAGAAAAAACTTTTTATTTCAGATTATTGGAACAAGGTCGATTTTTTTAAGAGTAATATTTAGTAAAAACATTCATATTTAAAATTAAATATATTTTATTTAGAGATTCAGAAAGAATATTTTTAACACTAATTCTATTAATAAAAGTATTCTAGATTTCGACATATAGATTTTATACAAAATAATATTAATTTTCAGCATTAATTGAGCTTTACAATGCAATTTAAAAACTTGCAAATAAATAATTAAATAAATATAACATAAAAATTATCTGGTGTGCCACTCACACGACTTTCTTTTACCCTGAAATTTAATACTATAAATACAGATTGGAGATTAAAAGGTAAGATAACGAGCACTGTTATGTAAATTTATGTTAAAACAATTTAAATTAGGCTTCGGAACCACTTTATTTGACAAATAATTCTGTGGGGGGAGGGCTGCCGCCCCCTCAACCCCCGTTTCTTTATTGTACCTACATTTATGCAGAAATCAAATCTGTTATTAGATTCAAAAGTTCATTTAAAATTATTCAGACAATTTTCACACGAAACATTCCTTGAAACTTATCAATCTTGATCAAACTTTTCTAGTAACAAACTTATATTACGTTTAAAATACAACATTTGGATCGCCTGAAATTACTTGTTTTTAATTTACTCTAAAAGACACAGACAAAGATCGAACGTTAAAAACTTGACTTCGGTATTCAGGAAGCCTCAAAACATGTAAATATTCAAAAAATCCAATCGATGAATATTTAGCTTAAAAAATATTTTATTTACTATATGGCCATGCGGAATTAATTTCAATTCCTGAACAGCTTTCCTGGACATGTTGAATTATTATTGTAAAGCACTCCCACTAACAATAATAATAATAAAAAAAAAAATATTGACAGCCCTGTATATCTTCTACAGGTTATATACACACCACATGGTGCAAATAAATATAATCCTATATTAATAACACACGGCACAACCTGAAATACACTTCCAATTTTCAAGTATTTTTGTGCAATGATCTAGTTCTTTTGTGTAGCCCTGTAAACGAACAGTGAATGATTTCCAGGCTATATTCTACATGAAACATGTTTTCACGCATATAAAAAATATATATTCGTTTTATTTGGTTTTGTGCAGTCTATAGACGTTAATATCTACTTACCTGCTATTTCCCCCATTGGCGTAATGTGTCTGAATTCTCTTGGGTGTCCCTGTACATGAACTATGTGTTTGATCTGAACGAAAAGTTTAGAGAAGCATCCCTATATGATACACATTTAGAATACCAAGTTTCGACTTTCTGCTATTATTTGTTCTTGAGATATGTTGATAACAGACATACACACCGCTAAAAGTATGATTTTTCGATTCAGGGGACCTCAATCGTGTAAATATAGCAAAATCTCAGTTTCGAAAAGTTGACCCAAAAGCAATACTTTCTCTACCATATATATGGGTAAGAGAAAGTAAAAAATGTTTAAAATAAGAATTTTGTATAACAACAATATAAATAAGAATTTTATAAAAGCATTAAAGTGAGAAAACATGTAACAACTGCTTTAGATCGAAATAATGAACACGACTCTTCATTAGAGGGGAGAGGGAAGTAGGTTAGAGGTCTGCACGGGCCGGGTTCGGGCCGAATTTTTCAATCTGTTCTCGGGCGTGCCGTGCCTGAAGAAATTTTTTTCCGGGCCGTGTCGGCTCAAATCTTTTTCTGGTTTCATCGTTAATCAACGAAAAAGGAAAATGATAAAATATTTCTTCAGTAATTTTTTTCACATAATTTTACAGGCTGGTATATCACATAAAATTTTATATTGCTAAAAAATGTCTGTAACTTCAATTTAATTACTTATGAGTCTGTCTGTTCGCGATCTGATTTTCCGCAAATATTTTTAGCATGTCTCGAAATTAATATATTTTATTTCAAGTAATATTAAATGGTTTCCTATTCAAAATAGTCTGCATGTCACTACTAGCTTGCGCACATGTTCAAATAAAAGAAAGTAGATACATTACTGTGTATAAGGTTTTGTGACCTATGGTCTGTAGAGGTTAGGTGGTATGAAGGCTATAAAAATCTTGCCGCTATAACTTTTTCTCTAAACTCCTTTTTCTTTTCTCCGGTGCACCGAATGAAAGTAGCATCATTTTTAGCATATACAAAAGCCTCTTTTCTATAGAATGTGGTTGGATTACCATTAAAATTTTGTTTACTGGATCACATGAAAGATTCGTATACATTACGGTATATAAGAGGAAATGGTTGAACGTGCATTGTTATTAGTAATAACCATTTTAAATACCGTTCTATATTGTTTGATGAGTTCTAATATTTTCGATTTGATTTTCTGTCTGTCTTTGTGCCTTCTGTACGGCTGTAATAATGAACTTGTGTTTATATATAATTATCTTGTAAAAGTTCAGCAATATTGTTAAAGAAGATTCTATTGCTTCGCTATATAAAACCTCTGCAAAACACATACTAAAAATCTTTTTCATAGAAAGGCATGCATTTTTTTGTTTTTAATTTTTCATATTTTTGAATCGGGCTGGGTCGGGTCGGGCCTGATTTTATCGTTTTTTGTCCGGGCCGGGCCGAGCCCGGGCCTCAAAATTCCGGCCCGTGCAGACCTCTAGAGTAGGTATAAACACAGCGTGAAAAGAACAGTAAATAAAACCAAAACAAGTGGCAAGGTAAAATAAGATAAACAAAATTCTTTTCTGGTGTAGTTTGGATGAAGTGGAAATTAAAAAAAAAAAGAAAGAAAAAGGAAAAAGAAAAAGAAAAGAAAAAAAAGAATGAAATTATATTAAAAGAAAACAAAACAGGATAAATTAAAAATTAAACTAGAAAAATATAGAAAAATGCTTAAGTGAGAAATTTCCAGGTATTGCACGTGAAAGGTGTTGAAATAAAAAATGAAAAGATCTTATTCATTAATAAAACTTTTGGATTTTTCGAGGATGTAAAAAACTTAAGGGAAATGCAAGTGAAAAGAAGAAATAATTTTAGTCTTAAGAAAGTTAAAACAATCACCATATACCAGTGGTGAAAAGCATTGCTTTTATGATTTGCATAAATATACTTTATGCACATATACAAATCTACTTTAGAGCACTTTTTTAGAGCACTACTTTATGCACATATACAAATTACCTTATAGGTAAATTTTTGAACTACAAAAATTTTATTATAATAATAATAATTATTATTATTATTTTATATATATATAAAAGCAATTCCTACTTCATTACATCTGTCTAAATGCAGCTTTTCGAAAGCTCCAGTTTCTTTTAATGGATTTTAAATGTTGTATGGAACTTACGACTCAATATAAAAAGAAAGTAAAAAGATGCTTTACCCAATTAAAATCCATCAATGCGACAGAACCACGAATTATTTTAACATGAAAGGGACAATGTCAAAAGAAAAGTTTATTTTTGAAAGGAATTTGCACTAGCTCAATTTGTAGAATATTTGACTCACAATCCAAAAGTTGTGATTACTATTCTCCAATCCCACAAAGAGTAATTGATTACACTGTAATTGAAAATTTTAAAACAGTCGTTTTGAATTCTTTGTTTTTAGGTTCTTCACTTTTACACTAATTACTAAACACTGGAATTACACATGTACTGCCCAGTGTTCCCAACTTGTACGGATTTTTTTATTTAATAATCACCATTAATTTTGAAGAATGATGTTTAATATAAATGATGGTCGATTAGAGACACATACAAATTAGTCAAAAGCTACAATAAAAAAAATAATTGTGGATATTGAATATAAAAGTCCCTACATGCTGGTAACACTGATACAGTCAATTTTTAAACATGTTCATGGGTTTAAAGGCCCTTTCTACAGATTGAAGTGTCTGTCTTATTAAAATTATTGAAACTTTCTCTGATTTGTTCATTATTACGAGATAAATTAGAATTTTGATGATCAGTCCACCAATGTTTTTAGATATTGTAAGGGCGAATGACTATGATAGTCAAATTCTCTTCTCCTCACAAAAATGCGCTAAAGAAAAAAGATACTGCTAAATTTATACTGAAAAAAATATTAAAATATTTATTTATTTATTTATACATAAATCAGTTATGAACAAAAAATTTACACATAAAAACTATATTAAAAAAAAAAACATATTCGATTCGAAATTAAATATCTTCTCAAATACAATAAGATGTAATTCTAACGAAATGTTTTTTTTTTTTTTTTTTTTTTTTTTTCCCTCTCTCTCTTCTTTAATACTTATTAAACAAACATATTATTTCCTTAACTCAAAAAAAGATAATATCCATTCTTTTTATTAAGAAATGCCTTCAACAAATATTTATTAGATTATAAGAATCAGCAATAAATAGTGAAAAGACCAATGCAATTATCTCAGCACTTTCAGCAGCATTATTAATAACATTTATTAACGCCAGCAAGCTTCCCCATTTTCCAGATCAAAATGATTGCAAACAGGAGAAGAAAGAGAAATGATGATTCCAATTTAATAACAGTGGAGAGAATCAAAATCTACAACTGCATCTTATTTCGCTGTTTGATGACCAAATTAAATGTTTATATGCCCGGAAAAACGTTCATTTACGAGCATATTTACTTATTTCCTTTCATTCTATGAATTTGAATGATGATGTGTACGACTTTTTCTTTTTCTTTCTTTCTTTTTTTTTTTTTTTTTTTTTTTTTTTGTAATAGTTTTGATGGAATGTTTTTCATTATTACAAGGTCAAAAATAGCAAATTTTTATCTGCTTAGTGATTATTTTAGACTGCTTGAGAAGCAGAAAAGAAGCATTAAATTCACTAACGGATGATTTTCATCTACAGAATGAAAAAGCTATTATACGAAGAACCTAACGAGTGTCAAGATTACAGCAAAAATCTAAAGCAATATATCATTTTTAAAAAACTGAAAATTTAAGATAATTGAAAAATTTAGTTGTACTTTTATACCAAGCTATGCCCTATATTTCATAGACATTCTTTGAAAAATAATAAATTCTTTTTTCATTGATCCTTATCACATCCCTGAGTCAATTATGATTTTTTTTTTTTCAAATATGGCATACATTTGTGCTAGATTATATAAAAATTCTTCATCCAAGTCACGCTCATAATGAAGTCACTTCTACAGCAAGTATGTTTGAAATATTTAAATTCATCCATTTTTCTTTCCTTTCTTTAATTAATTAATTATTTTTTAATAAATAATGTAAAACTTCTTAAATTAATGCAATTATATTAGTTATGCCTGAAATATTCTTAATTTCTTGAAAAAGAAATTTACGCGCATACTTTAATTATAATAATTAATTATAATGTATGAGAACCGTCTTTAATTAACGTAACATACCACATAATTATAAAATCAATACTCAAGCTATGAAATATCAAGGCACTTCATAGATAATAAATTATAATGATCATAACTGTGAATACCCGGCTTAATTTAATTTAACACTTATCAGGCCTGAAAGGTGAGGCGTGGAAACTTTTTTCTTTATTTAGCTCAGTAATATAGTCTAATGACATACTGTTATAAAAAGTCGCAAGATAATCAAAAGATTGGGTGTTCCCTCATCTCCAAGGGGAGCTATCAAGGGAAATAAGGTGCGTCTTTTTCCGAAATATGCCATACTGCATCAGTTGCGATTAACATTCCAGGTGGCATTAACCTACCATCAGAGTCAACTTCGCCGACTTTCTGCATGGTTGGCTATGCGAGCATCGTCTTCTTACCCCCCTTGAAAATTGTCCATGTTCTTCAGTGAATTTCAAAAACTGTTCTTCAGTTTACCCGCACGAACAGCATTAATGCAAGGTATATTTATGTGAATTTAAAATAAAAAAAAAATCGTTTCTTTTAAGCATCGTTGGGTGGGGGAATTCTAAGATGAATCAGCATAAGAGTTTCTAACCTTGTTTGCTAAAAATAGCCCAAGGGAAAAAATGAACGGCTGTAAAACATACAATGCATCCAAAGTTAAAAAGCAGAAAATTCATTTGGCCATAGTATGGCATGAGGAATATTTCTATAAATCGTTATTTAAACCCAAAACAATCTGACATTCCGAACTTATAGAATAAATGTTAACGGTTGGTTGATATTCAAAATGAAAAGGAATAAACATTTATAAAGCCACGCATTCTGCTATATCGTAATATTAGTTTACGCTGTAATAACTTGGGAAATTAAGATTCAAACCATTGCTTGTATCACAAAATTAATTCATTAAATTTCGTTGAACTGCTCAAAAAAGTCAAAATATTTTTATTTATTATTTTTTTTACCACCCATTTAGCTTTATACAAAAAAAATAAATAAATAAATAAATAAATAAATAAATAAAAATAAAATAAATAAATAAATAAATAAATAGGCAGACAATGGTTTATGCATTTTGTCGTGTTAACATTCAAAAACCAGAAATGATTCGTGAATATTTTTTCTAAAATATGCAACACTTTACAGAAAATTGTGCAATGATAATTTTCCTCACTAAAAAGCATAAAAAGTTTTATTTTTTATTTAAAAGATTTTTTTTTTTTCTCTCAAATTTATCACTATATAATTTACATAGGAAAAAATAACAGAAACTATTCTTTCAACACTTAACTTTATTAAATAACTCAGAATTAATAAGTTTGTAAATACACTTTCAATATATTTTTTAATATAATTTCAAACATAGATACCAAAATATATAATTAATATGGTCTTTCGAGTTTAAAAATTTGTACTTGATTATTATTTAATAAACAACAGTAAGATTTCTTTTTTTTTTTTTTTTTTTTTTTTATTAAAAACTAGCAGCAACATTCGAAAGTATTTATACACCAAAAGAATTTTACTTGAGAAAAACATTTTCCTTTAGTTTATAAATTTCCCCTTTTCTCGTTCCTTCTTAACTAAAGAAAAGAGTGAACTTCGTTAATTCAGTGAAACTTTCATCTAGTAAACAAATTCTTCCATTTCTTTTTCGTTTTTCAAAACTGGAAGTATTGAAAGATAGATAATCTTTTTTTTTTTTTCTAAGGACTGTTTTCAGGAGTCTTAAAGAAATTCCAGCTTTTAAATAATATATGTATTGGTACAATGGAATTTTTATTGAAAACAAAGTCTGCGATTTTTTCTGACAAAATTATAATTACAAATATACCGATGAATTAAACGTATCCATATTCAATTAATGATGCAAGATTCCTAAATATATACAGTATATCTTAATTGATTAGATAGTAGCGTAGCACACAAAATGCCCCATGAAAGTTTTGTAATTCCATTAATTGCACAAATGATATGTTAAGTTAATATGGGGAGGAAGGGGTTAAAAAAAGGGGGGGGTGATTTTTCTGCTCTTAATTAAAATCTGTGTAAATTCCTTTTTTAATAAGCTTCATTTCTAAATATAAATTAAATGTATTTTGAATAGCTTTTTTTTTTTTTTTTTTTTTTAATTTTCGCTAAAAATCGATGAAATAAAAAGAGAGTGAAAAATAGTAGTATTAACTATAGTTCGTGCAATCGATTAACTATTAACTCTAATAGGTAGAACATTAAGGCTCTTTAAACTGTTTTTTTTTTTTTTTTGTTGTTGTTGTTGATAAATATATATCAGGCATAAAGTATTTGAGTGCGTTTTATTCGACGTAATCATCGAAGATATTTGCTGCTGCTTTTTTATTTATTTATTTCAATATGCTCATATTCTTGTGTATTATTTATTTATTTTTATTATTATTACTTAATTTAGAAACATAGCGGAATATCCAAGCTAATCTTAAATCGATATTATCAACTTTCATTTTCTAGCTGATATGCACAGGGAAATGGGGATATTTTATCCTCTTTGTCTTCTTTTAATAAAAAATAACATTTAGAATCTTTAAGAGCAAATTTCATAATTTATTCATTTCTTTTCATTACGTTGATTAAATCGCGCTTTTCGAATATTTAAGAGGCAATCTGTTGCAAAATTAATCTGATTTCTTTCACATTGATTCTACTTATAGAGTAAATTGAATAAATATAAAATTCAGTAGCAATCTGTTTATTACTCACAAGGAAAGTCTGCATAAGTGCTTATCCATAAAATTTTGAAAAAATTACAGAAGACTCTTCTCATGAAGTTATAGATATATATGTTTAGTTAACAAAAAAAAAAAAAAAAAAAAAAATCGACAGAATCTGTATATATCGTCTATATATACAGAGCTGCCAACCTAATCCGGCAAATTGTTAGTACCGCCCCTTTTTCTACACCACTTAATTTTTAGAGTAATTCTCTTCAAATATATTTACAATGAATTAAGAAAACAAATACTCTAAAAATATGTTGGTGTAGAAAAAGGGGCGGTACAAACAATTTGCCGGATTAGGTTGGCAGCTCTGTATATATATATATATATATATATATATATATATATATATATAAAGATGTAATTTAAATTGGATTATTTTAAATAAAAAATTTATAACTACAATTTTGTCATATAGGGGTGATTCCGAGGTCATGGGACAAACTTGCAGGGGAGGTAGAGAACATTACAAGGATTTAGGATTGTACAGGAACTCATGTCCCCAAACGTCATTTTAACACTTTAAAAACTCGATGTTTTGATCTACTGTATGCTACTAACACCGCCTACTGTGTAAATTTTATTATCTTGCATGCTTCATTATTTCATAAAATCATACACAATGTTCGTATTATTTCAATCACTGCACGATAAAATACATCGATAAAAACATTATTTATTTATTTATGTAAACACTAGCATGTAAAAACTCTTTTTTTTTTTTAAATGCAACATTAGAAAGCCCCGCCCATATTTACGCAAAATCCACCGGCTCTTAAAGGGTTAAAATGACGTTTGGGGACATGGGTTCCTATACAATTCTGAATCTTTGAGATATTCTCTACCTCCCCTACAAGTTTGTTCAGTGACTTCGGAATCATCCTGTACCCTTTTTCATTTATTTATGTATAAATTGAAATCTAATGATCGTAGATTCAGACCTGCCAACCTAATCCGGCAAATCGTTAGTACCGCCCCCTTTTCTACACCACTTAATTTTTAAACAATTTGTTTTCTTAATTCATCGCAAATTTATTTGACGAGAATTACTCTAAAAATTAAGTGGTGTAGAAAAAGGGACGGTTCTAGCAAATTGCCGGATTAGGTTGGCAGCTCTGTAGATTAACAACCATTGATAATTGCCGAGCACTTAAATTGACTTAAAATTTATTTGAGATTTGCGTGTTATATCTTAAAATAAAATATTATATATCTTTTAAATTGCATAATAAATTAAAAGAACATTACAGTTTATATAAGAAGAAATACCAACCAATTATCGGAACGCTTTTTGTATGCTCATAGAAAACCGGTTAAAATCCCCTGGTTTAGAAAGAAATAAAAACAAAAATAAATGATTAAAATGATTTTTAACTCAACATTAAAGCCCAATTTTTAGTATAGCATACACATTAATATTAAAAATATCGATTTTCCGGTCATTAACTTTTTATTCCACGGGTTGGATAAAATTTACCAAAAATTCTTTTTCAGTTCCAGGTGCTAAATTAGTTTATATAAATTTAACAAAAATAAATATATTTATATGATTATAATTTTGTGAAATATGTATATATACAATGTTGATTTATTCAAATTTTAAATAAATTTTTAGTGAAAAATTATGAAGAGTTAAAAGTTTTAAGCACACATAAAATTCAATTGATTGTGTGAGGGAGAATATCGAAAACGTTTTGATTAACCAAAAATCCACAAAAACGAATTTATTTGTATTAGAAAACTCATTGGTATAGATATGTGCTTAATTTGAAGCTGTGGCCCTATTCCATATTCATTCCATCAAACAAAAGAAAAAAATATTTTTTTTATGGTTGATGTTTTTTTTTTTTTTCTTTCTTTCTTTTTTTATTTATTTGAGGGGGTGGGGTGTTAAAAGAAAAACATAACTCTAAAAAATATTCCAGCTTCTGTAGTCGTCTTCATTCATTAAAGGTACTTTTTTAAATGAAAATATTCATAATTTTGCGAAATATTAGGTGTACCGGAAAGTTCTGTCGTTTTGAATTAAAATACTGACATCGGAAATTTATCCTGGATAAAATTTAAGATATTCTTAGGTAACTTATAAGATGGTTATTTGTAAAGTACCATGTAAACACTGTTAAACAAAAATTTCCGGTTTCATTTTATTAATTCAAAACGACATAACTTTCCGGTACACCTAATATATTAACTTTACAAATAGGAATGAGTTGAAAAACTGGAACGAATAATATTATTTGCACACGCACACACACAAAAAAAAAAAAAAAAAAAAAAAAAAAGTAGTAGAAGAAGAAAAGGTGTGAAATAGTTATAACTGTTTAAATAGTTATAACTGTTTACAATTTGATGTTTCAAATGCAAAATAAACGGGATTTCTGAATTATGTCTTAACAACACTCCGCGTATTGTTTTCTAAAACCTTTATTTTTAACTTAAAATTATTTCTTTTTCTTTCTTTCTTTCTTTTTTTTTTTTTTTTTTACATTTTGAAATACGATCTTATTTTTGTAAACTGAAGTTATAAATTAATAATTCAAATTGGTAAAATGCAAAAGATTTTTTAAATAAAATTAAGTGCTAAATATACGCGTAACTTAAGTGTATCTGTATTAAACATTTGTTAATTATACGATAAAAAAAAACATTTTTGAGAAGTAAAATGAAGTACTTTCAATCTCAATTCACTTCTTTATATTATAGAAGCTTGTATAAAAAGTAATATACTATTTCATCGGATAATTTTAAAGTTATTTAATATTATGCTATTCGGTAAACATTTATTTAGCAAGCAATTTTCAGATTTATTAAAATTACTTGCATTTGCATAGCTGCCAATATTTTAATTTATTCCGGAGTAATTTTAGCCCCGCCTCTATTTCGTACCACTTATTTTTTAAAAGTAATTTTTTCTTATTTTATCTAAGTTATGTATTGAAAAAAAAAATTCTGTAAATAAAGTGGTGCGAAATAAAGGCGGGGCTAAAAGTACTCCGGAATAAATTAAAATATTGGAAGCTATGCATTTGGCTAGGAGTTATGTTGCTCGCCAAATCATATAGTGTCTTTGGCTTTTTTGCACTAAATACTCGAAAGTATTTTATTTTTTTTTACAGATTATCTATTAGGATTTCGCCAATAAACTTGACTGATCTTATATTACGAAAGTAAGTAGTATTAATGGAATTTTTTTAGACGTTTCTGAGTATGCGTTTTAAGAAGATTTCCCTTGTAAGAATTGAACCTTTTTTAATGGATGGCAATCTATCAAGATATTCCATATCCTGTAGAGTAAATATATATATATGTATATTACAATAATAATCAAAACATAAACAAAAATGATTATAATCATAAGCCATTTTTTATTTCAGGCGATTTATGTTCTAATATTTATAAAGTGAATAATTGATATAAGTAATAATTGTTATTCGTTCTTTACGTATAGTTTGAGTTAATGATTAGTCATTTAAAATTTAGGTAAACACGTACTTGTCATTTTAATTGGAAAAAGTGAATGTTTTATTTTAGAAAATGCAGCATACAAAAAAAAAAAAAAAAAAAAAACCTGTCTCCTCGTTTCTATAAGAGTTGCGAAAAGCATTTTCTTCTGAACCTCCTGTGAGACTGTGAAGTAAGGGTGTCCAGGAATTCACGTGACAGATCATCATTTTGATCGACTTTTCAGTTTTATTGAAAACACGCACGAAATCTCCATTAACAACCCAGTGTTCATTTCTTGTATGGTTTACACACAGCTGCTGGATGTTTTTTTTTTTTTTTTTTTTTTTTTTAATCATTATTCAGCATAATCGTTATCCAGCTTGAACATTGGTATTTAGAAAAATATAATTATTTGAGGACAATGTAAATACTCATGAAAATATACACAAAGCGTCATTTCTTAACACTGGTGAAAATGTTTCATTAAATATAAAATTCTTTTTCGGAGGTTGTTCTACAATCGGAATGAATTCGAAGTATTTGACAAAAAATTACGAATGTCTTCTTTGGATTTTTTATATCAAGAGGTTTTTATTTTTAAAGGAAGTTAAATTTCAGATGCCCTGTGAGAGGTCTTGATTGCATTTACGTTTTTGCTAATTAAATGGAAAAAACTTAAATTTCGTTAGTCAACTTTGTATTCTTCCTTGCAAACGATTAATAATAATAAAACATTACCGTTGTTCACGAAAAATGGAAAATTAGTCATTTGTTAGTAGTTTTATGCTGATAAAGCCATCTTTTACGATTCATTTCGTGTTAAAAAAAAAAAAAAACTTTTGGTACAAAAGACACAATTCAAAGAAAATCTTTTTGGAAATAAAATAAAATCTTATAGAAATTGACGAAAAATTAAACATGCAAATGACGGAGCAAGAGAAAAGAAAACAATCATAGATTCCCATTTCTCGACCGTGAATATAATACCGTTTGATTGGCAGAAATCTCACTATTTTGGAAATAAATATATTTTTAATAAAATATTTTAATATTATGCAACATGAGATAAATAAGCTGCAGTGTAAAACTCACCTCCTAACATACTAAGTTTTGTGACCATGAATTATACACTGTAGACAATTCAAATTAGGTAACTAAAAGTAATAATGATAATAATAATTATTATTATTGTTATATTTGCCATTTACTTTCGTTTCGTTCATGTCTATTTTGTTTGTTAATTCCTTACATAATATCTGGGAATGCATACTTTATTTTTTAGACACGGTATCCAGCAGTTTAAATCATAAACACGTACAAAGAGAGTTTTTTTTTGTTTTTTGTTAAGGATGGAATTAGGAGGGTCATAAAAACTTTTACTAAAAACATAAAAGTAATGAAAAACTACACAAGTTTTGGAAGCATGCACTAAAATAAATTCTCCTTTTATATCTTTCTTACTGGCTTACACAAATTACTTATGAAATAAATAATTTATTGTCTATATTTACTTTTTAGAATACATTGATTGGTTGTTAAAATTATCGACCACCGTATAATAAATACATAAACTTTTTTGTTGTCCAATGCTTTTATTTGGGAGAAATAACAAATGACACAACCCTTGTCGAAAGTTTTTTTTTTTTTTTTTTTTTTTTGCATTTGACATCTGAACATATATCTAAGCAAAGTATTCGTGACAGCGACTAATAAAACTTCGTCTTGTCTTTCTTTATTTTATCCTGAAATAAATCACAAAACGAAACGTTTGTGTATAATAAGCAATGCATTTTGTGGTTTGGGGCTAAAGTAAAGTTTTCAAAGAAGCAACTTTGATATTTAATTCGGTCTTTAAAGAAAAAGAGGAAATTCATTTTGTCAATATCAATAACATTTTTTTTTTTTTTCTTATATTCTTGCGTATGAATAAAATCTGTTTTATAACCCAAGGGGCTGCAAGAGAAGAATTTATGTTTTGTTGAATTTGATAAAAATTATCATAAACTATTGTAATATTTATCTTTTCTGATTTTACAAGGTATCTAAGAGCATTTTATGTTTTTATATCGTAGAACATATTAGTATTAAAAAGATTTTTGCAAACAAAACATTATATATATTTTTTCTTTTATCCACACAAAAATGAATATTAAATACAATTTTAAGAAAGAATATTTGCATTATTTTATGCATTCAACTTCTAAAAATCTTAAATATAAATTAGTATTTTAGTATTTCATTATAACTGTTGCATTTCTTTAGTTTAAATAGACAATTTTTTTAGAACTAAGAATAATGTGTGCCAATTAATCTTGTATGATATGACTCCAAACAGTTATTAAAGAAAGAAAAGTAAAAATGAAGCAACGAAGCAATGGAACGCTGCGTAAAACGTTTGCTTGTTTTGCGCATATTTGATCTTTAAATAATGATTGACAATTTAGGGATGTTTTGAAGATAAAACGCTAAGAAACAGAGAGATTTTTTAAAATTATTCTTGTTTATATATAATAAACATATAATGATTAAAAAATGAGCAAAAATTTAAATATGATTATTAAAATAATACACCATGCTCTTCAATGTTTAATTAATTGTGTATGCTTATTAATTCCATTCCCAGTATGTGTACACAATTGATAATTTTAATGTTAAATAAACTCGTTTAATTGTGGCCTCTTCCCCCATATATACGGGGAAGATGACACCAGTTATGAGATAAGATACAAGTACAACAGTAAATAAGAAAAATAAAACAAACATTGGAACATTGGTTTCTTTTTATTTATTTTACCGTTTCCGGCCTCTTTTCAATTTTCTCTGGCTTTTTTCCGCATAGTTTAAGACCACTGCCGCTTGCTTCTTACACCTAGATGGTTTATGTTTTCTGACCATAGGAATAGGGCTGATTGCTTCTAGACATCCCGTTTTTTGTGCTGGTGGAAGCAACTGCTGGTGAGAGCCGACTGTCTCTAGTTCTGGTGGTGGAAGCAACTAATGGTATAGGCCCACATGAACTGTTGGTGGAAGCAATTGTTGCTGTAGGCCTATTGTCACGTGCGTTGTTTGCAGAAACAACAGCTGTATTATTGCTGGAACAATCAGAGATAAAAACGCATGATCTAGGATTGCTTATGGTTTTATATGGTTAAATTCCAGTTGCTGAAAACCCAGAATTTCCATTTCCTATTGTGTTGCCTTGCTCCAAGGAATATTCAAGGAGATCCAAACTGAAGTCTTGAAACTTTATTAAAATAATAGTATTATAAAAATGGTAATTATTATAATATTATAATTATAATGATTAATTCCATTTATATTTTACACTATACTACACAGTATATGAAATAAAACATAAAATTTAAATCATGTTGCATCTTTCCCCAAGTATGGGTTGGAGATGCCACATGCGATTATTTTTTTTTTCCGATATTGCTGCAAGGTTAATTCCGCTTCTGCTTGCCTTGTGTGTGTGTAATAGAATAAGGAACTCACTTCTATTGATAATATCTTATATAAAATAAAACATCCGTTTATGAACTATAAATATGAGCAACCGAATATTATAAAGGCTTTACTTAAGCAGCTATCACACGGAAGATCCTACCCTCTGAACTATACGCTAATACCTCTCCGAATAATCGAGCATCAGGTAATAGGGTTATTTTGAAGACTAAAATGAATTAAAAAAAGCATTAACAATTGGCTACTAATCGCTCACTATTTCATGTTTTAAACGCACTCTGATTTTCTCGCACTCCGATTGGTTGAATACGAGCTAACATCTAGCGTAGGAGATTTAGTCAGTCATAAGTTCGTCATTGACAAAGGTAGGAGTGGGAAACTTACAGTCGGTAACAAAAGTGTCCGAACACAAGCAAAAATTCCTATGTAAAAAAAGTACACTTCATACGGTTTTGTTAAATAAATCCTTGTCGAATCCTGTTCTTAGTCAGTGTAAGAATATTATTCGATAAGGATGTATTTAACAAAACCGTATGAAGTGTACATTTTTTACACAGGAATTTTTGCTAGTGTTCGGACACTTTTGTTACCGACTGTACCACACGATGCGTTTTCGACCGTTTGTCTCTCGAAAAACCTGTTTCAGGTGGTTTCGGGAGAAAGTATCTGATACTGCTGATCGTATGAGAGTACGTGTGATAGCAGCGTTACAAGGTTAAATGCTCACGAGATCCAAAATAACGGCGATTAAAGGCGATATATTAAGAAAAGTTCGCAATCCACGTGCTCACTGAGATTCGTTGGTTGGTCGGGTTTAACATCGCTCTAGTACTGCACTGTGGGTAATTGGCGACGGTCTAGGACGCACCTCTAAGGATGGTATGGAGACATGAAATCACAATTTTGGTTCCTCCGCGGAGGGGATGACTCCCTTCACGTGCTCACTGAGACAAGACTCTTCACACATGCTGGTCAGTATTACCATCTGTTAACATATAAAAGGGCTAGGGGTAAACTTGTGTCTTCTCCCGAGTTACCCTATATATATATACAGATGGGTGACAAAATATTGTGACCACTTTCGATATAACACGTTGTGTCAAATATATTAAAAAATATTTCAATAACCTAGTACACTAGGTTCTTCAAGTACTAAAAGAACCGGTCCCCAAAATGTTATTGGAAAATATGTGGTCAAACATCTACTTCACACACATAAAGTTACAGAAGGTTTCTTCAAGAATTCTTTTACGATATTTGACTAAACGTGTTAAGTCGAAAGCGGTCACATTATTCTGTCATCCATCTGTATATTTATTCAAAAAGATTGAAACAAATGTAACCTGAAAAAATGTTTAAAATAATTCATGAAAAAAGAATAGGGGGAAAAAATGCTGCATGTCAATTTTTAAAAAGCTACACATTTTAAATTATTATAGAGCTCCTCTAGACAAATTTGGTCAATTGGAAAGTTTTCCATTCAGCAAGACCAAAAAAAAAAAAAAAAAAACTGCATATCTGTACTTTTAAAACTAACTGAATTATGATACAGAGGAAATACTGCCTCATGCCATTTTTTCGTATTACTTTAAAGGTTCTTTATTAGATGAAAATAGGGATCGTATACAAACTAATAATGCACATTTTTAGATCAAAAATACGACAACATGTATAAAAAAAATTCCAAACGCACTTCAGTAAAGCTTAAATCGATAGAAATAAACATTGGTCTTCCACGCGCATCCTGGGATGCCTGCCGTCTACAATTTTGTTTTATGCTTTTTAGCTTGTGGGGCAAATATTTTTTTTTTTTTTTTTTTTTTTTTTTTTTTTTTTTTTATGTTCATACAAATTAATAGGCATTTTATAAAATGTATGTAAAGAGAAATCGCGATGTGTTTTTATATCATCTGATGCTATAAAAATTTAAATACACACTGAGAAAAATAATACACCGCCTTCATCTAGAATGAATACGTAGTCATTTTCGGTATCCCTAAACTAGAAATATAGATTTCTAAGCTATGCATATAAGGTAAACAAAGAAACTGAGCAGACGAAACGCTCGAAAATTTCTAGTCCATATTTTTCCAGATGATCTTAACCATGATAATATAGGCAAACACTCTAGAATTTTAATAAGGGTTCCTAGAACTTGCTAGCAACGGGAAGTACAATTTATAAGGATGACACGGAACTATCTTTAACAGAGATGCAAATTATTTTCTTGATGTCAATCATAGAATTCTTTTTCAGAACACAGTTATACAGTACATAGATTTAGAACTTGTGAATTTCAAATTTAGTTTTTTATGTAAAAAAGGGTTTTGTAAACTTTTAGTTCAACAATTTTATATAGTCTGAAATTTTTTGATACAAATATTAGAAACGACTGAAGTACAGTTAAATGAAATACAAATATATAAACAAATAAATAAAATAAAATGTGAGTTCATTTTAAAAAACGTCTTTATTTATTTATTTATTTTATTTATTTATTTTTTTAAATGGTATATTCGAAAATAAATTACATTCTTGCAGATTTTTTTTATTTTAGTTTTTTTCAATTAAAAAATGCCATTATTAAAATAAAAAAATGGTTTGGAATATAATTATTGGATCGTGAATCTTCAATAAAACAGAAAAAATGGTTCTAATTTAAAGAGTATCATGTATATTGTTTTCTTATAATATTTTTGAAATTTACATTTCGGTTTTTTTGTACGGTCTCTGTGTTTAGCTCTCAAATTTTAATTAAGTATAACTCAGTAAATTTTATAGCTACATGTATGCTGTTTTTGAAATGATGTCGTTGCATTAAAAATAAAAACTTTCTAATTGACCGAATTTGTCTAAAACGGTTGTATAAAAATTTAAATAGTGTAAATTTTTTGAAATTAACAAGAAACTTTTTTTATGAACATGATCTTATTTTGTACTTTATTTTGAACACTTTTGCAATTTACTTTGTTCACTTGCATCTGACAAGTAAAAAATTAATTCGCGTTTCAATCTTTTTGGGACACTCTGTATACATATATATACAGAGTGGATAGAGACTGAAAAAGATAATGGTGAAAGAAATATATTTAAATAAAATAATACATTAATCTCACAAAAAGGCTCTAAAAATTCTTTATTATAATAACTATTACTGTCTGTATTCCACTTCGACAGTAAGAAATGAATATAATAGTTTGATTCAACAAAATTCGCGAGCTAATAGAACAGTTTCGTGTTCTTTTCGTATATATAACTGATTTACATAGCGTCATAAAATATTCTATATTTTTACCAAAGATGCTGTAAACTTACTAACATTTATACAAGCACATATAAAGAAAATTAATGGAGACGGATGTAAAATTTACTGTAGCTTCCCACAGAACCATTTATATGTATGTATATTATATATATATAATAAAAAAATGATACATAATATATATATTTTTTTTTTCAAAACTGAACAGTTAAAACACATTAAAATATATCTTTCTAGATATTTCCATTGATGTAATATGATTTGCATAATTTCTCTTATAAACAGTTGAGTAGTTTAACACCGAGTTCATTATTTTGCAAAAAAAATTTAACTTTCATGAATATTTAAATATACAATAGAAAAAGCAAATTCGATTGCAAGTCATTGTTTTAGTTTTATTGCGAAAGGATGTAGGGTAAGTGCACCAGTGATGGACACTTTTAGAGCAATCTCTGATGTTTTTAATGTTCTAGTCATGAGAAAATATTTTTAGAAATCTTAAGTTAGTACATATGAAATGAAAGACATTCAGAACCACATATATGTTAAAATATATACATTTGATAACAATTATTTTTTTTTTATGAATTTTTATTTGACACCCACTCAGTGTTCCAGTAATTGACACTGCCAGTTTTTGATTTTATCAGTAATTGTCCCCCTATGTTCCAGTGTTTGACACTGTTAGTTATTCATTTTACCAGTTATTAGCACCCTATGCTCCAGTATTTGACATAAAATGTTAAAATTCTTATATGTAAAATATATGATTTTATTATTTCTCTTATTTATTAATTATTTCGGGATAGTTGTCAATTATTGGAGCATGCCAATCACTGGAGCACCTACCCTAGTAAAATTTTAATTATTACTAAAAAATCTATATAGAAACCAATTTTTATTTGTTATTTTAAAGATATTTCTACGTAGTCACCATTTAAAGTTATACATTTTCATGAGTATTTCTCAACCTTTCAAAGGAAATAATTTTAAAATAGGGCACATTTGGAAATCGAATGGTTATCGTTCTCGCCTTTAAATACCAGGTTCAGGGTTCGAATTCCGGTTCAGGTGTGGTTATTGGCAGTAGTTCAGAATCCCTTTTAAGCCACAGGTCCCTATGTAATTAGCCTTAATATGTAAAAAATAACCGTAAAATGGCACCCAAACCAAACCAATTGTAGAATAGCAGGGGTGTGGATTACTTTAATATACAGCTTTCTGGAACCAAAAAAGTGAACATTAACAGCTGTAATTTACATATTATATATATAAGAATTAATTAATAACTGGAATTAGTTTTATTCGAATATCTCGGTTATTTCCTTGTACGTTACGCTATCTCCTCGTTGGATGTGAGGATGTAGATATCTTCAATTCACGGCTTTCTAAAACTACACAAAACACCCTTAATTGCTGTAATTTGCAACTTTATGCACAAGAATAAATTTTATCCCGATATATCAATTATTTCTTATCCCCAAATTTTTATGTACTTACTGTCATTCATTACGGTATGTTTGTGAATCTCAAGCTAATAAAACAAGAAAGAAAAATCATGCAGCACGCATTGATTAGTAACACTTTCCAACTGTACGTAACTGCTGATTCGAATAACTTTTAATCTGAAAAAATTAATCATATCGTATTCTATACAAAACATTATTTTAGTATATTAATAATACATGTGAGTGTTTTTTATGTTTTTTACAATAGAAAGATTTTAAATATAACTTTTAAAAAATTCTGTCCTAAAATTAATCCATTGATATTTTTGTTGTCGTTGTTGTTGTCTCTGTAAACAAACTAGTTGCACAGGATCTATTAATGTCATTTTAAATAGGAAACATTCCATAGTGAACTTGATTGTATCATTTTTACAAAATTCTAAAAATATTTACCGAAACTAGGAGCTGGAAAGAAACACAAAGAAAGGTAGACAATCGGACAGACAGATACACAAATTGAAATCATATTCCCACTAAAAATATAAGAAAGTGTTAAAATGCTTAATGTAAACCAAAGTGCAATTCTAGCAAATTTTTATTAATAACTCTTAATGTAACTGAATATTTTTGTGTGGCCCTGTAAATCTAATGCTAATCATACTATATTATATAGAAGACACTCTTTTGTACATACAAATGATTTATTTCAATTGCATTAAGCTTTGTGCAAAGTAAACTTATTTAAATTTAGTTTATAAAAATAACTCTCACAGAACGCAATGCTTTGAAATACTTTCAAGTGCCACTGTACACAAAAAAGTTAAAAATGTACTCGATTTTACGTAGGAAACATCCGAAAGGGAACTTGAATAATATATTAAAATTTGATTAAAGTTTCTATACAGTAAAGGTATTCAAATATGGTTTATAGAAATTCCTTTCATAGAACACAAAGCTTTTGAATATTTTTGGGTGCCCCTGTACACAAACCAGTAGAGGTATAAACTTCATTTTCAATAGGGAACACCCGATAGTGAACTTGACTAACATATATCAGTTTCAAAAATTTCCATAAATATTTACGGGAGTTAAAGCACGAGCAGACGGACATATACACAAATTGAAATCATATTCACAGTTGACAAATGTTAGAAAGTGTCAAAAACACTGAATGTAAATGAGAGTACAATTCCAGCAAATTTTTATTAATAGCTTTAAATATAAATGAATATTTTTGTGTCACCCTGTAAATCTAATGCGAATCATGCTATATTCTATGCAAAGCATTCTTTTGTGCACACAAATAATATATTTCAGTTTCATAAAACTTCGTAGAAAGTAAAGTCATTAAAATTTGATTTACAGAAATATCTCTCATAGAGCGCAATGCTTTGAAATAATTTTGAGTGTCCCTGTACATAAACCAGTGGTGATATTTACTCCATTTTCTACAGGAAACATCCAATAATGAACTTGAATTACGTATTTCAATTTCATTAAGATGTGTGCACAGTAAAGATATGAAAATATAGTTTATAGAAATACCTCTCATAGAACACAATGCTTTGAAATACTTTCGAATGTCCCTGTACACAAACCAGTAGAGGCATAAACTCCATTTTCAATAGGGAACATCCGATAGTGAACTTGAATAACATATATCAGTTTCAAGAAATTCCATAAATATTTACGGGAGTTAGAGCGCGGACAGACGGACACACAGACAGACAGACAAACCGAAGTCATTAACACTTTTCAACCTTATTGGAAAGAGTTAAAAAGGCGCCTCCATTTTAAGGTAAATATAAGCTTTTTCATTTGTCTCTCAGGGGCTCAGGTGGTTAGAGCGCCATGTTAGTAACGCGGTGATCGAGCGTTCGATACCCCGAAAGTACGGAATGTTAATTTTTGCAGATAATTAGTAGAAAAGATACCAATTGATAAAAGGAAATTTTTCGTTGACTACACAGTATCCTAAGAATTTTTGAAGAGTTTTTTTTTTAAGAGTTTTTTTTTTAATTCTAATGTATTCGCTCTTATCTGGAATAGTCGGTAAGTTTGTGAATGTCACATTAATAAACAAGGCACCTCCATTTTAAGGTAAATATAAGCCGTTTTTCTTGTCGCTTCGTGGCTTAGTTGGTTAGAGCGGTATGTTAATAACGTGGTGGTCCAGAGTTCGATTCCCCGATGGTCCAGTGTGTTAATTTTTGCAGATATTAAGTAGAAAAGGTGCCAATTGATACACGAAAATTTTTCGTTGACTACACAGTATCCTGAGAATTTTTGGAGGAGTTTTTTAAGAAGCTAAGAAGCTTTTTTTTTTTTAATATTAAAAAACACTATTTTATTATTATTATTATTATTATTCGCGTGAAAATATATTTTATTATATGTCGAAAAATAAATTAACTCGTAAACTTTTTAGCAACAATTAAAAATTAAAATAACTAATTTTAAAACTTTATTATAGAAGAAATATCTACAAAAAATATAATAAAATTTGCAAAATCATAACTTCGAAAAGATTTATGGGTTACGATACATTAAAAATTTGGGTTTTAAAAGTTTTTTTTTTTTTTTTTTTTTTTAATTGCTTATTAATAATTAAGGCTTCATGACATTACTACGTATTTGCAGAATAAACTGCCTCTACTCAAGACTGCCTGCATATTTACTTTCTGTGCGATTATACCAGCACTATATATTTTTAAGCACTAATAGACATTTAATCTTGCATTCCCTCTGATAAAAAATTTGAAAAATGTGTTTCTTATCAGATAGCTCAAAATTTTTTTATGTCTCTGTCTATTTTTAGGAATTTAGATTCGAAATATAAATAAAAATGTTACTGTAACTATAAAATATTCTTTAATTTTTTAAAGTAAAGCCCTAATTTTTAAGAATAGCGTCATTTTCTGAAAAGTTCACAAAATAATATTTGTTTATTTATTGGTAGATAAAATACTTCCTGTAGAAGGAAATGTATTTTGAAATACAGGCTGCTATTTCTGATGTTTCCTTAATTCCCCTCTTAATAAGACAAAATAAGTTCAGAATAGAAATATTGAATGTTTTTGGCTATGATCATTCTAATTGGGATTTAAAAAAAAAGAAAAAGATGTTTATATTTATAAATCTGTATATTTCTATTATTGAAGAATAATTATTTTAAAAGCAGTTTAAACCAAAATAAAAAGAGGAGGTTTGTTTTTGTTTCATAGAATACATATAATGCAGAAATAAAAGGCTAGAATATGTTTTATATATATTTAAATGGGGAACTTTCCTCTTTGCTATTGATTAGTTCATTTTGCAGCAATTTAAATCTCACTATTAATTAAAAAATATGATACTGTGTATCATTGTCATTTGTTACATGATAAACCGAAACAAGAAGTAAAATTACACAATTGTCATTGATTTTTCAAAAGGTTAAGTTCATTTCAATATGTAGACGATACTATATGACATAATGAAACATACATATATTTAGTCTTTCATGGATAATTATTATTTATTTATTTATTTATTGCATCAATTGAAACTAAAGAGACGGCCCACGCACTTTTTCTCGCTCTCTTTTATTTATTTATTTTTTCTTTAATTCATTAAAATTTTTGCTGAAAATAAATTTTTGGAAGACATAGGGTAAGTGCACCAGTGATTGACACTTTTAAAGCAATCTCCGATGTTTTTAATGTTCTAGTCATCAGAAAATATTTTTAGAAATCTTAAGTTAGTACATATGGTATGAAAGACATTCAGAACCACATATATGTTAAAATATATACATTTGATAACAATTATTTTTTTGTTATGAATTTTTATTTGACACCCACTCAAGGTTCCAGTTATTAACACTGCCAGTTTTTCATTTTATCAGTAATTGGCCCCCTATTTTCCAGTGTTTGACACTTCTACTTATTCATTTTACCAAAGTTATTAGCACCCTATGCTCCAGTGTTTGACGTAAAATGTTAAAATTATTATATGTAAAATGTATGATTTTATTATTTTTCTTATTTATTAATTATTTCAGGATATATGTCAATTACTGGAGCATGCCAATCACTGGAGCACCTACCCTAGTTGTTATTTTCGGAAAAAAAAAAAAAAAAAAAAAAAAAAAAAAACTTTTGGTTTTTCAAGGGTTATGCAAAAGATTTTTGAATATAAGTAGACAATTAAGCTGCAACGTTTTGAACAACTGATTTTTTTTTTTTTTTCAAAAATCTTATCTACAAAAAAAAAAAAAAAAAAAAAAAAGACACCTTTTTTTTTTTTTTTTCCCCCTCCAAAATTAACAAAATTATTTTTCGATAATAAATGGGTAACAGTTTTTTTTTTTTTTTTTAATTACGTTTAACTGTATTCCTTTAAAAGTTCTTGTAACAAATAATAAATACGTAAAAGTATATCACGAAGATGAATTTTCTTAACAGTCAAAGATCATCATAAAATGAAATAAAACCTCACGAGTTTAAATCTTTTTAGATCTTTAACATTTAAATCAATATTTTAATCAGGACTGAATTAATACATCCCCCGAAGAAATTTCTTTAATTTAAATAAATTTAGCTTTCGGCATGGAGATTGGAAGCCAAAGAAAATACATCACTACTAAAATTAATTATAAATGAATAATACACTTTTTAAAGAAACTTTTAGATTCACCTACAGTTTAAATGAAAAGTAATTAGCGATTCAATTTCTATCATGGCATAATTTCTGACATTTTCCTTTTGCTTCTATTAAGAATGAAACTTAAAGTAGCAAACGCTGTACACCCATGACTTTTATTAATAATAAGTCGATCAAATCATCTAGTACTGTGTAATCTTAACATAACAGTCTATATTCATTTGACATTTGTTTTAAGAAGTTAAAGAACTTGTTACGTTTAATTATGGGTTATATGTCTCTTCAAGAGTTGAATTATATGTGCTTCTTAATTTGATTTTAATCTTGATGGTAGTGCTTGCCTCCTGTTGCAATGACATTTAGCTTTTTAACTAATTGAGTTCTATTGAAGTACATTCTGTTAGCTAGGCCTTGTGTTCCTATAATTTAATTATATTTAGAGATTCGCAAATGGACTTGTCTAAGCTTATAACTTTGTATATTAAAAAACATTGTGAAACTGTTAAACTGATGAACTGTGAGTTTCATATTCTGTGTGTGTATGTGTGATTCGTCTTAGTTATCTGGTGCAAATTTAAATACATTTGCATGCGTTATTTTCAGGTTAATTAAAATTTGGACAATTAACAATCTCAACACATTAAAATTTTAAAATAAAGTTTTTAAAATTTAAGGAAGATGTTTTTATTTTGAAGGACATATAGATTACAAAAACATAAAAAAAAAAATAATTCATAAATAAGATGCATAGCTTTATTAACCCTTTACCGTTTATTGGTTTCGCACGGAAAACAAACATTTAACATTATGCTTAGGTAATATTTTTTCAATAATTGTTCTTTGTTTTAATTGATTTTAAAATTTTTGTTCTTTCTCTGTTCGCCAGATACCAGCACTACTCCGAAGTTTAATAAATGATGTTTCATAGAAAGCTATATCCAGAAGTCCCTTGGTAAGCGCGCGTGCACTTTGCTACTTTGATGACGAACTCGTGCCTAATTTTTTTAACTTGATAAAAGATCTTGGGTTTTTTTTTTTTTTTTTCACCTGAAACATTTGTTGCCTTTTTTTTTTTTTTTTTTTTTTTTTAAATAGTCTTTATTTATAAAGTTAAGTTATTAATTTATCAAATTAATTATTGTTTGTATTCAATCAGGGTAAATTAAACATTCTTTTAAAATAGATGTTTACTAAACGAATATTTACAATTAATTATATAAAATCAAAAAATACCTTTTTTGTTTGTTTACCCAAAGCTTTTCAACCCGGCACCGGGTCATTATCAGGAGATGAACTTGCTATGTGTTTCTTTCTCGATTGCTGTTCCTTTATATCAAAATCTAGATAGCCGATCGCATCAGATACTAATTATAGAGGAATAGCAGTCGAGCATGAAACACAGAGCAAGCTCATCAGCTCATCTCCTGATAATGACACTTTGGAAACGCGCACGGTGCCAATTTGAAAAACCTCGGGGAAACTAACAAAATGGTATTTTTTAATTTTATATAATATATTAAAAAAAAAAAAAATCTGGAGTGACTCCACTCTACTTTCCGAACATGGTGTAATTAACAGTTTTGTAGATAAAGTAAAGAAAGAGGAGTTTTTAAACAAACAAAATAGTGGAAACCATAATAGAGTGTTCCAGAATAGAGTGTTTTTCTCCATATATTACACGACGTTTTATTTAACGCTACTGAACTTTGAGCCCATAGATCATAATGATAAAGAATTTTTCGTTGTGTCCCTGTAAAAACCTATAAATGCTAGATTCACCAAAATGCTTATAGTTAGTGCAACAGTGATTTATAATATTCATATAAATTTTCAGCGCAATTGAATAAGGCGTTTAGATGCTATCGCACTTTTGTCCCATACGCCATAATGATAAAGAATTTTTCTTTGTGTCCCTGTAATAAACTGTAAGTACTAGATTCACCAAAATCTATACAGTTGGTGCAACTGTGACCTATAACATGTGTACAAATTTTTTGCTCAGATTAATTAGGCGTTCAGACGCTATCACACTTTTAAAAATTTGGCCCCATAGGCCATAATGATAAAGAATTTTTCTTTGTGCCCCTGTAAAAAAACTGTAAGCGCCAGATTCTCCAAAATCAATACAGATTGAGTATCTGTGACCTATAATATGTATATAAATTATTTGCTCAATTGAATAAGGCGTTTAGATGCTATCGCACTTTTAAGATTTTGGTCCCATAGGCCATAATGATAAAGAATTTTTCTTTGTGTCCCTGTAAAAAACTGTAAGTGCTAGATTCACCAAAATCTATAGGGTTCGTACTATGGTGACTTACAATATACGTACCAACTTTCAGCTTATTCGAACAAAGCGTTTAGACGCTAGCGTGTTCACTCACAGACATACACACATACATACACACATACATACACAGACATACACACATACATACACACATACATACACACACATACACACATACATACACACATACATACACACACACATACATACATCATCGTAAAAATAGTGTAAACGGACTCATTGGGCCTCGAAACGTATAGAAACATCGAAATCTCAAATTCGGATTTTTGACATGATTACAATACTTTCCTCACTATAGTGTTCGGAAAGTAAAAAAAATTAAACATATTTATGATTAGCTATGTGTCTAATATTTATTTTTAAAATTATTTTAGCAATTTTCAAAGGAATATATGTACTGAACCTTAAAGGGTTAAACGTTCTAATTCCTCTATCATACACACATACATACAGATCGGTTAAAAATAATATGACATTTTCGAATTTAGACTTTTGGTCAAATATTTAGAGAAGTATATGATATTTGAACTTCTCAGGTGTAAAAATCATGCTATACCTTATATATTCCAGCAAAAATTTTGTCCGAAGGCAAAAAGGGGATTGATAACAAATTAAACAAACAAACAAAAAGAAAAAGTTTGAAAATTTCCTGTAAACGATAATGCTTGTATTACTTTTAGCTCTAGCATATGATTATGAAGCTTCTTTTAATATTCTGTATTCATTTGTATGACAATAGTAGGTGTATTTATGGAGATATAAAATTAAAATTTTTTCGTATGTTTTTGTGTTTATGATATGCACGATTTCGAAACCGATGCAGTGACATTTTTTGAAATTTAACTTATTACATTAGACACAGCATAATGCAATCAGATTAATAAAAATGTTTAATAACTGATAAAGTAGTAGCATTTTTATTAACGATTCTTAACTACGCATGCGCAAGCGTGAACAAAATTCATTTTGCTTAATTTATTACCTAAATGTACATAGTTACTCTGAAAAAAAAAAAAAAAAAAAAAAAAAAAAAAAACTAAAAAAAAATCTGGAAAATTCATAAAGGTGTTCCAATAGAAAATCAACTACTTTGAAACAGTGACAAAATTTTAAGGGGTTTTATATACTTTTCCTTTTTGAATCAGCGTAAATTAATGCCATTAATTACTTCAAAATAAAGTTATGGATAAAACCCCTTATAATTTTCCTCCCATAATTTAACTTAAGTCACTCGACTTAACATTATTGAAATGTTCGCGCATAACACATTACAGAAGAAAACAATAACGCAGAAATATTTGATCGACAATTGAAACACCACAGCACTTAATCTTATATTGTCTGTTTAAATAAAAAAGTACTTTTCCTTTAATTGACTGTAATAATTGACTGTAAAGCTAATTATCGACAACTCATTATTATTAATATTATTATTATTATTATTTTGGTGTGTGTGTGTGTGTGTGTGTGTGTGTGTGTGTGTGTGTCATGTTTCCTTTCCCTTACCTTAAGTCGATCGTGGCACACCATTTTCACCTGGTGGTCTTTGTTGGGACTAATTTTTATTTTTCAACCACTCAATTATCCTGATATACAAACCTTTCAAATATGAAGACCTTTCGTCACCGCTTGTCTCGTCAGGGTGCCCTAAACAGAGGTACGTTAATTTGAACTACCACGTATGTCTCTGTCACTAATTACATTGAGGTGATATTTGTAGACTTCATATATATCTTACTTTGTATACTTTAACAAAATTTCATTACGCTGCATACATTCACAAAGAATAGTTTTAGTAAAAACCTTAAAGAGAACCCTTAAAACCCTAAAATAAACTTTATTTTACATAGCATGCATTGCACACTGTATTCTCTCCCCCCCCCCCCCTAAGACGAACTGATTTATTGAATAAATGCTTTTATTCAATTGCTTTTTTTCTAGTTGCGTTTTAAAAAAAATAATATTCAGGATTTTCTTTTTTTTTGTATGTTTATACTTTAAATAAATTACTTCAAATTTACCTTTGTACTAACCACATACGTCTTGAAACTTTTACAATTTAAGAGGATCGTGGACATTATAAGGTTTCTTTTTTTTTTTTCAAATAAAAATCTTAAAATTAAGAATTTTAAGAGAAGACTAATTTTCTTATTGTGTATTAAAATATAACGATATTAAGTAGATAAAAAAAAAAAAAAAAAAAAAAAAATTCAAAGACAATTAAACAAGTAAAGTTTGAAATTTGAAAATATTTGAAAAAATTTTAAATGCTCCAGCTTTGCCAATTATAGACTAAATCTTATAAAAATTATAGTAAAGCTATCTTACAGACATTAAATACAGCAGTATTTTCGTTTTTACAACTTAAGAGGACGATGGCCCTTATAAAGCTCGTTTGTAAAAAGAACATCTTAAAATTACGAAATTTTACATTCATGTGCGAAATATAGCAAATAAAATGCAGCAATATTAAGCATACATATATATATATATATATTTCAAAATTGCTTAAACAAGTAAAAATAAAAATTTTATTACTTTTGGAATTTTTTTTAAATGCTTGAACTAAATTTTTATAAAAATCCAAACAGAAGCTTATAAAAATCCAAACTAAATCTTATAAAAATTACAGTAAAGCAGAGTTTTTAATTTTTATAAATTATTCCGGAGAAACTTTAGCTCGACCTTATTTCACGCCATTTTATTTGTAGAATAATTTTCTCCAATTTATAACTGCGATAAAATAAGAAAAAAATTACACTTAAAAAAAGTGGTATGGAAAAAAGGCGGGACTAGCAATGTTCTAGAATAAATTATAAAACTTGGCAAATTCTGGTAAAAACAACTTATAAATATCTGTGTTCATTTTAGTTTGAGTCTTAATTTAGACTTTAAAACAAAACAAAAAAAAAAATTTTAAACCTGAAATTTGCATAAAATTTAACCATTAAAACACAAAAAATATTCCTTTTAATATAACTTGTCAATAGATGAACAAAAGTCGAAAAAATGTTCAAAATATATATTCGAACAATAAGAATCTGAAATTTGGGGCAAAAATTAAACAATAGCAAGGCTGGAGCAATTAAAAAATTTTCTAAAAAAATTAAAATTTCAAATTTTATTTTTTTTTAGCTTAAATAGTTTTGAAGAAATTTTAATATACTTAATTTTGTTATATTTTAATGGATATGCATGGAAAATTTCTGAATTTTATTGCGGTAATTTAAAAAACAGCTTTATAATGTTCATCGTCCCTTTAAATAAATATCTGTTTAATAACTAACATGATGTTTTGGTTCTTCTCCATTCTTTTTAGAAAATCGTTGTTTTTCAAAACTTGCAAAGAGTAACTGGAAAAAATATTTTCATGTAATTTTTTTTTTTTTTTTTTTTTTTTTTTGGTTAACTTTTAAAAAAGTTTAAAAAAAAAAAAAAAAAACAATGAGCAAAATCTCTATTGTTTCAATGTTACTCATGCGTTTTAAAATAAGGGTTTTTTTTTTTTTTTTCTATTTATTGTTATGATTTTAAAATAACTTTCCACTAGAATTTCGAAAAAAAAAAAAGATTTTTCTTAAATTCCTTTCAATTCCACATGAAATAGTTGCTATAAAGTAAAATAGAAAATGAATAAGAAAAAAATGGGTTATCTCTAACCATTTAAAGAAATAAAAATTATCAAAGAAAACTAATTGAATATTTGAAGATATTTTCATAGATATTTTCAGACCTTGATAAAGGAATCAATAAGTAAAATTTATTTATGGAGGATCAATACTGGGGAGTAAAAATAGAGGAATATAAAATCTTTTGTTCTAGTGTTTGTCTAACGTGTCCATTGTACGAGAAAAGAATGTTTTGAAAGAAAATCTTTTTGATTCAATCATTATGTGGTAGTGAGGATGGATAAAATTAGTTTAAGAGTTGAATCTTTATCCAAGAAAGGGTTACGTTATGAAAATATTGACCTTTCGCATGTTTTCTTTTAATAAATTTAAATATTAAATACACGCACACACACATATATATGAATCGTACAAGTACAATGACTTTTCGTTTCTGTTAATTTAAAAATTATAATATCGATTGTGAAACTTTAGATATTCATGATTTTATTTATAAAGAATCAATATTATACTTAGTATATATATATATATATATATATATATATATATATACATATACATATACATGAGCTTCGGGATGGTTAAAGAAAATTCATCAATCCAGGATTTTACTCATAAGACTATCAAGCTTTTACTTGTTTATATTTCTAATAAGTATTTAGGCGTTTTAGGATCGCGAAGTTTTAACAGTTCTCGATTTTATTTTGAAAACTACCTAAGTATATTCACGTTATATTTTAGTCAAGTTTCAGAATGAAACTTTAACTAAATAATGACAGGGTTTAACTGCATCTGGGAAATACGTCTCGTGTTTTTAATTCTTTGGAATTACCTTTTTAAACGAAAAACAAGGATTACAAGCTTATTTTGAATGTTGCAATGTATCTAAAGGCTAGGATTAACTCCATTTGCATACGTCGAATAGCTTTTCATCTCTTTGATATCTATAGGACCATTCGCGAAAACTATTTTTCACACTCCTTAATATGTAAATTGCATGTAAACTTTATTTATTTTGTTTATGTATTTTTATGTTTTGCTTTAAAATTTCTGATGATCAACCACAAAGAAATGGCTTGAATGTTATTTTTTCGTGCATGTATTATGATAAATTTCCTATTTTACACTGACAACCTTGCTTTTTTATTAGTATTTTGGGATATATTTTGTCAACTGTAACAGCTCAAATATATTAGAGCTCATTTTCTAATATAAGGCTTCTGTCGCAGCAAGAATCATATGTTAACTCGGAAAAGAAAAAAAAAAAAAAAAAAAAAAAATCTGTTCGTTGAGCTACTGGAGTGTTATGACGCGAATGTGGTGATTGGTGTATTGTGGTATATTATAGTGATATTTATAATTTGTTAAAAATTGCCATACACTAAAACTAGTGATTATGCTGCAAATGATTCTTATTTAATTAATTGGAGAAAATATTTACATGATTTGAAAAATATATTGATTGAAAAACTATTCATTAATAAGTCGCATTTGAATTTAAGACGGAATTCAAGTTTGCGTATTTTAACATGTTTGCGGGTGAAAAGAATTACTTACAGCGGTGGATCGTAAACAGGGTTCTCACAAAGAGAAATTTGGATACCACATTTTTTGTACAGTAATTTCGGTAAATAGATAGTCAAGTCTGAAATTACTATATAAAAATAATGGTATTCGAATTTCCCTTTGTAGGAACATTACTCGTAAATATCATTTGAAAGGCGCTTTTTATTAAAAATAATATTAAATAAAAATATTATCAAAATAAAAATAGTCTTAAAAAAGTATTGACCGTAGCATTATTCGGTTTTCACTAAATTTCTTAGAAAGACATAGGATTTTTTTTTTTTTTTTTTTTTTTTTTTAAGTAATAATAAGTTTATTGCCAAATTAGTTTAATTTTTCTTCATCGGGTGGCGCTTTAATTGTAAAATCAGTTTTATACCGTGGCGCAATCAACAACACAAGGACTATAATTTTAAATGTGAAGGCCAGCGATGCCAGATGGTCGAAAATTATTTCCCCAAACAAGTGTTCAAATTTCCCCAAATCAGGGGATTTTTTAAAAAAATTCCCAACTTGATTTTCTACTAAAAAGGAAAAATATTTTTTTTTTTTTTTTTTTTTTTTTTAATCAAAAAGAAAATATCAAGCAGATTTAAGCTCAGATTTTTCCCCCAAATGAAGGCTATTTTTGAAAAAAAATCCCCAAATACAAAAATGTATTATAATCCCCTCTAAACAGTTGGTGCTGTTGGCAACACACGGAGAGGCAAGTATAGAAGTTAAAAATCGAACATTGTGAACTGATACAACTTATTATTATTTTTAAGAACAGAAAAATTAATAAATTAATATAAAATAAACCGTATTGTATATGTGTAAAATTATTGAGAAATTGTAATATGTAATTTTAATATATTTTTAATAAAACTTAAATTTTGCGATGTCACACTCAAAACTCGAAATGTCCCTACACTGACGATGAAAGTCCCTACTTTAGTGAATAATCATGAAAAAAATAGAAGCAACAACATAATCCATGCGTAATTCCTTGAGATTTCTTACAAATTACCAAAACGTCCCTATGAATTCAAAAATTTGTCCCTACATCATGAATAAAGATATTGAAAGTCCCTAGTTGTAGGGATAAATCATTACGTAGCCAACATTGACAGAAAGGTGAAAACTTCTCAGATTTGTTTCCAAAAATTTTAGAATTCCCCAAAAAAGTCCCCACAAACATTTGGTCCCCAAAATTGTCCCCAGAAGCCTCAAAAATCCCCAAAATGGGGACAAATTCCCAATCTGGCATCACTGGTGAAGGCTGCCATTCATGAGAATGGTCATCAAACGCTGAGCATTGGTAATTATCATAATAAAGCTTAAATAATAATGTTTTATCTCTTAACAATATCGTGATTTTCTTTTTAGAACGATTAACAGCATTGATAAGCAATAAGTGTTTGTCGTCCCTAACGCTTTAAAGCACTCTAAACATTGCTGCCAAATTTAGGGGTTCTTTCATTCAACTACCACAACTAATTTTGAGGAGTGATATTCGATATATACACATAGCTGCCAATATTTTAATTTATTCGGGAGTACTTTTAGCCCCGCCTTTATTTCGCACCACTTTATTTATAGAAAATTTTTCTCCAATATATAACTTCGATAAAATAAGACGAAATTACTTTTAAAAAATAAGTGGTACGAAATAAAAGCGAGGCTAAAAATATTCCGGAATAAATTAAAATATTGGCAGCTATATATACATAATGGATGAATAACTTTCGAAATAATTAGGCAATCGTTGCAGTTAAAGTTTAGTGATGGATATTGAGTAAAAACTTTCCTAAATTTGCCAACACTGACAACAGGAGTGAAATTAAATAGGACCGGCAAAGGGTTAATTTAAATATTCTCTATCTGAAATCATATGCAACACGCCAAAGTTAGATTAATCAGTATTCTCAATATGACATCATTTGAGAAGGCTGATCTCTATAAAATGAAAGAGAATACTGCGAATAAAGCACCATTTATTGGTGAAAAATGTAACTAATATATTTTTTCGTATATATATAGGTAACTATTGTAACGAATTTATGAGTTTAAAGATAAGAAAAACAAAAAAGGAGAATTGCAAACCAATGCGCAAAATTGCTGCAAAAGGAAATGCAGAACTTAAATATAGGAATAGATTATCAATGAATAAAATAAATTATCAACGAATAAAATGTAATAAAACCCCAAAATGCACTGATATCTTTATACAAAAATCCAAAATACACTGAGATCTCAGTGTATTTTGGGGGGTTTATTACATTTTATTCATTGATAATCTATTCCTATATATATATATTCAGTTCTATTTTTATTGTGTTAGTATTGTTTTGTATCTATTAATTGTTAAATTTTAAGGTTAAATTTTATTACGATAACTATCATATATACATATATATATACATATTATGACCTTTGGATCACCAGGAAGTTATTTGATTCTATTGAAGGCATTTGTGTACAGTAATGTGTGCATTTCTTCGTTAATAAAAACGCACGTTTTTAAAAAACGCACTTTATCAGGGCTGCCACACATAGTTGCCAATTTAGCACCTTTTGACTATTGAAAAAATATAATAAAAATAATTTACTTAATCAGTGAAAACCGTTACAGTTTGCTGTTTATTTAAAATAAATATTTCTATTAAAATTTCCCAGTAGCCAAAAGGTGCTAAGTTGGCAACTATGCTGTCACAGGCTTCTTTTTTTAAAAAATTTTCGTACTGCTCTTCCCGTAATGTAAAATTTATAAAAGATTTATGCAGCCAAACTGCAGGGTTACCTGCGTAAATAACATCTATGTTTAGGAAATAGTGGTATGAAAAAAAAAAATAAATAAATAATAAGAAATCACTTGTGGCAGCCCTGTTTCAATGCTTTGTGATCTTATTTTAATTTCTGCAAAAATTGGTTATGATGCTAATCATATATAAATAAATGAAACAAAATATAAAAAGTTAACTATATGAGTTCTATAACAGTTTTAAAAGTTACATATGAAGTGGACCATTAATCTACTTTATTTTTGATATAATATGATTTATGTGCTTCAAATAGCAATATCTTGAATAATTCATTGACAAGTAGACTATAAAGCCTAATTGCTGTTTTTTTTTTTTTTTTTCTTTTAATAAAATTCTGATTGATTATTTAATTTTTATTTTTATTTAGTGAAATCATTCAGTGAATAAGTGAGTTCATTTATTAACAGAAGCTACTATGAGTGTATGCATGGCTCAAGCAATGATATTTTGATAGTATAAACTTTCCAAATGTTGTTTGTCAGATTCGCTTTCAGACTTAATTAAAAGGTCATTTTTTAACCCTTACATAAAAAAAAAAATCTGCCTTGGGTCTTTAGAGAAACACAAGGAAACAGAGTCGTGTATCATTATCACGATCTTAGCGCTAAAAGTCAAGAAGTTGCATTTGGGGAGATCTTGTTCTATATTCTTAGAAACGCGCGGGTTTTTGCACCTTTGCAAAATATGTTCTGAATTAAAAACGTCCTCTAACATTATCTTTTACATTAGCTTTCTAAAACTCTGTGGAAAGTCATGATCTATTTGTTTCTGTAAATGAAAATAAATTGGGAAATTAAAAGGCTTTTTAAATAGTTTCATAAAACAAATCTTTTGAACTATTTATTTATTTATTTTATATATATATAAGATTATAGTTTATTTAACAGTTAATTAACCAGAGCTTGTATTTCATGGTTGTAAAACTAAATAATAAATTGGCATTAAAACAATGCGTAAGTTTTCGTAACAAAACTAAATTAAAAACAAAGATATAAATAATAAACTAATAAAGAAATGTTAAGGTACAAGCTGTTTAATTAAGGGAATGGTAGGTGAATATATGAATAAGAACTAAATTAATCATAAAATTTATAAATTACATAGAAGGATTAAAAACATTTAAAATTTTTGAGTTAGATACCAAATACTGAGGCGATGAATGTTATTATTTTTTTTTTTTAATCCCTTTATAATGTTAAGGTTCAACAGAAGCTTAAGAAAATCTAAGATGTTTTACAAAAGTATGAAAAGATTGTCAAAAAACTACTATATATGACCGTGAATATGCAAAAAATGTGTAACACAACAGCCCAAGAAAAGAAAAACAAAAGCATATTTTCCCTAACAACGCTTGAAATTATATATAGGGGAGAGTAGGGAGGGATGGGACAGTTTTGACAAAAATATTTCTTACAAATTTACTTTTACTGGAATTTGAACTGAAACTGGAAGTTTCAGAAATACAAATTGAAACATGTTAACATCTTTTAAAAATATAAATTTGATGGTAACTATTAAAATATTAGTTTTATAAGCCAATTAACATAGTAATAAAAATATCCAATCCCTCTCTTATATGAGGGTGGGATGGGACATGTTTTTAAAGTTAAAATAAATACATAATATACAAACATACTATGAAAAATGACAAAATCAGTGGGTTACTTATGTATGTAAGGTTAATTAATTACTAATAACATCTGTTTTATCCAAAATTATAATATGATGTACCACTTAAATAAAAATTTTCCAATTCTCGATTAGTTCGCATCTTTTTCTTTTCTCTTTTTTTCTAGCAGAGAAAGTATTGTTTTTTAGTCCAAATATTCAAAATTAAGTTTTTGCTATATTTAAATGTTTTGTAGTTCCCTGAACATTAATAAGGTTTTTAGTGGTTAGTCTGTGTGTGTTATCAGCATATGACAAGAACAAATATTACCAAGAAATCCGAATTGTAATTAGTGATGTAATTTCTTCTGTATATTTTACCATATCCAGGAAAACTTCTCATGAATGAAAATTAATTTCTCATACATATATGGTAAATAAAGTATTTTTAAAAGTTAAAAGTGTAAGCAAAAATCGTGTGAGTGCTACACCAATTATTTTCCATGATTTTGAATTTGTTTCGTGCATTTCCTCTTCCATTTATTCATTCAGTTGCCTTTTGATATTTTCTGTTTAAGGAGTATAAAAATCTTCATTCTTCTTCCTTTTCTTACATGCCCCATCCCTCCCTGAGCTGCTCTGTCCTATCCCTCCCTTTTCATAATTTTTCAAAAAATAACTTATTACTAGACACATGCTACTTTTAGGCTTAATTTAGCTATTAATTCATAAAAATTACATTATTAGGTATATAAAATATAAAAAGTAATTATCCTAACATCAGTGAGTGACATTAAAAACTTGCCTTGAAAATTAAGTAATTATTTACTTTTGGTGTTATAAAATAGTTTTTTTTTTTTTTTTTTTTTTTTTTTGGTTACATAAAATCACAGAATTCTCCAACTAAAGTGATACATAGTAACAAATATGGGGCTATAGTTACTTCACCTGGTGGAAGAGTCAGAAATTAAAAACAAAGTCTATTTTAAGAATAATTTTAAGTGTCCCATCCCTCCCTACTCTCCCCTGCATATATAGGTGAAATGTCACCGTATAAATACATATAATCTCCTGTGATAATATTATATATTAAAGTATAGTAATTTTGATAGTGCTATTTGCTATTATTATTTCATGAATTTCCTTAATATAAATTTCAAATCAGGTTTTACAAATAGATATATTATCCAATATTATTTAAAATATTTTCGAAAACGAAAGTGCTTGCCTTAAATGTATGAAAGTAATTAATCTAAAATGATATAATATAAAAATTAATGAGTAGATGATATACTGTACATTTTGCAAATTACATATTTTAAAATTTGCTTATTTTTCTTTCTTTCTTTTTTTTTTTTTTTTTTTTTTTTTAATGAAATTTACTTCTGTGAAGCTGACAAATTGAAAGATTTTGTTTATACAAAATTCCTTTACTATGTTGTTCATAACAGATTAAGGCAATTATTTCTAAGTTTAACTTTTTTAGCGTAAAAAAAAAAAAAAAAAAAAATTGGATCTTCTTCCAAATGTTTGTACACAAGAAAGAAAGTTTATCTGTTGTCCAAACGAACATAATGGATTGGCAGCCTTTCAAACTCTAATTCGAGAGAGAAAAACATCGGATTTCTTAATTGCAGTCAAGGCTACATTCCATAGTAAATCTATAATAATATTCAATTAAAAAAATAATAAGAATAAATAGTGGAATAAAAAGCAGGTGAATTAAAATTAATCAAACTAGTATTTTGCGTAATAATTACAAAACATTTTTTTTTTTAATTAAATACATACGTATGACCTCAATAAAAAAAAAATAAAAATAAAAAATAAAAATGAGAAATCAAATATGACGCCAATTAAAAAATAAAAATAAATAAATAAAAATAAAAGTAAAAAATTTGTAAGAGAGACAATTCAATTTAATACGACAGGATTATTTTGTATATTACAAACTTGATATGTTGATCTTGATATGTTTTGTTAATAGTTTCATTCTTCTTTTTAAATTACAAAGTTGCTTTCCTTAGCAACGATTACTAAATTTAAATAAAAATTCAAGTAACTGTTCTTTAGACTAATATATATATATATATATATATATATATATATATATATATGCATTAGAAATGTATATTATTAAGAAAATATATTAGTTTTTTCAGCTCAAAATAGAAAATAAAACAGATGAATTAAATTTTAAATTTATTTATTTATTTTATTTATTTAACAATAAGAGCGTGTAAAAAATAGTTTACTCCATGATTTTGAATACGATTGTCTACAAAAAGCTTCAATTAATGACAATGAAGAAGTAATATTCATTACACATGTAAGGAAAATGACTAATTCGAGCATTTTATTGTGTTTTATCTAATTTTTGATCGGTTTGATTATTTTTCCTGAGAAATAGGAAACTTTTGTTTAACTTCATTATTTTACTACTTCTCAATCCAATAGCTAACAGTCGATTTTCAACTATGTAAAAGTTTTTACAATTTGGACGTATTATTATGGGATAAGTAAAGAAATAAAACGATAAAACAGAATGTTGGCGGACATCCGGACATATTCAATGTAAAACACAGCAAATGATGGCAACGATTGAAAGCAATAGTCCTGTCGTGCTAATTTAAATAGCAATATACATAAATAGTATTATACAATACACATCAATATATATGATTTAAAAAGCAATATATACACTAAACTAGTATTCATTTACATACTAGCATACTAGTTATACGACTAGTACATATTGCTAAATGTATAAATGTAGTAAATAACTTAAATAGAATAAGCATAATTTGTTTTTTTAATCCTCATTTTACCATTCACAATATTTCTAGGTTTTTTTCAAGTTAAATTTCCTTATTAGAATAAAATCATTTTATATATAATCTAGAGTTACAGGTTATATACGTATAAGACATAAAATAACCGCATACCAGAACAATTTTCCGTGTTACTTATATAAGCATGACATTTCAGAAAAGCTATAAAGAAAGCATTTTATACGAGTAAATAACGCATCCGTGAAATTGGTTAGTAATTTGGCAGCCGTATAAAGCAGTTTTTAAATAAGTATTTCGTGTTTCAGAGCACTTTTGAATTTGCTTTTCAGAAATATTTGTCAAAGTTTTTATTAATCTCGTTTGTTTTTATAGGGAGTATAAGTGTTTACAAAACATATGTTGGTTTAATAATATTTTTAAATATATATTTTGATACTCTAATACTATAAAGCTTGATGTATTTTAGAACATCATAAGTGAATTACGATTACTTTTTCATAATATTAATGGATTTTAGGCAAATAAATCTACCTAATGAGAAAGTTTTATCACAAAAACACATTTTGAAATTTCGTTTTCGCCTGCATATTAGTTTTATCACAAAAACACATTTTGAAATTTCGTTTTCACCTATATGTTAATACGAACTATTAGTACGTAAAGTCATGGTATTATTGTAGCCAGAAAATGTCGTTAAACACCCATAAATAAAGAAATGAAGTGGAAATTCTCAACGCATAGATTAGTCATTTTTTAAAATAAATAACCTAAATTTTTAACTAAAGTCGATATCTAACTTAATAGTACAAACAATTCTTGAATAAGAATGATTAAATGATTAATTAATAAAAAATACTTGAATTCCACGTATTGTTAATAGATATATATTGTATAACGATATTTTTAAAATATATTTTACTACTTCCTGTCAGAAACATATTGTAACAATTAAACAAGTCTTTCTGGTTCAGCAACAATTGAATAAAAATATATTGATTGATCAGGTATTTTTACGTCCATTACCCGACTACCGTAGGTAATGGTGTATTCGGTCCAAAAATTCGATATCGAGTGTTCACCTGATTTACACGCTTTAAGGTCTTCTGAGTCCAAAAAAAATAGTGTTTGGCAATTAGTGTGTGCGTGTGTGTGTGTGTAGAATATTCTGGCTATCATTTTTCCGAAACTAATAAAGATAGAACTACGACACTTCAGAATTGAGACAGGTCTGATGTACAGATGAATTTTCCAAATTTTGGTCAATATTGGAAAACCGAAAATGGGACATCGGAAACCGGAAAGAGGGCCGTAAGTCCATATCTCGAAAACGGCTCTAACGATTTTCTTCAAAGCTGCTATATAAATACTCTACTAGATGTCCTTTCGAATGATATCATTGGTTAGTTCAGGAAAATTGATAGGCGTCCTATATAAATAGCTCAATATCAGGTCTCACAAGTGCGTTTCTTTAAAAACGCGGATTTTTTTCAAATTCGTCATATTAACTCCTTTTTAAATATCCTTTTGTATGTAATTATTGTTTTCCAGTAAATAATTGAGTATACGAAGTTTTGCTAGTGGGTATCTCAAAAACAGCTCTAACGAATTTCTTGAAAATTGTTACATAAACCCACTTTAAATATCCTTTCTCATGCATTATGTGGTTATTACAGGAAATTAACAGTCATCTGGCTTAGGTAGGTCAGTTTTAGATCTCAGAAATTGGTGTTTCAAAATATAACTCTATAATTTATTGGAACGAAGTTCCTTAACCCATTTTCAGCCAATGGTGCGTAAACGCACCCTTTCAGTAAATATTTTTTAATTAACACTGTGACGTATATTTTTCACTAATTTTATTTTTCTGCTATTTTTAAGGGTTCTGAAGACATCTATAAAATAATCGTAATTCAATTGGAGTAAACACTTTCTCTTGAGAAATTTTCAAATTACGCAAGTGTACTAACTTGAAACGATTATTGAAAAATTCTCCTTTTTGAAAATGTATAATTATTCCAATTGAGATTAAGCATATGCTTTTACTAAAATATCATTTTTCATGCACGAAACTTTTTTTGTGTCTTAATAAATGTAATTTAAGCATATTTCAATGAAAATAATACCACATTTTATAAAATTTCTATGCTTGGCCTAAAATGGATTAACGCAGGTTGCGGGAGTTAACAGCAGAAAACGTCATGTAACGAAAAACCGTTACGCTTGTTTGTAGCAACTGTACCTCCAGAACTATTTCTCAGAATTGTACATAAATTTATATGTAGATGCACCTTGACCTAAACTAGCACTGTCAACTTTTGGTGTTAACCGCTTAACAGGTGGCACTGCTATACAATAGTTTCGGCAATTTAAGGGACGCTATATCTCAGGTTCTACTGCGTATAATCAAACAAAACTTGATATGTAAGAAGGTAATTATGAGACACTATGCTGATTCAATTTGAATGCTTATCGGCCAACAGGTGGCGCTGCTATATAAGAGATTTCCGAAATTTCAGGGAAGGTTATATCTCAGGGACTACTGCACGGAATTGCATAAAAATTTATTAGTACTTTCACATAAATTAGTTTCTATCAACTTTTGGTGTCAACCGCTCAACAGGTGGCGCTGCCACACAGTGATTTCTGCAATTTAAGAAAAGGCTATATCTCAGGTTCTATGGTGTATAATCAAACAAAACTTGATATGTGAGAAGGCCATTATGAAACATTATGCTGATTCAAGTTAGATGCTTTTGGGCCAATAGATGGAGCTGCTATACTGGAAATTTCCTTGATAACGGGAAGGCTGTATCTCAACTTGTATGGCATAAAACTGTACATAACTTGATATGTGAGATAACTATTATAAAAATGCATTTTTTGAGATGTTATTTATAGATAATCAAACTGTCTTTGTATATTTAGTATTAGCTGTGATGGCCAAAACATACTAGTTTTATTTTATATTATTTATTTATTTATTTATTTTTTATATAATTTATAATTCATTTTATTATATTTAATTTTTAATAAACAAATATTAAATGCAACTTTTTAATTTCATTCCTTACTTTACATTATTTGCATTGAGAAAAAAAAAATAGAAAATAAATAATAAAATAGTGATAGAGAGAATGAACAATCTAGATCTCTATATCAAATCAAATTCGGCATTGGAGAAAAGGCGTAAGAAACTTCGTTCCTGACCGGTGTCCCCCGACCGCACATGCTTTTTTTTTTTTTTTTTTCTTTTTTTTTTTTTTTAACTCGCTATGTAAACTTTATTTTATATGTCTTTACACGTGTATCAGCTTTCTCTTACCGGACAATTTTTAGGTATCTACTTCGTTAGGTCAAATTTATGTCTTCTGGTCATATTAATTCCAAAAATTGCATATAATATGTGTAATAGTGTGTAATGGAAATCGTGTGGTTAGTTTCACACCAGATTTTTTTTTTTTTTTTTTTAATTATTATTATTAATAGAGATGACAAGATAGAGTTGAAGTGGATAGATTTGATAAATAAATTTGATTGAAATCTTAATCTAGGTATTGCGCATATTGAGTTTCGTGTAAATCGATTCATAAATACGTATTTTGTGTAAATTTGACGTTTTCAACTGGCCTCAAATTCGAAATAAAATGGCGAATTGAGTAAAATAATAAACTTGGTTGAGACCCTTGATATGGGCTCTGTATATATGGAGTTTCAAACAAATCAATTCATACTTGAAATACTTCTAAGACTTTGAAATTTCCAAGTGACCGCCATTTGTTATTGAAATAAGATGCCAGGTCAAGTTGACCAACGGACTCATAAAAGATATTTCTATAGTAAGTCGCCTGTCGCCCTTTAGTTCGAACTAGTTCAGTATTTCGGGAGTTATCGTGATGACAATTTTCCAAGGGACAGCTGTTTTTAAACGAGATGGTGAATCAAATTCATTAATAAAGATGTTTGAGTGTTTCATATGGGATAACTAGACATATATATCTAATTTTAAGAAAATCGATTTATAAATATTATTTTTATGTGAATTTAAAATTCCAATTGGCCGCCATTCGGAAGCAAGATGGCAGATATCGTTGCCTAACGAACTCATTCAAAATATTTCTAAAATAAGTCAATTGGTACTGTCCATCATTGGTTCAGATTGATACAGTGTTTCGAAAGTTATTGTGATGACAAATTTTCAAGTGGCTGCCATTTTCAAGCAAAATATCAGATCAAGTTGACCAAATAATTAATCCAAGATATTTCTAATATAAGCCCACTGTCCAATTTTGGTTTGAATTAATTCAGTATTTCGAATTATCGTGAAGAAAATTTTTCACGTGGCCACCTGATTTCATGTGGTCGATATTTTTAAAACAAGATGACAAATCAAGTTGTTTAATAAACTTTGTTAAGTACCTGATATGGACTATTTTAAGCAAACCTCTTCTTAAATATGTTTTTAACGCTGTGACTTTGAAATTTCTTTAAGTGACCGTCACTTCGAAACAAAAAGGTGGATAGGATTGCCGATCGAACTCATTCAAGATATGTCTAAGATACGTTCATTGTCCAAATGTGGTTCGAATTGATTCGGTATTTTGGATGTTACCATGATGACAAATTTTCAGGTGGCCACCATTTTAAAACAAGATGGCTGATAAAGTTGATTAATAACTTTGATTGAGACACTGATGTATATACTGAATATATTGTACTATACATAGTTTTGAGAAAATCACGATTTTCATCAAATAGAAACGAAATAATCGAATATTTCGGCAGTTGCCCGAAAAATATCACATATTTCGGAAATCAGCATTAAAAAGAAAATTGCACAACTTTTATTGATTAGTGGTATACTTATATCTAAAAATGGCTACTGAAAGTTCAAACGTGGCTATCATTATTTGTTCATCTAGTCGCCAGTGGCTACCATTCGTAATTGTAAATCTAGAGCATTACCCCCCAAAAAGTGGCATGAAATAGAGTGGGTACTAACAATGCTCTGGATTAAATTAAAATATAGGCGTGTTCGGAGCATTGAACGATTATGTTGAATTTAGTGTTTGGTTGAATGAATTCCTTGAAACAAGACCGGGAGCTTTTATCGCCGAGCATCGATAAACTGATTGAACGGTGAGATAATGTTGTGAAAAACAAAAGTGAGTATACAGGGTTCGCTAAGCCTTTAATGTGTCTACCTGTAAACTTTTACAATAAACTTTTTTACAGGGTTCGTACGGACTCGCCATTTTCGGGAACTTTTCCACCAGTAATTTTAGACAATATATTTCGTTTTAAGGCTTTTTTCATAAAACAAATTGTTGTATACTATTAGTGGTGTAGAAAATCAAGGTAATTTGAGGCCCATACGGAACCTGTGTCATAGAACAAGTCTGTACGTTAAAGTAAATATTTAAAAAAAAATAGTGGTGGAAGTGTCCTTGGAAAAGGGCGAGTTAATGTGAATCGTGATATATTAGAGGGGTCGTACTTTCCGGCCTTTTTTCAGGACACTCTCAAAGAGGAGAAATTTCAGCCTTTTTTGGCACCACTAATTTCATTCAAAAATACTTCTAAATATATTTACAGTAATGTGTCATGATTATACAGGGCAGAGATTATTGCATAATAATGGTGGTAGCAATAAATGAAAATAATTTTCCTTTTTAACAGTGTCCTGAGAAAAGGGTGGAGAGTACGACCCCTGATATTATTGATTAAAAAAGACAGTAGACAGACTGTTTACAGTAGTTTTTCATGTCAAAAAAAAAAAAAAAAAAAAAAAAAAAAAAAAAAACATGCCTTTTTATTACTTAAAATAATATAGCGTGTTTCAAAGATATTTTCAAAATGACGAATTTCATATCTGATAAATTTCGTAATATGGAGTTATTTTAATATAATTTGACTAAATTTACGTTCAATTGCTGACGTGCATTGTTTTCTGTTAACGAAATTCCTACTAATAAAGTTTACGGGGGTAAAAGAAATTGGCGAGCTATTTAATTAATTTATGTTGCTAGCACACTTGCCAACCTATCCCGGAAGATTGTTAGTTCCCGCCTCTTTTTGCACACCACTTAATTTTTAGAGCAATTCTCTTCAAATATATTTACGATTAAATAACAGAAAAAGTACTCTAAAAAAAGACTGGTGTGAAAAAATAGGCAGAAAGGGGTGGGACTAACAATCTTCCGGTAGGTTGGCAAGTACGCGCTAGCTTATATCTTTAATCACTACGTGACGAACGAAATTTTTAGGTGTATGTCTCTCTGTATACAGAACAATACGTAACTACCGTCTGTTGATTTTATTCTTCAAATATGATGTACTCTATATCCTAGTGTCAATAAGATCAACAGCGTGCAATACAAGGTTTGGTACGATTCGAGCGACCATTTTGGCTCGAGCCTTTCGGCGCGGCCGATTTCGTTCCGACCGTTTCCGCGCTGTCCGATTCGGCGAAGTTGTTTAGGCGCCAGATAAGGAAATTTCATAGGGAACATTTAGTTAAATAAAATTAATACCTTACAATTTTATAAATCAACGTTTTAACAATAATAACACTGATAACTTCAAGATTTAAAAAAAAAAATGTAAAGGATTTTTTTTCTTTTTTTTAATAACTGGTGGATATTTAAAAGTAAAGCCATTTTCTTATGGGACTACTGAAAGTAAATTGCTTAATTTTCCTTTTGCACAGTTGATTTTTTATTGATTTAGTGAATAATGAATCTATGTCTACATTTTTATTTTGTGGCAGAATGAAAAATTGCAAATTTTATAATGGTTGGGAAGTATGCAATTATTAAGCATTACGGAAATTATTGTGTAAACAAGTGAGGAGTTTAGATTAATATTTAAATACTAAGAGAGATTATCTTGATGAGCTAAAACCACTATTCAATATTATTCTGCTATCTTGTTTATCATTGATATGAATTAAGGGAATTTCTTATTAAGGAATGAAACCAATTAACAATCAATGAAATTAATTAACAGACCAGCCAGAGGCGTAGCTAAGGGGGGGGGGGAGGAGCGGTCCGCCCCGGGTGTCACCCTCCCGGGGTGACACCCAATCTGCATGATGAATTGAAAAATCCTATAAAAGCGTGTCTCTTATAAATATTGAACAAATACGTAAAAAATTTTATAAAATGAATTTTTGCCTAAAACATTTAAGTTTATGCATTAAAAGTTGTGACATTTTAGTTTTAGAATAGTTTAAAAAAAATTAAATGTTTAAATTAATTGAATAAGAGATATATATTGAAAAAGACATAGTAAATTACAGTATAAAAACACATAAAAACATAACGTTTTGTGCAATTGCCCTAGCCCCTTATCAGTATGTTTAACATCTAAAAGGACACAACTTAAATAAACAAGGCACTAACATTTTATGCCAAATATATTGCCATGAGTAAAGTAGTCAATAAAAATCTATTTGATTTTTACTACATCAAACATGACGCTAACACTCGAGGAAGTATACCCAATCTGAATTATGAAAATGAAAACTACAATGTAACAGTGAATATTTCTGCAGCTTTGGTTCTGAAATCTATGAAAATGAATGAACAACAAAATAAAATTTTATCTGCGATTTTAACCCTTTAACGCTCACTACTTAATTTATTTTAAAGATTACTAAACTAATTTTAAATATGGCTTTTAGACACATAGCTGATCATAAATATTTAAAAAATAAAACATTAGCGTTGTTCCTTTTCGAGAAAATTTCAGTTTGAAACATCTGTAAGTAAACCTTATTAAATTCAAATAATATTTAATTTAATAAATAAATCACTTTATAAGTAAACATTATCGACAACAAAAACTCGTAAAAGTTGCATAGATCCCAACATTTCAATTTATTCCGGAGTATTTTAAACCTTTGCGGCACAAGGTAATTCGGATCATTTAAATTACACTACCACCGGAATTCCCGAACATAATTAAAATAGAAGAAATTTTAAATTTTCACGTTAAAAAAAGGGCCTTTTCTGCTATGTTATAAATGTAAATTTTGCTGAAAAATTTCCGGGATGAGTTTTTGCACTTGAGAATTAAAATTAGGTGTTCCACCAGCGGGAACACTGCGACTGAAAGGGTTAAATGACTAAAATACGCAAGCGAAGTGTGCCGTCATAGACCGTCGTTGGGGCCAAGTAAAAGATTTCCTATGTTAATCGTACATTAGATTTTTTGTAAAAAATTGTTAATAAAAAAAATATATATATATAATCTTAATCGATATTTTTTAGTGGTCATTTAATCCACTTTAACATTTTTTAAAAATTATTTTATTTGCATGCATAATAAAAAACAAATTAGAAAAATAGGGCGAGGGAGGCAGCTGAATGTTGATAAGTAATTAAAATGGAAATACTATGTAATAAAATGGGTAAATAATGGGTTTAAAAAAAAAAAAAAAAAAAAAAACCTTTTTCGATACTGATTATTATTAATTTTCTTTTCTTTTCATTCAAGGAAGAAAAAAAAACTTTTCAGATATCGTTTATTTCGATACTGATTATTATTAATTTTCTTTTCATTTTCTTTCAAAAAAAAAAAAAAAAAAAAAAAAAAAAAAAATGATTTTGATGAAATTCTGGCAAAAGCAGAATTTAGGTTAGGACGGAGAACTGTTAGTTTTTATTATTATTATTATTATTATTATTATTTTTATTACTATTATAACATCGCTTTCAAATTATTCAATTATATTTTCGATAAATTTTAGATTTCGATAAATGTCCAACTCTCGAAAAATGACACCCAAAAAATCGCAAATTGAGGCTAATAGTCCTCAGTCCTAAGGAAAATTTTCTTTACAAATAACTTATTAACTAATACATATTTTTAAATTCTGTTTTCAGATTCAGAAAATTCCCAACTGTTAAACTGACGGACTTTTTTTAAAAATGTATTTTTTTTTTTTTTTTTTTTTTTTTAATATTTTATTTTGAAACTGCAAAATGAAAAATTTCACATATTGAAAATTCGTATTTTGCAGCTTCAAAATAAAACATAAAAAATTAAAGAAATACTTTTTTAAAAAAGGTCCGTCAATTTATCAGTTGGGAATTTTCAGAATGTGAAAACAGAATTTAAATATATGTATTAGTTAATAAGTTAGTACTTGTAATGAAAATTTCCCATAGAATAACATTAGCTTCGGCTTCCGTGGACGGGGAGTACAGCGGACCCTCAAGCCTATTAATGCAGTAGTTCTCAAAGAATGCATCTAGATGTACTTGTGCGTACTAGAATGTTTGTTGTTACACCCTGTGATATTTCAAAGAAATGTGTGTAGATATAAAATATATAGTTATTCTATTACACAATTTTATTACAGATGTAACACATCTTAATCAAACTTTTCAAGTAGCAACTCATAATGATCTTCATAATACAATATTTGAATTATCTGCATTTATTTGTTTTTAAGTTCAAGTGATAAGACATACACAAAGATTAACAGTTAAAAATTTGAATCGTAAAACCTTAAAATGTGTAATTATGCAAAAAAAGCAGCTGGAAATTTAACTTAAAAAATATTTTATTTACTATAAGGGTATGAGGAATTAATTTTCATTTCTGAGCAATTTTTCTGGACATGGTAAAATATAGTAAAGCATTCCACCAATTACATTTAGTTAAAAAGAATTTTTTCGCTTAATTATTGGTAGCCTTGCACGTCTTCAAAAATATATATACATACCATATTGTGTACTTAAATGTAGTCCTATATTAATAACGCACAGGACAACCTGAAATACACTTCCAACATTTTTTAAGTACAGTCAACTATATTCTATTTCTTTTGGGTAGCCCTGTTACCGAATGGGGAATGATTTTCCTATCATATTACGCTACACGAAACATGCTTATATTTATATGAAAAAAAAAATGCAATTTTGGGAGATAATTTGATTAGAAGACATAAAATTGACTTAACGAAGTAAAAACCTAAAATTTTTCCGGTAAGAGAAACTTGATACACGTGTAAAGACATATAAAATAAAGTTTACACAGCGAGTTTAAAAAAAAAAAAAAAAAAAAATGGTAGAGTTATTTTTGAAACACTAATTTCCGAGATCTAAAACTGACCTACTCTAAGCAGCATGACTGTTAATTTCCCTATAATAACCCCGTAATACATGAGAAAAGATTTCTAAAATAGATTTATGTAACAATTTTCAAGAAAATCGTTAGAGCCGTTTCTGAGAAACCAACTTTTACCAAAACTTGGCATACTCATTTATTGATCGGAAAACAATAATTGCATACAAAAGGATATTTAGAAGGGAGTTAATATGGCGAGTTAAAAAAAAAAAAAAAAAAAAAAAAAAAAAAGTACAGTCGTTTTTAAAAGAACGCATTCGCGAGACTTAAAATTGAGCTATTTATACAGAACGCCTATCAATTTTCCTGAACTAACAAACTATATTATTCAAAAGAACATCTAACATTGTGTTTATATAACAGCTTTGAAGAAAATCGTTTGAGCCGTTTTTGAGATACGGATTTAAGGTCACATTTCTGGTTTTCAATGTCCCACTTCCGCTTTTCCAAATGTCATCAAAATTTGAAAACTTCATCTGTACACGAGCTTTGTCTCAATTCTGAACTTTCGTAGTTTTATCTTTACTAGTGTCGGAGATATGATAGCCAGAAGTTTCCCCACATACACACACACACACTGACCAATTGCGAAAAACTACTTTTTTGGATTCAACGTGTAAATCTGGTGAAAACTCGTTATCGAATTTTTGAACCGAGTACAATACTTCTATTACCAACAGTACTCGGGTAATGGAAATTCATTTCATTTTGTTTAATGCAATCAACAGATGATAAATTGTAAATGCAAATGTAAATGGAAGAAAATTCAAAATTTCGTTAACATAGAGTAATACTAGGCGAGTCGTATTAATCCTGGACGATAGGACCCATGCCCCAGCCCGCCCGGTTCCCGCTGTTCAATGTGTTTTTCTAGTCAACTTTGTCCCCTTATTACTTCCGGTGTGAATTTTTTTTTTTTTTTTTTTTTTTTTTTTTAACACACTTGACATTGTGAGTTTTTTCGCTTTTCTTACCATGCTATTCCTATGGGGATTGAAATTCATTGAAAATAAAGATAACTAAAAAAAAAAAAAAAAAAAAAAAAAATTAATTGAGAAATAACTTAAATTTCCAAAACGTAAAAGCGAGGTTATGTTGTATTTCTTATATATATATATATATATACATATTAACAATAGGCAATAAAAATTTATACAGTACTTTAAAATTATCATACAATTTCTACGTATGATCAGTTTTAAATTTGTTGAAGAAAAGAAAACGTATACGGATATTTTTTTCTAATGCTTATACGGATTTTTTTTTTCGGGTGGATATCCGCGTATAGGAATACGGAGCTCCGACACATGTCTAAAATCAGTTAAAGAGCTATAATTATGTCTACAAATTTATGCTTTCAAGTGTAAATTTTTTTTGAAAGCTGTTTGTTGAATAATTAGAAATAGAATAATGCATAAAGAATTCCGACTTGCATAAAAAGCATTTTTTCTAAAACGAAACTAAATTTAGCATGCATACTATTAAGTGAAATCTAACTCACCTCTCTCCTGCATTTCCTGGATGCTTGAAGTAAAATTTAGGCCACACATGAATAAAGATGCGAAGTCAAATCACTGATGTACTTGATTTTAATTCTAGATTTTAATTAAGAATATTGATGAACAAAACAACATTTCTCAATCATTAGCGCACAGCTTTAAAAACATTGCGAATACGTATAAAGGCATTTTTTTATGCCTTGAATGAATTATAAAGACAATACAGAATAAAACTTATTACTTGAATAATAACAATTAATGAACTATTTTACTGCAAGACTTCAGCATGAATGTTCGAATGTCTATCACTCAAGAATAAAGTTACTTCGTTTTTTACGAATATATTCAGAGAGCAACCATAATAAAAAAAAAAAAAAAAAAGAATGAAAGTTTGGTTTCTCTCAATATGGTCACGTAACTGTCTACCTCTGATCGACTGTCGCCGTCCCCGCTCCCAATGAATCAACATACTGGACGGGGCGGGGAGGCACCGGAGCAGGAGCCGAAATACTCGGAAGAGGGATGACTTGGGATACTGGTCGAATAAGATTTCTAGCAGAAGATGTCTGAAGTTTTACGACTCGGGTGATTCCGTCAGGTCTGGGAATCAACTTGATGATTCTTGCTAGATCCCAATGGAGGGGAGGTGATGCTTTATTTTTCAGGATGACGAGTTGCCCTGGAGAAAAGTTGTGATTTTGGTTGGTTCTTTTGGATCTCTGAAGCAAGGTTGGAAGGTATTAAGCTGTCCACCTTTTCCAGAAAGTCTCTTTCATCTGCACTAAGAGCTTATACCTAGAAGAAAGACTAAGAGAATTGTTTGTTAAAGAAGGTTCCGGCAATTCTAATAATGCAGATCCAATCAATAAATGTCCTGGCGTTAAAGCTGATAAATCATCAGGAGCATTGGACAATGGTGTTAGAGGCCGCGAATTTATAACAGCCTCTATTTGACATAGAAGCGTGGAAAGTTCCTCAAACGTTAAAATTGCTCCTTGTGTAACTTTTAGCAAATGGGTTTTGGTTAATTTTATCGACGCTTCCCAGAGTCCCCCAAAATTTGGCGCATATGGGGGAATAAAGTGCCAGGTGATTTGGTGTTGGGAAGCAAAATTTTGTAAGTTTTCTTCTTTGAATAAAGCAAATAACTGTTTGAGGTAAGAATGGGCTCCGACAAAATTTCTGCCATTGTCCGAAAATATGTCAGAGGGGTATCCCCGTCTACCTATGAAGCGTCGCATTGCTGCGAGAAATGCTTCTGTAGAAAGACTTGACACACATTCCAGATGAACGGCCTTGGTAGCCATGCAAATGAACAGGGCAATATATGATTTAAAGGTTGTCGCTTTTCTTTTATGTTGACATTTTGTCATTACTAGTCCCGCGAAATCGACACCAACTTTCGAAAAAGGACGAATGGGTGTGATTCTTTCTGAGGGTAGATCTTTTGCATTATTGGCTTAGCTGATAGACGAAAACAGAGTAGACATTTTCTTAACACTGCCTTAACCGTGGAGCGGCCGTGGGGAATCCAGAATTTATTTCTGATGAGTGACAGTACTAAGTTGGGACCAGCATGTGAATTTAAGTTGTGATAATATGTTATTATCAAGGAAGTGACGTGATTTAATTTAGGCAGTAAAATGGGGTGTTTTTCTTAAAATCGTAAGGATGGGTGGTACCGCAGGCGTCCTCCAACACGAAGAATGCCTGCTTCATCCAGAAAAGGATCAAGACATAATAGATGGTGGGAAGGTTTTAAAAGGTTTCCTTTCCTTAGTACGGCAATTTCATCACTAAATTCAGCATTTTGAATAATTTTTACAAGATAAATTTCCGCTTGATTTAGCTCTAGGGCCTTTAAAGGACCCCTTTCCTTGGATTTGGTTTTAAGGTTATTTATAAATCTTAGTAGATACGCTAGAATTCTTAAAAGTTTTAGATAGTTAGAATATTTTGTAATATGTGATATGAAAGTGTTATTAGAAAGTGGAGGTTTAGATCTTGAGTCTATCGGATGGTGATGAGTTTGTTCCTGAACTGTAACTGAATATAAAGTGCACATGGGTAATAGCTCAAAACTATGGAGCCATTTTGGCCCTTCCCACCATTCAGTTCTAGCTTTCAGCTTAGCTGGGGACAATCCGCGCGTGGCACAATCGGCCGGGTTTTCTTTTCCTGGGATATGTCTCCAGGATTCCAAGTGAGTAAGAGCTCTTATTTTGGTGGCTCTATGGGCCACGAAACTATTTCCTTTGTTTGGAGGGTTATTTATCCAGTTTAATACAATTGAAGAGTCAGTGTACCAGTATGTCGAATGAGTAAATTTAAGGGATTTTTGAGTGTTGAAAATTAACTCTGATAAGAGTACAGCCCCGCACAGTTCGAATTTGGGCAAAGTGATTTCCTTTAAGGGTGCGACTCTAGTTTTAGAAGCAATTAAAAATATCTGGATATTGTTTGTTATGACCTTTAAATATGCGACTGCCGCATACGCCCTCGGAGATGCATCACAAAACCCATGAATTTCAACTGTACAGTCTGTAGTATTTGAACCTAAATAGCGTGGAATTGACATAGATTTAAACTCATTAATTTCTTCATAAAAAAATTTCCATTCTTGCAAAATATCTGGGGGTATCGGCTCATCCCACGTTGATTGTAGTTTCCATAATTTTTGTAGAATTAGTTTTAAGATGATGGTAAAAGGCGAAATAATTCCGAGGGGATCATAAATTTGCGCAATTACGGAGAGCAACTGTCTCTTCGTATGAATTTGCTGATCAGCTAAGGTTCTAACTTGAAGAGTATCTTCACTTAAATTCCAGAACATTCCTAATACTCTTTGATTTATTTTTTCTTGATCCTCAAAAAAATGAATGACCGAATTAGCCTTCTCTTCCTCTGGAATTTCAGAGAGGGCTTCTGGATGGCTACAAGTACATTTCCTAAGTTTAAACCCTACAGCATGCATTAGAGCCTACAACTCCATTATTCTATCTTTTGCTAATTGAAGGAATTGTGCCCCTGACAATAAGTCGTCGATGTAAAAATTGTCTTTGGCAATTTCTGTTGCTAATGGGAAATTCTGTTTTTCATCCTCACATAATTGCTTAAGCGTGCGTAACGCTAAATAGGGTACACAAGCTGTTCCGTAGGTGACAGTATTCAATTCGTAAAAAGATAATTGGTCATTGGGAGATTCTCTCCAAACAATTCTTTGGTAGATTCTATGTTTCCTTTCAATTAAAATTTGACGATACATTTTTTCGATGTCTGCACTGAACGCTACAGGGTTGGCTCGAAAATTTACTAAATTATCAAAAATATTTGACTGTAGTTTAGGACCAATATATAGAATGTCATTTAATGATTTGTTATTGGTTGTTTTAAACGAGGCGTCAAATACTACATGTAATTTTGTTGTTTCAGAGTTTTCATTTACCACCGCATGATGCGGTAAATAATAATGTGGCGTTTCATTAATTTTGTTTGGATTTAATTTTGTCATATGACCCAAAGATATATATTCGTTCATGAAATTAGAATAAGCTGTCTTTAATTGTGGATTCCTTTTAAGTTTATTTTCAATGGAAAGAAATCTTGAAATAGCACCTGACTTACTGTCACCTAGTGCCTTATCTGGCTTAAAAGGTAGATGAACTACATATCTTCCCTGACTATTCCTTTTAGTTGTTGTCAAATAAATATTTTCTACAGGATCATTTTCTATATTTTTCGTTTCTACATTTTGAATTGATTCTGTATTTAAAAAAAATTTTTAAAGTGGTGTTTAAGTCATCATCAACAGTAGTATGACATGTTAAACTGACATTTGTACAGTGAAAACTATCTACGCGTCCTGAAATGAGGTAACCCAGTTTTGTGGGAAATGCTGTAGGAGTTCCAGCTGGCCCTTGAATAGGACTGCCATTGCAGATTGATGCGACTATTTCTGCCCCAAGAAGAATATCTATGGGACCACTTACATAATACAGTGGATCAGCTAGTTGTAATCCCTGTATATGTGGCCAATCGTTTTGCGCTAGTTGGAAATTAGGGAGAGGTGAGGTAACCCTATCAACTATAAAAGCGCTGACTGAAAATGACTCCGACGAAAAATGCGGAGTGAATTTAAATTCTGTTTCGTTGAGAGCAGTCTCTGCTAAAACGCAATTAATCCCTATTATACTATGCGACGCGCTCCGTAAGGGCAAATTGAGTCGCTTAGCACATTCCTTAGTAATTAATGAATTTTGACTAGCATTATCTATCAAAGCTTTACAATGCATAATTTTGCCTTTACTCGATTTAATTTTAATTAGTGCTGTTGATAACAAAACATTATTCGAATACAACTGAGCACTATTTGAAACTGAAATGTCTGGCGATACATAATTCGCCCTTTCAGAATTTGAATTTCTACCATAAACATGCAATAATGTATGATGTTTTTCTGCACAATTTTTGAAATTAATGTTTATCCTACAATTCTCCAGCCTATGATTTTGGCGTAAGCAATTTTGACATAACTTATTTAATTCAACGAATTTCCATCTTTCTTTAACCGGTTTTGAATTAAATGTCGGACATTTAAATAGCGCATGACGCTCATTACAAAGAATGCACGTATTTTCTTTTTTCACAATTATACTCAATACGTTGTTTGATTTCTTCGAATTAGTGAATTTTACGTCTTGTTTACATTTTATTTCTTCAACCCCACGCGCTTCGCGCTCAACGAATTTCCTAAAAAGATCAAGATCAGCAAATTTATCACTATCCAACATTAAATCCCATCTTTGTTTTAACGATTCATCCAATTTCCCCATCATGAATTTTATTATAATTAAGTCGCTTAACGCATTAGAATCTAAACCCAAAGTTTTTAAATTTCTGATGGCTTCATTACAAGTATCTAATAACTCAAGTAAAGTTTTAGCATCGTTTGCTTTTACAATTTTCATAGAAAATATTTTGTTAATTTGACTCAATGCTAATTGTCTTTTATTTTCATATCTTTCATTTAATATTTCCCAACATTGATCTAAATTTTCCTCTTTTAGAGCGAATCCTCGAATTAATTTAGCTGCGTTTCCGCGCACTGAAAAATGTAAATATTGCAGTTTTTCAATTTTGGATAATTGATTATTCTGTAGAATTGTCGAATTAAAAATTTCTTTAAAAGAAATCCAATTTTCGGTTTCACCAAAAAATCGCGGAAGGTCAAATTTCGGTAATTTAATAAGAGACGATTTACCATTTTTCTCATCTTTATTTTCCGCGTGAGTATCTGAGTATCTGATACGCGTCTACTTCTGTTTTGTCCTCTAACTCCACTAGTAAATCAAAAACCACTCCCTTATATCTCAAATACATATCCATATAATCCTCATTCTCTTTAGCGGATAAATTTTTAAATATTTCCGCGATTTCATGATCATACGATTGAACTTTGGTTTTTTAATAATTTAACTCTAGATTGTTCATCTTTACTACACCCCTTTACTCTATCTCTAAAACTATCGATTTCCTTACATAAATTTTCAAATAATAAAACTTGCTTAGATAATTTCGGCATTTTAGAATATATAAGTTTAAATACACATAACCATTGGCTTTCGAATTACAGAACAAACATTTAAGAACAAAAATAAATCATTTAAGAATAAATGATTACGAATAAGAAAAAGAATAAGAATATCAAATACAGATTAAATATATATAATTTTTATTTACTTATTTATTTATTAAATTACAGCTGAAAATGTTTCGAACAATTTTCACTTTCATTGCATAATGTATTTGAATTTATTGACTCCCCACTAGCAGCTGGGAAGTTCAGTATTCAGAGTTGGAGGTACTGAGATCGAATCCATTGTCAACAGATATTCTCTTATAACAGTTACAAAATTCGAGGTATTTACACTAAAGTAGTTGTTAAAATGCACTTAAAAGGTTTTTTTCATTAGGTACAATTTAATGCCCTGCAGTAATGTATCAAATTTATGATTACCCAAGCATATTTAGGAAAGTTATCTTTAGGACTAATAGACAGACGAAACCAAGTCATTAACACTTCTTAATTTTGTTTGAAAATATATAAAATAAAAAAAAAAAAAAAAAAAAAAAAAAAAGGAAAAAAAATAATACTTTTTTTTTTTTAAGAAAAACATTTTTAAAAATATTGAATAAACAAATGGGGAAATTTATTAAAATAAATTGAGCTGTACACATAATTTACAGTATTATGTACAATAGCTCTCAGAATATTTGCATTCACATCAATTATAAATAAATGAGATAATTTCTTATATTATTGTTATGATGATTTTAAATTTCTATGTATTCGGTCTAAATATTAGAAAAAGAAAAGAAAAAAAAAATCAAATTTCTTAGAAATCTAAAAATTCTTTCCTAGAAATTGGAGTGTAATTCTTTATTCGATTTTTAAAATAATCAATCATTTTTCTTCTTTTTTTAAATAACGATTTAAAAAAAAGAAAAAGAAAGAAATATTACTTTTATAATATAACATACTAGAAAGTCCAGACGTTCTCTTAATTTGGAAATAAATAGATAAATAATTAAAAAAATAAAATAAAATCACCAAAATGTCGCAAAACTTCTAAAGATAGCAGACGACCTCCCTTTTCACCCTCAACCGATTTCAAGGTAATAGAATCGTCGTTGCCTACGTCACGCATGATTGACAGGTGCCAACTCATGAAAGTCGAACTATAATTGGCTGGTAATGCTGAGGATCAGAGAGCTTAAGTGGGCCTGATCATTCCTTATCTGCATGTTCTGTAAAGTGTAATTTTAAACTGTGTTTTTCGACGGTGATGGGAGATTTTACTAATAGTGAAAAAGCAGACATATATCTAATGTACGGTGTTGCTAATGGGAGCACTACAGCAGCGCTACGACTGTATCAGGAACGATTTCCAAACAGGCGCAAGCCGAATCGCAAAATGTTTGCATCGGAACCTTCGTGAAAATGGTACATTTCTCGCTAATTTTGACGACGCAAGGACTGGAACAAGAACAGCTCGACATCCAGACATGGAAGCAGAGCCTGATTTAGGCCGGGGCACTCTCTCACTGGAATATTTTTACAATTATTTTTTGCTGCATATCATAGGAATTCCACGTTTTGACTAGGAAATTATTTTTATAAAAAATGAACGGTGTAAAACAATCAAATTTACTCAGGGTTATTCGACACCAGAATTCTTTTAAAATAATTTTTAATGAGAATTTTTTGTTTATTATAAGAGGAAAGTATTGCTTAAAAAATAATGGTGTAAGTGTAAATAATGTGTGCCCCGGTCTAAATCAGTCCCTGCATGGAAGAAACCATTCTAAACATTGTGGATGATACACCCGGCACAAGTACAAGAGATATTGAACGCCGTGTACATGCGAGTCAGTCCACTGTTTGGAGAGTCTTACATGAAGAACATTTACACCCATTCCATATTCAGAAAGTCCAAGCATTGCAAGTAAGTGATTACTCTCTGCGCGTAGAATTTTGCTAATGGTTCTTGCAACAGTGTGCGTTGCAGCAGGATTTTCTATCTTTTGTTCTATTCTCAGATGAGGTCGTTTTTACACAGGAAGACGTTTTCAATGTGCACAATACTCATCTGTGGGGAACAGAAAATCCACACGCTATACACCCACATTCATTCCAAAAACCTTTCTCTGTTAATGTTTGGGCAGGTATTGCGAACGATTACCTCATAGGTCCATATATTTTACCAACACCGCTCAATGGCTCACGTTATGCTATTTTTTCAAAAGAGGTTTTGCCAGAATTGCTGCAAGATGTTCCTGTTGTCGTGCGCAACCAAATGTGGTTTCAGCATGATGGTGCGCCAGCACATTTCGACATGGAAATGCGCAGTTACCTGGATACCATTTTTTGCAAGGCTATGGATTGGACGGGGAGGACCAGCCCAGTGGTCACCCCGATCCCCAGATTTATCGAGCATCGATTTCTTCTTATGGAGGCATCTGAAGAACATCATTTACGAGACTCCTGTTGATTCTCCAGAGGACCTCGTTGCTCGACTGTCCATTGCTGCTGCACAAGTGCGCGAAGCACCTGACCTTTTTGGAGCTGTTCGCCAATCCACACTTCGACGCTATCAAGCATGCATTACGGCTGGTGGTCGCAATTTTGATAACTTATTGTAAATATTGATGTAAAGAAGCACTTTTTTTTACTATTTGTTTTTATAAGTTTTTAATTTCGTTTTCTGCAAAATGTTTTTTATTTCATATTTACTTTTTTCTGTTATGCGTATACAAAAAAATGTATGTTTAAGTAAACTGTTCTACCCTTTATATTTGTTCCATGACTGTACAAATATTCGTATTTGAAACTACATCTACGTTGTAACTTTTAAATTATGTGTGTTACAGTATATCTCAAAAAAATTTCACAATATTGATATTTTTTCAAGCAATGGGAATTATTTGGAAATAAAATTTTTATTATTTATGCCATTTGTATGATAAACAATTATACATAGAATCTCTCTGTTAAATAATGCATCATTCAAAAGTAACGACAGTAGGCGGAGCTTTCTGTTAAAAACCCCAGAAAACACATCGTCCGTAAAGGATTAAAATGAAGTTTGGGGACATGGGTTCCTATACAATTCTGAGTCCTAATGATGAGTCCTACCTCACCTCAAAGTTTCTCCCATCATCGTTGAATCACCCTGTATATATATAATCAACGTTTCTTCGATTCTATTGTACAGTCGGGGAAAAAAAAAAAAACGCAACACTCGACGTAACTTTGTTGCTAATAGATGTAGAAAAATGTAATAGGTATCATTCGACGGAGAATTGTGAGTAGTTTGAGAAAATGATCTGAAATTTTGAGTTGGGGGTCGTCTACATATTAAAACGCGCACCAACTTTGATTTTTTTCGATGGTAATGCCCCATTTTTATTTTATATTTGAATTTCTGGGATCGCGACAACGCGAAAAAGTATATTGGTTGTATATTTTGCTTATTTTTTCTCAGAGTTATAAGTGTTCAAAGTTTGAAGATGCTAATATTAAATTCATATTTCAAACATTTATCAATATCTTCTCAAAAATTAACTTGATCGATATATATATATTATTATTTTTTTTTTTTTTTACGAGATACAGTGAAGAAACCCAAACATAATACATCATTACTTTTGATTCTGAAAAATATTTTTAATTTTGAAAAATATTAATAAATTCATATTCATAAAAATTATGAATTATGACCTATATTAATTTTTACATAAAATAAACCCTAATGCTGAAAAATATGGGTGTGCAAATTTGCAGCTCATTCCAGTCATTACTTTTCGAGATATAAATAAATCTTTCTTTTGGAGTGGTTTAGGGGGCCGTCTCTTATAGAGATTTGCATGAGATAACGAATCAAATCTTAAAAAATAACAAGGAAAATTAAACAAAATATGTTTATTTTTTATTTACGGGTCAAATTACATAACAACAACGTCAAACGCAAAGAAATGAAATAAAAATGATGATTTTTAGACAGTTTTAGCATCAAGAATTCCTGTTTTCTAAAGAAGACAAGCCCCGCCTTCATCGTTCTTCAAAACAAAACAATACAGAAAAGAAAAGTAAATGTGACATTGAATATTCGTGTTAAACCCCTTATTTTATGTTGACAAAAATATGCACAAGTGGTATTTACTTTATCGATTACTGGTGATAAATGTTGAATCTTTTAAACGAACACTAGAAGAAAAAAAATAACTAAATAGGCGGGGTTTACTGTTTTAAATAGAAAAATTGGTAAATGTAAAAACTGCCAATTAAAAAAAAAACGAATGGAATTGGAATGTAAGACAGACTTGTAAAATCGTTTCTTAACTACCGTTATAGTAAAAGGCTTAATCATTTGCTTCATATATTGTTTTATTTTTATTTATTTATTTTGTAGGGGGGAGGGTTATTATTTTAAGGATACTTTAGTCATTAAAATTTTAATAATGTATTTTAACATTATATATATTTTTTAAATATACTTTTACTTTTATAAGTATATTTTAACACTTTTTGTGACCGCAGGTTTTTGTAATTTTGACTGTAAGATCCGCTTAAAGGCGTTATTCTCTCAAAATAAAGTATTTCAGAACAAGTTTTCTGTATTCACAATTATATTACAAATGGATATACAGTATAATTATATATTCTTTCTAATCAATATATTTCTATCCATAGTATATTTTATTGCAAAAATATGAACACTGGGTACACACTTAAGAAATAAGTAACACACAAATTACGAAAGAAACGCCCACTGAGAGAGTTACAGATTTTCAAATGACGTGAATCTACGTCGGAAGTCGCGAAAGGGTTAATTAGGAAATTATATTTTCATATTATAAAACGAATCGTACAGTTCCAAAGAGTTCAACTGACCTAAAACTGGTATTTGCGATTAAAATTGTTTAATATTTACTTCATGAACCCTTAGAATAATTTATCCTAGACGATTTAATTTATGCGTTGTTGTATATATATATCAGTTCAAAAAACCCTTAACGGCTTAAAAGTTTGTGACGCCGCTAATTTATGGCTATAAGAATTTGAAATATGAGTCTTAAAAATAATGATATCAAATTTTAAGTGACGCTTTGCAATTAGTTAAAGTATACATAGATTTTCTTATTTGATCATTTACTTTTATCTTTTATTTATATTTATAATGCAAACGTAATATTTTTAACTTCAAGATCAGACAGATATATAAAATACACTCACTGATACTTTTTCATTCGCATTTCAAATTCAAAATAACAGTTTTAAAAGGAATTATATAAAAATTCCAGTGGCGCCTCGGTTTTATTTTACAAGATATGTTTTTAGATTCCATTAAAATTACTTTTGTTTTGTCTAATAAAGTATATTTACACATTTAAACAGTGCTTTTAATTTTCAAATATACTGTCAAATAATTATACTTTCACTGAGTTTGCATTATAAAGTAAAACTATTTATTTCAATAAATTGATTTATCTTTTGCATCACTCTATCCAAAACATAGTATCATAGTATCCAACTAAGTGAAAATTCGCTCAAAGAGGTAGTGTGACGTAAAGAAAACATTTACACAAATTTTACTTGCAGTTTTGTCCTTCTGGCTCCTAGGAAGGGTAAACTAATTTATCTTTTCTTATGAAGTTGCCACCATTTTTTTTTCAAAATGGCAGCTACAATTTATTAATGGACTTAGTGGATTTATTAATGAAGGCTTGTATATATGGAGTTTTAAGCAAATCGGTTCATAAAACCTTTCTAATGTAAATTTAAAATTTTCAGTGTGCTAGCACAGGGAAACAAGAGGGTAGATTAAGTTGGCAAATGAACATATCAAATACATTTCTAAGATAAATCTACACTACAAATTTAGTGTAAATTAATTCAGTATTTCAAACGTTATCATACTGACAAATTTTTAAGTAGCCTGCCACTTGGAAACAAAATGGAGAAGCTTCGCACTAGAAAAATTTATTGACTGGGATTCTCAAACTCTTAAAAAAAATAAAGAAAGAAAGAAAGAAAAATGAGTGGATAATTTCAAATTTAAGTTAGAATTACGTAATTTACAGTTTGCAAATTTCTTTTTAGAGAATTACAAATTAAACAATTACAAAAAAAAAAAAACAAGTAAATGTTAAAAATGGAAATTTTTATATTTTGTTTCCCCTTTTGAGACTAAGTATGCTCCAATATTCACAGTTTAAATTTTCATCAAAATTGCAGGTAAAAATTACTTCATATATATTTTCATATAAAACGTTTGGTGGAAAAATAGACAAAATATAAATTAAGCTTTACATTTCTATAATTTTAAAAATAAGATAAAATCACCTGGAGAAAAATTTTATGGAAAATATAAGTTAAATTAAAAAAAAAATGAAATTTCTGCGTAAAAATTCTATTTCATAAATATATTTACAACTACAATAAACAAAAAACCCTCCTTTAATTTTAAATAATTATTTCTACATGATTCGAAGCAATTAAAAGTTTTTTCTTTCTTTCTTTTTTTTAAAGAAAAATAAATAAATGTAGTGGCGCCATCTAGTAGTTTATATTAAAATCATATACATATATATTTAACTTTTTTTTTTTCCCAAAAAAAAAAAAAAAAAAAAAAAAAAAAACTTGTTTAGAAACAGGTAGAAATAGTTATTCAAAATTAAAGGAGGATTTTTTTGTTTATTGTAATTGTAAATATATTTATAAATTGGATTTTTCATGCTGAAATTAATTAATTAAAAAAATAAAAGAAAGAATAATATTTTTTAAATACATTATTATGGGTTTCAAAGTAAAGATGTTATTCATTTATTTTGACATGTTTTTTAATAATTGCTATTTGACATATTTTTCATGAATTTTAATAAAATTCATGAAGTAATGTTATTTCTAATAAACAGTGTAAACACTGTTTCATCCCGTAGTCATTATTGCTTTAAATAATAATAAAAAAAAAATTGATTATGTTAATATTTAAAATATGGATCATTTTAAAGTCTGAAAAATAAATAAATGAATAAACTCTAACTGTATTTTCAAAAGAGATTTTTAATTTTTAAAAAGAAAAAAAATATATATATGTATTTACGGAAGTGTATGGTTTAAATAAAAAACGATAGATGGCGCCAAAACTCTGCTGTTTTTTTCCATTCCCGGCGCCGAATGATACATGAATATGAATTGCAAATCATTGAGCTATTATAAAATCGATGTTCATGAATGATTAAAAATTTTTTCGCTTTAAAAAATTGTAAATTCATCATTATTATGATAAAATGGAATATCTAAAATTACAAAATACTTCCTTATTTAAAATATTATCTAAATATTTTTTTGACTAAATATGAAATTTTGAAATCAAAAATATTTTTTTCATAACAGAAGAGAAAATATATTTAAGTGAATTTGACTTAGTATATATACAATAAATATTTTAAACATGTAATAAAGTACTTTTGAGTTAAAAAAAAAAATCTAAATAATTCATTGGCTGCATTGAAGTCGGTCAATCAACCAGCCCACATACCTCACAAGTAAGAACCGCATAACAGCGTTTTCACCCGAAGAAACACATGTAATTGGCGGAGTAATATAGTTCCATATTTAAAGCGATTTATTTAAAAAACAAGAGTTTTCCTGAAAAAAACGAAAACGTTACTAGATTCAGAAAGACCCTATTAACAACATATATTAATTATATGAAAATCCTTCGAGCCGTTTTAGAGATATTTTTCAGAATTCCAGTCTATTACACCAACCGTTTTCCCATTTTGGCTTAAAATTGAGATTCAGATCTCAAAACATATTGCATGTAAAAATGTAAAATTTTCAGGATAGATTAAGACCGAAGATAAAAGATTATTTTGAAAAGATCAGAACAAAATATGGCATATTTGCTGAGATATTAAGTGTCGGGTTTTACCAATCTCTTTGATGTCAAACTAGCCGTATATATGATTTCGCAGCGTCCCGTTTGTCCCTCCGCTTGCGTCACTCAAAAAACTGTCGTTTTTCATGATATATATCTATATTATTTCATTTCGTATTTTATGTTACACCTACGAAAGAAAATTTAAGCTTTATTGGTGACCACTACAGCCATAATATACACTTTTACTTGAAAAATATTGCACTTTTTTCAAAGAGTACAGTCTGGACAAATCGCAAGTGTAATGTATTTAAATAGACCTAAAATCATTGAAAAAAGGACTGAAGTATATACAAATCTAAGAAACTGAATTCAAGATAATTAAGGAAGTAGGAAAGGGACAATATTTTTATTAATTTTTATAATTCTTTTTTTCCTGAAAGATTTCTGGTGTAAAACATTCAAATTTTGTTTATTTCTTATAGGATTTTAATTTTATTTTTCTAGATTTACAGGTAACCCCCTAACACATTTTGTTTTATAACTCTATAAATACTAAAGATAAAGTATACAAACAGATACTTTTCCGCACTGCCAAACTCTCAGAAGATCAAATATGAAGTCAAAATTGGATGTTGCTATTGAAAAAATCAAAGTTGGCGCTCATTTCAATATGTAGATAACCCCTAATTCAAAATTTGACAGCATTTTCAAAAAGTGCATTTAATTTCCTGTTTAAAGGTGTCTATTAAATTTTTCTGCGTCATTAGTAATGAAATTAAAGCGAGTGCGGCGATTTTATTTTCCCCGACTGTACATGAAATTCCAATTATAAAAAATTTTGGTGGCTGTTGAATGAAAAAGTCGTGCAATCTGTACCAGGTGGCGCTGTCTACCGCCAAGTTTTCGAGCTACGCGGAAGACATCTAGTTTAGGAGGCTATAGTATGACAGTAAGGGAAGTTTCTACAGTTGTCATGCAATCGCTTCTTCACATTGCACTTAACTTCAATCTAAGCGTACGTATTTTTTAACCACGCTTTTCGCGCTTAGAAATTGAGGATGATTCCAAAGGATTGGAGGGTTGCCAAGTTGACAGACATGCTGAGATTTCACAAGCATACAGTCATTCGGAGTTTCCTTATCGCTATTTTCTCTCAACCTCCAAAAGGGTTATCACCATTAATTTAACACTGGACTCACTGAGTCAGCACTCGCACAGAGACTCCCGCAGTCGTAAGAAACGTGATGGTTGTAAAGCAAACTAATAAATTAGCATAAATCAGAAAGTGTGAAATCAAAAACATATTTAATATTCAAACTAAACCACGATACTATAACAAAGAGAACGAAATTTTATATTATTTAGGCTAAGTTTATTGCAGAAAATTTTGTAGTATATATGTTTAATCATCAGAGAAATAGAATCAGAATGAACTTCTTTTCTTAATTAAAAGTTAACTTTAAAAGTTTTTCCAACAGAACACCAGTATTGAAAAATTTAAATATTGATTTAAAATATAAAATCTGTATAAAATTTCTCTAACGTGGACCAGTTACGATTATATTTTGTCCAAACGATATGATAGTGACTTAAGGTGTTACCTGATTGGTTGTTAACCCAGACTTAAAGCTCGACTATAAGCGATTTCGCTCTCGGCTACAAAAATTTAATCTAATGCATTTGAAATGCATATCTTCTTAAAGAAATTAAAAAAAAATATTAATTTTTTGTGCTGAAACATGTACTCAAAATCACTTATTTAGAAAAATTTGAAGCCAGTTTTTATAGCATTTTATGGTTATTTGGCAGGTCGGTGCTGCGGCGACATCTATTACTTTTTCTTAGGCTTTCCATTCCTTATAAATGGAATGAACTTATTATTATTATTATTATTTAATTTGTAGATACATTTATTAACTATGGAATTTGTTACGTATGGTGACCTAGTAATTTTATTCCGTCAAATTTTAGAAAATAACTGATTTTTAATATAAAAATAATTTAATTTAATTATAATGATTTATAACTTAGAAGCGGAGAAATATATCTTGTAAAATTAAAATTATAATGCAAATATCAAAGATTTATACCTCTTTTATTTAAAAAAAAAGAAAAGAAAAGAAAAGAAAAAACTGAAAATTTCCAGTGATTTTATTTTATGAAATTTTTCTGAAAATCATATCAGGTATGTAGGTATTATCACACAGATGTTTTGCGCGGGAAAGTCTAGTAAGAATGTATTACCATACCATTATTAAATAACGGTATTCAAGTACTCGCCTCTGACAGCTTTGTAATATAATAAAATCAAATTATTTTAGCATTATTAGGAGGCCTAGTCCTATTTTACACAATTTACTTACCACCCTCTTTGATGTGCGGAAGCATCTTTGTTTTCTAGACTTATATTTCTTTTTTTTTCGTAAGACAACTTGAAAAACAATGTGAACGAACTTCCATAATATTTTCATGATAAATTTAAAGTAAATATTTCTTTATTGCATTTATTTTTAATTAAAATTATTCAATTTTAAAATTCCAGATTTAAACCTGTTCGATAAATTGGAATTATAAAAGTTTACGTTTCTGGAAAATATATTAACTTCGCACTCTATGATATCAGTCTATACAATAAAACACTAAAACAATTAAAAAATGAATAAAAAAAGCGCTTTTTTTTTAAAAAAATCTATAATCATTAATATATGTATGCGTACATACAGTCGGTAACAAAAGTGTCCGAACACTAGCGAAAATTCCTATGTAAAAAATGTACACTTCATACGATTTTGTTAAATAAATCCTTACCGAATCATGTTCTTACACTGACTAAGAACAGGATTCGACAAGGATTTATTTAACGAAACTGTATGAAATGTACTTTTTTTACATAAGAATTTTTGCTAGTGTTCGGACACTTTTGTTACCGACTGTATATACACGATCCATCAAAAGTCCCATCCTACCCCCACCCTAACAGTACAGTTAGGGTTAACTTATCCACATTACATATTAAGGACGTTTCTGGGATGTCTTTTAATCCAGAAGATATCTTGAAGATATCCTGGGGAGGCGATGTGCTATCAGGGCAGTATCTTGGAAACTCGTCGGAATTTCCGAAAACTGTGAAAGAACGTCTCAAATGAATTTCGTTTAACTAAAAGAATTGGATTTGTGGGCACAGGCAAGAAAGGATTTAGGCTTACGTCCATGGGGCCCGGGCGTAGGGGCGCCAGATTTTTACACGTGATTAAAATAGGTTTAATTCTAAACACAAATTTAAATATTAAAGCAATTAGAATTCAACACCGATTAGGTTTTCAAACGGCAGTACAAACAAATTTGAAAGACTCCTGCTACGACTCAAACATGTTTTCGTTTCACGCGTAGAATTATAATTATTATTATTATTATTATTTTAAAATGATTACATAATGATTTAAATAGAAATTATTGAACGGATAGCTGTAAAGATAATATTTTCTATTGTCTGCCAATAATTAAATAAAAGTTTAAATTCTGCTTATTTAATCATATATTCATGGGAGAAACCAAATATATATATATATATATATATATATATATATATATATATTTAACACTTTCGCAACCGCATGATTTTGACTTTTTGACAGTGAGGTCCGCCTATGGGCGTTGTTCTCCCAAGTTACAATATTTGAGAACAAAATTTTTTGTATTCACATTTATATTACAAATGGATATACATTATAGTTATATTCTTTCTAATCAAAGTATTTGTATCTATAGTATATTTCGTTGTAAAAATGTGAATATTGGTTATATAGAGTCTGTAACAAAACTCTCCGAACACTAGTTAAAATTCCTATATAAAAAAGTACTCTTACTACAGTATTGTTAAATAAATCCTTGTCGAATCCTGTTCTTAGTCAGTCTAAAAACAGTATTCGACAAGGATTTATTTAACAAGACAGTATTAAGTATACTTTTTTTAGATAGGAATTTTTGCTAGTGTTCGGAGACTTCTGTTACCGACTGTACTTAAGAAATAAATAACATACAAATTGCGAAAAAACGCCCACTGTTGGAGTGACAGATTATTAAATGACGTGAATCTACGTCAGCGGTCGCGAAAGTGTTAAATATGAGCTAATTATTGTGTACAATAATTATTGTGTACAATAATGTGTGTGCGATTGATGCATAGAAGAATAATATAGTTTTTCTTAGCATTTATTCCCAGGGTCATTTATTATTATAATTTTAATATATATTCATATAATTTCAAATACAAGGGAGTCGCCGTAGCCAATAGGCCTACGGCGCAATCTAACTTAAATCCGCCTCTGGGCACAGGGTGGGAAGGGGTGCTAGAGGGCGAACTTTAAAATTTCAAATGTGAAAGGTGTGTCTTTTAATAGCTCGATCTAAAGGTCTTTTCATGATAAACATTTTGGCAAAAAATGTTTTATCCTACTATGCTTTTTTTAGGAAGTTATGACGGATTACAATTTACGTTTAAAGTTCTACTGAACCTTGAGAAAACCTTGGAAAGTCTGAAAACTTGTAAAAATGCTTAATCACTTTAAGGTTTCTCAAGAAGAGATATTTTGAAATATGTTTTGTCTTACCACTTTCATTATTATTATTATTATTATCATTACTGTCTGATTAAATATACTGCAAATAATTCCAATCTTCTTATCTTTATTTCGGAATCACGTGGGAATATCTGAGAATTATAAAGAAAAATTATTTATTTAATCTAAGAAAAAGTCCCTTTATTTTACAAAATTAGGGTTTGGGGGTATAGGCATCGTTACCGACATTTTAGTTTATTCGGAGTATTTACAGAAAAACCTTCTCCAATATATAACTACGATAAAATAAGAAAAAACTGTTCTTAAAAAAAAAAAAAAAAAAAAAAAAAGTGGTATGAAATAAAGGTGGGACTAAAAATTCTCCGGATTGAATTAACATGCTGGTAACTCTGGTAGAGGGTGTATATTAGGAGTCTAACTTTGAAATTTCAACTCTAGGAAGTTGTAACCTCTTGGAAAGGTCTTCTAAAGACAATCATTTAAAAATGCATTATGATAATTTCTAAGGAGTTTGTGAATTATCAGTATTGGGCATAATTGATTAAAAAGTAATTGAATTACAATTAAATTACAATTATAATTATTTTACTGTCAATCGATTAACAAGCAATTGATTACAAATAAATTGAATTATTACAAATAAATTGAATAAATAATTCAATTTATTTCCAACCAATTACTTGTTAATTGATTGACAGTAAAATAATTATACTTGTAATTTATTAGTAATTCAATTGTAATTCAATTACTTTTTCATCAATTATGCCCAGCACTGGAATTATATGAATTTTTTCCCCCTTAAGTTGTAGAGAATTTTTAAAAACTGTATAAGTTGTGCAAATTTAAGTTGAATCTCTAAGAAGATCTTTAAACGAGCTAAGAATCCCCCTCCTATATGAGATTTCAAAGTTCGCCTTCTTCCGCTGTGCTTCTGAAATCGAGAGTCGTTATTCGCGCCTTTTTTTTCAGGCCCCTTTCAGGATGAGAAATTTCCACCTCTTTTGCTGCCACTACTATTATACAATAATGACACATTGCTATAAAAATTCAATAAGTATTTCTGTATGAAAATAATGGTAGCAAAAAAGGAAGAAATTTTTGATCCCTGAAAATGCCCTATAAAGTTGGTGGGAAGTACGATCTCCGCTGAAATATAGGGCAGAGGCTATAGGACTTTTCGTGTAATGTTTCATCAGATATAATCTCCATAAAAAGAAAAAAAAAAAGTAAAAGAAAACATTTAAAATTGTTTATTTTGAGAAGACATTTACAAAGAGCTAACGAAGACCTTCAAGCAGAGATGCGAACATTTTAATTTATTCCGGAGCATTTTTAGCCCCGCTTCTATTTCCTACCACTTTTTTCTTAACACTTTCGCTACCGCATGTTTTTGTCTTTTTGAGATTGAGCTCTGCCTGTGGGCGTTATCCTTTTACATTACATTAGTTTAAATGAATGATTTCTGTATTTATATTTATAATATAAGTGAATATACATTACAATTATACTCTTTCTAATCAAAGTATTTGTATTCATAGTGCATTTATTATACAAATGTGAATATTGGGTATATTGTTAAGAAATAAGAACCAAACAAATAATAATCTAAGAAAATATAATAAATACCTAAAAACAATGAAACAAATGTGAACAAATTATTATAAATGTAATGACAGTGTGTATTTTATCAGTGTCCTACTGTATTAATATCATAATACTTAATATTTATGTTATTATATTTTGGGTTTTTAAGTGAAACAACGTTTTAGCATAGTTCGAATTTGACATCATTTTGCTCAGTTTCTGTTATAATTATGAAAATGCTTAGGCAAAAACTGCAATGATTGGCTTTTAAAAAATATAAGCTTTTTATAATTTAACAATGTACCTTTTGCATACCTGCCAACCATCTCATTAGTAATCGGAAGATTTTTATTACCCACCTTTTTTTTCACACCAGACATTTTTTAGAGTAATTTTATACTTTTTTAATCGTAACTACATTTGGAGATAATTTCTCTAAAAATAAAGTGGTGTGGAAAAAGGGGCGTGTACTATAACTCTTCCGATTCATGATTAGGATGTTGGCAGGTATGTATTTAAAAAGAAAATTTTGAAATTTTTGTGTTTCGTAGTTCTACTGACGACGTTTTTAATCAAATGCAATGTCGGTCTGTTATACTCGTATGCTATACATTAATTGATACGTAAATTGAATTTTCAGTAAGTGAGAAAATCTTCATTAATCTGTGATTTTTTTTTTTTTTCAAATATCTCACCTTTTTACAAAGTTGCGAACATTTCCGTACGCCTTCAACAAACTCTTCACATCTTAAAAATTTTAACATTCAAATAAAACCTAAGAGAAGGTCAGAATATTACGTTTTATTGGAAATTAAAAGACAGAACTGTAAGAAAAAAAAAAAAGCCCTGGTTATACATGCCTGACATACAAATTTCTTGGGGTAAGTGCAACCACGGTTTCATATAGGGTGATAAACCAAAAATCCAATCTACATATAAGGGGGATAGGGTGATAAAATAAAAATTCAATCTACATATAAAACTTACTTTCTTCACCCAAAACTGTACAGTTTACATCACAGGTATAGCAATGGGAAAACATTGAATTTTTAGAGGGGCCCCTTTTCAGAGAGGAAAATGAAAGCAAATTTTTCAGCTTTTAAAACTATCACCGTTTCATATTTGATTTAGTTTCCTACAGCATATCTGCCAGTATCCTAATTATGAATCGGGAGATTTTTAGTACATACCCCTTTTCCCACTCCACTTTATATTTAGAGTAATTATCCTCAAATGCAGTTACGATTAAATAAGTATAAAATTACTCAAAAAAAAGGCGGGTACTAAAATCTTCCGATTATTAATGAGATAGTTGGCAGGTATGCTATAGCTAAATGTAACAGAGAAAGGTTTAAACAAACAGATATGACGATTACTAGGTCAAAATTCAGCTTATCAGTTCAGTTGTAATCCGAAATTACACCGGGGTACACTTACCCCACTTCACCTTGATTGCTTAAATACTCCTGAAACAAATATTGACTATAAACTACTCATACTGATTATATAAATATATTATCATTGTATAAAAGTATTAATTTTTATAAAAGTGAAAAGTAATATGGAAAATTTAGTACAATTATTGCTTTAAAGTAGCAGGGGAGGGGGGGGGGGGAGCAATTTTTTGGAGGAGCCCCAAAATACCTCCCTACGGCTCTAAGGACAAGAGTGATGATTATCGATAAATATAATAGATTTTTTATGCTCGACAATGCAACACGCTAAATTTAATTTGTTCTTGGATAACACATACCACTTTAGATCGCTCTAACTTTACAAAAATTTAAACAGATTATTTGAAATAACATTCCGACATGTTTACAGTCGCAGTTATTCCCCTCTTTAAGTGATAAATTTTGCCTCAGTTTTCGATTTCACTTATCCAAGTTTTGATTTGTAATTAGGTATCCATGTTTACTCTTCTACTGATAACCAAGTTTTTGAATTTTTATAAGACAGAAAATATGTTAGAAGTGCTGAGTAAATTATAGACTGTGATACTGGAATCTCGTTAAAAAGATAATATATTTATAGATCAAAGGACATAACTGCTAGAAAATGTCAATTGAGAAAATATGTTTTTCCAAAATAATTTAAATTTTATGAATTATGTAAAAACCTAGATATGATTTAGATTTTTTTTTTTTTTTTTTTTTAGCTGAAGCAATGTTTTTAGAAATTTAAAAGCGTAATTAAAAGCAATTACGTAACTTAACGTAATTTAATTTGCAGAAAAACAATTTGAATTTTACTTTTAATCTAGCTTTATAAAATATAGTTAATAATAGAACTAAATATGAGACAAAAAACTAAATAATGTTTACTTTCACGTAAATGATGAAATTCGCGTGAATTTCTGACCTTATTTTTATAATTTAGTAAAATTGTTTTCTTTGCATTCCATTTCAAAACAGTTAAACTTTTGGCCTGATTTCCTCTCTTTTTCATTAGAAGACAAAATTCTAAGGCCATATTTCAAGGATATTATAGAAAAATGTCACTTTTATGAAAATAAAATAAAATAAAATAACTAAATAAATAAAATGCGTCAGTTTTTAATCAAATTATTAACATTAGGTAACTATGCATTTTGTGTTACATTAAATTCTTTTATTTGATATCCTACTTAAAAAAAAAAAAAAAAAAAAAAAAAAAAAAAATCATAGCTGTCTGTTAGTCAAACCAATTATGTTGCGACATTCGGGTAACCAAAACTTACATGCAATTAAAACCAGCTGCGACATTTTATTAAAATATTTGAATAGTAATGTAGTAATAATACTATGAATGCTATATAATATTATAAAATTTTATCGTGTTAGAATTATTTTCGAAATTGTATTTTAATTGCTAATATAATTAAGTCAATTAATGCGCACAACTATACTAAAATTAAAAGAGAGAGAGAGAGAGAGAGAGAGAGAGAGAAAGAGAAAATCCAGCAATATTATTGCTTTCAATCAAACTAGATTGTAATATAAAGTCTATTCCAGCAAGCTGTCTTTTTAACACTATCTCCAGTGTTGCCAGAATTTGCGACTTTTTTCATTCAATACTCACCGATATTTGGAGCGATATTTGATAAACATAATAGACGATTAATCGTCTATTACAGTGGTTGCCAACCGGGGGTCTGCGAAAAATTTTTGGTGGTCCGTAGTCTTGAAATATTTTTTTTTTTTTTTTTTTTTAATGTTTTATTAGGAACTGTAGTGACATTAATTTTAACTTAAGAATTTTCTTAGCCTTTCGTACTCACAACATTAAACTTCAGAATTTTCTGTATGAAAGAGAAGATAGATGGAATATTTTTTTATCACAAAAATTTTAATTGTAAGTATCAGACATAGAATTTCTGATCTACATTTAACTAGTAATTTTTCTCTAAATTTATTACAATTTTCGAATTTTTCAAGGGTTTCAAATATAGGGGAAACCAGGAATAGTTCGCATAAGAAGATAGTTGGCACTCAGCTTCTATTTCCTACCACAATGGAGGTAGAGCGCTGGCATTCTACTAGTGCAGAGTATAGGTTACAGATTACTATACAGATAGGACAGTGAAGCTAAAACGCGAACCGGAAATATAATGGCACCACTAGTGTCAACAGAGGGAAACTGCATGTGTGAAGTCTATATGATTAGCATCTTTGATCGAACATTGTTTTTCTCTTTCGCGATTAGTTAGTAGCAGGTTAGTATGTGAAGTTTTCTTTTTCTTCATTTTTTATTATTTTTGAATTCACTAAATCATAATAAAAACATTCACAGCTATTCTTCTAAGAAATAAAATTAATTTTTATTATGTTTTAAAATATATTTTGCCAAACATATTCTTATTCAAGTACAGATTAAAATAACAAACTGTAACTCTGAAATAGTAGTGTGAAATTTTAAATATTTAACATTGCTTGGCTTAAATAATACAAAATGCTTTAAAATGAAAAAATATTATAGATTTATGTATATTTTCGAAATTTATTTGCTTAATATTTAGTACTTGTTTCTTAAAATAAATTGCTTTCGACAATCAAGTTCGTAAACACTAACAAAGTTGCCAAACGTAAACATCAAAACAATGGTTAGTTGCTTGGATGTTGGGTTTAACGTTGCACTAATATTACGATATGAGCATAGATACAATAAAAATAAGATGAGCGATTGCGTAAGCTGGAGAGCCCAAGAAACTTACAGCCGTTGACAATAGGGTCGTTGCAGTCAAATTTTGGTTACCGAAGGATATACGGGAGTGTCCTATCTGTATAATAATCAGTGGTATTAGTATAGGTGTACCACCTACCGTAAATTCAATCTTCTTGGAAGCTTCATAAAGGAAAAATCTCTGTTTCAGCATTTTCTTGACGGAGGAGTAAATTTTTTTATTGTATTTTTTCTTAGCCTGGTGAATCTGTAGATCAAATTGATGTGCTGCTTATGGCGTTTTGCGAAAGAGTGATTAACTATTGTTATTTACATGCATGTAGCCTTATTCGTTCTCTCTGGAGTTTGGAATTCAATGGTATCTATCTTATGTTGTGTGTCCTAGTGGAGCTAGTTGGCATAGTTAGGTATAAGGCCAGTACGTTCTGTATGGTATAGCTACGTCATAGCTCTGCCATATTTTAACTTTCTATGATAGTTCAAAAGCTGAAGAAAATGTCGGAGATGAAAAATTTTTGCTCTTAGCTTCCTGCCAAGCCAGTGGTTCATTTGACAGTTCTTAGAAACCCCGGAGAACCTCAAAAAAGTACCAAAATATCGCATAAACAGGACCAATAACGAATCCTCCACAAGATCAAGAGTCTCATGAATGCAAAATAAATGGCTTTGTTTTTGTCAAATACAAATTCTGTCAGTACTTTAGGAAAATTTTAACCGACAGCAATGAGATTCGCATGCCCACCATTCACCATAGTCAAAAAAGTGGGGAAATGGAGGATGCCAGAAGAGAAAGATTCAGTTTTATACGACCAAGTAAAATTGTGCAGAAATTGAGCGCACCTGTTCAAATAAACGAGCAGGCAACTCTTACATTCGTGTTTGATCTTAAACATCGGTCTGATTGTATTTGAATAACTATATGTAGCTATATCAGTAATCAGAATTTACTTTTCTAGATGAATTCAATACATTTTTATACATTAAAGCAGAATTTTTTGTCAAATATTATTAAAATAAGATGTTTAAAAAAAATATATATATTTTTTTTCTCGAATATTGATGTATTCTGCCATAGTATCTGTACGCATATCACGTTGTGCTAACTACCTTCTACTGGTGTGCCAATTAGCACTGCTCCTGGAATTAGTTGGCATAATTGCAAGCTCTTAGAAAAAGCATTTTCTGAGTTGGTTAAGCACGTTTTTGATTGATGGATTCATACATGAATTTGTAGTCAATCAGTTAAGTTTCCCGATGTATTTATCAGAATTTTTCAGAGTCTTGCAAAAATAAAAAACCGAAATTTATGCCAACTAGCCCCGGTTTCCCCTAAATATTACTAAATTTAGTAAATGAAGTTTTATATGTGGAAATAATGATTTATTACTGTAGTTAAATCTTTCAAATGAGTTACTTATAATATGAAAACAATATAAAGATATTCACATTCTTTCTCTACAATTGTTTCATTTAAATCAACAACCTATGAGCCTCGTTCTTCTGATTATTTACTCTTTTCTTACAATAAAACAACATTTTAAATGTTTTATATTAAATTGATTTATTTCTTATTTATAGAATGGGCTTTCTGTGATAATGTTTGTATAAGTATATTTGCGTTTCTTAACCAATAATATTATTATAATCATCCTTTTTGCACTGAAGACGGTACGCTTTAGGCTACCGAAACAGCTGTATGCATTTCCAATATTTTTCTTTTGGTTTTTCTGACGTAGTAGTTTATTCGGGGTTTTAATATTCCAACGCCAAGTCTCCTGTTATTATTTATTATTATTCAATAATATTAGTGGTCTGAGGGATTTTAAATTATGAACTTAATGGTTCGTGAAGTAAAAATGGTTGGCGACCACTGCTCTATTTTGTATATCAAATATCACTTCTCAAAATTATCGGTGACTATTGAATACAAAAGCCGCAAAGTCTGGCAACACTGACTATCTCGCAAAAATAAGCATCTGTGAATTTATTTCGGTATTTTTGTCTGCTTGGGTGCTCTGTGATTTCCCTAAATATTTTACAAATGCCTTGAAATTCATGTTTTTCCAGTTTAGTATAGCATGTTCTTCTATTACAGATGATATAAATTGCACTAGTTGTTTTGTACAGTGATTCAGAGAAGAGTTCGGATACATGGATGTCTATGTGTGAGGTATTTATTTTAAAGTATATTTTGATGTCGATGCTTTTCATAAAACATAACAAAATTAACATACATTATTCAGATGCATTAAAATATGTTTTGTCTGCATGATTCACATTCGTGATTGGTTTTCAGGGCTACACAAAAATGTTAAGATACATTATGGAACATAGGTGGAAAGTACTTGAAGTTTTATTATGCGTTAATAATATTTTATTACAAAATTGAAAAAAAATATATATGACTTCGATTCGTCTATTTGTTTGTTTTTATACGCTCATATTTCCGTAAATAATTACAGAATGGTTTCAAATTGACCTATGTTGTTCACGGTTATTAAAACAAAATACATTTTATGGTGACTTTTTAAAGATAAAATACAGAATGACCATAATTAAACTGATAGTACTCTGTATTGCGATCTAATTGCAATAATGGCACCAAAGTTAGTAAGAAAATTAAACAAGACGGGGGACGAATGATTCTGCAAAATAAATAAATAAATAAAATAAAATAAAATAAATAATAATTTTTTTAAGTTCCAAAATTTATCTCTAGGAGAATATGTGGCGCTGTTTTTCTAAGTAAATTTTTTTTCACAATTTATAATTTAAAACTGACGATTGAGCACTTTTTTTAAGAACTGCTTTTGTCTTATTTACTATTTTGAAATTGGAGACACCGCGCCAATTTGTCTGAGGTTGGTTGGTTGGTTGGGTTTACCGTCGCACTAGTGCTGCGCAGATGGGCAAATGGAGACGGTCTGGGACACACCCATAGAGGTTGTCCGGAGATATGCCATCACAATTTTGATCCTCCACGGAAGGGATGGCTCTCCCGCTTCGGTGACCCCCAGAGGTATAATTTTTGATGGGAACATGGAGTACATTGCGGCCACGACAGATTTTACGTGCACCAGCCACCATTAGTGTACACGACGGTCTTTGGCCGGCTCGAGTACTGAACCCGCAATCTTCCAATTACGAGGCCGGCGCTCTACCGACTGGGCTACCGCGGCCCCCTATTTGTCTGAGAGAAAAGCTTTACTTAGAAAAACAGCGCCACATAAATTCCTCTGTTGGTAAATTTTCAATTATTATTATTATTATTATTTATTTATTATTATTATTTATTATTATTATTCGGAAACTTTCGTCTCCCGTCTTGTTTAATATTCCAGGGTTATTCTTGCAATTAGATCACTATAGATCACTGTAAGCACAGTCAGTTTAATTATTGTCCCCCTGTACATTAAAGTTAAACTATGTAACGGGAAATTACAGTTGAAAAGTATTTTATAATCTATGCAAACCGCACAATTTTTCTATCTCAATTTTCTTTTTAAATATATTAATTATGGCAAAAAAAATTTGATGCTATTATACTAAAAAAAATTACAGTATTCTATTTTTTTTTCCTGTTTTGCATGATTTTTCTTCAGCAGAATTTTGTTTTTGCCATTTCTTCAAGTACAAGACAGTTTTTTAATATATCATCAATAGGATTTGAAATCCTTTTGTTCTTATTAACTTCATGCTTGGGAACAATTTCACTAAAATTAAATTGATTTTTCATGGAAAAAGGATATCGTTCATATATTCTCTTAGTATATGCAAAATAGAATTGTTTAAGAATTTGTTTTTAATATTCTTTACTCTGAAATTCTAAATATTACTACAGAAATAGAAATTTCAAAAATAAGATTTCAATACTAAGAAAATAGTTTGTCTCCTCCAGTTTTTACTTAGTTGATTTTGTGCACACTTCGTCTATGTATGACTCAAAAATAGTAATTTTAGCATACACGAACAGCTTAAAAAATAAATTTCACGAGTAAAAAAACCATTACAAAATATGAACCCAAGTTGCTGCAGCAAAAAGAATTGTTTCACTGATCAATGAAACAAGCAAGAGAGAAATCACTCTCTAGAATTTCGGTTGACTGAATCGCCAGCTAAGGCGTCACTCACAACGTATATAGTAAAGATGGTTGCATGCGTGAAAGATTTCTTTTCTTCTGTCGATATCCGCATACAATACTATCGATATAGGCAGATTTTTTGTAACAAATGAATGTATGTTTAAAGATGGGTATCTGGATGGATAACAAGGTCGTTCTCCAAAAATAATTTACCCATATTGCAATAAAATGCACCAAAAAATTGGTATAAAAAGAAAATGAATAAAATATTTGTAAAAGCGAGGGAGGAGGTTTTACGTCACTCTAGTGCTTCATTATGGGCAATATGCGACGGTTTGGGACTCACCCCTAAACGTGGTCCGGAGACATGCCATCACAATCTTGATCTTCCATGGAGGGAATGACTTCCTCACTTCGGTGACCGCCCAAAGTTAAAAAACTTTGTAAGGAAGCACCATAATTGGAAAATCTCGCAACAACTGTTTCCGTTCAAAATAACTGTACCCAAAGCAACTGTTGCGTATTTTCCAAATGTATGGCATTTGTTTAAAAAAAAATTATATTGAATTACACTGTTAAAAGTAAGTTCGACGTTTTACTATATAAATAATGCCAATTTAGGCTTATTTAACTGCAAACTCTATTTTTATAGATATTTGGTGCTACGTTCCGCCATTTTAGTAGCTAGCCATTTTAGTGTAACTTAGCACTAAATTTAATTTATGTTGAAACGTTGCGGTGTAAAAATCTTAAACGCTCGCTGACCAAATTAATAAAATTCAAACTTAATTGTTAATAAATGATGAAAAATCTCCTTTTTTTAATTTAATTTTTTGTTTAATAAAAGTCTCTCACATGAAAATTTAAGTTGCCTTAATGAGTGTATTTATAATAAGTATATATTATTATTAAAAAATAAAATACTAGTTTCAAATTATTTATTTATTATGTAAAACATTTGGTTATCATACCCTAATTTGCTTAAGATTAGAATAAATACATCTGATTAAAAGCTAAAGAGTTCTTACCAGCAGTTAATGAGTTTATGCTATATTAAATACGTATGCTAATTCTCTCTTCTGATAATGGAGCAGTTTTAAGTTCATATGATCACAAGCGAGATTAACAGAGAGAATTATTTTTAAAAAGGGAACTAAAAAGTTATATGAAAAAATATGCAATACAAGAAAATTAAAAAAAAAAAAAAAAGAAAGAAAAAAAATTGAATAGTACTTTTTTCTTCCAGACACATAATAGCAATGTGCAGTGGCCTTGTTCTCTACCTCTTTTGGGGGGCATTTTCGGGGATGAAAAATTTTCGACTTTTTTGCTACCATTGTTTTTATTAAAAAAAAAAAAAAAAAAAAAAAAAAAAAAAAAAAATGGTATTTTCATAGTAATGTGTTCTGATGGAACTGGGTACAGATTTTTCTATGGGAATAGTAGAAGTAAAAAAAAGGCGAGAATTTCTCATTACCGAAAGTACCCTAAAAAAAAGACGGAGAATGCGACCCCTGAATGACAGTACTGGTGACAATAGAATAAAATACAGGTAAAATTTTAGGAACGCTACGAGGCCTACATAATGTACATATATATAATTCAGGAACATGAATCGCTATTTTTAAATTCTTAATTTTTTGTGTTGTAGTAACGTTTAGTATCATAATTTGATTAAAACCAGAACACAATTTTTAACAGTTACTTTTGACTTATAATAGACAAATATTTTTCATCAAAATAAGGATTAATATATATATATATATGTATATTAATAGTGATGTATATTTGATGATATATAAATTTAATTATTCGACACCATTAATTTTGCAAAAAAAAAATCCTTTTTCAATAAAAAATCTGGACTTTCTATCATAAATAATTTAACCCTTAAATGCCGTGTGTTGCATTTCGGCAACATACCCAATTTTGTCTTCTAAAATACCATTAGAATAACATTGAAGCTCTAATGCCTATTGTTGCCAATAAACTACATACATATTGATTTTATTATATAATCAGTTTTCATCCTGGAGAGGCAACACTAGTGCTAAAAATTATTACATGGAAAATTATTACATGGTATAGTATGTAATCCATATTTAGAATTTTATCAAAGAAAATTATTATTTCAAATAAAGGTTTGTTGCCGATTGGCAACAAATTGCTTTTTAGTCGTAAACCATACTTAAAATAATATATGAATTTTTAAAGCATTTTTCCCAGGACTTATTTAAGAAATGAAAGCCGAAAAACATTTTTAAACTGATTTTTAAAAAATCAGGCATTTAAAGGTTAAAAATTTATCTTAACCCCTTACCTCCAGAAGAAAATTTACAAGATCCGCTTTAAAGTGTCACCGTTTTCTTTCAACTCTGAAATGAGTAAATCTTTCAAAAATACTGTCAAGATCACTTTCAAGTTTATTTTATTGTACTGTCAAACCATGTTAGTAGTTTCACTGGTAGCAGTACAGTACAAAAGATCGTACTTCAGAAAAACGTATCTATACGCCCGGGGCAGTTAAGGGGTTAAAATATAGTGGTGATTATGTGACCAGGCTTAAATAAGGCTCTATATACAGGGTTTTCTAAAACTGACTAATGGTTTAAAAAAAAATTCAGCAAGAAAAGTTTAAGGTTAAAAAAATATTCTTACAGAAAATTCATGAGACAGAGTATAAATTTGTCTTCCAAGAATTCCTAGCTCTAGTTTAAAAGTTGTCCGATAGATGGCTCTGAAAGTCTTGTAGGAAAGTGTTTAAAATGAGGTATTCGTTTGTGAAAGTATTATCCTTAAATTGCAATTCCGCCGATAGAGGGAAAGTAAAACAGCAACAAGAAAAAGCTTTCAGTTCAAATTCCATCTTGCTAATGGTCCACAACCGGATACAATAAAAGCATTGTACGAGAAATTCAAACGAGCAAGTAGTGTTGCTGATGTTTGCCACATCGGTCGGCTATTGCAGAAGCAAACATACAGGTCACTGGGGAAACCATAGCACTTCAGACAGTATCCGTACATAAAAGGAACATGATTGCTAATAAAATGCTGGAAATGATTGATAGTGGCGATGTTGATATGAATTCTATATGGTTTTCAGATGGAGCACATTTTCATCTCGATGAATTTGTCAATAAGCAGAACTTGTGAATTTGGGAACTGAGAATCCTCATGTGTGGGTTCCACAATCAGTCTGTTCTCAAAAAGTGACTGTATGGGCAGCTGTTTTAAAAAGAGGTTTAATTAGACACATTTTTTTACATAATACAATAACTTCAAAACGATAGATTCAAATTTTGCACGATTTTGTGACCAGTAAAAATGCTGTGGTCGAATCATCCGTGACATACTCGTTCATGCAAGATTGTGCGAGGCCTTACTGGACTGTGGAAGTTTTCAGTTTCTTAGAGGAATATTTTGATAACCATTTAATTCCTTTAAATTACCGATGCTTCTCAGGAAAGGGAAAAGAGATGCGTCATCGTATTCACCAGACTTGAATCACTGCAATTTCCGTGTGAAACTATTGCACTTCATACTTCATATTATATCCGTAGATAAAAGAAAAATGGTTGCGAATGAAATGCTGGAAATGATTGATAGTGGCAATGTTGATGTGAACTCTACATGGTTTTCTGTGGGCAACTGTTTAGAGAAAAGTTTCAACTGGACATATTTTTCTACTGATACAGTGACTTTAAAACGATGTGTTTAAATTTTGAACGGTTTTGTGGCTACTAAATTGCTTTGGTCAAATCATTTGCGACATCATGGTCGACAAGATGGTGCGAAGCCTCGCCGGACTTTTGAAGTTTTCAGTTTCTTAGAAGAATATTTTGATAACCTTTTGATTGCTTTAAATTATCCATGATTTTCAGGAAAAGAATAGATACGTCATCGTATTCACCAGACTTGAGTCCGGGCAATTTCTTCCTTTGGAGTTACTTGAAGGACGCAATGTACGGTACCGAAAAAATCCCCGAATACTTGAGAAACTTGACGAAATCATCAGTGACAAATGTGCAGTCATTCCATTGCCCACTTTACAGAAAATGTTTGCTAATTTTACCCTCCGATTACGGCATGTTATTGCGGCTGATAGTGGACATTTTGAAAATATTGTAATGTAATGTTCCTTCATTAAAAAATTTCAAAAACTGGGATGTAACTTTCAATTATTTTTCTTTGATTTACGGGTTTACTGTCTGCAACGCAATCTGTCGTAAACTTTTAAACTAAAACCAGGAATTCTGGGAAGACAAATTTATGGCCAATCATATAAGTTTGCTGTAAGATTATTTTTCTTTTTAACCTTAACTGTTTTCCTAGTACAAATTTTTAAAAATTGCCAGTCTATTTTAAAACACCCGGTAATATAGTATTGATTGTTGCTTAATTAGTTGTGAAAATAATCCATCCTAGTGATGCTTCATTTGCATATTAATCATTCCCTCAAGTAAATAAGAAGAAAAATCTTTGCTTTTATCCAAATAACTATAATATGAAAAATTATGTCATTTGCTTTACCTTTCTAAATTTTTGTGTTTAACTTTCATCTATATTTAAAAGAATTCTCTTTTACATTATATACCCTTTTCGCTTAAATTTTCGGATGTTTTATTTATTTGATATATCAGTGAGATCGTTTTTCTGTAGTAAAATTTCATTTAAAAGCAGAGTTTTACCGCAATAAAGTACTTACAACTATAATTTAAGTAACTTAGTATATATCTTTTACATGAAACATGAATCATTATTACTTTATTGGAAATAGACAATATCGTTCTAGGCTTGATTATAAACTAAGTTGACACATAATATTATTTAAATATCATTACTTTTTTTTTTCAACAGATGCATAGCTGTTAACCGTTTTTGCATACCGATATTTTGTTATAGAATTTTTTTTCCTAGTACAGTATTTTTTTTTTTTTTCCTAGTACAGCAGCAAAATGTTTTGAACTTTTTCTTTCTTAAATTGTATCATTCGATTTCTAGATAAATCAGTTGAAATGTTATAGTTGATTATGATTTGATTTAAAATCAGTTACTTTTCCGTGTTATTTCTCCCTTCATTCCCATTTGCCTAAGGAAAATAATTCATTTCATAACGTTAAGTAATACACAAAAATACCTTAAATATTTCCATCTTTTATTCTATATTTTGTTATAAAAACTGTTATCATTTCATTTTTCTGAATGCCCCCGTGAAATTTATCTTCCTTTAAAAAAGAAATGGATTAATCAAGAATTTATTTTTCTTCAAATCTTTAAAGATACGCAGGATATTTTCTATAAAAATTAACACTGGAAGTTATGGGAATTTTATTTTAATATAATGTCTCAATCATTATTATAATTTAATTTCATTTTCCATTTATTTTTGTTGAAAAATAATGGAAGAAGTACATAATGAACTGAACAAATATTTTATTTATAGTAAAAAAAAAAAAAAAAAAAAAAAAAAACTAATTGAAAACTAGTATGTTGTAGCCATCACAAGACTTTCTTCTATACAATCTTAAACAAAATCACGCAGTACAAATTATTTATGTCATTATTTATTAAAATTATTTTCTATCACGAATGCAGAAGATTTTTTTCTCACAGTATAACGCTAAATGCCAAAAAAAAAGTCAATTTTGTGTCAACATCAGAAGAAATGCGATTTTTTTCCCTTTAAAAAAAAAAAAAAAGGTAACTTTGTTTTAAATTATCAGATATCCATGGTTAAACCATTCAGTTTAAAAGTATCGACGGGTTCTTTCGAACGATTCTTATACTGAACATTCAGGCCGACTTCGCCTCTATTAATACAGACTGGCCTTGAGCCGTTGTAATGTTTAAGTTTGTCCGCTTTAAAGACTTAAAGGCAAAATACTTATTATAAGTTTCATATGCTAAAAATGAGCGTTCAGCACCAGTGTCCCAAAACGTCGGTGTGACCACATCATGCAATATTATATTTAAGTTAAGTAGGTCCACCGGACTGATACAAATTGTGTCTAAACCAATGGAGGTGGTTGAGTCATTCAGTGGCTGTTGAACCTCCTCACAAGAGTCACTTACTCGTTTAACTGACGACTCTGGTTATTACGAGAGTTACGAAAATTTCTATTATTTCTATCAGCTCGAGAAAAGTTTTGAGACTGATTTTGATTAGAACGATCGTTCCGAGAATTTTGAAAGTTATTACGCCTTGGTTGCGGCGATTGACGCTCATGCTGATAGCGATTGAAATTTTGAGGGGGGGGGGGTGAAATTTTCACGCCTAGAATTTTGCATATTTCCATTAACCCGCTGGCGATTAAAGTTATTTTCAGCCCTTGGAGGGTGGCGTTCCTGATACTTAGACAAGGTTGGAAAAAAGAGGCTGTCGTAAGAAGTGACAGGTTTTAAATCAAGATAATCTTGAATTGGAATTGTCAATAACAGGGTTATAATTTCCATTGCAGCAGCAAAAGATAAAACTAAATCTAAATAAATTAAATCTAAATAAAACTATATCTAATTTACATAACAAGAATGTTGTAGGTTTATCATAAAATGACATTGTAGTTGTACAAAGTTCTTGACGAAGTCTGGTTTTATCAGCAATCGAAGAGAATGAACTTTTAATTTTAAGTTTCAAATCCTCATACGTGGGATACCTAGAGCTCGAGAGGCAACAGTGTCAAACCAGATTTTGGCATCTCCTTTTAAGGAGTATTTTAATAAATTATATTTATCAGTGTCCTCAATTTTGGACAACTTGAAATATTCTTCGAGCTCGGTAAAAAAAAACATTAACATTATTTGAGCCAGTGAAATATACCCGAGTGGGGCGGCGGGATGGGGGGGGGTCGAGCATGTTCGGCCGCCACTGTGAGGTTTGTGTTGACGCACACCCCATCTTAGCTTAGTTAACTTAAGTATTAGGTATAAGAAGCACAAAGACTCACATATATAAAATAAAACTAAGAGTTTATTCAACCAGAATAATGGGAGGATTGGTCTGTAATATGTACATCAGTCAGACGAATTAAATATTTTAGCAAATGAATATAATAACTAATTTAGGTAATTTGAAATATCTCACCCCAGAAACAGTAGAAGTTGTAGAGACGGATGCACTCCCTTACTCAAATACCGTGACTCCAATTAGATCAGCGGATTCCCAGCTGATTCAATTTTCCATTCACGAATACTAGCACCGAAGCACAACACTCATTAAACTACTTAACTTAAGTGAAACTCAATCTCATTTATCGAAATATAACTTTCTCCAGGCTCTAAGCCTTAAACTTTGTCGTAGACAGACGTCGGACAAGACTCCACTACACCACACCTTTTACGAAAATCATCTTCATCTTATACCACTTTCCACCAACTTCCCTTCTCTTCATTTCAACCAAACTTTTAAAATCGCTTTCTATTCATCTACATCTCGCAACTTAATTCCTTCGTTGCAGCACCATGTCGACACAAAACTAATCCGACCCAAAATTTCGCCGAGTCACTGGCGCCGAAACGATTTAATCGTCCCAACTGAATACTTTGCTGGATCCAGCTTAATTTTAAACAAACTGTGGTGACCTTCTACAGTCTCGACCTCACAAATGTATCTGAATATTTTCATGTAGCCCTGTAAATTTGAAGGTTAATCATTTTATATTCTATACAAAACATTATTTTAGCTTGTTAACAATAAATGCTAATTTTGTAAAGATTTTTGCAGTATAAAGTTATTTAAATGTGATTTATAAAAATGTCTGTCCTAAAATGCATTAGTTTTTTTTACGGGATAGCCCTGCACACAAACACCTTTTACAGGACCTGTTAAAGCCAGTTTTAGTAGAGAGCATTCCATAGTAAACTTGAAAATCTATTATATATATATATATACATATATATATATATATTTGTAATTCTAAAAATATTTACGGACACTGGATTCGGGCAAACGGACATAGACATATGGACAGTCGGACAGATAGATACACAAATTCAAGTCATATACACACTTGAAAATTGCTAGAAAATGTTGAAAACGCTCAATGTAAAACAGTTCTAGCAAATTGCCAATAATAGACCTGAATATAAATTAATATTTTTGCGTGGCCCTGTAAATCTCAATGCTAATCATGCTACATTCTATAGAAAGAATTATTTTGTGCATATGAATAACGTATTTCCATTTCATTAAGATTGTGCAAAGTAATGTTACTAAAATTTGGTTTCCAGAAATACCTTTCATAGAACGGAATGCTTTGGAATACTTTCGGATGTCCCTGACACAAATCATTGGTGATATTTACTCCATTTTCCATGGAAAACATCTGATAGTAAACTTGAATGATATATTTCAATTTCATTAGGATATGTGTAAAGTAAAGGTACTAAAATATTGTTTATAGATATACTTCTCATAGAACACAATGCTTTTGAATACTTCCGGGTGTCCCTGTACACAAACCATTTTAGAGACATTCACTCCGTTTTCAATAGGGACCATCCGATAATGAACTTGAATAACATATATCAAGTTCAAGAAATTCCGGAAAAAATTCCGGGAGTCAGAGAGCGAACAGGCAGACTGACGGGCAGACAGACAAACCGAAGTCATTAAAACTTTTCAACCTTGTTAAAAAATGTTAAAAAGAGGCCTTTTTTTTTTTTTTTTTTTTTAACAAAAAAGTCTTCATATCTCCATAACTATGTATGATAGCCTCATAAAAATTAAAAGAAGCCTCATAATCATGTGCTAGAGCCAGAAAGTATTTCAAGCATTAATGTTTACCGGGTGATTTCGAGTATCTTGATTTTTCCTTTAATATTTGCTTGTCTCCCTTTTGCTTTCGGGGCAAACTTTCACTGAAATATATGAGGTACAATATGTTCTTTGCACTCCTACAGTTTCAAGATTATTCACGAAGAACTTTTTGAGTTATTTGATAAAACGTCTGAAAACGTAAGTGTCTGTTCATTTATGGAAAGATAGTGTATTTTTGTTGAGCAAAAATTAAGCATTGCACACGTGACGATTTTTAAAATACTCTTTGGGACATAATGAAAATTCTACAATAATTGTACTCCATAATCACATCAAACTAAGAATTTAAATTGTTTTAATTTCTTTTTAACAGATTTGTAGCAAGTATACATTTATTTTTCGGATATTTACATCGTAGAGATAGCAAAAATTGGAGGTTTTTTTTCTTTCATGAATTTATTTATATTTAAGAATAGCCTTATAATGATTTAGAATTTTTAGCTCTATACTACTTACTACTGGAGCCCTAAAAAGGAAAAAAAAGGGGGGTGGGATTAAATATGATAGAACTATTTTATTGATATAAAATATTTATTTCATAATATTTATTTATTATATATTTTATATATTTATTATTTATTATTATTATATATTATTTATAATATATAATAATAATAATTTATTTATTATAATAATTTATTTATTATTGTAATAAAATGTGTATTTAAAAAAATATTTATTTTATATTAATGGCAACTTTTCCTCGCAATTATTATTAAAAATCTGACAGTAATTTTTTAACAATCTGTGTTTTAGGAGAATTTAATATATATATATATATGTATGTATGTATATATTACCATTGTTTTGAAGTTTTAAAGGGCAGAAGATATCAATCGATTGAAAAAACATTTCAAAAGGGTGTTTTTTAATATTAAAAACAGTTTTTTTTTTTTTCTTTTGGCTATTAAGCATTAAAAATCTAAATTAAGAGTAAAGAAAATCTTTGTTTTCGGCCCACCCTACTCACTACTGAAATCAGCAATTAATTAAAAGTTTTATATTGCAGCCCATTGTAAATTGTTATACAAAAGCATACACACGTTTGTAGAAAATCGAAAATCTGAAACGATATTCGAATTAAAACCATTTAAATTTGTGTACATTTTTAATTTGGTTTGAAATTTTGTGTTAAAAAATCGTGCTTAGTTTTCCTTTCTAATTCAAACGAATAAATAAAGTAAAATAAAAACACTAATATTATTTGAATCTAATTTTGAAATGTGTAAAAATCTAAGGTCATACAATTATAGTGACATTATTAAGATTACTGGTGTATAATAAAGTGATTTCAAAAAAACATCTCCGTGTTTACTTTGTAAATCTTTCAAATATATTCAAAATTACTGACAAATTGACGACATTTACATAATATTAAGAATATAAATGTGGAATAACAACCTTGAAGTAGCTTACAAATTCCAATAATGAACTCATTCATTTGCTCTTCTCTCTCTCTCTCCCTCTCTCTCTCTCTTTCTCTGTTATGAGAATTTGGAAAATGTCTACTAACTGTAGTATAATATTTCGGAATATTTTTTTGTATCTTAATGCTTTTTTAATTTCTCTTACCCATGTATGACAGAGAAAGTATTCTTTCATGGTCGAATTTTCAATATTGAGGTTCTGATATATTTACACGTTTTGAGAATCCCTGAATCCGAATATTAGAATTTTTAGCAGTTGGTCAGTGTGTGTATGTGTCTATATTTTATTCTCATAACTCAAAAAAGGAAAAAAAAATTAGCATAAATTCCAAATTTGGTATTCTAAATCTATATCAGGGATGGAACACGGGCGCAGAATTCATACCGGAATCCGTTTAAGAAATTTCTATACCTATAATATCGTAGATTTAAGAGGTAGAAAATTTTCTTACATTCATAGTGGTATGAATTCTGCGCCCATGTTCCATCCCTGCTATATCATTTGAAGATACTACTTGAAACTTTTGTTAAAATGAAGCAAATGGCTCATGTACAGGGACATCCAAGAGATTTCAAATACATTACGTCTATTAGTAAAATTTCTGGTAGGTACAGTTTAACATCCTTACACTGCAGAAAAGAAAAGAAAATTAACACACACACACACATATATATATATATTTATTTATAATCAAAAGCATGTTTTGTATAAAATATTGTATGAAAATAATTTACCGTTCGTTTACAGGGCCACACAAGAGAATTACACTATATTAAGGCTAAAAAATTGTTGGAAGTGCCTTTCAAGATGTGTTAGATGTTTTTTATACTGTGCTAAGTTTAAGTGCACTCTGTGGTGTGTAAATAATCTACAGGTGCTATACAGGACTACCCAGAATTAAGTGAACAAATTCCTTTCTATTAAATGTTATTAATGGACGTGCTTTACTAAATTTCACCAAGCACAGGAAATTTCCTTGTGAATGATAATTACTTTCTTTTACCCATATGTAGTAGTAAAAGTATTGTTCGACGTTCGTTTTGCAGCGCTGAAGATTTTTGCCATAATTACGCGTTTTGAGATCCCTTGATCTAGTTCTTGATATGTGTGTATGTCTTTTATCAGCATAACATAAAATTAAATAATTGCAGAAAATTCAAGTTTGGTATTTTGACGATCAAATGAGGGTGACACTAAAAAAGTATTACGAAGATTACTTAGTTCAAGAAGTGATATGTGTGAAAGTTTTCTGATTAGTTTGAAAACCTTTGAATTTAATAGGTCTTAAATTGTTACGAATCTAAGTTTATCACTCAAATGAGAGGTTGAATATATTTCTGCATGAAGGATGGTATCCCCCCTCACACAGAAATATATGTCAAATAAGTCTATTTATAAAACTATTTTCAACTGTTTATAAAGTATATTTGTATACACTGGTTCTTATATTACCCCTTAATATGTAACCGGTCTTTATTATAGTCTAAAACAGTTTAAACCTAAAACGTTCATTGGTTTAACACTGCAAGAAAATATTTAACATTTTTTATACAACATTTTTTTTTATATTATTTACTTGTCTTAATCAATTTTTAAAATTTTGGCTTTTTTTCTGTTAGGTAGATAGCAGCACTACTCTGAAATTTAACAATCGATATTTTAGAGGAAACTAAATGCAGAAGTCACTTTAAATCTCTTAGTAGGCGCGAATGCGTATAGTTACCGCTTTAAAAATGCATTCGAGTCTAGTTTTTTATCTGATGAAGGGTCGTGCTATTATTTTGAACTGAAATATCTATTGCGAATGTTTTGAAATTTACAATGTTTACTTACGAAGTTATTTATTCATTAAATTAATTATTATCTGACTTTAATCAGGTTAACAAATAGATGCTTCTAAACAAACGTTTATCGAAAATTAGAATGGCTAATTTTTACGTATTTATGATCAGCTATATGTCTAATAGCTGTCTCTGCAGTTTGTCTATCTTTCTGCGCTATAACTCCCGTTATTAATAATGAAATTTCTTGAAACTGATATATGTTATTAAAGTTCACTATCGAATGTTTCCTATTGAAAATAAAGTAAATACCACTACTGGTTTGTGTACAGGGACACCCAAAAGTATTCCAGAGAATTCCAGAGTAATTCCAGAGAATTGAGTAGGTATTTCTTTAGACTATATTTTATTAATTTTATTTTTCACAAATTTTAATGAAATTCAAATATATTATTCGAGTTCACAATCAGATGTTCACTATTGAAAATTGAATACATACCACAAGTGGTCTGTTTACAGTGATACCGAAAGTATTCCATAGCATTGTGTTCTATGACAGATATTTCTATAAACCATATTTTGGTAATACTTTGTCCAAATCTTAATGATATTGAAATATGTCATTCATATGCACAAAATAATGCTTTCTATAGAATATAGTATGAGTAGCCTTAAGATTTACATGGCCACACAAAAATATTCAGTTACATTAAGGACTATAATTGGAAATTTGCTGGAATTGAATTTTCGTTTACATTAAGCGTTTTTTACACTTTTAAAAACTTTTAAGAGTGAATATGATTTGAATTAGTTTAATTGTCTGTCTGACTGTCCATCCCTGCCTCAGCGTCCGTAAATATTTTCAGAATTTTTTGAATATAAAAATTAACTTTACTATTCACTTTACCTAAAATTAATTTCTTGGTTGATGAATTAATAAATAAAATTTCAAAATTAAATAGTTTTATTTCATTTATTAAAATATAACATGTTTATTTCATGTAACAAATCATAATAGAATACAAAGTATATGCTTATTTTATTACGTTTAAAAAGAAAGTTTTATGTAGAGTTTTAATAAGTACTTCGTTGAGTGTAATAAAGCACATTAATAAATCAAAAATATACACAGGTATAATTTTTATCTCTTAGATATTATGCAAACATTACAGTTTTATTTGTTTCAATCATTAGTTTTGAAGTTATTTCAAATAAAAAAGATATATGTCAAATTCTCTGCAGTTTTTTTTTTTTTTTTTTTTTTTTTTTTGGTCCCTTAGTGTGTGTTTCACTATCGATGATTAATGCATAGTTTTTAACTTTGTCTTATATCTTTCAACTATATTCTAAATTCTCATAATATAATGCTCATAAATGAGTGCTTTTTCCCTTGCATTTTAAGTGAATTGTCATTAGTAACGTGTGTCATTTGTCACACAAACAAAATTAATTTCATCAATATACACTGATGGAAAAAAAAATCCCAACACCAAGAAAAAATTATTGTACAGTAATGAAATTTCAGCAATACATTTGTCTAGGTAACATATTTAATTGATTAAAGTTTCAAGGTCACATGTAGAGCCATTGGCGAGAAGAGCCATTTCAAATGTGAAATGTTGGTACATTAGTAACCGGTGTAACTGCCAGAATTTTGAATGCAAGCATGCAAACGTGCATGCATTGTGTCGTACAGGTGTCGGATATCAGTTTGTGGGATAGAGTTTCATGCCTGTTGCACTTGGGCGGTCAATGCAGGGACGGTTAATGCTGGTTGTGGATGACGCTGGAGTTGTCGTCCAGTGATGTCCCATACGTGCTCGATTGGAGAAAGATCTGGTGATCTAGCAGGCCAAGGCAACATGTCGACACTCTGTAGAGCATGTTGGGTTACAACAGCGGTATGAGGGCGAGCGTTATCCTGTTGGAAAACACCCCCTTGAATGCTGTTCATGAATGGCAGCACAACAGGTTGTATCACTAGACTGACGTACAAATTTGCAGTCAGGGTGCGTGGGATAACCACGAGAGTGCTCCTGCTGTCATACGAAATTGCTCCCCAAACCATAACTACAGGAGAAGGCCCTGTGTGTCTAGGCCGCAGACAGGTCTCTAGCAGGCGTTCACCTGGCCTCCTTCTAAGCAACACACGGCTATCACTGCGACCAAGGCAGAACCGGCTTTCATCAGAAAACACAACAGATCTCCACTAAGTCCTCCAATGAGCTCTAGCTTGACACCACTCACGTCGCAAACGGCAGTGGTTTGGAGTCAGTGGAATGCACGCTACAGGGCGTCTGGCTCGGAGCTGTCCTTAAAGTAACCGATTTGTAACAGTTCGTTGTGTCACTGTGGTGCCAACTGCAGCTCGAATTTCAGCTGCAGACGCAGTACGATTAGCCACAGCCATACGCCGAACACGGCGGTCTTCCCTCTCAGTAGTGCCACGTGGCTTCTTGAGGCAGTACCTTCCCTTGACCACTGCTGCCAACACTCATGCACTGTGGATACATTCCTGCCAAGTCTTTCTGCAATATCGCGGAAAGAAAATCCACCTTCTCGTAGCCCTACTACACGACCTCGTTCAAACTCAGTGAGCTGTTGATAATGGCTTCTTTGTCTTCTTAGAGGCATCCTTGACTAACATTAACCCCCTACGTCAAATCTCAACTGTAAATAACGATCACGAACCTTACAGCGCTTATTTAAAGCAAACCTCATTTGCATGTTCATAGTGTCGCTACTAACGCCACATTTATGCGCGTAGCTCGAAATTTGAATCGACGTCATCTTTCAGATGTATAAACACGCATACCAAATTTCGTTTATCTAGCACAGCTCCTTCCTGGTGTTGGGATTTTTTTTTCCATCAGTGTATAAACATATAGCGGGTAGTTCTTAAATACTGAATCAAAATTTTAATTCCTTATTCCGGGGAATTATAAATATAATAAAACTCCCGTGCTCCAGACTTTTAAATAAAGCTATTTCTCTTTTATTTACTAACTGACAAAGAATGAAGTAACCATAACAATAGAAGAATCCTCCTTTAAAATGCTAATTGAGCACACACTGCCCCTCATTATTTTAACCTCAAAGAAAAAGATGTTCACAATCTGGAAAAGAGAAAATAATTTAGTAAGAGCTAAACCTATTTCTTTATTTTCTGTATATCACGTCTTAATTCTCACAATAAAAATGAATCAGTGAAAAGCCTTGGAGAAAAAATTTCGAAAATGCTGAATAAAGCAGGTTTTTAAATATTAAAGCGCCTTTGGGGAATTTTCGTAAGTGCGTTTTATTTTCACCCAAATAATTAAAGTTGAAATTAACAGATACCTTACACATTTATATTCTAAAGAAACTTATTTCTCATACTTATTTCTTATTATTTTTTTTTTTTTCATCAAATTGTAGATGTGGTTTCATTTTACAGTTCTTTTATAGTCACATATGTTTTGCTATCTTTAAACAAATAATAATTTTGAAACATTTAAATCAGTAAATTTTTTATCGTAGTACACTATAAATAAAAAGAAAATGAAATGTCTGAAAATCAGAAGAAAACAACTGTTTTAAATATTAACTATCTTCCTTGATTCTATTGAAAGATTCTGTTATTTATTTATTTATGTATAGTAAGAATTTTAAAAGTTTAGTTCTAAATAAAATAGCTATGAAGCTTTTATAAAAAAAATGCGCATGCTTAATATAATACTTCGGTAAATCTTTTGAAGAATTTATTTTGAAACTATAATAGTAAAGCCGTTTTCATGGTTTATCTTTTTGTTTATCCAAATAATAAAAGAAAAATATTTATTTTTATTTTTTGACAATGTCTCAAAGGTAAAACTTTTTGTAAACAAAAGCATATGAAAAAAAATTTACTTTGAAATAATTTGATTGTAAAAATGAAAACAAACGTGAAATTTTTCTTCTTGATTAAAAAGAAGATAGTTACACTTGAAGCAAACTGAAAACATCTGTACTTAAGCATTTTATTTTTTTCCTCAAAGTAGATTTTTAACCTAGATAGTTTACTTAAGTGAAAATAACACAATTAATTTTAAATAAAAATATTTGACTTTTTTTGCGTATGTGTCTCATACGACAATGTATGCGTTTATGTTTACGTAATAAATAATAAATACACCTTTATGTATACATACCTTTTTTTTATACGCAAATATGAAAAAAATATGCTTCAAATATACACTCATTGCCATAAAAATTTGCGCACCAAGAAATAATTGTTGAATCGCAACGAAACTTGGCATGTAGGTACGTGCCAAGCAGATATGCAAATGATTAGAAATGCAGCGTGATTGCGCATTGCGTAATGCGTAATGCCACCAGAGGGCGTTAAATTTCGTTCTTCTTGGAGTATAAAACAGGTAAACAGAGCTTGTTTGGTCTACATAATCTGTTGCAGAGGTATACTTTCTAAATAGAGATGCCGTTACGCCACCATCGAAGACAATATGAGCAGCTGGCAGAGTCCGAGAGGGTAAAAATAATCGGTATGATGGAATCTGGGTGATCAGCACGGCGAGTAGCCAGTCCCCTAGGCCGTTCTGATTTTACTGTGGGGAGGTATTGGGATCAGTGAACAAGAGAGAGGTCGCTTACATGGCGACCAGGCTCAGGACGCAGTCAACAGACCAATAATAGAAAAAACCATCACAATCAAACGAAACATAGCACCAACTGCCTCGTTTTCCGTCATTCGAACATATGCAGCACCTTTACGACCTACCCCTGTGTCTATACATACATTGCAAGGCGTCTGGCTGAAAGACATTTGCTATCGCGGTACCTAGATGTGCTGCCAATAATACCCATCCCCCTCTCCTCCGTTTGGAGTGGTGTCGCGCTCGACGGAATTAGATTGCAACCAAACGAAACCACGTTGTCCTTAACAACGTATCTAGACTCAGTTTGGGCAGGAATGACAAATATGTACGTGTGTGTGGGAGGGGGTGCATAGGGGTAAAAGTCTCAATCCTGCCTTTTCTTTACAGCTGCACACCTCACCAACAGCTAATGTGATAGTATCGGATGATATTGTATACAACGCACTGTCATCCCTAATACTGAACCACGGCATCACGTACATGACGTCCTTCAGCCATAGGTTTTGTCACTCATGGTAGGGCTTCCAGGAGCCATTTTTAACGGAACAATGCTCAGCCACACACATGAAGGGTGTCATTTGTCACCAGTGGAGCATATCTGGGATCACTTGGCACGGCAATTTGGGTAGCCTATGAGTTTGGAAGAATTAGAGGCGCGTTTACAACAAATGTGCAACGAGATGCTGTAGGACATCCTACGGGACTTGTATGCTTCAATGTTCGCACGTATCACATCGTACATACACGCTAGAGGTGGCCCAACAGGGTACTAAAACCTCCATTCTTCCGTAATTTTTACTGCAATAATTGATCAGTTCCCTTTGGTTTTGTAATCATTTACTTATGTCAACGTTGCACTTACGTATGTAAAATTTCGTTTCATTCAGACAACTCTTTCTTGGTGCGCAAATTTTTATGGCAATGAGCGTATATAGGGTGAAGTGGTATTAGTGTAACCTCGCCGGTAAAAAAATGACTTTTTTAGTCAAGGAACCTCAAAACACGTAACTGTAACATAAAACAGAGTTGAAAATTGGACTTAAAAAAGTACTTTGTCTACAGTGTGTATATGACAAGCTTATTATCATGGCTGAGCAGTTTTTTGGACATGGTAAAAAGTAGTAAAACACTTTCATCAAATACATTCAATAAAAGAGAATGTTTACGCTTAATTTTCGGTAGCCCTGCGTATTGTCTATAAGTTATATTCACACGACATAGTGTACTTAAATTTATTTCTCTATAAAAAATACATAACACAGCCTGAACGGTATTTCCAACATGTATAATCCAATACACTGAAGAACAGAAAATCTCATATAGGCGAGCGTGTGCAAGTAACAAAGGTAAGCAACTAATTGTAGCATGACACGGTGCAGTTCATACCGTCAATATAAGACAACAAGTGTCTGTCAAAACTGTTGAATCGGTTCCTGCTGATGAAATAGCAGATTATCAATACTTAAGTGATTTGAATGGGGCATTATAGTTGGCACACGTTAGAGGGGACATACCATCTCCGAAGTTCTGACGAAATTTGGATTTGCATAAGACAATTTTACGAGTATAGCGTGACTATCGGTTGTCTGATAAAACATCAAATCTCCTACATTGGTGTAGCTGAAAAAAAGATCTTAAAAGAACGGGAGTGTCAAAGACTGCGAGAATCTTTAAACGAGATAGACGTTATACACTTGCTCAATCTGCCTCGGATTTCAATACTGGGTCATCAACAATTAAGCTAGCAAACTGTTCATCAGGCCATCATTCATATGCGCTTTCAGAGCTGAAAGCCCACTCGTATATCCTAGTTGGCTACACGGCACAAAACCTCATCTGAGCCCAACACCGATATAGGACACTTGAGGACTTGAAACACATTGCTTCGTCTGATGAGTCTTGTTTCTAATTGTATAGGGTGGTACAAAAAAATTTCATAACGTCATCGGCCCAATATGTTAAAAGGAGAATGTTCAAGCAAGTAAAGACTCTGTGATGGTATGGGGCGTGTCCAGTTGGCGTGATACGGAACACCTGATACATCTAGTGATGACGTTGACTGGTGACAGGTACATAATTATCCAGTCTGATCACTTACACTCTTTCATATCCAATATGCATACCGATGGGCTTTGACAATTTCAGCAAGACAATGCAACCCGTCAAAATTTACTAACGAATAGATCCAGGAACACTCCTCTTACTTTAACAACTCTTTTTTAAACTCTTACACTTGCCCCTGAATCCCCAGACATGAATATTTTTGAGCATATCTGGGGTGTCTTGCAACGTGGTCTTCAGAAGAGATTTCAATCACCTCACACTCCTATTAATTCATGAAATGCTGTGCAGGATTCATGGCGTGAATTGCCTCCAGCATACTTTCAGACATTAGTCCAGTCAGTAACACGTCGTGTGCGGCACTTCTGCGTGTTTGTTGGAACCCTGTATGATAGCCTATGTCCCCGTTTTTATGGTTTTTCAGTGTATATCCAAATTATTTTAGGTAGCCCTGTAAACGAATGGTGAATTACTTTTATACCATATTCCACACGGAACATGCTTTTATGCATATAAAAAATATATGCTCAGTTTATTGCAGTCTATATATTTCAAACTATACCAACCAGATAATTCCCTTCTAAACATAGTGCCTGTAAATTCTCTTGGACATCCCTATATAAAAACTATTTATCCGATCTTAACGAAAAGTTTAGTGTAGTCTTCTACATGAAACAGATTTAGAATACCGAATTTGGACTTACTGCTACTATTTATTCTTAAAATATGCTGATAACAGACGCCCAGGCAAACCACTAAAAACCTATTTTTCTGATTCGAGGAACTACAAAACATGTAACGATAACAAAAACTCAATTTCAAAAATTTGAAACCTCAAAAATACTTTTTCTACCATATATGGGTAAGTGAAAGTAAAAATAGGCCGGGAAGGCGTTATATTTTATTTATATATATATATATATGTGTGTGTGTGTGTGTGTATATATATATATATATATTTTTTTTTTTTCAAAATATAACTCTGAATAATATTACATTACGAAATGTATGATTTCAAAGAGTTAAGTAAAATATTAAATTAGGAAAAGTAAATTATCACGCATTATATCCAATTTTCAGGAAATTTAAAATATAAGTCCTATAAATTAATTTATGATATATTAGTAGCAAAATGAATTATGTGTATTACAATTTTTTTTATTTAAGCAAATAATAAATTTATACATTTAAGTAATTTTCAAAATATTATAGTAAACCTTTAAGAAGGTAACTACTTATATCAACAAATTCGAGACCTTTTTGTCATCGTTTCATGTATGAAAGAAAATAATATATTATTTACCACAAATAAAAACAGTGTAAAAATGTTTAAAGATTGTATTTTGTTTCTAAATTAGCTCTATTTCACACGATAATCAAGATTTATATACGAAAAGCAGAGGAAACTGTTATTTGAGCTAAATAAAAGTACGTAAGGAGGTTTTATTTCGCAAGTTACCAGAGTAATGAACAAATGGAACGGAAAATAAAAATCTGGCCATCATTTATAGCTTTAATGCTTTTATAGATTCTCGTCTCGTATATTTCATTTTTTTTTCACGTTTAAATGAAAACGATAGGGAAAAAATAGCCCATTTCTATCGAAATGCTTGGGTATATTTAAAGACATATATAAAATACTGCTTTATGATTCTTATGAAATAACTGAAAGATTGAAAGAACAATAATTGAAACAATTAGGCTATACTTGTTCTGAATCGAATGCCGCTAAAATCATTTTAACCTTGGCGATCCGACTATTATTCGATTTTTTGATGGTCTAAAAATATTTTAATTTAGCAACATATACTCTTATTTTTTTAACCAACGTTAATTATAAAAGAAAATTATTAACTGCAACTTTTATGTACTTTATTTTGTATAATAACCGAAAAAAAGTAAAAATAAAAGAACTGCATTTAATAAAGTATACGAAATTATTTTTATTTATTTATTTGAAAAAATGTTTGGAAGCATTACAAAAAGTTATGGCTGCCAAAGTTTTTCTTGCAGTGTGCAGCGTTGTAAACAATCCTATATGCATATTTAGCGTCAGTATAGATGCATCTAAAAACAGTTATATTAGCTCATATACTGATAAAAGAACATTTTCCAATAATGGAAAAGAAATTAAAAACAGCTGTATAAAAAACTTCTTAATTGCTACTCTCTAAAAAAAAAAAAAAAAAAAAAAATGAAAATAGTGATTTATTAATTAATAAAAAACAATGTTTTGCATATCAGAAAAAAAAAAATAATTAAACAAATACACTGAAGAACAATTTAACTGGTGATACCTGTCTGACAGCGCGCAGCCCCATCAATTTTCATCTTAATCATGTGGTGATTTTCTTGACATGGAACTCAACAAGACACTAGAAAAGATAGAAAGACAGGCACGGCTCCTAAACAATCTTCCACAATTAAAAAAAATTAGATGGAAAGTGGTCTGAGGATCTGGCATCTCTCTCAGTTGGATGCAAGATACGCTCAGTTGGATTTAGGTATTATGGTCCTGATGATCAGGAAATCCCGCGTAATCCTTGTTTATCGAAACATTCGGATACATTTGTTTGGAAATGATATCATGGTGCATTGTACTGCTGGCGGACAATCTCTGTAGTAGACTGTCGAAAACGAGCATACGAAAATAGATGTTTGTCGAGAACACTTTGATACAGTTTCTAAAGACACCCAAGAAAAGAATTCAAATATTTTAAATGATTTGATCCACTTTCCAGATATTAATTACAGCTTGAGTAGAATTGTAAAACACTATTTTGTTCCTTATGATCCTTAAAATATTTAAGGGCATTAGGTAAAAAATTGTTCTTTAGCCTATTTTCATACTTTTTCTGCAAATCTAATAATAAAAAATAACTACTCCTTTAGTAACTTAAATCAGATAGGGAATCATAGATTAATGAAAGTTCCTGCTTCTTACATTTGATTGATTTATATATTTTGGGATGCGTTGAGCAGGATCTGGCGATTTTCAGAAAATGCTTGTTCGTTTTCATATCACACAAACTCTCTAGGAAATTTACTCAATAATTAATGCATGTAAGTATACGAAACTTTATATTTATTTAAACCTTCATTGATATGGATGCTAATTAAATTTCTGAGTATTTCGCATCTAGCATGGAAATCGTTCCAAACTTTTTATGTTTTATACTTATCACAAGAAACAATACTCTTTAAATTTTCATGCATCTATTCCAGTAGCTGTTGATTTTTAAATGAACTTTAGGTAATTTGCGTAAAAATAAAATCAGCTTTTTTTTTTTTTTTTTTTTTTTTTTTTTTTATGTGAAATAACATCAAATTTGATATGTAACTTGGTTATTAAGTAAACGTATACTGATTTAATTTTAATTTAGATGAATCAATAAGGTTTTTTTTATGGCGTTCATTAAAGCCATTTCTTTAATTCTATTAAGCAAAAAGTAGAGCAAATTTATATTTAATTTCCAAGATACTGGTATTAACACTACTGCGTTTTTGAAATATAATGATATGCATTAAAAAAAAACTTTATCATGATCAATATAATCTAGTTTTCTTTAATGTCAAAATTTTTTTATCTGAATTTGTATATAAAATGAAACAAAGAATTTATCAACAATGCAAATGACATCCAATGATTTAAAAAAAAAAAAAAAAAAAAAAAAAAAATGCGGTTGGAATATTTTTTCCCTCTCCTTATAATTGGATATGTGTAGAATATGTGTAATGAAGTTGTGCAGCTTTAAACATAACGTTATTTGAAGTACGTCATTTTTACACTTATAAAATATAAATGAGATAAATATGAAATATGCTAATGAAACTATTAAATGTGAATTATATTAGTAATTTAATACAATATTTGTTTACGAACGACAAAATAATATAATTAGGCTTGAGGCAATCAATGAACTGGATAAACAACAACTAAAATGAAAACATAAAACAACTACAATTAAGTTCATTCGAAAGACGAGACATTAAAACAGAACTTTTAACAAAGCGTATTTGATAGAAAAAAATAAATAAAACCAACAATTAAAAGTTATATCACGCTCGTACCAGGCCTGCCTTTTTCAAGACCTTTTGTACGAGTATTTTCTTGCAGTAAATCTCGTTAAAAAAATAAAACCAACAATTAAAAGTTATATCACGCTCGTACCAGGCCTGCCTTTTTCAAGACCTTTTGTACGAGTATTTTCTTGCAGTAAATCTCGTTATAAATTTAAAGGTATAAAAATTGCCGTATAATATTAGCGGTAGTTGGTTGGTTGGTTGGTTGGGTTTAACGTCGTACTAGTGCTGCGCAATGGACAATATATTAGCGGTAGAAAAAAATCAGAACTGTAAAATCAGATCAATCTGAGCTTTATAATAGCAGATATGCCGGAACATTGCTAGTACCCAACTTTTTTGCACTTAGAAAAAAGAAAAAAGAAAAAAAGAATGAAAAATTTACATAAAAGAGACGGAAACTAACAGCGCTTAGAAATAAATTATATATATATTGGTATATTTATAATAGGGATAGCCATTTAGCTTGATTTCAACTCTCTAGCAGACGAGGATGAGCGCTGTAAGACTTTGAAACATTTATAATTTAACCCTTTATCTACCGTATTATGAAACCGACAAAAGTGTATTTCAAACGTATTTTTTTAGTTACTAAAGAGTATTTTTTTAAAGACATATGCAATAAAAATTATATAACATCACCTTGTTATAGTAATGAATGAGGATTTAGTGAAGCGGTGTTTTAGTGTACCATTGGTACATAGAGGTTTAAAAAGGTATTCTAAGATTCTAAGACGGAAGGAGGCCGCTCACCACTATGTAGCGGTTATGAGCGTTTTTAACCTTTAGAGAGGGGCTCAAAGCCACTGTGGCGATTCAAAAGAGCCCGTCTCCAAAGGTTAAGCTTCCTCCGTTGTTTATTGCATAAGCAAACAAAAAAAAAAAAAACTTACAATGGTCGCCCATAAAAATTTAAAATTAGAATAATTTTTAAATATACGCATTTAATTACACTGCGCTGAAAAAAAATCGAGCCCGGAATAACCTGATGTTCTTTTCTTTTTATGTTCCTTATATTTTTTCTAAGATTCGTGGTAGATTCTTGGTGTAATATAGGAATTAATTACAACACATATTAAGATCGTGAAACATTTCTACCAAAAATAGTTTATAAAATCCTTTCTTGAACAAAAACGGCTACATGTAGCGTCTCGTGCTATGTAGTGAGATTAAGGTGAGGCATATACGTTCTATACTTATAAATATCGTTGACATTTCAGCCATAAATTTGATTTTATTTGTTTTTCTAATAGTACTTTAAAGTACCGTCGCACAGTGGATCGAAGTATAGGCAGAGGGGAACATAGGAATGTTATGGTATTATTATTATCTATGTATGATTTTTTTTTTGTCACATTTCGATTTAAATATGTATATATGTATGATAGTTAAAGCGATTCCATGCTTTTTTTTAACCCTTTATAAGGCCGAGGGAATATTTTCCCCACCAAATTCGTTATCGTTTTATTCACCTGGCACCAATTTTTTAAAATAATGATTCCTGTGTATCATTTTTCTGGAAAAACATCACTATTAGAATTATTTTGATAATTCTAGTGGGAAAAAAATTAAAAAGTAGTTGTTTGTGACAATCCTGCTTATGCTAATACGATGGGTTTTGAGAAGTATGCGATTGACTAAGAGAATAAGATGCCAAAAGTAAAATTAATTATTTCTAATAGGCTAAATGAATTTTTTACTTTACATCAAATTTTAATCGTGAAAATAGTTTAATGTGCCATTTGAGGAAAAAATGGTTTAATAAAGGGGTTAAGCGGTATCATATTTTTCTGCTGCAAATAGGTATTTAGAAACATACCTGGTAAAGAAACAAATGTTGTATAAAAGAAGAGAATAAAAGAAAATAAATAAAAATTTCGGGAAGAAAATCTATATTTGTAACACAATTAATTTAGCACACAATGATAAATATATCATTAGATTACTGCTTCTTTTTTCTTTTCTTTTTTTTATGTAGTTTTTCAATAGAAAACTCATGCAAGCATTTACTGACAAACTCTATTAAAAAAATTACTTTTGTCTTTATTTTACTAAAGATTTATGGAAGGCAGGCGATCAATAATTAATGAATTTTTTTGATTGAACTGGATTTTTTAATTGTTTTATTTTGCTATCAGAAATAATTTTTAAACAAATAAGCAAATAAAGTGAATACTTATCAAAGAAATTTTAAAAAACGTTGTTTCTAGGTTCTGTTATTTTTAGGAGGACAATTTTGGAAGGCAAATTTAGGAGACAAATTTGGAAAATTTGCACTGGAAACAGCGAAACAATGTGTCTCAAAATATGTGTGGTACTATATGCCAGCTTCAGTTCACAAACTATTGATTCATGGAAAAGACATAATAGAAAATTTTTCTATTCCAATTGGACAATTGTCAGAAGAAGCTATCGAAGCCCGAAATAAAGAGTTTCGTAAATACAGAGAATACCACACGAGAAAAATAAATCGAAGAGCTTGTAACGAAGATTTGCTACATCACTTGTTATTAACATCTGACCCCCTGATTTCAAGCATGAGAACGAATAAAAGAAACGTGCAAAGGAAGGAATTTTTTCCTGAAACACAGGAACTTTTACTTTAAATCGTAATATGTTATTACATTATTTAGTTTTAACATTTAATTATTTAACGTTAAACATTTACTTAATTTTAGCATTTTATGACATATCACGGCAACTATTTACATTTCCCTCCTTTTTTGGGTCCAACGGTACTTTTCAGTACCATTAAAGTAAAATTAATTATTTTATTAAATATTTAAAAAAAATAAAATTAATTTCTGATTTATTAAATTTATTTTAATCATCTAAATTCTATAATATTTTCACCATAAAAATTTTAATATATTTTCTGCCATTAATGAATACAGTTATTCAGATAAATTTCTCGATTGATAATTTGAGGGTAAACAGAATAAAAATTTATTTTACTCTAAAAGTGGCGATTTATGGCGCAAATCCTTTTCACAGATTAAAATGCATACTTTTGGGAGTAGTAAAATGTGTTTGAAATTTTGGACAATTTTGGACAAAAAAAGTTACGCAACTTATAAATTTAATTTTGTTGTTAATTTTATATTCACATTTCATGCGTGAATCACAACATAAAAAAACCAACAAAATGTTGGCAGAAGTACCTTAAACTTTTATTAGGACATTATTAAAAGTATTTTTATTTCGTATTTTTTCATAGTTATCGTAAGTGCCACTTGATGGCTATTCAAATAAAGTCACTGAAATTCATCGAAAAATCTTATTTCTGAAAGTTTTCGTTTTGAACTTATTTATATACAACAAAACTTCGTGTAATTGAAGAAATAACCATATATTTGTATTTTTTAGACATTCTTTTAAATTATTTCACTGCAAAATATCAGTTATTTAGAGGTTGATTTTTGGGCCTATGTTCGTATTTTAACATTGTTCGATCCACTGTGCGTCGGAAGAAAAAGGATTAAAAGGTGGTGTTGTGTAGGTGCTAATTGTCAAAACGAATTGACTATGAAGGGCCCTAGGCCTCATTGTAGTTCTGCAGAAATAACATTTAAATATTATAAAAATTTTAAAATAGAATAATTTTTAAATATACTATTTAATTACACTGCGCTGTAAGGAAAAAAAATCGAGTCCTGATACCATTCTTGCTGATTTCTATATAAAATAACCTCTTGAATCCGAATATGGCACTCATTTTGCCTAATCACCCACCGTTTTCTCGGGGCATCATCCCCTCCCCCAATTTTTATCACTATTCGGTAATTTTAAAGGCAGGAATTTGATATGGAGAATGGAAAAGAATTGTATTAACGCTTAAAATAATAATAATAATGTATAATAAATAATAATAATAATTGATTGACAAAATATAATAAATATAATATATAATTTCAATAGCAAATCCCCCCCCCCTCCCATAAATTTTTCCCTTGCTGCAAATGTTCGTGTTTTAGAATTTTCCAACTCTGTAGCCAGGGACCGCTTTACAATTTTGGCGGCCCTAAGCAATAGATTTTTGGCGGCCCCCCTGTAATAGATATCACGCCAGGGCAACTTATAGATTTCATGTGACGTAAATTTTCTCACTGTGATTCCCCTCCCTCCCTTACAAAAGAAAAAGCTACTGTATTAAGATTCAACTTATTCTAATATTATGTTGATATAAATTTAAATAACTTTTTTTTTTTTTTTTTTTTTTTTTTTTGTAAAAATTGAATTGGAGCCAGCATATTTAGAAATAAGAGAAAATAAACAAGTTGAATCAAACCTTTAGCTTTTCTACCTGACTGTGCTAAACGTTCGATGGGAAAATGCTTTAAAATTTCTGTTTATACTAATTTCCCTTCTGTACATGACATCGCACGTATTGATGTACAATGGAACTACTGTACATCAATACTGTTATATCTGTACTCATATTATATACCATGTACAGCTTGTACCATAAACTGTTTGGCCGAAAATTTGAGTAAAAAGTATTACAATGGAATGAAAAAGAAAATTTTTGATGGCCAGAAGAAAAGGGAATTTGAAATCCGTCATTCCCTCACCATTGCTAAGCTATCAGATTGTGGCATCGCATCACAAAACGGAGTGAATCTATCAAGTTGCTACACTTTTTACCACCGGAAAAGTTCCAGAGTGAATAATAATAATATTAAAATATTACTGTTATTATTATTTTTTTTTTTAATTAGTTCTTATTTTTATTAAAATTTTAATCCTTCCATAATAAATGATAATTTTACATTTACATTAAACCAGATGGTAACAAGAATTCGTTCCATTCTTTAAACAAGAGCGAAAAATCATTTGGTTCGCGTAGGCTATTGATGTTTTTCAAATGTATGTACTCTTTGCCTTTTTTACCCTTTAATGTACTTTGCCTACGTTATCACACAACGGAAAAAAATACAGACAGACAAACTAAATGAATTCATAATCACTCCAAATCATTGTTGAAAAGTGTTAAAAAAACCTTAACACAAACGAAAATGTGGTTCTAGCAATTTCCAATTGTAGCTCTTAAGCTTTTATAATGTGTTTGAATATTTTGGTGTAATCCTGTAAATCTTAATGCTAAACATATCATATTCTATAGATTATTTTTTTTTAATCATATGAATAATAAATCTAAATTTTAGTACGACTTTCGCAGTACAAAGTCTTTTAAATGTGATTTATAAAAATACATCTCATAGAAAGCAATTAACTGTCATTCTTTTGGGTGTCCCTATACACAAGCTAGTTATCCTATTTCTACCATTTTAAATAGAGAACATTAGCTACGGCCGTGCTGACAAACCGAAGTCGTCAACATTTTAAAACTTTATTGAAAAGTATTAAAAATACTTTCCCCTCCACTTTTGTTTAAACTCAATGTATACGTGAAATAAAATTTTTATTAATCAGATGAAATTTTGTGTCGGCTATTATTAATTGCAAACTAATAACTTTTAAACACAATTACGAAGCCTTTTCATTCATAAACGCGCGAAATAGTTAGGTGTTCTTATTTAGATATGGTGACACGAATTGATTGGTAGTGCTTAAGACCGATTGACTGCGCTGAGGTCCGTGGCCTATCGGTAGAATTGCCTCCGAGGGGGGGGTGTGTATTTTTAAGGGATCCTAGCTCGCATTTACACGAGTTTCGAAGAAAACCACGAAAAATTGCGAACGGCTAGAAAGTAGAGCGCGACCGGACACTTCCCATCTACCAGCTTTGAGCGCATAACCGGCTCGGCAAATCATTCATCCCCTCCTCATCATTTTTTCCATCTAATTTGAAAAGATGCTTTTCATCCATTATCACAACACAAATCAAAGCATATGTTTATTAAAAATCAACATTTTAGTACCTAACCAGAGCACTTAATTTTAATTCCCAACTGCAAAATTTTATCTTGGAAATTTTTTCAAAGTTTTACTTTAAGAAAATGAAGAAAATTCTTCATTTATTTCTTCTATTTTAGACTTGTTCGCAAATTCTGGTGGTAGTTTATTTTAAATGAGGGAAATTTCCTTGCCCCTGAAAGGGTTAAGGTGTTTTTATGCAAAGTTAAAATCATTAAAGAAGGTTACTTTCAATTTACAATTTAATATACACATATTCCTTAAAAGAGAAAAAAAAAAAATCAAAAATTGGCTTATGATTTTCGCGTTTCTTCCATCCATTTCTTTTCCCTTTAAATTTTGGGCAGTGCTTCAATTTTTTGGCGGCCCACCTTTTTCGGCGGCCTTAAGCGACCGCTTAGGTTCGCCTAATGGTAAAGCGGGTCCTGTCTGTAGCCCCTTAGAAGATATTTAACAGTTAATATAATCTTTCCCCCATACAAATCAAATTTATAGCCATAAAATTACCGAAAAGTGATACAAATGGGGAGGGGGGGTCCCTAAAAAACGGTGAGTGGTAGGGCAAAATGGGCGTCATATTCAGATTCAGGAGGTCATTTTGCATAAGAATTTGCAAAAATGATGCTGAGGCCGATTTTCATGCAGCGCAGTGTTATTCATAATTTATGTATAAATATAATATGAAGAGAGCAATATTTAAATTTAATTGCAGTGTTACACACACTGTTCAGCGGTTGCCGCATGTTTTCCAGACAGTTTCTGTCAACCACTTTTGCTGCTAAGCATTCTCCAAATTCTACGTATACGTATATACAAAAGCTTTTTGTCAGATTAAAATAAGGCCCCTTTTTTAAATAGGTAAATATATGAATAATATTTTTTTACCATTATGAGTCAGCAAAAGAAGATCGCAACTGACAAAATGCAGAAATCGGAATAAGAGAGTTTCAGTTTAAGATGCATATAGCCATGCTTTTAGCAATAAGAGTACATTTTAATATTGTTTCCCCGTGTTGTATTTTTTCCCTGACTCTTTCACCTTACTTTTATTATTATTTTTTTTTCTTTATAGAAATCTTCAATAACATGTTTAATCGATATATTAAGATGAAACTTATTGTATGTATGTTCTGATGGAAGATTCAGGGAAAAAAGGCAGGTCCGTGGCAACCCTGACTTTGTAATAATTCTTTTTAAACGCAGCTATATAATCTTTATAAGAAGGATAAAATTAGTGCAATTACTTAAATGAAAAAATTTATTCACATTAACAACAAATGAATTTAAACGAAAAGCCTAAAAATCAGTCTGAAGAACAGAAGTACGTCAAAGTGAACAAAAGTTTTTATTATTATTATTATTATTATTATTATTATTATTATAGCTTGGTACGTGAAAAAGGATTGCATCTGCATAATTTGTGTCCTGAAAATATATACATTATGCTTCAGTACTACGTTTTAGAACTTTTAGGAGGGGTAGGGTGCATCATGACGACTCGGAATCGTGTAACAATACCGGGTCAGAAATGCTTTCCTGACCCGGTGGTGTACACAGAAACATCACTCAAAAAAATAATAATAATAATAATAATAATAATAATAATAATAATAATGAGCAAAATACTCAAGAATGAGTAAACTTGCGTCACATTTGAGTATGTCACATACTTAAAATAGCTCCGAAGCACACACAAATATACTCAAATTTGAAAATTCCGTGTACTTACTATTAAGCATACTAACATGCTTAAAAATTGGCATCAACCATCATGAATCCTAATATTCCAAACATAGTTTCTCATTGATGTATTTTTCAGCAATCTAGTATGGAATCGCAACGAAATACAATTCTGGAGATTAGAGGAAATAAATTTTGTGCTTGAACTCTTTCAGTTTAAATTTGTAGAAACTCTATTAAAGAACTTCCATCATATATATATAAATATATATATATAGTAATACATTAATATAATAATATCAGTGCAAAAAGTTTTTGAAATTTAAAGATGAATTAACTTCAGTATTAAAACAATTATTCGGATCATAAGCGAAGACTACCCATATCAAATCAAAAAAGAATTAAAGAAAAATCGAAATGAATATTGGAAATTGGAATGATAAAAAAGCATAATTTGCATTCTAACGTTTTCAAGGGCCTGGTAGAATGCAAATATGCTAAAAAATGGATGTTTTTCTGTCACAAGGAAAGCAAAAGCTAAGAATTTCTTTGTTCACAGGCCCGAAACACCCATAGTATATATACATATAGGGGAATGTCTCCGGTTGTGGGCACAGTTTTGATTTTGACTTATAATTTTTGATAGAGTAAATATTATGCAAACATATGAATGCCAATGTGAAGCTAGAACCCTTATCTAACGTTTGATGAAGTAACTGTATTGATTTCGCAACCAGAAAAAATCATTACTTTATTTAAAATAGTTGTTTGAGATTAAATAATTTTATTTATAATTTTATTTATTTAGAGAATTTACCTACCTTTTAAGGGAAAAAAAATTATAATATGTGATAATCTACATCACACTGTGATAATTATTTGTTCTTCTCTGTGTAAATTAATTCGGCTGTTTACATTTATGTTTGAAATAAAGAGTTATTATGCTTAAATAGTCGCTAAATAAATTGATTTTGCCCTTTTAAATTCTGAAAAGCAAAGTTCCGCTCCTTATCCAAAAACTTCTTGTAACTTCATCAAACCAATGTCCATTCTTTACCGAGGCAAGATAGTGAATACGAGATAGGAAACCTTAGAAAGACCCCCTGCGCAGGGCATACCATCCTGACCAGAGTCCCTAGAATAGACAATCGACCTTAAACCCAACACCACATCCCAACGAGACAAATATATGCGTACATTTACATCTGCACCTTTTCAATCAGAAACTATATTTTGGCCCCTTATTTGAAATACGCTTAGTATTTTAACATGCATATTCAAAAAATATATTCATGTACATATTTCATAAACATATATTTATGTTTAAAAGAATGGATACGTATATTAAACAATCTACACTTTTAAATCTGATGTCCTATCAAATTTTATTTTATTTTTCTATATAACATGTCATTCTTTAATATAAATTAAATTCTTGTTTTTGTAAATAATCTCTAAAAAATAAAGAGTTAAATTGAACACGTGTCATTTGTATTAAATATATTTAAAACACTTTAAACACACGTAAATATAAATTTATTTAAAAGATGTTAAATTTTTTTTATCCAAAGCTTTTCGCTTTAATAATAAAGCATCATCAGGGATTTATGATTCGTTTCCATTGCGCAGTTTTAAATATGTTTTCTTTTTACAGTCAACAGTTAAGTCTTTTATATATAACGTGATATATTTTAAATATCAGCAAAAAACAATATGAATTCCGGTAGAGGTTGGACCAAGGAGTTAAGAAAAGTGAGAGAAGCTGGAACTATTGCATATCATACGAGGTTATTGTAGGAGAAAAAACTTCATGAATAAGCAGAAATAAACTATTAACTATTTTATAATATTGTGCCAAATTATTGGTAAAATTGCAGCATCTTTGGAATTTATTGCATTTTTGCATTTAATTATATGAATAGCTTCGGAAATGTAAAGTTCTTGGATATTAGATGATGCTGTAATAATTTTGGCTTTATCCCATATAGGGTTGGCGTTTGTATTTCAATCGATGAAATATATTCTTCAGTATACTTAATCAAATCAAAGCGCAAAAATTGCAAATTCTCCTTTTAGAAAGATACAGAAAAGCTATTCTAAACATTCTATCTAAGAACTGATACATGTAAATAGATTATAAACGTTAATACTCTTCTCGCATACTGAAAGAGGAATTTAGTTTGTAAGAGAAAGGAATTCTAATTAGAATGCAAAACATGTTTTCTATAATAGAATAAAACCTTTTTTGCTCAATATAGAAAAATAAATCATCAAGAAACTACCGGAAATAAGAGTATGACATATGTAACCTGCTAAAAGGTATCATTAATCATGAGATTTTTCTAAAAGAAAATGAATAATGAAAATTTTTTGCACATAAGTAAGTAAAGAAGTTTCCGATAGGTAGTTTAATTCGTATTCAAAAGATTACTCTGGGCTGAATATATCAAAAAGATTGTTAACTTATTTGACCCTCTAATTGCGTGCGATGTATAACTCGAGTTCAATTTATTTAATGTAATTTTTTAGACTACGCCATTATCGCGCCACATTTAATTTTAATTAAATATCTATATAAAGTGTCAAGCATTTCAGCAGTAAAATATCTGATTTATCATGTTGTGTAATTCAATGTATTTTATCCTGGTTTTCGCTTATTTGTAGCCTATTTAGAGAAAAATCGCTAATCTCCATTAGTTTTTTTTTTTTTTTTTTTTTTTTTTTTTAATCCTTCTATACGCTATAAGAATTGAGTTCGATGGATTTACATGCTTTGAGATATTCTGAATATGATTTGGCCATTTTTAGAAAATGTCTGCCTGTCTGACTGTGTGTGTGTGTTACCAACATTTTGTGGACGCTGTATCGCACAAACTAATAGACAGAGTTCAACATAAGTTTATATTTGGTTACACCTTGATTTAAATTGGCGCTGATTAGCTTTTGGTTCATATCGCTCAATAGGTGGCGTTGTCGTGCCTTTTTTTTTTTTTTTTTAAATTAAATGTGCCAGTATAGAACAAAATTAAGTATAAATATACACAATAAGAATTGTTTTTAAACAATCATTTAGAAATTAAAAGTATAGATTTGTTTGTAATACTAATAGTAAACCAGGATATTTTTCTTTTTGTATTTCTAGGAGTATCGCTTGTTCTCCAATGCCTTTAAGACAAATGGTTGAACCCTCGGTATGCAATAATTCGAAACAATTTTTTTTTCATTTTTAGCCAAAAAAATGCATATTTTAGATGTTATTTGTCGGGTACAAAACTGACATTTTTCGACGTTAATGTTTCACTTTTCAGAGATGAAAATCGTCTGCACTCACTATGAAAAATAAGTAGAAAAGGTTTAGTGGCGACCACGACACACTAATTTCAGAAGTGTTACTGCAAATAATATTTTGAACTTAATTACTCAACGAAAGTTTTTCGTGGCTTCATACGAAAGAATAGAGAGTTACACAGACACACACACAGAGAGAGAGAGAGAGAGAGAGAGACAGAGAGAGATTATGTAAAACGAGGTGAGGGGGAGGGTATCACAAGTAAACATATAAAACATGGTTCTTCACTACTTATTGATCTCTAATACCATCCATACATTAAAATTGTGCTGTCTGTAATTGCATACTTAGAATGTAAAAAATTTAAACTAATGTATGAAAATATTAAACTAAAGAGTATCATTCTAAAATCATTGCCATGAGTCACTTTGAAACTTTAAAATTATTATTAAAGCAATATAAAACAAAGAAAATAATAAAAAAACTTTTATTTTTTAAGCAAAATGAAATATTTACCATTTATAAATATGTTCCATTTTACTTTATTAAATCTTGACGTTAAAACATGTTTGTTTTACCTAGGTTAAAATGTCGATTAATTATATCGCTCCACTGTTAAATAGCATAAATACAACAGAAATTTGAAAGGACAACACAGAATTTTTATTCCCCGACATATGCTAGGAAAAGAATTTTTGCCTCATTTGCAATTCTCGTATATTTTCTCTTTAAAAGAACATTTGTAAACAAAAGAATAAAATATGCAGCATCTCAATCATTGCAAATAAAAGAATCCTGAATACAGATCACTTATTTATTCGTGCCAAAAATTTTAACTGGTTTTATTCTAGCGTTACGAGTATTACAAAACATATGAGTCTATTTCTTTAACATAATAGTTTTAGAAGTCGGCTTTTTCTTTTTGAAGCACATTGTGGCGTCCCAAATCCATTTTTCTCTCTGTTTTATATGAAATTTTAAATACTTGGCCTCACGGGATGCTCTTTGTCTCTGATATATTTTGCCCCAGGATTAATTTGGAAGATTGTACTTCTGCAATGCAGAATGTTTTGTTTTTTCCTTTGTTGAGAAAATTAGTTTCAACATTTCACAATGCTATTTTAAAAATATTTATATTTAAAGAAATAAAGACATTCTCGGAAATAAAAACAAGACTATCAGACTTGTTTTAAGCCAAGGGATTTTCAACGTGAGTTAAAAGTCGAAATCCATTCGATACTTATGATCTTTATCGAAAGTTTTTTGTTACTATATTACTTGATTTATCATAAATATTTAACATATAAATAGATGTTTTAGAATTATTTTATAAATTTTACAGATGAAGAAATCAATTTATTTTGCAATAAATGCTCTTAAATGTGTAATTACGTAAATTTACAATGTATGAAAAAAAATATTTCTTTACTACTATTGTTATTTTCATAATAATATATAATAGAAATTATTTTTTAACTATAAATAACATATTTTTTTATTGAATGTTTTGAATATGCTATCGATTAGGTAGTTTAAAAAAAACAAAAAAAAAAAAAAACATACTTTTTATTCATCATTATCATTATTTTGTTTATATTATTGATTTATTTTATTTTTCTAAATTATCTATTTTTTGCTTTGTATTTATCAGAAATTAAAAAATGTAAAGCAAAAAATATTTAAAATGTAAAGATATGACCTTTTAGAAACTTTCTCTTATTCAGATTATTTATCAGTAGTGCTTTTTGGGCTATTCCCTGTTTTAAGAAACGTATTAAATTTTAGATTAATTTTTTTTTAACTTAAGAGATCATACTGGTTTCATAAATAATTTTGAAATCTTTTTAAGAACTTTATCTATTTCTATTGGTTCTGAGTATATGAACGTTTTGAATGGGGGGAGGGGTGTGTGTAAAACAACAAATTACAAACAAAAAGTTAGCCACGTTGTTATAAACGAATAGTATTGTTGAATTCATTTGGACTTCTATAATACATACACACACACACACACACATATATATATATATTTAATCAAATTGATTTATTAATTTGTGGGAAGCTCAGAACACTTTACGAACATTTCATTTTCACTTTTTGAGCTGGTTTGGTGTACTAGAACTCCCTCGAAATAAGAGATTCGGGCGTGTGACACACCTGTCACAAATCAGGCCTTGTAAGTAAGCTAAATACTGACACAATTATATTGAATAATATTTTTAATATAAAAAATATTAGTAACAGCAAAATAATAATAATAATAATAATAATAGTTTTGAATATTCGAATTTTAGAATTATGAAATATGATAACTGATTTACAATTTCTACAATTGTTCTGTAATCATATATGATCGCAAATTATCAGACCTCCGCATGGAAAAAAAACTGGAAAAGTCAAATAAAAAATATAAAAAATTGTAAACATTATCCATCGGATACTTGCTCACAGATAAATTAATAAATAAACGAGAGGGGAAAAAAATTATTGTTATTGGTATCTCCAACAATATTCTTTATTAGTTGATTTATTACCATTATTATTATCATTATTATAAACCAGATATCATGCTACCAACGAATTAGTGTTTATGAAATACAATTGTTTTTCTACAAAAAATTGCTTTTCAGATTACAAAAAAATACCATTTTACAGAAAACATGTTAATGAGCATCAACACTCAAACCGGATCTGAGTCACTCTTCATAAAAATAAAATTGTTGTAAGAAGGTGTTCCAGTGAACTTTTTAGAAAGACAGTAAAAAGGTCGATGAGTTCGTAGATTAATAGATGTTTCTGTGCATATATTAGAATGTATAATTTGTGGAATAACTTTATTCATTGTCATTCATTCATCGTCATTGTAAAGTCATTGAATTTTTTTGAACATTGTATTATTTAAAAAAATTATATCATATGACTTATAATGCTAAATAAAATGAGATTAATTAGTACTGAAATGCAAATATGAATGAACGTACATTTTATGCGTATATTTTGGTTCGTTTAAATTAATTTGTTTAAACTAATCAATCTTTGAAATCTCAATGAAGATTCCGTTGATTTTCTATTCTGAAAATTAATAAAGGAAAGTGAAAATGCTTCAGAATCATTATTCAAAATGGATTTTCAGTTGAGTTATCATTAAGTTGATTTTAAATTGGTTGTTCAAAACAAAATATATATATATATATTTATTTTTAAAAAGCAGAAAAATCATTGATTTTTAAATAAAACATCAGAACATAAAAAAATTATATGTTTGAGTAACATTACAACGAAAACTTTACTGCTCAAAACTTAAAAGACCTGAAAGACATAAAAAAAAAGAAATTTCCATTTAGAAATGACTATCCTTTACATAAAAGATGCTATAAGAAACGTTTTATCACAATTCTTTATCTTTTTAACAAGAATTCTGTCCTTCCTCTAAAAATAAAAATAAATAAATAAATAATAGAAGAAATTAAATATTTTTAAATAAAATAAGACAGATAATGGTATGCAAAGGTTTCTGTGTATAATTATGTGTACTGAGAGAAGCATTATCTTTTCTAATTTTTTTTAATCGTAGAATCAATTACTTATGAGTCTCATTAACACTTTAACATTTACTGGTTTCGTGCATTTAACATATTTTTATGCATTAAATTTTCAAAAAAAAAAAAAAAAAAAATCTTGTTTTAATCGGTTTTTAAACTTTTGTTCCTTCGCTTTTCCGTAGATAGCAGCACTACTCCAAAATTTAAAAAATGAGGTTTCAGAGGAAACCCTATGCAGAAGTCACTTTAAATTTCTTAGTAGACGAGATTTATTACAATTATTATTATTATTATTATTATTATTATTATTATTATTATTATTATTTACTAAAAGTTATTTATTAATTAAATAAATTTGAATTTGAGTTTAATCAGATGCATTTATGTACGATTAGCTATATGTCAAATAACCATTTTTAAAATTAGTTTAGCAATTTTCAAAAGAAAATATGTAGTGAACTTTAAAAGAACTTTGAATAAAAGTTGAGTATTAAATTGCATTAAATTAAAGAGTTAAACCAAAATCATTTTAATTTTTCTCATGCTAACGATTAATACGAGGTTTTCAATCTTTCAACGCTTAATCCAATTATAGGCAATGACATTTGATGTCAAATACATCAAATAAATTTTAATACTCTAAATACTAATGAACAAAGTTTAATTTCACCATTATTTCCTCATTTCAAAGAACTTATTTTCAAGAACACTTTTATTACGATTTCCTTGTTCCTTTCTTTCTTTCCTTTAAAACTAATAGTCTACATAAAGGTTACGTATCATTAGTTAACTTATTATTTAAAAGTCTTCCATTTCTTTTATTTATTTAACGAAAGGGCAAAATTGTTGTTAAAAAAGTAAAGAATTGTGATAGAATACTTTTTTATAACATTGTATTTAATTCAGTGGCTAGTTATTTCTAATTTTTTTTTCCTTTTTCCACCGCACAATATAGTTAATATGTGTATGTAACGTAGTCTAGTAAAATGGCTAGTTATTTCTAAAGTATTCAATGGCAAGTTGTTTCTCATTTTTTTTATTTATTTTATTTTATTAACCGCACGATATTAATAATATGTGCACATAACGTAGTCTCGTAAAATGGCTAGTTATTTCTAACGCATTCAATAGCTAATTATTTCTAAAAGTTCTTTTTTTTTTTTTTTTTTTTTTTTTTACAGAACGATATTCTTAATATGCGTATGTAATGTAGTGTAATAAAATGGCTAGCTATTTCTAATGTATTCAATTTCTAATATATATATATATATTTTTTAATGCACGATATTGTTAATATGTGTATGTAATGCAGTCTTGTAAATCATTTTAAACTACATAAAATATGACAAGGTATGAAAACTCAGGTTGATTTATTAAAATTTGGAAAATTGTTGTGATTAATTTAATGTAAACGGGTTAAAAAAAAAAAAAAAAAAAAAAAAAAATTGAAATTGTTTATGAAGGGTTGAAATTTTCAGTAAAGTTATTATTCACTGTTACAATGCCCAATTTATAAAATTTCATAGATGACACTGTCATAGAAAAGAGATTTCAATGTCAATTTTCAGCACTTAGAATATTCAGAGAGTTTGTGCGGACGATAAATTACAACTTCTGGTAAAACTACCTATTAAAATTCTGATTAGCGTACTGTCAATTGTCTTTTAATTAATGAACTTTCTTGATGGAAATTAAAACCAGAAGTGAGATAATATTTCTTCTAATTGAAGATTCGAACAGATAAACCTATTATTTCTGCTACGAATTATTAAATTAATTATTTACTGAAATTTTCATTTATTTATTTATAAATAAATCAAAGTCAATTTTGTTTATTCGCTCTTTAAACAATTAAGTTGACAACAAAATAGAGAAAATTATAAAAACACTAGTTTTATAATATTGGGTTCATCGAGAAATGGGGTGGTTAATACTCGGACCTTCAGTTTCCGGGCGCTGGGTTCGAATACCAACTCAAACAGAGATGTTCGTAGTGTTAATGTATCTTGGGATAATGAGCCTTAATGTGCAAAAAATGACCATAGAGCGACTACCTAAATTTAAAAATTTATAATATAGAGCAAAAGTTGATTTTTTTTTCTTTCTTTCTTTTACTTTCAAAGACATTTTTAGTATCTTTTAAACATTTTGAGAATTGTGAATTTACGTTTACGTGTACATTGCATAGAAATGTACAAATCTTATACGTAAATTTCTGAAACAGCAGAAGAATAATTAATAGCAAAATTTAGTTAGCTATAACTAATGATTCGGAATACGAAATAGTACTTACAAATGATGTATTTTCCAAGCGGCAAGTCTGACAAGAAAGAAAATTAATAAATCATTTTTAACGTAAAAAAGAATTGACTTTTGCATTAAGTAATGATAAAACTGTGTTTTCTGGTTTAACGGATCTTGCTAAAATACCATATGTATAATCCACAATATTATAACGCTATCTGTCAGAGGTTTTTTTTTTTTTTTTTTTTTCCTTCAAGAAAAAACCAACTTTATTTCTATTTTTCCTGTCCAAAATGCATCTTTCAATCTTCATTAATATATATATATATATATATATATACAGTCGGTAACAAAAGTGTCCGAACACTAGCAAAAATTCCTATGTAAAAAAAGTACCCTTCATACAGTTTTGTTAAATAAATCCTTGTCGAATCCGGTTCTTAGTCAGTTTGAAAACATGATTCGATAAGGATTTATTTAACAAAACCGTATGAAGTGTACTTTTTTCACACAGGAATTTTTGCTAGTGTTCGGACACTTTTGTTACCGACTGTACATATATATATATATTGAGACCCAAGAAAAGAAAGGAGCTGAGTAGTACACGCATTTTCATATGGATCCTATAATTCAGTAGATAAGTGTGATATTATTAATTTGACGCAATTTAAATCATACCGAAAAATGTTTGACTTCGTACGCAAGTCGTTGGACTCTCAAAACTGGGAGAGTAGAGCTACCAAATTATTGTGGGGTCGCCAATAGTTCTAATGTTGCGTAGTTCTAATGTTGCTTTAATCAACCAACCCACATGGGAAAATGACAGTTGAATTACCGGCTTCTTTAACGTAGTCATTTTATTGCATTAAATACATATATTCTTTAGCTTTTTATTTAAAAAATATTTTAAATCTTATTTGCGCATATAAATCTATATTGACTAAGAAAATCCCATTTTTCTGTAATTTGTGACGTTTTGATAGATATATTATTCCAGCTTCAGCATATTATATAACGGAAGCTCCGTTATTGGATTATTGGAAACATTGACTTCAAAGACAAAGAAAAATAAAATAAAATAAAGTATTACTTATTGTTAAATAAAATACAAGAAGCGTATTTTAATTTAGGTGTAGGATATATATATAGATAGATATAGATATAGATGGATATAGATATAGATATATATGTAAAGAAAATTAATATTATATAAATATTACGTTTATACATAAATTTAAAAAAACGTATATATATATATATATATATATATATACCATATATTCTACTAATTGCGGATAAAATAAAGCACTAACAAAGCTATTTTTTGAAAGAAAAAACAGAAAAATAAGCTAAGAAAATTAAATTGTTAGTTTCTCTTTCAGAAGGAATCTCAGAACAAACCGAAAGAAGAGAAAAATAAATAAATCATTAAAAAATATTGATTTCAAAACAACTCCTTCATTATCGATTTTTACAGTTATCAATAGTTTACACAAAGTGCAAAGTTGCACCAAAGTTACTTTAAAATGTCATAAAATAAAGGAAATATTGGAAGATAACCGCTCTCACTTTCAATTTAAGCATTATGACATGCGTATTTTCGATTGTAAACTTAAAATTTTTAAGAATCAATTAATGCATATTTATATTACAAAATTTATGCATTTTTATTTCATAATGTAAATACAAGTATTTCTGAATTATTCTGTCGTATCCTAAGTATTTAATTAATTTAAAAGTGCACATGCAATGCTACAAGATGAAAATTGCTGTAGTGATATCAAATTTTCTATAAAGTGCTTGCGCACAAAAATCCGATCTAACTCGGCAGGGTTGAGGTTTAATGGAATTCTTGAGGATTCCTTATTTAGCTCACAGGCAATGTTATAGTTCTCACATTATGATATCCATAGACACTACCTTACCATAAATTACAAGGCATTTTCGATTTTAGACGTTTTCAGGGATGAAAGTTTTCCGTCTTTAGACGGAACTCTGCCTCCGGAATTTTTTTACAATGATCTATACCCTACTTAATAAGAGGCTGTTACAGTAAACATACACTGATTTTTTTTTAAGTAAAAATAGTGGTGCTGATGAAGATAACCACTTTCACCCCTGCGTTTTGTCAAATACCTGATTGTTTTGCTAAATATTTCAACTTTTTAAAAACTTTAACTGTTTATTTGTATCTGAACAGCATGTATTTTAATGCAAATATAAAGATTTCTTTAAAAAGTTTCCAAATAATAGTAATAATAATAAATAAAGCCCGTTTTTTGTTCTTAGCATGCAGGGTATTTAATCCGTTACAGTGTCATTTTTAGAAAACTTTACATATTACGAAAGCTGTTCAATACCTAGTGAGATTATATTTATATAGAAAACAGATTACCTTTAATCGTCGTCATTTACATGGCCTTTCTCGAAATATCTATCGTTTAACATGATGCAAATGTGGAATGACCCACTTACTTCTTAAACACACGTGGTAAGTTCGTTTTTTGCGAATTTTTTTAAAACCGCCTTCGAAACTTTTACCCAGGGTTTGTTGCTTTCAAAATAGTGACCTGAAAATGGTTTCTTGTCTCCAGAAAATCGCCAGAAATCACATGGTGCAAGATCAGGACTGTATGGAAGATGTAGTATAATCTCTATGTTATTCGTTTTTGTCTCCTGAAAAATGTAAATAGTAATGTGTGACTTTACATTATCGTGGGGCAATAAGAAGTTATTTTGAAGCAACGGGCGCTAACTTTCTTATGACGTGCTGCTATTTTCCTTGATGAAGGTCACTGCATGTTGATAATTTTATCTGTAAAGGCACTGAAAGTTTTCATCACTATTAAGATCTTCTACACATCACTTTCTTTCCCGGAGAGTTTAATATCAGCGAAAAATTTGTCTTCGGCATTACTTTATCGTGGACAGCCCCGCATATCATGCTAAAAGAGTATAATGCCAATTTTTGCAAACGAACAAAACACTTTATCGCATAACGTTGTTCTAAAGACGCTTTCATTTTAAATACTGCTCGTGGTATGTTGATGCGGCAAAACAAGATTGCATTTAGTCATGTGACACTTTGACACATCAAGCCATGCGTGACATCTATCGACTTATTTTGTTAGTATAGGTGGTAATATTTCTATTAGGTCGTTGCAAAAGTTCGTGCGGACGCGGATCATTTTATTGCCTCCAAAGACGAGAGCTTCTATCGCCGTGGTATATATTTGTTACCCGAAAAATGGGCAAAGGTTGTAGAAAGTAATGGAGAGTATTTTGATTAAAAATTGTCATTTGATTTGATGTATTTTTATGAAATGAAGCAATAAAAACCGCACGAATTTATGCAAAGACCTAATATATTCCACAAATATTAATATTATGATGAGAGGTTTCATGACAGTACAATTAGTCTTATAACATGCCGAACAGCTAACGTGCATTAAACACAATATACTGTGCAATCAGATCATAAAAGTATTAAATATCTCATAAAATATGACCATTTTTTCTCAATAATTTTTGACTTCAAATGTGCAAACATTTCATTTTCATTATTTATGAACCAAATGTTGAGCTTCTTATACGAAAACCCCAAGCAAATATTGTGAAAATTCAAAAAGTTATCATCGATAGAGGGAATTGAATTTCAATCTCTCAAAAATAAATAAATAGATGAATAAAAGTAATAGTAAAAGTAAAAAATTAAAATTAAGAAAAGGACGATTAGGAGTTTTATTCAAATTTTTATATTAATTTAATCAATGATAATTTAGTGTACGTTGGTTTAGTAAAAATATGGATATCGAGCTTTTTTTTTTTTTTTTTTTTTTCTTTTTCTTTTCTTTACATTTTTTTTTTCTTTTGTGAGAGTTAGAAAAATTGAAGATCAGTTTATTACGCGACGATAGCTTTTTGACTTTTCACGATACTTGTTTGATGTTTTCATATAAGTAGCTCATTACCTTTGGCTAACAAATTACCTAACAGAGGTTTTGTTAACGCTTGCGCAAACGCAGTTAAAAACTGTTTTGTAAAAATGCTTATATTTCATGATACATTTCATGCTATATTTCATGATATATTTAATTTTCTTATATGATTGAAGTATGTTGCGTCTAATGTAGTATGTCAAATTCTTTATATAAAAGACGCCGAATTGTGTTAAACATACTGCATGTTGTAATAAAAAAACGGGAAAACTTTTTTATTATTTAATTTAATTTTATTATTATTATTTATTTTTTTATTTTTATTTATTTTTTAATTTTTATGAAATCACCATAAATATATGTGCTATTCAGATACAAATGCATACAAATAATTAAAAGAAGACTAATAGCGCATGTTATAATTACACTGCATTTCTGATATTAATTTTTTTACATAGTTATCCCAAACTTTACACTTTTTATTCTTTAATTTCTTACTGGTCCTTTTTAGCCTTCTGGATAAAACTTTAGTTAAAATATGTATAACATATTCTTTACACTCGTGAAGTTTCAGGATAATTTTTCAAGTATTTTTCTAGATATTTGACAAAATGCGAAAATTGAATGTGTCCGGTCATTTATGAGAAGATAGTGTAGTTTCCTTGGGAATAAACAACAAACACCGTTATCGAAAAATTCAAAAGTATCATATCAAAGAATTGTAATAAAAGCACAAATGAATCAACAAATAACTATAAATGTAATAGAGTTTTTTAACGATGTGGCATAACAATACACATATTTTTAATTTATTTCCCCGGCGTACCCCTTAGCAAAACAATAGAAGGTAACGTTAAAAAAAAGAAAAAAAGAAAGAAAGAAAGAAAAATACTTATAGTTATGTATATAATATATTTATAACAAAAAGTATTTTATTAACATTTATTAATTAATCTTCGTTAGTACATACTTTGAACGTCACCGGCAAGTAGTTATTGACCTTCTTAACTCATAATATTGTTTTAGTAAGATTCTGAAATTATTATTTGAAGTACTGCATACATATCGGCAATAAATAAAACTTGCATGGCTAATTTTGTTTAAGAAAAGTTTTAAGTGTATAAAAACTGTTATAGTGCGACCACGTTTCCTACGACTAGCAGTGAGGATGAGTCCAAAAGTTGGGAGGAGTGCAAAATTGGCCAAGAGATTGTTATTTGGCAAATATCCAGTTATTCGGTGTTCCTTTATCGATTCTTTTCTCTGTCACCCCTATTTTAACACTGGACTCGTTCAATCCGCACTTGCGCAGAAGCTTCCATGGTCGTAAGAAATGTGGTTAAAGAATACGGTTGTTACGGCTGGCACCTGAAGAGTTGAAATAAATTTCTATTTGAAAGTAAGTAATTCACTGTCAGATACATACTAGAAGAAAGTAATAACCTAAGTTACCAAGTTCGTCTATTAAAACCATATAAAATTAAAAATATGAAACATTTTGTAAGATCAAAGCTTGACCTTATATATATATATATATATATATGTTTATTTACTACCTTAACACTTTCGCGACCGCATGTTTTTGTCTTTTTTATATGTATGTTCCGCCTGTGGGTGTTATTCTTTCAAGCTACATTATTTCAGAACAAGTTTTTCTATATCCATACTTATATTACATATGAATATACATAATAATTATACTCTTTCTACTGAAAGTATTTGTATCCATAGTATTTTGATTGTACAAATATAAGTACAAGAAATATTCTTAAGAAATACAGTAACATACAATTTACAGAGGAAACGCCCACTGGAGGAGTTACAGATTTTCAAATAACGTGAATCTACGTCAGCGGTCGCGAAAGTGTTAATTAAAACTTTTTTCGGTTATGATCTTATTTTATCGATAACAGATAAAACATATTTTTGCGTTTCGCTCTTTTTTGTGAAAACATTCACATATTTCTATGTATATTGTTATCAGTACAAAAACCCTTAACGGGTTAAAAGTTTGTGACGCAGCTACTTTATCGCTATAAAATTTTGAAATATGGGTCTTAAAAATAATGATATAAATTTTAAGTGACGCTTTACTATTAGTTAAAATATACGTAGATTTTCTTATTTGATCATTTGCTTTTTTCTTTTCTTTATATTTACAATGCAAACATAATATTTTTAACTTCAAGATAAGACAAATATATTAAATATACTCACTGATACTTTTTCATTTGCACTTCAATTTCAAAATAACAGTTTTAAAAGGAATGATATAAAAATTCCAGTGACTCCTCGGTGTCATTTTAAAAGATTTGTTTTTAGATTCCATTAAAATTACCTTTGTTTTGTCTATTAAAGTATATTTACACATTGAAACAGTGCTTTTAATTTTCAAATATACTGTCAAATAATCACACTTTCACTGAGTTTGCATTATAAATTGAAATTATTTATTTCAATAAATTGATTTGTCTTTTGCGTCACGCTATCCAAAACTGCAAACAAAATTTGTGCAAATGTATTCTTTGCATCACACTATCTCTTTGCACAAATTTTCACTTAGTTGTATACTATGATACAAAGTAACATTTACATAAATTTTATTCACAGTTTTGGATAGCGTGACGCAAAAGACAAATCAATTTACTGAAATAAATAATTTCAATTTATAATGCAAACTCAGTGAAAGTGTGATTATTTGACAGTATATTTGAAAATTAAAAGCACTGTTTCAATGTGTAAATATACTTTAATAGACAAAACAAAGGTAATTTTAATGGAATCTAAAAACAAATCTTTTAAAATGACACCGAGGAGTCACTGGAATTTTTATATCATTCCTTTTAAAACTGTTATTTTGAAATTGAAGTGCAAATGAAAAAGTATCAGTGAGTATATTTAATATATTTGTCTTATCTTGAAGTTAAAAATATTATGTTTGCATTGTAAATATAAAGAAAAGAAAAAAGCAAATGATCAAATAAGAAAATCTACGTATATTTTAACTAATAGTAAAGCGTCACTTAAAATTTATATCATTATTTTTAAGACCCATATTTCAAAATTTTATAGCGATAAAGTAGCTGCGTCACAAACTTTTAACCCGTTAAGGGTTTTTGTACTGATATCATTACTTTTTAGAGGTTATTGATCAAAAAATTAAAACAAGTTCTTCCGGCTCATAGGAAGGTTAGGTTGATTTATCTTTTCTTAAGAAGTTGCCACCATTTTTTCAAAATGGCAGCTACATTTTATTAATGAATTTGATGGATTTATTAATGAGGGCTATGTATATATGGAGTTTTAAGCAAATCGGTTCAAGGGTTATTGTGATAATTTTCAAGTGGCCACCATTTTGAAACAAAAGGACAGAGTGACTGAGATGCCCAGTGAATTTATCAAAGGTACTTGAATGATATGTCAACTGTGCAAACGTGATTCGAACTGATTCAGTATTACAAAAGTTATTGTAATAAAAAAAAATTTAAGTGGCCGCCACTTGGAAACAAAATGGTGGAGCAAGTTGCCTAGCAAACTTATCCAAGATATTTGAATTGTAAGTTCACTTCCCAACTTTCATTTGAACCAGTTTAGTATTCTAAAAGTTACTATGGTGGCGCATTTTCAAGTAGCAGCCTGATTTCAAGCGGCTGCAACTTGGAAACTAAATATTGGTACAAAATTCATCCAAGATATTCGTGTGATAAGTTCAATGTCCAACTTGAACTGATTCAGTATTTCAAAAGGTATTCTGATGATAAATTTACAAGTGGTATCCTGATTTGAAATGGCCGTACTAAAGATATCGGTCATTTTGTTAAAAATGGCAGATAAAATTCATTAATAAATACTTGGTTGAGACCTTTATGTGGTCAATGTAAACATCAAAATTCAAAATGTGGATTTGAAATTTTCATGTAGCTGCCACTTGAAAACAAACTGCAGAGCAACTTAGTTAACGAACTCATCTAAGATATTTGTACGATAAGTTTGCTGTATAACTTTGGTTCAATTCAATTTTGAGTATTATGTCAAGTTATCGTAATCACAAAATTTCCATTACAAAAAAACCCAATTTATACATCTTTTACATTTATACGACCTTTTAGTGAAGTTCTGATTCATTCCTATTCATTTGAATGAAAAATTTCTTTGTTTATAAGTCACACAATATTAGTTATGTCTTTTAAACTTTTCTAAAATTCACAAAATTTCTTGACTGGTCATTATTTTACCATTCTAAATATAAATTTTGATGAGTATGTGAACTTTGATATTATATCATGACTTTGGAGTTATTCACAATCTATTAACTAATTAAAAACAAATTGTCTGATGCTAATTTAAGTGATAATGATGTAGAATGTGAAGAAGTTATTCTTAAGAGAGGACAATACCTAATCTTGGCAACAGCTATGGCCTATCTTATGGGAAGATCTATTTTCAAAACTAGGGGGCTCTGCCCCCTGCTCGCTCCGCTCACCAACCCCTGAGGGAGGCTTCGCCTTCCCCCGACTCACTTTACTTGTTAACACATGCAGAGCTCTGCCCGCCTATCCGCTGCTTTCCTTTCACTGAATAGGAATGTTAATAGTACATAACACAAGACAAAAGCAGAAAATTATTATATAAATCCCCATATTCAATGTCAAATTGAAATATGTAATATTTAATAGCACATTATTTTATTTTTATAAAAATCATGCTTAAAAATCAGTTTTTTTTTTTTTTTTTTAATAGAAAGAAATCCGTAATATCCAGACTATTTTCTATTATAGCTTTAGTATATCACCTTTGTTTTTTAACTATAGATCAGGACCGCGGCACCCCAGTCGATAGCACGCCGACCTCGTAATTGGAAGATTGCGGGTTCGGTACTCGAGCTGGCCAAAGACCGTTGTGTACACTAATGGTGGCTGGTGCACGTAAAATCTGTTGTGGCGACAATATCCTCCATATTCCCATCAAAACTATACCTTTTTGGGTCACCGAAGCGGGGGAGCCATCTCTTCCGTGTAGGATAAAAAATGTGATGGCATGTCTCCGAAACATACTTAGGGGTATGCCCCAGATCGTCGCCAATTATCCATAGTGCAGTAATGGCCAATGTCATATCCAACCTATCTAACTACCTACCTACCTACAACCATGGATATTTTAATTTTCCCATGTAAGAAAATTTACTTTCTAAAAGTAGAGAAAAAAAGTTATTAATAGCAACACTGACATTTATTTTTTACAACCATGGTTCCGAGCAGCGGTATAGCCAGTCCATAAAGCACCCAGCTCATAATTGGAAGATTGCTGATTCGATACTTGAGCCGGTCAAAGACCGTCGTGTGCACTAATGGTGTCTGGTGCACATAAAATCTGTCGTGGCCACAAAGTCCTCCATGTTCCCATCAAAAATATACGTCTGGGGAATCTCCTCCATGGAGGATCAAAATTGTGATGTCTCTGGTGTATGTCTCTGGAACATCCCTAGAAGTGCTTCCCAGACAGTCACCAATTACCCATAGCGCAGTACTTGGGCGATGTTAAATCCAACCTACCTACCTACAACCATGGATCGTATTTTATTTTTCCCGTGTAAAATGACTTCATGACAGAAGACCAACGTCACTGGGAGAAACTTTTTTCAAGGTGGCAAATAGAGTACTTTCATAAATTTGTCGATTATAGCTAATAACTTCTTTAATTAAAATGATAGAAATTTCTAAGCAGCTGAAATGTCTTCCTTGAAGTATTCGGAACACATTGATACCTCTCATGATGCGAAGGACCCTGCCCTCCGCGAGAAGATGCTGTCGCAGACAAAAAAAATTTGACGCCAGCGACAGTAATTTTTTTTTTTTTTATATATAGAGATTACTCATTACCAAATGTAGTTTTTAAATTCCGTTTTCACTTTCAGAAAATTCACAACCATTAAATTGGTACTCATTTTCGAAGAAATTGATTTTTAAAAATTTTTATATATTTTTTTCGTTCAAAAATGCAAATTTTCACACAAATTGCTTTTTTTAACCACAAAATGAAATACTAAAAATTTAAAAAATCAATTTTTGGAAAATGGGTACTAATTTAACGACTTTGAATTTTCTGAATATATTTCTTATTTTAATTTTGTAAAAAAAAATTATTACTTGGTAATAGAAATTCCAGATGAAAAAAATACAAAATTAAATTTTACTTCCACATAGAAAAGTTATTTATTTATTTTTCACAAAAGTAATGTCTTTAATAATATAAATGTGACATGTGTATGACTGTATATATATATATATAATCAATTTGATAAATATGCAGAAACTTAAAGAGAAATAATAAAAATGTTGAGTGACTCCAGTCGACTTTCTGAACATGAAAGTAATTCACTGTTGTTTAAATAAAATAACGTAAGAGAAGTCATTAAATAAACAATCGAGAAAATTATTTGATTATTTGCTCACAAATAATATATTGTTTAATGGAATGGAATGCATCCAAATTATTTTGTGTATATCTGTAAAAGAACTAATAGTGTTAGATTCACCAAAATGTATATAATTTGTGTGACATATACTTATAATTTGTATATGAATTCAAAGCTCAATCAAATGAGGCTTCAGACGCCATCACATTTTAAATAAATTCAGACTATAGGCCATAATATTACAGAATTTTTCGTTATTTCCCTGTAAAAAAAAACTATAAATGCTAGATTCAGCAAAATATATCTATACGATTCATTCAACAATGACTGATAACATGTATATAAAAGTTTCAGCTGAATTGAATAAGGAATTCAGATGCTATCACACTTTAAATTATTTGAGCCCATAGACTTCTCCAAGATGTATACAGTTTGTACTACGATAACCTATAACATATGCACCAACTTTTAGCTCATTTGAACAAAGCATTTAGACAATATTGTGTTCACTCTACTCAGATATGTACAGTCACCCAAAAAAAAAAACGCCACCCCCCCCCACCTTATTTTGCCGTAAATTATCGTAGAAACATGCGACTGGTACCAATCAGTTTGTAATAACGTCTAGTTTATAATGTTATAGTTAGATTTTACTTAGGGGGTCATCTACATATTAAAACTGACATCAACTTCATTTTTTTCAATGGTAACCCCCATTTTTTATAATTTATTTGAATTCTTTGGATCAAATCATCACGGAAAATGGTATAGTTTATATATTTCGCTCAATTTTGCATAGAGTTATAAGCTGTCAAAGTTTGGGGGTGCTAATGTTAAATGAATGTGACAAACATTAAATCATATCTTCCGAAATAATTATGATATTTAAATTCTGTTTTTTTTTATTCGTTAGAATGAAGTAACCCAAACATATTCCATGCAAACTTTTGCTAAAAAAACATTTTTTGAATTATAAAAATTATTAATAAATTCATAATTGAAAAAATTATGAATTATGACCTATGTTAATTTTTGCACGAATAGAACGGGCATCATCAAAAACATCGGTTTCCAAATTTACAGCTCGTTCCTAACATTATTTTTTGAGTTACAGTGATATTTCACTTTTTATTCCTGTTAGGGGGCCGTCACTTGTTATAATCTGTATCCTCTATAAGTAAATGCTTGTATATAATTTGACGGAAAACTATTTTAATTTACCTTTATGTTATTTTTTTAGTTTCCTAAGCAATATTTCGATGTTTATTATACAAATTGGCATATTTTTGTAAAGTTATCACAATGTATGCGAGGGATTGTGAAAGAATTTCAAAAGAAAAGAAGCCCCGCCTCTGATTCGCTGAAACACTATTTAAAAAAAAAGACAAATTCGCATATTCCTATTTGACTCTATATGTGACGCTGGTATGCATAAATCACAATGGTATTTACTACATCGATGATTGAAGACAAAACTTAAATGATTTAATTACAAATATGCAAAATTATTTTGCTTTATATTATAAAGTTTTAGAAAATTTGTGAAAAGGCGTGGCTATTTACATTAAGCCTTGATATGGAAGCTATGTTGCTGTTTTTCGATGCTGCGAAATTTACAAAATATATTTGTGTTAATATACTATACAGATAGAAGAATAATTATATAATATCAACAAATCTTCTTTAATCAATATGTTTATATACATTACTGTATGGAAATGTTTATATATCAATATTGTATTTACTTTTAATGAGAGATATAAACACAAAATACTAAAAAAAAAAAAGAAAATGTGTTATAAATTTTTATAAATCAAGCAAAATATATATGCATACTTGCCAACCTAACCCGTAACATTGTTAGCTCCCGCCCCTTTGTGTACACAATTTAATTTTTAGAGTAATTAACTTCAAATACATTTACGATTAACTCATTGAGCGCCACGCGAATTCTTATGGAAATCCCATTCAGGCCACACGTGCTGCTTAGAAGCGTGTTATGTTTATCGAGTTTCAATAAACCCCATTAGGCCTTAACGATATAATCCTATAAAAATCCTATTAAAAAAAAAAAAAAAAAAAAAAAAAACATGAAGTAAATTTTAAATAAATTGTCAGTAATTACTTAAAACTATGTAAGTTCTGTAGTTTTATATCATATTTTACACTGCCGGCTGACTTAGCCTAAATGGAAAGATCAGTGTCAGCCACCGATGGCTGACACAGCTCTAAAAAGACTGATGTGAAAAAAATGTACGGAAAGGGGCGGGACCAGTAATCTTCCGGGATAGGTTGACAAGAATGTATATACATAGAGCAATGCCAGAAAATGTTCTTTATTTTTCATGAACCAGATGAATGGTATTTTTTTTCTGAATAGTCTATGTATTAAATATAATGCTGCTTTAAATACCCTTTAAATGAAAAGTTTTATTACATAAAGTAATTTTCTGGCACTCTACAGCTCCCAAATGACACACAATACAAAGCCCCGCCTCTTTCCAGTGTTTAAAGGGTATTAAAGTTTAATATGCTTTATATTCGTTTTGATCTTTCCTTCTCCTCCTTATCTTCTTCTTTTTTCCTTAAAAAAAAAAGAGTTATGTAACATTTTGACCTTTTCAAGTGAAGATTTAGATTAAGGGTAGTCAGCCTTTCTACACCCATCGTCCACTTCGGTATCTTTGTTAAAGTGTAGAATTTTAGAACATCCCATTAAGTAGTAGGATTTATTGTTTTACATATTAATTTGTTACACAGTATAAAATATAAAAGCAAAAGAATATCGTGGAGATTTATGTAAAAGTTTTTAATAATGTCATGAAAAAAAAATAATAATAATTAATTAAAAAAATAAATAAATAAAAATAAAAAAATCTGTTTTAATATTTTAAAAAAGTCAATTAAAGAAAATGAAAGTACTGCAGTATCAGAACAAACTCCCATTGTCACTGTGAAACGGCCGTGGGATCCAGGTTGAGTGCCGCCGTTTCAGACAATTATACGGCAGCTTGAGTTAAAATAATTTTGAATTTTCAAACAAATTTAAAACCATTCATCCTTTTTTTTTTTTTTTTCTTTTGATGGATATTTTAATATCTATTCAAGCTATTTAATTTTCTTCGTATGAAGTGAACTAACTGATGTTTAATCAATAGAAACCAATAAAAATCTTTTAATTCATAAACTAACTCAGAAAGTTCTGTGAATTAGTAATTTTTTTTTATTTTATAATTAACATTTCTGAAATTTTTTTCCGGTGTGAAACTTAATAAATAATGTATACTGGGTGGTAGATCGTGATTTATATTTTCTAAATGTATAAACGGACCCCTAATACATTTTCACGTGTAACTCTATTTAAAATGGATTTAAGGTATATAAATAGGTATGTTTTTCGAACCGCCTTGATCTCAGAAATCTGAATATGAAGTCAAAAATAGGGGTTGCCATTGAAGAAAATGAAGTTAATGCCAGTTTTAATATGTAGACGACCCCTTAGGCAAAATTTAACTAAACCGTTATAAACTAGACGTTATTACAAATCGATCGGTACCAGTCAAATGTTTCTACGATAATTTACGGCGAAATTAGGTGGGGGGGTGGCGTTTTTTTTTTGGGTGACTGTACATACATTATCGTAAAATAGCAAAAATGAACTCATGGGACTTCAAACATGTAGATACACCAACTTCACGTCAAATTTTTGTTATAATTACAATACTTTCCTTACCTATGTATTTTCAGAAAGTAAAAAATTCCATGAAATATATGTGAATCATTCATTTCATCATGCTTAATAAAAAATTTTTTAAAGGTGTTTACGACTATGAGGGAGGAGATGATAATGTAGTTGAAAGCAGTGGGGGGGGGGGGGAAGGAGGGGAATTAAAATTGAAACTATAAACTATACTTTTGCACCCAATTCACCCTTAGAAATAGATATATTTATTTATTAAATATTGTTAAATTTGCATGCCTATTTCAATCATTTATGTCTATTTTGAAATATTTAAATTGATTTTATTTACATACACAGGTTTAACCTGGCAAAAAAATTACTTTAGCATTTTAGCGAAAATAGGCAAGCACTATTTTAGCTTTTTTGCAAGTTAATTAATTCTTTGGATACCATTGATTTCTTTTACTTTCAAGGAACATCACCCAAGCGTCCGGCTCGGATTTCAATGAGAGAGAGGCGTTTTTTTCATATTTGATATGGTATCAAATTTTACTCAAAAATATGCGAAAAATTTGTATTTATACAGCAAGTGAATACTCAAATGAATAATTCAGTTGAAATAATTTTCAGTACTACTATAAATTTTCATTTGTAACTTAAACATGAAAGCGCAAAATCATTTAGTATTTTTAAGTCACACCCAAAGGCGGAGCTTACTGTTGATATGTGGCTGATGTGATTTTTAACATTTTAAAAATTCAATAAATAGAGAAAACATGGATGATAGCAAAAATTTCTGTGATAAAAAATATTTGGTACATGCCCTCTATCAGAAATTAAAGTTTCATTAAAATCACAGCCAGACACGGTGTTCCTTGTTAGCTTTGTTATCCTCAGTTTTGTTTTCTATTCCTTTTGTTCATTGATGATTTTAACCAAGCATCCATATTTGTGACTTTAAAAATATGAATCAGGAAAACTATGTTTTGATTTCAACAATAGAAAAAGAGGTACTCATATCATACATGTAAAATGAAAAAGCAATTTAAAAATTAAATAAAGTGTAGTGGTAGATATTACTATACAAATAATGATTCCCAAAAATTTCAGTTCTTTCGTAGTTTTTGCCTGCAAATATTACAAAAAAAAATCTGAGTTATTATATAGAGATATTTTATATAGTTATCCATTTTTAGCTTTTTAGTGAAATTCTGACCAACATGTTTTAGCAAAATGCTAAAAAAACTTATGGCAGTTTAAACCCTGCACAGGGTTCAGGAATTTATTAAAAAATATGGTCGCCAACAAAAAATTATGGTAGCCCATAAAAAATATTCTCCAACATTTTCTTTCTTTCTTTTTATTCCGTTTCAAAATTTACTTGAATATAGCAGGGGTGCAGAATATGTCCGAACGTGCAAACGATGTTCGGGGGAAATTCTGGCTGTCTGGGGAAATTTTGAATAATTATTATCTTAGAATAAAATAAAAATGAAAACGGAAGTAAGAAAAAATTACTGAAAAAACAAATTTTCGAATATTAAACTACAAATTAACAGCTGTATTCTTCTTTTACAAGTGTATTCCCTTTAAATACGTGTTACCCCCTCCCCCCCCAAAAAAAAAAAAAAAACTTTCAGATAATAGGTTGATGCGTTATTTTTGGGGAAATTTCAGAGGTCTGAACATTTTCTGCACCCCTGGAATATAGAAATTAAGATTCTATATACCAATTATTATACCAACTAAAAATCAATTATTTATTAGGCTGGAATGATTTATTTTTTACATCAGGAAACACTTGTTTAAATTTAACATCATGAAACTGGTTTTATTATTTTCACTAAATTAATACACCATCGGCAATGGTACATCATTACACAGGTACAAAAATTCAGCACCAGATCGATAGCATGCACAGACAGGAGCAGTGTAAACCAATTCCCTAAAATGGTGCAATAATTTAACACAGAGTTGTGAAACATGCACGGAGATGTGTAAATTCCCTAATTCAACACAGTGTCTCAAAAAGTGGTGAGGGCAAAACAGCGAAAGTAGAATTGGAGCCCGATTTCGGGACCAATTCTTTCACCAAAATATATATATTAAAAAAAAAAAAAAAAAAATCCTTAAAGTTGAAAACATTATTACTAGTTTTAAAAAATATTGGTCGCCAATGGCGACCGTATTTCACAAGCTCTCACATACACATAATGATAAAGAATTGTTTTATATATATGGAAAGAATAAATGTAATTTTTAATTTAGGACTCGCAAATAATTAATAGTGGACAAAACGGTATTTTGTCCGGGGCGATTTTAACCAGGTTTTTTCCACTATGGGGAGTGGGGGGGGAGGCTAAGATTTTTCAAGATGTTATTCCATATCAATGAAAAATTTCTAATTGTAATATTCAATTATGACTGTCAGTACTTTTAGCCTAGCCCCCCCCTCCCTAGATCCGGCGCTGCTATGTTCTTGCATGCATGAGCATACCACAGTTAAAAAGAAAAAAGTGGCAGAATGGCTCTTTTTGCAATGTTTACCGCAAGAGAGTTTTCTGTTTTCAGTGGTGTTCAGAATGAAATTCAAGAGGAAAAGAAAAAGTAAAGATATTAACAGACATGTTACTTTTCAGCCTTTTTAAGCTTGAAAATTATTATTCTTGGGATCAATGCAAATCTGCATTAAAACTTTTTGGACATGTGTAGGGGGGGGGGGGTCAGCCTGAATTTGTGCAATATATTATTAGCAATTTCTATGTGATTGGCTTTCAAGAAATGTCAAATTCAAACTTTGAGAAAATGAAAAAGAAATAGCTCTTCAACTGCATTTTCCTAATAAACTAGAACTACATTATTCTGCTAATCAATTGCCCCAGCAAACAATGCTTCTACAGAATAAACTTATTTTCAAGTATACGTAATAAGTTTGTCTGTTTTTTAAGCACTTACAACTATTTTAATTATAATTAATATGATATTCAATATGAGATTTATTGTTCTGATTTTGTTTATTGTGTGTGCATGTATGCAATCAAATTTAACATTATTTTTATTATTGAAAAATTTATATTGTGTCAGTTGCCTGATACCACTTTTGAGGGGGGGGGGGGGGGATCGGGAAAAGTTCAGCCTTTTTTTCTGTAAGATTGTACCATGTCTGTATTAATTAAAACTTTAGCTCTACGAAAATAATCAGTTTTAGACACTTTTCATGGTTAATCTGTTTATTTAATGATTTTGGCCGAATGCCGAATATTTGGCCAGCTAATTACTGACAATCAGCTGTCAACTTCCTAATTTTTTTCGAACTATTTAAATAGTACCATTTACATTTAGTAATATTTTACTTTTTTAATTATGAGAAATTAACATAAAAAATTCCTTTTCAAAAATGGTGATTGATTTAAATGTAGAAAATTACTAGAAAATATTACAATACACAGTGGCATGATGCTGAGCTCACAGCAAAGAAAGTTATTAACTGTTAGATTCCTCAATAAATACTTAAACTTTCTTAGATGACAACATCATGTTGCACCCCAGCAATAAAAAATAATCTTTGAGAAAAATCAACTTAAAGATAACAATAAAGCATTGACTAGCTTACAATAAAACTAACAAAAATGCCTCTCACTCAGGTGGATAAACTGCATGATATAGCTTAGGTGGGACACTTTTCATCCCAGTGACATAAAATTTTGTAGCTGTCTGCGACAGGTTTTTAAAATTTCGTAATCTGTACTCAAAAAGCCTGAAAGCGGCAATCTGGGAGGAGGGGGGGGGGGTGTTATCAACCGTGGTGATCTCGTGCAACAATACACAATACAATTTTACTACAAAATAATATAGTATAAACAATTATAAAATAATAAGTTTAACTCATTCAATTAAATATTTCATAGCAATGTTTGACACAACACAATATAAATAATTATAAATAATAAAAGTATTAATTTTAGTTTTGATACAGAAATTTTTATAAGTGAATTTTGAAGTGGAGGAGAAGTTTTGGAGCAGTTTTAAATGAAATTAGCACTTTCCTACATTCCCGTAGAATCTCAGTAACAGGTAACAGGAGAAAAAGAATACATGCATAACACTGCCTGTCAAGGGAGATCTAGGCTCGTAGGTCGCCCTTGTTAAGCACTGTTTTGTGTGTTCCTGCCAAGGCACCTATAGGGAGCTCTAGAGTTCCTACCACAGAGCGTCTAAGACGTCATACATCAGTAGTGCATTGTCGTGGGCAAAAATATCTAAATTGCAGACAATTTTTTATGACTGCAGACAAAAACTGTCTTAAAGTTGTGGGAAATTTTTTTTTTTAGTAGTACAGACAAAGAGTGTCTGAAAGTTAGGGTCAATTTTTTTTTATTAGTGCAGACAAAAACTGTCTGCAAGCCGTTTTTCTGTGTCCGCGACTATGTCGCCGTGTCGCGGCGTTTCTGCCACTGGGCTTTTCATATGACATAAACTCAAATTCACTATTTTTTTACTTGTATCATGTATCACCTTTTTTAACGGGGGTGGACATAATATTTGTTTGATCTCCTAAAATGTCCTAGATGGCAACATTATCTAAAATACGTGCACTCCTTGTTAACTCGATTTTAAAGATATAATCTTTATTTAAGTACTGTTGTTAACGAAAACAACTTTTGTTAGATATTAGTGCTACACCAAATAGCACTTTGACCGAGTAGTTGCTGAGTGCTTGGACGAGCACCTAATACCAAGTAGTTGCAAGAAAGAATAATTGAAGCATATATGAAAATTTGCACATCTTAAAATTTCAAAAAAAAAAAAAAAGGCTTTTGAACATAAAATTTAGTTAAATGGTAAACAGCACGCTTTCATGCAGAACTTTTGTAGTGTATATACATAATTAGGTTCATTGCTACATTTTGATACTTACAGCATAGTGAATTACTAAAACCAAAACCGATAACTTTATTCTTAACATCTTTTTTAGATGCGAAATTATCATCCTCAGATAATTCTTAGAGAATATAAAAGTTATTATGCTCTAAGACTTAATTTAAGATACATGAAATTTACATATGAAAGGGAAACATTAAAATATTTTATAATTTCAAACATTAATCTTCAGATCGTAGAAATGGCCATAATTGGCAAAATAGCAGATTTAATTATGCAAATACGTTTTAGATAACGTTTTAGTGTATTTACCTTTTTTATATATACCGTAAAATACCATAAAATCCTTTACTCAGTTAAATGCCCCTCCTCTTTTCACATTTTTTTTGTCCTTAAAATACTAAATAAGCACACCTTTTGCTCGACGGTTGACTGTATCTGAATGGATGATAGTTTTTTACATTATTTATTTTATAGTATAAAATTCAAAATCAATCTTTAGATTCATCTAGCCAAATAATTTCATATTCAGCATTATGGTCGAATATCGAATATATATACTGAATATTCAGTACATTCCTGATAACTAGCTAATTATTTTGTAAAAGCAAATTTAGTTCTGCATTTTGGGGTAAAATTCTGTTATGCTTGATTTCATAAATAATGCCTGCCTTAAACTGTTAGCGGCAAAATGCTTGTGCATTTTAATAACAGATTACAAAATTATTGCATATTTTGGTAAACAGAACTGAACAAAAAAAAAAAGTAAAAATTTTATTGATAGGCAACAAAATAATGATGAATTTTGGCAATTATTTATATTATTAAACATAAAATTTGATGATAGATACAGAAAATACAAATGATTCTGTATTTCAATAACAGGCCACAAAATTATCATGGATTTTGAGAAATAGCTTTGGTGGAAAAAAAAAAAGAATTTTATCAATTTGCAACAAAATACTCTATTCTTAGTAATTATTTGTTTTGTGAAAAATAAAGTTTCTCAATAAGCAGCAATATGATTCCATATTTTATTAACAAGCTGTGAAATTATCGCTCAATTCAAAATAGTTTTCAAAAAATCGCAGACTTTATAGATAAAAAATAAAAATAATTGTGTATTATGGCGAAATGTAAGCAAAAAATATTTCAGGAATAGCTTGAAAAAGAAAAAAAAAAGTGCAAATTTTATTGATAAGCAGCGAAATAACAGCATGTAAGCAATTGTGATTAAACTATTAAACTGGTAATCCAAAAAGCATACTTTACTGCTGTCCATAATAAGTTTATCGGAATAATCTGCAGCGCTTGCTGCTAGAAAGCTCCCTCTTATATTTTATTATTATCATATTACAGAGTGATTTGAAAATCTTTAATTTTGGTATTTACCCAATCACATCTATAGTTATTTTACAATTGTTCTATTTTTATCATATATAATTGTATTTCAAAATTATTTTGTACATGTCGGTAATTGTTCAGAGCATTTTTTATTTTCACAAACTGTAAAAATTATAAGTGGGTTACCATTCTCAAAAACCTAGATTGACCTCTGCTGAAAATAAGAAAGAAATTTACTTTTAGGTTACATAACATATATATTTTGCTTTGTTTTTAAATTTTAATGTTTAATTATTTTTAAAGTTATATTTTTATTCTGAAATTTTATTTATTTATTGAAATTATTCTATTATTCAAACAAATTTCTTGGGTAGGAATGTCTGAATATTGAAACAGGTTACCGAGCAATACATAAACATGGAACTAAAAAACAGGCATATTTTGAAAATTACAGGCGATTATGAGTAATAATTTGTTTAGGCTTGGCAGTGCAAACAGATCAAAGATTAGATATATAAACACATTTATTGACTAATCGAAAAAAAATATGTAACCATAATAAAACACGTACCTCTAGATGCAAACATGGTATTAAGTTTTGCTTTTCTCAAATCATTTATTTAAACCTTCCCATATCAATTAATTTAGGGTTTTCAACTAGAATATCTTCTAATTAAATAATGCACTTCGAAGTAATCACGGATTAGGATACAATAAAATAGAAAAACGTAATGAAACTGAAAGTTTGATTGGCGGAATGGGCGGAATAATACAGTGCAAACCTCGATGGTAAACAATTAGCGCCTGTCTACAGCGAGTCAGCGAGCGCCAAAAATTTTGGATGTACGCATGCGCTCCAAAGATCATGAACCATGGTATAAATTTGTGTGCATGAGTGATAAACTTTTTCGCTTTAAAAAGAAATTAATTCATTATAAATAACGATGAAATAGAATATCTATGATTACAAAATACTTCTTTTACTTTAAATATTATCTAAATAATTTTTTGACGAAATGGGAAATTTTAAAATTAAAAATATTTTCTTCATAACAAAAAGTTATTGACTGCATTCACGTTGGTCAGCCAACCAACAAAGCCTTGCAAGCAAGAAGTAAGAACCGATTTACGGCCATTTTCGCCGAAGAAAAGCATGCAATTGGCGGAGTAATATAGTTCTATTTTTAAAACAACTTTTATAAAAAACAAGAGTTTTCCTGAAAAACACGAAGACGTTACTAGATTAAGAAAGATCCTATTAACAGCATATATTAATTATATGAAAATCCTTCGAGCCGTTTTAGAGATATTTTTCAGAATTTAGTCCATTACACCAATCGTTTTCCCTTTTTGGCTTTAAATTGAGATTCAGATCTCAAAACATACTGCATGTAGAAATGTAAAATTTTAAGGATAGATTAAGACCGTAGATAAAAGACTATTTTGAAAAGATCAGAACAAAATATGGCATATTTGCTGAGATATTAAGTGTCGGCTTTTACAAATCTCTCTGATGTCAAACTAGCCGTATATATGAGTTCGCAGCGTTCAGTTTGGGCTTCCGCTTGCGTCACTCGAAAAACTGCCGTTTTTCATGATAGAAAATCGCTTTGGATAGATTCTGGCAGCTGGATTGCAAGAAATGGAAAAACATAGTTTTCAGAAACTAACATGAACTTTTACCACTTAAAATAATAATATCTAAAAGTTTCAACAAACACAGAGTTTTATTTTTATTTTTATTTTCATAGAATGAGCAGTTATAAATTAAATACTATTTGTTATTGAGTTTCAAGCACTCTGTTTCGTCTAGTTTCACGGTATAAACAAAAGGAATTTATGTAACAGACTGATGGGAAAAATGCTGAACCTGATTTATTTTTGTTTACCATACCTTTCTTTCTAGTTAAAACAGAAAAAAAAAATCCCTTGTGACTTGAAACGGTTGCCAATGATATCTAGGCAATATCGAAAAAATCAAACCAAACGATATATTTTCGGGTCGGTCAAGTGTTACATAACTTTCTTTGAACAATACTTCCTTTTTCCTTTTTATTGTGTGTATGTGATACCATTTTTCTACATTCCGTAGCAATTTATATTATCAAAAGTGAGAAAAAGAACAAAAATACTGATAAAAATACTTTTTTTTTCGTTAAAAATATTGCCTAAAAAACCATTCTAATGCTTTTGACATAGGAAGTACGTAAAGTGATATTTTTTGGCTTTTATCCATTCTGAATCATTTGTTACATGTTCATGTAAAATGTGAACAACTGCATCATTAAGTAAGCTGAACACAACTGATCATGTTTTTAATTCAATTAATTATAATCTTCACGGTAATTAATTTCATAAATAAAAGAAAAAAAAATCAATTTCTACACGAGCAAACTTAACTTTAAAAAAAAATAAAAATAAAAATTAATCAATTGCAATTTCGAAAAAACATTTCTTTCCCCAATGCAATTTCATATCACTGAAATTAGTACTAATTTTTCATTTTTGTTAAATTAACATTAAAAATTCCTTTTGAATATTGATTTTGTTGAAGAAATTATTCTGGAGTTTTCAAAGCAGGGTTTGTTTTTCTTTTTTCTTTCCCTGATTTGCAATAACAGCAAACATTTATTTCTGCTAATAGTAAACACAAAAGCATTGAAAACTTTTATTATCAATTTGACCTTTCACCTACTACTTCCTAAATTAAAAGCATTTTTGCGTTAAGCATTTTATTTGGGTTGCTTCCATATTAAATAATAAAAGATAAAAATATAACTCATTTCGAAAAATTTAATAACATTCAGTTTATTGATTAGAGTTATTATACATGGTAATATCTTACGAAAATGTAAAAATAAATATTGTTTAGCTAAATTAATTAACTAAATCTTTACTTACAATGTTTGCTTGAGAAATAAAAAGATATATTGTTTCTTCTCAATAACTTAGCGTTATTCTGTTGATGAAAAGGATAAATTTTTCTGTTAAGTTTCAAAATGATTTTATAAATAAATGTTGATTCAAATATCATTATTATCAACTTAAATTTATAATGAAGGAAATACATAGAAAAAAAATTGAATTACTATAAAATTAGTGTTTTGTAAAAAAAAAAAAAAAAAAAAAACATGCGCGATGCTAGAAAAAATATATTTTGAAAACTATAGTAAGAATCCAATAATGCCATAAATATAAAATTATTGATGCCAAAAAAGGAAGAATTAAACTTGGGAAAAAATGAAAACAGCAAAGTAAGCAGTTGTAAGAATAAGGTAAAGCTAGGAGCGTTTGCGCACAATTCAACAAAATGATATAAAAAATCCAAATATTAATTTTTTGCTAAACTTTTGGTGCAAAACTTTGAATTGATCCTTCTTCAATTCATTTCCATTGCTATTTCGTTGCTCTGTTGTAATTTAAAACAACAGTAGCAATAAAACCAAGAGAGCTATTTTGCGCAATCTCTCCTTATAGGGTAAGAGTAATAGCGCACATGGGTAGGAGAGATGGAACTTAATTATAACTACAATTACATTATCAATAATAATAATTCACATAAATGACATTGTTGTAAGGTATTTGTAAACAAATATTTTTGCATTGGAAGTAGATATTTCAACTCAATAACTAAAAAAGTCGGAAAAATAAAAGAAATTCAAAAAGAACTACAAAATGTATTTAAAGAAAAAAGTATTGTAGAAACAGAAAAAAGAACAAAATTAGATAAAGAATAAGACCAGAAAATAATATTAAAATAATAGTTAACACGTTTAACTTAAAATTAGTACATTACTTTTTCAGGTAGGATGATTTCTTGTTTGCTGACTAAATCTCTCGTTCTCCACAATCATTGCACATATTACTGTATATGTGAACTTATTGTGCAACCACCTGCCACAAATGAACCTGTTCATGACGGTATATCCATCTCGAACAGGCATTTCTGAGCAAAAAAAAAAAAAACCAAGTTAGCACTCCGTGCGTGCAATGATATGTGGCTAGTCCCACCCATTTTCAAGGCCCAAATATACACCCACCATTTACTATTTATAAAAGTTTTATTTCCTGAAAATCTTCCGCCAAAAAATCTTTTACGTTTTTAAAACCTTTGCATTTATTTTATTTTATTGAAATTTAGACTATTACATTCCATAAAAAGAAGATTGAGTAGGCTGTTATTTTTTGCTTGCATTTAGTTTTATATCTTCTATTTCAAAAGCCGACAGCTGCACAAAACTTGAGCATCATACTTGAAAGTATTGCATAACTAAATAGATATACAATAACATTTAAATCATTTGCGATACATTTCTTATAGGCTAACAGCATTCTAGTGGTAAATCCCATCAGAGATTTGCCTTTTGTTGATTGTGCCACTCCTGAATAACGTTCAATTTCAGATTCTGTGGAGAGTCTCCATAAAGGTTATGCGCCGTCTTGAATGGTTGAACTAGTCATAGAAGTGAATGGAAGTTAGGTTTTAAATGGAAGTTAGGTTCACTTGAATGGAAGTTAGGTTTTGGTACAGTCCTAGGCATTGAACCAACTTATCATCATTGCTTATTATCATCAATAAGCTGCGAAATCTCAGTTAGTATAGAATTTTAAATGCGCAATCTCTCCTAAACAGCAAAAGCACAAACTCTCCCATTTGGGTAGGAGAGATTGCGCAGTGTTTTATTAAATAATTACTCACCTTTAGAGAAAATCGTGGTGCTTGTACCGTTAGTCTAGGTCTGTAGGCTATGAAAAATTGTTTAATTTAAAAACATTTTGTACTACTACCATTGTGTTGAATTTCTTAGGAAGGGTTGTGAAAATTCAAGCATTTATTTTTGAGAAAGAGACAAAAAAGAAAAAGAAAAAAAGAAGAAGAAAAAAAACCACGTTTTATCTTAAACACTTGAAGCAAACAATATGCAAATTCAAGCCAGCACTTCACTATTGGTGTTGTACAACGACCTAAAATTTCAATTCGCCCACTCTACTCTTTCCCTCCGATCCCCTATGCGCGCAATCTCTCCTAGCTTTACCTTATATAAGTAAAATGGTTTAACCGTAGTTGCAACCTCTCCGTATTTAATGTACCACTATTTAATAATATTTATTTTTTATCTTTTATAATTGGAGATAATCAAATATTCAATAATATATATTATATAAATATATATACATCGAAAATAGCAGTATTCAATATTCATAGAATTTTGCATTTATGGACTTAACTTAAGAAATCTAGTTTTATTCGAAATAAACCAAAGTTACTAATGTTATTTCTAGAGTCAAGAAGTTAAAATGGTGTTGCGCTGGGCACCTTGCGAGAAGAAATGATGATAGATGGACCAGCTCTATTTTGGATATCAGGAGATAAGAAAAGACCGAGGAAGAGACCACTGTGTAGTTGGAGAGAAGAAATTGTGAAGTTTGGACGAGAAGAATGGAAAAACATTGCACAAACAAGGGAAGTTTGAAATCACCTAGGAGATGCCTTCATCCTGCAGTGGATTGATAAAAGCTGATGATGATGATGATGATGATGATGATGATGATGACTTGTAAGTCCTAGTTTTTTCCGAAACACATTTTTCCTAGACCTTCCTGTGGCAGACATTTCGATTTGATATAGATTTGTTTCTTATATTTTACCCGTAATCAGAGCCCGATTAAGATTGAGTCGCGCTGTTACAACTATAAATTAAAAATGTCTTAAACCTTCACGATAGAACTTCCGTGTTTTAATTGGTAATTTATTTTTAAGAAATTATTAATGTCGGGGGAATCGCAGTTACACATCGCGAATTAGACGCCACTATTTTATAAATATATTGCATTTTTATCTAACGAGTAATTTTTCTGTATTATAAGTCAAAGTTAATTGTTAAAAAATGCTGTTGAGAGTGAAGCCCGAACTTAATTAGGCTTCTCCCCTACTTTTTATGATATGAATAACTTCATAATTACAATCTGTATGCTATTGTTAATCTCTAGAGAAACAAAGCATTGGAACTTCCTTTTTTATTTTTATATAATTCCTCACAGGTATCTCTAAATAAACCATTCTAAGTGATTTTTCCTGCTTAGCTCTAAACAAATTCCAAAATCTCACTATTGATAAGGTATAAAAAATAACGTAATAGCGCTGTTTAAAGATCTGAAAAGGAAGCATCAATGATAAATGAAAATTACTTCAATATTTTTTTAAGTAAAATTTGTGGCAGAAGAGAAAATCCATTTTCTTGTTGCGCCTATGAACACTTTATAATATTAGCATTTTAACAAAGGTGATCGTCAATAAAAAATTTAAAAACATATGCCTTTTATTCTAGCGGTATTCAACAGATAATTCATGCTATTTTCAGATTCGTCTGTTTTTCTAATTTAAATACCAAACCCTACCTAATGACGTTGCATTGATATATTACATTTCTGTAGATATTACAGCAGATATTTTTGATTAAATAGGATACTAGTTATTGCGAGTATATAGTAGTGGAAAGTGAAATATTCTTGTGTGTGACTACATTTACCATGGAATTACAAATAGATTAAATAATCTAGGCATGGTAAGTTACCTTACTACGCCTTTTCCATTCAAAAATTTATAAAAGTCGACATTTTGGGGTCGTCCCATTTGGCCCAAAATCTCCCCTAATGACCACATTTGATGGATCTCTAAAAACCGCAAAAACATGCAATAAACCAAACCTTATAGAGCGCCATTTTTTAACGAGCTAGGGAAATACGCATCTGTTTGAAGTGATTTCTTCTCAGCTTAAGTTTCTCCCCCGGTGGTCCATTAATTACAAACGTTTAGCGGTGTGAGATAACTGGAAAAAATCCCTATTTTAAGAAGGGTGAATATTGACCACTCATTCAGTATCAGTTCAGTGTTTCAGATATGACAGAGCTTCAGTTTATTCAAAGTACGAGAGGCGCAAAGCTTCTTATTAACGAAAATTTTCTTTTTAAAATAAAAAAATAAAAACGAAAATAAAAAATACTGCAGATGCAAGTAGGAATATGAACATATCTGCCCCAACTTTATACAAGTTAGTCTATTTCTTCGTTTTAATGTTATATTATCATGATATCACATTGCAAAGGAATAAAAAAGAGAGAGAGAGAGAGAAATGCGTTTATTTATCTTCAGCGTAAAAAGAAATATATTTATTTTATGTATGTAAACCTGTATCATCAAACGTTACAATACATTTAAATTTTTTATTTAGATTTATTTATTTTTTAAATATTAATTTCACTTAGATATTATTATTTAGATCAGAATATTAATAATAAATTTTAATAATAATATTAAATTTATTAATATTTATAATTAATAATTATAATATTATTAATTATTTGTTAAATATTAATATAATTATAATTAATTATATTAATATTTAATATTTAAAACTATAAAATATATATATATATATATATTTTAAATATTCATTTCAGTTAGAATATTATTATTATTTTTTTTTTTTATTTATTTATTTATTTATTTATTTTTTAAATGTTAATTTCCGTTCGAATACTTTTATATCATTTTTAACTTCCGAAAGACTAGACAGAAGACAGAATACAATGAAATTTAGCAAAGACTTTAGATTAGTGCTAAACTTAAAATTACATCAATCGAACATTTCAAAAATTTGATTCGATATAATAGATCAACGCCCTTTCATTAACATATCGGATTCCGGAAAAAACGGCATTTTTCCAATTCGCAAATCGCAAAACAATAAATAGCAAATAATGATTCAAAAAATGACTTTCAAATTACATTTTTAGAAATTTCAATTGATTTGGTACAACATTCATTTAGTATATACCTGGTGGAAGGGGGGCGGGGGACTAGCAGCAGATCGAAAGAAAACAATTGTTTTTATATCAACTTTTACCCATTTTAATGAAACTTTGTATGATCACGCACAATTTGTAAAGATCACAATGAGTGTATTATATACGTGGGGAACAAGGGGGGGGGGATGGAAATAAAATATAGTATTTTTTAAAATACCCTATTATTGATTTAAAAAACTCTTTGTATAAGCACGTACAATTTGTGAAAAAATTACAGTAAGTTTTAAGACATACTTGGGGAGTGGGGAGTTATAGAGCGGGGGAAGGGGGGGGGGAAATAACATGATTTTTTATGTCACCATTTTACCGATTTCAATGATATACTCTATAACTGTCACTTACTTTTTATGACGATCACAATGAGGAAGCGGGAGAGCCATCCCTTCCGTGGAGGATCAAAATTGTGATGGCATGTCTCCGGACCACCTCTAGGGGTGTGTCCCAGACCGTCGCCAATTGCCCATCTGCGCAGCAGTAGTGCGGCGTAAAACCCAACCATCCATCCACAATGAATGTATTATATACCTGGGAGGGAGGCAAGGAGGTCCAGATGGAAGATCTTGGAGGGGGGGGGATTTATTAAGAGGGGGCACAGTAAAAAAAGTGGCTGTCTTTATATCACTAGCTATTTATATGAAATTTTTGTACTATCAATTACATTTTATTAAAATTATAGTGAAAATTATCTATAGTTGATAATGATGGGGGCTAGGAGGAGGGGGAATTAGATGAAAAATAAAATAATCTTGTTTAAATAACACGTATTATCTTTTTTTTTTTTTTTTTCTTTTTTTTTTTTGACATTTCGTGTAAATATCACTTACTATTAATGAAAATTTACATGAGGTTACATATGTCTGAAGTGGGTGGGCACAGAAGGAAAGAAAATGAATATTTATATCACTATATTTTGTATTTTAATAAAATTTATTATAAATATCACAGAATTTTTAGGAAAATTTAAGCTGATTGATATATATATCTTGGGGCAATGGGGGGGGGGGGGGGAGAGAAAAATGATTGTATAAATATTGCAATGTTACCAGTTTCAATAAATTAATTTAAATTAAATTAAAAAATTAAAATGTCAAAAACTATCACATACATTTAATGGAAAATTTCAAAGAGTGTTACATATATTTAGGAGGGGAGGGGGGCTGAGGAAAAAAAATATTAATTTGAAATTCCTTTGCTTTACATTTATAGAAAATTTGCATAAATAATTTTGCATAGAGTTAGGCGCCACATGGATAGAATATATTTTTATACTATATTGTTGCATATTTAATGAAACTTTGTAGAAATATGACTTACCGTGTATAAAACATTACAGTAAAGTTTAGGAACCAGTCTCTTTCTCTTCCTATGTTTGTACGCAGAAATTCAATATAAGATTTAAATCTGAAAAAAGTTATTCAAAAATGAAATTTCTTCTTTTGATCGTTCTCTTTTGTAATCCCCCCCCCACACACACACACACACGTAGAAATAAAAAATTTACGTTCTCGTTGATGTTTAGCATGAGTTTTACAAGGAGAAATTAAGAAAAATACCCTTTTTTTTTTCAGGATCGCGGAAAAAAGGGCACTTTTCTTAATTCTTACTTCTAAAATACTTCTAAATACGAACGATAGCAAAAATTTTGTTTCTACGAGGGGAAGGGGGAAATGGGTCAGATTAGAAAGGTAAAAAAAAAAAAAAAATATTTATACAATCTTTTTCCTCCTCTGTCACCATAGACCCTCACCGCCCCACCCCCCACCAAGATATATGTATAACAATCAGCGTAAATTTTCCAAAAAATTAAGTGATATTTATAATACATTTTATTAAAGTGCAAAACATAATGAAATAAAACACCATTTGTACCTTTCTGCTTTTCCCCCTCACCCAAAAGTATGTAACACTCACTGAACTTTTCATTAACACTAAGCGACATCTGCACAAAATGTTAATAAAAAACACCGATAATAAATATTGCTTAAATAGATTTTATTTTTCATCTGCTTCCCCCCCCCACACACACACACAAACTTGCCCCCTTTTTTAACTACAGGTAACTTTCATTATAATTTTAATAAAAAGTAAGTGATAGTCGTACAAAGTTTCATATAAATAGTGATAAAAAAACAACCACTTTTTTTACTCTCCCCTTCTTAGCAACTCCCCACCCCCTCCCAGATATGTGAAAATTTTCTTAAATAGTAAGTGGTATATACACAACGATTTATTTAAGTCAATACCAGGCTAGTTAAAAAAAAAAAAAAAAAAAGTTTCCATCTGCAATCCCCCCCCCCCCAAGGGATATAATACACTGATTTTGATTTTTATAAAACGTAAGTAATAGTTAGAGAATATAGCATCAAAAACGGTAAAATGGTGATATAAAAAATCATTTTATTTTCCTCTGCTCCGCCCCCAAATATGATTGAAACTCATTGTAATTTTAGCATAATTGGTATTTTTTTTTTTTTTTTTCTAGGATTCAGAATTTTAATTAATTTTTAGAATTTTCAAAACTCCTAAATTGATCATCAACTAAATTATTTAAACAAAAATCCTAAAACATGAATGCAAAAATTGTTTTAATTTTAATAAATTATAAAATATCTTTGAGTCAAACGAAAATATTAATCCATTTTATCAAATTTGCTTTATATTAGAAAAAAGAAAGGAAAAGAGGAGAAGAAAGAAAAGAAGAAAAAGAAAGAAAGACAGTAAGAAAATAATTATTTACTGTGTTCAGTTACAGATGCATCTAAAATAAAACATAATATAACGTAACAATACATTTAATTTTCTTTCACATTACAGCGTATTTTTCACAAAGAAATTCATTATAGGGAAAATTCCCTTTTCCGTAGCTTCCTGTAGGATTTGAAAGGACATAAAAAGGGAACAAACGCACAGGTGTTTCTCATAAGTTTCTCACTCTCAAAGTAATTATCTTTGAACACAGCGGACACTGACCATTGTATATTTCAGCATTAAAATGGCCGTTCAATCTGCTTTTTTAACTTCAAGCAGGAAATGCTGTCAAGACGCTTATCTCACTAATGATCTTTGAGCGAAATGGGGTATCACCATTTTAAGAGTAATTGTTACTTATTTTATTGTAGTTACATAATGAAGGAATTCTTCATTAATAAAGTGGCACGAAATAAAGTCGGGGATAAAAATTCTCCACAATAAATTAACACTTTCACGACCGCATGATTTTGTCTTTTTGACAGTAAAGTCCGCCTGTGGGCTTTATTCTTCCAATTTACAATATTTCAAAACAAAATATTCTGCATTCACACTTACATTACAAATGGATATACACTATAATTAAACAGTAGTGGATTTAAGGGGGGCTAGGGGGCTGAAGACCCCCCCCCCCCAAAAAAAAAAAATACTGATATTCCCAATTGAATAGTACAATTGCAAACTTTTCATTGATCTGAAATTACATCTTGAAAAATCTTAGCCCGCCCCCCGCCCCCCTCAAAAAAAAAAAAAATTAAGTTCTGGATCCGCCACTGTAATTATATTCTTTCTAATCAAAGTATTTGTATCCATAGTAATGGAGCATGGGGCTAGTTGTCACAGGGGTAAGAAGTAACACGCAATTTACGAAATAGTTTGTAACATTTGTGATTAAATATTTTCATAAACATAATCATTATGACGCGCTTTATAATGTAAACACAATCTACACTCCTCAACAATGGTTAATGAGAGGTTCTGTACACGAGCTTCATTTTAGCTAGTTAGTGAGAAAAAAATATTTCGTAAATTTTGATTAAAGGTGTGTTAATTTATACTTTAAAGAAATGCTTATAGCTTATATATTTATTTAGTCTTTGTGTTAAGTTATAAAATGCATGTTTAATTTTTTGTATAAATCGCTATATATTTTTATAAATAAACAAAATATCCAAAATCATATGATGAGGCAAGTTGAAACAAAAGTTTGGGGCAAGTTGTGACATGTTAGAGGGGCGGCTTGTGGAGATGCCTAGATCTCGAAGTCTCCACCCATTTTCAGGAAGCTTTCTGAAATGAAATATTTTTGACTTCTTTACCACTGCTATGCTATGTTTATAGTTTATACAGAAATATTTTCTGTCTTTTTATATTACAGTGCCGTGATTATTTAATCCCGAATTATATTCATGATTTAATCACCAATTAGAGAATATTGCATAAAAATAGCGGTAGAAAAAGAAGCAGAAATTTCTCATTGATGACAGTGTCCTGAAAAAAGGGCGGAGAATTCGAGCTCTGCTAAACCCACTCTGTGGCAGAGGAATGGGTATAATGCTTAATTTGCAAAATGGGAGCACACATTAAAGGCATGAGATGAGAGAGAACAAAATATCATTTGCTTGAATTAATTTCAATTCTGACTAAGATTGACTTCTATGTGTATTTTATCTTTAATTTTATCTTTATCTTTATTTTACTATAATCCATTTGATATAATTCATTGTTACTATACCAACAAGGTTATAATTTAATATTAGTTATTAATTGCCTTTTTTAATAAATTAATAAATGATTGATGTCCAAAAACATTTTGAAATATTGTCGTTTTTATTGTTAGGGTTCCCTTTGTATCCGTTACAATTTGCCCCACGTGTGTTATAATTTGTCCCCGAACCCGGGCCAAATTGTAAATGGCAAATAATTTTGCAAAAATATTTTTTGTGCTAAAATTAGCAAAATTAACGAAAGTTTTTTTTTTTTTTTTTTATGAATTTGATAGATGAATATGTATTCTATAGAAAACAGCAATTAGAAACAGGAAAACGTAAATACATTTCAAAATGTACTTAATTTTCCAAAAACTGTTACAACCCGCCCCATGCTCCCCTACATTTCATTGTAAAAATATGAATATTGGGTATATACTTAAGAAATAAATAACATACAAATTGAGAAAGAAGCGCCCACTGGTGGAGTTACAGATTTTCAAATGACGTGAATCTACGTCAGCGGTGGCGAAAGGGTGAAAATGTTGGCAACTATGAAAAGAACTTTTTTTTTATTACTAGAAATTTAAATAAATTATACCAGATTATTTATTCGAAACTTTTTAAGCATTGAAAGGAATAGCCTACGCTTTTTATCGATATGAATTTGGGTTATTTCAATCATGCAACAAATTTCCAATAGCTTGGAGGTTTGATAAGTTGGTCTAAATATGTGCAAAGCTATGTGTAGTACTGATTCCGGAAAGTTCTGGTTGGAAATAGAAATATGTTTTACGGATTGAGTAGGCTCAATAGTATAATAATGGAGCTGTCCTGTTTCTAAAGGTTAACTTTATTGTCTAAATAATGTAGCGGAAAAAATAGAGGAAATCATGTAGAGCACAAATAAACATAGTCACGCTTTCTTAAGTTTGAAACAGACTCTTCTGGGCACGTCTTTTTTTTTTTTTTTTTTTTTTTTTTTGAGCGTGTCAATAAATTTATATGGTAATATTTAAGTTAATTAGTCGTCAAAATATATTGCAGATGTATAATAAAATTTAAGTAAAAAATCATTTTTTAAAGTTAAAAGCTTTTTATTATGAAGCCCTAAAAAGCATAAAATAAAATTTATTCTGACAAAGACGTGCTACAAAGAAATGAAAGTTTCAACACTAAGAAAATTTTAGAGATAAATATAGATACTTTCTTTTTGCAAGAGATGAAATTTTTTTAATGTTCAAATATTTTAAAAAGCTTTCGAGACCAATATTTTTAGTTATTAGTTTTTGTAAAATCGTTCGTTAGGCCAGCTATTTCAAACGTCTCGAAAGCTTTTTAAAATATTTTGAACATTAAAAAATTTTCATCTCTTGCATAAGAAAAATACATATATTTTTCTCTAAAATTTTCTTAGTGTTGAAACTTTTTTTTTTTTTTTTTTTTTTTTTAGCATGTCTTTGCCAGAATAAATTTTATTTTATGCTTTTTAGGGCTTCACTATAAAAAGCTTCTAACTTTAAAAAATGAGTTTTTACTTAAATTTTATTTTGTGCTTTTTCGTTACAAAACAGGGAAAAGCTTCTTAAAAAAAGCTAATTAAAATTTCTTAGGATATTTTGTAGACAACGGAAGATTTTAGTTTATCAGTTGACATTTTTTTTCGATTATTTAGCTGCAAAAATAGTACTATATCGTCTTTCGAGGACCGAATCCGGGACCATCGCGTTATCAGCATGACGCTCTAACCAAAAGTCTAAGAACTGTCAAGAAAAATCATAAAACATTCTAGAAAAATCTAACAAATACTTTTGCAAAAGGAATATTGTTCTCGAATGCTTTTTAAAATATTTGGAATATTTAAAATTTTTCAGGTTTTGCAAAAGGGAAATATCTATATTTTTCTTTAAAATTTTCTTGTTGTTGAAATTTTATGATTTTATAGCATGTCTCGTCTCTGCAAGATTAAATTTTTATTTTAGGCTTTTTAGGGCTCCACAATAATAAAAAACTTTCTGTGTTATTTTTATTTATTTATTTATTTATTTTTATTTTTATTTTTACTGAAATTTTTATTTTGTGCGTTTAGTAACTCAAAAAAAAAAAAAAAAAAGCTTCTTTAAAAAACTATCGAAATTCCTTAGGACAATGTGTAGACAACGAAAGATTTTCTTTTATCAATTGACATCGTTTCTATTAATTATCTGTAAAAAAGTAACACATCGGCTTGCGAGTATCGAACCCACGAGCATCGTGTTATCACCATGACGCTCTAATCAAATGCGCTAACGAGCGACAAAAAGGTTGTTTAAATTTACGTTAAAGTGGAGGCGCCTTCTTTTTTAGAATGACACAAAGACACGATGATAAAAATCCAATTTCAATAAAAAGCTTCTAAAAGAATATATATATACATTTAACTTTTTCTTTTGTGCTTTTTAGTATCTAAAAAAAAAAAAAAAAAGCCTCTTCAAAAGCTTTTTTTTTTTTTTTTTTTTTTTTTAGATACTAAAAAGACAATGAGAAATTTTCTTTTATCAATTGACACATTTTCTATTACACATTTCATCTGCAAAATTTAGCACATCGATCCTTCAGGGATGAAACACATCCCCATTGTATTAGAAACTTGACGCTCTAACCAGTTGAGCCAACGAGCGACTATAAGAATTGCTGACATTTACTTTAAAGTTGAGGTGCCTTATTTATTAGAGTGACATGAAGACGCGATAATGAAATCCAATTTCAATAAAACGCTTCTAAAAAAATTATTTATTTATTTATTTATTTTTATTTAAATTTTTATTTTGTGCCTTTTAGTTACTAGATAAAAATAGTTATTTAAAAAAATCTTCAAAAATTATTAGGATACTGTGTACACAACGAAATATAACCTTTTATCAACTGACACCTTTTCTAGTAATTATTTGAAAAATTAACATGACGCTTTAATCAACTGAGCCATTAAGAGATAGAGATGATGATACAATAAATTGCTTACATTTTTTTTTTTTTTTTTTTTAAGTGGAAGTGTCTTGTTTTTTAGACAAATTCATCTTCATATAATATATAACATATATATAAAACTTCAAAAATATTTATTTATGTATTTTGTACTTGAAACTTTTTATTTTGAGCTTTTTTAATATCTAAAATACTTTGTGTTTTCTAATATCTAAAAAAAAAGAAAAACTTCTTTTAAAAACTCTTCGAAAATTCTTAAGATATTGTGTAGTCAACGAAAAATTTTCTTTTTTCAATTGACACCTTTTCTACTAATTATCCTCAAAAATTAACATGCCGGACCTTCCGCGGACCGAGCTCTCGACCACTGCTTTATTAATGTCACGCTCTGTCCAACTGAGCCAAGGAGCCACAAACGGTACGGCTTATATTTACTTTAATCGTTTACTAGCGTGACACGATGACAAAGTCAATTTCATATAAAAATCTCCTAAAAAAATAGTAATAATAAAACTGCTCCTTGAAGATACAGACAGCAGAAAGCCCGCTTTTCTATGTTTAACCGTTTGCTTGTTATTACTGACAGAATAAAAAAATTTCGATTTTCACAAAAACTTCGTTTTTTGAAATTTTCAAAAAAAGCTACTGAAAAATAAATATTTATTAAGAAATAAAAGAAAAATATCTTAATAGATGGCGAAAATTTCAAAAGAATATCTAAATTTTACGTGTTGAAAAAAAGGAAAAGAGAAAAATCATATTAATAAGCACCATAAAATTCAAAAACTCGCAACGTACACTGTAAAAAAATAACTATTACCAGCTGCAAGAAACTCTCTGTGATTGGAGAAAATAATTATTTTCTCCAATCACAAAGAGTTTCTTACAGCTGGTAATAGTTATTTTTTTACAGTGTAGGAATGGGTAAAAGAATGAGGAACAGTTCCGGGCAAAAAAACGAAGGAACTCTTCACTTTCGCCAAAATTAACCTTTTACTTCCGCCAAAATGACACGTTCTCTTTTGCCAATCCACTGTAGAATGTTTATCTCTCATTTATGTACGATGGCTTCACAGGTCGCTTTTAAGCGGGAGGCGAAGGTTACCAAACAAACAGACTGTCTTTGTTATAAAGTATAAAGATCCAGAAAAAAATGAATATCGCTTGATTGGCGATACAGCACTGTAAAAAAATAACTATTGCCAGCTGCAAGAATTTCTCTGTGATTGGAGAAAATAATTATTTTCTCCAATCATAGAGAGTTTCTTACAGCTGGTAATAGTTATTTTTTTACATTGAGGGATAGACAATCTGTTCATGTAAAAATTATGCAGAAAACCAGTCTTACTTTGCGGAACAAGTCGGAACATTTCGAAGAAGTTGAACAATTCGGTACACTGTAAAAAATAACTATTACCAGCTGCAAGAAACTCTCTGTGATTGGATAAAATAATTATTTTCTCCAATCACAGAGAGTTTCTTGCAGCTGGTAATAGTTATTTTTTTACAGTGTAGGCGGACAGTTGGTCGTTTTCCTTTACAGAGAAATTGAAATAATTTTTGATTTGAAGCTCAAATTTTATTTTATTTTATTTTTATCTTTGTGTCGGGCAGTGAACCGAACTAAACTCAATTTTTTTTTTTTACATTTAATTTTGAGGTTTTTCAATTTTCTACTTTTAGGGGAATTTAATTTATCAATTATTGTACTAATTATATTAGCATTATTCGTTTTGTCAAAGTAACAAGAAGTTAACTGAAAAAATAATTCTAATCTAATGATGATAGATTCGATACATTGTTAACAATTTAATTTGATGTGATGAAAATCCCTCGAAACGCATTGTTCGTTCAGTTTTAAATGAAGAAGGTCGTTTTAAGAAGTTATCGAAGAAGATTTAATATTTCGAAACGCGTATCATTTTATTTTAATCTGATGAAGACAACTTTTAATCATCTAAATGCATTTCAGTTTAGTTTTATATGATGATAAAATATTTATTACATCGAAATGTGTTTCAGTTTGATTGGGTAATGATAGACTGAATCTTTCATTTCAGATTTAACTGATAAATATAAATTATAGTGAAACGCATCAATCTGATGGGGAGAAAAAAAAATAATAAATGGAAATGCACTTCAGCTCAATCAGAATATTAGAGATTAAATCTATTGTTTCAATTTTGTCTCATGAATATCGATTTAATGCATCACTTGTCTGATGAAGGTAGGTTTAATACATTGAAAAGCGTTTCAATTCATGTTCATCTGAATCGTGTATATGTCATTGAATCGGAACATGTTTCAGTTTTATTTGATGAAAAAAAATTTAATCTATCGTTTCAGTTTTATTTGTTGAAGATAAATTCAATGCATCGCTTATATTTTATGTGACGATGGTCAGTATTATTTTAAATTTTAATAACGCAAAAAAATCCTTCCATTTTCAAACTTTGGAAAATAAATAGGTAAATAATTTCCTATAAAATAAAACTTAATTTAGGACAACTTTTTTATTTTTTAATTAAGTCTATTGTTTCACATAAAGACATATAATAACTACGTTGCATTTTTTAGCAACGGTTACTAAGGTAAAGCTAGGAGAGTTTGCGCACAATTCAACAAAAAAAAAAATAATCCGAATATTGATTTTTTCCTAAACTTTTGGTGCATAACTTTGAATTGATTCTTCTTCTATACATTTCCATTGCTATTTTGTTGCTCTGTTGTAATTTAAAACAAGAGTAGTAATAACACTAAGAGAGCTATTTTGCGCAATATCTCCTTATAGGGTAGAAGTGATTGCGTGCATGGGTAGGAGAGATTGAACTTAATTTTAACTACAATTACATTATCAATAATAATAACTCACTTAAATGACATTGTTATAAGGTACTTGTAAACAAATATTTTTTTGCATTGGGAGTGGATATTTCAATTCAATAATTAAAAAAATCAGAAAAACAAAAGAAATTTAAAAAGATCTACAAAAATTTATTTAAAGAAAAAATTATAAAAAAAAAAAACAGAGAAAAGAACAAAATTAGATAAAGAACAACATCAGAAAATAATATTAAATTAGTAGTTAACACGTTTAACTTAAAAATAGTACATTAACTTTTCAACTAGGATGGTTTCTTGTTTGCTGACCGAATATCCCGTTGTCTACAATCATTGCACATATTACTGTACATGTGAAGTTATTGTGCAACCTGTCACAAATGAACCAGTTCGAGACGGTGTATCCGTCTTGAACAGGCATTTCTGAGCAAAAAAAAAAAAAAAAAATTTTGTACACCGTGCATACAATGTGTCCGTACAATGATCCCGCCCATTTTTAAGAACAGAATACGCCCACCATTTAATATTTATAATCTTGCGACAAAAAATCCTTTACCTTTTAAAATCTTTTATGCTTTAAAAATCCTTTACGTTTATTTTATTTATTTTATTTTATTGAAATTTAGACTATTACATTCCTTAACAAGAAGATTGAGTAGGCTGATATTTTTTGCTTGCATTTAGTTTTATCTCTTTTGCTTGAGCACCCAACAGCTGCACAAAACTTGAGCATCATACTTGAAAGTATTGCAGAACTAAATAGATATTATACAACAACATTTAAATCCTTTGCGACAAATTTCTTATAGGCAAACATCATTCTAGATGTAAATTCCATCAGAGGTGTAACTTTTGTCGATTGTGCCACTCCTGAGTGATGCATAATAACTTAACTCTATTACATCATTCGAAATATCTATTAATTATAAAAGTCGTATAATATATAATACACAGAAAAAAATATATAATTATATATGCATAAGGAGGGGGGGGGCACCATATAAAAGTTGTGCCCAGGGTCTCCAAATGTCATAGTCGGGCCCTGGCTACACTAAACTTTTCATTAAGATCAAGCAAATAGTTCGTGTACAGGGTCATCTTCGAGAAAACAAATACATTATGTCTATGGGCGGAATTACAGATAAAAAGGATTTAATATTCATGGGCTGCACTAAACTAAAATAAATTAATGTATATATATTTTTTATATGCATAAAAGCATGCTTTGTGTAGATTGTAGTATGGATATCATTCATCATTCGTTTACAAGGCTACCCAAAGAATTTGGCTATCTCTGTGCTATACTTGGAAATTGCTAAAAATGTGTTCCATTTTTTGTTGGGTGTTTTTCATGTAAGGCTAAATTTAAGTATACAATGTAATATGCATATAGTTAATAGACAATACACAGGGCTACCCAGAATTAAGCTGAACATTCTTTTCTATTGAATGTGATTGATGAAAGTGCTTTGCTACATTTTACTATGTCGGCGAACACTGCTCAGTAAGGAAAATTAGTTTTTATAACCATAGGGGAAACTAGGGTGACTTGACCCATAGGGAGATTTGATTAATGAGGTTTTTTCCTATGAAATGAAAACTTTAGGAAAATGTTAGTCATTATACTGATTGACTAATTATACAACAGCATTTTGCATGTAACAACCATTGCAGAATCATCAGTGGTTTTCTAGCAAATTAGTGTTGATTGATACTGCATCTTTCAAGTAAATTTTGAAAAACTTGAACTTTGTTAAATTTGAACTTCCAGTTTTGAGGCAAGTCAATTTCAAAAGTAAAGCTGTTTTAGTCACTGTCTTAGCTACATATTGGTACATAGTAGATTTATATAACTGTAAAGCAAGTTGCAAAAAAAAAATAGGATTAACAAAGCAACGTAACTTAAGGAGACGTGACCCCAGCGTTGCCAGATTGAAAAAAATTTTTATTCAATATCCACCACTAAATTTTAATTGTAACGGTTGCCTAATCACTTCGAAGATTATTCGTCTATTATATAAATCAAACATCACTTTTAAAAATTATTGGCGCGAGTTGTATAAAAAAAAGTCCCCAATCTGACAACAGTGCTTAACCCAAGCAAACTAGGGAGACTTGACACAATGATTAACACTTTCACGACCGCGTGCTGTTGTTTTTTTGACAGTAAAGTCCGTATGTGGCCGTTATTCTCCTAAGTTACAACATTTCCGGACAAGATTTTCTGTATTCACATTTATATTGTAAATGGATATACATTATAATTATATTATTTTTAACAAAAGCAGTTGTGCCCATAGTATATTGATTGCACAAATATGAATACTGGGTATATTCTTAAGAAATAAATAACATAGAAATTGCGAAAGAAACGGCCACTGGCGGAATTACAGCTTTAATGAAAGTGTTAATTTAATGTTCTTTGTTTGATTTGGATTTTTATTCTATGAATAACTAAAATATTGTGACTTAAGCCTAATGATATATATATATATATATATATATGTATTTTTTTTTTTTTTTTTTTTTTTTTTTTTAAGAAATAAGTAAAACATTGTGAATATTTAGGTCTAATGAATTGTTTTTATTTAAAAAATAACTAAAATAGTTTTAAGCATTGAACCCAATGAATTGTTACATAATAAATAACTGAAAAAAAGAAGAAGAAGAATATGTTTGCAACTGTCACACCAAACAGAAAAGAAATAGAAGAAAGAAAGAAGCAGAAAGAAAGAAGCAGAATGAAGAAAGCAAAAAAAAAAAAAAAAATGTTGACAAAAGAAAGGCTTCTAATGTGAAAAGTACAAAGCATGAGAAAATTAAAAGAAAAAATTTTTTTTTTTTTTTTTTGCATTCACTAAAAAAAATCTTCTATAAAATGAAACTAGAAAACGTTTAAATCACAAAACCTGTGTTTTTCTTTCCTTACCTATGTGTTTTCTCACTTTCATGAGAGGAGGGGAGGGGTGGGGGGTCATATGTCCTTAAGGCGGGGATCATGTCTCCCTAGGCTTAGGGACACAGGACCCATGTGCTGACTTAAGGAATTTATTTATTTATTTTATTTATTTATTTTATTTTATTTTATTTTTATTTTATTTTATTTTATTTATTTATTTATTTATTTTTTGAACCATTTCTAGTAAGGACTATACATACAAAATAACAGACTATTTGCTCATATCTTTTATTCAGCTTCAAATGTTATACAAAAAATAGGAAAAATTAAAAATCAAAAACTGGGTCAAGTCTCCCTAGTTTCCCCTACTGTAAACGAAGCATTTTTTGGAGTTCTATTTTAAACTGTGGTTAACCACGTTTTGAGAGGCCCTGAATAAGGCATTACATTTTTTAGCGGTTGGTCTGCATGTATATTTGTTATCAGCATAAATTAAAAACAAATGCAGGAAATTCAAATTTGGTATTTCAAAGTATTAGGTTGCAACTTGAAAAATTTGATCAACTCTGGCAAATTTGAAGACTAATTAAAATCTAAATCTTCTGGAAGTTTAGAATTTGTACTAAGCGCACGTGTTAACTAGTAATTAAAATTGATTAAAAAAACACTTTAAAACACGTATGAAAACTTATTAAAATCGTTTACAAAGCTTTTTATGTAAATTACCTGGTGATCCCATAACGTTGTGGCAAAAGCTTTGTAACGATTTTAATAAATTTTAATTCATGTTTTAAAGTGTTTTTTAATCAATTTTAATAATTAATAACAGCCTTATATTAAAAATAAATAAATAAAGGGATTATAATGTAACGCGGGGTTGAGAGAGGTGGTAGCCCCCCTCCCACAGAATTATGTGTCAAATAAAACTGCTATTAAGTTTGAACTATTTTAAAAATAAATTTAACTTTATTATCTTACCTTATTGGTCTTACTGTTTATTCTATAACCTATCTTTATAGTATTGAAATGCAGGGTAAGAGAAAGTCATGTGAGTGGCACACCAGATTATTTTTAATACATTAGGAAACCTTTGAAAGAATCTTTTTTTTTTTTTTTCTTTACTATATTACTGATTTTAATAAGTTTACATTTTTTCATATTTACTTTTTTTTTTTCGATATTTAAAATTCAATCAAAAATTTAATTACAGTTCTTTAGTTTTATTTAATTTGTTTAGTGGTAATCCAAGTTTTGATTCCGTGATAGTATAAGTTAAACTTTATGCTATTTACTATTTATATAAATATTTTTATTAGTATATTTTTCTCTGATTTACATTTTTCAGTACATTTGTTTAAATATTTGTATTGTTATTTAAAATATTTTGTAATAAGAAAACTAATTCATCCACTTCTGCAATGTAGTTCTTACATCCTTTGCTTTTGTAGCGCAGACAATTTAAAATTAAACAAAAGAATAAATGCCCGGAAATATTCTATTTCGAAATTAAGCAAGTGTTCATTTAAAAGCTTTTTACACTTTAACTGACAAAAGTTTAGCGGCTGAAAAAAGACATTGAATTATTGGAAAAATAGAAAGTAATAATGGAAAGTTTCTCTCTTTCGGGCGAATAAGTGCACCCTCTCAAAAGAAGTATATGTTCAATTGCCAAGTGATTTTTCCTGTTCTTTTTTATGCTAAATAAAGGTGAGTAATTGAAAGGAAACTTAGGATAATAAAATTGTAATTTTAAAATACTTACAGAGCTTTTCTTCTAGGCGTATTTATTTATTTTCTCTTAAAAAAAAAAAAAAAAAAAAAAAAAAAGTTCAGAGAAATCTTTGTTCGAAAAATATTTTATCTTTGCTATGAGATAAAATATATTGTAAAGATTTATACTTTACTTATTTCGCAAGAGCGAATACGACTTTCAAACTGTTTTTCAATAAGCAAAGAAAAAATAGGATTTAGGAAATTTATCCGTAGTCGAGTTTAACGATTTTTTTTTTTTTTTTCTTAAATAATAAATCTAAAAATTTTGTAACTTTTTTAGTACGTAGGACTTTTTTTTTTTTTCAAATAATATGTGAGACATTTATATCGCTTCATACATCGTAAATTATTTCTTTTAACTTTCCGAACAGACATATGTAAGGAAAGTATATTGTTATCATGAAAAAATTCGATTTTGAGATTTTGGTGTATTTATATGTTTTAAAGTATTCTCGAGTTCGTTTAAGCTATTCTTACGATAATGTATGTACAGTCGGCTGCAAAATTATTCGAGCACTAGCCAATAATTCCTATATTTAAAAAGTACACTTAAGACTGTTTTCCTAAGTAAATCCTTGTCGAATCATGTTCTTAGACTGATTAAGAACATGACTCGACAAGGATTTATTTAACAAAGCTGTATTAAGTGTACTTTTTTTTGGCAAGGATTATTGCTAGTGCTCGAATAATTTTGCAGCCGACTGTATGTACGTACGTATATATACAGTCTGTAACAAAAGTGTCCGAATACTAGCAAAAATTCCTATGTAAAAAAAAGTACACTTCATACGGTTTTGTTAATACGGTTTTGTCGAATCCTGTTCTTAGTCAGTCTAAAAACATGATTCGATAAGGATTTATTTAACAAAGCCGTATGAAGTGTACTTTTTTCACATAGGAATTTTTGCTAGTGTTCGGACACTTTTGTTACCTACTGTATATACGTACTCGAGTGAACACAATAACGTCTAAACGATCGACTAAGCTGAAAGTTGGTACAGTCGGTAACAAAAGTATCCGAACACTAGCAAAAATTCCTATATAAAAAAAGTAGAGTTAATACTGTTTTGTTTAATAAATCCTTGTCGAATCATGTTCATAGACTGACTAAGAGACAAGGATTTATTTAACAAAACAGTATTAACTCTACTTTTTTTTTGCTAGTGTTCGGATACTTTTGTTACCAACTGTACGTATGTTATAGGTCACCGCGTAGTATGAACTGTATAGATATCGGTGAATCTAACACATATATATACTGGAGCACAAAGGAAAATTCTTTATCATTATGGTCAATGTGCTGAAATTATTTAAAGTGCAACAGCGTCTATCGATTGAGCTGAAAATCTGTATGCATGTCATAGGTCACCATTGCACGAACTGCATAGATTTTGGTGAATCTAGCACTTACAAATTTTTATAGGGGCACAATGAAACATTCTTTATCATTATGACCTATGGATTCAAATTATTCGAGGTGCAATAGTTAAACAACATATTTTTTGGCGAAAAATACTCAAACTCCCTACTATAATTTTCTCTTTTGTTTATTTCGTGACTTCTCTTACTGTAATTTATTTAAACAACCGTTAATTACTTAATGTTCGGAAAGTCGAATGCACTCACTCCGGAATTTATATATATATATATATATATATATATATATATATATATATGACCAAATTCTCAGTTACAGTCGGTAGCAAAATTATTCGAGCGCTAGCAATAATTTTGGTATTAAAAAAAAAGTACACTTAATACTGTTTTGTTAAATAAATCCTTGTCGAATCATGTTCTTAGACTGACTAAGAACATGACTCGACAAGGATTTATTTAACAAATTAGTATTAAGTGTACATTTTTTAAACAGAAATTGTTGCTAGCGGTCGAATAATTTTGCTGCCGACTGTAACAGCATGTTTCTCAAAAGAAAACTGAAAGAGCAGTATTGAAAAACGAATTCGTCAATTAAGCAAAAGTAGCAAATTCTTACGGATCCGATGCTGCTGAATACGAAAAAGATAATAAAAATTGAAGATTAGCTTTAGTTATTTTCTTACGAGCGTTGATTGTGAAGAAGTGTAATGAAAAAATGTTGTGGAATGAAATACCAGTACAGTCGGTAACAAAAGTGTCCGAACACTAGCAAAAATTCCTATGTTAAAAAGGTACATTTAATGCTGTTTTGTTAAATAAATCCTTGTCGAATCCTGTTCTTAGTCAGTCTAAGAACAGGATTCGACAAGGATTTATTTAACAAAACAGTATTAACTCTACCTTTTTTACATAGGTATTTTCGCTAGTGTTCGGACACTTTTGTTACCGACTGTATCTTATCTGATTTTTTTTTTTTTTTTTTTTTCTTTCTGGTATTCTAGTTAACAGATATTCTTTGTTAAGTATGATTGTGCTGTTTTATAGTTAAAGTTTCATGTTCAAAATGGCAAGTTTTCAGTGTCGAACTTGTAAAACCGTACCCGATAAGTTTTGCTGTACTTGTGAACTTATTCATATTAAAAATCATAAGGTAGACATTTAACACAAGACGTAAAAAAGTCTATTTTTTGTACTTTGGTTTTAAAATAACAAATAATAACAATTCAATCATTTGGTGTATTTTCCATGTTTTTATGTTCTACTTAGTCTACAATATGTATATTATTTCCATATTAGCAGTATTCCATGGTAAATTAATAATATTGATAGTAATAATGCATGTCATCTAAAGACTATTGTACATTGCTTCCAGTACAGATTAAATAATCATAACAAAAAAACTGAACGTGTTACAGATTTTTCACTATTATTTTTTAATTCTGCACTACAAAATTAGTTGGAAATAGTTAATTTCATTTCTGTTACCCCCCAAAAAATTTGTTTTGTCGACTAGTGTAATTAGGAGCATCAGAAAAGTGTCATTTGGATTGGGATGAAAGAATAAGGGATACCAGCTGTAGTTAGTTTATTAAATGGTCATTATTTTTTGGATATTTTCATTAATTACATTACCAACATTTTTCTTATTTCAGATACTAGAGCTAATAATTTAGCAGTGTGGTAAGTTTCTTTTCTTTTTTTTTTTTTTTCTTTTTTTTTTAAGGACAAAGAAGTGTTGAATGAATTTAATGAACCTTTATTTGAGTGAACTAAAAAAAAAAAAAAAAAATTCGTTGAAATTTGTTGAACAGTGCAATTAACAGGATATTATCCTGCAGTCGGCAGCAAAAGTATCCGAGCACTAGCAAACATTCCTATGTAAAAAAATGTACACTTAATACAGTTTTATTAAATAAATCCTTGTCGAAACCCGTTCTTAGTCAGTCTAAAAACAAGATTCGACAAGGATTTATTTAACAAAACTGTACTAAGTATACTTTTTTATACAGGAATTTTTGTTAGTGCTCGGATACTTTTGCTGCTGACTGTGTAAGCATTTATTATATATTACGTTATCTGTTTATGAATAGCAGACAGATATTTTTGAAAGTAAAATTACACATGGAAAATAAATTATTAAAAACGTCTTTGATGTTATTTTGCAAGTAAGAATTTTGCATAAAAATTGACTACTAAAACTATAACTTTATAAAATTTTACAAGTAAATCTATTCACAGTTAATTTAAAACTGTAAGTGGATAATCTAGAGTTATTAAAAATCAGAAAAAGAGTATTTATAAATCAAAATTCGTGATGTCAAACATTAAAAAAAGAAGAAAACTATGTAAGTGATAGTATCTCACTTTGAAAAAAAAAATCTTATTTTTACTATTTCCTGAGCAATAAACAATAATCTTGTTTTTCGTAATTTTTTAATATATATTTTTTTTTTTTAAGAAAAATGAACTTTAAAAGTTGTTTTACCATGATCCATGCCCTGCCAAATAGTTGAAGTACTTCAAGCCGAACAAACAGTGAGGAAATTTGCCGAATCAGCGAGAGCTGCAATAAATAAATGACAGAAGAAAGTTCATTCACTAATTGTGGGCTCGATTAAAAAAAAAAAAAAAAAAAAAAAAAACGGGACAATAAGAGAAGATCGTATAAATTCTACCGTATCAACTAATGACGGAATTTCGAGACAGCAGCTCATTAAAACATAAAATAAAATGCTACACAGATGTAAAGAGGATTTTTTTTTTTTTTTTTTTTAATTCCATAGGATCCTTTATTAGGGTACCACAATAACCTCACAATTCGAGAACAGTCTATACTTTGAAATATATTTAGCACGAACTGTATCTCTCTAACTGAGTAAGTATAACTTTAATGCTAATATATTATAAAGGTACTCTAATATGTTCGTTATAGCATTGATGATTATTCTTTTAATATATTTAACATGTAAGCAATATTGTACAGTCGGTAACAAAAGTGTCCGAATACTAGCAAAAATGCCTGTGTAAAAAAAGTACACTTGTTTTGTAAAATAAATCCTTGTCGAATCCTGTTCTTAGTCAGTCTAAAAACATGCTTCGATAAGGATTTATTTAATAAAACCGTATGAAGTGTATTTTTTTACATAGGAATTTTTGCTAGTGTTCGGACACTTTTATTACTGACTGTAGTTCAAAGCTTCTGAAATACTCTTTAAATTTTTGAAATTAGATATATTAAGCACAAAATACCTGTATTGTATATTAAAATACATGAAGTGCACTCTCTAAAATAAGAATCTAGTTGTTATTTCTATATTATTGCGATAAAGAATAATAATTATGCTATTTTTTCACTATTATGAGGAAATAATCATTGTTTTCCTCCAAGCATTAGAATTTAGTTGTATGTAACAAAAGCATCCGACGAAAAATTTTAGTTATGTCCCAAATATTAAAGCATTTTATACCCATTTTTCATAGTAAGACATCGAAAACGATAGACACTGACATGAGGGTGGATAGAAAAAAGTAAAACTCGCCTTATTGAAAACGGGCACTTAACAATAACTGTGACTTGGCTTTATAAACGTTTCTGAGATATATATATATAATCTTCAGGAAACGCATGAGGTATAAATTTTAAAATATCTGCATTTTTTTATCCCCCCCCCCTAAAAAAAAAAAAAAAATTATATTTACAAAATAAATTTGGGGTAATGTCCAATATTTTAAAAAGGCATTTGAAATAAGATGTGCTCGAAATTAAAAATGACAAAAAGTCTCAAAATTTGAGCTATATGTGAAAGCTGAAAATAGTAAATGAGCGACAAGACCCAAAAGTAAATTTTTTTCAAATCAATTTATTTACATTTACACTACCACAAACATATTTTGTTATCGCAAATTGTGCAAAAATCGTAGAAGAATTGCAATGTCAATCATTATGCCCCTTGCACTGCCTGAAGATGATGTAAAAAAAATTCGTATTTAATACTATTTCGCAAGAATGTCCATAGGGCCAAGCGGTTGATAGGTACCGGTTTTCTATAAAATGAATTTTGTTCTTTTCGATCCACCCTGCTGTAATGAGACATGAGCATAATCAATCAAGATTATTGTTAGTGAGAGACCCTTTCAGAACTAAATTTAAGAAAAATTTTTAAAATTTAGATTTAGATTTATAAATAAAATAACAAACATTAAAAAAAAAAAAAAAAAAAAAAAAAAAAAAAAAAAAAAATGAAACACATTAGGTTTGTTCATCTAAAATAAAGCTACTGAAATTGGTTTTCATCAAGGCTTTTCGAGGAACACAGTAATATACAATCCACGGTAACTTTTTATGTAATTTTTGATTTATTAGAAACAAATAATGTAAACAGTAAAGGTTTTTGCATTAATAGCAATACACATAGTTGAATACGAATTATTTAATTATGATATCACGAATACAATATAATTATAGCAAGAATACGACCACCCACATGATTATTTTTAAAATAAAATTCTAAAAATAATTATTGAAAATAATATTCTCTTTCCATATACTTGTATTTAATATAGTATATTAAATAAAAGTAATAATAAATGTTTACAATTTTGAAAAAAAATATATTCATTAAAGAGAATCTAAACCTGCTTGTTTCTATTTTAATGCAATTAAATGCATAGTAGACATAAGCAGGGCCCGACTTAGACAAACTTCATTCAAATACTCTAGCATAAAAAAAAAAGCATTGAACTCAGTTTAACATTTGATTTGGGGGCCCATTTCGATATGGAGGCCCGGTTCAATTGCCCCGCATGCCTTTGTGTTAGTCAGGCTCTGGACATACTCAAATAATAAGAAAGCAATCTTGTTTTAAAATAAGTTTGCTAATAAATACAAATAATTTTTTGTAATGCCTTCGTTTTATACGTAATATATTTCAAGAGAAATTGTTTAATAATTGCGCATGCATGATTCGGAAATGTTTCGTCCAAACAATTCGAAAATAAAAATTTCGCTCACTTTAAACTTAAAGATCTATATCTGATGATGGATGCATCAAATTCGTGCGTGTGACTATATGTTTCTCCGTTTTATTTACATTTCTTGTGATTTATAATGGGATTTATCAGTGATTTATGTGATTTATTCTTGTGCTTTATCATGGACGAATTCGTAAAAAAAAGTACAAAACTAGAAATAGGATTAAGTACACAAGCTGGAAATATATGCGTATAAAGCCTATGCGTCTGATATTTTTTATTCGTTGTATATGAAAAAAAATAAAATGAATATATATGTTTTTCAAAATCCAGACTTAAATACATGCAGCTACTTTGAGTGGAAAAAATACTGAAAAATAAACGTATTTTCCTTACTTTTAAACAAGCATCTATTTTTAATATAGTATGGATTATTTTAGCATTCATATCTAGTAAAAGTTAATTATTTTGCTTTAGCTAATGGGGACTTAACTTCTATTGTTACAAGGGTTAAAAAAAATAAAGCAACTGTTATTAATGGGGTTCCCACATTCTTGAAATTGTATACCATTAGTTTTATATGGCAAATTTCGTTATAACATAAGCGTGTACATTTAATGATAAAATTATTTTTTGATAAAAATGCTGAGAGAGTCCTTTGAAAAAAGCGGGGCCTTGGGCACCTTAATTAATCTCGATTTAGTCATTTATTAATGACTTAAAAATGTTATATGGTATGACTATAAAGAAAAATTGTCATTGATAACTTCAAACAACGATGGTAAGGGAAAAGATACGAGTGAAGAAGCTACAAAAGCTGTGCATGTGAGTTGTTCTGACGGTGTACATCTATACATAACACAGTTATAAATGTGATATAAAACGAAAAGTACGGTTACCTATTCAATGAAAATGGATCTTTGTTGACACATATATAAATATGAAATATAAGGTAAACGGTTAGTCTAATGCTGTCTATATATTTATTTATCTATCAATGAATCTATCTCTCTGTCTATCTACCTCTGCCTATCTCTCTCTTTATATATATATATAAATAAAGACTGAAATACACACACACACACACACACATACACACACACATATATATATATATATATATATATAATATATGTGTGTGCGCGCAAGGATATTCATAAGGCTGTAAAGTTTAAAAACTGCTTAAAAATCAACAAAATTATGTGTAATGTGCAAAATTTGCACCAATAATTTTGAAAAATTTATAGAGTGAGATTTCTCTAAAGGCAGACCAGAAGTTTTTGGTTTTGGATTTAAATGAGGAAGTAGGAAAATATTCTGTTGTGTGTCCCAAAGCCCAAAATATAATCCTTAAATCAGAAAATGAGAGTCGAAAGTATTAGAACTTTTAACAATATTTAGATAATTTCGAATATATATTGTGCAAATTTAACTGACAATTTTCTCTGTTTTTAAAATTACGAAATATTTTATGCGTGTTATCATAATTCTTGTATATTATAAGAAAAAAAAAGAAAGAAAGAGAAAGTGGATTTTTATAATGTTAAGTTAATCCCGTGTAATAGTGTGAATGCAGTAAAAAGTCACCTTTCCATCATAATTAACAAAAGATATATTTGGTACCTTGCAGTGCATTTTGCATAGCTGCCAATATTTTAATTTATTCCGGAGTACTTTTAGCCCCGTCTTTATTTCGCACCACTTTATTTATAGAGAAATTTTCTCCAGTGTATAACTTTGATAAAATAAGACAAAATTACTTTTAAAAAATAAGTGGTACGGAATAAAGGCGGGGCTAAAAATACTCCAGAATAAATTAAAATATTGGCAGCTATGCATTTGTTACCGATTTGAAGATTGAAAGCTAAGGGCTTCCAGCTAATGACCAACAGAGCTTTTTTTAAACAAATATAGTAATCTGTTTTGTGAAAAACCTTTCTACGGAGAAATGACAAGTGTCTGACTTCATCGTTTTACTAATTAAGGTAACGACACCAGTGCTCGTCACTCTTTTAAGGCCTTATTTTTAAAATGTTTGTTTTTTTCGCGTGCTATTCGTGTGGTATTTGTGTATCCATATTATACTTTGGTCTACTTTATACACCGATTCTTCTAGTTTTTGTTAGACATTTTCAATTTTTCAATACGTTAAGCCATTTTTTTTTTTTTTTTTTTTTTAATTAAAATTAAACCTATAAAAATGCACCAGTGCTTGTCACTTGAAAAATGCGTTTCACCAGTAGTCGTCAGGTGTTTGCACCAGTGGTCGTCATGCAAATAAAACGCAACAATTTACTGAATAGTTTGATTTTAATTGCGCTTTTACAAAATTTAATGAAACAAAATATCTTTGGCACATATTTAGAACCTAAATCCTTTCTTAGGGTATAAAACACAGCATTAAGCGGTAAAATTCAAACGATTGCAAATAAAACATATTCATATGTGAAATAATTTGAAAATTGTTTGCTTTTAAGATAAGTTCTCAAAAATATCTTTACTTAGAGCAGGGGGTAAGTAGCAGGGGAAAGGGTAATAATCTGGTTTTTAAGAGTGACTTTGCTCCAAATTATCGTAGTAAGATTGATTTTACCATTCTTTATTAACTCGTATTCTTGTTTGTTTGTCAAGTAAAAATCTTGCAATTGATTTTTAACTAACTTCCTGACTACCTAGACATTTGAAACTTTCAGAATAGCCCTGTACACGGGGACAATGCATTTTTTAAATACTTTTAGCCAATTGTTTCGGGTCCCCGCTGCCTTCAATACCGTTTATATGATTTAATAGAAAATTTATTTAACTAACTTCCCGACTAGCTAGACATTTGAAACTTTTAGAATATCTCAAAACACGATTACAATGCATATTTAATACTTTTAGCCAATTGTTTTGGGGTCCTCGCTGCCTTCGGTAGCGTTTATATGATTCAGCAATCATATACTCATCACGATCATCAATTTTCCCGACTAGCTAGACTTTTAAAATTTTCGGAATAGCTCAGAACACAGTGACAATGCATTTTTAAAATACTTTTAGACAATTGTTTCGGGTTCTCGCTGCCTTCGATAGCATTTATATGATTCAACAGAAAATTTAAAAACATGGTATATAAAAAGTTCTTTTTAACTTGCAATTATTTTTTTTTAAACGTATGGGTTTATTATGCGTACCTGACGCACACTATAAAGGAATTTTGCAAAATCTTTCGCTTCTTCTTCCTCATTAAGTCTGTGTGTGTGGGGGGGGGTGCAAAAACACGTTTTCAAGAGTAATTCTGCTTCAAATTATATCAGGAAAGCACTTTTTTGATGGGTTGATTGGTTATGCATACCCAAACATATTGTAAAGGGATTTTGCGTAATTCTTTCCGACCAAATTTTGAGGAAAGGGAGGAAAAACATATTTCTATGCATAACTGTGCTCTAAATTATCATACAAAGGTGATTTTTGATGTGTGAGTTGGTCATATGTATCATAGTATAAGAAGATTTTGCGGAAATCTTTCGTCTATATGCGGGTGGCCAAAAAAAAATGTTTTCAAGCCTAACTCTGCTGCATTTTTTTATTTATTTATTTATTTTTTTTTTTTTTTTGGGGGGGGGGGGGGGATTATTTTTATGCGTTGGTTGGTTGTGTGTACCCAACACGTATTATAAGGCGATTTTGCAAAATCACCCCTCCCCTCTTCCCTCGGGCGGCCGGACAAAAAACACGTTTTTTACCTTAGCTCTACTACAAATTAATTCAGAAAGGCGATGTTTTGATGTGTGGGTATTGGTTAAAAGCACGCAATATGACATTTGATGATATTTCGTAACAATTCTAAATTTACCCGTTTGAGAGGGGAGGGGAATAAAGAGCGGTTAAGTCTATGCCGAAGGCAGTAGAAGCCAATCATCATATTGCGGGACTGAAAGCTATTACAGAAGACAGCGGGAACATTAACTGCGGTTTCGACTGATTTCAAAGTTTTTTCTTTTTTTTTTTTTTTTTTAATAATGATATGGATTTTTTCATATTTTATTTAAATATAGAGACCAGCGAAGGAGGCAAAGCTTGCTAGTATTATTCCACACATCAATCTAATATGTTATCAAATATTATGGATCTGTATCTTACAATTTTAATTGTTTAAGAACAACAGTCAACAGGGTAATTTTGATCAACATTTTAACTATTTGTTTATCTTACATAATTAATATAATGTATAAATCGAAAACTTGCTTAAGAAATGTTTTTAATATTTAATATTTTCTATATAAATTTTTATTCACCTACATCTAACATAACATAAATGCCTTAACATAATTTTGAGCTGACTCACAGTCATGTTAATTATGAAATTAAGCCTTTGTATTTTATAATTTTCGTAATATTTATGAATTAAAATTAAATTATCACGGTCAATAAAAAACTTATACAAAATGCATAAAAAAGTGTTTCAATGGTACTTATAGTTTGTAACTAATTAGTATAAAGCAACTTACATCACTATAAAACATCACTTAAATGCATCTTCGCAAAAGCATGACATCATAAAAATTTTAAATACATTAGACAGATGTATAGAGTAATCGAGTCTGTTTTTCTAAAATATATAGCAGAAAACTAGAAAAAGCTCTTTAAAACTAAATATGTTTATGTGGCATTGTTTAATTTTTCCAGAAAAATACAATGAAAAGTTTTAGGTGGTTTAAAGTCATAGTGAATTAAAGGTACCATGACTGACTTTATTTAAACAAGCTATACAAAAGTTACAAGTGCAATAAAATTCACGTTCTTGAGGTTAAAATACATTTGTTTACATTTACGAATACCCCTGATGACTACTGGTGCCGATCAGGGTTGCCAAATTTGGCCTTTTTCTTATTCAATAGTCACCAATAATTTTTATTTGTAACGTTTGACTAATCACTTCGAAGATTGATAGTACATTATGTATATCAAATGTCACTTCTCAAAATTATTGGTGACTATTGAATATAAAAAAGGCTAAATTTGGTAATCCTGGTGCCGATAGTCCAATTAAAGTAAAACTTATACCATTATAATTCTAAACGAAAATATAGTATTTTTAATCAAAAATGTTACCCGGTTATTAAAAATGTTAAAACACCAGTGTTCGTCAGGGGTGACGAGCACTGGTAAAACGTGCAAAATATGCACCAGTAGTCGTCATACCTTAAAAATCTTTATATTATGTGAAAGTTTGAAAAGTTGCACATAAATCGTATTCTACATTTCATAAACATTATATACAATGCTTTATGAGCAATGTCAAATACAGCAAACAACAAAATATATCAAGAAATGCATATCTCTTTCCTTAATCATTTGCCTTACGTTGACTCAATGCAATTGTAATTTAACGTATACTTCTCTTATTTTGCTTCTCCCTACTCTTCCCCCAATAATTGAAATCGAACTTTTTATGTTATAAGAAGCAGAAGGCTTTGGAGAATCTTGTGCGGGTAGATTCAAATGCATACAGGTTATAAAACGGTTATTTTAACACTTCTTTTAAGAGGGTGACGACTACTGGTGAAGATTTTAGGTGTGACGAGCACTGGTGTCGTTATCTTATGAATAATATCTTTATACAGCATATTTTCTACTCATGAGCGCCGAAAAAATGTTTTGTTCGGAAAACCATATTTATTTTATTGGTTAATTCTGTAGGTTTATAGTGTGATTTTAACAATAATTTTGTATAGTTAACCAAGTCAAGTGGCTTCGATTGACCAAAAGAATTTAATTGAGAGGAAGAAGAATCACTGTTACTAGGTGGTCCAATAAACTACGTCATAGATCTCTCTGTAAACAACCAATGAGAAAGCAATGTACTCTTTCGATTCTGTTAACAAAAGTTTTGACCCCCAGCAGTAGCCGAAAGGTTCTGCTCTCAAAGCTAGTAAGCGGAAACCTCCGGGTTTGAACTCAAGTAGCGCTCGTCGGCCTAGCCATTCGGAATTTTCGTTACTATTAGCCGACACTCTATGAATTGAGGCTAAGACCCCTTAAAAAGTTCCCCTACGAAGGCACTCCCTTAAGGCCTAAGATTCTTGCTTAGTCAGTTATCAATAACAAAACACAGCATAACAAAATTTTTGTTGAGGCTACATTAACAAACGAAATTGGTTTATTTGACGTAAGTTTTGTTGTTCAACAAAACTTTTTTTTTCTTTTTATGCGAGTCCAATATTTTTTATTTCAAATGTTACAAAATATCTAATATCTTTGTAAATTTTTGTGTTTAGTTATATTTTTAATATTTAGCTATAAAGAACTTTTATGTTTAGTTTTTAAAATATTATTTGATAGCTCTGATATACTACGTCACGTTGCAATAAGAATTCAAACTATTCTTTAAAAAAAGAAACAAGAAAGAAAAATCATGCAGTACGCATTGATTAGTAACACTTTCCAACTGTACGTAATTGTTGTATCGAATAACTTTTAATATTCTTTGCTTACGTTATCATACAACACACAGAAGAACTGAAAAATATACAGGTAGACTAATTGATTTTAAAATTACTCTTAGGCATTTTGGAAAGAGTTAAAAAGGCTTAACGCAAAAGAAAATGCAGCCATTAGATTATAATTGCAGCTTTTGATCTCTCTGAATATTTCAGTGTAGCCTTTTAAATCAGAGAGTTAATCATATCATATTCTATACAAAACGTTATTTTAGATTATTAACAATACATTTCAATATTTTTATGATTTTTACTGTAGAAAGATTTTTAAATATAACTTTAAAAAAATCTGTTCTAAAACGTTTTGTTGTTGTTGTCCCTGTAAACACACTAGTTATACAGGCCCTATTAATGTCATTTTAAATGGGAAACATTCTATAGGGAAAATATTTATAAAAATAACACTCATAGAACACAATGCTTTCGAATGCTTTTGGGTGTTCCTGTACACAAACCAGAAGAGATATTCACTCCATTTTAAATATGGAACATCCGATAGTGAACTTCAATAAAATATATCCAGTTTCGAGAAATTCCATAAATATTTAAAGGAATTAGAGCGCTGGCAGAAAGACAGACAGACAGATGGACAGATACACAAACTGAAATAATATTCGCACTTAAAAATGTTAGAAAGTGTTAAAAACGTTTAATGTAAGCGAAAGTACAATTCTAGCAATTTTTTATTAATAGTTCTTAATATAAATGGATACTTTTGTATCACCCTGTAAATCTAATGCTAATCATGCTATATTCTATGCAAAGCACTTTTTTTTTGTGCATGTATATAACATACATTTCAATTTCATAAAATTTCGTGGAAAGTAAAGATATTAAAATTTGATTTATAGAAATACCTCTCATAGAACGCAATGCTTCGGAATACTTTTAAGTGTCCCTGTACATAAATCAGTGGTGGTATTTCCTCTATTTTATACAAGAAACATCCAATAGTGAACCTGAATAACATATTTCAATTTAATTGAGATATGTCTACAGTAAAGGTATGAAAATATGGTTTATAGAAATACCTCTCATAGAACATAATGCTTTGAAATACTTTCGGGTGTCCCTGTACAGAAACCAGTAGAGGTACAAACTCCATTTTCAATAGGGAACATCCGATAGTGAACTTAAATAACATATGTCAGTTTCAAGAAATTCCATAAATATTTACGGGAGTTAGAGCTCGGGCAGACAGACAGACGGACAGGCAGATACACAAAACTGAAATCATATTCACACTTAAAAAAATATTAGAAAGTGTTAAAAACGCTTAACGTAAACGAAAGTACAATTCTAACAATTGTTTAATAATACCTCTTAATGTAACTGGATGTTTTTGTACCAACCTGTAAATCTAATGCTAATCATGCTATATTCTGTTCAAAGCATTCTTTTGTGCATATAAATAACATATTTCAATTTCCAAAAACTTCGTGGAAAGTAAAGTTATTAAAATATTATTTATAAAAATATCTCTCATAGAACGCAATGCTTTGGAATACTTTTGAGTGTCCCTGTACATAAACCGATTGTGGTAATTCCTCCATTTTATACAGGAAACATTCAATAGAGAACTTGAATAACATATTTCAATTTCATTCAGATATGTCTACAGTAAAGGTATGAAAATATGGTTTATAGAACTACCTCTCATAGAACACAATGCTTTGAAATACTTTCGGGTGTCCCTGTACACAAACTAGTAGACGTATAAACTCCATTTTCAATAGGGAACGTCCGATAGTGAACTTGAATAACATATATCAGTTTCAAAAAATTCCATAAATATTTACGGGTATTAGAGCGCGGAGAGACAGACAGACAGACAGACAAACCGAAGTCATAAACACTTTTCAACCTTGTTGGAAAGTGTTAAAAATGTTAGAAAGTGTTAAAAACGCTTAACGTAAACGAAAGTACATATCTAGCAATTTTTTTATTAATAGCTCTTAATATAACTAGTTATTTTTTTGCCACCCTGCAAATATAATGCTAATCATGCTATATTCTATGCAAAGCATTCTTTTGTGCATATAAATAACATTTTCAATTTCCTAAAATTTCGTGGAAACTAAAGTTATTAAAATTTGATTTATAGAAATATCTCTCATAGAACGCAATGCTTTGGAATACTTTTGAGTATCCCTGTGGTAGTATTTCCTCCATTTTATACAGGAAACATCCAGTAGTGAACTTGAATAACATATTTCAATTTCATTAATGTATGTCTACAGTAAAGGTATGAAAATATGGTTTGTAGAAATACCTCTCATAGAACACAATGCTTTGAAATACTTTCGGGTGTCCCTGTACACAAACCAGCAGAGGTATAAACTCCATTTTTAATAGGGACTGTCCGATAGTGAACTTGAATAACATATATCAGTTTCAAGAAATTCTATAAATATTTACGGGAGTTAGAGTGCGGACAGACGGACGGACAGACAGACAGACAAACCGAAGTCATAAACACTTTTCAACCTTGTTGGAAAGTGTCAAAAAAAAAAAAAAGTTTAAGAATGTGAATTAATTGGACATAGCACACAATGGCTACGTTATAATAAATTTCATAAATTTTCTTCAAGCTATAAATAAAACGACCTAGCATTTAATTAATTTTGTCATTTACAGCCTGGAAATGCGAATAACTACAAAAAACAGAATCAATAAATAATTATGAAATCTTTAAGTTTCTTTCTTTAAGTATCTAAAAATACATACTTTTTTTTTTAAATTAAGAATCCATTAGCAATATGCGCATAACTTTATAAAAACTACAATTTGCTTACATAATTTGTATAATGCCCCCGATGGCATTATGAATTCTGTATGTTTCATACTTTGGTAATTTTACTTATTTTGAATCTTTTCCATCTGTTCATATTTTGGTAATTTTCTATAAGTTTATACTATATATATATATATATACCCCGTGGCAGAAACACGGCGACACGGCGACAATGTCGCAGAAACAGAAATGTTCTTGCAGAAAGATTTTACTTAAGAGAAATAAATTTTGCCATTGTGTTTTTTTTTTTTTTTTTTTTTTTAAGAGAGAGAGAGAAAAAGAAAGAGAGATAGAGATAGAAAGAAACTCAAAGAATGGTTTATAAACTCTTCTGCAGCACAATTTTTCGTTTCTGCAGATACGATCGCCTCAATCCTGAATAAGGAGAGGAGATAAAGCGGGTGTAACTCACTTGGGTTAGCTTTGATACCGGCATGCATTAGCGATTCGTGATGCGGTAATATAATTCGGTGTATCGACACTTTTCACTAGTAACCTCTTCACATCGGAACTTCATTTTCAAGTCTCCAAACTTTATTTTCGCCCCTCGCCTGCCGCTCCTGTCATGTGTATTTATTGTATTGCAAAAAGATGTTTTTTCGAAAGAATGTGGCTTTGCGACCATTTTCCGAATTTCATATTTCATGCATAACAAAATAGCTTCATCCAGTCATTTTTTTTTTTTTTTTAGTGCGTGATTGCTGCTGAACTGATTTTCATACATACATTTTTTGATTTACGCACGACAAATTAGTTGTATCTAGTGATTTTTTCTTTAATGTAAGCGAAGCGTGCATACGTAATGCGCGTGCGTGGTAGTAAATACAGGTACATTTTTAAAAGCTGCATTAATTTTAATGTTTGGTTCAAACATTGCAATACATTTCACAAATATATACAGAAATAAGATTATGGGGAAATTTGTAACGTCTGTAGTTATACGCAAAATAAACAATGAAGCTTCAAACCTTGCTTCAAAAAATAGAAAATTAAGAAATTAATCTTAAATATACTTTATTGATTTTTAGCATTTCATATGTTGTAAAAGATCTTAGCAATAAATATTAATGGGTATCTTAAGTTATAAAATTGGTAACTTCTCTAATTTTTTTCTTTACTAATCATTAATTATTTTAATTGTGATTAAAATTCTTAGCTTTTAATTTTGTCGTTTAAGCATATGAACTCGTTAAAAAAATTATTACTTTATTATACAAAAATACTCTTATCATTAGTTTCTACAGCTTGTTCATTTCATTTATTTGAATTTTTAAAAAATGTTTATTTTTTTAATTAAGATATTGCAAAATAGTTATTTTTAATAAAAATCAAACCAAAGGTTTTTTTTTTTTTTTTTTTTTTTTTTTTTTTTGTAAGCAAAAGGAATTTTATGTAATAGTAGTTGTTTTGAATAAATACTAATTAAACAGCAAATGCTTTTATTTATTTATTTTTATTTACTTATTCATATATATATATCAATATCAAATATTACTTTTAATTGATTTCTATTTATTTAATTCATCTGTAATCATTATTTTCTATTATAGATTTTATCCATGAAATCTGTTACATTTCAGATTTCAACATTTCCTTAAAAATTAAATATTTCACTTGCCTCAATCTTTATGAAAATATTTCGACTGTGCTTTGTCTATAATTGTGTTACTTTGATCTTGTATTCCGTTTTACATTATGTATTTAAATGATGGTATAATTATACATTCTGAATTCTTTAAAGTCAAATCACATTTTTTAGAGTTCAAATACACATCTTTATGCTATTTGTATATAATACAAAAAATGAATCTTGTGTATTAGAATGTTATCGTGCATCTTTCTAATAATCTCAAAAACTATAAATGTTGCAAATTATTTATATTTCATTATAATATTCAGTATTCTATATTAATTTTTACTTTTAATTTGTTGTATTTTAATTTTGAGTTCTGTATTATATTTTATGTTGTTTGGTTTGCACCTTATGAAATAAGTGCATTTGTGTATTTAAATATATATGTTTAATAATAAAAAAAAAAAAAAAGTAATGAAATTTTAAAAGTATTTATAACATTTGTTCAATTTAGACATTTCATGATTTAAATGCCTTAAAAAAATTTGCAGATTATTTTTTGATGTGTTACTGCATTTTATGGTTTGAATTCATTGAATATTTTATAAACAATATTGTATATTAATGTGAACAAAAAATTTGAACCAATTAAGATCAATAGATTTATTTTCACCTTTCTTAAAAAAAAAAAAAAAAAAAAAAAAGTGTTTTCTTGCAATAGTGCAGATATATGCATTTGTGCCTAGTTGAAATTTAAATACATCGATTATACTGAATGTTGTTTACTATTTAAAAATAATTTATTTTGAATTCGTAAATGTTAACTTCACAAACTATTCCTGCAGAAAGATTTTGGTGTTGATGAAGCTTGTCGCAGAAAGCATAGTAAATTTCTGCCACAGGGTATATATATATATATATATATATATATATATGTATGTATCAGAGCTGCCAACCAAATCCGGCAAATTGTTAGTACCGCCCCTTTTCCTACGCCACTTAATTTTTGGAGTAATTCTCTTCAAATATATTTACGAGGCATGAAGAAAACAAATACTCTAAAAATTAAGTGGTGTAGGAAAAGGGGCGTTACTAGCAATTTGCCGGATTAGGTTGGCAGCTCTCATGTATGTATGTATACATATACAGGATATTAGATGATGTAGAAATAAATCATTTCATCACTGTACAAGGCGAAGAAAATTTATAGTTACACACTTATCAATCTAATATAGAAGTTCGTCGAATTTCGTCCATATTCCATCAGATAAAGCGGCTAAAAAGCTTTAATAACATAAAGATCGTCATTTTCTAAACACGTATAAATCGTGTACAAAAAATCTCAAAATGTGTAAATCCATCAAAAAACAAAAAGCGAGAATTTTTCGTAAATCCAATACTATTTTTTTATATGCATGGAATAAAGTAAATAACATAAAATAAAATGTCATTTTATACATACATTTGCATATATACGAAGTTAAAGCTGCTTAAGTACATATTCATGCTTTAATAAAATTTTACGCATGCTTTGCATGTCTGTAACATGGGCCAGAGTGTTCAAACAAGATCTCCTATCAGTCACGTGTCTATTAAGGATTTAGACTGAAATCTTCTTTTTGTATGTTTGATGCAATATACAATATCTAAAGTTTAAATCTATAAATATATATTATGAATACATTTTCATTCATTTTTTAAAGTGAAATAGCATCAACTGGAGAGCATGAACAATTTGAAAAAAGAAAATTAATAAAAAACTTTTAAATTGTAGGTATACAACAGTACAATACTTCATCAGAAGCCTTGATTGCATGTTGTATGCAAAAAGTGTATATTTCTGTGTACTGTAAGCAAATGCTAAGAATATATGCACGGTGTCCTATAAGTCTGTAGACATTTTAAAAATTCATAACTGTTGAATGAATCGATAGAATTGAACGCGGTTTGCGAAAAGATCATTCTCGTAAAGGGTTATTGATTTATTTATTTTATAAAGAAAAATTAATAATTAAGCTACTTGTCCATAGACGGCATTCAGGGATGGAACACGGGCGCAGAATTCATACCACTATCAATGTAAGAAAATTTTCTACCTCTTAAATCGACGATATTATAGGTAGAGAAATTTCTTAAACACATTCCGGTATGAATTCTGCGCCCGTGTTCCATCCCTGGGCATTGTGCGGCACCAGATCACACATTTTCATGAAAAACTATACTTATTCGCATGAAAATGTTTACAGACATATAAATCCTATTCTATGTGTCCGTCGTCACCACAAATTACAGTTTGAAAACGACTTATAACACTGCTTTATGTAAGAACTTAACTGTTAACCATGTGATTCAAAAATCCATATAACTGCTCTGAAGTATGTGTCAAACCAAATTCCCTGATGATGCCTTCTTGTATATAGGCGAAAAGCTTTGGATATTTTAATAAATGTGTTTTTAACGTGTTTTTAATTAATTTATTACAATATGACACGTGTTTTTAATGCAACTCTGAACTGGAGTTTATTTATACTGCTAACAGCTGCTTCAGTCGGCGGTTCTTACCTGAGGGAAAACATTTTATCCACCATGTCAGCATCGCAATTAAAACTTCATGTATGCACAAGTGGGAGTCAAAATAAGAAATAAACTGTTCTAATCGCAAAATTGTGCAATTTATAGGACTTTCATTTGCATATTTTTCTTTCACATCGTGCGAAAAAATTAACTATTTGGTCTAACTATCGTCGACAAAAGAATTTAACTTTTTTTTTTTTTTTTTCTTTACCAAAAAAAATCCCCTTTCACGAGAGTGATTTTTTTCGCAAACCACGTTCAAATCTATTAATTCATTCAATAATTATGAATTTTTAAAATGTCTACAGGTTTATGGAATACCCTGTATATATAATCAAAAATAAAAATTGATGTCTGCCCTGTTCAAAAAATGGTGTAATTAAATTTGCATTAGAAAACAGAAATTATATGATATACTGATGGGTTTTACTTTCATAAATCTACACTGTAAAAAAATGTTGTAATTTTTCCTGCACTTTCTGCGGTTTTCTTTCAAGCAGCCATGCTATCAAATAAAAATACAGCACCAAATTTTGTAAAAATTCATTTCTTCCGGTCGCAACCAATAGCAACGCGACTTCCTTTGGACTTTAGACGGAAACATTTGCGGTTTTGTAGACTTTGTAGTAGATGTTCTGTGTTTAAACTGACGGCGAGACAAGCATGGAGAAGGTTAGTTGTTAATTTTTACATTATTAATATTTTGTGCTGAGTAATTAAAATGAATTACTTTCAAATATATTAATTTGTCTAATTACAAGTGTAAAATAACTGTCTATCATTAGATTTAATGCATGTTATTGTGTGTTTAATACAAATATATATAAACTCGCCTTACAAAGTACTACATTTTTAATTTTTTTAACGTTTAAAGATAAAATAATAATAATAATAATAATAACTGTACATACTATTTCCTTTCTTTTCCTTTTCTTTCTTTCTTTATTTGTTTGTTCACTTATTTATTCTTTTTTCCCTCAAAATAATACAATATTCATAAATAAATAGCATTTCCTTGTATTAAGCTTTAGTTAATAAAAATATATGGCGTATTTTAGCAAGCGCATACACCTAAATTCTGAAATATGCGGATTTATTCCTAAATATTTAATTGTTTTTGGAATCAGCAAAACAGTTCAATTTTTGACGGTTAAACACAGATATATAATTCCCCATTTTAGCAATCGATGATTTAAATAAATACGTGTTCGAGTAATTAGCTGCAATTTAACTTAAACTTTATAAATCAAGAATATAACATATTTCAGTAGACACACACACACACAAAATAATAATAATAATAATAATAATAAATAAATAAATAAATAAATAATAAAAACAAATAAATAAATAAATAATAAATTTGATACACTATTGTCAAAAATCATTTGTTTTTAAATTTAAATAAAAACAGCGAGATTTTTAGTGAATGAATAAGACACCTGCCTATTCTTTTGATTACGAATAAAAGGGATTTTTTCTAACATGTTAAAAAAAAAAACGATTTTAGATTTCATAATAGCTTTAGTGCAATAAATTTATATTAAAAACTACTATAATTATTAAGAGGTATTTAATTTTTCTTAAAAAAAAAAAAAAAAAAAAAAAAAGAATCTGGGTTTAAATGATAATCTAATAAATCTAATAAAAATTTCTAATAATTTATTCTGCGTCTATCTATGGACTTATTTAAACGTATCAGGGATAATGGAAGAATCTAACCTGTTTGTCTGTATTTGAAACCCAGGTTTTCGAAGGAGTGCATTCCATGCGGTTTTCCTGTGAGTTTTGGGGAAAATCACAGAAAATTTTGCAGGACTGGTCGATGGATGTGAACTAAGTTTGAAGCTAGTATAGTCTAGTCTACAAAATTTTAGGACAAATTTGTTAAATTATACCTAGCTAGATATGAAAAGAAGATTCTTTTTATTTATTTTAAATTGAGTAGGTAAACATTTGCTGTTTCCAACACAAATATATTAATTTCTGTGCAAATTTATATTATTTGAGAACAAAAATGTCAAGCATTAATGAAGCTGTAATATTAAAGTCAAAATTTTACAAAACAGTTTTTCAATTTCCGAAAGCATTAGTTTTCTATTTTGCTTTAGAAGCAAGTACTTTTTTTTCATGTCTCATATAATACTGGAAATATATCTATCGTTATATTAATTATGAAATCAATTATTTCTTTATAAGAATTTTAGCATACATCACGGATAACATTCGTATTTTTTTTTCCTTTTAACTACCCTTGTTTCTATTACAGAAACATTTATTATATTTTTACAGTCCCCCCCCCCCCCCAAATTAATTGATATGGTGATCAGTATTAGAAAATCTCATTTTTGTCATATATGTCATATATGTCATACCTGTCAACAACAACTATACGGAATCGATCTTCTTTCACCGTTAATCACTTAGCGGTTTAAGTAAAAGAAAGCATTTACCATCTAAAGCTGTAAATATAAATAGTACAAACTGATACAAAAGTTGGGGAAATGTGTGAATTTTATTGATTAACAACGAAACAATAATTTACTTTCGTAATTAATTGCAATTAAACATAAATTTTAACAAAGAAAAGTGAAATGCTTGTATATTTCATTAATAGGTTCCAGAATTTATACATATTACGGGAAATAACATCGAAGAATTGCTAATTTTATCGATGATATTCAAGAAATAATTGTAAACGTTGGAAATTATTTACATTTTTAAACGTAAATTTTGACATCTAACGACGAAATTATTCAGTACTTGAAACATAGGTTGTAAAATTATCGCGTATTTCTTTCTTTCTTTTTTTTTTTTTTTTTAAGGTTGAACTTCCTAGTTTCTCGACAACATAACAACCTATATCAGAAATTATTTGCATTATTAACCTATAATGACATAATAGTAAATTGGGACAAGTAGATGACTCTTATAATCCTGATACGATTAAATGTAATAATTATATTCTTAAAAAAAAAAAAAAAAAAATATATATATATATATATATATTTTGTTTTTAATTGTTATGTATCAAAGCTTTGTTTTCATTATTTATTTATTTATATTTTTACTTTTTAAGATTGCGGTACAAGACTTCTTTGTTGACAAGTGTTTTGGAAATTTCTTTGAATATCATGCCTCTATAGATATCATGCCTTAATTTTGCATTATTATTGTTATTTCTTTTTAATAATTTTCGTGTTTTGAATAAAACATTTTCAGACGCAGTTGTTGTAAAAAGAATTTCTTACTTCTGTGTTAAATTTGTATACTTTGTTTTCTTCATATGTGTCCTTTTGTTTTAAATGGTTCATCATGTACAGTGGGTGAACAAAGTATTAGAAATACTTGTAATTTTGACATTTTTTCGATTTTTAAAAATAAATAAATAAATAAATAAAAATACTGGATGAAATGGCATGGAACTCCAAACATGCAAGGAACATTTATAAACTACATTTTATATTGTCAAATTAGTCACGAATGGAATTAGGGGACAAACTATAAACTGAAGAAAAGCATAAATATTCTTCATCACCTTGTATTATAAATATTTACAAATAACTTGTAACTTTAACACACTTTATATATACAATTTTTGCATTTTATTTTTTTAAATCGCACTGTATATTAAGGTAGATACAACTTTTTTTCAAAAAGCAGTAACTTATTTTTGGCAAATATTTTGTTTATAGAAAGAATGCATTTAAAAACATTTTTACAAAACTTGAAGAAATATTATTCTAAAACACAAAATTAACACGGGTAATATTCGCTAAGATTTGAGTATTTATAGTTTTTTTTTTTTTTTTTTTTTTTTTTAACTACGCATGAGCTAAAAGTAGAATTTTTTTAATTACGTGGGTTGAAAGCTCGATACATTATTGCTCAAAAGTTTAACAAGATTTGCAAACGATCAGTTTTTTCAATTTAAAAACTTATCTCTCAATGAAATGTAGAGTCCTGCATCGGGTCGGGTTGACTGTTTTATTTTTCGTGCGGGTCGGGTTCACTGATCTTTTTTTACTGCGGGTCGGGTTCAGTTTTCAGCCAGTCGGGTCGACTTGAGAACATCTTTCAAAAAAATTTTACCTTAATAAATAGAAATGTGTTTGCTATGTATACCCATAAAGAATACATGCTTACCAAATTATTATAGCAAAATAAACATCCGTATCGCACTGAAACAATTAACTAAAAACATCAAATACATCATTATTATCTTTTAGAATAGAAGCTGTGAAAAGCAGGCTCCCTCTTGGAGAATAATCAGATGTGTGATTCATCTATTTTTATTACTCACGTCCTTTTGAAACAGACTGTGAACGTAAACTAATAATTAATACTTTTTCTCTTACAGATGTTTCTACGAAGTTATTGAAATGTTATGTATTTAGATTTAGATGAGAACGGATGTTTAGTAGGCATCTGCAGAACTCTATTATATTATATATATATATATATATATATATATATTGTGTGTGTGATAAGCATTCAAGAATAAACTACAAACGCTAAACTTGAAACTCTTTTTTGAGCACTTGAAATACACATCACACATACAATCGGCAGTAAAATATTTGAAGCGCTATCAGTATAATTCATGTTTAAAAGAAGTGCACGTAATACTGTTTTATTAAGTAAATATTTGTTGAGTCATAATCTTAGTCGTTATGCTGTTTCTAAAAAAAGTAAATTAATGATAAAAATTAGCGATAAAAAAAAGAAAGAAAGAAAGAAAAATGTGAATGTGGGCTTTAATAATTTTGACTCCGACTTCAAATAGTTAAAAATTATTATAAATCTATTTCTCATATCTTAAAATTTTTAACTTAGTACTAGTAATTATATTTTCAATTCTTTTTAAAACGATTTACCAATTTATTTTATAACTTAAAAATGTTTGCATGATTTTTACTTGAATTATTCATTTTCATTTATATTCGGGTTTCGGGTCTGGTTCGGGTAAAAAGAAATCGGGTTCGGGTCGGGTTTTGGGTTGATTAAAAAAAAAATTTCGGGTTCAGGTCAGGTTTCGGGTTGATTTAAAATCCAGTTGTCGGGTTCTCATTTTAAAACATTGGGTATTTAAGGAATTGTATTTTCCTGATGTTTTTCTGTGAAGGTTGGTTTAAGACAACATTTAAGAGCAGGAACAAATTGAGCATAATCTATAATGATTGTGATCATCCTGTATCATTAAATAAACGAAATGATCTGTAACTTTAGGATGTATTATTATTATATTTCATGGAAAGGTATGTTTTTAAATTGAGAAAAGCTGGTCGTTTGGAAATTTTGTTAAACTTTTTCGCAGGAGAGTATGTAGGGTAACTTACGTTAAAAGTTCGTTTGAATAGAGTAAAAGTTAAGCAAATTATCGTCAAAAGAATGAGCTAGATTTTAGATGTTTTCTAGAGTTAAAATTTCACAAGAGGTTTTTTACATACCAAGTATTTTATTTAGAGATCGAATGATTTCAATTATATTGCAAAAATTCTTTTTTATAAAAAATTCCTTGTGGGCTTATAACACTAATATATTTTAATTTATTTGCTAAGATTTCTGCGTTTCTATTTTTTTTTTTTCTTTTAATACAAAAAATAACTTTTCAAATGTGCTTAAAATATTTGGATCTCCAAATTCAAAACGTGGTAATGTAAAAATCCCCTTATTAAATTTCAATTCTGAAAAGTATCTAAAATCTACCCCATTCTTTTGCAGATAAATTGCTTAATTTTTACTCTATTCAAATGAACTTTTGACATAAATTGTCCAATATAAATAGAGTTCAACATGTAAAGTTCAACATGTTCATAATAATAACAATAATGTCTATATTTGGAACATCCGCAGAAAATATATATATGTATATATAAATGTTCATATATCAGCGAATATCAAACATGTGAATTTTATGTTTCAGAGTAATGTACCTCTAATGTTTTGTCAAGTTTTCAGCATCTTTTCTAAAATTTTGTTTAAATTCCTTCTTGTTATTATTTTTTTCGGTAAGATTTTCTGTTTAGAATTTTTAAAACATTAATTATAAATTAACCTGCATAAAAAATTGTACGATTCCACACAAAAATTACATGCAAATATAGAACATAATAAGTACAACAATGTATGAAAATTACAAGACATTTGTAACATTTTTATAATACAGGGTTATCCAAAGTGTTTGTGCTTTTCTCCAATTTATATTTAATCCCCTAATTTAATCCCATGTGAGGATAAATATTCTTTAGATGTCTGTAGTTCAAAGCCGATGTCGAGTATTTTTTTAGAAAATCGGGAAAAAAATGTCAAAAATAAATTAATAAATAATTAAATCTAATAATTTGATCACTCACAGTGGGTTTTCTAATTATTCTGTCTTGGGGAGAAAAAAAAAAAAAAAAGTTTTTTACAAGACTTCATTTACTTTTCACAGTTTCCCCCGCGTTGTATTATGCAATTACTAGCCATTGCTGCGCATTATATCTTTGCATGACAAACTATCATGCTGCTAGTCACTGTGATGAAAGATTACCTCAGAGCAAGGAAGTGTGTACAAGCCTTTGAAAAATGTCAATAAATAAATTTGCGAAAAGAAATTCCTCTTTATTTCTGACATGAATTCTGCATGTTTAAGCATTTAAATAAGGAAAACCTTGCTAACATTTAATGTTTGAAATTTTTCTGAAAGCTTGTGCATCTTTGTTCAGAAGTAATCTCGTGAATATCTAATTATTTTATTTGTTTTAAATAATTCATTAAATATTGCTACAAGATTCCTAAGTACTCTCGTTTTTTGTAAGATTCTTCAACTAGTATTTTTTAAGCAGTAAATTTGTTATTAAAGATATTTTTATTAAAAAAAAGTGCCATACAAAATTGATGGTAGAGGAAACTATAGAAATTTTAGGACCGTTTAAACTCTGGGCTATCTCGGTACTACATCGAGATGTATAAAATGTACATATAATTTACTTTAAAAGCTTTTTTTTTTTTTTTTTCCAGATTTGTATCATTTAAATCCTTAATAGAGCATATATCTTATTCTAAGTTTACTCATCCTGCTATACTCAGGAGTGAAAAGTGAATATTATTGCTATGTTCTTAAATGATAATAAAAATAGAGTAAATTAGCAGCATTGTGGCATTCCAAAAGGATAACATTTAACTATTCACTTACATAAACGGAAAATTTTTTAGTTGACCAAGTGTGACACTGTAAAAAAATGACATTCGTAACTACATTAATACTTAATTGTATTTTAGATTGGGAATAATAAAGTTTAAATTATATATTTTAGAAAGAATTAAAATGGTAATTTTATAGAATTTTGTGAGATAGAATAAGTGTTACAAGGTTGGGGGCTTTTTTTTATTCAATTACTACCACTAAATTTTAATTGTAACGGTTACCTAATCACTTCGAAGATAAATCATCTATTATTTATATAAAATATCATTTCTCAAAATTATTGGTGATAGTTGAATAAAAAAAGTCCCCAATCTGGTAACACTGGGTAGAATTTTCTAGAAATTGGAAAAAGATCAAAGGGTAATAAACAAGGAATAATTAAATAGGTAGGATTCCTGTCAGTGTAACGACGATTATCTCAATTCGGAATAATTGGTATCAATTTTGTGATTAGGAATAATAAATGTGTCATCTAGAAAATTTGTCACTAAAATATTAGGTTTACTGGAAAGTTCTGTCCTTTTGAATTAATAAAATGAAAATTTTTATTTAACAATTATCATTTTGAGAGTTACACAAGAATGCCTTAAATATTATCCAAGACAACTTTCCGATGTAAGTATTTTAATTAAAAAATACAAAACTTTCCGGTTGACCTAATGTATCTAATATTCACATTGGAAAAAGAGAACGTAAATTACTCCTAGCAGAATCATGTTTTCATAGAGAACCAAACATCTTTTCCCTATTCTTATCTTTATAATTTTGATGGCGCACCTACACTGCACTTCCCCTGGTGTTCTCCCCAGGACATCCTTGAGATATCTTGAGAAATAAAGAACATTCCCTAGAGACATCACAAAGATGTACTGGGGGTGTATTGCTAGGGCATCTGCGCGAAAATACTTTATTCTTTTCATGACTTCGTCATAAACAGAAAAATAAATAAATAAATAAAAATAAAAAATATTTTGTGATCTCTGCAATTAAATATAAGACAGGGATCGGCACTATCACTTTTCCAATAACACTATTTTTATAAAGTAATGTCTGTAATATTCAACCAGAGACAACTGCTGTTACAAAGATAAAAATCATTGCAATTTTTTGAAAAAAAAAAAAAAAATTAAATTAAACATTGTACTTAAAAAGTAATTGTGTCAAATCCTTCATAAAAAAAAAAAAAAAAAAAAAAAAAAAAAAACATTGAACAATTAATTATAGAAAGGATGCAGCAACCATGCAAAAATTTGAACAAAAATTCGGAATCAGTATTAAAAATTTATTATAATTGGTTCAGAATTTAAATCTGTAACAATAAACATGAAGTAAAACTAAAATGTTAACGTATTTTTCGCATTAATTTGTCTAAAATTTTTAATATTTGAACCACATCTCCTAGCATTTCGGATCGTTTAATTTACTCCTGTGGCAGAAACTCTAACAACATATGAAATTCTTTAATGATAGTATACATCTAAAAAAACTGATTCCTGGTACTTGGATAGCTGCAGTTGGATATATATTTACACTAGACAAATTATAAACAGAGTTTAATATAATTTTGTTAACAAATTATAAGCAAGTAGCTCAGAAAGTGAGTATTTTCTGAATAGCAAAATAAGTTTTCGGAAAGCTTATGAAAAGCAGCAAAAAACAAGCACGTTCAAGCAATAATAATAATAAGAAGAAAAAATATTATTCATTATTATTATTATTATTGTCAAACAAAAAATTAAGTTACAAATACAATAAGAAAATAAATATTATATAAAAAAAATATTTTTCAAAAATTATCCATGGCATTAAATTTTGAAGATATTTTAATCAGAGTACCTAAAATTTGACGAACCAAGCTAAAATGCTTCTTTAGTCTTTAAACCATAATACAAAATCAACAGGTTTAACTCTCTATTGAGTGAGGAAAAGTGGAAAATACTATATTCCAAAAATAGTTTAAATTATTAGTCTATGTCTTCAGTTATACTTTTCTGAAGCTTTATTTCAGGCTTAACATGGCTTTAAAGAAAGAGAAAAAAAAAAAAAAAAAAAAAGAGAGAGAGAGAGAGAGAGAGAGAGAGAGAGACGGGGAGAGAAAGATGAAAAAGAAAGAAACCGATCTTTTCATCTGTAAATTTTTTTTACAACAGTGTTGTGAAATTTATAGCTCCGATAGGAACACCATCCTGTAAAATTTGCAACAAAATGTAGTGAATTTTGCAGAATTATAAAAAATGAGATCTTATACAATTCTCAGCAAATGCTAAGAATCTGAAGCAGCAACCCTAACAACACATCTTCTCCAAATGACATCATCAGGATGTCTTATGGACGAAAATGATATCTACAGACATCCTATGGACATCTTCAGGATGTATAATGGACAAGTGTGCTGTTAGGGAACTGAATTAAGATGACATGGCACCTTTGACGGCATTATTGAATGCAGCACTCGTGCCTACTTTGTTCGCCTGACAAAGGATCGTGAGTTCTTTCGACCCGAGAAATTGTTTCGAGTTTATTGCATTTTATGGTGTTTATCCAAAGTTCTGTAATTATTATTGAAGTAAGTTTCATATAATAGCCTATATTTCCACTTAATATTTATAAACTGGACTATAATAGGTTTGTCTAATAAAATATGTGTTCCGGAACCAATTCTTGTGGTTTTAATACTTTTTTTTTTTTTTTTCCAGAATTGAAATCTATAAATTATGTTTTCTCAGTCTGTAATTTTTCATGAATTAATAATCTTCAAACAGCTAAAACTTTTAGAGATATTTAGGAAAGAACTGGCAACTTTTTTGCATGTTTAAGGGAAACAATCTAAAAAGAATTACTTATGGTTTTTGAAATTTATTCATTAGTTAAAAAAAAAAAAAAAAAAAAAAAAGAAAAGAAAAAAAAAAGGTTAAAAAGTGCTTGGTAAAATTGGGTAAGAAAGGGGGAAAAAAATGTGATTTTTCTTAATTTTTCTTTTAAAGATACTGCAAAATCGATCCCCAATTCTTTAAGTTCTATTAAACATCCATACACATTAAGTATATTCTTAAATATCTTTGGAAGTCTTAGAATTTGAAGATCATAAATTCATGAAAAAATGTAAACTGAGAAAACGCTATTTAAAGATTTCAAATCTGTAAGTCTATCAAAAACCACAATTGTTGCCTGAATACATATTTTATTGAACAAACGAAATTTATAAATATTAAATGTAAATACAAACTTTTAAATAAAATATACTATTAATAACAGCATCTTATGAAGTTTACAGCAAAGTGCAGAAAATTTCACATCACTATTAAAAACACCAACTTTTAAAATTAACAGAAAAGTGCAGTAAATTTCACATCACTGTTAAAAACAGCATATTGTAAAATATACAGCAAATTGCAGTAAATTACACAGCACCGTTAAAAACAGCAACTTGTGAATTTTACAGCAAAGTGTAGTTAATTTTACAGCACCATAAAAGACAGCAACTTGTGAATTTTACAGCAAAGTGCAGTTAATTTTACAGCACCGAAAAAGACAGCAATTTGTGAATTTTACAGCAAAGTGCAGTTAATTTTACAGCACCAAAAAAAAACAGCAATTTTTGAATTTTACAGCAAAGTGCAGTTAATTTTACAGCACCAAAAAAGACAGCAATTTGTGAATTTTACAGCAAAGTGCACTTAATTTTACAGCACCATAAAAGACAGCAACTTGTGAATTTTACAGCAACTGTGCTGGCAGCCGCGGTGCCAGCAACTTTTGTTGTAAAATGCCGAAATTTTTTTTTACAGTGTATGACAAAAAGCGTTACCATAATAATAAACAGTACTTTTTTATTTTTCGCATTGTTAGTTGAATTCACGTAATTTTTTAGAAGTATGATTCTTTATCAATTTAAAAAATAATAATAAAGCACGGAAGTGCTGCATAAAAATCGCTTGCATAATACATCGCTTTCATTCTGTTCTGGTTTTCTTTCTTTCTTTCTTTCTCCCCCCCCCCCCCCCACTTAATGAAGAGTCTTAATTATTTTGATCATAGGCAACTTTTCATGTTTTGTGATGGATAAAGTTATTATTGATAGAAGATCAGTTTTTCTGTGCTTTTTATTGCATTTTTTGTGGAAAAAATTATGTCTTTTTACATTTCTAAACAATATTTTTACATTTTAACAAATTTTTACTATAAATAATTTGCTTAAAAAAAACTTGGTTCTTATATATGAAATTTTTAAAATCAATAAAATGTATTCAGATTGAGATTGTTTACTAAAATAACAATAATAATTGTAGCCAAATAATTCGAGCAATCAAGTATTTTGTGTTACTGTAAGGCGCTCAGTTAAACGGGTTTAAATATTATCAAGCAGACAAGAGAAATCTTGAAAACTTTATATTCTAAATTTTTAATATAGTACTTAAGCGGTTTGTACACTTACGTGATTTATTCTGTTATGCCATATTTACTTGAGGAATAGATACTTTGTAAGAAAACACCATAAATTAAAAAAAAATCACGCAACAATTTTTTCTGGTCAAAAAAAAAAAAATCAAAGCAGTCTTTGGGGACTGCCGATAGAAGTGAAAACTAAGTAACTTGTGAATTGTATCGTCCAGCTATTAGACTATTATTTTAGAATTATTTTTGGTTTGTAAAGAAGTGTTAATGACCAATTTAAACCTTTATCCTTGATCATAAACACTTCTTTATAAACCAAAAATAATTCGAAAATAATAATCTAACAGCTCGACGATACAATTCACAGGTTACTTAGTTTTCACTTTTATCGGCAGCCCCCAAAGAATGTTTAGGAAATATTTTCGCATGAATTGTTTTATTTATCAGTAGAAAGTACTATCATGTATATGGTGAAATACAAATTTCATTTATTGCGCTATCGTACACAATTATTGCAAATATTTAACATAAAAAAGTTTACACTTCAGAAAAATCAACTTTGAATAATTAAAAATGACGTCAATTTTCGTGAGATGCATAATTTATTTTTATTTTATTTATTTTTTATTGTTCACGTTTAGATAAATGTATTTATTTTCCTGTTAGAAAAAAAAAATAAATAAAACTCGTATTTTTTTTTGGCAACAATTAAATTACAAATAAAATTTAAATGGCTAATTTCTTGCTATTATTAGCTTACAAAATTGCTATTTTATGCATAAAAATAACAAAAACAAAGATTTTTTCGGAATAAAAGGCAGCCAACTTTGTAAGTTAGGGTATAAGCTATCTCCATTACAAATTTCATCGAAATCCGTCGAGCAGTTTTGGCGTGAAACTCAGTTAAATAAATTCACGGACATTCACATTTATAATATATATAAGATTATTTGTATCATACAAGGATGGAAAGCGTCAGCTGACGATGACGGAAAATCAAGAATTTTTCTTCACCCAAAAGTGCTCAACGCGCCTAAAGAAGTTTTCCCTTCAATAAATAAGCAAGCTTTTACTAAAAGAAGATGTAGACACAAGTGCAACTGGAAAGCAGCAACGCAGGCAGCATTCGTATCTACACTTTTGCGCTTTTCTTTCTTTTAAAAAAGTACATTTTTGCGAAGTCTTACCTTAACATGCAGAAATAAGCTGCGTAGAGATTGCTTGAAGGCTTGTGTGGACATACTCCATGTCATCAAATGACACATTTTATAGATATTTTATCAGTACACAATCAGTTTTCATTTCCCCATCTTACTATAAGAAAACTTTTGTATTCGTAAAAATTTTCGACCCCGCCCCCTCTCTCTCTTATTACGTTTATAGACGTTTTGAGCTATGAGGAATCCGTAAATCGATCTGGTAGTCAAAGAATATAGAATAGAATAGTAGAAGTTCTTTGTGGTAGTCGTCTGTAAGCCAGTCAGTTTGTTAGTTATTTTAATCAATGCAAACATTATCTCAAGAATAAATGATCAAAAAGATGCCAGACAAATTTTAAAATTTCATTTAGTGCATTGTCATGAACACTATTGGATATCAACATACTTCTTTAAAAACTACGTAAATTATACAAAATTTAAGACATAACATGGTAGAATTGGGTAAATTAAGTGCAATCATTGCGAAGTTTAACCCTTTTATTTATAATAACAATGAACTGCTGACGTCATAGTTTTGTATGAGCATACTTGCCAACCATCTTATTAATAACCGTACAATTGTTAACGCCCCCTGAAAAAAACGCCCCTTTTCTCACACCACTATATTTTTAGAGTAATTCTCTCCAAATGTTGTTACGATTAAATAAGACTAAAATTGCTCTAAAAAATTATTGGTGTAAAAAAAAAAGGCGGTTACTAAAATTTGTACGATTCATAATGAGGTGGTTGGCAAGTATGTATGAGTGAGGGGAAAGAGGGTTGACCCCCCATTCTAAATTCCCCCGTGCAGAGGGGAATTTTACAGGAAAGAATTCTGTTATAGGAGTACATTTTATGTTCACCAAATTTATCATCAAATAAATTTTTTGAATTTATGGGAATAAGTCTTTGGTGGGGAACTTAACACAGTACACCTATACCAACTATGCCAATAGTTACTTCATATACTCCAGCGATTAATAAAACTAGAAAACTTTACCCACTTCACTGGTCACTATACTGAATTTTCAAAAAATTTGAAACACTTTCTTTATATCACTTTATCATAGCTGCCAATATTTTAATTTATTCCGGAATAATTTTAGCCCCGCCTCTATATCGTATCACTTATTTTTTGAAAGTAATTTTTTCTTAATTTATCGAAGTTATGTATCGAAGAAAATTTTTCTATAAATAAAGTGGTGTGAAATAAAGGCGAGGCTAAAAATACTCCGGAATAAATTAAAATATTGGCAGCTATGCTTTATAAATAAAAAATATTCAAAAAAAAAAAAATAATAATAATAATAATATTGAAATCGCTTAATACCTCGTTTCGAGCATGTACATATAATTTTGGATTTTAGAGTTTCTCCAACCCATTCCGCTACTGGTGGTTGTATTTTGCTGCCCAACCGCTTCAAGTAGTTGGCGTTGCTATAGGTGAACATATTTTGAGCAATACGTTAGATCGCTTATATTGCACTCGCTTTGGGTTTTAAACTGATATCTCTTTACCTAACTGAAATAATTTAATTTAAAGTGTTAATTAGAAATTCTTGTGTTATTTCACATTTTTCGGTATATTTCGCGTATTTCTGCGTTCAGCGATTCATGAGGAAATATCTGTACATCCGTATAACCGAATATATATGGTACGATAATTAATCTCTTCATTCCCAACGTGTAATATGCATACTTTCAGAAAACGCCTTTTTTATTTGACTGTAAATAAACTAATAATAAAAATCTATCAATAAAAAACATTTAAATATGTATATAGTACATTAATACTGGCATCTATTAACAAGAAAAGTAGGTAATTCAAGATAATATTAAACACTTTTATTTAACTTATTGAAGTATATTTTGGTGTATCCGACAAGCGACGACGGGACTGTGAACGTTTTAAGAAAAACGTATTAAACAAGCAAAATAAATAATAAGTAAGAAAACTTTAAAAACACGATAAATTGAAAAAAAAAAAAAAACGCTTATTTCATTTTATTTTTTTTGAACAACTGTTATCTCTGGATAGAGATTTCTGCGTTGCCGGTCCTACTTTGTCCGCCTGACGAAGGGCCGTGGTTTTATTTATGGCCGAAACAGTTTTTTGAAAAATATTAATCATGTTTTTTCAACTTATGGTGTTTTTCAAGGTTTTTTTTTTTTTTTTTTTTTTTTTTTTTACTTTCTTGGCTAATTTCTTTACAACACCAGTTCTTCGGTGCATTTTTACAACACAGAATGAATGTTACTAACTATAATGCAAAAAAATCACAGGAGAATTAAAAGTGTAAGTTATTTCAGATGAAGTATGTAAGAAATATATTGGAATCTTTAGATTATACTTACAACATAATGGTAGCTACCAAGTTCATTATTTGAAACCTAGTCAAATCAACAAAATTCGAAGACTTTCGAAAAAAAAAAAATTTTTTTTTAATGTCAACTTCTTACAGTACGTTGCATGAATATAAACGCACCTTTTCCAATAACCAGAAATAGAACTTTTAAAATTTTAAAAGAAAGAATGCGACTTACAGTTATTGCACATGACTAACAACTGAATAAGGTGTTTTGAGCAAGTATGTTTAGGCTCATGCAAGCTTATGTAATGAATGTTTAAGCATTTTCTTATTTTTCACTGTTTTTCGTTTGTTGCACGAAATTAAACACACTCTGTATTTTGCGTTTAAAATTTAACAGAGCCGCAGGAATTAAATTAAAATACAAATAGTTGTGTTGCTAAAATTCTCTAAAATCAGTTTTAATGCTTGAGTGCAAAATTTACGGATTTTGTACAGGATGGCAAGAGGGAAAACTTTGAAAGTAGACGAGAGGATAAAAATCGACTTTATGCGTGGTAAAGGCTTTAGCAATCGTGAAATGGGGCGCTAAATCGGAAGAAGTGAGAGTGTTATGCGAAATTATATAAAGAAAGGAGCAAATTATGGGAAATAAGCGTATGAGAAGCGAACAGGAAAGCTCACCAGTTACGACAAATGTCGAATATACAACGCTGCAAAGAATAAGAATATTTCCTGTGCGAACATAAAGGCTCAATACAAGCTGGGTGTTCATCGGACAACCATATTGAGAACTATCAAAGCTGCAACATTCATTAAATTTAAGAAAATGAAGGCGAAACCACCCCTCACTCAAAAGCACAAGGATATGCGGTTGGAAAGGGCACGAAAACGGATTCTGGATCGACTATACAGGGAAAAAGTCATCTTCTCAGATGAAAAAAAGTTTAATCTCGATGGTCAGGACGGATTTTATAGCTACTGGCACGATATGATAACCGAAGAAATGTACTGTTCAAAACGTCAATCTGGAGGTGGGTCTGTCCTGGTGTAGGCAGCCATAGGTTTTAAAGGGACTTTCGAATTAGAGTTCGTGAAGAACAGTATGAACTCTGTATATTATGTTCAGATGCTCACAAGGAACCTCGCCGTCAAGCAGTCAAAAAATCTGGAAGAAATTATATTTTTCAGCAAGATTGTGCATCTGTACATACAACACATATCGTGAAAAAATAGTTCCGTGACAATAAAATTAAAGTTCTGAATTGACCCTCAAAAGGCCCCGATTTAAACATAATGGAGAACGTATGGGGTAATCTGGTTCGCCGTGTTTACGCAAACGGAAGGCAGTTTAACACGAAAGATGAACTAAAATCGGCAATTCTGTTAGCTTGTAAGACAATCAGCTTGGATGACCTCATGCCACTATATTAGTCACTGCCAAGGCGATTGCTGGCTCTTCTAGAAGGCCATGGTGGCTTTTCAAAGTATTAGATACAGTATTTGTTACTCAGTTATTTATTTTTTACATGTGCGTTTAAATTCATGCAACATGTATATTTGTCATAAATTCAATAAAATTATTTTCTAAAAAATCATATTGGTTTTTCACTGTTTTGACTCGTAATTTCATTTCTTAAATCATGCACATACAGTTTGCATCAAGTGTCACCTATTCATATATTTTTATTACTCTTCTATACCATTCTAATTCTTAAAGCTAAGGTGCGTTTATATTCATGCAACGCACTGTATATTTTCGATTAAATAAACTCCCTAAATTTTTAAAAGAATGAAATTGTGATGTAACACTCATTATAGAAAGAAAAATTACTCCAAAAAGGTTAGAAATAAATTATTATTCAATTATTTTACATAGACAATAATCAAATGTTTTAATTGTCTTAAGTTCTTGTCATGTGGTCCGAATGTACCCCGATATTTTGTATATTGATCTCCTATTCATTAAAATTCCGGTGATTATAGAAAGGTTTTTAATCATTTTATTTTACAATTCTAATTGTTATATATAGAATGAAATATAACGATTTCCTAAAGAAGAAATGCCTTAATTAAAGGTTTTACTTAATTATTAATTAATGCTAGAAAACTTAAGTATAGAGAAATTGATTTTGAAAGAATTTTCCGTCTTTTAATTATACGTTTGCTTTTTCTCATATTGCAGTCGATTAAAAAATTTAATTTACTCAAGTTTATTCAGTATGATACTTGCACTCGAGAATTCTCAATCCCAGAATAAGTTAAAATACTTTTTTTTTTTTTCCTTAAAACACAATACGAAATACATTTTAGGGTTTGGTTAATAGAATTTCAAAGAGATAACAGATAATGAATTTATGTATAAATAGCGCATTAAATTAAAATTTCTTATACTTTCTTTGCATTAATTTTTAAAATATTTTGGTTTGATTTATTGTCTTGTAGAGACAAGGAGGTGGCTAAGGAGGTTGAGCCCTCTCTAGCAACCTCTTGAGCCCTTCTGGCACTTTTCTTTATTTCATTTTACATTCACAGTTTTTTTTTTTTTTTTTTTTTTTTTTTTTTTCTTTTTTGCGGGTTTTTGCTAACAAGTATTCTTTAAGAAAAAATACGTATTTTTTAATTTTCTCTCCGAAAATTTAATGTCGTTTTAGACCTCAGTAATTCTTTTAGTATTCTAATAGCCTATAAGGATTGACTGTCCACCTCCGATTATTACAGGGTGTCGTCAGAGGAGCAGAAATTATAAGCGTAATTTTCCTGAAATTGTGATGAGAAAAATTTTTAATTAGAAAAATTAATTTATTCCACACAGTAGAACACGGTTATAACGATTATGGAAAAAGAACGACACACTTTGCTTGTTAAATCCAAGTACTCGTAAAAACCGAGTCTATCGAAAAAATAACAAAATTAAAAATGAATTAGAAACAGTTTAAAGAAGACTTACTTTTTTTTCTACTTCTTTTAGACAAAAGAAAAATAGCTTGAGAATGCCGTTTAGATTTTAATTATGTTCCATTTTTCGTTAATTGTCTGATGTACAACACTCATGCCACGAAATATGCTACCGTCACGTATTGATTCTGAAAAAAAAATTCTATTTTTCTACATACACTGTTGCTTCTGAAATAGATGGTGGGGGTTATTTCTTTCTCGTCACTGTCTTCAGCCTCTGTATCGGATGCTTCTTCTTGAGAATTCTTTATTTCCAACACAATTAGTTATTTATTTGGAACTTCTAATGCGACCATTGCACAAGGACGAGAAGTTCATTCAATTTCCCTTCATTACTCGTGTATCTAATTTTAGTACAAAGCAATGTAGTAGGGCATTTTAAACCCTTTAAAAGTTAGAAAATTTCGCGCAATTACGTTTTGGTATAGAAAAAAAAAAAAAAAAAAGCGTTTGAAAGAGAAGCAAAAGGCGTCTTCTTTAAGAAAATCCTCGTTAAGTCTGAGTTACACTCGTAATAAAAGGGTTTTGAAATAAGCTTTTAATATTGGACCGGCCATTATAAAATATAATAAAATATATAAATAAATAAACAAACTCATTTTACATGTTTTTTCACTGAGTCAAAGTTCGCTTTAAACGAGTTCGAAAATATCAAAAAATGGTAGAGTATGTGCCCCAGAGGGATGCTGGGGCTATCCTCTTGCTAGTCAATTCTTTCTTTTGATAAAAAGTTTATCTTAAATATTTCGATCTGAAACAATTATTATATAATTTTGCAATTAGGTGTTTGATTAATTTTTTAATCATCACCATTCATCCTCCAATATTTCCATGCATTTCTTTTAAAAGGCTCAACCAGTGCTCGAGAGGTTTCTACTCTCGAAGCTGGTAGACGGAAGGCTCTAGGCTCGAACCTATGTCGCGCTCCTCTACCTAACCATTCAAAACTTTCCGTGGTTTTCTCCGAAGCTTGTGTGAATACAGGCTAGGACACCTTTAGAAAAATCTTTACGGAGGACATTCTATCATGACCTAGGACACTCGTGTAATCAATCCTCCTTAAGGGGTTACATCCAGTTGTATGCACGAAAAAACGTGTTTTTTGTGAATTTTTTGTGAAGAGGCCTTTTATTAAAGAAATATATACAATACATATACATATAGCAAATTTAATGTATGTTAAGAATCCGTGATGAGTTTACAAAAATATTGGGTTCCGCTGTTCCTTTAGTAGATCTCCTAGAGGACTTCCACAAAAAGGTGTCTGGCGGTGAGCAAGATATCTCTGATCCAAATTATCTGAAATGAAAAAAACCAAAAGATTTATTTTTAGGATAGATGAATACAGGTAATGATCGTAGGAATAGTCAAAATTTTGATTTTTGACAAAATGGCGGCTTCCCCCCCAAAAAAATCGTTTTTTTCATGAAAATTTACACTTGAAAGTGGCTGAAAAAATCGAAATTATTATCAGAAACCTTGTTCCTACGATCATTACCTGACAAAAATATCTAAGAAAATCGTGTCAAAATTTCAAGTCAATCGGTCCAGCCGTTTCGGAGAAATTTTGCTCACCGACTTTGAAAACACCGTTTCGAGATAAACGCGTTTAAAGTTTTGGGAACCATTTAAACTAAGTTAAAAAAAAATTTTTTTTCCTACTTACATCGAGTCATCTATTCCAGGACCATAAGAGGAACCCTCTGCTTCATCATTTGCTTCTAGTACAGCCAACTGTTGTTGTCTACGTGACATTCTCCCCTCGCGCGTGCTCCCTTGCGCTCGTGCGTCAGAGATCAAGATGCGCTCTGCGTCCTCTTTTTCTACATAGGCATGGGCATTAGGCCCAAGCGATAGTCCCATTGCGTTCATGAAGTATAGAAGAGATGTTTTTCCTTCATTGAACATGCCGGCAGCAAGATAAGCAGCAATTTCAACGATCTTAGAGCCACATGGGATTATTTTTGGAGTTATTTTCCATATCAGCTGATTATAACTTTCATTATTATTTTGCGTGAAACCACCAACGCATCTTTCTAATAATTTTTCATTACTCAGATCTACGTAAATTGGAAGTATAGCTTCAGCAACATCAGGCGGTAAGGGTTGATAATCATGTTTGTAGCTTGATAATGTGTCCAAGGCTCGTGCTTTCTGCCAAGAACACCATGAGTCTTCTCCAGTCGGGCATTTACCATGTTGAGGATTGTCGTCAGTGGAGCAATTATGATAATAAGAAGCCCAAATGGCATTAGACATATTTTCAACAGAATCACGGTGTCTTCTTATTGCTAATCCATAATAGACAGTTAATTTATCGATCATTTTACCAGTCAGTTTACCCTTTCCAGCAAGTACCTTTTTCTGACGTTTCTTCCCATTTTTATCAGTCGTTTCTGTTGTAGTTTTGTTTACACATTCTCTTAGTCGTTTACCCATTCGCTTTTGGACATGACCTATGCATTCTTTTTTCATTACTTCTATGTCACCATAAGGTGCGGCCTTTAAAATTCCTGTGTAAGTTTTGGAGTCACCGTCTCCAATGTAGTTCCTGTAACGAACTCCAAACTTTTCTAATGAACGGTTAAACATTTCAATGACCGCATCAACTTCCATTTTCCTTGATGACCCATCGTGATTAGAAGAACAAACTTCTTGATGCTCATCCCACCACTCTTTATATTCAGCCGTATTTTTTAAATTTTTCCAAGGTTCACATTGCTTACAATAAGAACGTTTTACGAAAAGATCAACAATTTTACCTGTATAATACCCAATTAATGAAGTCACTCCATATAAAGAACTAAACCCTCTCTTTTTCCAGGTACCATCTCCAGAAATTGTCAGGTCATTTATATTTTCTTCACCCTGGTTTTCCGACGTCGCTTTTTTTTCTTCACTACAAGCTTTCTCCAGCAATTTTTCGCCAGCAATTTTTACACATTCGTGTATATATTTTTTTTTTATCTGGTCGTAAGTAGACTGTAGCATAAACTCTGGCATATCCATCAATCCACAGAATTGAGCGGCACCTTTTAAACCTAACCCAAGAGTTCTCATAACGAATAAAAATCTTCGATTTATTTCATACGACTGTTTTATAAAGCCACATGAATTTATGCTTCGAGGATTACACTTATCACACAAGATAACAACCTTAAAACCAAGTCCCCGTTGTGATGCTGTTTCAAATTTGACTGGTCCATTACACGATTTACATGTGACATATTCACTGATAACCGCAAATACCGTAATAAAATTTATAATTTGATATTCAATGGAAGTATCACGAGTCACTATTATTTCCTCTTGGGCTTTAAATTTTTTTGCTGAAGCACTGAAACTACTTTCATCATATTCAGTTGTCTTTGGATTATAAACATGTTTACGTTTTTTCTCTCGTGATAACTGTGTACGGGTACGTTTTCTAGTATCTCTACTTATTTTACGAGGCATTTTGATACACAAAACTCTACACACTGAGGAAATAAACAGAATACTGGCACGACTTGACAACGTGGCAGTTCAGTTTAAACTGACGATATTTACTTACAGTGTACCTAAAATTTCTAAATATAGCTCTCAGATATAAGATAAACCTTTTATATTCTTATTCTAAGAAGCAAAACATTATGAAAAGCATGGACAAGGGCATAGGGATAATGAAAAACAGCTGCTACTCTGGTTTACGCTCCGCCTACTTTAAAACGCTCGGAGACGTCTTTACAAATATGCAAATTTCTCCGAAACTAATTGCCAGATCGATATGAAATTTTCAGACAATATTATCAAATATATGTACATTCAAAATATGTAAAAAAAAAAAATCGATTTTTTGAAAATTACAACTGCATGTAACCCCTAACTCCCGCACCGCATGCATCACTTTTAATTTTTCTATGTCCAGTTGTAATAATCTAGATAGTAATATAAAAAAATGTCATGTGTTTGTTCATTATTTTTTATATATTAATTGATAAAGCATACAAAATATTGTAATAATTGTATTCTTTATTACTTTCTTTATCACAGTTTACAAAAAGATTACTTTTACATTCTTTTTTCTGCTTACCTATCTACGGATATTAGAATATCTGAAAAATATCCCAATAAATAATACGTTGCAGCCAATATCAATATATATGTATGGGTTATTTTAATTTTAGGTAAATAAATACGCAAGGTTCTTAACGAATATAACAGAAAAGAATTAAGTAAGAATCATAATTCAATAAAGAATATAATTCCTATATTCATGAAAAATGTCTCAATGAAAATAATACATTTTTGCTAATGTATATGAATTGTATGTATAATACATTTTACATATGTATATAATTTTTTGTGTGTGTGTGTGTGTGTGTGTGTGTGTGTGTGTGTGTGTGTGTGTGTGTGTGTGTGTGTGTGTGTGTGTGTGGAAATAAATGCGCAAGGTGCATAATGAATATAAAAGAATTATAATATGATAAGGATTCTAATTCCCATATTCATGAATTTTTCTTGCTTTTTCTTGCAACATTTTCTTTTATTTTCTTGCGCATTCAGAATTTTATCTGCTTACCTGGGATTATTTAGATACTATTAGCTTATTTCGGATTTTTCTTCTTGAATAACAGACACAAAAATTATCCCTTCTAAGCTTCTAAAGCTGACTAAATAGCTACACTTTGTATAATAATTTGAATATCCAATATAAAGAGTTTTTTATAAGGTAGGGTAGGTGCTCCAGTGATTGGCATGCTCCAGTAATTGACATCTATCCCGAAATAATTAATAAATAAGAAAAATAATAAAATCATATATTTTACATATAAGAATTTTAACATTTTATGTCAAACACTGGAGCATAGGGTGCTAATAACTGGTAAAATGAATAACTAGCATTGTCTGTCAATTACTGGAACTTTGAGTAGGTGTCAAATAAAAATTCATAAAAAGAAAAAATTGTTATCAAATGTATGCTGTTCTGAATGTCTTTCATACCATATGTACTAACTTAAAATTTCTAAATATATTTTCTGATGACTAGAACATTAAAAACATCAGAGATTGTTCTAAAAGTGTCAACCACTGGTGCACTTACCTTAGTTTTTGATTATTATTATTATTTTTATTTATTTATTTATTTATTTATTTATTATTACAAATGAGATTACCTATGTATTTTCAAAATAGTGTAAAACAGTAAAACATGTAAATGTAATGCATTTTAACTTTTGTTATTTAATTTATTTATTTTTGGAAAGCTTGTGTAATAAAGTGAAAATATTTTTTTCTACACGAATCGCTTTATTTTATTTATTTATTTATGTTTCTCTAAAAAAATCCTAGTAAAAAAAATTTTATACAGGAGTTCGGTGCTAGTTTGATACATGACTCAATTTTAAAATGTTACATTAAAATCACGTTTTAGAATTTACTGCAGAAAAATGTACCGAAACTAGCATGTTGCGGCCATCCCAAAAATTTCTTCTGTGTTTTTTCACGCAAATTCAAACAGTGCAAATTATTAAAATTATTATTTATGAAAAATGGTCAATGGTGAGTATAGACAATTTTCATCTGAACAAAAAAATTATAACACTAAATGTTGAAAGAATGTCAATTTTGTGCCCTATAGGCAATAACTCAAAAAAAGTATTATTATTATTATTGTTGTTGTTGTTATTATTATTTGTATAAGGGGGGGAGGATAAAAAAAAAAAGACACCTTTTTTTTATTATTATTATCACAGTTTTGTGATTTAACCATTCGTTTTAAAAGTATTAAAGAGTTCTTTTCAAAAAATACTCATACTAAAAATTTTCACCGTCCGAGGGGAGTATATTCCTTTCAGGGAGAGGAAGCTTATACTCTTACGTATACAAAACTGTTATCCTGACTAACTATTACTAATATATATATACATACATTTCACAATTACTGATTAAAAATAATAATCACTTTATACATTTATACGAAATTTTATCCCTTACTGCTGTATTAAAAAATTGACAAAATTAGATGACAGGGCCACCTATTGAACGGCATACGTCAAAAGCTAATCAACACCAACTTAGGGAAGGTATAACTAAATACCAAGTTTGGTTAATTTCCGTTGATTGGTTCGTGAGATGTAACGACCAAAATTTTTGGTATCAAAGACACAGGCATACAAACATTCAGATTTTCTAAAAATGGTCAAATCACGTTCAGAACATCTCAAAACCTGTAATTCCATCGAAAACCTAAGGTCGAAAATTTTCCCGAATCCAATACTTTCTTCGTATTATACATATAAAATACAGTAATAATGGTGTTGAAAGATTATGAATGAAATTTTTGTAAGCAAACATTATTGCGAAAACAGGCTAGAAGTATTGTATTTCAGGTGAAAATAATTAAATACGACCCTTCATCCAAAAAAAAAAAAAAAAAAAAAAAAGGTAGAAACGAGTATAAGCATTATTTCAAACAATTATTCTAAAATTTATGTTGTTTGTTTATGAAGTTTTCATTCATAAGTAAAAACATTTCTCGATAAATTTGGGAGACTAGTACGATTGTTTATTATTGTTATTTGTATTGATTTATATTTTACCAATTTTGTTACTTTTTAAGCCATTAATAGACAAATGTATCAAAAAAAATTTTTAAATATACAATGTAATCGATTTTAATGTTAATTTTCCTTCACTGGCCGGGACGTAACCAGAGACATTATTTGCAAGGGGCTAAGATGGCTTGCGAGGAGCTGACATTGAAATATTAATTCGTTTAAATGATCAAAAAAAATTATTTCAAAATATCTGTGGGTGGCTAGAACCCCCATAGCGCCATTTCAGATACTCCCGTTGCATACAAAACGTTAAAGAAGAGATTTTGAATTCTAACTACACACATGTTTCATTTAGAAATATCGAAAAGTCGCTCACATTTCTGAAAGAATGGAAAAAAATGCTAGGATTTAATTCATCACATTCATATTTCTTATTTTAAAATATGAATCGGAAAAAAATCTTTATGATTTTCCTTACTGAATATGCATTAGCATTGTCAGTAGTAGGAAATCTTTAAGGACTGAATTTTAAATACAATATATTTAATATGCATACAAACAGAAACTGTAAAATTATGAAAAGCTTTTGTGTGAAAAAAAAAGTTTTTTTTTTTTTTTCTTTTTAATGAAGTTGCAAAATAAAAATAAAATATACGCCTTAAATTTGCACTTATTTGTCTTGTTTTGGCATTTAGAGAGATCCCAAGAAAAGGCTGTGGCTAGGATTAGGTAGAGGTTAAAATAAACAAAATAAATTAAAAAGTTAAAAATAAATAAATAATGTTATTTAATGCTGCTTTTTAGCACGATTGTTAAAAATCAGCACAAAAGTCCTTTTCTGATTTTAATTTGTCACTCTACGGTCATTTTTGTACAATAGTGTCAATTAGACTGGTAGATACTGCTATAAGCGAATTCTGAACCACTACCATACATAAATAGGAGCTCGAAATCGGTACCTATGGGGTACCATACATAGGCTTTTCCTCTTTATGTATTTCTAAACTCTTAGGATCGATAATAGACTATTTCATATTATTTAAAATTTAAATTATAGCTGCTAATCCTGATGATTTTCTAACACCGTTATTTCCTTACAAATACAAGGTGGGCAAAAAGTCCGTAAGTACTTTAAAAATTCATAAAACCCGAAAAAATAACCGAAATAAAAGTCGGTTTGCAGGTTTAGCATTGACAGGTCACGAGATTTTTTTTTAAGATAAGAAAAAAAAAAAAAAAAAAAAAAAAAGCCGACAGATGGCGCTGATATGAACGACTTAGTTGGAAATATGTAAATGAGACAGGCGATTATGAATACTATTGATTATGCGGATATTTAAAATCCCGGGTGTATCCATCCCGTCCATCCAATATGACAGAATTGAAAAATGCAATCCGCCGAGAGCTGTCATGTATACAGCCGGACATGCTGCACTCTGCCGTTGCTGTGTTTGTGACACGCCTGCCATGTGTTGTCACCTGTGGTGGTGGATATATGGAACACATATTGCTATAATAAATGATTTGCTAACATTAGTTTTGTTATTTACATGTCTTTTCTTTCACTTATGTACGAAACGCCACCTATCGGCTGTTTTTAGAACTTTTTTTTTCTTATCTTAAAAAAAATCCCGTGACTTATTGATGCGAAATCTGCAAACCGGTTTTTTAATTTCGGTTACTTTTTCGGGTTTTATAAATTTTTAAAGTATTTACGGACTTTTTGCCCACCCTGTATAATTTTGCTTTCTTTAGTAACGAAACTTCTGCAAATTAAACGAAGGTAATAATCCAGAAAAGGGGTGTTAGAAAATTGAGAGAGTTGGCAACTAAACTATGTGGTCTACTGCAAATATATATAGTGACGACTATATATATATATATTTTTTTTTTCCCTTGCAATTGTCTGAAAGAAATAGGATTGGCTCAAATGGTTAAAAACAAAACAGAAAATAATTTGTCTCTTAAAAAAATAAATAAAAAAATAAAAAAAGCTGCAAAGGCCTATATTCATGAAGCACAAATGTATCGTCAGATTTAGATGAATGTCAAAACATTCGTCTAAATTAGGGCTGGCCAACCCGCGGCCCGCGAGCGACATGTGGCCCACCATGTAAGGTTCTGCGGCCCGCGACAGAATTCAGGAAATTTCTAATTTTGCGATTTTCGGTTAAAACCTTTAAAATTAATAAATTGTTTCTGACTTTTTTAATGAAAATATCTATTAAAATAGCTAAAAAAAAAAAATATTGCGCTCATTGATATTCATAAAATATTATCAGATCAATAACTCATTCTTACTATTATACTTGTGAATATATAATCATACGTTTTTGACTGCTTTATGCTTATTTTAGGAATAAAATTATATTCAATATACACATTTTCTGCTTTAAATCCTTACGAGCCCACCGTATAAAGAATAAAACGAATTATTCTATGTATATGGTTCATGCATTTACACCAATGCGGCCTGCCAAGAGTTTTGAGTTGGAAAGGCTTGGCTCAAAATCATTCAATTTTTACTTTTATTCTTTGTTTTCATTTTTAATTTTAAAATAGTCTTGATAATTCCATTTATTATTATTCAGTTATTATATAAATCATAAAGCCATTTGCTTTCTGTGCCCAAAACTTATAATTCAAAGAAAACAACTTAAATTCATATTGGAATGATTGAATAACATTTGCAATAAAATCAATTTAAATAAGTATCAGTCATAGTTAAGTAAACATTAGCAATCAAAAACCAACCAGCCAAAGTCCACCTCTATTTAAGGGCTACCTTTTATAAGGATCAATTTTCCTCGCTGCCAAAATTTCCTTTTTAGCTTTAATACTAATTTACCTCGATTCACTGATGTACAAATGCATATCTTTGTTAAAGGTAACATTTTGCGGGAGCAGGTAATATTGTTTAACTCTTGACTTGATGTGAATTGACCACTTTTTGTATGTAACTTCTTTCAAAAAAACCTTCTTATCCAAGGCTGTAGCCAAAAAAAGTTTTCGAGAAGGGCTTCAAATTTTAGTACATAATTTTTAGTGTCAAAAGCAGGGTTGGAAAAATCCCGTTTTTTTTTTTTTTTTCAGAAAAAAAACACAGCCCAGTGGGTTTTTTCGGGTTTTATCAGGGTTTTTGGGTTTTATCGAGTTTAATCAGGGTTTTGGGGATTTTATAAAAACTTTCAAGAATATTTTCTTTCTTCCCGTTTTTCAACATTAAGTATATCATTCTAACAGGACAATTTAAAAAAATAAATTTTAACTATTCATTAAAATCAAATTTTTAAAAATTTAGTTTTAAAATTTCTAGTCTTTTTATGATTAAGTTATAAAGAAATTTTTAAAAATGAAATAGTTGTACTTTAATTATTCTATAATTCTGTTTATCTGCCCTTTACAACAAAAAACTGGATTTTAATAATTATTTAGTGTTGCTTCATTAAATTTTTCGTATTGAATAGATTTTCATAAAATAGTTTCAATTATTATCCCTCTACATCAACAGAGTTGCGCTATTAAAGTTTTCAGAAATTTTTTAAAATTTGACTTTTATTTATTTATATTTTGCATTCCTCAAGTCCTCTATATTTCTTTATATTGACAAACAACTCTGTTTTTCCTTGCTTTTATTTTTTATATATATAATTTTGTATTGTATTTTAATAAGATTTTTTACTTTCCGAACACTATAGTGAGGAAAGTATTGTAATCATGTCAAAAATCCGAATTCGAGATTTTGATGTTTCTATACGTTTCGAGGTCCAACGAGTCCGTTTTCACTATTTTTACGATGATATATGTATGTGTGTGTGTATGTATGTGTGTATGTATGTGTATATGTCTGTGAGTGAACACGCTAGCGTCTAAACGCTTTGTTCGAATAAGCTGAAAGTTGGTACGTATATTGTAAGTCACCATAGTACGAACCCTATAGATTTTGGTGAATCTAGCACTTATAGTTTTTTTACAGGGACACAAAGAAAAATTCTTTATCATTATGGCCAAGGGACCAAAATCTTAAAAGTGCGATAGCATCTAAACGCCTTATTCAATTGAGCAAAAACTTTATACACATATTATAGGTAACAGATACTCAATCTGTATAGATTTTGGAGAAACTAGCACTTATAGTTTTTTTACAGGGCCACAAAGAAAAATTCTTTGCCAAATTTTTAAAAGTGTGATAGCGTCTAAACGCCTTATTAATCTCAGCAAAGAATTTGTACACATGTTATAGGTCACATTTGAACCAACTGTATAGATTTTGGTGAATCTAGCACTTACAGTTTTTTTACAGGGACACAAAGAAAAGTTCTTTATCTTTATGGCCTATGAGACCAGCGATAGCATCTAAACGCCTTATTCAATTGAGCTGAAAATTTGTATGAATATTATAAATCACTGTTGCACTAACTATAAGCATTTTGGTGAATCTAGGATTTATAGATTTTTACAGGGACACAACGAAAAATTCTGTATCCTTATGATCTAAGGGCTCAAAGTTCAGTAGCGTTAAATAAAACCTCGTGTGATATATGGAGAAAAATACTCAAACACTCTGTTATGGTTTTCTCTTTTTTGGTTGTTTAGCAACTCCTCTTTCTTTATTTTATCTACAAAACTGTTAGTTACTCAATGTTCGGAAAGTCGAGTGGAGTCACTCCAGATTTTTTTTTTTTTAATTGGAAATATTTGAGGTTTTTTTTTTTTTTTTTAAGAGCAGTTTGTGCACTTCCAATATATATATATATATATATATATATATAAACATGCTCTAATAATGTATATAATATTTGTTTTATATTTATATGTTTACTGTAAGTTAGATAAAAGTGTAATTTTAAATAAGGATTTTGAAAAAACCCACTTGGGTTTTTTCAAGTGGGTTTTATTGAAAAAACCGGGTTTTTTCGGGTCAAGTAAAATCAAGCCAACCCTGGTTAAAAATGAAGTTTATTTCAAAATTTTTCAACAAATCTGCAAAATTTCGGGACTTGCTTAAACCCCCAACCCCGCTCCCCTTGCTACGGCTTTGATCATATTGCTCTCCAATTTTGAAATTATAGCAGATATTGCCTATGAATATTGACGATAGAGAAAAGAAGTGTTTAATAGGAGTTTATAATTTTTAATGTACATATTATAGGTGAAATTCAGGCTTGGAAAAGGGAATTCTGTGTCCTACCAATACTCAAATAATACTTTAAAAAGCTTTTTAAGAGAGTAGTGCAGTGTTGCTAGACATTGCGACTTTTTTATTTAATAGTCACCAATAATCTTGCGGAGTGATATTTGATATACATAATAGACGATTCTTCGATTCGTTTCTTCTATTATGTATATTAAATATAACTTATAATAAAAAATTCCTATCTTATAAAAAAAAAAAAAAAAAAAAAAAAAAAAAGTCGCGCAGTCTGGCAACACTGAAGTAGTGTTGAATTTAAATAGCAAAATTAAAATGTTATACATACTTTAGGTTGAAAATTACAGGCTAAACCTATTATTTTTACCAAGAGTTTTCAGTGGGCTTAATAAAAACTACTTATTCATTCAGAAATTATGTCAAGTTGATTAATTTTATCTAGAATATAAAAGAATTCCTAGGAACAAAATTACTGCAAAAAGCATTTAAAATTAGAACTAATATTAATGACGTATTACAAAGCAAGATAGACAAATAAGTAAATTCAAATAATTGAATCTATTTCATTCATTATAATTTTGCCTCAATTATGATTCTCTGAATAACTTCTTCTAGAAAAAGGCGACTTTTTTAAATGGCCATTTTTTTACATCATCGTGAATGGCTTTCTTACGAAGATTGCACTGTATTTCTTTTTTTAACACTTTCCAAAATAGTTAAAAAGTGTTAATGAATTTGGTTTGTCTATCCGGCCGATTGTTCGCATTCTAACTCCCTGAAACTGATATATGCTGTTTAAGTTCATTATGGGATGTTCCCTGTTGAAAATGGGATAAATACTTCCATTGGTTTGTCTACAGGGAAACCAGAAAGAATTCCAAAGCATTGCATCCTATGAGATGTACTTTCGTAAATCATATTTTAACACTTTTATTTCGCGTAAATCATAATGAAATTGACATTAACAATACATATGCACAAAAAAAGCTTCCTATAGAACAGGCCTGTCCAACCCGAAACTCTTCACGGGCCGCATTGGAAATCTATTTTACACATGCATTGTATAAATGCATGAACCCAGGGCCTGTTTACCGAACTGGCCCGTGAATCCCGGACTTACTCAAAAATTTACAAGGGGGGGGGGGGGCAAATTCACTTTCAAAAATAATTTTTTGTCCAAGAACTTTTTTTTACGAAACTTTTATCTAAACTACGAAACTCACTTTTTCAAGTGCAAGTTTTTTAAGCTTAACTATAAAACAGTCAAAAACTTATGATTATAATTCATAAGTATAATAGTAAGAATCATTTATTGATCTGATAATGTTTTATTAACATCAATGAGCGCGATATTTCTTTATCTACTTTAATCGGTATTTTCATTAAAAAGTCAGAAACAAATTATTAATTTCAGATGTTTTAACTGAAGATGAAGATGTAAATTCGAAAGTTCTCGAATTCTGTCACGGGCCGCAAAACCTTACACGGCGGGCCGCGGATTGGCCAGCTCTGCTATGGAATGTAGTACTATTAGCATTAAGATTTATAGGGCCACAAACACAAAAAATAGTCAGTTACATTAAGGGCTGTAATTCGAAATAGCTGGAATTTCATTTTCGATTGCACTAATCCTTTTTAACACTTTCTAATGATGTTTAAGAGTGATTATTATATGAATTAGTCTATATGTCTGTCTTTCTGTCCGTCTACCTATGAGCCCTCTAACTTCCGTAAATATTCACGGAATTTCTTGAAATTAATATATGTTATTCAAGTTTTCTATGGAATGTTCCCAAATCCCATTTTAATACTTTTATTTTACACAAATCATATCTATGTGCAAACTTTGTGAGTAATCATTGAATAATCATCCCATGTTCACATTCTAACATGGGATTCTCTTAAAAAAAAAAAAAAAAAAATTATACCCTCCCTCTCCATAGACACCTTAATTACATTTTATGTGTTTAGTTGCAACTCCCATTAATGCATTACATATACGCATGCGCGCATGCATTATTATTATTTTATTTATTTTTTTATTTATTTTTTTTATTTTTTATAAATTTTTCAAAATTTCATCATAAATAAATTATTGCAACAATTTCTTAATACAGTCTAATGTATCTACGGAAAGCACACTAATATTACGATTGTAAAGTTTTCATTGATCTGGAATAACATCTCGAAAAAGTGAAGTTCTGGATCCGCCACTGTCCTAGCTCATATTCACGTAAGTCTTCCTAAAAAGGAACACAAGTTGAGGAAAAAACCATGGAAAATCCGGAAGTCTAGGTAAAAGGGAATGAACTGATTTGAGCTCGGCTCTCCCATCTACCAGTCTTGAGAGCAGAACTTCTCGGCCACTAGTTTTTTCCGAAAACTTATAAACGGCCAGATGAAATTTTTCTAATCGTTTAAAGTCCTTAATCCTTGATTTTCATCGAAATAGTCAAAACCGTTGGTGACATGGAAATTTGTCTTGAATGATTAAAAAAAAAAAAAAAGCGGGTCTGTTTTAACAAATTCGCCGGAAGGATGAAACCCGAGAATTAAAATGGGAAAAAGAAGTGCCAGACGAAAAAATCATTCATATTTTTTTTCTTTTTCTCAACAGCTTGTTTCCTTATAATTATACCTATGCCTAATTAATAACTGGCTTAAATCTTAATATCAAAGCCAATTGCAATAAGAAAAGTTATTAAATTAATTTCCTGGTATTTGTGTCATTAGCCATTTCTTAAAATTATTATATTTTGAATAAAAATCACGACTGAGTACTTATATTAATATGAAATAATAGTCTCCTATTCGAGATCATGTCCGAAGATTATTAAAACTTCAATCAAAATCTTACCGTAGTTTTTATTATTACTATTGACTTTTGGCGAAAATCAAAAAATTGTTGTCGCCAATCTCAACATGCAGGGAAGTTATGTTGTAACCCTTTTGTCGGTTACGGACTGGCTGTAGTAAGAAGTAATTCTTCAGTTTGTTTCTTCTTTCTGTCGGCGCTGCGTTTTTATTTGTAAACAGTTCTGAATCCCGAAAAAAATTCACTCGTTTTTTATAATTATTAAAGTTAGTAAAGACTATGGAACTTCATATTAGCTCTCCGTATACCGTATATAAATGAAACTGTAATTTTTTTCTGGATATTTGTTTTTACGAGGTAAGATATCCACAGGGTATAATTAAAACTGTTACATAATATCTTTTTGATTACAAAATAACGATTGAAAAAAATAATGTTCATTGTTGAATTTGATTTTCCTTTTTTCCGTTATTAATCAACAGAAGAAATTGTCGGGTGTTTATTATTATATTACTACTCTATATTAGCTTATTTGTAATTGTAAATACTATCGCATGCCCGCAATAACGCTAACAACTATTCAAGCACAAACTATCTTTTATTTGAAAAAACCCCAATTTTTATAATAAAAATTCACTCTAAAACGCGTATAAAATATATTTTATTAAAATCATTAAAAAAAACACATCGTGTCAAGGCCTTTCGCCCTGAAAATCAGGGCATCATCAGGACATAGCCATTTTAACTAGAATTTTGAAGATTTTACGCATATTTTTGATTTCATGTTTAATTAATTAAAAACCATGAAAATTGAACTTTATTAAATATAATGGCTTATTAATCATAATAAATTTAGATTCGTAAATGTGTTACTTTTCAGTTTGTTTTTAAATTTAAAGCAGGTGATTTTTTGTTTATTGTTTATAGTATTTCAGTGAATATATTCGTATGTTTATACATAAGATAAAGTACGTTTGTTTTTGCGAAATTTGCCTCTAATTAATTGTGTATTCATGAACACCTATTTAAAATTATGGTTTGATAGTTAAATATCAGGAATTTGTGTTTCGAATTATTTTCCACTTATTAAGTATAAGCTTATGTGCTTCTGTATTATTTCTTAAGCACCAGATTCTCTTCTTCTTTTTTTTTTTGTTTTGTTTAATGAGGGGAGAAAAAAAGTATCTAATGTATTTTATATTTTATTCATTTAGTGTACGTCTGAAATTGTAACTGCCATGCTGTCTCAAAAAAAAAAAAGCATACTAAATAGTTTAGCGAGAGATGGAATCTCTTTTGATGTTGCATGTTTCTGATAAATTTGTTGTAAAAAATTTGAAAGTAAAAGATTATTTTTTCGTCTTTTTTTTTTTTTTTTTTTTTTTTTTTTTTTTTTTTTCCAAGTGCTAATTATTGTTAAAATGTTGTTCTGGACAATTGAACCATGTCTATAAACTTAATAGGAGCCTTTATTAAGTAGTTTTATTTATTTATATACTGAATTTTTATTTATATACATTTATTTATAATAGACAGATGATGGAGTAACAAGGTTCAACTAATTTTATTATTTAATGTTTTTGGTGTTTTAGAAACATTTGAGATGTTAGCAGGAATAAATTCTAAACATCAAAAGCCTGTGAAAGAATATTTTTATGTTTTCTGTGACAAGCCTTGTTCATGCAAACAAGTCTCATGCTTTTCTGCAAAACAATATTGACATATTTTCTAATTTACACATATTATATACATATAATTATGAAAATATCATAAGGGTTGATGCAGGTTTTAATTTTTGGATCCCTTTTTTGTGAAAAATAAATAAAATATTTTTGTAAAAAAAAAAAAAAAAAAAAAAAAATGTGTAATACCTTCCATTTCTATACTCATTATATGTAATGTTTAATATTAAGTTAATAGAGTTTCATTGAGCCAAATTAAGGTATTAATTAAAAATAATACTGAAAGCATTTTATAAAGGGATCATTTTTGTAAAATAAAATCTTGTGAAGGGGCTCATTTTTATAAATTTGAATTTTGTGAAGGGTATGTTTTTACGATGTGGAATTTTGTGAAGGGGCAGCAAAAGGAATCCAAATTTTGCCTGAATCAACCTTTGTATCAGTATTATTAATAGACTGTTGAAGAAATCTTAAATATAAGACATGAGTTTCTATTTTCTATTGAAATTTAGTAATATCTTTAACTTTTTTAAGCCAATCTTTCTGTAAGTGACAATTTCTTTTCTGTGACGATGTCATTGTGTCGCCTACGTTCTGCCACAGGGCTTCAGAGGTACATTTTGATATTTTAAAAAATTGCTTAATTTTAGTATTTTACCATGTTTTTATTAACTTCGATTCTTGTTTGTGTGTTTGTCAGGGACAAATCTTGCAATCGATTTTTAACTAACTTCCCGACTAGCAAGATATTTGAAATTTTCAGGACAGCTCACAACACGGTGACAATACATTTTTCTAATAATTTTAGTCAACTGCTTCAGGTTCCGCTGCCTACGGCAGCGTTTATATGATTCGGCAGAAAATTTATTTAACGAACTTCCCGACTAGCTAGACATTTGAAACTTTCAGAATAGTTCAGAATAAGGTTAAAATGCATATTTTTAATACCTTTAGCTAACTGTTTCGGGTTCCCGCTGCCTTCGGCAGCGTTTCCAGTACAAAGCCGTCTACCAATATGTGCCCTTTTTTAAAAAAATGTGAACACTAGAATTTGCAATTCAAGTTTATCCAGATTGCAAGGGAAAAGTTTTTTTTTCTTCCTCCATTTTGACAGTTTTTGTAATTTATTTTATCTATCCCAATTATTCAGTTTCTACAAGCATTTAAATAATATGATTTGACAAGAAAGTTTCGATCAGACCTTGACAACACATATTGAAATTATTCCTTAAAAGTATAAACCCCGCCAATGGCCGAAAGGTTCTGCTTTTGAAGCTGTTAGACAGGAAATGCTAGTTTTAAATCTAGGTCATAGTCTTATCATTCATATCAATCAACTTAGCCATTTAGTTTTTTCCAAAACTAACATGAATACAGGCTTAGAGTTGGAATCCCTTAGGAAATTCTCCACAGAGAGCATCCTGCTCGTGTCTAGGTCCCTCGTGTAGACAATTGGCATCAATGCACAGCACCAAAACCTAAAAGTTTCAAATATGTCTATTATTTTAAACTTTTATATTTATATTTCAACTTTCTTTTATTAACTTTCTCTATTCCAGCATTTATATTTTAAATATTTCTGTGGTTGTTTTCTAATTTTATCTATTACAAAATGTGTTTTTTTTTTTTTTTTTTTTCCTTCCCCTTCCCTTTTTCTTTCCTGTTGTAAGATTATATTATATAAATTTCACTCCTCCATAAAGAAAAATCTTCTAAAACTTAAATTGAGGCATATTTTTACTCTCTCAGAAAAATTCCTAAAATCATCGCATTATTATTGAAAATATTTCGGAGAATATTATTTGGTTATTGCTACACAAATATATAGTATTGCTATATGAAACTTATTTCAGCGAATCTGAGGCAGGATGCGAAAAATTTATTGTAGCGGGTCCCAGGGAACATGTAATTTTCGTTCTTAAAAAAAAATAAAACTGGAAAAAAGAAAAAAAGCAAATATTGAAATAAATTTCTTGTTTAACACTAATATAAGCATTCTGATCTGAAGAAGAAAAAAATCTTTTAAAACTCCATTTTACCGTGAAAGAAAAAGAACATATCCTATACGATAAACACAAACAAGCAGCTGATGCGAAATCAAAAACAAAGTTTTGACTCCTAGACGAGAAAACGAAGTTTCGATTCGAAAAGATTATTATTAGTAAAATGTGTCCAAAACACCAAATCACATCACGGTGTAATGAATCACCAATGGGTGCCCTCTGTCAAATCTTAACCAAAATATGAAATTCGAAAAATGGTCGCAAAACCATTCTTTCAAAGAATCCATAACATTTCTATCCAATTGTAATACAATATATCAATCCAATATGATAAACACACACGAGTCACCGGCACGAAAACAAAGTTCTGAAATGCAAAATCGAAGTCCCAATACGAAAAAGTTACCAGTTAAAAGTGCCTATACAATGAATTGCATCACCCTGCTATGTTCTAAGTTCATTCAAACAAAATAAAAACAGATGAAATGGATGAATGAACGTAAGTACAGGAGCATGACTGTATTAAGATTCAAGAAATTTTATTATTAAGAAAACCTAAGTATTAAAAAAAAGTAATATGTTTGCTGTGTTAAGCAAAAAATAAAATATTTTTGCTAATGTCAGAATGTTATTATTATAGTAATTTCTTTTACAGATAAGTAAATACACTTCTTTTATTTTTTTCTCTAATACATTATTTAAGTTATAGGTACAGTTTATTGGTACGTTATTTTGCAATTAAAGGAGGGTGGGAAACTTGGGGTAGCTTTTGCAGACATGATATTTCCATTTTTAACAGGGGCTGATAACTGGAATTAGGTTGGTTCTGCGATTTCCGGATAATGGATCCTGTACTGTATTTGAATAGGAATGTGTAACTAAATTTTGTAATCAATCTGCTTATCTGAAAACTTCTCTTTCTCAAAAAATAAATAAAACTTTTTCTCTTTTTTTTACTGGTTCCAGAGCACATTGAGCTAAATGTTTCCAGTTGTTTCTTAACAGCAACCACCTCCTACATAATATTAGTTTTAAGACAATCTCAAAAAAAGCTGGTTACACGTGTGTGCCTGGTGTGGGGGGGGAACAAAGGGGATGTGCCCCCCCCCCTCCAAAAATATTTCTAAACCCTCTAATTTTGAACTTAAAAGAAGGTTAAAAAAAAATCTCTAAAATGTGAGACTATTTTCCCATATCCCTCTACATTTTGTGTTTGTGTGAGGGAGGGGAGGGGGGGGGGGGAGACTGGGAAAAGATTTTTGTCAGCATCGCATAGGAAAAGAAATCAGCAATAAGTTTTTAACCAGATATGCGTATGTCAGTGGATCTTTTAAACATTTCTGGAATACACCATTCCACTATGTGTTTTTTGTTTTTTAAGGGTTTAAAATGCATCACAAATTTAAAGTACCTTTCTTTAAATGAAAACACAAAATAACCTTTTGCCTGGTACAAGGAAAACCTATTATACAATTATCGTGAATTGTCATCGTTCGTGGAGATAATGGTTATGATTCTTTATGCTTTTCCTGGATATCTACAAGGGGTGAAGAAGAGAAGAACAAGTAGTCTTCAAAAGCCAGGGGATTTTAGCCTGAGAGTCTTCTTTATCCTTTTCTTTCCCTGTAATGAATGTTTGCAACAGTCTCAGATAGCTTAAAAAAGCAATCAACAAAAGTAGCTTGCTTTGAATTCAATGACAAACTACTGATAGAACGTGAGAATCTGGAAGGTCTTTATCTCCTAATGATTACAAATAGGTTTTTAAATTGTCTGAATAATTTAAAGTAACCTTTTTGGATAAGTCTGAGTTATTAACGAATTTGAATCACGGCAACTTTGTCAGAAATATTGAAATAAATTGACTTAAATGGATTTTGTTTGTTTTGGTTTTGATGCGCTATGGTAATATTTTTTTCACATTAATGTTAATTAGACAAGGACTTACTAAATAGGTTTAGGATGTTACTCTTGATTACCAGAAAAAAGGGAAACGCTTTACTTTTCGGAAATCCAACTGTTTATGTTATTGGTTTAGTTTAAAGAAATTGTTTTTCTTTAACGCCAAAATTGTTGCATATGGTGTATCTCTCCCCCTCCCCCTTTCCTCCATGCATTTTAAAGAAAGGAAGCGATGAAAAAGTAAGTGATCGAATTAGGCTAATTTTCACCACAGGTGTTTCGTAGCATTGGCACTTCTCGGTGTGCAGTTTTTAATTTTTGTTTTGAAGTGAAGGAATTCGTGGATTTTATGGATATATATATATTAATTCGTAATATTAAATTGAAGGGTTTACTGAAATGGATAAATTTGTCATAAAAACTAAAAGGGAAATATTTAAAACCCATTGTCAGCTTGACAGTGTTTTGAAAAATGGTGAACAAAAAAAAAAAAAATGAAAATGTTGAATCAATTACAGCTAGTGCAAATTTAGGAAATGTTAATCAAGATCCAGGGCGAAAATGCAAGGTATTTATCTATTTTGTGAACCAATTATATGGTTCACAAAAATATTATTTTTTTGTGAACCAATTATTTATTATGTGAACTATGTTGCCTGCAACCAGCCAACATAGGAGAAAAGAATAAGCGAGAAAAGGAAGAAAAAATTGCGAGTCTGCTGATCCGAAAGCCACATAAAGTATTAAAATAGTCAAAATTTGATTGTATTTTCTTTACCTAATTTTTTTTAGGCATTTGAAAACGTAAATTGATTCCAAAAATTAAAAAAAAAAAAAAAAAAAAAAAAATCTCAAAATTGTAAATCTTCACCTTCCCCCAATCATTTTTCGTGTTCGATGTGACGCTAGAATTTTAAATGTTCTGCATTGTTCCAAATATTGTTTTCTGCGTATGAAATATCCCAAAATATTGTATTTTTCTCATTGCTGTTTTTTCATCTTACATTTTTCGGATTTGAAAGTTGGAATGTTACCAAAATTCATTAAATGTCTGAATTTTCTGAATGTGAAAGCGAAATTTTAAATTATGTATTATTTCATGAGTAATGATAGGGATTTTTCAGGTCTGGATGACGTGAAATAACTTTGAAATTGTAAAATTTTTGTCCTAATTTCTGATTTCATGAAAACTAAAATTAGTCCTTAATTTAAAGGTATTTTTGTTGAAACTTAATTTGCTATTAGAGTCGAACTGCAGAAAATTAAGCTATTACATTTTCTTTATATTATTTCGAAACAGTGTTTACATAATTATTTTATTTTATTTATTTATTTTTCAAATTGATATTTTCATATTTTTTATATCTTATTTGCTTTGATGAAATTTATGTTGCGTTGCTAAAAAAAATTATATGAGATTTACTTATCTGTTTTAATTGTGAACTGTTTAATTTATTCAGCGAATTTCGTGTTTTTATTATTTTTACCAGACTATTAATTTCATCTTTAATTTGCAGTTTCTAAATTTAGTTTGTTCATGTGTTTCTCCTAGTACATTATGTGTAATCAGTCTGTTTGCTTTAATTTCAATGTTTATAGAAATAAGACATTATAAATTTTATTTTCAGAATTTGGAGGTGGAGGTATGGATAAAAAATCAAATTAATTTGTTGTGTTCATTACCAACAAGATACACCTAGCTATATTAAAATGAATCTCAAAAACATTGTTTCGCTATTTATTTATTTATTTGTTTATTTTTTCTTTTCAATAATCCTACAAATAAAAACTTAAAAAAAAAAAAAAAATGCATTGAAACCGCAGTGAATTTTGCTTCAGTTGCACGTTGTTGACGGTAGCTCCTTTAGCCTCCTGCGCAGCATAGTGTTCTCACTGCTTGTAACCTCAGCACTTTAATTTGGCTCAATTTCAACTCGCTCTTGTCTCTATATTACCATTTGGTTCCAAACATTACAATAAATAAATATGTATGTATCTATAAAATGTTTTCCAATACACAATGCAAAAGTGTTTTAAATGGAAACATATTTTGATTTTCTAATTAAAAATACAATTAAAAAACAAAAATAAATAAACAAAAAATTTTAATTTTTTCTACAATATTACCATTTTTTCTGGTAAATACTGTAGATGCAATGCATACTACATTCATTGTTTCCCCATGCATAATCAATATATATATTTTTTTACCTCTTAAAGGTTTAATTTAATTTGTTAATATATCTATTTGCCTTTTTTTCCTTAACATCCAAAGTTCAAATTTTATTTCTTAATTTTAGCTTCCCATTAAGAACGATCTAACTAGACGTTGTTTTGTTTACAAAATTTACTTTAATAAGCTGTTGCCACTCTATTAGAAAACTCCCAGTTTTGGTATTCAGCAATAACTGTTTTGATCGCAACTGCAGTATAATAACTAGCTACTAGTAAAGCTACTAAAACTTAATTTTTTCGAGACATTTAATAAATATTAGTTCATAAAAATTCATTTTATTAATTATTTTACTTTGGATGTTTTGTTCTTTTTTTTACTTTAAATTTTTCATACCATTGCATTTGCATAAATGTTGCAACCAGCATAACGGCGAAATTCGCTGTTAACTGCCAATCAGCAAGATATAAAACAAAACAAGACTTTGTCTGCTGTAATTTCAAATTTTTCTACCAGACCCATCCGGAGAGATATCAGCTACTAGAGAATGGATGAGGACAAGAAGGTTTATTTTTCTAGAAATTTCCAGATTTTTTTTTTATCTTTGCAAAGGCATTGGTATCAGTTCATGCTATTTATATTTAAATTAATGTTTGAAAATTACTTTCAAGTTTTTACTGTCAAGACTATATTCTTTTGTAAAAAATAAGAATCAAGTAGAATTCTCAGTAAACCCATTTATCGTAAATTCTTAGTTTTTATTTCAAGATTTATTATGAACAAGTTAATTTTGCACCAATATTTCATTTACTTCAGGCTGCTTAGTATGAGTGAAAGTTTATTTTCTTATCTTACACTTTTTTAGAGTACTTATTTGAAATTCTTCAAGGAAAATAAGGTATTTTGAAATTGAATTTATATTACTAAACTTTAATAAGTAGATGCAGATTTCAAGTAATGACCAATATGTCGATAGTAGAGGCAACAATATTTTCTAAGTTTAATAGTATTCCATTTTACATACCATTTATTCTTTCACTCATATTTTTAAGTTAACAGTATCCATTTTTTTTAAGTTAACAAATACAATAACAATAATAAAAGTTTTTCCTTCCAATGGAATTAATTAAACTACTAAAAAATCGAATAACAGCCGTTGCTAAGCAGCACAGATGATTGAAATGTATGCAAAAATTTAACAAAAATGGAACAATGGAAAAATCTATGCATGAAATTGAATAAATAAATAAATGCAATTTCGAAATAGAAAATTTTTTCGATGACATGCATCCCGGCAGGGTTCAAGGGAACCGTATGTCAAGCTTTGTAGATCTGCGACCATTAGTCTGAGCTCCAGAGCACAGAGACAGTCACTTCTCTTTATGCACAGTCGGCAGCAAAATTATTCAAGCGCTAATACACATTACTATATAAAAACAGTACACTTAATACTGTTTTGTTAAATAAATCCTTGTCGAATCACGCTCTCAGACTATGAATATGATTTGACAAGGTTTGTTTAACAAAACAGTATCAAGTGTACTTTTTATATAGTAATGTTTATTAGTGCTCGAATAATTTTGCTGCCAACTGTACACAATATGTATGTGTGTGTGTGCATTCAATTAATTATCAACAGTGTGTACATAGGTTAAAAAAAAAAAGACACTTGGGAAAATTTGTATGTAGAAATAATTAATACTATTTAACAAGTGTGTTAATACTGTTATTTAATTAACGTCCATGCTATTGTGATACATGCACATGGACATCATTATGTCTCCTTAATTTATTTTAAGAAAAGATATTTCTCCTCTTTGCATATTATCTCAGACAGGACCCGATTAACTTCATGTGAGGCCCGGGGCATACATACTTTTATGGACCCCCTCGCACTTTTCAACAATCAGCAAAAGTGCATATATAACTGTATATGGGACTAACATGACAGAGTTTTGCATTATATGATACTACTTTTTGTCATTTCCAGGGGCAAAAGGGCATTTTCAGGGCCTGTTTTAGAGCCCCTTCTATTTAAGGCCCTTGGCACGTGCCCCAACGTTAATTAGGCCCTGGCCTCAGATGTCCCCCCCCCAATATTTTGAAGCCAGGCATGCCTATGGCTGGTTAAAAAATCCTAAAAAACTGTTTTTCATCTACAATAAGATAAAATTTTAATTTGTATCTGTAAGATATAAATTCATTTATGTGGGGACCTAGATTTTTTAAACTCATGGGTCCTAGAGACCCAGGATTTTGAAAGACTAGCAGCATCATTGTATTTTATGTAAGCAACTGACTATATATATAACGTATAGTGTATATATATATATAGTATATTTGCTAGTATATACTTAACATATTTGAAATCAACCATGGATGCAATCATTTCTCTAATGCAAAAAAAAGTTTTTTTTTTAATAAAAATACATGCTTAAAAAAATAAATAAATAACAGGGTTACTTATTTTTACTCTTGAAAGATTAATACTGTTTAAATTTCAAAGTGATAACAGAAAGTTGTACTCGTCTTACAATTAAAAAAAAAAAAAAAGGTTAACTTAAATTTTTAAAAATTGCTCATAGTTTCTTATATTATGGTTAAGGCCAGTTGTTTGCATAAAGGGTCCTAGACTTGGGTGATATGCTGTCTGTGTAGATTTTTTTTTTTTTTTTTATAGGGTAATGCAAGTTTTAAAGAATAATGCAGAAAACGCTGAACAATTAGACAAATGAGCATACCTGCTATTGAATTTAGCACCTCCTGTCTACCAGCTTTGAGAGCAGAATCTCTTTGCTACTGCTAAGAATATGATCTCTTGAATTTCAATTGCAAGAAATAAAGATAAACTTAAAATTGAAAAGAAATATATATACATATACAGGGTGCAAAATTTCTGCTCGCCGTTGGCGAGTGGAATTTTTTACTGTGGCGAGTAAAAATTTGGTCTATTTATAGTTTAATTCTTACATGAAACGGTGACAGAAAACACTCTTTTTATAGATTTGAATATGGCAAAATCTTGCCATCTTATAACCACATACACTGTAAAAAATAGGTTCTTAAAAATAAGTAATTATTGTCTCAAAATAGCCCCGAAACAATATATACTTAAATTTGAAAACCCATGTACTCATTTTTGAGTACATTGACATATCAAACATGGGGATATTGGGATTCTTATTGGTCAACCCCATTTTTGAGCATGTCAATATACTCAAAAATGAGTACATGGGTTTTCAAATTTAAGTATATATTGTTTCGGGGCTATTTTGAGACAATATATACTTATTTTTAAGAAACTATTTTTTACAGTGTATTTCAACTCTCCCTTTTCTCTTCTTGGAGTGCTGAGTCTGTGTGTGCGACGACCGACAATTGCCCCATCCTGGGACAGGAAAAATGCTTAATGCATGCATAAAAGTTTTAATCTCTCCGGCAGTTTCGTTTCTCTCACTATGATTTCTCCAAGCAGAGTGAGAATAGACGAACTTCGAGCAGAGAGCCTCTTTGCCCCTCGTTCACTATCTGAGAGAAAAGAAATGTGAATGTTTGTGTATGCGGTATTCGCCCATGAATATGAGCCCAAGCCCTTTTAAAGATACTGCCTTTGTTTATTTTGTTGAATAATGATCAAAAAACAGTTCACACTTTCCAGTTTTTCACTGAAACACAAAGGATTTGCACTTGTAATGATTTGTAAGCAATGGTTTTATCGAAAAAATTATTCCGAAATGTCTGTTTAAATTTACAACAATGAACAAATTTTACACATCGATTTTCTGTCTGATTTGAAAAATAAAATGGACGAAAAAGACATTTTCGGTGTAAAAAGTTAAATAAATAAATAGATGAATAAAGAAGCTTATCTTTCATAATAAAAAGATTTTCACAGAGCATTGTTTGATAAAGAGTTTTTTTTTTTTTAATGACACTTTGCATTTATGTTATTAGATATTTTAACTTTTTTCCAAATTTCAAATGCAATACATTATAACGGTTTTTAATTATAGATGAATATGAGATGTGATGATATAGGACACACTTTTAATATATATAATTTTAGGCATATTTGTAAAAGCATTTAAAATAGTTAGGAAAAATAAAAAACCCAAAATGCGTAAAAAAGAATAAAAAGGGCAACCCTTTTTTGTGGTGAGTAAAACTTTTTTTCGGCGAGTGTACCCTGAGTTGAAATTTCAGGCCCTGCATATATATATATATATATAATCTCCAGTTATATAGTAAGCTATAATTTTAATTAAAATATTAAAGTTCTTCGATTAAAAGTAACATTTTAAATAGTTATGCTTGCTGTCATAGACGTTCAGGGTGAAAATGTGCTTTATGAAACTGCTTGGCAACTTTTTTCAAAATGGCCGATTTTATGTGTTTTAAATCAACTGCCTAAAAATAAAGCATAAAAAGTAGCTTTTCAAAACTTGAACAAAAGAAAATAAAAATACAAATTTTAAAAATTTGCAGAATTTTCATAAAGGAAAAGTATCAACTATTAATTATTACAAGGTAGGTAGGGTTTAATGTCACACTACTACTGTGCTATGGATAATTTTAAACATTACAAAACAAAAAATACCATATATAATTTAAAAAACACAACAAATAAATAATCAAATATACTATACCTGTTTCCAAATTTTTGTAGAAAACATTTCCTACGGAATTTTAAAAAAAAGAATCCTCCATCAAAACTAGGAATGTCCATTGAAGCCAAATAACTATCTACACTAGGCAAATTAACATAATTTAAAATACTACTCCAAAGATTTTGTAAAATATATTCAAAATACATACTGCATGATCTAAAACCATTAATTAACAAACTTTTAAAAGCAGCCCAGCTAATTTAAAGTTCATGCATACTTTCTTTAATGAAGAACGAGTTCAAAGCTTTAAAATGGGGGAAGGGGGAATAAGAATTCCTGCCCTCTCCCATCCTCCCTGGGGAAGTAAGCAACTCCTTATCTCACTATGGAGTGACCATTGACAGGCCTGCCAACTGCTATGAATAATTCGTAGTTGCTACGAATTAGAGCTGTAAACTACGATGCTACGAAAATCAGTACAGAACTATGAATTTTTATTTAGCATGAAAACTGCAACATTTCCAACTACATTTTGCTTTGCTATTTCCAATATTTCTCCATCCACACCATAGATATCGATTTTTATTTTAAACTTGCTTTCTTAGATTCTAGAATGTATAAAGAGGTAGATTGGGGAAATTGTATATTTTTCATTTTGACTTGTAAATGATAGAGCATGAAAATACAAAGATTTTAATACCATTTTTATGCATATTTGAAAACCGGATACTTTAATAAATTAACTTTAAATGACGTAGTTTTCATGTTGGTGTGAAAACGCTGTGTCACATGATTCCTACCATGACGTCACTACGCATGAAAAGAACTGCTCGCTGGATTTCTCCCTATAGTATTGTAAAGAAAATTTGCACATTCAGCGAAATTTTGTATTCTTTTTCTAAAAATATTGGTTGGCTGGCCAGTCTAAAAATACTGCTCTTTCTGGTCGCGTGACTCGTACATGTACCAGCTTTTTATGTTTGTTTTTTCGTTACTTCTATCTTGTTTTCTTCATTTTAGAGGTGTGTACTTTATTATTATTATTTTTTTTTTTTTTTTTTTTTTTTTCAAATGGAAGAATTAATAGATGGTGTATTAGTGAGTACTTTTAATTATGGAACTAGAAAAAGACAGAGAATTGGTGGAAAAAGAAAAGAAGCGTAAAAGAAACAATATTCAGCACCTTTAGATAACAACATTTATGCTCCATGCAAACATTTTATTAATACTTTTTCATTCACTGATGTTAGACCTACACTGTAAAAAAAAACCTATTACCAGCTGCAATCTGTGATTTATTTTATCCAATCACAGAGAATTTCTTGCAAGAAATTCTCTGTGATTGGATAAAATAAATCACAGATTGCAGCTGGTAATAGTTATTTTTTTACAGTGTAATGACGTTAAGAAGTTTCGGGATAGACTTGACAAAATTCCGGACAAACAGCGACGAGATTCTATTATAGCCTCATTGGTTGTTACAAAAAATGTAACTCGACGTAGACCTAATAACCCAACCCAAAATAAATCGCAATCATCTGGCTTACAGCATGCATTTTCTGCTTCTTATTTTATTACTAGTAGCAGTGGTAGGAGAATTCCTGTGTGTAAAAACAATTTCATGGCTATAACTAAAATAGGTCGTACAATGCTAGCCAATATTGTTACTAAGGTACATGCTGGTGAACCTATTGAGGAAAAGAGAGCAGGGTATAGAAAAAGCCACTTAAGCATTAATAAAAAAAACAAGGTAAGAGAATTCATCTCAAACTTAAAGGCATCAGAATGACGTAGACAAACTTTTACAATTGATGTATGGTGAAGAGTGAAAAAATCAGCCTGGTTTTAAATGGTATAAAGATATCATTACTAATAACTTTCATGTAGAATATGAAGAAACAGAGGAAGCATGAAATTGCTTAAGTGAAGATATTGGTTTAAAAAATTAAATTTCAAATTGGCTTAGAAATTTTAGTTCTTCCCTACAATTTGCATGATGATTTTTCACGCGTAAATATTTAATTTAATTTTATAATTACATAACAAAATCTGTTCTGTTAATTACTTTATTACATTAAGAATGTTATTTCATCAATATTCGAGCTACATACTTTTTCATTCAAAAAATGTTTTGCCCACATTGAAAACATTCAAAACACGTTTTTCTGATCTGTGTTTCGGTCAAAACATGCTTTCTCCACATTGGAAACATTCAAAACATGTTTTCTCCTCTGTGTTTCGGTCAAAACATGCTTTCTCCAAATTTCAAATGCATTTTTCTAATTAACTCTAAGTTTATTAGGTAAAGTAGGCCTACAGATCTTCCTAGTAACCAATAATACAACTAAACAAATGATAATTAGGGTCTAAGAAGGGTTATTTTTTAATTTATCAGTTTTTTGTGTTTTCTGAAAAATTGCATTCGAAGGAGAAAACACGGTTTGAATGTTTGCTCCTCATATATACTATAACTGGCAGTCTTCGCCTGCTTCACTGGTCGCTAAATTTAAATAAATTATTAAAAAAAAAAAAAAAAAAAAAAAAACCCTGATATCCTCATTTCTTTTATATCATTTTATGAATAAAAAATAACTAAATAAATAGATAATTAAAAAATAAATTCATTGAAATTGCTCTGAACCTTGTTTCGGGTACCCACTGCCTACATCAGCCTCTTTCCCACCAGTGTACCCTGCACTTTTGGGTCTGGGTTCTTATTGCCCACAGCAATGTCTTTCCTGGGCACTTCAGTTTGGGTACTTGTCAGACGACAAAAGCTGCTATTATTCAAGAACTGAGATTTTAAGGATAGCTGTATCTCAGCATTATTAAATATATTTTATTTTTTGCACCATGTACTTTATTGTATTCGCTCTTTCTGCTATATTTCAATTTGATTTCGGTCAATACAATAAATAAATAATAAGATTTTCCTTTCAAAGGTATTGAATAAATAATAAATAAATAATTTTTTATTAAACTTAAATTTTAATAAGAGTAATCCTTTCTCCGATATTAACATTTTTCCAATTAATACATTAAATTATTTTTTTTCCTTTTCAAATGTACTAATTAAATAAATAAATAATTGTGTAACAGCCGTTGCTAATGTAAGCAATGTAGAACAATATAATTCGAATGAAATGAAAGAATAAATTTTAGAAAGTTAAACAGAAAAATAAATGGATAAAATTGAAATTATATATATATATATATATATATATATATATATATATATATATATATATACACTAATCGACAAAAAAAAAAGCTACACTTGGATATTTTCCATTTTTCTTTCTGTAATCGGTAATTTTATTGTTTCAAAAGTAAATTTTTGAACAGATTTTATTACGTTGTGTTCCGCATGCAATTTAGGATTAAGTCATGATTGGGATAGGCGATATTCGTTATTCGGGTCGGACACAATTAAATTAATTAGAGAAAACATACTGTGTGATAAATATTTAGTTAGTTGGTTTCAAAACAATTGCAGATTACAATGGTATATTCCAGTAATGTGCTTTTTTATTCAAAGTAAATTTATTATATTGAAAAATCAAATTCATGCTGAAGTAAATTATTGTTATAATTGTTTAAAAAATGTTATATATATTGAAAATATTAGTGAAAGATGTCCTTTTACCATAAATGTAGAGAAATATACTAAACACTATGTTTCTTTAAATATTCATGGAGTAGTACATCAAGTGAAGTCGAAAGATGCATTGTGTAGTATGTTTAAAGTAACTCCGTTATTTGAATGATTAACTACTCGAGAGTGCAACAAACATTACGGTAGTAATCTTCATATATGTTATGATCACATACCACCAGAAGAATTTTACTTTGAAGATATAAATTGTTATAATTGTGCTCATATATATAACTGTGGAAATATGTTTGAAGTTAGATAGAATATGTAAGTTATTTTTATTATGTATTTTCAGGTGTCAGATGGAGTCTATGTGGCTCCTGATTTTTCGGATATGGAAACTCTGTTCTGAAATAGGGATAGAGGAAATGAAGGAAACGATGTTGGAGGAAGTGAAGCATCTACATCTGTCGGAGGAAGACACTATCAATTCCCTGAATTGGATACAATACTTGATAGATTACGTTGTTCAGAACATACCAGACGATCCTTGGAAACGCTACTGGACCAAATTCTTCGAACGTTATAATCAAGTAAAAAACAATTTATTAGCAATGTCATTGTCCCCAGAAATAGAGAAGAAACTAATCAACATAGGTGTTGGTTCAAAGAGAGTGCAAAAGTCTTTCCCGGAAAATTTTTCCTCGTCTCCGAAGATCATTTCCACGTTCTGCATGACTGTCCCTATTCCGCCAGATGTTGCAGATGGAGAAATGTCCCTACTGTGCAGCGAGCAGTTAGAAGAAGAATTAAGCGAAGACCCAGCTATTGCCAGAATCTTGAATCAAAGGACATCCTCTTTCTCCTCCTCTATTATATGTTATGACAAGAGGTGCAAGACGTATGGTTATGGCTTAGAGGTACCAACATCTGACATTTGTTGCCGCGTAACTCTCTACTCGATGCTAAGGATATCCAGAGAACAGGGCTGGTGGAAGAATCATCAGAAGGAAATGAACTTCACTTATTCAGAGGGATCACAGTGGGATCGGTGGATCAAGCAGATGGAACGGTGTTTACTCAGCCAGCTGAAGAAGTCCGGAGGAAAGAACTTGAATACAGCATTAAACAGAAGTTCTTTTGAACAAGTATTTCATAAGTCCACCTAAAAATCTTAAGTATTGGTTAACATATGATTCACCTGACTTTGTTCTAGAATATTTTAGTAATAACCATAAACATGATAATACTTTAGCTATTGAAATGTTTAATGTTAAAATTAATCAATTGCTTTTGCATGAATTTGAACAGTTATATATTAATAAATTACCAGTGTTTAATCCTTATTCTTTAGTCCCTTTGAATATTGTAAGACAAGAGAACAATCGTTTGATGCTTTATTTCAGTTGCTAAATCATCAGTTTGATGGTGTAAAAGAAGAAATTAAGTACTTTTTAAGTAATATAGTTATGTGGTTCAACAAAAAAGGATGGGTGGAACGTGATGGATCAGTAAACGTAAAATGTAATGCTATATCAGTAGTGGGATATCCAAATTGTGGGAAAAGTTTTTTTTTTTTTTTATGTTTGTGCTATTGCTTTAAATGTTGGTGATATAGGACGTGTTAATAACAAAACTAATCACTTTTCTTTACAGGAGGCTGCCCATAAACGAGCGATTCGTGGAAATGAGTAAACATGGAGTCTTCAGCAAAGGAAGAATTTAAAAAGATTTGTGAAGGACTATCTGTAAATGTGAAAAATCAAGGTGCTATCCTTATGAAGACTCCATTGGTACTTGTGTCAAATAACACAACATTTGTAAATACTGATCCTGCTTTAAAACAAAGATTAACTTCATTCAGATGGAAATCATCTAATTTTCTGAAAAACTTTGATAAAAAGCCATATCCTTTGGCGTTTTTTGATATATTACATTATATTTGCAAATAAATGATGATGTACGAACGTACTATTTGTGTTTGTGTGACTTATTATTAATAAGAAAACAGAAACAAAATTGAAAAAAAATATATATATTTATGTTCTTAGCAGGGTTGGCAGGTTTTTGACACGTGACAGTTTTTGACGGTTTAAAACATGGTTAAAACCGTCATGTCAAAAACCTATATTTATAATTTGTCACATAAAAACTTAGTTTAATAAAATATAGTTTATAAAGATTTTTTGAAAAGTAAATAGATTGATGTTCTTTGAAAAACACATTGTTAAAACATTTTGATTAATATAAAAAACAAAACTTAAGGCTTTTAAAATTTTATTATGAATTATTTCTATGTTCTTTCAAAATATGCTGTGATACTTTTATATATCATTATAAAATTTATTTATAACTATGCTTAATATAGTATATCTTAAACTTAGTTATGTGATACTTTAAAAATATAGTTGTTTTCAATAAGATATTATTTTAAACTTTAATCACATTAAAAGCCGAGACAATATACTTTAAAAATATATACATTGGTGAAACTGGCCATTCCCTTCATACTAGAATTCTGAATCATAAAAGAAATTTCAAAAACCGTGATATACATTGGCCGACCATCTACCTGATTTTAACAATACTAAAATAATCGTATCTAACTGTTTAAATTATCATTCAAGAATTTTTGGGGAGGCTGGTATACGAAACAACATTTTTCACCGCTTAATGAGGTATGTGCAGTTCCTGCTGAATATGGTAAAAGAGACCTTTGCTCTTCTCAGCATTTGCTATTTGATGTTTTTACTGGTGAGGAGCCTGTAAAGGGCTCGAAACGTTTAAATTTATGTTTTGTGTATTTTAATATTTTAAATGGTACATATTTTTAATGTATATATATTGTCTCGGTTTTTAATGTGATTAAAATTTAATATAGCTTTACGAGACGTAATGATTTTGTAATACAGTGGAGCACCTTTTATACGTTTCTCATTTATACGTTTTTCTCATTTATACGTTTTTCGACTTCGGTCCCAAATCATTCCATTGAATTCTAATGTTAAAATATTTCGTTTATACGACACAAGTAAATTCTTACTTTCACTTATACGTTTTTTTTTTCCTCCTTGTATAATCCCAAGTTTGAGTTTCATTCCAGGATTTAAAAAAAAAAAAAAAAAAAAGATGAATGCTCTTTATGTTTTATTCTTATTTGTTTTTCGATTATTTTTTCTTAGAACTATGGTAACAAAGTGCAGCTATAGAACAAAGTGCGACTTGCATCGATAGCAAGGGGGGGGGGGGTTAAGAGAAATTTTCAGAGATAAGCCAAGTAGCCAGTGACCACTTGAAGACCTCCCACTTTCTCTTTTAATTGATTCCAGGAATGGGGTATGACAGGAAAAAAGCCCACAATTTTATAGGCAATTTTAAACTTGAAGATTTATTACTCACTTCCGTAGAAGATTATCGTGTTTATTTGACATTACGGTTGGAGAAACATTTTTATTTTTCTTTCCTTCCTTTAAATCGCTTGCAAAAATGTCATCTTCATTTAGAGAACTAAAGGCTTTGTCTTTAAAGGTTAAAATCGAAATCTTGAAACAAAATTCAGAATTTCTATATTTTTAATTATTTAATTTTTATTCAACCTTTTAAAAATATTTTAAATATAATTAAAATATATCTTATTCGAATAAATGTAAAGGAAATCATGAAAATTGATTAGACTTTTATTATTAATATGATACTTTATTGTGTATTAATGTTAAAACGAATTTTCAGTTGTACGTTTTTTTCAGTTATACGTTTTTTAGGAACGGTCCCTTGAAAAACGTATAAACGGTGCTCCACTGTATTTTAAGATATTATTTATAAGTATGTTTTAAAAGGTAAACATATTAATGTTTTTGGAGAAACATTATGATAACATTTTGATTAAAAACAAAACTTTAGGCTTCTAAAAATTTATGATTTATAAATCATTAATAGTTCATTTTGATTGACAAATCATTTTATTTGCAATACAACATTGTATATTTAAATTTTTATAGTATTGGGCTTTTAGTATTATGTATTTAACTAGTAAAATAAAAATGCATAGCCTAATATTTTGTATTTAAATATTTTATGGGAAAATATATTTCTTTTTTTTTAATGACTGTTGATATTGCAAGTTTTAAAAAAAAAGCAATAATTCTGAATGTTAAACAAGCTTGAATTGCATCTGAAATTCTCATAATTACCATGAAACAAGAGAAATATGAATGTTTTCTGGACAAGTATAAATTGTAATAAATTTAATATTTACTCTTATATATATATTTTTAAATTTATTAGTCTAAGCTGTAGGGCCCACCAGCGGTTCAACGTTCAAAGCTGGGAGATGTGAGGTGCCGGGTTCGATCCCAGGGCACGCTCATCGGCCTAGCCGTTTAAGTTTTTTGTGATTTTCTGTGAAACATGTATAAATACGGGCTAGGACCCTTTAGAAAGACCCCCCCCCCCCTTAGGCTAAGACACTAGAGCAGTCAATCAGCCTTACTCCCAAGCTATAAACAGGTAAAAATACTTATACAATCAATAATAATAATAATAATCAGATAAAAATTTATTAATAAATAATAAGTGTAATAAATATAGGTTATAAATATAATTATTTTTAAATTCATATTAATTTACTGCCCACATACATTATGTTTTACTTAAAGGGGAAAAAAAAAAAAAAAAATCCAGTATTCCTGTGTTTTCATGGCTTATGTGAAAATTCCTAAGTAACTTTGGAATTTTAGAATTTAATAATTATTAATATAAATTAACATAAACATACAAAATATATCTATGCATACTTTATACATATTTCTTAGGTTATAAACCAGTATATATACCTAAATTTTTATAAATTATCTACAAATTGTTTTAAGATTTGTTAATTTATAAACAGCATAATATTTAGATATTCACTTGTATATGGCAAATATTACTAAATACCTATTTCTAACCAGATTCTAGCTCATTTATAAATTTTGATAATACAGGTTTTGATGGTAGAGGTTTCTGACAGGTTTTTGACGGTTTAAACCTTTGTCATGTCAAAAACCACTTTTTGACGTCAAAAACCCAACCCTGGTTCTTAGAATTCCAAACAAATTAGATTTAAATGGATTTACTTTATTTGTACTAACTCTAATTAATGCCTTAGTTGGTGATATGTTAACTGTATCTCTATAAGGAAAATGTGTTGGAAAATCAAATGACACAGTACATGTTGCTTCAATTTCAAATAGTCCTTGTACATCAGTATAGTTAACAGCATTTGAAATCAAACTGTCACCAGTTACATTTAACAGTGGCATAATTCCACAATGTACTTGTGGAATCGCTTTGACGTGAGCATCACAAGGTAAATACGGTCTTGAATACATTTGAGATTTTTCTATATAACTATTATAAGTGCATTCTTCAGTAAATTGATTTTCAAATGATTTGCTATCTGAACTTAAAACTGCAAATCACTTTCATTAGATATCTCAGTTTTTTAATACATGCTTTAATATATTTTGAAGATCTTAAATTATAACGATCATTTTTATGTATAGTTTGATCGGAAGTTTTAGTATACATATGTGACGAAAATATTTTAGCAAAAATAGGTTTTTTTAATAAACCTATCTCTGGAATATATGTAATATATTTTTTTTTTTTTTCACCAGCCATTTCATTTGTATCCTGTCTATCAAGATATGTGCTTAAACAAGGCCACTCAACAGCATTGTCACCATTTTGCATTAACCCTAAGTACATATTTAAATGACCCTTTTAACCCAAATTGATGAATAGGTACAGTACTTTTAAAAGCTTCTTCAGTGTTTGGATAACCATAAAAATATTCTTGTAGACTTGAAATACTAGATTCATCTAAGTAATCAGCTGTATTTGGACACATTGATTCTGTAGAAGGAATAGTAACATATTTAATATTAACAACATCTAATTGTTTATTTAATCCGGTGGCCCAGATAACGTCATTACGCTGATTCAATGCTGCTAACGATGATGAAGATGAATTTGCCTCAAATGCTTGCCATTGATTACAGAAATATACTTTGACATTCATAGCTTTCAAAGTTGCTGTTAGTGGGAGGGTATTGAACTCAGTTGGTGTCATATAAAAACATGGAAATTCCCAAGATATATACATTAGTGAAGTACCCATCCAATACGCATATTTATTTCCTTCAGTAGCATGATATGGTTTCCATTCAAAACCATATGTTTCAAATTGAACTTTTTTTAAAGTAATAGTACCCGGTCTTCTTAATTGTAATGGACAACCAATTCTTTCCGTTCCTGTATTTGCAATACCCCCTGCAGTTCCTGGAAAACTTGTTTGTTTATTTGTGTCACCAGTTCTATTTGGATCTGTTACAGCAGATTATTGTGGATTAGGCATTGTTTTGCTTGGAGGTGCTATATTAGTATCTGCCAGTTGTTAAGCACCTCTGGGAGCTGTTGATGGTATGGTGTCTGGTGAGGATGCCACTGCTGTTTCTGGTACTTCTTGGGTCTTGGAATTTCAGAAGGTGTATTAATATGCTGACTTTCAGGAACTAGAACAGGGTCTGTTTCTGCAATAGAACGTTTATGTTCAATTATTGGATAACATTTAAATTCATTATAAAAATAATTTAAATATTTCAATACTTCTGGATCATATTATTTATACTTATCACTTAATTCATCTACATAGTAACCAAATAAATTTTTTCCATCACTTGCATATATGTGATGTTTAATTTGTATATCAGGTCCAAACCTACTAAAATCACAAGACCCAGAAGTACCAGGTTGTTCACTTACCGGTGGAAGTGTCGGAGGCTTTTGGTGTGGGAGAGGAGGTTGGTGACTGGGCCATGTGACTGGATTTTTTTTAAATTTTTTGTTTTGGTTAATCGAGTTCATGACCTAATTCATGATACAGCCTTGCTGATCGAATGGTCGAAATCATGATCATGCCAAGATGCAATTGTTCATAAAATTGTAATTTTAGAAAATATTTCAAAAATGGCAAGAATAAGGCAATTAATGATACCACAAAAAATATTAATTTTAGAGCGAAAATCAAAAAAGTATTTTAATACGTCGAATGTCAAAATGATTAAATGTTAAAAAAATATTAGCGATCTGGTTTTTAGCAAAATATAATATTTTTTGGTTGTTTAAACTCCACATTTGTCCTTAGGCAGCCACATTACTCATCCAGTCGAGGTGACTGCAAGTTAAAAAGCCAGTGCTTAAAAAATCAGTGTGTATTACATTTAGAACATAACAGGGATTCAGAAAAAGTGTTTAGTAACATAATTTATCTAAATACAGTGAAATAACAATTGAACAAAGCAGGTTTAATTGCCAGAAAATCTGAAAAAATTTCATTCTTAACGAAAAGAATTAGAAAACCAACACATTAGAGGGTTAAAAAAATTAAAATATGATCAATTAATTATTGGACTGAAGTTGCTCTCTGATGAGTCCAGTTTAACTTATTTCGAACTGACGGAAACAAGCAGATCTGATCATGAAAATGTGACTGACTTAATATCACACTTTTAAAACAATGACATATTCCCCGTACATTACGATACGAAAATATATAATTTTTCGGTGAGACTGGCAAGTTTTCATGTTCAAGGGATCAATTAACCCGAAATAAAACTTGGCCATTAAAAAAATGATACCTGGGCGACTACTTTGGGGGTATTTCAAATTTCAGACTCTTCTGTAATTAGCATTTCAAGATGATAATGCACCTTTTTATATGGCGCTTGTGATACATTTATTCGATTCAAGGTGTTAAAATTACTTATCCATTCTCATGAGCTTCTATAATTTTGTAAGATATAACTTTTTTTACTTTAACTTAAATCCCACAAAGAATATCACAGGATTTCTTCTTTATTAGCCCTGAAAATTGTCCTAATATCAATCCGCTCGAAAATGTTTGGTCTATAAAAGAGGGTGGGGTTTAGAAATTTGTAGCCTACAACTTTGAAAGAACTAGAAAAAAATATTTATGATATTTGGCACAGTGAAATTTCTGAGTTTCATGTTAAAAAACTGTAAAATACTATGCCATTGTGCATTAAAGCTGTAATACCATATAAAGGCGGAATTATCCAATCCAGAATACACATTTTTATTAAATAATCGTTTAGATCTAATAAATAAATAGTTTTATTTTGTACATTAAAATAGCACTTGTTTATTTCATATAAAAAACCATGATAGAATACAAAGTATATGTTTAAAAAGAAAATTTTATGTAGATTTTTATGAAATACTTTGTAAAGTGTAATAAAACGAATTATTAAATCAAAAATGTACATAGGTATCATGTTATGACTTCCGTATTATACAAATATAACAATTTTATTTGTTGCAATCATTAGTTTTTAAATTATTACAAACCCAAAAGGTATGCGTCATTTTTTCTGCAGTGCGGCCTTTTTTTTTTTTTTTTTTGTCGTTTAGTGTATATAAAACTACTGAAAAAATTATTAAAATTAAACTTCCTGCTTTCAAAAAATAAATAAATATTGCATTTTTAAAATATTTTTTTTTTTGTTGCAAAAACATAAAGTAAATAATACATATCTCATAATACACTCATTAATAATTAATGATTGCTCTTTAAAAAAATCATAAATATTTTGTTAAATAACAAAATTAATATAAATAAATCAGTAAAATATATTTTTATGTACTACAAAATTTTAGTGAATATTTTAATTATAATTAAATTTTCAAGCATATATTATGAAAAAAGAAAAATTCTCACGTACAAGCATCTAAAAAATTAGAGAAATGTAAAAAAATACTACTGTTACGTTAATACAATGCTAAAATTCTATTATAAAGACGTTTATAATTTTCAAAATATAAATGAAGAACAAATCTGTATCTTTTAGCTTTATCTCCTCTTATTTCTATGCCAATAAAATCGAGATTTCTTCTCAAAAATGAGAATATGGAAAGAGCATCTATTTTCGGCAGATTATCCGATTGCCTTTTTACAAATCCAAAATCGACATTATACAAATAAAAATATAATAAAAAATAGAAAAGAATTATAAAAGATATAGAATAAGTGCTCCAGTGCTTGACAGTTATAGAGCAATTTCTGATGTTTTTAAAGTTTTAGTCATCAGAAACTATTTTTGGAAATCTTAAGTTAATATATATGGCATGAAAGATTTTCAGAACCGCATATATGTTAAAATATATGCATTTGATTTTTTTAATGAATTTTTATTTTACACCCATTCCACTCACTGTTGCAGTAATTGACACTGCCAGTTTTTCATTTTACCAGTAATTAGCATTCTATGCTGCAGTGTCTGATACTGCTAGTTTTTCATTTTACCAGTTATTCAGTTATCGGCACCCTATGCTTCAGTGTTTGACATACAATGTTAAAATTCTTATATATAAAATATGTGCTTTTATTTTTTTTTTTCTTATTTATTAATTATTTCAGGAAAGATGTCAGTCACTGGAGCACTAGTATAGTTATGAAAAGTTTGTTATTTCTTACAAAAGGTAAAAACTTTAAAAGTAAAGCATAAAATACATATTAAAACAGAGCGATCAGAAAAAGCAATAGGTAAAAGAATGTATGTTAAGTGTAAACATTCACACTTCATGAACTGTGACTTCAACCCAATCACGTAGCATTTTCAGATCACGTGATTTTGTTTTCGTTCTTAGCAATTTTAAAACATTAATTAAAAATTAATTTGCATTAATTTTACGATTTTAATTAAATTTTTGGGATTCACAAGATTGAATTTATCAATTACAATTAAAAGAAAGTGTTTTCCTTCTGAGTGCAACTTACCCATTGTTAAATATTTCTCATTCATAATTTTTTTTTCTGTCCCCCTCGTCCCCTCCCTCCCCCATCCCCTTCTCCTAGTCACTAACGATCAGCAAATAAACGCCTCTCAAAAGCCTTGAGATTTCGAATCTTTCTCCATATGCAACGTAAATGTCAATGTTCTTGTTAAACTTACTTTATTATATTATAGAACCTATAAAGAATTAGAATTGTTCAATATTTCACACTCATGTTTTATTTCATCCCCTTTCCTTCCACCCCATCGCCCCCAAATGATCGGTGATCAAACACCTACAAAAGCCATTTATATTTTAACATTTAAAATAATTATCCCAATGCTAAGATTATAATTTTCTGCAATCATTATAGTGATACACATAATTAAGCACACGACAAATATATTTATTTGATGGGTAGCATTTTTGCTGAATTTTAATAACTGGTTGATTATCATGGGCGTCGGTACATAGGGGCAAGGGGGGGCACTTGCCCCCTCCTGGAAAATTCTAACAAGTAAAAAATTATGAAAATATTAATTGAAGTTTTAAATTATGTCATTAAAATTCAAATGACCAAATAAAATTTATATCACAGAGCCAATTAGATTCAAACCGACCCAACCTGCATTTATAGGTTGTCTCTCTCTAACTTTTCCCTTCAAACATATTTTAAATCGACTTGACAGTAATTTTTTTGGATTAGTTTTGGTTTGGAATAAGCTATCTAATTTCTTATAAGTAAAATGTTTTAGCTTAAATTATATGCATAAAAATTTATTGTGCTAAATACTTACACAGAAGTTTACTTAATCACCTAAGTTATTTTGTATATTACTTTTTCATAATTATTAAAACAGCATATATAAAAAAGTGGAATAAATATTTCTGAAATTAATCACCTCAATCAACCAGTCAACCATTTGAATCGAACTGAATTTTAAAAAATATGCTGAAATTTTGCAATGTTAAGTTTGCCCCCTCCTGAAAAATTTTTTGGCGACGCCACTGTTGATTATAGTATAAACACAGTAATTCTGCATTTTGAATAGACTTATTTTACACCTGTTTTCATAAATCATGTTTGTTTCTGAAAACAGTCTTTCACTATATATGAACACTAATACACATTATTTAGATGGAAGTAATTGTCAGCAAAATTGCTGTAATTAATTGTTTTGCAGAGTATTGTGCAACAGCAGAAACATTTGCTGAAAAAATGTTAGCTTAAAAAATGTAAAGGTGGTTCAGAAAATGAAGACAAAGTTTACAAAAACAGCTTTATTAGTATATCAAAAATTAACATTATGTAAAAATTTAATAACAACAATGAGTAATTAATATTTCAAACATTAACAATGTCAAAAACTTCTCGGGCAAGTGAAAAAAAAATGCCAAACTAAAATGCAATCGTGACCAGCACAGATTATACATTAAACTTAACCACTGTATAGCCTAAAAATGATGTTAACCCTAGGTTAACAAACAGCATACCACCAACATTAAACATTGACGACGTTAACCCTAGGTTAATGAACTACCATTTCAACAAATTATATCATTCAATTAATTTAAGTACATCGACAATAAAACAACATTTTTCCCAAAGCTCTAAACACTTCAACCCATCGATTCAATTAATTATCCAAATTAAATTAAATTAAATGCAACACTTACTCAGAAAAAACATTATAATACTGGAAACATATAGGGGAGAGACGGGACACCTGGAATTATTCTTAAAATAGACATTGATTTTAATTTCTGACTCTTCCACCAGGTGAAGTAACTATAGCCCCATATTTGTTGCTATGTATCATTTTAGTGTTAGAATTTTGTGAATTTATGTAACAAAAAAAAACTATTTTATAACACTAAATGTAAATAATTACTTAATTTTCAAGGCAAGTTTTCAATATCACTCACTGACATTAGCATAATTGCTTTTCATAGTTTATATACCTAATAATATAACTTTTATGAATTAGTAGTTAAATTAAGCCTAAAAGTAGCATATGTCTAAAAATAAGTTTTTTTTTTTTTTTTTAATTATGAAAAGGGAAGGATGGGACAGAGCAGCTCAGTGAGGGATGGGACATCTAAGAACAGAAGGAAGAATAAAGATTCTGATACTCTTTAAATAGAGAATATCAAGAGGCAAATGAATGAATAAATGCAAAAGGAAATGTCCAAAACAAATCCAAAATCATGGAAAATAATTGGTGTGGCACTCACACGACTTTTGCTTACACTTATAACTTTTAGAAATACTTTATTTACCATATAAGTATGAGGAATTAATTTTCATTCCTGAGCAGTTTTCCTGAACATGGTAAAATATACTAAAGAAATTAGATTCACCAAATCAATAAAAAAGAATGATTTTGCTTAATTATTAGCAATCATGTATGTTTTATATAAATTATGTACAAACCACATTGTGTATTTAAATATAGTTCTAAATTAATAAAACAGAAACATATCACTACTTGAAATGCACTTCCAGTATATTTCAGATATAATCCCATTATATTCTAGTTCTTTTGTGTAGCCCTGCAAATGAATGATGAATGACTTACGTACCATAATCTATACAGAACATGCTTTTATGCATATAAAAGAAATATATATTCCTTTAATTTTGTTTTGTGCAGTCTGTAGATGTTAAACTGTACCTACCGTAAATTTCGCTCATAGACATAATGTATTTGAATTCTGTTGGATGTCTTTTGCATGAACCATTTGCTTGATCTAAACAAACAAACAAACAAAAAAATAATAATAATAATGTAGCATCTCTATATGATATACATTTAGAATATGAAGTTCAGATTTTCTGCTAATATTTGTTCTTCAGATATGCTGATAACACACACAGACTAACCACTAAAAACGTTATTTTCATATTCAAGGAACCACAAAACATGTAAATATAACTCAAACTTAATTTCAAATATTTGAACTAAAAAGCAATACTTTCTCTGCTAGAAGAGAAAGTAAAAAATAAAAAAGATGGAACTAATCGAGCATTGGAAAATTTTTATTTCATGTGGTACATTAAATTATAATGTTGGATAAAATAGATGTTATTAATATTTAATTAACCTTACATACATAAATAACCCACTGTCTTTGTCATTTTTCATAGTATTTCCGTATATTATGCATTTATTTCAACTTTAAAAACATGTCCCATCCCTCCCTCATATAAGGGTGGGATAGGACATTTTTATAACTATGTTAATTGGCTTATAAAACAAATATTTTAGTAACTACCGTCAAATTTACATTTTTAAAAAAATGTTAGTGTTTCCAATTGTTTCTCTGAAACTTACAGTGTGGTACCAGTAAAAGTAAATTTGTAAGAAATATTTTTGTCAAAACTATCCCATCCCTCCCTACTCTCCCCTACTGCCGAGAACCGAATCCAAGGAGGGATAGATAACCAAAAACTGTTTTCTTGAAAAATGAAGCAATAGTCTAGCCATCCAGCTGATAAACATCTTTACTACTATTTGAAAACTAGAGTAGACGAACGGTGCGAACATACTACATAAACATGGCTCAGTTTGCTGAAGGGCGTTATATCTTCAGGGATTAATCCAGCAATTTAAAAATGGCACCCCATTTGTGAATTTACAAAATAATTTGTGAGAACATCAAGTAAGTTTGTGAAAATTAAGAGTGCTGCAGAACAATTAACCAAAATGCGCAAAGCAGTTTTTTTTTTTTTTTTTTAAATACATTTAAAAAACAAAATGAAACAGTTGTAATATATATATGGCAGGGTTCGAAACTAGCGTGGGTAAGTCAAGCGTCAATGGCACCTAACAATTTTTTTTAGTTGCCATAATATTCTACTTGGTTGCCATTTTGAAATGATTTGTTTGCTCATAACTGTGCATATATATACATCTAATGATTCACAATGCTTAGAAATAAACAACACACAAATACCTTGCAAATAAGAAAGAAAATTATTAAAAATACAAATTATTTTTTAAACTCTGGACGTCTTATGTATCCCTGCATCATTCCACCATAAATCGATAGCAGGCTGTAGATTAAAGTCTTCTAAACTGGATCCATATAGCTGAATAAATAGTAAATCATCTATGGTAGAAGTTAACAGACTGTGTCTGTTTTTTCTTTTGATTAAGTTAAAATGATTGAATCCCGTTTCACACTCATAAGGGAAGTATGAATGAGTAAAATTCCGATTTAAACAAAACCGAGCTTAAATTAAAGAGCATGGTCGAAAACATACGGTAGCGTACAAATTTGCTGCAACAACCCCTTATGGAGCGAGAAAACGACCCAAAAAGTTTTAGTTGTTTCTGTAAAAACCTACGAAAGAGACTTCTTTAGCAAGACGGTGTGAGACAGTGGTTAGAGTATTCAATTCCAGTGCGAAAGGTCGTGAGATCGAACCCAGGCGACTGCTCGTTTTTTTTTTTTTTTTTTTTTTTTTTTTTAATTATTATTAATATATATAAATGAAATAAAACAAAATATTAAAATAAATGAATAATTTTAGAGAAAATAATTATGAAATTAAAAATAAATATACTCTATACAAAGATATTATTAAGGAATATAGGGTAAAATTATCTCTTTACGGAATATATATATATATATATGCTTAAATTTACAAATTTAGTGTCAAGTTAATAATGACTATGATTAGAAATTAAAAAAATGATCAAAACATAAGCATTTTTCAATTTATAAGCGCAACGTATAAACGAAAATTTATTACAATAACGACTATATAAGTAAAAGTTTTCTTTTTCCGCATGAAAAATAATTCAATTAAAAGCAGGCGATCAGCTTTTGGAGGCGCTTTATGCTTTAGAAGCGTTAGCAAAAAATATGAATTAAGAATTTATATAAAGCAAAAATAAATAAATAATTAAATAAAGGTAATATTTTTCATTGAATTATTAATTTATTTAATTTAGAAAGAAAAATTAAAAGCATTTTTTCGCTTGAAATAAAATGTTTCAATAATTTAATAGAAATACTATTCATTTTTATGTACGAAGAATAACAAAATTAAAAGCAGACGGTCGCCATTTGCTACTAGCGGCTTTGATGTAAAATATTGATAAAAAAAATTAACTGAAACTTTAGGGAAAAAAAAATGTGTAAATAAAATTTATTTTCTCTTAAATTCGTCATTTATATAAATTACAAAGAAAAATGAAAAGAAATTTCAGTTGAAAAAAAAAAAAAGTTTTAATAATTTAATTAAACATTTAAATATATTTTTAATTAAATTTAATAATTATCTTCCTTAATTTTTTCCCCTTTATTTTATTTAAAAAAGTATGCATATAATATATCCGTATATGCATATTTGGGAAGGAAAAAAAAAGGTAAGTGTTCCGTCGGGGCTCGAACGCAGGAGCTACGTAACACGAATCCAAGACCTTGCCACAGCACCACGCTTCTGCGAGCTGAAGTCTTCTTTTTTCGATTTTGATAAAAAGCATCTAAAAGTTTAAGGGTCATTTCTTGCCCCCTGGGGAGTTGTTGCAGCAAATTTGAACACTATCCTATGTTTTCGACCATGCTTTATAATTTAAGCTTGATTTGTTTAAAATCGGAATTTTTCTCATTCGAAATTCTCCCAATCATTTCTCATTCTCATTTTTCTCATCCTTGTCAGCTGTACTCAAGGGAAGAATCATAATGAAATTTTATTACTCTCCTTAAATTAGGAAAGGAAGAAGATGAAATTGATTCAGCCAGCAAACGCTGCCACGCGGACAGACTTGGGATATTTAATTTTTCTTTTGCCCAAAATTTGTAATCTTCAAACTCTTCAATAATTGCCTCTTTGTCAATAGATATTTTATAAGGTAACGCATTGATTAAATCAGTGAATCTCTACTGAAAGAAAGATTTATGACCTTGAGAAAATCAGAGAATAAGTTGAAATACTAAAAACGAAACTTTCGAGATGACATGCCTCATTAAAAATAATGAAATAACAGAAAGTTAGGCGTCAAAAATGACGGCTGAGTGTAAAATCACAGTTGTCAAAATGAAATTTATAGTTGCAAAGTACAACTAACGACCGTGAAATTCAAGCCCTGATATATGGGCGAGTCAAGTTATTTCTTATATGTAAGATAAGAAGGTGTTTACTAAGATATTTACCTTGTCTTCAGTAAATATCCAAATTGAGGATATTTTTATGTGTTCGATGCAGTGAAGCTTATAAAGTTTTTTATTTTGCAGCTATATTGCTGAGAATTGACTTTGTGAAAGTGCCTCAATGCGGCACAAAATTTGTTCTGGATTAACTTCTGATCTTTAACCCTTTGCGGCGCAAGACAATTCGGATCATTTAAATTATACTGCCACCAGAATTCATGAACTAAATTAAACTAAAAGAAATTTTAAATTATAAGGTTAAAAAACCAGCCTTTTTTGCTATGTTATAAACGTAAAGTTTTGCTGAAAAATTTCCGGGATGAATTTTTGCAGCTGGATCTTAAATTTTGCGTCCTCGCAGCGAGGACAGCGCACGTTAAGGGGTTAAACAATTCATAACTTAAATAAACATATAATTTAAGAAAATAAACATAACTCAAGCAGACAAACAACTGAAATAAAAGTGCAAATGTTCACACAGCAACCAGTCCTTATATACACCCAGAAGGATTGTGATAAGTAGCCAATGGCTGAAGCTTATCGGTTCTTCATTCTCATCAGTGGAGACGATAGACACACTGTCTAACGAGACTGTCTCTACATCAGTTCGTCGAAACATCGGCGATATGTGTTTCGAAAAAGTAAACATTCATTCACCAATAATGGAAATAATTTGTCAAGATAAATTTAAATAAGGATATTTCACCCTTTCTAAATAAAAACGTAAGTGTTGCACTTTAATAATAACAGTTACTTTTATGACACTTAAATGAAAATATAAACATTTAATTAAACATTGATATTGATATTTAATCTGCTTACAAATGTAAGCATCTAAAAACGAACTTGAATTTTAATGATACTGTTTAATGTAAAGTTAAGTAATGTGTTACAAGTCTTTGTTTGATTAAACTGGGGGGGGGGGGGGCATAGAAACATTAACTTTATCAACAGAGTCCCCCCACCACGTTGTTTTGTATATTAACATCAATTGCCTGAGATTCACATTAATTTGCATAAATACTTAAACTTATAAAAGTTACCACAACACTATCTTCTGGCTGAGACACAATATATATATATATATATATATTGCACAGTCCTCCAGACACAGTCCATATTCATGTTTTCCTGTTCATGCTACTAATAGAAGTTTATAAAAAATACATTAGTGAAATTCATATAACATTTTTCACATCTCCATTGTAAAACATTTATAACAAAACGTCACATAATAACATTTATGTTAGTAAGATGATAAATAAAATAAAATGATAATATATACAAGGAAATAACATACACATAAAACACTAATCATTCATACGAGCGCTTGTGATTAACCACACATACCAAAATAAATTAAAAAGGAAATTAATTATTTATATATCACAACACAGAAACAATGAAGACTAGAAAAATTTAAATTTCAAAAACACAATCAGAATCAAATGATCCCCAAACCATTATACCTGAACTTCAGAAACATAATTTTTCAAAAATTTATATAAATGGAAAAGATAACATTTTCCAGAAAACTTTAAATTTTCATTTTAAGTATATTTTATTAATAAGTTTGCTAAAATAAGCCTTTGTAAGGGGTTTGGTAAATGGATCAGAGAAATTAAACTTACTTGAAACAAATTTAAGACTGAACTGCCCCTCAAAAAGCCATTCTCTTATAAAAAATTATTTCACGTTAATTTGCTTCCTTAGACCAATTGTTTTCATTTGGTGATTTCGCGAATTCAATTGCACCTTCGTTGTCAGAATAAAGAGTTGGAGGATTATGCATTCCAGGAACTAATCTAAAATGAAAATCATTACAGTCCTCCTAGATATCGAGCCACATTAGTTCCTTGACACACTCGCACTTAGTGATGAACTCGCTTTCCATTGTGGAAAGGCTTACACACTTCTCTTTAAAGGTTCTCCAGGAAATGGACTCTCATCTAAGAAAAAAAATCTGACCACCCACTGAAACATAATCATCGCAAAACCAACATCCGAAAAGGCAAATTTAATTTATACTGCTTGGTATACGAAACATACCCCAATAGTTTAATCAAACCATTCCAATGGGATAAACCTGGGCAATTTTGAAATTGACTCATTATCTTAACAGCTTCAATATCAGACAGTCGAATTAGCAAGAAAAGACAAACATCCTACTATGTTCCTGTAAGGATATCTAGTCATTTCATCAATTTCCTGTTCATTTCTCGGACAGTCTTGTTTTGAGTACTTAATGCCTTTCTCAATTGGGAGGAAAGAAATAGGAACGTGGAATAATTTAAAACACTCATATATTTCGTCAATGAATGAAGATTGAGACAATTGTACATTTCCATCTTCATGTAAGAACTCAACTCCCAAGAGCTTTTTAGTTTTGCCCAAAACCTTTAAAGTCAAACTTTTGTACCAAGAGTTAAACACATTTTTAATTTGACACTGTTTTTTACCAAAAATTATGATATTGTCTACATAAACCAATAAAACGATAAAGTCTTTAAATTTATACGTGCAATTTCACTAATTAAACTTTACAAAACTCTGTTTAACTCATAAAACCATAAACGACTGCTTTGATGAAGGTCATATAGTGTACGGTCAAGTTTATGCACAAGATGTTCCTTGCCTCGAACTACATACCCAGGTAGTTCGTCCATATATATTTAGTCATCTAATGGAGCATATAAATACGCATACTTGACATCACACTAACAAGGGAAGTATGAATTAGTAAAATTGCTATTGAAACCAAACCATACTTAAATTAAAGAGCATTGTCGAAAACATTGGATACCGTACAAATTTGCTGCAACAACTCCCATGGGGGTGAGATATGCCCTCTATTAGTTTTTGTTATTTCTATAAAAGCCAACAAAACACACAGCATAATGAGAACGGATGGTTCAGTGCTAGTGTGCTTGACTTCGGATACGGAGGTCGTGAGATCGAGTCCCCGTAAGGGCGTTTCGTATTTTATTTTTTTATTTCAAATGAAATATTTATTTTTGACATTTTTAATTAAATTAAATCATTATTTAAAGAGAGAAGTTTTTTTTTTTTTTCAAAGCGGACAATTTAATATTTTTTTTTTTTTTTAACCAATTTATTTGTTTATTTATTAAATTTAATGAAATTAATAATTTAACGGGACATACTTTTGTATTATAATTAGGTAAGATGTTGTTAATGATTACATTCAGATAAAATTTTGTTAATGATTCTTTTATATAAAGTATTAATTACTATTTTTTAACGACGACATTAATAGCAGGAGTTAATTGTCTGCTCTCAGTTGTATTATTTATTCAGGCAATTTTTTGCATGAAAAATCCGGAATTATGAACAGCTGTTGCTTAACTATTCGACGTCGCATTTAACTTTTATTTCAGATATTTCATTAAACAACTGTCAAATCTCATGGTGTCGGAAGAACTGACAATAATATTGAAGAGAATGACAAATTTTCTCAAAATGATTTTACTAATTTATAATTAATTAACATCTAAAAAAATTCAAAATCTGGGTAAATATGAATTTTACAAATCAAGTAATTTCGACGAAAAGCCAAATATTTGACAAAATGTTCGTGATGAACAATAATTGACGGTGAATAAAATTGAAATTCAAATAATTGTGATCAATCTTTTTATATTTCTTGTTCTAATTGTGAAAAATACTTATGGTTTCATGATTTTTCTACTTTTAATCATAATTGTTATAAATTAGAAACTATATTTGTAGCTAAACATGGTTTTCTTTTTTATAAATAAAAAATAAATAAATAAATGCATTTTTTAAATTCTTTCTCAATACTTTATTAACTGGAATACTAAAAAAAAAATCTTCTTAATCTTATAAATATTTTCTCTTAAATTAATAATTTAATTTAATTAAAAACGTATAGAAAAAAAATGAAAAAATTACAAAACGCCCTTGTGGGACTCGATCTCAGGACCTACGTATCCGAAGTCAAGCACGCTAGCACTGCACCATCCGTTCACACATCGATGTGTGTTTTGTTGGCTTTTATAGAAATAACTAAAGCTAGAGGGCATATCTCACCCCCATGGGAGTTGTTGCAGCAAATTTGTACGGTACCCAATGTTTATGACCATGCTCTTTAATTTAAGCTTGGTTTGGTTTCAATAGCAATTTTACTGATTCATACTTCCCTTGTAAGTATTATACCAATTTAAATTAGACACTAAAAGTGAAAAGAAAAAACAGACAACAGAAAAGTTTACAATGGGGAAGAAAGTTTCATCATACGTATCGCCTTTAATTTGGCAAAAATCCTGGGCCACGAGCCTCACTTTGAAACGAGCTATGCTACCATGTTTGTCTCTTTTTAAAGCGAAAACCCAGCAATTTCTTAAAGGGGTTTTATCTTCTGGTAGTTCAACCAGGTGCCAAACTTTACGATATTGCATGTTCTCCATCTCCTTATCCATTGTAGCTTTCCATTTCAAATGCTGATCTGACTTTACTGCCTGATTAAAGGTTTTTTAAACTACTAAATCTAGTCATGTTGATTTATTTTTACATTTATTTTTCCGTTTAAATTTAACTAGCTGAGTCGAAGGTGTAATATCTTGATTCACCATCCCTTCCAACAAATAACTTCCTGAAAAATCAAAAATCTCAGGTACAAAAACTATATTATGAGTATTACAATAATTCTGGACATCATTTAAGGACCTTAACCTTGTATCGAAATTCTCATGATAATAATAAACATCAACATGGTTGCTGGTAGGTCTAGATACAGGTGCAGCAACTATATATTTTAATCTTAATCAAAACTTTTATTTTTATGTAACAGCAGCAATAGTACAACTAAACTTTGAACTCTAATAGAACTGAACTGAAAAAAAGGTAGTGTTGTGTTCGGCGTCGGTACTTGTATCGCTCGTGTCACACGAGCTTGTCAGCGTGTAACTCTCATCTTTATTATTTTTCTTACTTAATTAAATATGGTTTTAGTAAATCAACTTTATACATTCTCTTTTATTGAACATGCTACACTATCCTGCCGTAACTGGTGACCTTTGGACTTGTTTAATAAGTTGTTTTGCTTCGCCGCGTGCACTGGGCATGTGGTGGTGTTAAGCCTAATCAGTTATCTTCCGTTCCTGCATATTACATTTATTTTTGTGCTCAAAGTATCTCTTTACGTACTTTTTATGATGCCTCATGAAGATCAACAGCAAGTAGCGAAAATCGCTCTTCGTATTCCACCATTTTGGAAAGCTAACGTTCGTTTGTGGATTGCACAGTGCGACAACGCTTTTACGTACAGTGGAATAACCAGCGATGAAACAAAATTTTCTGCTCTCGTCGCTAACATCGATGCCGAAACCTTGTCACACGTGTCCGATATTGTGTTAAACCCTCCGGACACTGACAAATATAAAAAACTGTCTGAAAGGCTGATATCGGAATTTGAGGATTCTGAGCACCAGAAAATAAAGAAGCTGCTTACTGACCTTCAACTGGGTGATGAACGTCCAAGTCATCTCCTGCGGAAAATGAAAGAACTCTCTGGGAACCTGCTGAATGATGACTTTCTACAAAATTTATGGATGCAAAGAATGCCAGCTCACATTCAAACAGTTTTATCTGCTTCATCCGAAAAACTTGATCAGCTTGCAGTTATAGCTGATAAGGTTGCTGAAGTTGTACAACCTAGTGCCATTTGTGCCACTTCTGGAACGCCTCTTGATACCACCAAAGTTACAACCGACACCCTTGCCCGCCAGATTGAAGAGCTTACACGCCAAGTTGCTGAACTTACCCACAATCGTTCCAGGACTCCCAGATTCCGCAATCGATCCAAATCACGCTCCAGGAAAAATAGCTCCAGTGATATATGTTTTTACCATACCAGGTTTGGGGATAAGGCACGTAAATGTGCTCAGCCTTGCAGCTATGAGAAACAAAAAAACATGTCACTCCCGTCATAGCTGGGATGACGGAGGTATCTAAAAAGCCCAGTCGATTATTCCTTCATGACCGAAAGACTGGCCAAAAGTTTTTATTTAATTCTGGTAGTGAAATTTCAGTGCTGCCTCCTCCTCATCATCACAAAAACAAGTCATGTGAAACTTTTTCCCTTTTCGCTGCCAATAACACTGAAATTCCAGCCTATGGATTTGTGCACCGACAATTAGACTTGGGTCTCCGGAAACCTTTCCCATGGACATTTGTGATTGCTGATGTGACTTCTCCTATCATCGGCGCAGACTTTTTGCAACATTTTAATCTTCTGGTTGATTTAAAAAGAAAATGTCTTATAAATCCTGAGACTTCATTGTTTACTTATGGCAACATTGCCCGTAAAAAGCAACCCTCTGTTGTGACTGTTTCTATTAATTCAGATTACGATTCTCTGCTTTCTGAGTTTCCAGATATCACAAATCCTACTCTAATTAAGCAAACTACACCTCATGATACAGTGCATCATATCTTAACTCGTGGGCCTCCTGTGACAGCAAAACCAAGGCGACTTCATCCTAAACTATATGAAGCAGTGAAAGCTGAATTTGAATTTCTTCTCAATCAAGGAATAATTCGTCCATCCAAAAGCCCATGGAGCTCACCGCTGCATGTTGTTCCTAAGCAGGACTCTACAGTACGTCCAGTTGGAGATTATCGTAAGCTGAACTCTGTCACTGAATTCGACAGCTACCCCATTCCTTACCTACAGGACTTTGCGCATTCACTCTACGGTAAGACTATCTTCTCGAAAGTAGACATCTTTAAAGCATTTCATCAAATTCCTATTGCTGAAAGTGACATTCCTAAAACAGCAGTGACAACCCCATGGGGCCTCTATGAGTATACTCATCTATGTTTTGGGTTAGTGAATGCTCCGCAAACATTCATGCGCTTTATGCATGAGGTTTTAAAAGGTCTCCCATTTTTCTATGCATATCATGATATACTGTGTTTTTCATCTGATGCTACTGAACATAAGAGGCATTTACGTGCTATATTTCAACGGTTAAGTGCTTATGGCCTCAAACTGAATGTATCAAAATGCATATTTGGGGTCACCAATCTTGAGTTCCTTGGCCACCTCATTAGCCCAAAAGGTGTAAAACCTTTACAAAACAAAGTTGAAGCGGTTCTTAATTTTAAGTTACCTGAGACAATTGGTAACTTGCGTAAGTTTCTAGGGTTATTGAATTTTTATCGTAGGTTTTTACCTCATGCAGCAGACAACCAGGCCACATTAAATGAGTTTTTAAAAGGATGTTCTGGGAAGAAAAATTCTAAGAAGCCAATTGTTTGGACCCCTTTAGCAACTGAGGCTTTTGACAAATGTAAAAAAGCATTGGCTAATGCCACATTACTTGCCCATCCTTCCCCAACTGCCCCACTTGCATTGCATGTTGATGCGTCTGATTATGCAATTGGTGGTGCTTTACATCAAGTGGTAGATTCTGAGCTGCAGCCCTTAGGATTTTTCTCCAGGAAGCTCAGCACAGCTGAAACACGATATAGTGCTTATGACCGGGAACTCCTTGCTGCTTACGCATCCATTCGCCACTTTAGACATATGTTGGAGGCTAGAGAGTTTGTCATTTACACTGACCATAAACCTCTAACGTATGCTTTTTGCCAAAAAAATGATAAGTGTTCCCCTCGTCAAATAAGGCACTTAGATTTCATTTCACAATTCACTACCAACATACAACACATACCAGGGCCACAGAATATTGCTGCTGATGTTATGTCCCGTATAGCTGCTATAACTATTCCCAATCCTATTGATTATTCTGCTATTGCTGCAGCTCAGGAACAGGATGATGAGTTGAGGTCCTTACTTTCATCAAACACATCTCTACAGCTTAAAAAAATTACTCTCCCAGAGGCAAACATTGATTTGGTTTGTGATATATCGACTGGCAATGTCCGTCCCTATATCCCAAACCAATATCGCCAGGATGTTTTTGCTTCACTACACAACATGGCTCATCCTGGTATTCGAAGAACACAACACATGATTAAATCACGGTTTGTCTGGCCTAAGATGTTAGCAGACATAGCTAAATGGACCAGATGTTGCATTCCATGTCAAAGGGCTAAGGTTCACAGGCACACCAAAGCACCCTTTGCAACTTTTCAAGAGCCTTCTCATAGATTTGCTCATGTCCATTTAGATCTTGTAGGTCCTCTTCCTCCCTCAAATGGTTACTCTTACTGTTTAACTATGATTGACAGATTCTCTCGGTGGCCAGAGGCTCAACCACTCAAAGATATCTCAGCTGAATCTGTTGCAGAAGCATTTTTCACATGTTGGGTCTCTCGTTATGGAGTGCCCACTATTGTAACAACTGACCAAGGACGCCAGTTTGAGGCTTCCCTTTTTCGCTCTCTTACAACTCTCTTGGGTGTACGGAGATCTCGAACGACAAGCTACCACCCCCAGGCAAATGGGTTAATTGAAGAATTGCATCGACCCCTTAAGACAGCTATTAAGTGTCATGCCACTGAGCGGTGGACTGAAGTTCTGCCATTAATCCTTCTTGGTTTTCGTGTCGCCTTAAAAGAAGATTTAGGTTGTACACCTGCTGATTTAGTTTTTGGTGCTACACTTAGACTGCCTGGTGAATTCCTAGAATTTAAACAGCATTCTGTTGATCCTACAGATTTTGTCAGCAAGTTACGTGGGCATATGCAGACACTTCGTCCCATACCACCCAAGTGCCACGGGGAAAGTAAAACTTTTGTACACAAGGATTTAGCAGCAGCCACTCATGTGTTCCTTCGTCAAGATATGGTGAGACGCCCACTTCAACCACCTTATGATGGGCCTTTTTCAGTTGTTCGCAGAACAGACAAGGTCTTTCATCTGGACATAAATGGCAAAATTATACCCGTATCTATTGACCGGGTGAAACCAGCATATATTCTGGATGCACACAAACAAATTATCTTGCCAGCAGGATCATCTAGACCCCTACAGGACAAGAAACTGCACCCCTTTCCTACTACATCAGATCCTCCATCTGAAAAAAACCTGTCTGATACTGTCTCACCACCTCCAACAGTAAGATTGCAACCAAAGATCACACGTTCTGGACGACATGTTCACTTCCCTGCAAGGTATCGTTGACACTGGGAGGGGAGTATGCAGCAACTATATATTTTAATCTTAATCAAAACTTTTATTTTTATGTAACAGCAGCAATAGTACAACTAAACTTTGAACTCTAATAGAACTGAACTGAAAAAAAGGTAGTGTTGTGTTCGGCGTCGGTACTTGTATCGCTCATGTCGCACGAGCTTGTCAGCGTGTAACTCTCATCTTTATTATTTTTCTTACTTAATTAAATATGGTTTTAGTAAATCAACTTTATACATTCTCTTTTATTGAACATGCTACACTATCCTGCCGTACAGGCTTACGTTTCCACACAATTTTAGTCTGAGTTTCAACAGGGGTAAAACGACAGGTTCGTCCTCGTCAACTTCTTCAGGCTTGTTCTGCAAGACTATATCTACAGGACCAGAAGAAGCACAATCAACTGGATTGTCTGTGAACAAGTCTAACTCAGAAGATGGGGAGCCCAGCACCGCTCCACTGTCCTTAACATAAAGAGAATTACCATGGAACAGTTGAAGATACATTAAATAATTTCAATAATCTTCTTCTTCTGATCCAACCAAACACGATATCCTTTTGTCCTTAAAGCATACCCTATAAGTACACCTTTCTTAGCCTTAGATGATAATATGTGCTGACGCTTTTGCCTAGGAACACCAACATATGTAATTAAACCAAAAGGTTTAAATATCTTACGGAAGGCTTATGTCCAGTATAAAGTTCAAACGGGGTCTTTTTCTCTCCAATGTGAATCAGTCTATTTCATTTATAAGCAAAATATATAATAGCTGCTGACCAAAAACTGAGGGGCGGCCGACTATCCACAAGCATTGCTCTTACACAGTTTAATGCAGTTTGGTTAATGCATTCACAAGCGCTATTTTGTTCTGGAGAGTAAATGTTTGTTAACTCATGAACGATACCATTTTTATCACAAAAGTCCTTAAAACTATCGTTCACAAACTTGAATCATTATCGGTTCTCAAACATTTTAACTTTCTTCCCACCAACTGCCTTTCAGCACGAGCAATATGTCTCTCAAAAGCAGAAAAAACTTGAGATTTATCAACAAGTGGATATATGGCTGTCCTTTTAGAAAACATATCAATTATAAAAAGAAAATAATTTTGCCCATAGTGTCCTTTTATTTTTGTTGGTCCCCAACATCCGTGAAAATTCTTTCTAAAGGTTCTTTACACTGAGAATTAACATTAGATTTAAAAGAAATTCTTTTCTGTTTACCAAAACGGCAAGGTTCCCAAAAAAAATTAGAATGTTTCAACTTAGGTAACTTTAACACCATTTACTAGTGTGAATAATCAATTCAGGACTTATGTGCCCAAAATGTGCATGCCATGATTCAACACTATTTTTATTTACATCAAAAACGTTAATAGCTGAAACTTGCCCCCCATTCTGGTTTAAAACCTTAGGATATACATTATAACTTCCATTATTTAACTTTGCAGAAAAGATTTTCTTATTGTCAGTGCCGATCGCATTTATCCTCCCCCTCTTTGCCACAAAAACGAGCCCCATTAACATCCATTTTAGGACCAGATATTAAATTTTTACGTAATCTAGAAGAGGAGCGTACATCTTTTAAAATACATGAATTATTTTCAAATTTTAAACTTACAGACCCTCCACCTTCAACAGGGATATTAATGCCATCAACAGCAACATTCTAATTTTTACCCTCAACAGGAGTATACTCTTGAAAATATTCCAAATTTCAACAAAAATGATGAGACACTGCTGTGTCAAAAACCTGACAGCTATCATCATCAGAATTGCTTAAGTTAGCTTGAGCAATAAAATAAGATTTTGGGTGACCATTTTTAAACTTGTTATGGTTGTTGACCTTAGTTCTTTTCACCTTTGAAGAAGATTTAGTTTTAGAAAAACTTTCAGTTGAAACATTAAGAGTCTCTAGAGTTATTTTGATTAAAAAGTTTTACATAGCAATTTTTACATGTGTGCCCTTTCCGGCCACACCTGAAACGTATAATAGGTTTCTGAAAGTTCTTATCACTGTACGAAATGTTATGTCCTTCATAACGTCCGCCTTTGTTGGAATCTCTCAGCTGTAGTCGGGATTCTTCAGCAGTCATATCCAAAAAAGATCTCCTTAAATTCGAAGTTTTCCTTCCATCTCAAAACATACTGAGTCGCGGCTTCGAACCTGTCCAGTAAATTCTGCAGAAAATGGTAGCATAAGTAGATATCTTGCATTGGCTGGTCTATTTCCCTCAATTGGTCTCATATCCTGGATGTATATAAATTGGACTGTCCAGGTCTCATACTACAGTTTAATAGCTCATTTACCAACATCCTGTGGTGCGCCCGGGAATCACTGATGAAGTTCTCCTTCAGTATTTTCCATGCCTGGACTGGACATGAACAGTCATCAATTAAACTTCGATATTCAGGAGAAACATTTAAATAAATTGTTGAGAGCCAACCTTGACCTTGCCTTAAAGTCACTGATATGTCCTTTACTGCTCATCCACTCCACCCCCCCTTTTCATCAGCCTCTGATAGTATTTCTGAACCTGTCATCCCATGTCCCCCTGTTCTGAACCTGTCCCCCCCCCTCCTTCACTGACCATCCCATGCATTTTTCTTAATACAAACCATAATCTTTCTTCCAGGTTGCATAATTAGTTGCATTCAATTTCTCAATCCCAGGCAAAATATTAACAGCCATATTGAGAGAAAGAAAAACGGAAAAAAAACCTGAACTTAAAAAAAACTAACAGGCTGCTGTATCAGCATAAGTGCCCATAACCAAATGTCAGCAAAATTGCTGTGATTAATTGTTTTGCAGAGCCCAGTAGCAGAATTTTTTCTGTCAATCTGCGACAACTATTTACGCATTAGAAAATAATCTGCAGCATAATTTCACAGTGAGTTACGGGGAAAAAAAGTTACCGAATTCAGTAAGCATATTTTTATCACAAGTTTGCATTTATCTAATGTTATTAATTTGTTAGATATGTAAAAGCATTGTAGTTATAGCATATTAATTACATATAGCTAGGTAAAGAGTTGGCATTAGCAATTATCTTTCATATTGTATAAGAACTACTATTTTGTTCATAGTGACTCTAGTAAAAAATACTTGTAGGAGACTCTAAACACTGAAATTAATGCAACTTTCTAAAATTTTCTGGTTCCTGTGTAACCAGATGGAGGGACATTAAGACGTATAAACTTTCTTTTATCAACAATTACAGTTTGTTCGTCATTACCATCTGTACATCTTAATTGCATTTTGCTCACCTTCTCAATGTCCGAGCCCCAACTTTCACAGAAAACTTGTAATACTGGAATTAAAACTGCGTATTTAAATAACTTAATAAGTACATGTATTTTCTTGATAGCTCAATAAAAGACTTTCGTAATAAAACCTGTGATCCTTTCAGATCTAATTTCTTCTTCTATAGTGCTAGTGATTCATTTATAAAAACACTGGTATTCAAACAAAAATGTGTCAAGATCATCAAATTTTGAAATCGATACAAAATCTAGTATATATTCAAAGATTCAATAACAAAAATTGCATGAGTAGTGAGTCATATTGAACAATTCTACCTCTAAATAGGTTCTGCATTTTAATGAAGCAAATTTAAACAGAATATTGACAGTTATGCTGCATATAGAGAAAGAATGGAAATCTCAACACTTCTGCAGGGAGTTTCATTACCGATCGGTAGCAAATATGATAAAGGAAGGGTAGGGGGGGGGGAGGCAAAAAATTATATGAATGGGAGATATTGAACAATTCTATTTTTTTATAGGTTTCAGAATCTAATTTCATGAGTAATGATAGGGATTTTTCAGGTCTGGAGGGCGTAAAATAGCATTCAAAATGTAAAATTTTTGTCTTGATTTCGAACTTCATGAAATTAAAATAAATCACTTTATTTAAAGGTATTTTTGCTGAAACTTAATTTTCTATTAGAGTCGAACTGCAGAAAATTAAGCTGTTACCATTTTCTTTATACAGAGTGTCCTAAAAGTTCCAGTACTGATGCTGATGTATTTTTTATTTACAAAACAGCAAACCTTAAAACGATTATTTTTATGCTAATGATAAAAGGCACATTTAAAATAACGGAGGAAAAAATACAGAACTTACATTTATAATAAATGTTCAAAATGTCCACCCTTTTCTAGGAGGCAATGGCAAAGCTGAACTCATTTGCGCATGTGTTTAGAAACGCATTTTAACATGCTGGGAGTGATTTCTTGTAGAGAAACCTGTACACACCTGCACAGAACCTGTATTACGAAATTGTCGAACGAGCTGATATAGCATATTTCTACTTGGTATTACATCATCTGGACATTTATATCGCCAAACATCTTTGCATCTTTCATACGATTTACATTCAAAATAAGCTTCATACAGCGTAATTCTCTGAATGCGGGATAAACTCATTTCACTATGAAGAACAAAATAACATAAAACTTTATTCTCACATAACTTGAGGGAGAAAAGAAACAAACGATGAAAATTAAAGAATTGATGCAATAATAAGCAGACGATAAAATTAATATTTTAAAAAAATCATGGACACAATGAGTTCTTTAAGTTGGAGAACTGGAACTTTTAGGACACACTGTATTATTTCGAATCAGTGCTTACATAATTATTTTATTTTATTTATTTATTTTTCAAATTGATATTTTTATGTATTAATTCAGTATTATTAAAGTTTTTTTTTTTTTTTTTTTTTTTTTTTTAATTAGTCTACTTTTATTTGCTTTGATGAAATTTGAGTTGCGTTGTTTAAAGAAAAAAAATTATATGCGATTTATTTATATAAAAACAATATAATTTTTATTTTGAGAATTTGGAAGGAGAGGTATGGATAAAAAAAATCAATTAAATTTGTTGTATTCATTACCAGCAAGATACGCCCGCTTTGCTGGCCGCTATATTTAAATGAATCTCAAAAACATTGAATTACATTGGTTCCAAACATTACAATAAATAAATAAAATGTTTTCCAATACACAATGCAAAAGTGTTTTAAATACAAAAATAATTTCTAATAAAAAATACAATTAAAAAAATAATACAAATAAAATAAATGACAATAATTAAAAAAAAATAATAATAATTTTAATTTTAATCCTTTCTACAATATCAATATATTTTCTAGTAAATACAATAAATAATAATAATAATACTTCCCTTCCAATGGAATTAATTAAATAAATTACTAAAAAATCGTATAACAGCCGTTGCTGGCACAGATAAATAACAGCCGGCACAGATAATTGAAATGAATGTAAAAATGTAAGAAAAATCTGTGAATAGAATTGAAAAAAAAAAAAAAAAAAATCAAATTCGAAAATCGAAAAAAATTTCAATGACGTGCACCCCGGAAGGGTTCAAGGTAGCCGTTTGTAGATCTGCAGTCAGTAGTCTGAGCTCCAGAGCAAAGAGACAGTCGCTTCTCTTTATGTACACAAATAAAGAAAAATACGTACAACTATGTGTGTGTGTATTCAGAAAATTATCAGCAGTATGTACATAGATTTAAAAAAAAAATTAATAATAAAATAAAGCACTAGATGAAATTTATATTTGTTTGTAACTTGAAATAATTAATGACATTTAATAAATGTGTAAATACTGTTATTTAAGTAACGCCCATGCTATTGTGATACATGCACATGGACGTCATTATGTCTGCTTAAATTTATTTTGAGAAAGGATATTCCTCTTCTTTGCATATATCTCAGACAGGACCCGATTAACTTCATGTGAGTCCCGGGACACGCTACTTTCGTGGGCCCCTCGCACTTTGCAACAAACAGCAAAAGTGCATACAAAACTGTATTTCGGACTAACATGACAGATTTTTGCTTTTTATAATACTACTTTTTGTTATTTTTAGTAGCAAGAAAGGCAAAAGGGCATTTTCAGGACCAGTTTTAGTACAGCTCCTATAATACAGGCTGACGCATGAACGGCCATTTTTACGCTTCAGAAAAACCAGAACTGAAACGTGTTACTAGCTTGGCGTCATTATCGTTGTTACGGCGCAATTATTTGACTGGTTTAAAAAATGTCGATTGAATTTCGGGATCACAATTAAGAAGGTAAAATTTAACATTCCTGTGTTAGAGCACTTTTTCTAATAGAGTTTAAGAAATATAAGAATGTTAATCAGCGATTAATGGAGAATCATGTTTTATTATTATTATTATTCTGTTCTACTAAATTTGAGATTTTTTTAGAAGAAACAATGTGTAAAAAAAAAAGGATAAAGGAAATAATAAAGAATTAAAGGGAAAAAAAATTACAACTGAAGAACAAATGAAAACGTTTCCATTTACTCGATTTAAACAGTTTAAAGGTAATTTTTGATTAATAAACATCCCCGTAAAAATATTACATCACTATATATATATATTTATTTTTTAATGTTATTCGAAAAAATATATCAAAGTTTCAATAGGTTCACAAAAATATCAAAGTTTCAATAGGCTTTTGAAATAACAAATAATTTACGCATCTGATCCCATTTTCGATTCATGAAATAATTTTATGCCATTTATTATTATGCATACCATCATTAAAAATAAATAATAATTAAATTATTATAGTAAGGAATTGCGTTTTTTTAAATACTTAATATTTTTGTCATTGACTGGTATTTAATATGTCATTTTATTTTATTTTAATTATGAGTTACTGTATATTTTACTCCCACATAAAAAACTTCCTTAATTAAAAGCTAGAATATTGTGGCTATCATAAAACTTTCTTCTGTATCATTCTATAAATCAGATTATATTGTACTATCATCACTCTATAAATCTCAATAATAGTGCCATTTACTGTTTAGCATCTACAAAAGTCAATCATAGCTTCTCGCAATAAAGATTTTGGAGTTTGATGCAATTTTAATCAACAGATGCTTAGATATAGCCATGTGGGAAATCATACAACGTGAGTAAAAGCACCGCCATCTGTCGGCCGATTACACCCAAATGAAGCCAGCATTCGTTTTTATAATGGCTATCTCACATATCAGGTTAAATGAATTTATATGCTATAGATATTGAGATTTACCCTTCCTACTGTCCGAGTAAATTGTAGCACAGCAATGCTACCTGTCGGTCGATATACACCCAAGTTTAAACAGCGTAGTGCTTTAAAATGGTCCTCTTACATACTAAGTTTCGTGCATGGAGAATATCTGGGTACATAACATCAACATCATTTACCCTTCTTGTTCATGGGGAAAATTGCTACATAGCAGCGCTACGTATAGGTTGATTTGTACCTAAATTGAGCAAGCATGTTTCATAACGACTCTCTAGCATGTTAAGTTTTTTTCAGTTATACACTATATAAGCTGAGATAGAACTTTCTCTTAAATGGAAGAAATTGCAATATAACAAAGGCAACTGTAAGGCGATTTGCACCAAAAGTTGATAGGCACTAATTTTATGTCAAGATGCAACTGTATATAAATATATGTGAAATTCTGATAATACATATATACACACATACAGGGAAATTTGCATAAGAGACCACCTACCATACAATGAAAAATTAGCCTTTAAGAAAGGTGGCCTTTTAATAGAGGTTGACAAATTCTTAATTCATGTAACAGATTATATAAAATAAAAGATTTTAATTATGCAAACTTTAATAGAGGTATTAAATCCTATAGAAAAAACTCGTGACTGAGAAAAACTGGCCCTAAATAGAGGTGGTCCATGAATAGAGGTGGGCTTTTAGAGAGATATAGTACTATATATACACCCTGTGACAAAAAGATAGGTACAAAGGGTTTTTCTTTAATTTTTCATAAAATAACATTATCTAAATTGTGCTTATCATTTATTATTATCATAAAATAACACTATTCCCGGACTAATTTTTGTTTTAAGACTAATTTAGAAAAAATTTAAGACTAAATTTTTTCTAATTTAAGACTACACACCGCGACAAAAAGATTAGGAACAAAGGCTTTTTTTTTTTTTTTTTTAATATGATTATTTTGAATATGAATATTTTGAAAGTGATTCAAATATTTAATATGTTTTTGATATGATAATATTTTGTTATGATAATAAATGATCAGCACAATTTAGATAATGTTATTTTATGAAAAATTAAAAAAATCCCTTTGTTCCTATCTTTTTGTCGCGGAGTGTAGTCTTAAATTAGAAAAATTTTAGTCTTAAAACTTTTCTTAATTAGTCTTAAAACAAAAATTAGTCCGGGAATAGTGTTATTTTATGAAAATAATAAATGAAAAGCACAATTCAAATAATGTTATTTTATGAAAAATCAAAGAAAAACCCTTTGTACCTATCTTTTTGTCGCGGGGTGTATATATTTTATAACCTATGTTACGCAAAAAAAAAAAAATCAAAAGCGATAACACTGGATAAACGAGAGACTTTCTTTATTTTTAATTTTAATACACATTTTTTTTTTTTTTAATGTATATATATGTATATAAACATAGCTTAGCAAACGTAGTTGAGGACCAAACTTTCAAACCGTGTTTTCTTCTTCAAGAAAATAAAAAAGAGTTAGTGATTTTTCTTTGAACCTAACATAAAATCCGTATGTCTACATATCTTCCTAGATATGTCTACATATTAATATATATATATATATATATATATATATCACATTAATTGAAGAACATAGTTCATATTGTATTTATGAATTAAATTAAGGATAGACAAAATATTTGGTATCTGTAGAGGCAGTTTTAAAAAAAAGAAAAAGAAAAAAATAATTGAATAACATAGTTATATTGGATTTATAAATTAAAGATAAACAAAATATAGCATAAATGAAAAGAAACTAAAGAAAATAATTTTAAATGTGTGTGTTGGTATTAGGATTAAAGCCAAATGACTACCCGAGGGTCCTAGGCCTCAGGGAAAGGGTCAACCGTGGGGGTCTTTCTAAGGGGTCCTAATCTACATTTATGCAAGTTTTGGAGAGAAAACCAGGGAAAATTCCGAATGGCTACCCCAACGAGCGCGACCTGGGATTGAACCCGCTAACTCACGACTATCAGCTTCGACGACAGAACCTCTCGACCGCTTGTGAGTAACAAACGCTATGCTGTTTAATATTATTACTATATTACCCACTATTCTTTCAATCTGCGCATTGAAATTTTCAGTATTTAAAATAATAATAATAATAATAATAATAGTAATATGTCATATGGTCAAGAGAATATATATATATGTTATCACTAAAAAAATATACTGGCTACTTGGTATTTTTCAAGTTATTGTGAACTCAGATAGATATTCATATATATATATATATTTGTATGTGTATATGAATTAGATTATACACAGCCTACTATTTAAAGAGTTAAAAACTTTATTAATTCTTTATTTTTATTTTCTAAAAATATAGATAACTGAAATCATAAAATATTCACAAAATTCAGCTATCATTGATGCAAAGAATAATAATAAACAATATTCTTAAAAAAAAAAAAAAAAAAAAAAAAAATACATACCAAAAAGAAAAAATATGAAAAATATAAGGTTTTAAGATTTTAAATACATAACTTTGTGCTTGTATTTTTTTTTTTTAATTCAAAATTGTTAAGGATTTAACAGGGAAAAAAATCAGTTCGCGTTTGGCGTTGTTTATAGATTAGTTAACATTGGCGAACACAGACAAATATTTCGCCAACAACCCTAGTAAATTTCATAACCAAACGATTCTTTTTAAATCTATTTTCTCATTTTTGCTTCATTAGCTGGAAACTTAAAGAATCAAAATTTGTCACGAGAATGATTTGTGCAACTGACGGCTGCACAATCGCCCATATTTCACATAAAGAATTATCTGAAAATACGTTTAAAAGCAATCACGCGCAATTCACACTCTACAGGAGAATGTAGTTATGGTAATCTTTGAGCGTAAGAATGGCGGATGCGTCAGCTCTCTATATAGGAGTCTTAAGTTTTAGGGCCCTTTCTACTCAGGGCCCGGGGCACGCGCCCCTACATTAATCAGTCCCTGACCTCAGATGTCCCCCCCCCCTCAATAGTTTGAAGCCAGGCACGCCTAGGACAAAGTGATGCATAAATTTTAATACAGACTTAAAAATTTACCCTTTTTGAGTAATAGAAAGTTTATTATTATGTATTTTCCTTATTTAGAAGTTGTTTGAGATGAGAAGTCACTTTATTCATATTTCAAAACTACTCAGATATTACGTTAGGTGTTAGGAGAATACACACAAGAAGAAGTAATGAGGAAAACGCACAGATGCATTAAGATAAATTATAGGGGAAAATATAAACACAGCGACTGCACACAGCACACCCTGTATATTAGAGTGACCCTATTTTTTTCATTGAATTTAGGGACAAATATGGCGGTGACCTCGAATTTCGTGGGCAAAAAATAAATAAATAATTAAATCATCTTAAATTGTAAAATTTTAGTAATTTTTATGGATGAAGCACCTAAAAAAACTTATTTCGGCTTATTTATTATGCATATAATAAATTGTTATAATAAAACATTAATAACTTTATAACCGGCGTTCCCAAATATGCTGTAATTTTTTGGGGACGAAGGTAGTTTTCGAGGACTGTCCTGGAGATTCGAGGACGTATGGTCTGCCTTTTGTATATCTATCCAATCAGTGAAGTCGATCGTTAAAATAATCGAATTTTTAGTAATCGAAAATAACAAATTTGCGATAATGATGTGACTATCGTAATCGTAAGTGTGTTAGCTGATCGCAAATTCCAGCATTTGAGATCTACGATTGCGGTAGCTGCAAGTGTTTCAACTGTATGCTTTCCTAATAAAATAATTTTTAACTGGTAAAAGGTAGAGCTGTGTCTGTGTGTAGTCGCTGGTATCTGTTTGTTTTTGTTTACAAAAATCTGATCACGCATGTCATGTTGTAGGCTGATTTGTAGGTAACAATCTCTTTTAGTAGCTTAAACTTAAGAAAAGTCAATTTTTTTTTCTTTATGTTCACATTTTAAAATATTTTTCATTCTAAAGAATGTTACTCGATACTTTTATCATAATTTATTGTTTATCGGTGTGGTAGGATTTAGACAGGGTGACATTGTCATTGTCAAAGGAATTGTCACTTGCAGGAAGATATGCTCAGGACAATTAAAGATATTTTTAAATTTCAGTAGAAAATGAAAACTCATATCTTATATTATAATATTGATATCTTTAAAATTATATGTGCATATTACATGTAAATTAGGAAATATGTCATTATGAAACGAAATTGTCTTGCAGAAAGATTTTGCAAGGAGCCTTGTTGCAGAAAGAAAGAAAAAAAAAAAATCGGTCACAGGATATGTTTATCCTAAATTTACTTTAAGATAATAGCATTAATAATAAATGGTTATTGTTTATCACTAGTAGCGCCAAAACAGTCTTTTTGACGGTTTTCGCTCGCTGAAGTTTAGTTTAGGCCGCCTCGTCCATTGGCGTACTGCGTGTTAGTGAAAGCGTACTAATTTTCCAAAACTTGCAGACTGGAGTGAAGCTTAATTCATTGTTAATTGATTTATTGAATAGGTTTTAACGTGACGCTAATATTTCGTCAGGGCGATTGGTGACGATCTGGGACTCGCACCTATCTGTGATCCGGTGATATGCTATCACAATTTGATTCTTCCCAGGATGGATGTTTATTTACAGTCGCAGAGCTGCCAACCTAATCCGGCAAATTGTTTGTACCGCCCATTTTTCTACACCACTTAATTTTTAGAGTAATTCTCTTCAAATATATTTATGATGAATTAAGAAAACAAATACTCAAAAAATTAAGTGGTGTAGAAAAATGGGCAGTACTAACAATTAGCCGGATTAGGTTGGCAGCAAAATTATTGCAGCACACATCCACATTTTTCATATATATATATATATATATATATATATAGTTTGATCACTAATTTTTATCATCAACTTACTTTTTTATAAAAAGTAAGTTTTAAACCCTTCAAAAAATTATTTATCCTAAAACAGGACCCTTCACAAATTATTTTATCCTAAAAAAGGTCCCTTCACAAAATTTTTCTTTTTTAGACCTTTAATAAATCTCTCTTTTTCGAAATTAATCTTCAGTGAAACAGACTGCCTGAATAATCTAACGTGTTTGTTGTATTTCTCCCAAAAAGCTGACATTCAATTTCTAATTCATAAAGGGCTTCTGAGTTTAGTTCTATAAAATTGAACTGTCATTGTCAAAAATGAAACCTTAATTGTAATGTTATTTTGCAAAATTACATTTTTGACAATTTCACAAAAGAGGACCCAAGAGTTTGGAAGAACTTTATTTTCACACTAAATTTAAATTTTCACAATTTCACAAAAACAGGATCCTACGTGAAAAGTCTGGACAGACCTATGGTATAAGAGTGAGATCATGACTTGTCAAAGATTTACTCAACAAAACAGTATTAGGTGTATGAAACCGAAATACGATTTATTGCTAGCACTTCAAATAATTTTGCTGTCGACTGTAATAAATAAAAAAGTATTGCATATAATTTGAAAGAGTTAAAAACGTATTAGGGGTAGGATGGTCAAACACCCCAGATGTCTTCTGACAATCATCATTTTTTGATTCTTGTGTTTGGAAAAAATGTCTCTTGGGAACCCCATTTTTCATATTTTGTTTTTATTTGTGTGTCCACTTATAATGCTGCTATATAAAAACAACACGTAATTTTTTTTTTTCTCAGAATATGCTTATATTGGCGAATAATTTCCAGTGGTTGAAAGATCTTCAGGGAAGATTAAAGTTTTGATTGTATGCCTTCAGACTACCCTATGGGTGAATCCCAAATCATCGCCAATTGCTCACAATGCAGACCTAGTATGACTTGATGTTAAACAATTCAACCCATTTATCCAGCATACACTAACTTCGAAAAGTATTATATATCCAGCCATTTGTAGAACATAAGACAGCAGTGACCAGTCTTATCAAATTTTTAGAGAGGCTGCGGTTTTCAGTCAATAGAGCACCAGGCTTGTAATTGGAAGATTGCGGGTTCAGTACTTGAGCCGTCCAAAGACTGTTGTGTACACTAATGGTGGTTGGTGCATGTAAAATCTGTCGTGGCTTCAATGTCCTCCATGTTCCCATCAAAATTATACCTCTAGGGGTCACCAAAGCAGGAGAGCCATCCCTTCCATGGAAATCAAAATTTTGATAGCATGTCTCCGGATCACCTCTAGGGGTGAGTCCCAGACAGTCGCCAATTACCCATTGTGCTGCACTAGTGCGATGTAAAAACCCAACCAACCAATCAAATTTCTAGAGAGTTCTGGTGAAAATTTAACAGAAAAGTGTATAATTCTATTTTTATTTATTTATTGCGAAGAATAGGTATGAAGCGATTATTTAGACTGTTTCTAGACTGTGGGTATTGAAAAAACTGAAATGGGGCTTAGGGAAGGCATATTTTCATTTGATTTATACCGATTTGTCTAATTATGGCAGTGTGATGGGAAACAATAAAAAATAAAGCACAATTTATTAATCATTTACTGTTAATTTATTGGTCTTACATAAAAAAAAAAAAAAAAAATGCTTTTTATATGCAGAATGCTACATTTTATCATGATTACTTTTCCTCTCAATTCTATTGGTTCAAACAGATAAAATTAAACTTCATTATCAAATGTACTTTTCTGAAATTTAGCAAGATAAGCAATTTTTAGCAGATTTTTGCATAAATATTTACATTTGCATAAAATTATGTTAATTGGCATTTTGTATAGTAAAACTTTACAATTATTTTTTTTTCTATTACAAAAACCTGATGTAAAGATACTTATTTGAGCAGAGTAAGGTTTTTTTACGCCACACTAGTGCTACGCTATGGACAATTAAGGACTGTCTGGGATTCACCCCTAAGGATGGACTGGAGACATGCCATCATAATTTTGATCTTCTGTGGAGGGGACTAATCCTCCCCCCCTCCATTTCAGTAACCCCCAGGGATGTTAATTTTATGAAACATTAATGCACAGTCAAAAGTGAGTAAAGCTCACATTTTCGTACATTGATTGCTGTATTGACAATTTTCATGCTGCTTTGTGAATTTTGTATATTAAAATTGGTACTTTGATTTTTTTTTTTTTTTAATTTACATTGAATTTTGAGTATTTTGATATACATTTCTTAAAACTGTGTTTTTTTGTATATATATATATATGTACACATTAAAATTGTTTTTTTGTGTATGTATTTAGCATTTTGTTTTATTTGCCAGAAAACATGAATTCTGACGTAGGCATTGAAAGGTAGGTTGCAAATCTATACACAATACAGAAGGTCACCATGTTGGCGATCTTTGGAGAAACATGCCAAGCGGCACCTTCTACTGGATTTTTTTCTACAGGGAAAAAGCTCAGCGCTTCTAGTGTTAATATTTTTCTCCTAACACTGTATGAAAATTAATCGTTTGTGTGAGGTTTATTACTTGTGAGTGAGGTTTATTACTTGTAATAAAATGTGTCTAGAAAGATGGAAGAAAAAAGAAAAAATCTTTTAGGGTCATTTATTTTTCCATGTTTTATGAAATACTAACAGAGGTGTTTATATCCTGTATTTTTTCAACCATAATTTTCTAAAAGTAATTTATATGATAATTCTCTAGTAATCTTTTGTATAAATTTTCTTTTCTTTAAATATGTATCAGTTTTATTTAAATTAAGGAGCAAGAGACTTTTTATTATTATTATCTGTATAAATTTTTATGTCTCTACCACATATAGGGAGGCAGTGTTAGAAATAAGAATTTTGAAACTAGGCGTCAAAAGAACGCCTGGATTAAATTTTTTGGGCGTCAAAATGAAAAATCTAGGTGCCATCAGGTGTGTAATCATTTTGCCGTTAATTATCAAAATTTATGTTTAATAGCAATACCTAAGATAGGCTTTAATTTTACGCTAATCAATGTAATTAGTTTTTAATAATTTGTGATATTTGAAATAATTTTGTGACTAATTACCGAAATGCGTGAGCATTTTTACACAAATTTAAAAATTTTCCAAAAATACTAAAATATTTAGTCTTAAGTCAGAAGTGTTTGCTTTTTGGTGTCTGATTTCTTAAAAATGAAATGTTTAGTTTGGCTTATTTCTAAATGCGCAATTAATTCGTATGATATTCGTGAAGAGTCAGTTTTTAAGTGAAATTTTTGTGCCAATTCTTGGTAAAATATCCATTTCATATCTGTAATTTTCTTAGAATGGCCCCACACTGTAAAAACTGAGACATATATTCAATTATCCCAATAAAAGTCATAAAAAATATTCTTTTTCTTTCTACAATGGTAGACACTTCGCCTGTGAAACTTTGGAGTTTCCGTCTTTGATTGCGAAATGCATGAATACGGATTAAAACATCTTAAAAAATCTTTAATGAAAGGCATATCTCCCAGGTCTAGGACTTCCGTGTAGTCGACCAGCCTTAATGTGTACACCGCAACATCACATCACTGTTAGAAGTTTATTAGCTTTAAATCCATTATCAAATAATTATTTTACGTCAGGAAGTTTTTATTTATTTATAATTTTTATCATTAAAATAAATGAATTTTTGTTACTGTCATAGATAAATAGAATTTCCTTGTCTGTGGTTATCGTGTAAATAAAAATCAAAGCACTGCACAATCTAGATTTCCTTTTCATTCCCCCTTCTTTCAGCTTTTGATTCTAATTGATTGTGGTTTTCCATCTAATGTAAACAAACACTTCTCTTTCCTGAGTCAATATATATATTTTTTTTTAAACTTATTTATGAGATTGAACTTAACGATGATTTTTGTGGTTCTGCAGCTAGATCATAAAAGTAATTAGATTTGTTATTTTTGTTAACGTGATTTTAAAGATTAAAAAAAAAAAAAAAAAAACATGATTTATGAAGCAAAAGGATTATTGGAATATAAGAAAAGAGCAATGTCTTCCATATTTTCCCCTTCTTTTTTTACTAACACTGGCGAGGCACTTATTTGTCTGTTCCCCACCCCACCCCACCCTAGCCAGCAGGCTGCAGGGCCATTTAAAGAAGTTCCGCCGCAACTATGTTTACGCTGATAAATAGTTTATACACCTGCTAAGTGCCAACTCGCTTTTGCAATAAGTAGAACACACAGAAAAGTGAAAAAGCTTGTAGAAAAAAAAAATTGTATTAATAAAGCACTAAGAATATTTAAAAAGGAGAAAAAATGCACTATTTTGGGTCGTAATGGTTAAATTTGGGAGCAAGAAGGGCGCGATTGCCGGGCATAAAGGGTGCGTTTTTGGGGCAAGGAGGGCGCATTTTTGTACTTTAAAGGGCAGTAAGGGCACGCAAAAAAATTTAAAGGGCAGGCAGGGCGCGACGCCCTTCTCAAAGGCTCAAGGGGGAACCCTGGTGTTCTGAACTATTCTAAAAGTTACAAATGTCTAGCTAGTCGGGAAGTTAGTTAAATAAATTTTCTGTCGAATCATATAAACACTGCCGAAGGCAGTAGGGAGCTGAAACAGTTGACTAAAAGTATTAAAAAAAGTATTGTCACCGTGTTCTGAGCTATCCTGAAAGTTTCAAATATCTAGCTAGTCGGGAAGTTAGTGAAAAATCAATTGCAAGCTTTGTACTGGTAACGCTGCCGAAGACAGCAGGAACCCAAAACAGCTAAAAGTATTTTTAAAAAATGCATTTTTACCGTGTTCTGAACCATTGTGAAAGTTTCAAATGTCTAGCTAGTCAAGGAAGTTAGTTAAATAAATATTCTGTTGAATCATATAAACGCTGCCGAAGGCAGTGGGGACCTGAAATAGTTGACTAAAAGTATTAAAAAAATATATTGTCACCGTGTTATGAGCTAGTCTGAAAGTTTCAAATGTCTAGCTAGTCGGAAAGTTAGTGAAAAATCGATTGCAAACTTTGTACTGATAACGCTGCCGAAGGCAGCAGGAACCCGAAACAGTTGGCTAAATGTATTAAAAAAATGTATTTTCACCGTGTTCTGAACTATTCTGAAAGTTTCAGATGCCTAGCTAGTCGGGAAGTTAGTTAAATAAATTTTCTGCCGAATCATATAATCGATGCCGAAGGCAGCGGGACCTGAAATAGTTGACTAAAATTATTAGAAAAATGTATTGTCACATTTTTGTGAGCTGTCCTGAAAATTTCAAATATCTAGCTAGTTGGGAAGCTAGTTAAAAATTGATTGCAAGATTTGTCCCTGACAAACAAACAAACAAGAATCGAAGTTAATAAAAAAAACATGGTAAAAAAAATGTCCCATATGTAGCCTTGAACCCAGGTTGTCTGGGTGGAAGCTGTGTGCTTTACGCTCTTGCTACTGGGGTGCTGACTTACTTACGAAATAACTTACATTTAAAGATTAGATTACTGAAACTTTGAACGCTTTTTTCTCAAAATTATGTGGCTAGTGGATCCTACTGCTTTAATATGTTGTTACCTCCATAGTATACTACAATCCAGCACAATTTCGTCCCGATCTGAATTTTCCATGTCGTGACCTCTCCTTGTTATTATGTGCCCATTCATGGTTGTTCATAATGCTAGGCAGTACTAACAGCTGCACCAAGTGAAGATATGGATTTGACATTAAGCCTATGTTCTGATCAGTTCATCTTAGCCATAAATAATGGAATTGGAGGGGCTAATATCAGTTAACAACACAGACCATTAATCTTTATCTATAAGATATATACATAGAGAGAATGTTTTTAGCCTTCAAAACCCATGTAACCCCTTGATACATCACATCAAAACATTAATAGTTTTAAAAAAAAAGAAAAAAAGTTTTATAATATGTTGGAAAATTCTTAAACACCATTTATAATTCTTAAGTCCACATAGAATGAAAATCGCAAATATGAAACCTCATTATGTTTTAAATTAAGCAAGTTTTATAATAACCCCTGATATTTATATGTTTTTTTATTTTTATTTATTTTTTTATTTATTTTATTTATTTATTTTTTTTTTTTGGGGGGGGGAGGGGGGCTCTGTGCCATGCATATATTGAGATGTCACTGGCTTTAATATCTTGAAAAGCAGTGATCAGGGGTGATTGTATTCAAGTAATTTACCTGATTTCAGATGTTTATTTCATTTTCAATATTGAAACTCCAGTTTTTATGATAATTAAATTTATAAAATAAAGCTAAAATATCAATTTCATATAACTGCTAAACCTACTTAAAATAAATACTAGTAGGCTTCGTCCGCTTCGCTGGGCATAGTATTTAAAGTTTTTCTTTTTAATTGAATAATTGAAACCTTTAAATAAATATATTTCGATTGGCGACTATTTTCTTCACAGTTTTAGTATGGGATCTCCATGACAATATCAAACTTTTTTTGAACTTAAATCTGTGCAACAAAACTATTATTAAAACGAATATTCTCGAAAACAGGGAAATAGAAATGTTAGTTGTTAGAATATTCTGGAAACAGTTGAAGCTGTTACTTGTACAGTAAAAGTCACTATTCGATGGATGGTCGAATCAGAGAATGCACGCAAGTCGTTTTCGCAGCAATAACTATAATGCACATATGTACGCTTCACGCTCATGAGAAAAAAAATTAGACAGTGCTATACCGCTGTGCATGAATTTCAGAACACACGAAACTCTGTTCCGTGGCAATCACTATCACACATGTTAAAACCAAAAAACATCACTGGAACCCCTACCTCGCTGTGCATGAATCTCAGAACACACAAAAATCGGTTCTGTGGCAATCACTATCACGCATGTTAAAACCAAAAAATATTACTGGACACTCCTACCACGCTGTGCATCAATCTGAAAACGCATGAAAATCGGTTCCCCGAGAATCACTGTCAAGCATGTTAAAACCAAAAAAACATCACTGGACACCCCTACCTCAAATCAATGAAAATCAGATAAGCCAATCAAATCTCTTGTAATTCCTCAAAGCATAGCTCTAGTTCAACGTAAAATAACTCAAATCAATGAAAATCAAATAAACCAATCAAATCTCTCGTAAATCCTCATAACGTAGCTCTAGTTCAATGTAAAATGCACTCAAATCAATGAAAATGAAATAAACCAATCAAATCTCTCATAATTCCTCATAAATACACTCAAATGAATGAAAATCAAATAAACCAATGAAATGTTTCGTAATTCCTCGTAACGTAGCACTAGTTCAATGTAAAATACACTCAAATCAATGAAAATCAAATAAACTAATCAAGTCTCTCCTAAGATTCTCCATTCTGCGTCATTATAGAAATGGGAAGTTTCATTTTCATATTTTTATTAATTAAAAGAAAACTAAAGAAATATTTGAAAATCTGACTTTGATGTGCACAATGACCCTTTGGAGGACACCTTTGTGTTAAATCACTTGACTGTCCGAGCTACCGTTTTGGAGAATAGTGAAATATACATATATATATACAAATATTGCTCACTTAATAGTATAAGTTTTTTCATGCGAGTTTTGGTTCTCCCTGAAATAAATTATATGTTCTCTTCCCATGCAAAAACTTTTTCTTATTACAATTTCAGTTTTTTTTTTTTCCCATGAATTCACAATCACCACTAAGTAATTTTTTATGAAATAGAAAATTACTAGGGTGCATAAGTATAGGACAAAAAATTGATCCTGAATAATAAAAAAATAACTGTGAGCAAATGATTTTAATTGCAAAAAATGAGGCAACAATTGTTTCATGTCTAAATAATAAAGCACAATCCTTCATTAGCCTAAAAGATAGGGAATGGAAACAACAGCAGTCAATAACACTGATAAAAGTGGTGAGATAAAATCAGACAATAAAGCATTATAAATAAGCTGTAAATATGTTTCTTCTGTAGTTTTTATTTTAAGTGCATAGAAAAGAAAATTTTTGTTTTTATATTAAAAAATAAATAAAATTTGTTTAAAGTTACTGAAGTTTCCTGCTCAATTATTAATGTATCATAATTAATAATGTTACATTCTGCATTTTTAGAGATGCCTGCAGGCTTATCTTGGCCTAAATATTTGACATTTATGACAGCTGCCTTTTTGTCTATGTTAGCTGGAGCTCAAATAGTTCACAACATATATGAACCTTTAAAAGTAAGTGTTTTTTTTTTTTAATTATTATATTCTGGGCTTTAGTATAAAGCAATTTCATTCCTGGTGTATATTTCTAAATTGTTTCCCAGATCTATGGTATTGTGCAAAGTAGAGGTCTGCACGAGCCAGGTTTGGGCCGATTTCTCAATTTAGTATCAGGCCAGGCCGGGCTCGGACTGAATATTCTTTTGCATCGCTGAGCTGGGGGTCCCCCAGCATTATCGATGGCACATTTGGTGTTGGAAGATCCGGTACTGCAATGTTTTGCTTGGCTGCTGCTTCTTTTAAGCATATGACGCCACTGTCCGTCTAGCCCTGCCTCATTGTTGTTATTGCAGGAATTCGGAAAAATTATTTAAAAAAATTTCGAATTCTTGTAATGATGTGGCAGGGCTAGATTATTTTATTAAATTGTTTTCTTAAAATATACTGATTAAAAGATACCAAAAATAAATAAATAAACCCTTTAAAATATTTAATTAAGAATTAACATTTAAAATTTCTGCATATTGTTCCCTTATTTATTGAAAAATAATAATAATTTTTTAAAAAACACTTTTTATAATTTTTTTTAAACATATGTTTTAAGAGAATAATTAAAAATATTTTTCTTTTTAAAACATATATATACTTTTTACAATATTTATTTGTATTGTTTTATATATGTGTGTGTGTGTGTGCAAGAAATAGAAGCATCAGTATTTAAAATACTGTTAGGCATATTTTTATTAAAATTAATAACTATAATAATAATTAATAAGTAAAACTATATTTTTAAGATTAATTAAATTCCACTTATGCATGTAGATTTCTGATAATTAAAGCTGTAGATTAAATTATTAAAAACTGGCATTTGTTGAAAATCTGTCAATATTGTATAGGCTTGAAAATACCACTTATAGAATCTCTCTTTTGATCATTCAATGTTCGCATGTAAGCTGCATATATATATATATATTTCCCCTTATCCGGTCTGGTATGACATTAGGACATCCATTCATAACCAAATCTAAAATGCTGTATCTGGAAGAGGGGGGGGGGGGAGGCGAGGTAGCTAATTATGATTGGCTTAGTAGAACCTAACTGTAGACACCAATTGCAAAACATCTGGAATGGAGCAATATACTAAATGAGAGGTGCAGAACAAAGAGGAATTTGCACACGTGGGGAAATATATCAAATTTAATTTTTTACTTTCTATTAACCATTGTATATATGGTAGAGAAAGTATTGTTTTGGGGTCAAATTTTCGAAATTGAATTTTTGTTATATTTACATGTTTTGAGGTTCCCTGAATCTGAAAATTATATTTTTAGCAGTTCGTCTATCTGTTTATCTGTGTGTGCGTGTATGTCTACCTGTGTGGTCCGTCTGTTATCAGCATATCTTAAGAACAAATACTAACAGAAAGTCCAAACTTGGTATTCTAAATGTGTATCATATAGGTATGTTACACTAAACTTTTCGTGCAGATCAAACAAATGGTTCGTGTACAAGGATATCCAGAGAATTCAAATACATTATGACTATGGGGAAAATTTCTTGTAAGTACAGTATAACATCCATAGGCTGACTTAAACAAAACAGAATTAACAAAATTTATTATATTCCTAAAAGCATGATTTGTTAAGATTGTTGTATGGAAATTATTCATCATTCATTTACAGGGCTACCGAAAGTATTTGGACATATTGCGGCTATACAATGAACCTCGAAAATCTGGACATCCAAAATCTGAAAATCTCTAAAATCCAGACATTTTTCCGGTTTTGGTTTTACTTTTAAAATAAGATTTTGCTGTACCTTTTTTCCACATTTCTTGTGGAATGCAGTTTAAAATCCTTTTAATTGAACACTGAATACATAAATATAATCATAATCTAATCTAACATATTTTTATACTACTTGATTGTTAAGATGCCTCTCCACTTAGCGTCCCCAGAAGCCAGAGGCAATGTTATTCTATAGAGATTCTGTTTTCACATTCAGAAACTGCACAACTATTAAACAATTTATCACTTTCTAAAAATTATTTTTTGAAATTTTTAATATTTTATTTTGACGTTGTAAAATGCAAATTTTCACAATGTGAATTTTTTCAATTTTGAGCTTAAAAATAAAAAAAATCAATTTTTAGAAAGCGATAAATTGTTTAATAGTTGTGAATTTTTGGAAAGTGAAAACGGAATTTAAAAATATGCAATAGTTAATGAATTATAATGGGGCAAAATTTTCCATAGAATAACATTGGCTTCGGCTTTCGAAGACGATAAGTAGAGAGTCCCCTTAATTAAGTAATTTATTTTTTAAAACAGGTAAGAAAAAAGGAATTAAAAAAAAAAAAAAAATCATAAAACAGCTTGAAATTGCTGAAATGTTTTTAAAAAATCAACATAAAAGTTACTATAGTTTTCTTTATAGAAAACAACATAAAAGATTCTATAGTTTTATTTGAGTATTTTTTTAATGAATAAATAGTTTATTACCAGTTATTTAGCAGGCATTATTAGTTGTCTATAACATTTTTGTTTAATGTGTTTATATTTTAATTCTAAATCATTAATTATTTTATAAGATTCTGCTGTACCATATTCCCAGATTTCTTGTGGAATGTAGCTTAAAATCCTTTTAATTGAACCAGTGGCGGATCCAGAACTTGACTTTTGGGGGGGGGGGGCTAAGATTTTTCAAAGTGTTATTCTAGACCAATAAAAAATTTACAATTGCAATATTCAATTGTGAATGTCAGTGTTTGTTTTTTTTTTGGAGGGGGGGGGCTTCATCCCCCTAGCCCCCCCCCCCCTTAAATCCGCCACTGAATTGAACACTGAATACATAAATATAGCCATAATCTTACGTATTTTTAACCGACTTCAAAAAAGAAGGAAGATTCTCAATTCAAACCGTATGTTTTTTTTATGTTTGTTAGCTCATAACTTCTGAACGGATGCTCCGATTTTGATACTTTTTGTTTTGTTGAAAAGGTCTTGGTCTGCAATAGGTCCCATTGTAATAACTTTACGATCTAAAGTAAATACAGGGTGCCCAAAAAATCAGTCCCAACTCTTATAACTGCTATACTGCTGCAGCTATAGGGATAAAAATGGTATGTAAGTATAGCAAAGTGGCCAAGCAGTACAAGGTTAAACCGCTTGCAGCGCCACCTAGTGAAAAATAGCGGATTTAGTGTTCCTATCTCGAAAACGGTTCTAGAGAAAAAAGTGAATTAGAAAGTTGAAGAGTATCATCGATTTAGTAGAAAAAGATAGTTTACACATTCATGCTAGCGTTCCTATCTCGGAAACGGTTCAAGACAGGGGGAAACAGTGAAATATAAAATTACAGAGCATCATCGATTTAGTACAAAAAGGTAGTTTAGAGTGTGATGCTAAAAACATGCATTTGTTTGTTCGCAATTTCTTACACTATGCACACTTGAGTTACATTGCACACGTAGCTGGTGAGTCATACGCTATATTGTTCAAAATACGGTTACTTGATACTTTTGTTGTAAAGATCTTGGTCTGAAGTAGGTCCCATTGTAATATCTTTACAATCTAAAGAGAATAAAGCGCCATCTGGTGAAAAACAGCGGAATTAGCGCTCCCATCTCAAAAACGGTTCAAGATGGGAGAAAAGTTAATTACGAAGTTGTAGAGCATCATCCATTTATGCGAAAAGACAGTTTTTAGACATTATTGCTAAATATAGAACGCTTAAAGCGTGCAGTTGTTTGTTCGTAATTTCCTACACTATGCACACTTTGCAGCGTAGAGGATGACACGTATACTCTGTGTTTCAAAGTACTGTTACTGTAAGCGGTCACATCGATTAGCGCAAAGTTGTTTTCAACCAACTTCAAAACGGAGGCTGTTCTTAATTCGAGCTGTGTGTTGTTGTTGGTGTTTGTAAGCTTATAACTTCGTAATCGACTTCAAACAGGAGGAGGTTCTCAATTCAAAGCATATGTTTTTTTGTTTTTGTTTGTTAGCTCATAACTTCTGAACGGATGATTCGATTTTGATACTTTTTGTTTTATTGTAAAGGTCTGAAATAGGTCCCATTGTTATATCTTTACGATCAAAACAAAATGCAGGGTGCCCAAAAAAGTCAGTCCTGACTCTTTTAATAGCTGAACAGCTTCAGCTATAGTCATAAAAGTGGTATGTAGGCACAGTAAAGTGGACATGTGCTACACGATTCAACCGCCTACAGCGCCACCTGGTGGAAAACAGCAGAGTTAGCGTTACTACCTCAGAAACGGTTCAAGACAGGGGAAAAAGTGAATTATAAAATTGCAGAGCCACATCGGTTTAGTACGAAAAGATAGTTTAGACATTAATGCTAAAAACAGAACGCTTAAAACGTGCATTTGTTTGTTCATAATTTCCTATTTTGTTCACACTTGAACGACATTGCATACGTTTTAGTGTAGCAGGTGACATTTATGCTATGTAAAATTCAAAGTATGGTTATTGTAAGCGGTCACATCGATTAACGCATAAACGTTTTAAATCGACTTCATAAAGAAAGAGGTTTTAATAAAATCCATGTTTCTCATTGTTGTTGTTGTTGAAAATTGTTAGTTTATAACTTCGTAAGAGATGATTTAATTCTAATACTTTTTTTGGTGTCGTAAATGATCTTGGCCTGAAATAGGTTTCATTATGATTTCTGTAAGATATAAACAAATTATAGGATACTCACAAAAGTCTGTTCTCACTCTAACTGCTCTTCTCACTCTAACAGCTACACTGGTAAAAGCAGTATGTAAGTATCGATGTTGAAACTTCTGTCCGTCAGCTGCAATGCATATTTTGCTCTTTCTTTGAACTTTACGCTGCGCAATTACCAGCGCAGCGGGTGACACGTATTCACTGTAAAGTTCAATATATATATGCCTAACAAAATTTTCGGTTACGAATACAGCGTATCCGTTCTTTACATTTCTAAAGACTTTTTAATTTAACGTATGTTTGTTCAATAGATAATTTTTTTGCTCATATCCGATAAAGGCAAGAAAAGTGACACAACTTAAAAATGCAGCTTTTGAGAAAAATCAACTTAAAAATAACTTGATTTGAATAAAACTGGCACAACTCTCTCTCGAGTGGATAACTTTCTAGATGGAGATGTAACTTTTTTGTTCACATTGTGTGCATTTCATGTATTTTTCAGTGACATAAACCATTTTTTGAGTAATGTCACTTTTCTTGGAAGTTGTGATTTGTGAAACTTCCATCGAACGTCTTCTGATGTTCTGCTATATAAGTAAGTTTTCACTGAAAAGAAAAAAATAAAATTTTTTTGTAAAAAAATAGAACCGACTCCAAAAAGGAACTACTATTCAAGCAACTAAAAATGAAAGAAAATTGGCAGAAAATGCAATTGTAAAATGCGCCTAAAAGTATAAAATAATTTTCTTCGCCAAAAAACCTATAACACTATAATTAATCATAACTTTTGAAGTCGGCGCAAAATTAAATAAAAATTGATACCTTTATTCAATACAAAAATCAAATCCTATTCAAAATACACATCTCACATTGTTACCTGCAAAACGCAGCCGAAAACTAATTTGATTCAAGAAAACAAATAAGATTTCGTAAGCAGCAAAAGTTGGCGAAGATGCTGGTATCTGATGTCCTTGGTGAAAGAAAAATTGCAAAATTATCTGGCAAACATATTTAATTTCTTTGGGATATCATGATTATCTTCATAAGGCATACCAAGAGAGTAATCAAAATTTTGAAACAACACATCGTACAATATATATGATGAAAATATACATCTTGCGAGTATATTTTTGTTTTACGTTTTGATCGCCAAATCCAAAAGCCATCAAGGATGATATTTATCAAAGTTATGCCAAATTTGCAAAGGAAACTCTAACTTCGTAGAAACATAAATACCGCATTGTGAAGAATGTTCACTGTTCTATATAGATGATACTAATGGACCAATTGTATACAGTGATAAAATAATAAAGGAAACATGAAAATGGATCACTCGAGACAACAGCATTTGTTGCTACCGATCTAAAGACAAACCTTTAAAAACTAATTAAATTTTATTTAATTTTGCGCCGACTTCAAAAGTTATGATTAATTATAGTGTTATAGGGTTTTTGGCGAAGAAAATTATTGTATACTTTTAGGCGCATTTTACAATTGCATTTTCTGCCAATTTTCTTTCATTTTTAGTTGCTTGAATAGTAGTTCCTTTTTGGAGTCGGTTCTATTTTTTTACAAAATATTTTTTATACTTCTTGATTGTTAATTAAATAATTTATTTTTTTTTAAAAAAGGAAGCTTAAAAAAAAAAAAATCATAAAACAGCTTTAAATTGTTTAAATGTTTTTAAAATATCAACATAAAAGTTACTTTGTCTCTATAGTTTTATTTGAGTATTTTTAAAATGAATAAATAGTTTATTACCAGTTATTTAGCAGGCACTAACATGTCCATAATATTTTAGTTTAATTTGTTTATAGTTTAATTCTAAATTAAATCTACTATATTTTTATTTTATAATTTAATTTGCAAATTTGATCGTTGTTTATTTTCACTAGCATAAAAATTGCATTTTGTATGTTATTATAATATAAAAAACTAGTTTTTAATAATCTCTAAAATCTGAAAAATCCAGAATCGCTGCAGTCCTGCCGATTCTGGATTTTCGAGGTTCAACTGTACTTGGAAATTGCTGGAATTGTAATTCCTTTTGTGTTGGATGTTTTTCAAGTAAGACTAAATTTAAGTATACAACATCTTTTATAGTGCATATTCATTATAGACAATATACAAGGCTACCCAAAATTAAGCTAAACATTCTATTCTTTTGAATGTAATTGATGAAAATGCTTTGCTACATTTTATTATGCCGATGATCATTGTTCAGGAAGCAAAATTAATTTTTCATACGCATTATAAACAAAGTATTTTTTTGAATTTTTAACTCTGATTTTTTGTATAATATCACATTTTGAGGTGTCCTGTTTATGAAAGTCTAATTTTTAGCATTTGATCTGTATGTATATCTGCTATCAGCTTAACTTAAAAACAAATAATGTCAGAAAGATCAAATTTGGTATTTGAAGTCTGTATCAGGTTGCCACTTAAAAAATTGTTCAATATTGGCAAATTTAAAGGCAATTAATAACAGCTTTGAAATTTTTTTTATGTATGCACTATAATTGAACAGGAGATTAAGGGGGTGGTATTACCCTCCCCCCTCCCCTTTCATACAGAATTACATGTCAAATAAAACTGTTCCTAAATCTATTTTAGATTATTTAAAAAATACATTAATGAACTTTATTATCTTACGCTATTGATCTTACAATTTAATATGCAATCTTTATAGTGTTGAAATGCTGGGTAAGAGAAGGTCATGTGAGTGACACACCAGGTTATTTCTGATAAATCAAGACCAACATACTAGTTTTCCTTTCTCTTTCAATCTTTACTTTTAGAAAAAAAAAAAAAAAAAAAAAAAAGATTAAAGCAAAATAACAAAGTAAGCATTAATTAGCTCAAATTATAAAAAAGCTGCTTCAAGCAGTGATTAAAATACTCTTAAGTAATTACTTATTTTTTTATATGTTAACAGGATGTCTACTAAGTCATGAAATTCAGCAGTGGGTCATGAAAATCATGATAAAGTCTTGAAATTCAGCAGTGGTTCATGAAAGTCATGAAAAGGTCTTGAAATTGGGCTGTCAGTTAGTCCTTTATTGGATCAGGCATCCTGATTTCACTCGACCCAGTCAGTGGATTGGGTCAAACATTTTTTTTTTATTTGCAATTCAGGTTGGATTGACTTAATTCTTTTTCCTAAGGTTCGAATTTTGTTTTTACTGAGTCTGGTCGACTTGAGAACATCTTTCAAAATAATTATTATTATATAAAATATTGCCATGTACAATTGTGCATTATAATAAAACATAGTAAAAATTTATATTTAACTAGCCACCTTCGGCGACCAGCTGGTTTGCGATCCTTGAAAAGTCTGACTTTACGAAACTCCCGCTTGGTGGCGCCTGCGGTGCCTTTTTCCCGTTTCAGGTCCTACAACAGCTCACTAACATATAGTGAAAATAACTTTATTGAAAAATTTAATCGCAGTAAATTCTCGCTCGGTAGCGCCTACGGCGCCCTCTTCTCGTTTCAATATCCGAGACGGCCTATTCGCTCACCATGTTACGAACTTTCAAAATTCTGATTTTAACAAAGTCCAGCTCGGTGGCGCCTGCGGCGCCTTATCCCCATTTTAGAACTTACAACAGCTTCCACGCTCATACCGCAAATAGATTTGAAAATTTTAACTGTAGCATATTTTCGCTCTGTGGCGACTGAGACGCCGCTTTATGTTTCAGGATTTGAAATAGCCTGTCCACTCACCATGTAAAGGACCTTTGAAAATTTTGATCGTGGCAAATCCGCAACCCGGTGGGGCCTACGGTCTCCCAATCTTCTCCCTATAAGTAATTTTACTGATAATCAGAATTGGAGATATTGAATTATTAAAATGTCAAAGTGCCCTCTGGCGACAGAGATTTGCAATATGTACTTCTCAATTTCAGTTTAAAGGACTTTTAAAGTGATATTTTACCTATGAAATTATGTTAGTTAGAAGCTGAGATATAAAGGTAATATTACCATTGTCATAACAAAATTTGTGTCTGATTTTTTTCGTGGTTTTTCTTTGAAACTTGCGTATTAAAAATCCTTAATTCGAAATGTGAACGGAGTATCAGAATTCGAAAGCCTGCATCATAATTAGAACTGGAGTTATTGTAATAAAGGTGTTCTGGCTTTTCTGTGGTTTTCTCTGAAACTGCCGTATGGAATTTAACGGCTTATATCAGTTTAAAAGTCTGTAATATTTCAAATGATGTGTTATAAGTAATGTAAGCATAATTAGAATTCTAGATATTGAATTATTAAAATATCAAAGCGCCTTCTGGCGACAGAGATTTGCAACATACACTCTTCAATTCCAATTCAAATAACTTTTTAAATGATATATTACTTATGATATTATGTTAATTAGAAGCTGAGATACAAAGCTAATTTAAACATTTTTATAAAAAGATTTGTGTCCGACTTATACATGGTTTTCTCCAAAACTTGCATAATTCCGGGCTATATAACGTTAAAAATCCTTAGTACGATATGTCAGCAGAAATTGGAATTCGAAACTCTGCAAAATATTAAAGAATAAAGGTGTTCCAGGTTTTCTGTGGTTTTCTCTGAAACTCCCGTTCCTTTTCTACATCTTTGCCCCCCCCCCTTCCATTCCTACTAATAATTTTACACTCGAAAATATCTGCAATCGATTTATCTTGCCTTAATATCTAAATATACCAATTTTAAACGCTATAACTCTTTTTTTTTTTTGCCCCTTTCCTCCCTCCCTAATAGTTCTATTCTTTCAAAAATATTCACAATCAAATTATAGGGCATTAAAACCAAATACTACAAAATTTCAGTGGCATATCTCAATTCAAATTACTGCAAAATATAAAAGAAAACTTAATCTTTTCCCAATAAATATGTAATTTTTTTGCTTATTCATATATTTTCATGAAAATTGAACAGTAGCTTTATAATATTCTGTGTAATCCGAATATTAATTTAAATGTAATGTAAATGAAAATTTGAAGAAGTTTGAAATTTTTAATTTTTAATTCCACTTCAAGAACATGTGACATTAATGATTTCCAGATGTTTTGTTTCCTTTCCAGACAGTGGAAAAAATCGTCTGCTGATAGAATGTTTCTTTTCTTTTCTTTCTTTTTTTTTTTTTTTTTTTAAGCAATTAGCCGTTGAATCTCGCTGCTCATTTTTCGATCGACATGGGTCGACATTTTAATTAATATCTCCGCAACTAATTAAAATTTTTTAATTCTGTTTTCACGATCCCCTCGGGAAGGCTTCTGAGTACCCGTATGTCAAATTTTATACTTCTGCGTTCAGTAGGGGCTGAACGTATAGATGCTCAGACAGGCAGACAGACAGACATCTTCTTTTATTATTATAGATTTAAAAATTTGTGTGTATTGAACCCTTGGAACTAGAAACCATTCAATGATTAATAATATATTCAATTTAATTTGAAAGTTGCTAAGAAATAAATAAGTTACATTATATTGTATTTAGTTAATAATTATATGAATAGCTTTAGTTGCTTTAAAATGAAGCAATTAAAATATTGCATGAAACATTATTTAAATATTTCTAGTTTTGATTCTTACGAAAACTATGTCCTTTTTATTGTCTACTAGGGCAGATGTGCCACTAATGAGCATCCTTAAGAAACTTCATTTAAAATTATATTTTATTTAATAGTTATAGGTATAATACTTCATATTTTTAAATATATTAATCTGTCAACAAAATTTAATCAATTTCATTGTCATTGATCAAGACTGTCAACAACTCAGGATTACAAAACATGCAGAGACTTATAGAAAAATAAATAAAAACTGAGTTTTTATTATTTATTTTTTATAAACCAAATTATGAGGAGGGTTCCTATTACTTGCACATCTACCCTAGATCTAAATTCTAAATATTTATTCTAGATGATTAAAGTTATAAAATTTGTTCTAGGTTAGTTATTGTCACATGATAAAATGTTTTCTAGGTTAATAATTGACATACTGAGAAATGTTTTTTATGTTTACTATCATCTTATTATACATAAGGTTAATTAACCTCACTTCATTTGATCATGTGTCACACAGTTTTAAATTACAGTGTAAAAAAAACCCAATATTTCTGCATTTTTAGGAAGAATTTTATTCCTTTTGTCCTCATACCCATTTCCAGCTTCGGAAAATAACCTTTTGCTATATATGCTGCTGGAGTAGATAAATACCGTTTGGCCAAGTCAGATAATCTTTGAAACATTTTTTGTTCTCTCTCCATCTCCACCAATCCAACAGACAATATATTCAGACACGCCAAGTCTCCTGTTTCTGGCAGGAGCCTCCTGCTTTTTGGTTGTTTTTCTATGCTCCTGATTTTCCACTCATTTCTCCTGCTTTTCTGATGTAATTTTTATCTATCCCTCTTAGCATAATTTATGCTTAAAATTTGTGGGATTGGGTGAAAAAAATTGAAATTTATCTTGCCCTGTAATTTATCAAGTTCATTCGAATGTGAATTACTATACAATGCATTGAAACCAGGGTTGGCAAGGTTTTTCCCACCCCCGGTAAATACCGTGGTAAAAACCGGTATTTACCGTCCTGGGAAATACTATGTTTTTCCCACATGGGAAAAACTGATTATTAAAAACACAAATATAAATTCAAAGCAACCTTTTGAAAATGTTAAAAATGAGTTCTAAGTATATAGCTTGAAAGATAGAAAAAAAAAAAAAAAAATCTACAAAACAAATGATGGATTACATTTATTTAAATATTTACAGACTGTATACATTTCTCAATATTTACCAATCATCATAATCATATTCTTCGTCTTTTACACTGGATTTTAGCGTCATGTAACAAAATACTAATTTAGAGGCTTTTTCTAAACCCAGTCTGTTTCTAAGTTTGTTTTGGATTAAAGAAAAGTTAGAAAAAATACGCTCCAGAGATGCTGATGAAGCAGGACATCCCTGGAGATGTTCCATTAATTGGGGAAAGTCTGCATCCAGGGCCTGATTACCCAAAAGGCTCGGGAAGCACAAGCTTCCCCTCTAAAATTTAAGAGGGCCCCCAAAATGACTAAAAACAGGGTCTTGAATTTTCTGTTTTATATTTTCATTCTGAGATTGAATTTTTCTGAGAAAATTCGCCTAAAGCTAGATAAAATACTCACTATTTCGGGAAAAATCTATTATTTAACCTCAAAAATATGAATGTTCTTAATTAATAAGTTATACGATTTTAATGTTGTGTGTAGAAACCACCCAGATATATGAATAAAAAAAATAACTATAAACACACACTAATTTTTGGTCTATAGCATTTTTATATTACAATATGTAACAGGAAAACAAGATTTTCTGAAATGAAAGAGGGCCCCGAAATGATACTGAGCTTCCCCTAGCTTCAAAGCTTAATCGGGCCCTGTCTGCATCTATTCCAGTTTTGTTTAAATTCTTCCACCATAGTGCAGGTGAAATAGTGTTTATAATGTCTTCAGAGAAAAATGTCTTCGGAAATGGTGCATCTTCTGATTTGAACTGTAATGTGTATTGTAAGTACTTCGGATTTAAAGCCTTCAAATATTCACGCGCAGATTCCTCCTGATCTTGTGATAATTTTTCACCTTTATATTTTGGATTCATCAGGTATGCCAAAAAATGGACAAGGGTTATTGCTTTATTTTAAAGAAAATCTGTGTCAGTCTTAAAAGACTTGTACTTCAAGCATTCTATTATAGACTATACAAGAATCTGGCAACAAAAAAAGTAAACAAATATGGAGGACTTTTGGTACTGATGATGTAAAGGAACATTTTGCATAAATATTAATATTATACTAAACCAAATACCAAACTTGTAAAATTTAATCCATTTTGTGTTTAATAGAGGTCTACTTAAAAAGTAATAAAATTTTTATTTAATTTTAACACAAATTATTTATTGCTTCTCTTGGTGACACTGATATTTTTAAGTTAGTAATTTTATTCTATTGTGTTCTAAAATATATATTTAGGAAATTCATTATTATTAAATTTTATGAGCAAATGTTTTATGCAATAATTCTTATTTATTTATATTCCTTTCCTGGAGAAAAATTTTAAACCTAATGAAAATTTGTAATAACTATGTATTTCTGACTTGTTTTTCCCGGTATTTACCAGTTATTCCCAGTATTTACCAGTTTTTCCTAGTGGGATGGGAAAAACCAGTTTTGGACGGGAAAAAGCCAACCCTGGTTGAAACTAATTTTTGCTTTGAATAAATTTTTAACTTTCATTTTTGCATAATGAAAAATGTCTTATTATCAAAAGTTTTTTTTTTTTTTTTTTTTTTTAAATACCATAACTATTGAAAACTTAAAGAATTCAAATTTCATTAGAATATAGCTGATATTTTCATTTCTTTATTACCTTTTCTTTTACAAAGATAATTAAGATTCTTATTGTTTTATATTAGGAGCAGAATGATCAAATCTGTCTATTTTGACTTAAATTTTAAACAACTGTATGTCTTAGGGTATTCTTTTTTTTTTTTTTTTTTTTTTTTTTCTTTGATAGTTTGTTTTACTGCAAGAAACATATATTATTCATTTAATTTTAATACTGATGCTTTGTAAATGCCTCCTTAGCTTATAAAGCTTTACTTAAAATTAAATTTGCATTATTTTACTCTTTTTTTTTTTTTTTTTTTACAAACTTTCTTGTTGGAAAAAGTCTTGTGATTTCTGTTAAAAAATCTCCTGCTTTTTTGTTTAGAAGTTGGCATCTCTGTATATTCTATTTGAAAGCAAATTGTTTATATATACTTCCAGCTCTTTAGCCAATGAATTTTCGGAGTATTCTGGGAGTAATTCATTGTTTGTGATTTCTGTAAAACAATCCTACAATAATTTCGGCCGAAGCTTTGGGCATTAGTTGGCTAAAGCTTCAGTACTCGACGCTTTGACCAGACTGCGCTTTGTGCCATCACTAACCCAAGTTATTATAGTAAAGTAAACGTATCAAACAAAAGCAATTAACAAAGGAACATAAAGTTATTACTATTAAGAATATAAGCATTATAAACGATAAGCCCCAAACACAACTTGATGCCCATTTTTGTATACTTGAAGTACACAATGCACATAAATAGTTAAAAATTATTATTAATCCATTTTTCAGGTTTTGAAATTTTTAACTTAGTATATTAGTAATTACATTTTTAATTCATTTAAAATGATTTGTTTGTTGTGTAGCAATGAAAGTTTACTTTATTTTACAACCTAAAAAAGTTTTACATGATTTTTAGATGAATTATTAATTTTCATTTAGGTTTTAAGTCTGTTGTAGGTCATTAAAATTTTCCGTTGTAGGTTCTGGTTAATAAAAATTCGTGTGAGCAGATCAGTGTGATATGTATTTACATGTATATATTGCATTATGTTTAATTGTGAAAAAACTTTTGTTTTTTTACTATTATTTAGTAGTGTAAATATGTAAATAATCCTATCATAGTCATTTATATCATTAAAAAGTAAACTGCTTTCTATGAAAATCTTTTGTTGCAAAAAAAACAATACTTTTTTTTTTCTTTAAAATTTTTCTCTATTGACGTTTAATTTTTCTAAAATATGTGCTCAAAATATTTTATTAATCAAAGCAGAATTAATTTGTAATTGAATAATGAAGTACTTTTTTTTCTAATTCAGAATTTATTCTATTTTGAAAAATAGGGAAAACATCTAAATGCAAAGTTTGAGGTGTATACCTGTATACTTTAGTTTGATAATTATATTTTTAGTCTTTTCGTGATATATATATATAGTGTAGATTTGAAAAAAATTAATACAATACACATGCTCTTCTCCTGAATGCAAGAAAAATAAATAACAATTTTTAAATCCTCAAAAAGACTAATAATTGCAACTGCAGTGATGTAACATTGTACAAATAGTGTGTATATTTTTGCAGATTTGTGTGTTTGTTTTGTATTGGTTTTCATTACTATTTACTTAAATAAATAATAAAAAAATCAAATTTCTTTATTGAAATTATATATATTTTTTTTAACAACTAATTATGTTATAAATAATAGCAGGAGACTTGGCGTTGGAATATTAAAACAGGAATAAACTACTACGTCAGAAACGCCAAAGAAAAATTATTGAGGTGCGTACAGCTGTTTCGGTAGCCTAAAGCGTACTGTCTTCAGTGCAAAAAGAACTGCACTGAAGACGGTACGCTTTAGGCTACCGAAACAGCTGTATGCACCTCAATAATTTTTCTTTGGCGTTTCTGACGTAGTAGTTTATTCCTGTTTTAACTAATCATGTTGACAATATTTTAAACAATTATCAAAATAGATTTTTTTTATAGATTGTATATTGGTTAAAAAAAAAAAAAAGATTGGATATGTCGATAAAAAAGGTCATGAAAATTTTTTTGAGGTCATGAATCTTTTTTCTATCACGTCAGTAGACACCCTGATTTAACATAAAAAGAGAAAATCAGTTTTTTCCCTTATATGTATTCTATTATAGACAATACAAATACAGTGATGAATAAGAAGATATAAGCAAATACTGTAAATTACAAATGTACACTATAATTATTTTATGTTGAAATGCTAATGCATGACTCTTCATCAAGTGAAAAATAGTAGAATGAAAGCAGCTACAGAAATATGTAAAATACTCATTCTCATTATTTCATGATTTTTTTTTTTTTTCATAATCTAGTAAACTATCTGTTTGTTCAAGGATATTTCTTTAATCATAGTATATGGGTGGTTCTGGGCCAGTAAAAATATTTACACTTCTATAATCTAATACCTAATTTAAATTTTGTGCATTACTGTAATTTCATGAGTATAGTCCGCAGACTATGTGTGTCAAAAGAGCAAATTTTTTTCACCTGAGGACTATACGGTGGTGCAGATTATCTGCTCAGTTCACAGTTCTAATCCTCAAAATCAGAATTAAACAAGTGAATACGAACTGCCGACTCTGGCGATCAAATATAAACATAAACAAGAGAATGAGACACAAAGAAAACATTGTATCATATATCGTATCAGCAGCGAACCATGGAGCATAGAGCAAAAGATCACTATTAGGATAGCACATTGCTCAATATTTTTGTACTGTTATTTTTTAAACTACGTTATCAAAATATCGTCGAAGTTTTACTGCTGAGCAATACTAATGACAAACTTTGAGATAGTCTTCCTAAAAATATATTTCCTAGTGCTGAATCCCGGACCATCACCAATGGGGAAATTGCACATTTTTCATTTTGACTTGTAAATGATAGAGCATGAAAATACAAACATTTTGATACCATTTTTATGCATATTTGAAAACCGGATGCTTTAATAAATTAACTTTAAAAGGCGTAGTTCTTATGTTGGCGCGAAAACGCTGCGTCACGTGATAAAACCTATTGTGAGGTCACTATTCATGAAATGAACTGCTCGCTGAATTTCTCCCTATAGTATTGTAAAGAAAATTCGTGCATTCAGCGAAATTTTGTATTCTTTCTTTAAAAGAAATTATTAAAACTATTTGAACTCATTAAACATCACTTCATTCTATAAATAACACCAAGTTTCAATGAGATTTTTTTTGTACTCGCCTGCTGTTATTAATTCAAATTAAAGTATAATCGAAATAATAGTTGATCAATAAAATTTTCTTAAAGAATGTTTTTAGTATGCTAGGCCAAAGATGTATCTTTTAAATACTTGTTTGTTTCATTTTATTATGTTTTATAGATTTATTATTATTATTCTAGACTGAGTACAGAAATAAAATATTGGGATTGAGTAATAATATTTGACTGAATAATATGCATATTTTCATTGCTTAAATAATCTAGAATAGTATATGCTAAAATAACCTAAATTAGATTACTTTTTTTAATTATGAGATGCCAGTATATCTGTATATATATATATATATATATATATATATATATATATATATATATATATATATATATATATATATTGTTTTTTCCCTTAGACTGTGTACAAAATTGAGATTAAAAAAATCGATAAACAATAATTATAATAAATATTTATACTTCAGGCAACTTTGTCAGAGTCTGCAACCGAAGATATAGTATTTTAAGCTAGAATTACTTTTTTAATACATTTCAATATTATAACTTAACAATATTTCTATTAAAATAGATTGTGAATAATTAAAAACATTATAGTAATGCAGTTTGGGAAATTGAAAAGTATTTAAGGAAAATTACATGCGCTTATCATTCTAAATAAATAAATAAAATTAAAAAAAGGTCTCTGTACAAAAATATTAATATTATATATATATATATATGTATATATATATATAAACGTGTTTAGTTATCTTTATAATCTAATTACTTTTTTATTTGGAAAAATTGAAAAATAGAAAGAAAAGATTAATAGAAATAGAAAGTAATAATAATAACAATATTTAGCAATAAAAAATATAAAAAGTATTTTAAAATAAAATAAACATATGAAATATATGTTAAATGTAATAATATCTTATAAGTTATACATGATCTAGATCTAGTTATAAATATGAATGGTATTAAATAATTAATTAAAAATTTGCAGTAAATTTCAGCAATCAAATGCACTATATTCACTGGTGGACAATTGCTAAGGACGGATGACAATAACTAAGCTATTGTCATCCGCCCTTAGCAATTGTCCACCAGTGTATATATATATATATATATACATATATATATATATATTAGGTGGACCGGAAAATGTCATTTTGAATTAAAATACTGACATCGGAAATTTATCCTGGATAAAATTTAAGATGTTCTTAGGTAACTTATAAGATGGTTATTTGTAAAGTACCATGTAAACACTGTTAAACAAAAATTTCCGGTTTCATTTTATTAATATTTTCCGACATTATTTTCCGGTCCCCCTAATATATTAAATTCATTTATCAATGAAGCCTTAATGTAAAATCCAAATATATGTTTAGAATATATCAGGGGTCGATCCAGGTAAAAATTGGGACCCGTTTGCTTCCCTTCACAAAATCCAAATATCTAAAATGGGCCCCTTCACAAAATACAAATCCATAAAATGGGTCCCTTCACAAAATTCAGATTCATAACAACAGGCTTTTCTCAAGATTTATTTTTAAAAAGATGATGGTTTTGTAAAAGTTTTTCCACATTAATGAGTGTGTATACTTGGCTCAGTAATATGCTGTTAACTTGATAATGAACATTAGTTAGAGTAACTTCTTAAGTGAAAGGTTTCATATGATAATTCTTTTTATCGCAAAAAGAAATAAATTTTCATAAAATTATTTTGTTTTTCACACACACACACAAAAAAAAAATTGTTTTTCACAAAAATGAGTCCCAAAAATAAACCTGGAACAATCCTTGTATATACTATAACTGACTGTCTTCGCCTGCTTCGCTGGTCGCTAAATTAAAAAAAAAAAAAAAAAAAAAACTTTATTTCTTTTATATCATTCTATAAACAAAAATTAATAAATAAATAAATATATAATTAAAAAATAAATTCATTGAAATCGTTCTCAGCATCGTTTTGGGTATTCACTGCCTGCGGCAACTTCTTTCCCTCCAGTGTACCCTGCTTTTTTGGGTCTGGGTTCTTATTGCCCACAGCAATGTCATTCCTGGGCAGTTCAATTTGGGTACATATCAGAAGGCGAAAGCTGCTATTATTCAAAAACTAAGATTTTAAGGATAGCTGTATCTAAGCATCTATTAAATATACTTTAATTTTGGCACCATGTACTTTATTGAAATCGTTTTTTCAGCTATATTACCACTTGATTTCGATTAGTACAATAAATAAATAAATAACAAAAGATTTTCCTTTCAAAGGCATTAAATAAATAATAAGTTTTTATTAATTAAAATTATAATTTTATTAAGATTATTATTTATTATTTATTAAGAATTTATTAAATTTTAATAAGAGTAATCCTTTATTCGATATTAACATTTTCCCGATAAAAACATTTAATTATATTTTCCTTTTGAAATGAATTAATTAAATAAATAAATAGTTGTGTAACAGACATTGCTAATGTAAACGACATAGACCAATATAATTCAAATAAAATGAAAGAATAAATTTAAGAAAATTAAATGGAAAATTAAATGGATAAAATTGAAACATATCTACATCTATATATATATTTACAAAAATTACTAAAAAAAATTATAAAAAGTAAACATTCTGTTTTTTTTTAATAAAATAAAATAAAAATAATAAATAAATAAATAAATAATGCAATTTGAAAATAACATTTTTTTCGTTGCAAAAACATGAAGTAAATATTAAATACAGAATTAATGACTGCTCTTTAAAATAATCTTATATAATTTGTAAAATAACATAATTAAAAAATTCTGGTTTAAAAAAAAAAATAATATAAATAATCAGTAAAATAAATTTTTATCTACTATAAAATTTTAATGAATATTTTAATTATACTTAAATCTTTAAGCATACATTATGAAAAAAAGAAAAATTCTCACATACAAGCATCAAAAAAATTAGAGAAACGTAAAAAATATACTACTAATATATTAAAGCAATGCTAAAATTCTATTATGAAGACGTTTATAATTTTCAAAATATGAATACAGAACAAATCTAGATTGCTTAGCTCCTCTAATTTATGCGCTAATAAAATCGAGGTTTCTTCTCAAAAATCAGAATATGGAAAGAGCATCTATTTTCGGCAGGTTATCCGATTGCTCTTTTACAAATCCAAAATTGACATTATACAAATAAAAATAGAATTATATAGTATACTGTAAAATCCCGAAAGTAACCCCCCCCCCTTTTTGAAAAGCAAAACGGATAAATTTCAGGTGTGGGGGTGGGGGTGGGGGGTGGGGTTTATAACCAAGATTCTTTAAAAAAATTATCAAAAAAAAATGAAGAAAAGGGAGGGGAGGTTATATTCGATGGAGGGGGTACTTTCGGGATTTTACGGTACTTAAAAGGAAATATTAAAGGCTATCATTTCTTACATTAAAGGTTAAAAAAAACTGCATAATGATTCCATTGATAATGTGCATCCGACACTTTATGAAAAATTAGTTAAATTAGAAATAATATATAAATATTAAAACTTAATTCAATGCCAAACTTAACTTGCAATGCCGACGTACTGTAAGTGCGCCCGAAGATTGGATGTAGCTTTGTTGGCTGGAGAAAAAAAAGGGGGGGGGGTTACTTTCAGGATAACGGAGACATTTCACTTTCAGCAAGAAAAGGGGGAGGGAGTGATATTTGATGGGGGGGGGTTACTTTCGGGATTTTACGGTATATATATAAGATATAGTACAGTTATGGAAGGTTTAAGTTATTTCTTACAAAAGGTAAAAAATTTTTTAATAAATTATAAAATACAGATTAGAATAGAGCGAACAAAAAGAAAAGCAATCAGTAAAAGAATGTAAACATTCACACTTCATGAACTGTGACGTCAACCCCCTCACAGAGCGTTTTCGGATCACGTGGTATTGTTTTGGTTTTTAGCGATTTTAAAACATTAATTAAAAGTTAATCTGAATTAATTTTACGATTTTAATTGGATTTTTCGGATTCCCAAGATTGATTTTATAGATTACAATTAAAAGAAATTGTTTTTCCTTCCGTGTGCAACTTCGCCATTACCCATAGTGCATTTCTAGTGGGAAAGTAGGTCAATGAGTAAAACTTACTCAATGACTCAACCATTCAACTGGGAATTCCAATAGTAAACATAAACATCAACTTTAAAGGTTCTTCCTAATGTATGATTAATTTATTAATGTATAACTTTTAAAATATGGTTTATTTAATAACATATATATATATATATATATATTTTTTTTTTTTTTAATACTATTTATTTTAGTAGCGAGAATGCTTTAATATTTTCATATAAAACTAAGTAATAGTTGTTTTACTTGCTGTTTTCTTGGTGTTATATTTTTTTCCTGAGGACTATATGGTAGTGCGAACAATTTGATGTTTTTTTAAATAATTTTTACATAAAACTTCATCTGTGGACTATGTGCACGAAATTACTGTAGTTTTTTTTTTAAACTGTTAAAGTATTTATATGTGCATTCTTAAATGATCATTTATATATATCCCCTGTTTATTTCTTAATTTTTGCCCCCTAGGACTTTCCTGAATATGTTGAAAGAGAAAAAGCTAAACTAAGAGCACAGCATCAAGAACAAGCTGATAAAAAATATTAGTACCATGCAATATTTATATTATTTTTGATGAGATACTAAAACAAAGATGCCTTTGAAAAAGAAAGAAAGAAAGAAAAAAAAGCCTCAATAAAGTTGCTTGATGCTCCAAGATCTCCAGTTATTTGCTCGCTCTGAAACTGAATGAGATAAGATATTTTGCAATATAAAATGTAAATTGTCTTGCTTGCAATTCCTTAAAGGGTAGTTTAAGACAAAAAATATATTTATTATTTGTTTTAAAAAATTTTTTTATTACACTTGAATGTTATTAATCCATTAATATCCAAAGTAATTATGTTATATATATTTTAATGAATATTTTACCAGGGGTTGATCAGGGTTTTAATTTTTGGGGCTCGATTTTGTGAAAAACAAATTGTTTTTGTGAAATTTTATTTCTTTTTGTGTAAAAAAGGATTATCACGTAAAACCTTTCATTTTAGCAATTACTCCATCTAATGTTTGATATCAAGTTAATAGCATATCATTGAACCAAGTATAGACACTCATTAAAAATAATATTGTAAACATGGAAAAATTTTACTAAATTATCATTTTTATAAAACAAAATCTTGTTAAAGGGTTGTTTTTATGGATTTGAATTTTTTGAAGGGGCCCATTTTATAGATTTGAATTTTGTGAAGGAGCCCATTTTAGAAATTTGAATTTTGTGAAGGGGCAGCAAAAGAGTCCCAATTTTTGCCTGGATCAACCTCTGCTTATTATTTGCTGATATAGGCTTCTAAAAGTAAAAAAAAAAAAAAAATCAAAAATTTTGTGTGTTAGTTTTAAAATTTCAGCCTGTTTATATTTAAGTGAAAGAACCCGTGTGTCCAGGGGAGGAGAAAAAAAATTAAGAAAGGAAAACTTTAGGATAACTGATAATTTTTCTACCATATGAAGAGTGTCTACTAGATTATCAGAAGAATTATTATTAAAGATAAAAAATAACAAGCAAGCTCAAAATTTAAAGAAATGTACCATTTGTGCAAACATTCCTATCACCGTTACTCCAAGACTAGACTCAGAACATTAAATATCTGTTGTGGTGTTATCTCCGAGTCTGACCTACAGTTCATAACCAGAAGCCAAAATCCTTGAGAACCATAAAGAACAAAAAGTTATAACAATTAAACACACTTCTCTTTCTTGTGATAACAAACCTATACCAACCAAACATATTATTCTAATAATAGACTCTCCTAAACTTCCACTCTCTATAAAAACTGGTTATCTTGAATGCCCCATTAGACAATATATTCCGAATTCACTATGCTACTTCAATTGCCATTGCTTTGGCCACTCTAAAACTTCATGCCATGAAAAACACACATGTGCCTATTGCAGTGCCATCGGCCATGACAGTCAAAATTGCAAAGCCCCAGTCAGTTGCATTAATTGCAAAAAAGATCACCCATCGTAATCTAAGTCTTGTGAAAAATGGAAAGTAGAAAAGGAGATTCAAATCGTTAAGACAAAAGAAAATATATCATACCCTGAGGCAAGAAAAATAGTAGAATCAAGAATACCTATCATTGGAAAATCATATGCTGCTGTTACTTCCACCAAAAATACTTGTCAAACAATAGCTACACAGACTGCTTGCCTACAAAATACCTGCTCACAAGTTGAAACAATTTTACATAATTTTCCAAAAATATAATCTAGGCCTAATCAGATTTCAAACTGCACACAGTCTTTCTCATCCAAACCAGCTACATTAAGGTGCCTGCCTACTGTCGGAGGTATTTTTTTTTTTTTAACAATTGAAAAATTGCCTATTTATGTGCATTATATGATAGAATATAGTAAAAAACAGTGAATAACGTGAAAAAAATATGCAAATTTTAAAATATTTTTATATTTAGGCTCAAAATATGCATAAAATTTGAAAAAAAAAAAAAGCACTTTTACAAAACATCATAAGTCAAATTTAAATAGATATTTTTATTCTGTGAATTTTATTTAGATTATTGAAAGGTCCTCAAGGGAGTGAACTACTCTCAAAACTATAACCATGTTATTTAATATTTTAGAGAAGATAACATTTTTACATGCTGAAAAAATCATGAATAAACATGACAGTTCATAACTTCTATCAAAAAAAAAAAAAGCTAGATTCATTGTCCTAGTTCAATTCCTAAAACAACTCCTCCAGAGTATTTTGTCAAAGTTTCATAATGTTTCAATTATAACTTTTGGAGTTATGATGTCTTGGGATAAAGCAAAATGCTAAAAATCTCATTTTGAGAAAAAGTAGAAAACAGAGTTAAAAACAAGATTTTACCTATTAAACAAAAAATAATTTTAATAAGTTCCTGATTTATTTCAAAACTTTTTATTTTCTTTTTTAAATTCATTTTATATTCAGTAACAAATTTTGATGCTTATATATTGAGTAAAACATTTATGTAAACAAACATTTACGGGTCATTTCTGGTCACTTCCGGTTTCAAAAACTGGCGAGTGACTAATATTGAAATAACTGTAACTCAAGTTCTAAGCAAGATAGAAACAAAATTCAAACTGATTTAGAAAGCTAAAATGTCAGGCTATAATCAGGGGCGTAGCGTGAAAATTTGATTAGGGGGGGAGACCCGACGTTTGGCGCCCTTTCGTATTCCTCATCTAAAAATGCCACCCACATACTTTCAAGAGTGTTGCTAACCGACGAGAGGGCCTGTGTCCCTCTCGTCGGTTAATACGTAACCCTTCCCCCCTCTCCTTCGGGGCATTATTCCTAAAAATCTGCCAAGAAAAAAAAAAAAGGCTGTTTTTTTTTCCCCTCCATTTAGTAGCTTTTTTTTTATACTTCTTTGGAGCATTTAAACTATATTAATTAAAAACGAAGTGTTGAATTACTAAACTAAATACATGAAAAAACCTTTACTGACTTTGTTGCTTGCCGTTAAGCAACGAAGTCAGTAAAGGTTTTTTCATGTATTTAGTTTAGTAATTCTTTGGAGCATTCTAAATTTTTTCAGCGAATCTATATATTAATATGCAGACATGAAATTCCTCTTACATTTTTAGCCTATTCAATAAAAGGAAGGGATTACAAATAGTATCGTTCGAAAGATATGGTTAATGTGCTTTGCAGAAATAAATACATTTATATATATTCTCGTATGAGACTAAGCAAAAGCATCTTTCTTAGGACAACAAAAGTATTGGTTTGAGATAAAGTAGAACAACTGAAAAAGATTTTTCCCCCTTTTCCAACAAGTTTAAAGATATTACATTATAATTCAGGTAAAACATAAAACTTTCAAAATAAATTTTAAGAAATGAAAGTAGTAACTGTTCCTAAGGAAAGCAACTTTATGTTTTTAGAGTGGATAATACCTAATCTCACCGACAGCCGTGGCCCATGTTACTCTGTGGGAAAGTTTGATTTCATGATTACTCATTACATAATGTATATTTAAATTCTGTTTTCACATTTAGAAAATTTACAATCGTTTATTTATTTTTAATGTAATTCTAAGTTCAAAAATCTGAATTTTCAATATGTGCATTTTTCTCTTTCTTTTTTTTTTTAACCGCAAAATGAAATATTAAAAATTTATCAATTTTTGGAAAATGAGTAAGAAAAACATAAGCCTTACACATTTGTTCTGATATGTCTAGTCTTTCGAAAGAAATTAATTACTTAAAATCTCTTGCTCTTTCTCGAGGCTATAATCACTCTATTATTAATAAACTTTATATAAATTCAAGAATCTAAACGTTCTGATACCAAATTGAACGATCACAGTCTCATTCCAGTTGTTTTACCTTTTTATTTATCACTTTCTTTTAAAACTTCTAAAATTCTCTCTCCATTTGGTTTTAAAGTCATTTAGAAACCCGTCAACAAAATTAAATTATCTTCTCTTAAAGATCCCATTCCTACTGAAAACCGTTCTGGCATTTATTTAGTCTTATGTTCGTTGTGCAATTTAGTTTATATTGATCAAACAAGAAGGTTTTTGAAATATAGAATAAATGATCATCATCGAAATGTTCGTAATGAAGAGATCTCTAAATCTATTGCTTCCCACTGCTGGGCTCATAGTCATCGTTTTGATTTTTCTAAAACTAACATAATTTCATCTCCTGTCTTCTCTTCCCATTTGAATATCCATGAAGATTTTTACATATTTAAAAATTCGAAAAATCTTCTTAATGATATTTGTTCCACTTCATTCTTGTCTGATGCTATGAAATTACTCACATTAGTTCAATTTTAATTTAATTTTGAAATTTTTAGATTTTGTTCCCTTTTTTAATCTAATTTACTTAGGTATTTATTTGTTTTCTTCTTTTATTTCATAATTATGTAGGGCTGACACTAGGCTAATTTGGCATGGTGCCCTTTTAAACAGTTTTTAGCACCCTGTGGCCCCTTTTCAACATATTTTAGCACCTGGCGGCCCTTTAAAAAAAAAAAAAAATTGGTATAAAGTAGCTTTTTCTAACATTTTAAATGTTTAGAGGCCTTTACATTCCCCCCCCCCCCGACTTTTAAACTTTCTTAGCAGTAGTTCTTCAGCATTCCTGGAATAACAAATGCATACAGCCTATATATATATATACAAGGAAAATTAGTAATTTACTTTTGTTACGTACAAAAATCATAACATAGAACACCGCAAATTATGCAAATAATGCCCCTTTTTATTGAATTCCCCCAGGCTGCCCTTTTATTTTAGAGTCAGCACTATTCTCCTCACACCAGTATTTATGTTTACATTCATCTGTATATATTTTTGCTGCTCACTTAAAACGGTTTTGTGTGTTTCTGCTTTGACTGCAGCACTTGTGCCTACTTTTTTCGCCTGACGAAGGATCGTATGTTCTTTCGAACCGAAACAATTATTGCAAGTTTATTGAATTTTATGGTGTTTATTCAAAGTTTTGTAATTATTGCTTTTAAACGCCAGGTCTGTGGTGTTTTCTTATTATGAAATTAGGTATTGTTCACTCTTAAGGAAAAAGAAAATCAGTAATTTATTTATTATTATTATTTTACATATTTAAACCAATTAAAAAACGTTTTTCTTTTTTCCAATATTGTGTGAAAAATATTTTAAGAAATGTAGTAGCCATTGCTAAGGAACGCGACAGAATTACCGCATGCATTTATGTGGAAGAACAAACTAAAAAAAAGTCCCAATGTTCAAAATTAAATCTTTTTTATACAGAAATTTATATCTTACTTAGGTGTTGGTGTCGGTGTTTGGGAAAAATTCCGAGTGACTGTTCTAGGGTCCTAGGCCTGAGGGTGAATGCCTTCTGTGGAGGTCTTTCTATGGGATCCTAGCCCGTATTTCCGCAAGCTTTGGAGAAAACCACGGAAAATTCCGAATGATAGGCCGACAAGCGCGATCTGGGATCGTACCCGGCACCTCACGTCTACCTGCTTGACAGAAAGATTGTGGATTCAATAATCGAGCCAACTGAAGATTATCATGAAAGTCAGTCTCTGGTGCACATAAACTCTGTCGTAGCTGCAATATCCTTCATGCTCCGTGCAAATAATACCTCTGGAAGATACTGAAGCAGGGGAGCCCTCTTCCGCGGAAGATAAAAATTGTGATGGCTTGTCTTCGGATCGCCACTGGGGCGTTAATCCCAAACCGTGAAACCAAAATAAAAAATTTGCTTAAAGGATCACTTAGAATCAAAAATTGTTAGTAAGAAATCGCTATAACCAAATCAAACCTTATCTAATTTCGTTTTTATACAATAGCCATAACGTACAATAAACTGCTTTTTTTTTTTTCGAGCTAAGGTCTTGAAAAAACGTAATTTTAAGTCTTTGGAGGTGAGAAAGCGATTGTGCATACTTACGAGTCATTTGTAAGTATCTGAAATGAGAGAAGGGCGCCGCAGTCGCCAAACAGCGTGAATTTGCTAAGGTCAGAATTTTCAAGGGTCGTTGCATGGTAAGCGAACATGCTGTTGTAGGTGCCTAAACAGGGAAGGGCGCCGCTCAGCTGGAGTTTGCTGCAAACTTATTCTTAAAGTGTCCTGAATACGATCAAAGTTTTCAACAGTCTTTTGCACGGTAAGCGAACAGACTATTGTAAGTGTTTGAAATGGGAAATCATGCCATAGGCGCCCCCAAACAGGAATTTGTTATAATCAGATTTTTTTAAGGGTCGTGATAACGAAGAGAATTTTCAAAGATAGTTTGCACAGTAGGAAAATTGGTTGTTATACACGTTTAAAAAGGCTGTTTTAGGCGTCTAATTAGTTAAGAGGGTGCCACCTAACGGGAGTTTGCTAGAGTCAGACATTTTAATGCGAACTTTTTTTGCTGGTCGGTGAACCAGTTGGTTGCCGAAGGAAGCTTCTGATGCATAAAAATCTTAAGTGTTTTTGGTAACTAACGATAATCAACAAAATTATGATCCACTTTCAAATGAACTTCAACGCGCAAAACAGCGCCCCAGAAACCTCATTATGCCTTTGAAGGTGCCTGAACAGAGAAGGGCGCCGTTCAGCTGGAGTTTGCTACTCTTAAAGGGTCCCGAATACGATTAGAATTTTCAACTATCTTTTGTACGGTAAGCGAACAGGCTATTGTAAGTGAACAAAACGGGAACTCATGCCATAGGCGCCCCCAAACAGGAATTCGTTATGATCAGATTTTTTTAAGCGTCATGAATTTAATGAGAATTTTCAAGTGTCGTTTGCACGATAGGAAAACAGGCTGTTTTAGGCGTCTAACTAGTTTAGAGGGCGCCGCAGGCGCCACCAAACAGTAGTTTGCTACAGTCAGACACAACTTTTTCGCTGGTCGGTCAACCAGTTGGTCAGCTTGTGATACATAAAACTCTTAAGTGTTTTTGTTAAATAACGATAATTAACAAAATTATGATCCACTTTCAAATGAACTTTAAGTCACAAAACAGCGCCCCCAGAAACGTCAATATGCCGCCCTATTTTTTAAAACATTGGGGGGGGGAGACTCCCCCCCCTACCCCCCCTCAAGCTACGCCCCTGGCTATAATACTAACCCAAAAATAGAAAATCAGAGTTTTGACTGAAAATTGCATTTTAAAGGTAGGCAGGCACCTTAAAGAAATCTGCGCAAGCTGCAAAAAGCTTGTTGTCTGATAGGGGCCATACTTCTACCTCAGTAAAACATTCTAACTTACCCTCCCATCACTGTATTGTTAAGAAAAAGAAAACTTTAAAATTGCCTAATCCAAAATTAAATGAAAACTAATAAAATAAATCCTGCTAAACAAGAGGACTTAATAAGCCTTTATCCTTCTGATGGAAAAGTTATGTCTACCGCATCAGAAGGTAATAATGTAGATGTTTTAATATTTAAAAAAAAAAAAAAAAAAAAAAAAACCAATTTCATCTGCTGGAATTGTAGAGGTTTTATTAGTAAATAAGACTAAATCAAATACATTATCTAAGCTCATCAACCTATTTGCTTTCTATTTCAAGAAACATGCTTAAGACAAGATGCTAAAATTAATGTTTGTGGCTATAGCTGTTTCAGAAATGATCTTATCCAATCTGACAGAGCTACAGGTGGTGTAGCTCTTCTAATTTCTAATAAGATTCCACATACTAATATCACTTTAAATACTGATATCCTGTTGCAGTTCAGATCCATAATCACATATTTCTCACCATCTGCACTGTCAATTTACCACCAAATATGACTGTTCGCCTATGTGACTTCAATAGGCTTATTTTGCAACTGCCTACCCCTTTTTTATTTCTTAGTAATTTAAATGGGCACAATCCACTTTAAGGTAATCCTGATATTAATCCATGTGGACAAATCATTGAAGACTTTGTTGCAGATAATAATCTATGTATTAAAACCTAAATAAATTACTACGTCAGAAACGCCAAAGAAAAATATTGGAAAAACATACAGCTGTTTCGGCAGCCTTAAGCGTGCCGTCTTCAGTGCAAAAAGGACTTCCTTTTTACACTGAAGACGGCACGCTTAAGGCTGCCGAAACAGCTGTATGCTTTTCCAATATTTTTCTTTGGCGTTTCTGACGTTGTAATTTATTCAGGTTTTAATTTTCCAACGCCAAGTCTCCTGTTATTATTAATAATCTATGTATTAAATAACAGTAACTATAAATTTTTCCATGAAGCTTTCTGAACTTTTCATGCAGTAGACCTTGCCCATTTGCTCTCCTACTCTTTATCCATATTTTAACTTCTTTGTGAGTAACAACATAATAGTGAACATTTTCTCTTATTTTTATCTCTTTATAATTTTAATGAACATCGTCCTGGAAATCCACATTATATTTATCACAAGGCCGACTGGACTGCTTTTACTATAAATGCAACTATTACACATGAAATGATTGAGAGTTATATCAATAAAGCAATCACTGATGTTACTAATTGCATTATAAATTCTACTAACATTACTATCCCAAAATCTTCTGGATGTCTCACTAAACATTCAAAGCTGTGGTGGAATGACGAATGCAACATTGCAAAAAGAAAACAACAAAAAGTGGGGGAGATTCCTGGATTAAACATGTTTCCAGCATTACCTCCAATATAAGCCACAAACAGCTTTGGCATCGTGTCAGGAAAGCAATAGGAATTTACTCTTATCATAGCATTTCCTTTTTAAAGGATAATGGCCGAACTATCACTTCAATGAAAAATATCAGAGATACCATTGTGAAAACTTTATCTAATATCTCTAGCTCAAATGCCTATTCCGAACCCTTTCTGTTCTATAAATACAATTCTGAATGCTCATCAATAAATTTTAGATCCTGCTCATCACAAGATTACAATAGCCCATCTACTGAAAATGAATTAAGCAATAGTTTGAAATATAGTCATAACTCTGTCCCTGGCGGCATTACATATCTGATGATCAAACACTTACCAAAACAGTCTCGTAAAAATCTTCATCTTTACAATAGGATCTGGACTGAATATATTTTTCCTGTTGCTTGGCACGATGCCATGGTCATTCCTGTTCCTAAAACCGTTAAAGATACATCAGACCCAAAAAATTACAGGCCAGTTGCCCTGGCTAGTTGCCTTTGTAAACTCCTAGAAAAAATGGTAAATACTAGGCTGGTTTATATTCTTGAAAAAAAAAAAAAAAAAACTTAAACTCCCCAAGGCAAAATGGTTTTAGATATGGCTGCTCAACTACTGACAATATTTTACTGCTATAGACAAATATTCGGAAAGCTAATGTGAGATGTAACCATTTCGTTTCAATTTTTTTCGATATGGAAAAAGTTTGACAAGACTTGGCACTATGGTATTTTAAAAGATATGACTATTTAATTTTGACTTTCAGGGAAATCTTCTTTTTTTTTATTGAAAATTTTTTTAATATCAGATGCTTCCAAGTTTGTATTAGTTCAGTTTATTCAGATTTTTACTTTTAAGAAGAAGGTGTACCTCAAGGCAGTGCCTTGAGTGTTATACTCTTCTCTGTCTGTATGTTGACGACCTGCAGATTTCTTGCCAGGGAAATGACATGCACTTCATTAAATGCCAGTTACAACTTGCTGTTAAAAATATTGTTAAATAGACTAATAACAATGATTTTACTTTTTCTTCTAACTAAACACAGTGTGTGCATTTTTTGTTGCAAACATGATCTTCATCCTGATCCACAGATTTTTATAAGTGATAGACCTTTTTCTCTAGTTGACTCTGCCCATTTTTTGGGTGTAATTTTTGACAAAAAACTCAATTTTAAGCCGTATATTTCATATCTAATGACGAAATGTGGCAAAATTTTAAACCTTTTAAAAGTACTATCAAACACATCTTGGGCTACAGATCATATCTCGTTACTAAAAGTCTACTGTTCTGTTATCTGTTCAATATTAGATTATGCTTGCAAAATTTATGGGTCAGCTCCTAATTCATACCTTATGACTTGATATGAAGGGCAGCCCTCAGCAGGACACTGAGAGCTAGGGCACATTGACCAGAGGTCTATTGTACCCAGACCCAAGCAATTCATATTGGAACCATTCCTTACCAATATTAGACAACAGTTATCCTTGCAACTGTACTATCACATCCTAATCATCCATTTCACTTTCATATTAATCATGACATTAATGATAATCTTTTTCTAAGTCATCCATCATGCATCCCACATTTTGGCTTGAGAATTAAAAACTACCTAGCAGGTACATCTCATCTTCATACCAAAGTTCTTCCTAGAGCTCTTTTAAATATGACTCCTTGGAATTTCCAGGTCATTTCTTGCCTTCATCCTTTTAAAGATTTTGACAAATCTAACACAGATGCCCCTTTTTTTTAGACCCTTTATATGCCACACATCAAAGTGACTTTCATGACTATATCGAAATATTCATTGATAGTTCTAAGACAGGAAATCAGGTGGTGTTATTTCTGGTGACACCACTTTCAGCTGTCAACTCCCTAGTTCCTTCTCCAACTTTTCAGCATTGTTTTTTGCTATTGAAGATACTCTGAGATTTATTTCAGCTCATTCTAGCAGGAAATTCATAATTTAATCAGACACAAAGAGTGTTCTTGATTCTCTCTCTTGTAACTCTTGTACCCTCTCTTTTATATCAGTTTTAAAGGTGTAGTCAACATGCATATATGGTCATCTGAAAATCCGAAAATCACAGCACTTTCTCGTTAAAAGTGCTACAGAGTTTTAATATCAAGCTCTGGACGGGGATTCTTTTAGATCATCTGTTGCAACCGTACCTTCTGTCCGAACTCCTTAATGGTGCAAAGTATGGTCTGGAGGCATGTCATCACAATTTTAATCCTCCACAGAGGGGATGGCTGTCCTGCTTCGGTGACCCCAAGAGGTATAATTTCTATAAATGCCACAACGTCGCTGAAGGGCATTTTATTGAGACACAAAGTTTTTGCTATTTGTATATCTTTCCAATAATGACTAAATGCCGTGATTAATAGCCAGTAATTGAAAAAAATGTTTATTTAAAATTTAATTGTGTTCTTTTATCAAAATAATAATATTCGAGTAATGAAATGTAATTTAAATTGAATTATTTATGAAAATTAACTTCAATGCAAATTTATAAAAATCGTCACTATTTTATTCGTTGAAGGGATAATACCTAAATACCTCAAATTTATTACATTTTTTTACTCAACCCGAATCTGATCCTGATAACAGGAAAATACCATATTTTCTTTCAATTTGAGTTCATTATTTATATTATTTTATTAAATTATTTATTATAATGTTTTTAGCTGTTTTCACCTAAGTGTTTTGACCATAATTTAGCAGTTTATAAAGCTGGCCGAGAATAAAAACCGCCAATTTGGGATTGTTACATAGAATTATATCTATTCTTTAAATTAGCTTTTATTTTTAATTTATTTGTTTAAAATCTTGAGTAATTTTTTTTTTTTTCGGTACATTGTTGCAAATATGTCTTTTTTTTTTTTTTTTCCTGCTAAATTATTCTTCCTGTATTATTTTATTTATTCTTACAAACCAAGAATAAAAAATTTTCTTTGTTTCAATATATTTTTGCAACTATGATGTTAGTTTTTAGCGTTATCTCCAGGAAACTTGGGCATATGTTAATAGGGTTGCTACGGTACCTGGAAAACTCATTTTTTTGGAAAAATATTGGAAATTTTTTTAATTATCAAATCTTTTTTAAAAATTTTAATGCTTTTATAATGAAGAATAAAAAGTTAATTATGGTTTTTCCCCCCCAACTATAGTAAGTTAATAAAATAATATGCCATAAATATGTTCAATTGACTTGTAAACATGTTAGATTCTTATGCTGCATAACTGTGTGTTATCTATTTTACTCTTAATAAAGACAAGGAAAACTCGGGGGAATTTTTTCTCCTGATTTGTGTAGGAACCCTGGTTATTATGAAGATATTAAACAGTCATCAATAACACTGCTCGGCATGAAAATTGCCTCTGACACCATTTCAGCATATTCTTATGTAAAATGACCACCTGATTCCGAATATGATGCCCATTTTGCCATATCACCCACCATTTTTTAGGAATGGCCCCCTATTTTTATCATTTTTCGGTGATTTTATCGCTATAAATTTGATTTTTAGGAGAGAGGAGGATTATTTTAACTGTTAAATATCTTCTGATGGGCTACAGAGTTGAAAAATTCTAAAACATGGACATTTGTGACAAAGAAATTTTTTTCTGTACAAAATTGGAGTCATATTCGGATTCAGGAGGTCATTTTACATAAGAATCAGCAAAAATGATATCAGATCTCAATTTTTTTTTTTCAGAGCAGTGTAATACTGTATAAATTTTCATGAGCAGGTATGTGCCCGAAGTGTCTGTATGATAATCAGGCTCTAGCATAGTCACTTTACTATACCTAGACACCATGTTTTTGGCAATAAGTTCGCTAGTACCAAGATTGCCATGTACGAACAGAACCATGTTTTGTTTCTCCATCAAGTATTCAAAATCAATCGCCTAACAGTGTAAAATCGCCAAATATGCTTAATTTTGATTTTTTTTTTTGTGGTCGCTGTAATTAATTTCAGCCGATAATTTTTTCACTTTCTGGTGTTTTATGAAAAGTATAATCACATATATGTTTTTCAATATTTTTTGAAGACGACACCTTTTGAATGTTTCCTTGTAAGAAGCCACAAATATTCTACGCATTTTATTAACTTTCTTCAAATGAGAATGTTAAGTGCTAGTGGGTTAATATAAAATGCCTTTAGAAACACCAGAATCTATTAACATAATATAAGAAATAAGAAAATTATTTTATATATAATTTAAAAATTTATAGAATCTATATTATTAACAGTTAAACATTTTAAGTGCATACAAACATTGACCTTCAACAACATTGGTTTGTTGGATGGGTTTTACATCGCACAAGTCAACAACATTGGATTCAACCAAAATGAGAAAATTTATCACTCTGTTTAACTGTAAGGTTTTAAAAATTTTGTTCACAAGATTGCTAATTTAGAGCACCAAACATGTTATTTGTTTGTTACCTTTCTTCCTACAGATCTTCATATGGCTTTCTTAAATTTGTTATATTTTACGTATGTAAACCACCACAGCCAAAAAAATAAAGTTTTCTTTTGAGTTATTTGTTTTCAAACTTTGTTTTTTTTTAATTGAAAATATATTGGAATTATTCTTTGAAGGTGAATTATAGGTTAAGCTTGCCTATCTGCAATTTCAAATACAATAGATTTTGAAACAACCTCACTGCAAATAAGAGTAGTTTCACCTAACAAACAATGTTGTAGATTTTCATTGTGTAATCTTACAAACAATTAATTGTTTGTAAGAGAGAACTTTTATTCAGTGTGGTGATAAATTTACAATCAAGGTAATTCTATAATGTGCAATGAAATGTTGCCACCTAGATTTTATATCCTTTTTTGAAAACAAAAATGCCTGTAAATTTTAGATTGTTTGGGCAACAAGAATTTTTATATATTTTTAACAAATCGTCAAAACATTTTTCAGAGCAAAGTACTGGAACAATCAATGAGCAAACAACAAATATGGACATAGAACTAATTATTGCAAGCTTTTTTTTTTTTTTTTTTTTTTTGTCATCAGTAATATCATTAGCTTCCAGAAAAAGTTTTAATTGTTCCAAATAATTATTCCATAACATTGATTGTTTGACATTAAATTCTTTAATGCTACCAATCATAGCATTACTGATAAATTAAATGAAATCCAATTAAACCAAACAGTTAAAATAGAACTTAGTTTGCATACAACAAAACTAACATAAAATTAAAAAGTTCTTACTTTTTGAATCAGCATATATCCTGTCTTTGTTGCTATCTTTTTTTTTTTTAATGTTTATTTAAACATTTATTTATGCATGGTTTGTCATTAATAACTTGTAATAAAATTACTGGGGATACAAATTTAGAAAATAAACTTAAGTGTTGCTATTCCAACATAACAAATTACCTGTTGCCATATCTACAGTATAAGTTTATATATGAATATACCCCCTTCCCCTAAGTAATCATGAAGTGAATTAAATAATAATAAATATCTAACTATTCTAGGTCTTTTTCTTTTTCTTTAATTTATTGATACATTTTTTTATTTAAATTAATGTAATTACCAGCTTAGTAATATTCTTCAACCATCTGCATTATACTCTCAATATTTAATTTTGTACATTTGTATTTTGGAAAACTATTAAAGTATTTACTATATAGTCTAGAGATCTGTTCTATTTTCTCTTCTTTATCTTTAGATATTTTGTTGCCGTACTTATTTGATGTTATCATATCTTTTCTCTAGGACTTATCTGAATATGTTGAAAGAAGAAAAAGTAAAGATAACACATTAAATAGAATATAGTCAAAGGAAATGTTAAAGCTTATAATATGTGTGTAACTTATTTATATTATAGCCTGAAAAACACATACAGTGTTAGTAGTTGTGGTAATAAAAATGTTTCTACAGATGATGAAATTCTGTAATGGTGGAAATTCTATCATATAAAAGATAAACTATACACCATAAACAACTTTTTAATAGTTAGTAAGTACAAGAGCATATTTTGTATTTGTTAATAAAAATTTTGGTTATTAAATTTGAATGTCATTAATTTGAAACCCTTTAAAAACACTACATGTATTGATAACTATTTTCATTATTTTGATAGACCTTTTTTTATACAAAATATTTATATTTGAGATTTTTTTTTTTTTTTTTTAATATAGCTCATGTTTATTTTATTGATTTCTGCTTTTGTTTTGTCTTCTGTTTTGCATCTTTTTCTCTTATTAGTTGATAGTTTTCAAATTAAAACCTGACTTCATGATCAGAATTGAATTCTATGATTTCTCACTAAAGAAGCAATCTTTTTATTTATTTCTAGTTTAAATTATTTATATAGTATATTTTTAACTTATGAAGTATGGGAGAAAAATAGCCCACAAATTCTGTGAGTAAGAAATGCATATATTTACTGTTTTTGAAGAAGGATTATAAATTGGAATTGTTGTAGGATTAAGTCGTCGGAAATATTTTTAATTACAGAACAGGAACAAATGAAAATAGAAGTTCTAATGTTTTGTAAAAGACTCAAACAAAAATTTTTAGTAGTATTTAATTTTATTTTTATGCAAAGTCATTGAAACCAGGTCTTAAAATGTAATAGCTCCGATGGTTTCTTTATTGTTCTAATTTTTGTATTGGCACCAAAAGATATAGGCAAGGAAGAGAGCATGGTCCCCCCCCCCTCTTCCCTAGATTTTGAAGTTTGATCTAAATTGCCTTTATCTTCCAAATTAATATTGAATTAAAAAAATAAATAAATAAAAAGTTAGTTTAAATATGAGATTTTCACGAAAGTATGATCTTGTCTCTCTCACCAAACCTCTTAAGCAAAATTGTTTAAAGACCAATTTAAAAATGTTTTGCCTCCAACACCACCTGAAATTTTTATTACTGCATCCATGAGTGTTTCTGTGCTTTTATTATAAAAGATTTAGAATAATTAAATCAGGGGTGATTGTGTGTAGGATTTTTTCCTGATTTCAGGAACTTTTGCTTAATATATTTCTTAATTTCAGGATTTTTTTTTCCCCAATTATTTTTCATTGACTGTTTAAAGAAAGTTGTTGTTTTGTGGCAGTTTAGGAATATTCATTGTAATTTACTAATGTATTTTTCAATTTACAAAAACACCACATCTAATTTATTAGTTACAATATTAAAAAGTTATAATCATTGCCTGGCCCTTTTTTGTTTTCATGTAATTTCAGGATTTTTAAAGCAGGGTCACAGCCAATCCTGTTAAATAATACGCAGTGCTGTATATGTATTTTACAATTATAATCTTACAGTTTTTCATAGTAATTTGTTACTAGACTATTATTTGAGTTATTCTGCATCAAGTGAGAAAATAAGTAGAATTCTTCCAAAAGGAATTTCTTAAGAGATATTTTCCAAATTTTTCAGGTGTCTGTAAAATCTTTTAAATTATTCTTTTGATTTTGAAGCAAAAATTACTAGTTTTAATTATTCAATAGCTATCCTTATATAAGGAAATACAAAAGGATCAGAAAGTTATGACACTGTCTATAAAAACAAAATCTAATTTTACAATATTCATGTTATTGAAATGTTCATAATTTGTAATTAATATAAATAATTAAATATTACTATCCTTAATTTTTAAATAATATTTCTGATACATGAAATTTTTCAAATTGTAATTGAAATTGGAGAGCATTAACCACTGGAAATATAAATGGAATTAAATACCGTTAAGGTCAGTAACTAAGTTCATGTTGGGCTTATTCTCATTCTGTTTGGTTGATGATTTGTTGTATTTACTCTTGCTTCTTGTTCTCTTTATATATGATGGATCACCAGCCTATGTCAATGTTTAATTGCTCCAGGTCATTACCGCTTGCTTCGTCTACTAAGTTTCCACTGTCTCCTCCTCGATTCAATGCTTGGTCTGAAAATTAAACATGTGTAGAATATTTAGGTGTACTCTTGGAGGTACAAGAACTTATATTTTCATCTGGTTCAACTTCTATTTGAGAATTGGACACAATAAATGCTGGTTTAAGAATATCAATATAAACAACTTGGATTCTTTTATCTATTAAAATATGGAAATATGATGATGTTCCATGAGCTATAATCCCTTTTCCTCTCTTGATACCACAGAGTCTGGTTCATCATATGGTGACTGTAATCATATCTCACAAATACATGTGAACAATTTTTAATGTTTATGCACAATCACTGATTATTGTGATGTGCAGATGTAGGTTTTGGTTTAAGTAAACTTAATATTTCTGCAACTTTTCAACATAAAGATGTGGATCTTTTATATCTACAGTAGGATCATATAAATCACCAGGAAACCTTAAAACACTTCAGTATAGTAATTCAGCAGGAGTTGCTTCACTCAGGGCTCTTTTAATTTCATTTGAGCCCTTGGGTACACACTTTTGTGGACCCCACCTCTACTGGTCGTAATGTGCATCAATAGCAAGGATACATATATACCTGTATATTGGATTAAAATGACAGAATTTTGAATTTTGACACCATTTTTGTCATTTTTAAAGGCGAAAAAAGGCAAAATATCATTTTCAGAATAAGTTTTAGATCCCCCTGCTACTCAGGGCCCAGGGCATGTGCCCCATATGCTCCTCTGTGTTAATCAGGCTCTGGCATCAATATCTTCTTTCAGTGCACATTTAAAACCCAAAAGAATTCTAGGGAAGATTTCAGGCTAACTACTGGTTCCATGAGCCATAATCACTGCTGTAAGTGGTCTGTGAAAAATTTCAATCAAACCATTTCCTTTCAGATTGTATGATGATATTCTCCATTTTTCTATACTAAATAATTGAACAAACTGCTCAAATAAATCAGATTCCAACTGTCTTCCTTGATCTGTCATAATTAGTGATGTGGGGTGGAAAATTTTCTGCAGAAAATTTTCTACTATGTTTTTCCGGAAAATTTTCCAACCAAAAAATCAATTTTTTTAGTAAATCTTTTGCATAATATATTTAAATTTTCTTTTATTAGTCATAGTAATGCTATATACAGTGTGAAAAGCAAAATGTTTCTGATTAAAGTCATAATTTAGAATGTTACCAGATATATGTTTTGAGCAACTTGCTCGAGAAAGAGGTTATTTATTATAATACAAGAGATCTATGGTTGCTAATCAGAACTTTAAATGTCCATTCAATAAGTTTGTAAGAACATAATTATAAAGCATTTGGCAACATAACAAAAAAAGAATATATTGATAAATTAATACACTACTATACTGCTGAGCATGTGTATCTATTTTTTTAAATATTCATTTGATAAATGGTGATACGCTGATGTTTTTCAAATTCAGGCAGCAATTCTGACTTAGGTCACTTAATGGTCTCTGCTTCTGAGAGTGACTTAGAAAGTTATTGCCATAATCTTCGTTAAATATTCAATTTAAAAAAAAAATTGCTTTAATTACAAAATTGGCATCGTTGAAAATTTTAGAGAAAAATCTTACATAAAAACATAATTATATTTTTTAAAATCACTTTTTAAAACTAATTTCTAATGTGTGAAAAAAAAGAAAGAAAAATGCAAGCAACAGGAAATACAATTAATTGCCTAAATAAATAAACAGCAAGATTTTGATCAAAATTTAAGGAAATCAAATAGATAAAACGAATCACATCATATCTTGTAACTGGAGGTTTAGTTGAAAGAACTCAATATTTCTTTATTTGCTTAAAATATCCGAAATTGAATTGTACTTGAAAAATCTCACAAAGATATTACATTTAAAGTTAAATAATAACAATAAAAAAATCTCAAATTTCCAGATTAATTTTTTTGAATAGAGGATTACATCCATTATCCAATACTACCAACTATTAAAAAATATGATTTTGTGTTCGCAAACTATGCTTAAAAATAGAACAAATCAAAAGAATTTTGATGAAATGAACCTTTGCATGGTCTGAGCCATACCTTACTAATTACCTTGTACAGTCGGCAGCAAAATTATTGATGTGCTAGCAATAATTTCTATTTAAAAGATGTGCACCTAATACTATTTTGTTATGTAAATATTTATCGAGTCATGATCTTAGTCTTATCTGTTTATAAAAAAAGTAAGTTCATGATAAAAATTAGCGATCAAACTGAAGAAAAGAAAGAAAAATATAGATGCGTGTTTCAATAATTTTACTGCCACTAGCAGCCAAACCCCATATTATTCTAAACAGAATTTTTTTAAGATAATTACCTCTGTTTTTTTTTAATTCTGGTTATTTTCAGAAAATTCACAACTATTAAATTTGTTCTTGTTTCTCAAAAAGTTTTTTTTTTTTTTTTTTTTTTAATGTTTTATTTTGAAATTATAAAGTGCAAAAAAGAACTTTGACCATTTTTTTGTATTAAAAATTAAATAAATAAATTTTGGGAAAAACAAAGGCAAATTTAATTTTTCTAGATTTTTTAATAATGAAAACAGAATTAAAAAAAAAAAAAAGAAAAAATCGTTAATTCTCATAAAATTTTCCCCTATATAATAAAATGGGGTTCAGCTGTTGGCAGTGATATGTGAGGGTCTCTGACAGCTACAGAATGTTCACAGACATCTTTTTTTATATAGATTATTCAACCATTATACATGCAAAACAGTCATAAAAAATTATAACTTTTTAGCTTTATAGGGGAAAGTTGGACAAAACGGGATACCATTCTTGTTTCTTTTTACTACGGAAAATATGTTGAAGAAAACCACACACCTTTTTTTTTTTTTTATAACTACAATATTTATTGAAGCACACAAAAAACATATTTTAAACTAATTGTAATGATTTTAAATTAGTAAAAAAAAGTATTTACCAAACTCTTACACATCCCGTTTTAGCATACCTGGGTTGGATAAAATGGGATAGGGATTACAATGTTTAATTTTTTGTGTAAAACTAACTGAAAAGCATAATTAACTGACAGAAAACTGTAAAGCGAAATGTCTTCAGTAATCAGAGATTTAAAATAAGAGTTTTTTATGCTTTTATTTACAAAATGGGAAAGAAGACCTTTTATTTAGATTTATAGCAGAACAAAAGTCGCATAAAAAGGCATTAGAACATGCTTCATGTGCCCATTCTTGGCATCCAGAACATTGTATCCAACCTTCACTAGCCTTAGAATCGACATACAGTGTATTACAATATATGGAGGTTTCTTCTCCCTCTGTTTCATCTTCAGACAATGACGACATGCATTCTTGGCTGCTTGCTGAAGGTTTATTAAACTTTTCTATGTTTTGACTTTTAACATCAGGATTAGGCATTCTTTTGAATTCTTTTATAGGCCTACTTTCAGGTTTGGCTGGACCTGGTGGCTCTTTTTCTTCCTCTCTTCCATTTTCTTTTCTTATAAACTTCTTTTTGAAATTTTTAGAAGGATTTCTTAGCAGCCTTTCCTTTAATTTTCTTGGTTTTTTCTTGTAGTTTTATCATCCTTTCCATTTCTTCCATTTCTAACTCACTCTTATATAGAGATGATGATATTACTACAGTTTCTTTTTTCTCTTATCAGCCTTGTTTTCTGGGCGAGGTCCTCTTACATGAGGTACAGGTAGAACAAACTTTGGAGAGATGAAAAGGGTAGCTTAGGTCGATAACAAGAGAGTTCTAATCCTTTCTCCCCTGAGGATGTTGCAGGTTGGTCTGTCCATAGGCTGTCTCCTGACAGGTTTATTGGCTGGTGTACTCCTACGATGTCCCTTGAGAAAAGTATATAAAAAACTGTATCCCGTTTTATCCAACTCGTAAGTGTCCAGTTTTATCCAACTCCGACACTTTTCAAATAAACATGGCTGCTGCCTAAATGTGAAAGGAAAATTAGATAGATTACACATGAGAATATTCGTTAATAAATGCTTAATCAAATGTAATATTCATCGGAATTGTATTCCCATATATGTAGGCAGAATAATGTAAAAAGCAACGCACGTAAATGTAGAAAGTACCAAGAAAACAGAATAAAAAAGTTCTAAGAACTACAACTTTCCATCAACTAGTGGTCTCGAGACGGGACGAACTGAGAATGATGTAATGATGGCCGAGAACAAGTTTCTGTCGTCATCCGCTCGATAGCAGTACTAGCCGGGTCCCTAGGCGACGTATCCCGTTTTGTCCGACTATCCCGTTTTATCCAACTTTCCCCTACATGTTTAATAAACCATTAAATCACAATTTCTGTGTTTTGCTTATTAATTTCTTTTTGAATTGAACAATTATTCATGCTTTTCTTTGAATAGTTTTGTTTACTTGTAGCTTTTAATGTATTTAGTTTTATTTTACAAAACCTTCATAATTTAGAGATTGAAAATTTTCGGTAAATTTTCCGGGAAAACCCACATCCCTAGTCATAATTCTTAATGGTGTAACATATTGGGTAACTAATTCTCAATAGAAAATTTGTGCAACTGTTTGGGCTGTAATATCTTTTAGTGGATAAGCCTCTGGCAAGGGATCTATCACTGTTAAACACTAAGATTTACCATGAGACTCCTGTGAGGAAATAACAATATTACAATGAATGTTAATTAATTCAGGAATCATTTTGTGCTGGTTCAGTCACTTAAATTAGATAATAATTTATAATTGTATTAAACTGATGAGTCAATAGCCACATTTAACACTGCTTTATTGAAAATTAACACATGTGAGGAGCTATTTTTGGTCACTACATCACAACTGAGGAAAATAAACAAAATTATTCATAGTTTGTTGAGGTGTAGCACTATCTGCTGGTTAGAATATTTACTCTTAACTATACTGGCCGCCTTGAAACCTTTAAGAAATGTTTCAAATTACATGAAGATTAATCACAATTAACTACAACAGAGAAAAATATATTAATGCAAAGCAATTGAGACTAAATGTTCCATATTATTTACAGTCACTAAGTCAATAATTTTAAGTCTGTTGGAAGAGTACAAAGTTTAACAATAAGACGTTTTATGTAACCATTACTAGTTTGAACAGTTACTACACTAATTCTGTTGTCTACACCAGGATAAATGTCAGTAATTCATCCTATTTTCCACTTCCGGGGATGTTGATTCTCATCTTTGATGAACACTAAGTCATTCACTGACACATTTTTATTTTCCTTAAACCATTTATATCTCTATTGTAGTTGAGTTAGGTATTCTCTACTCCATCTTTTCCAAAATTGTTGTAAAATTGATTGTCATAAGTGCTATTTGTCTAAATAACTTTATTGCTGACTCTATACTCGGGGCAAAGCTAACTTGAGAACAGTGTGGAAGGTACAAGAGACTTTTCACTCCATTTTCCGTGTATTCATACAGATAGGAGAATCTAGGAGTACTAGATTTGGCTGTTTATCCTTATTTAGAAGAATATTTTGTACATTACATGTAAACAATTGAATAAAATAACCTTTATTTTATCTAATATTCATTTATTTATTTCAGGGTATTAAAAGAGTTTGCTGCATAATAAATGCATTAGCAGGTTGTTATTTGGCCAGTAATGGATGTTTGCATTTATTATTGATGCAGATAAAATATTACGAAATTAAGTAGGCTCAAAATAACTTAATATAATTATTTAATCTTAAAAATAACAATTGCAATTTAATCCATCAAAATATTTAATTATTATATATTTTTCGTGTCATAGTTTAATGAAGAATTTTTAACTAACACAATTTTTTTTTTTTTTTTTTTCATTTACCTATATTTATTTTAAGCGACATACTTTCAATATTTTTGAGATTGTGTTCATTAACACTTAAAAAGTGCTTCTGACTTCAATTCATCTGTCAGTCTATCTTATTTACAGGGTTTTTAGCTGTCTTTTAATTGAATACACTTTTTTCAATAGAAATTTTCGTATTTTTCATTCAAAGAAACTGTATAAAAAACTAAATATTATACTTACTGAAATTTATGATTAAAAAAAGTGGTATTCAATTAACGAACTGCTAAAAAACCTTGTTTTTCATACATATTTTTAGGATGCTCTTGAAATGATAAATTGTATTCAGGTCCTTTTTGGTATGATTCACATGAAAATAATTTAAATAGCATTATTATTGACATTTGCCCATGCCCTAAAAAAAAAAAAAAAGTCAGATGAATGTATACATACATTGTGTTTATAAACATCAAAGCTTTTAAAATATTTTTTGTTATAAACTATGGAGAAAATAATTTTACAAAAGCATCATTTTTACAACTTTATTCGTAAAGGAAAAACCTTTGAAATATATTTCTTTTGTCCACGTTGTTTAGAATCTGAAATTTGATTACACACTAATAAATAATAATTACACACTAATAATAAATAAATAAATAAAATTCTGATAATGCTGAAAATTTACCTTGAGTAATTTCCTTTTATATCTCAATATGTATTTTAACAGATTTGAGTGGCACTGTAAATCAATTAAGTTAATCATATCTTATTCTTAAGAAAAAAAGGTTTTGTGGATTTTAATAATGTGTAAGAATTTAATGTGTAAAGATATCAAAATATGTTTTAATAGATTCATAGACCGTAATGCATTAGAAGTTTTTTGTGTATTCCTGTGCACAAACTGAACTATTTATATAATATTTTTAAAAGCATCTGTAACATAGACCTTTTTTATGGTAAATATTGAAAAAAAAGAAAAATCGAAATACACTCGCCATAATATTCTGTACAAAAGAAACTCAATATCTTTTGCATTTAAAATGTAATAAATTTAAAATGTTATATCATTTATAAAAGTTTTGCCAATGTGCAAATCCCTTATAATAATAATCGATAAAATCTCTGATGAAAAGAGAAACATTCATAAAAATATTTTATTATAATTATTATTTATTAATTTATTATAGATTTTGTGCTTAGAATTAACATGGATTACACAATATAAAAAGCCTATCTAATATGGATTTTTATTAATTTTCGTTTATTAGTGCGTATGAAACAAATCTGTAACTTTTATGGGTTTTAAAAATTTTGCTGTCTCTGAATTTCATGCTAAATAATTTGTTTGTACATTAATTTCTCATTTTTAATCTTTTATTTGTCTCATAATGTATCAGGAACTCCAATATCTATTTTTTTTTTTTTTTAAGGTATAAATAATATTTTAAATAATAACCATTCATTTTGCATGCATGTTGCAATTTTTAGGATTATTGCATGTTAAGTAGTTTTACCCCTGACGAAAGGACATTAAACATGGAATTAATGATACAAATTTCAGATCATCATTACAGATATTTTTTAGATACTCATTTCCGGTGGCAATGTACCATGGATTCATAGTACAGATGTTTCAGAATACTAATTTTCCATTTATCATTTTTCCATTTACCATTTTTTCCGATACCATTTTTTCTGGTACCATTCTTTCCGGTACCATTCTTTCCGTTTACCATTCTTTCCGGTACCATTTTTTCCGGGATTCTTATTCTGTATGTAGTCCCAAAGATCTTTATAAATAATTCAGTAAATTTAAATTTATTAATTATGTATTTCTGTAATAATGGACTTTGTAATGAAATGACACACAGTAAATACACTGACTATAATTTTAGAACAAAAACAGCAAAATGAAATAATTTGTATTTACTTAAAATGAAAAAAACTTGTCTGCTTATAAAGGAATGAAATACTTTTCTTTTGACAGGTTGATAATTATGACAGCACCATCTAGTAGTGAGGTACTAAAAAAAAACTTGCACACCCTGGTAATGACAGTTACTCATAGGGACAAATTTTAAATAAGAATAATTAATAGAATTTTTTTCTTTTATGTCTAAAGTTCCAAATATATCAAAAATAGAAAAATTAAATATACCTAGAAAATTGTTAGCTTTATTTTTAAATTTTTCAATTCTTTAAAATAAAGGTTCAAATAATAAAGTTTGGAGTTTGGGACGAGCCTTGGTAATGACATTTACAACTTTAAAAAATTTTTAAATATTGAAATTTTACTTTTTTTAGTATTCAAATTACTGCACAGTTTAGTGCTTGAAAAGAATTGTTCAAAAAATTTTTTAACTTTCATAGCTGACTTGCTCAAGTAACATTTTTTAGCCAAGGACACAAAATTTACCATTATGTGAGAATGACCCTTATAGAGTCAGCACCAGTGGCGTATGCAAGGGGGGAGGGGGGTTTGGGGGTTTAAACCCCCCCCCTTGACAAAATGTATGATAAGAAAAATTAGGCTGTTCCTTACATTTTTTTTCACATTTCAGGCGGAAAAAATGTATGGCAAGCGTAGAATATTTTTTTCTACGAAGTGGTTTAAAATTATGACTAACTTTTTTTTTCATTACTCGGCGATAAACACTCCTGAAAATAACTAAACCACTTCATTTGCGCGGCGCGAAACATGTTTCCCCTGAAAACAATTCTCTGAAAGGATTTCACCTTTACGAGTTCACACTCAAGGACAAGAGGGGTCGACCATATGGGGAAGGGGTGACCATAGAAGTTGAAGTAGTGACCTTGAAGGAGTGACCCAAACAATACCCCAACAGTAGAAGACATTTTAAATGAACTAGTGAAAACTTCTCGTCGATTAGACATCGCTCAGTAAATAAGAAAATTCAATGAAATATTTTGTGTAACTATGTATTGAATTTTATGTTTTGTGTAGCAGTTTGTACAGGCTCAACGTTATCCGTCGCTAATTAAAGATTTTTTAGTTTGATCTTCTAATTGGTGAGTTTGTTTTACTGTTTTTCATTTTCTTACTCTTATTTTCGGCAAGTAATTATGATACTTTAAAAGATTGTTAAACTTAATTAAAAATAAACTTAATTAAACCTAATTAAACTTAAATAAGCTTAATTAAACTTAATTAAACCTAATTAAACTTAATTACAAATTCGGAAGGACGAACCCCCCCCTCGGAAAAATCCTGGATACGCCACTGGTCAGCACTATTTATTAAAGGATTATTTTTACTAAACAAAATCTTGGGAAAGGTTCATTTTCATAAAATTAAATTTTATGAAGGAGCTTATTTTATAAATTTAAATTTTGTAAAAGGGCCAGTTTCATGCAGTGAAGATTGGTTTAAAACAACATTTAGGAGGCCAGTAACAAACTGAGCAAAATCAATAACGTTTTTGATCACCCTGTATCGTTAAGTAAACGGAATGAACTGTAACTTTAGGATTTGTTAATATCGACCCATATCAATTTGTGTGGTGATAGTATATTAAATAACAAAGATATGAGCATTTATTGTAAAACTCCAAAAAAAAAATCAGCATGTTTTTTATTTATAATATACAGAGTTTTTAATGAAAATTATTCCCACTCTCAGATAAGTTGGAAAAACACTTTTAAAACAATATTCTGCAATTGAAATATAAATACCTTAAATATCTCATGAAATATTAGCATTTATATGAAAAACATTTTCACTGTGCATGTGCGAAAGATAAAAAAAATATTGCATAGGTTGGAAGCTAGATGTATTGGGCAACTTTTGTCAAAAGTGCATTTGAATAGAGTAAAAATTAGTAAATTACCTGAAAAAGAACAAGCTAGGTTTTAGATATTTTCCGAGAGTTAAAATTTCTTAAGGGGTTTTTTTACATGCCCCGTAATTAATTTGAAGATTCAGTTATTTCAACCACTCCAAATGCACTTTTTTGTGAAAAAGCCCTTATAAGCTTGTAATTCTAACATATTTTTGTTTATTTACTAAGATTTGTGAGATAAGGGATTTTTCGCAAAAAAGAACTTTGTCTAAATGGTTAAAATAATTGGATCTTTAAATTAATTACTTGGCATGTGAAAAAACCCTTAAGAAATTTCAACTCTTGAATTATATCTAAAATCTAGCTCATTCTTTGTTGGATAATTTGCTTAATTTTTATTCAATTCAAATGAAACTTTAACAAAAGTTGCCCAATATATCTAGCTTTCAGCCTATGCAATAAAATTTTTTTTATCTTTCACACATACACAGTGAAAACGTTTTTCATAAAAATGCTCATATTCCATGAGATATTTGTATTCCGATTGTCGTATATCGTTTTAAAAGTGTTTTTCCAACTTATCTGAAAGTGGAAATAATTTTCATTAAAAACTCTGCGTATTATAAACAAAAAACCTGCTGATTTTTTTTTTTTTTTAGTTTTAAAATAAATGCTTATATCTCTGTTATTTAACATGCTATCGTCACACAAATTCATCCATAAACTAAACTAGGTCTGTGTTAATATATCCTTAAGTTACAGTTCATTTTGTTCACTTAATGATACAGGGTGATCACAAACATTATTGATTTTGCTCAATTTATTATCCACACCCTAAATTTTGTCTTAAACCAGTCTTCACTGAAAAACATAAGGAAAACCTAGTTCTTTAAATTCCCTCTGTTTGAAAACATTTCTTTAAGAGATAAGATTTTAAATTGAAAAAAATGATCATTTGCAAATCTTGCTGAACTTTTGAACGGGAGTGTATATATTAGGGATGAAACGGATATCCGGTAACTATCCGGTATCCGGCCTATCCGGCTGTGTTTTAAATATCCGACGGGGTACCGGATATCAGCAGTCCGGATACGGATATCCGGTAATTTCAAGCCGGATATCCGACGGATATCCGGAGGAGGAAATTCAAGCTTAAATTCCCCTCAGATAAAAATTTTGCGACTTTTTTTTTTTTTTTAAAGATCAGTTGTAGCTTGTAAAAGTTAAAAAAAAAAAAAAAAATTGCAAAAGTAGAATTTGGCCACTTTAGCAAACAAATTTAGCAAAAAGTAGCTTCAGGTTTAAGAGATATAGAAAGCCTATTTTAATTTTGTGCAGAGTTAGCTAGGATTTTCCAGAGTGATCTATAACATTCTCCCTAATCTTCCCCATAACAATAAAAAGAGCTGTTCATTGTTGTTCCTGAACAAATAATATTCATCCTCTGCAGTGCATATAACTCTGTTTTCATGACTTTTGTTTAATAAGTTGAGAATGTTTAGTAATATTGTTTGTCTTGAAGTTGTTAGATTGTTTCGAGATTGAGTCAAATAACATGCATTTATTGACTTGAACCTGCCTGTTTATTTACAATCCACTTTTCTCTACACAAGAAAGTTATTTTTGTGACCATATATTTATACTAGCAGACCCTCTGGCATCATTGTCTGTACCATTACCTATTCAATTGAACGTGTCATCTACCTATTCGATTTGGATTTAAAAAAAAAGCACTGCAATTTATATAAATTTGCACTTTTTATGGAATATCTTGCTAAAACACCTGAATTTAGAATTTCCCATTGCGCTGCATAAATATAGTCCCAAAAATTAAAATTACTTCAAATAGAAGTAATATTTAAATTTTTAGGAAGTCTGTATTTTCATTTTCAGATTGTTAAAGAATTAAAAAAAAATTACATAAAAAAAAAGCTTAATTATTTTATTTAAAGTTTATGATTTTGTACATTAGAAAAACTGAACTTACTTTTAATTAATGAATTTTAATAAATAATCTAAAATTTTTTTCTTATCTGTACAGAATATAAAATAAGTAAAAAGTATTTAAAGAAACAAAAATATAAATTTGTTTTGAATCATTACTTTCTTCTATATTCAATAGAAGAAAGCATTTTATTCGTAAAAATTTTCAGCTTCCCGTTTTTGGTGGATTTATGCATTTTGAGTAAACCAGAATTTTGAATTTGCCCGTTTTTAGAAAATGTCTGTCTGACAAAAGTTTTGTGTAGCAGCTCTAGTTAAAGAGTTAATGCACAGTATTTCATATGAATTTACACAAAGTTGTGCATTAACAAAAAAAAAAAAAATAAATAAAGTGCACATCGACTTTTGGTGCAAATTACTCAATAGGTGGCGCTGCTATACTGTGATTTTTCCCATGTAAAGGAGGATTATATCTCTTCTACTGTGTATAATTACAAAAAAGACTAAGTATGTCACAGGGCTATTATGAAATATGTTTAATTTCTGTGCATATCAGCCAATAGATGATGCTGTTATGCTGCAATTTTACCGTGAATGGAGAAATTATCTTGGATTTATTTGTGTATAATTACACAAAATTTGGTATGTGAGAGGGCCATTTTTATGAAACATGTTGATTCAATTTTGGTGCATACTGGTCAATAAGTGGCTATACTATGCTGCAGTTTACCCTGTGAATAGGAAGGCTAAATCTCAACATCTATAACATTTAACTGCACTTAACGTGATATGCAATATAAATAATAAGAGCACGAAAGCTGGCTTAATTTGGGTGTATATTGACCAACAGATGTCGCAGTTGTTCCTCATCTTCTATGATTCTCCACTTGGCTACATCTCACAATCTTTTGATTAAAATTGCACTAAACTCCATATCTAAAATCTTTATTGTGCGAAGCTATTATTAAGTTTCTTCTGTGCATGTTAAACAGCGTGTAGCTTTGTTATGTAGAGTGATATAAAAGAAGGTTTCGTAATGGCCATAACATACTAAGCCATTGAAGCTTTTAGATTTTTTTTTTTTTTTTTTTTTTTGCTTCTTTCTTTTATGTTTTCTTATAAATGTCTCAAACGAAAGTATTGGATTCATAAAATTTTTCGATATTTGGTATTTGCTGGATTTACACATTTTAAGAGGTCCAGAACTTGGTTTGATCAATTTTTAAAAAATTGTGTTTGTGTGTGACAAAAATTCCAGTCAGCTGATGTCAGACTTATTTAGGTGTACATCAGCCAACAAGTGGATCTGCTATAAAGATTTTTCACAAACCTATATCTCAGCATCTATTGATTAAAATTGCACCAAACTCCATATGTAAAATATTTATTGTGTGAAGCTATGGTTAAACTTTTGCACAATTTAAACAGTAAGTGGTGTGTGATGGCCACAATATATATGTTTTCTTATGAAAATAACCAACCCTTCAACTATGATTATATTAGTAAAATATTTCTTTTCATTTTTTTTTTTTTTTTTTAATATATATCAAGCACACATTTTTTAGTACTGTAAAAAATGTGTAAATGATAAGTTTTTGTTTTATAATTCTGAACAAAACCTATATTTTTGTGACAAATTGCAAGTGTAGGAATGGATATGTCAGACTTAAGTTTTCTTCTTCATCACAATATTGCACAAATAAATAAAATGCTAAATAAATATACTTAAGTAAATTATGTTTAAAATGTGTTTAAAAGAATAGTATATGAAATATGTTTATATTTTATTGTTTTAAAATAAAGAAAAAGAAAAGATATACACAACACAACAAAAGACAAAACTAATGCCGGATATCCGACGGATATCCGGTCCGGATATCCGTATCCGGCAGGCAAAGGAGCTCCGGATATCCGATATCCGGTATCCGGCAAAATCACTATCCGTTTCATCCCTAGTATATATACTTTGAAATACTCTTGTATAAATAACACTAGTCGACAAAAAAAGTTTTTTTTTTTTTTTTTTTTTTTTTTTTGGGGGGGGGGGGGTAACAGACATAAAATTAACTATTTTCAACTAATTTTTAGTACAGAATTTAAAAATAATAGTGAAAAATCTGCAACACGTACAGTTTTTTTGTTATGATTATTTAATCTGTACTGGAAGCAATATACAAAAGTCTTTAGAAAACATGCATTAGCATTATTACTATCAATATTATTAATTTAGCATGGAATACTGTTAATATGGAGATAATAAACATATTGTAGACTAAGTAGAACGTATAAACATGGAAAACACACTAAATGATTGAATTGTTATTATTTGTTATTTTAAAACCAAAATTCAAAAAATAGGCTTTTTTACGTCGTATGTTAAATGTCTATCTTGTGACTAAAAAACCTAACATTACTTCGTGCGCCGTTTAAATCTTTCAACCGGGCACCCGGTCCCCTTCAGAACGACAACCTTCTGTGTGGAAGACTTGAGACGGAGTGATCTTTAGTTGACTTTGCCAGTAGGTGGCGCCATGCTCTGTCTGGGGCTACTGCGCCGCTGTCGTTGCATACATCCTGATTGGTGGAAATTTCAATGGATTCTCTGAACATTGCGTAATTATAATCGTCGTAGTTGGCTATTTTAGTGGTTTTATCAAAATCGATTTTAATGTTTTGTTTATTGTACGTTTTGGCTAATGCTGTATTATATTTTCCTGTTTTTATATCATTTTTATGTTCATTAATTCTAACTTTGATTTTTCTCTTGGTAACACCTATATAGGATCCGGGTTTATTATCTTCATTTGTGAAAGGAATTTTATAAATCCCTGCAGTTTCTAAAGGGGGGGGGGGACACAGGGTCTTTATCGCTTCTGATTAATTGGAAAATATTTCTGTTAGGTTTAATGGGGATATTTACGCTGTACTTATTTGCTACATTTTTAATTTTGTTGGCGGCTCCGCAATCGTATGGAATAGAAGAGGTAAACTTAAGGGGTTGTTTCTGATAACTGGGAATGTGATCTAGATTTTTAAATTTATTTTTAATTAATTTATTAAGTATCTTATCTGGGTCAAGTTATCATCAAGTTCATTTTTGAGATCGTTGGGTTCGTTACAAATTAAAACTGCGCGATTAATATATGAACGGATTGTATTCGTTTTATAACGGAAGGGTGTTTTGCTCTTAAAGTGAATTATTTCGTTACTATTGATTGGTTTACGGTATACGGTGGTTTTAAATTTATCGTCAGTACGGGTAATTTTAACATCGAGAAAGTTAATTTGTAGGTTATTTTCTTCTTCATAGGTGAACTGGATGTCGGGTCATGGCTATTAATAACGTTAAGGATTTCATTTACATCAAACTTCTTATCAATGACGGCAAAAACGTCATCAACGTACCGATACCAGAAAATGACATTGTTTTTTAAACTTTCAATAATTTTATTCTTGAGAAGCCTTAATTGCCGAAACGTCAGTGGAGGCCCTCTGTTGAGACTCAAAACGGTTTTGGGCTGTGTCTGTGTGTCTGTCGGTCGCGCGATAGCGGCCACAAAAATAGCGCTATTGACTTGAAATTTGGTACACATGTTCATGAGCCCCACGAAATCAGCTGTATAGTTTTTGGTATGTATTCCCTTTGTAGTTCGTATACAGGGACACGCCAAAGTTTTTCTTATCATTATGGCCTATGGGAGGAATTTGTATGTATCGCGATAGCGGCCGCAAAAATAGCGCTATTGACTTGAAATTTGGTACACATGTTCATGAGCCCCACGAAATCAGCTGTATAGTTTTTGGTATGTATTTCATTTGTAGTTCATATACAGGACCACGCCAAAGTTTTTCTTATCATTACGGCCTATGGGAGGAATTTGTATGTATCGCGGTAGCGGCCGCAAAAATAGCGCTATTGACTTGAAATTTGGTGCACATGTTCATGAGCCCCACGAAATCAGCTGTATAGTATTTGGTATGTATTCTGTTTGTAGTTCGTATACAGAGACACGCCAAAATTTTTCTTATCATTACGGCCTATGGGAGGATTTTGTATGTATCACGATAGCGGCCGAAAAAATAGCGCTATTGACTTGAAATTTGGTGCACATGTTCATGAGCCCCACGAAATCAGCTGTATAGTTTTTGGTATGTATTCCATTTGTAGTTCGTATACAGGGACACGTCAGAGTTTTTCTTATCATTACGGCATATAGAGGAATTGTTAATAGTAAACCTATAGTTTGCCATTTTTTTCTTATCGTTATGCTAATTAAATATATTAAAAATTAATCACTCTTAAAATAAAGCTTAAAGAAAAAAAAAACGTTAGTTGAAAAAAATTAAACATTTATTAAAAATCCTAATTTCCTTTTAATATATTTTCTACTTACCAGGAAAATAAATATATCGTTCAATGAAATGCTATATTAAAGAGCTTTCAAATTTAAATCATCCATTTGAATTTTTCAAACGCGAAACGTAAACAATAGCTAACCTTCCGGAAGTTCCGACTGAGCCAAGTTTAAAAAATTTGCATAAAACATCTCTAAGAACGATAGCCGAAGTCTACGCACGCGCCGCGTCGGCACATGCCGTACGTCCGGAAGATCACTTCGTTTCTCCCGCGAAGCTATAAATAGCGAACGCCGATGGTAGTGGGTGTTCGTGGTTGCCTTTGCGGTTGCTTTTGCTTGTGCTCTTGCCCTTGCCTCTGTTCATTTTTCGCCGATGCCGGCTTCATAAGATATCGCCGTAATATGTGGCGTTTATTTTTTATATTCAAATAAAATCTTTTCATTTTTAGTTAGTTATAACTCACGTTAATCCTTTTTGTGAGTTCGAAATTTAAATGAAAGTTATAGGTGTTAATATCGCGACAATAACAAGTGGAACGTCACGCCGTCAACATAAGTTTCACCAGTTCTTTGAAAAAGGAACTTAATTGTCTTTTTCTGCAACCTACATTGGGAAATAAAATATGTCAAATATTGTCTTCTTACTCTCCTTGTTTGTCTTCCAGCATCTGCTTTGGTATGTTTGTTCATAAAAATATTTGTCTACTTCAATTATCTTATTGTTATTCATATAAACTTATTGTTATATTTATATAAACTTTTTGTTGAATTTATTGTTTCAATTAAAACACAAATTAAATTAAAATTTGTTATGGTCATTTATTTAACAATTTCTACATATTTATCTTTCAGCATATTTACTTACTCTAGCTTCCATTTTATCAAATTCATTTAATTAACTTTAAATGTTGTTAAGCTGGTGTTTATGTCTAGAGTAGGCTCCTCTGCTAATTCACTTAGCCTTGGATCTACTTCACACCAGCTAACAAGAGAAATAAAAAGTGGTTATGGGCTTTTCCTTTTTCAGCATGTAAATATGCTGGCCCTTTCATAAATTAATGTTTTTCTGTTTTGTTTGAAAAATAAATTGAAAGTTAAATTTTTTTTTGCATTTATAGTAAATTTTTGAAACAAGAAATTGTTTAAATTTAGATTAAAAGTTGTTTAATGTTAATAAATGAAAATCTTGAATGTTTTGTTTAATTTAAGTAATAATGACCATTTTTTTGCATATTGTTGAGGGAATATTGTAAAATTTTTTCAGTAAAGTAGAGAAAAAAAACTTTTTGAATTTTCATATATATATATTTGAATAGATTTTCAAGTCATAAATGAATTTACCGAATGTTTAATTCGGGGGGGCAAAGGTTTTTATAAGAAAAATTGTGATATTTTTGATATATTATATTTTTTAATTGTTTGAACCATAATTATACAATTTTTTTTTACTCAAAAATGTCTGTCAACAATTTACATTCTATTCCCAAACTGAATGCGATTAATTTCGAGGAATGGAGGAGTGACATTAAATTTGTTCTTCTTGACCGGGGACTCTGGGACATAGTTGTTGGTACGGAAACAGCCCCAGTTTTGGCTGATGACAGAAGCAATGCTTCTGCTGTTAATAAATTTAAGTCTAGAGCTAATGCTGCTTTAGCTGCCTTATACTTAAATATAGAAACTGAGTATAGGAAAATTGTAGAAAACGAGGATGACCCCGTAAAGGCATGGAATTTAATTAACAAAAGTTTTGTTCCAGATGCTCGTGCACAGCACATGAGTTTATTTTCTGAGCTGTGTGATTGCAAAATATTGCCTGGTGAGGGTGTAAATGTCTTTGCGTCCCGGGTCATGAGGATATTTAAACAAATAGAAAATTCTTAGGGGGGACTGACGGAAATTTTTGCATCTTATCAATTGTTACGTTATCTCCCATCATATTTCGACGGTATCGTTCAAAACATACTAAGATGGGAAGATGATAAATTTACATTTAATGAAATTGTAACTTGCTTGGTAGCCGAGGAAACTAGGCTAAATTTAAGAAATAAAGATAACGAATTAAGTAAAGCTAAAATTTCTGCTCAGTTTTCTCATCTAAATGATAGAGGTAAAAATAAGCTTCTAAAACAAAAATTAATTTGTACATTTTGTCATAAGAATGGCCATGCTAGACAAAATTGTTTTTCTCTCAATAGAAGTAAAAATGTTGACTTTAAACCCTCTTTTCAAAACCAAAACTTACCTTCTCAGAATTTCAATCCTAAGAAATCCTTCCAATCAAGAGGTAGGCAGAGTCGAAAAAAATCTTCATATCAATCTAGATCAAATTCTAAGACCCGTAATAGTAGTAGGGATTCAAATTCATCTTACTACATTACTGAGGCCAGTTTAGCTCAGCAAACAAATGAATCAGATTGGGTATTCGATTCAGCCGCGTCTCATCATTTTAGTAAAGACCGTGAACTTTTCACATCATTTAAACCTCAACAAAATGAAGAAATGGCTGTAGCCATGGAAGGCATCACTTTGCCAATCGAAGGAAAAGGAGACATTAAATTGCGTTTTGGCCAAAGAAATTTTACTTTAAAGGGAGTGATGTATTCATCAAAGCTTAGGAGAAACCTTATATCAGGGCCACAACTTGACAAAGAAGGTCTACAGTTTATTGGGGGAAGAGGCGAAGTCAAAATTACATCTAATGATAATATAATGTTCAGAGCAAAATTAAAAAGTGGTGTTTATCGTGTCCAAGCAAAAATCCCAAAATCTATAAAACAACATGTAACTTTCGAAGCCTCCACAACCTCTTCAAAAGAACAGGAAGTTCTAAACCTGTGGCATAAGAGATGCGCTCATGTAAATCCTCAAACTTTGACGCATACAAGTAATAAGAGGGGTGCAAAGGGATTACCATTCTTAAAGGGACATACAGAATTTTTTTGTGAAGATTGCAGGTTGAATAAATTTAAACGCACTTCATTTAAATACAGAAACTTTGTTCGATCCAAGAGACCCTTAGAACTGTTATATACAGATGTTTGGGGACCATGTCAAGTAAGAGGCAAACATGGAGAACGTTATTTTCTATCAATCATGGACGATTATTCCCGTAAAGTATTCATTTATCCTATAGTCCAAAAATCTGAAGTAGCTGAAACCTTAATTAATCACATCAAAAGGGCAGAAAGATTTATAGGTAAACCTTTAATAGCTATCCGCTCAGATAATGGAACAGAGTTTGTCAACAAAGAATTTTCAACATTTTGTCAGGAAAAAGGCATCAAACATGAACTAACAAACACGTTCACTCCAGAACAAAATGGTGCTATTGAACGTTATAACCAAACTGTTATTAATGGAGCCCGTTCATCATTATATGAAAGTGGTTTAGACTTTTGTTTTTGGCCAGAAGCCGTTTCACATTTCAATTATGCCTGGAACAGACTATGCCATAAAGATTTTGAAAAATCACCATTCGAATTGTACGGTGGAAGAAAACCATCAATCAGACACCTTAAACCATATGGATGTGTAGCTTATGTAGGACTGGCAAAACAAAGAAGACAGAAACTGGATCCAAAAGCTGTGAAAGGTTATCTAGTTGGATATGCACACCATACAAGAGGATACCGTATTTGGATCCCAGAACAAAATAAAATAGTAGAATCTTTAAATGTGACATTTAAAGAAGATCGTTTGTTCAAAACAGAAGCAAGTGGAGCAGTGCTGGGCACCATCAACCAGCATTACACAATTCAAGATGTATTTCCAAAGGGTAGTGACGATGATTCTGATGAAGAGGCTGTTGACGAAACTCCTGAAATAGAGTCCAGCGTACCGTCTGAATTATCTGACACTGAGGAATCCTCAGATGATGAAAAACCTGCTCAATCATCTCAATTAAAAAACATAAAGTTTGAAAGAAAACAAGTTTTAAGAAGTGATAAATCCAGAACAGACGTATACTACTATCCCGAAAATACAAGAACAAGATTAAGATCCCATAGAGACGTTAGAAAATATTGCCAAGAAAACAAAATCAAGTATGACCCCACTAAATTTTCATTCACTCCAATAGAAGAATCTGACTCAGACACAAGTGCCAATTTTTGTCATAATTCCTCTTGACTAGAATTAATTATACCAAGAACTTTCAAACAAGCCCAAAAATCAGACCAGTTTCAAGAATGGCTAGAAGCAATGAAAACCGAAATAAAAACCATCCAAGAACGAAAGGTTTGGCATCTTGTAAAACCTCCTCAAAATAAGCAAATAATTGGATGTCGCTGGGTATATGCAATAAAACGAGATGAAGAAGGTCGAATTGCTAAATTCAAGGCAAGGCTTGTAGCTCAAGGTTACGCTCAAGTAAAAGGCGAGAGTTACGAAGAAACTTTTAGTCCTGTTATAAACTTCGATCTAATTCGTTTTTTCTTTTCACTTTTGGTAGTGCAGCACAAGTGGAATCACGTACAATGTGATGTCACTGGCGCATACCTATATGCTCCGCTAGAAGATGAAATATACATGCAGCAACCACCTGGTTTTATTAAACAAGGAGAAGAGAAGTTAGTTTGCAAGCTCGACAAAGCTCTCTATGGCCTTCACCAAAGTGGACGAGCATGGTTTTACGAAATTGACAGAGTTTTATCAAATATCGGTTTTATTAAATTTACTTCTTGCAACTGTGTTTATACATTCAAATTTCAAGTTATCCTATTATTATATGTTGATGACATGGTTTTATTTGGTAAAAGTGAAATGTTTTTAGAGGAAGCCATTAATGTTTTAAAACAAAAGTTCAAATTAAAAATTTTGGGAAGGACAAAGAAACTACTTGGAGTAGAATTTGTTGAAATTGACTCAAAGCTATTCATTCATCAAGAAAGCTATATTCAAGAAATATGCAGTCGTTTTAATAGTTTTAACCCTCCAATTTCATCCTTACCAATCAGCAAAGGCTGTATTTACTCAAAATCAAGCTGTCCTCAAACCGAAGAAGAAACCAAAGAAATGACAAAGTATCCATATCGCAATATTCTAGGGTGTTTATCATATTTATCTAACAGAACAAGACCTGATATAGCATATGCCGTCAATATCTATAGCCAATTCCAATCGAATCCAGGAATTCATCATTGGAATGGGTTAATCAAACTACTGGGATATGTAAAGAAAACCAGCCAATTAAAATTAAAACTTTCATGTGCTGATTCACAGATCGTAGCCTACACAGACGCCGACTTTGCTTCAAATCGTGATGATCGGACATCCATAGGTGGACAAATAGTATTTCTAGATAGTAGCCCCATCAGTTGGAGGACCTTTAAAGAGAAGGCTGTTAGTTTATCCACTATGGAATCTGAGTTCATTGCCGCTACAGAAGCAGCAAAAGAAATTGTCTGGCTAGATCGAATTCTAGAAGAATGCCAAAACATGAAGATTATAAAAAATAAGAAAATTTCAAAATTACTAATTGACAATATGGCTGCTATAGACTTTATTAAATCTCCTATAGAGAACAATAGAAGCAAACATATAGAGGTCAAACTATATTTTATTAGAGATCTTGTTATCAAAAATATTTTTGAATTGGTTTTCATTCGTAGCAAATTAAATTTGGCTGACATATTTACTAAGCCACAAACTAAATTTGAATTACAAAAATTTGTGAAAAATCTTTTCTTCGACAATGTTTCAAAAATTAATCTTAAATTCTCAATTTCAAATTTTTCTATGAATTTATAAAATTTAAAAATGTAAATTTTCTAAAATTTTTTTTATGAATTCAAATCCTTAATGAATTCAAACTTTTTTTAAGAATTCAAAATTTATGAATTCAAAAATTTAAACTTTTCTATGAATTCAAATGTTTCCTTGAATTCGAGAGAAAAAAAAAATTCAAATTTTGCAAGTTAAGCAAAATCTTTCCAGGTTTAGGCTGGAAGTTTTTTTTGAGAATTTCAATTCTCATTCTTCTTTTGACAGTAAGTCAATTTTTTTTATTCAATTGCTCACAGCAATTTTTCTCTCTCTCTCTCTCCTCTCCATTCCCGAAATAATCCATTCTGTTCTTTTTGTTAAATATTTGTATGTAATTTATACTTTTATATTGTAAGAAAGAATTGTGTTTATACATATATTTATAATATTGAATGTGATTATACTCATGTTATATTTGTTGTTAAACTTATTATACAAATAATTCATTGTATGAATTTCTTTTCTACAGTTTTTTTTTAAAAGAGCATGTTAAAAATCTTTTCAAAACTGGAGGAGAGGTTTGAGTAAACAGGTATATGTTATTTGTGTTTCAAAAACAAATTGTTTTGTAGATCACCTCTATCCAGATATTGATTTCTGTTGCTGTGCAGCTGAAGATCATACCTAATTGTTTTTAATTCTGAAAAAACTGTTAAAATAGTCAGTCGTATGATTATATAATTTGTGCAAAGTTTTGCTGGATGTTTTTTTTATTAACTTTCTTAAGCTTAAAAGTGCAAACGATAAGAGGGGGGGCCTTGTTAATAGTAAACCTATAGTTTGCCGTTTTTTTCTTATCGTTATGCTAATTAAATATATTAAAAATTAATCACTCTTAAAATAAAGCTTAAAGAAAAAAAAAACGTTAGTTGAAAAAAATTAAACATTTATTAAAAATCCTAATTTCCTTTTAATATATTTTCTACTTACCAGGAAAATAAATATATCGTTCAATGAAATGCTATATTAAAGAGCTTTCAAATTTAAATCATCCATTTGAATTTTTCAAACGCGAAACGTAAACAATAGCTAACCTTCCGGAAGTTCCGACTGAGCCAAGTTTCAAAAATTTGCATAAAACATCTCTAAGAACGATAGCCGAAGTCTACGCACGCACATGCCGTACGTCCGGAAGATCACTTCGTTTCTCCCGCGAAGCTATAAATAGCGAACGCCGATGGTAGTGGGTGTTCGTGGTTGCCTTTGCGGTTGCTTTTGCTTGTGCTCTTGCCCTTGCCTCTGTTCATTTTTCGCCGATGCCGGCTTCATAAGATATCGCCGTAATATGTGGCGTTTATTTTTTATATTCAAATAAAATCTTTTCATTTTTAGTTAGTTATAACTCACGTTAATCCTTTTTGTGAGTTCGAAATTTAAATGAAAGTTATAGGTGTTAATATCGCGACAATAACAAGTGGAACGTCACGCCGTCAACATAAGTTTCACCAGTTCTTTGAAAAAGGAACTTAATTGTCTTTTTCTGCAACCTACATTGGGAAATAGAATATGTCAAATATTGTCTTCTTACTCACCTTGTTTGTCATCCAGCATCTGCTTTGGTATGTTTGTTCATAAAAATATTTGTCTACTTCAATTATCTTATTGTTATTCATATAAACTTATTGTTATATTTATATAAACTTTTTGTTGAATTTATTGTTTCAATTAAAACACAAATTAAATTAAAATTTGTTATGGTCATTTATTTAACAATTTCTACATATTTATCTTTCAGCATATTTACTTACTCTAGCTTCCATTTTATCAAATTCATTTAATTAACTTTAAATGTTGTTAAGCTGGTGTTTATGTCTAGAGTAGGCTCCTCTGCTAATTCACTTAGCCTTGGATCTACTTCACACCAGCTAACAGGAATTTGTATGCATCGCGGTAGCGGCCGCAAAAATAGTGCTATTGACTTGAAATTTGGTACACATGTTCATGAGCCCCATGAAATCAGCTGTATTGTTTTTGGTATGTATTCCATTTGTAGTTCGTATACCTGTCCTTCTGTCTATCTGTCTGTCGTGCGATAGCGGCCGCAAATATCACTCTCTTAACTTAAAATTTGGTATACATGTTCATGATCCCCACGAAATTAGCTGTATAGTTTTGGGTGCGCATTCCATTTGTAGTTCGTGTACAGGGACACGCCAAAGTTTTTTGAAGTGAAAACTTCTTTAGGCGCGTTGAGCACTTTTGGGGGAACAAAATTCTTTAAACTCCCGTCATCGTCAGCTAACGCTTTCCATTTGAAGTGAAAACTTTTGGGTGAAAAAAAATCATTGAATTCGCGTCATCGTCAGTAAACGCTTTCCATCCTTGTATGATACAAATAATGTACCATACAATTAACTTGCTAATGTGAAGTGTTAGTAATTTTATAGTATATATTGTTTTAAAATCTGGTGCGGCTCTACACGACTTCTCTCATCTCCGAGCACTGTCTCTATTGCAGTTAGACCTCACAAAACCGTGAGAAAGCCCAAAGCTGCCATTTTTCTCACGTTTTTACAATCTGGTGCGGCTCTACACGACTTATTTTATCTCCGGACACAGTCTCTTAAAGATTGCAGCCGGAAATGTTGCAGTTAGACCTCACAAAACCGTGAGAAAGGCCAAAGCCGCAATTTTTCTCACGTTTTTACAATCTGGTGCGGCTCTACACGACTTCTCTCATCTCCGGACACTGTCTCTATTGCAGTTAGATCACACAAAACAGTGAGAAAGGCCAAAGCCGCCATTTTTCTCACGTTTTTACAATCGGGTGCGGCTCTACACGACTTCACTCATCACCGGACACAGTCTCTTAAAGATTTCAGCCGGAAACGTTGCAGTTAGACTTCACAGAACCATGAGAAAGACAAAAGCCGCCATTTTTCTCACGTTTTTAAAATCTGGTGCGGCTGTACACGACTTCTGTCATTTCTGGACACTGCCTCTTAAAGATTGCAGCCGAAAACGTTCCAGTTAGACCTCACAAAACCGTGATAAAGGCCAAAGCCGCCATTTCTCTCACGTTTTTACAATCTGGTGCAGCTCTACACGACTTCTCTCATTTCCGGACACTGTCTCTATTCCAGTTAGACCTCATAAAACCGTGAGAAATGCCAAAGCCGCCATTTTTCTCACGTTTTTACAATCGGGTGCGGCTCTACACGACTTCACTCATCTCCGGACACAGTCTCTTAAAGATTGCAGCCAGAAACGTTGCAGTTAGACTTCACAGAACCATGAGAAAGACAAAAGCCGCCATTTTTCTCACATTTTTAAAATCTGGTGCGGCTTTACACGACTTCTCTCATCTCCGGCCTCTGTCTCTTAAAGATTTCAGCCGGAAACGTTGCAGTTAGACCTCACAAGACAGTGAGAAAGACCAAAGCCGCCATTTTTCTCACGTTTTTAAAATCTGGTGCGGCTCTACACGACTTCTCTCATTTCCGGACACTGTCTCTATTCCAGTTAGACCTCACAAAACCGTGAGAAAGGCCTAAGCCGCCATTTTTCTCACGTTTTTACAATCTGGTGCGGCTTTACACGACTTCTCTCATCTCCGGCCACTGTCTCTTAAAGATTTCAGCCGGAAACGTTGCAGTTAGACCTCACAAAACCGTGAGAAAGGCCAAAGCCGCCATTTTTCTCACGTTTTAACAATCTGGTGCGGCTCTACACGAATTCTCTCATCTCCGGACACTGTCTCTATTCCAGTTAGACCTCACAAAACAGTGCGAAAGGCCAAAGCCGCCATTTTTCTCACGTTTTTCCAATCTGGTGCGGCTCTACACGACTTCTCTCATCTCCGGACACTGTCTCTATTGCAGTTAGCGCATTAAATAAAATTGTAATATAATTTTTGTAGTAGTAGTTTATATTAATGAATAAAAAAACACTTCATTTAAAAGTATTTACTACACAATAAAATATTTCCTGACGATTCAAGAAATACACACGTAATAGTTCACGTTTTCACTTCTGTCGGCACTCCCGAATGCAACTTTTTTTTTTTTTATCATTACGGTCTATGGGAAGAATTTGTATGTACCGCAATAGCAGCCGCAAAAGTCCTTCGATTGACTTGCAAATTGGCGCACACGTTCCAGCTTTGCATAAACGTAAGTAGCTGTATAATTTTTATTGCTATATTGGTTAAAAAATGTGTATAGGGACACGCCAAAATTCTTAACATTACGGCATAAGGGGTGAATTTCTTTTAAACGCATTTTAATATCATTACTTTGCAATGAAGAAAATGAAACTAGCGTACGTGAGTAATATGCTTAAACTCATGTTGTTTGAAGAAAATATGTGCTCTTAAGCTTTCTAATTAATGTACAGGACCTTACAAAAGTGTTCTGATAATGTCACGTAGTCATGCGAACTATGTTAAATTTGGAACAATTATTAATTTTAAACGCAAAATAAGCTGAATAGTTTTTACTGGTGTATACAATGTTTATGGTTTGTTTACACAGACACATGAAAGAATTTCGTAACATTAGAGCCTATGGACAAACTTTTATTTAAGCGCGCTCTTTAATGCGTTTATGCTGAATTGAACTTAATAAAATTAACATACATTATAAAGATGCTTAAAATCATGTTTACTCTTGAAAACAGTTATGTATAGTCTAAATAATTTATGAGACCACACAAAATAATTCCGAGTATATACTATAATCATCTAAATGATGTCAAATTAGTTTGAAAAATTAATGAGTTATAATTAATTAAATTTATTCTTATTATTGGCGTTTATAATGACTGTGGCTACTTTTCCGGGATACATAAAATAATTTCGTACTATTACGGTCTATAGTCAATATTTCTTAAAAGTTTATTTTAACATGGTTACACTCCATCAAATATAATGCAATTTTATTAGAATATTAAAAGCATGTTTTCCTGTTGATAATTGTGGGCATAGACTTAGAAATTAGTTTAAAGGTTACGCAAAATATTTCCGATATGCTATGTAATTTTTTTTTTTTGTATGAAAAATGATAGTTATGAAATTTGGTATTTATGAATTTCAGGGAAATAATACAAGACCGTCGTTTATTAAGAATACATATTGTTGCGTACTTGGGGGTCCGTAAGTTGTCCGAGAATGAAAGGCGAAACTTGCAAAAATTCGGTGATGTATTCACAGAAAGTTCCAGAAAAATACAGGTCTATAAACCAAGTATCAGCTTCAAATCAACCAGTAAACACAGCTTAAACAACAGCCGTTAACAGCAAAACAACAGTACAAACTGTTTAGCAACAACACATAAAGAAAGTCTCATCCAAAGAGACTCAAAGCAAAGCAAGCATTTGACGAAACTGACACAGATCTGACACTGACCGCCTTGGTGAAGAAATGCTCCTTTTATACTTTTCTATCGAACACAGACTGTTCTGGAAAATTCTCGTATCTCATAATGAGATTAGAGCTTCCATATTTGGTATATCCCTAATAAGGATTTTCTCGCCAAGGTCGCCAAAAAATAGCCAAGGAGGGAAATAGTCGCCATTTGGCGCCAAATCCATTTCTTCCCTTATAGTAGCTTTTTTAAGTGTTTTTAAGGGAAAATTAGGCGATTTTACGCTAAAACGACTAGAAATGCACAAAGTTAGCATTTTATTAACTTTACTAAACCTTTTGAAAGAATTTATACAAAAATAAATGCGATTATTTACAATTCTGTAACACTTTATAGGATATACAAATAGAGATACAGCGGGGGGTTGAGGGTGGCGGCAGCCCCCCCTCAAGAATGTATCTGATTATGGTAACAAGTCGATAGAATCAATATATACGATTATATAATAAGGAATAAATAAAAATGACCTATTGAATAATGTCTGATGTAAATAGGACGTTGAGGCTCCTGATCTGCAGATCCACTAGTTTAAATTCCCCGATAAAGCCTGAAATGGGCGATCCCATCGAGATGCCTTTAATTTGTTGATAGATTTTTCCATTAAATGTGAAATAGTTTTCTCTTAACAAAAAATTTGTGACTGCATCTAATGTTTGGGCTATTTTAAGGTTGGGATAGTAATTGCCGAAACCTCAGTGGAGGCCCTCTGTTGAGACTCAAAACGGTTTTGGGCTGTGTCTGTGTGTCTGTCGCGCGATAGCGGTCGCAAAAATAGCGCTATTGACTTGAAATTTGGTACACATGTTCCTGAGCCCCCCGAAATCAGCTGTATAGTTTTTGGTATGTATTCCATCTGTAGTTCGTATACAGGGACACGCCAAAGTTTTTTTTATCATTACGGCCTGTGGGAGAAATTTGTATGTATCGCGATAGCGGCCACAAAAATCACGCTATTGACTTGCAATTTGGTACACATGTTCATGTGCCCCACGAAATCAGCTGTATAGTTTTGGGTGTGTATTGCATTTGTAATTCGTGTACAGGGACACGCCGAAGTTTTTCTTATCATTACGGCCTATGGGAGGAATTTGTATGTACCGCGATAGCGGCCACAAAAATCACGCTATTGACTTGCAATTTGGTACACATGTTTATGAGCCCAACGGAATCAGCTGTATAGTTTTAAGTGTGTATTCCATTTGTAGTTCGTGTACAGGGACACGCCAAAGATTTTCTATCATTACGGCCTATGGGAAGAATCTGTATGTACCGCGATAGCCACCGCAAAAATCAAGCTATTGACTTTCAATTTTTGCCGAAACGTGAATGGAGGCCCTCTGTTGAGACTCGAAAGGGTTTTGGGTTCCGTCTGTCTGTCTGCCTGTCTGTCGTGCGATAGCGGCCGCAAAAATCACGCTATTGACTTGAAATTTTGCACACATGTTCATGATCCCCACGAAATTAGCTGTATAGTTTTGGATGTGCATTCCATTTGTAGTTCGTGTACAGGGACACGCCAAAGTTTTTCTTATCTTTACGGCCTATGGGAAGAATTTGTATGTACCGCGATAGCGGTCCCCAAAATAACGCTATTGACTTGCAATTTGGTACACATATTCATGAGCCCTACGGAATTAGCTGTATAGTGTTAGGTGTGTATTCCATTTGTCGTTCGTGTACTGGGACATGCCAAAGTTTTTCTTTTCTTTACGGCCTATGGGAAGAATTTGTATGTACCGCAATAGCGGCCGCAAAAATCCTTCTTTTGACTTGCAAATTGGCGCACACGTATCAGCTTTGCATATAAGCAGCTGTATAATTTTTATTGCTATATTTTTTATAAACTGTGTGTAGGGACAAGCCAAAATTCTTAACATTACGGCGTATGGGGTGAATTTCATTCAAACGCATTTTAATATCATTACTTTGCAATAAAGAAAATGAAACTAGCGTACGTGAGTAAGATGCTTAAACTTATGTTGTTTGAAGAAAATATGTGCTCTTAAGCTTTCTAATTAATCTACAGGATCTTACAAAAGTGTTCTGACAATGTCACGTAGCCCTCCAAACGATGTTACATTTGGAACAATTATTAATTTTAAACGCAAAATAACCTAAATAGATTTTACTGGTGTATACAATGTTTATGGTTCGTTTACAAAGACACACGAAAGAATTTTGTAACATTAGAGCCTATGGACAAATTTTTAATTTAAGCGCGCACTTTAATGCGTTTATGCTGAATTGAAATTAATAAATTTAACATACATTATAAAGATGCTTAAAATCATGTTTACTCTTGAAAAAGGTTATGTATAGACTGAATAATTTATGGGACCACACAAAATAATTCCGAGTATGTACTGTAATCATCCAAATGATGTCAAATTAGTTTGGAAAATTGATGAGTTGTAATTAATTAGGTTTATTCCTATTATTGGCATTTATAATGACTGTGGCTACTTTTCCGGAATACATAAAGGAATTTCGTACTATTACGGTCTATAGTCGGTATTTCTTAAAAGTGTATTTTAACATGGTTACATGGTTACCCATCAAATATAATGAAATTTTATTAGAATTTTAAAAGCATGATTTCCTGTTGAAAATTGTGGGCAGAGAATTGATAATTAGTTTAAAGGTTACTCAAAATATTTCCGATATGCTATGTATTTTTTTTTTTTTTTTTTTTTTGTATGAAATTTGATAGTTATGAAATTTGGTATTTATGAATTTCAGGGAAATAATACAAGACCGTCGTTTATTAAGAATACATATTGTTTGGTACTTGGGGGTTCGTAAGTTGTCCGAGAATGAAAGGCGAAACTTGCAAAAATTCAGCGATTTATTCACAGAAAGCTACAGAAAAATACAGGTCTATAAACCAAGTATCAGCTTCAATTCAACCAGTAAACATAGCTTAAACAACAGCCGTTAACAGCAAAACAACATTACAAAATATTTATCAATAACACATAAAGCAAGTCTCATTCAAAGACGCCCAAAGCAAAGCAAGCATTTGACGAAACTGACACAGATCTGAGATTGGCCGCCTTGGCTAAAAAAAATGCTCCTTTTATACTATTCTATCGAACACAGACTGTTCTGGAAAATTCTCGTATCTCATCAGCCAATGAGATTAGAGCTTCCAAATTTGGTATATCCCTAATAAGGATTTTTTGCCAAAGTCGCCAAAAAAATCGCCAAGGAGGGAAACAGTCGCCAAATTTGGCGCCAAATCCATTTCTTCCCTTATTGGAGCTCTTTAATGCGTTTTTAAAGGAAAATTAGGCTATTTTAACGCTTAAACGACTAGAAATGCACAAAATTAGCATTTTATCGACTTTCTAAGCCTCTTTAAAAGAATTTATAGAAAAATAAATGCAATTATTTACAATTCCGTAACACTTTATATGATATACAAATAGGTATATAAAGAGAGATACAGCAGGGGGTTGAGGGGGGCGGCAGCCCCCCTCAGGAATGTATCTGATTATGGTGATAAGTCGATCGAATCAATATATACTATTTTATAATAAGGTTGGTTGGTTGGAGGATTAAGGCCGATTGACTCCTTATGTGTCCTAGGCCTATAGGGGGAATGCCCTCCGTGGGGGTCTTTCTAAGGGGTCCCAGCCCGTATTTACGCGAGTTTCGGAGGAAACCACGGAAAACTCCGAACGGCTAGGTCGATGAGCGCGACCTGGGATCGAACCCGGCACCTCCCATCTACCAGCTTTGAGCGCAGAACCGCTCGGCCGCTGGTGGGCTTTATAATAAGGAATAAATAAAAATGACCTATTGAATAATGTCTGATGCAAATAGGACGTTGAGGCTCCTGATCTGCAGACCCACTAGTTATTGATGGTTTCTTTCACAATTTGACAAGCTTCGTTAATGTTAATAGATGGGTAGAGGTTGATGACATCAAAACTTACTAAATGGTAGTTACTTTTATTTTCGATTTCTCTTAATTTTTTGACAAAGTCTTCTGTAGATCCTAAAGAGTGTAGTGAGGGGGGAATAATTTTACGATAAACATTGGCCATGTATTTTTCTAAACAGTACGTAGGAGCTTCATTTCTATTAACAAAGGGTCTGAATTTTTTTTTTTTTTTTTTTTTTGGGGGGGGGGGGGTTATAATCTTTAAATCTACCAAAAATTCGGGGGGTGTTAGTTGCATGGTTACGTAATTTAGGGGTGATGTTATCAGGCCATTTACCTTCCTTAATGATTTTCCGTGTTTTATCTAAGAGTTTATTATTTGGGTCTTTGTTTACAATATAATCTTTGCGATTTAGAATAGCAATTTTACGGGTTTTATCAGTTAAAGTGCAGGTAATTTTGTTATTTATTTTAAGATTTTTCAATTCTATAAGATCTACTTTATTAATGCTTTTATTTTGAGCACATTTTTCAACTTCGGTGACAGCGATGTTACATATGTTAATTAGGAATTTTATTTATGGCAGATTCGATTTTAGCTATACTGTGTTTAATATTAACGGGTTGGTCAAATATATATTTATGCCCCAATTGAAGTTATTGATTTCGGAATCAGACAAGTTAATAAAAGGGATTTTGTTTCTTGTAATAGGTTTGTAGTTTCTTTTTTTAAGCCAGAATTTAAGTTTTTTGTTATGTTTATTAACAATTGCATTTTTTTTCAGTTTCGTAATATTGGTTAATTTTCTCATTATATAAAGTCAATTTTTCTAAGTTGGTTGAATTTTTAAGATCGTCAGCGGTTTTATTCCAAATTTTCTTATTTAAAAAAAATTCAGCTTTTCTTTTTCTAATTAGTTTATTCAGAATCCTATGTTCAAACTCGCGAACGTCATCCTTGAAATTATCAATTATAAATTTATTACTTACCCTTAGAAAAGTCGGCGTAAATTTAAAGTGTTTACAATCATTCAAGAAGTTAATTTTCTGTTTAGATTTAGCAAGTTTTTTATTAACATACTTCCATTCATTAAAAAGTCGACTAATCATTTTCAAAACACTAAGTTTAAAATATGTACAAGACGTTTTAAAAAACGCTAACCACCTAAACATTTCGTAAAAATACTAATTTTCAATTAAATGGAAGCAATTATTATTTTTAAATATGCAATAATTAAATAATTTTAATATATGCAAACGACATTTGTGGACGCAGATAGCTTCAAGCTCCATTAACCACAGGAAAGCACACAAAAAAGTCCAGGTTCGAGATTAAACTTAAAATAAATAGATAAAACGAAGTATACACATAACTTAAAGACATGAAATAAAAAACCTAACATTACTTCGTGCGTCGTTTAAATCTTTCAACCGGGCACCCGGTCCTCTTCAAAACGACAACCTTCTGTGTGGAAGACTTGAGATGGAGTGATCTTTAGTTGACTTTGCCAGTAGGTGGCGCCATGCTCTGTCTGGGGCCGGGGCAAAGTCAACTAAAGATCTATGAAAAGCTTCGTCTGAAAAAAAAAAGGGGGGGGGTGAAGTAATAAATTTTGCACAACTTATTTTTATTTATATAATAAATTAACAAAATATGATAGTGTCCAAAAAAAAAAAAAAAAAAAAAAAGTATTTTTGTTTTAAGTTACATTGTGTAAATTATTGTTTTAATTTTATGTTTAAATGTTACGTTCATCAATAAAAGGAATTACGTATCGAAAATCATTATTACATAAAAAATCTTTTTTTACAAAATAAATAAATCATGTTATCAATAATCAGATGTTCATTGTTCAGGTTTATGCTGCGTAGTGTCAGTCAGAGTCTGATTTTCATTCTGATGCAGATTGGATTAATCACGTGACCGTGACCCAGTGGATCAAGAAATTTTTCTGGACTCTTTGATCTACAACCGGTCCATTCAACTAATGATGTAACTCTGGATCGGTCGACAGCACTGAACGATTTGGTTCGGGAACAATCGACCGGTCATGGATCGGGCCGCCAAAAACAAATGAGTATGGGGTACATACAAACGGAACGTTTGCAAATGAACCGCTTGCAACTTCGATGACGTAAATTTTGCAAGTGGTTTGCAAATAGTCATACATTTGGAACGCTTGCAGGCGGTAACGTCAACTTGTAAGAATTATCGATTGCGATGAATGATAAACCAATAGGAAACAAGAATACACAAATCGAACAATATTCGTCAGAAAATTCAGTGAGGTTTTGTTTTTTTTGTGACTTTTGAGGATCGCTATAATTTTTTAGACATTACTATTTTATATTTAGACATTACTATTTTATTTAGACATTACTATTTTATATTATCATTACTATTTAGCTTATCCTTCTATGTAAATATTACTAAGGAAAATAGTCTAATTCTGTGATTAAATATTACTTAGTCCTGAATTTTCTAAATTTCATTGTTAAGTAAACACATGGGCTATGGTTGTTCAGAGAATTACTTACTCTAGTAGGAGTTCATCTTACAGTCCATCAGGATCAGGTAAGTTTGATTAAAATTATTATTTATTTGTTTATAACGTTCAATATATATTTTTCAATACTTATAATGAAAATCATTAAAATCATATTCATTATGAATGCAACTCAATATATGACTTATTTTACCCCACCCCATGGGGTAAAATAGGTCACAAACAGCACATTTTAAAATTTAATTTTCAATACAAATTTTTTGTTTTTTTCAGAGATATTTCTCTTAAAATGTCATGAGGAATATTCATTTGCATATTTTGTGCAATTTTTTAACAAATGGAACCAATACATTTTCTGCTGTTTAAGTGCAAACGTAAAATAGGCTGTCTTTGACCTATTTTACCCCACCTGACCCTATTCAAAAAGTTTTTTTAAAAAATCTAGTTTGAAACAACCACACGACTTCCTTTACCCTCTATTACATGTACTTTTGGGAAATAATATAATCAAAAGACATAAAACTGACCTAATAAAATAGACATCTGAAAATTTTCCAGTACGAGAAAGCTGATACTCATATAAATGCATATAAAACAGAATTTACATAGAGAGTTAAAAAAATAAGAGAAAAAAAATCAGTTTAAACTTTTTTTATTTTTGTAAGACTAATTCTAAGATCTAAAACTGACATACCTAATTAGTATAACTGTTAATTTTCCTGTAATAACTATGTAATACATGAGAAAAGATATATCTAATGTAGAGGTGCACAATTTGCGGCCCGCAGAAGGATTGGCACTTTAGACCGCATTAATCAACAGCAGTAGAGATTTTTTTCTGTTTTTGTAAAAAAAAAAAAAAAAAAAGAAATTACGATATAGATCTACTTATGTATTTTATAAGTAGACCCTCAATGGTTGCAATTGTAAAACTTTCATTAACAAAAACTTTTTTTGGGAAGAAGGGGATGAAAATGGTTTTTATATCAGGGTTACCAGGAGTACCTTATATCAGGGTACCCAGGGTCAGGGAGAACCTGAAAAAGTCAGGGAATTCAAAATTAGAGAAAAGGTTAGGGAAATGGCAAATACTGCCCAAAAATCTGGAAAAATCATGGTATAGACAGAGATGAGAGTAGAAAATTAACTAAAAGTCTGAAAATATGTGCAAAACTCAAAGATAGTTTAATTTTTGCAATAAAAGAAGAAGCTGGTACATAAAATTATACTTTCAATAAATGAAAATGGAGAATATATGAAAATAAGTTGTTTAAGAACATGTCCGAAGAACAAAAATTAAACAAAATAAGAATATTTAGAAACAAAAAGGTCTGAAAATTGCTTTTAAGAAATTAAGCAAAGTCTGAAAAATCTCATCCCTGTATAGATCTGGAAAATGCTTTTTAATCATACAATTTAAAATTTACTATGTTATCCTTTATGTCACGAGCTGTGTTACCTTTTATCGTGAGTTATTTTTTATGTCGCAAACCAAATTTTGTCACCTGGAATTTTATAAAAATAGACCTGAAAATCCATGCAGAAAACGACAATTTCAACTATAGAAGCACTTTCACTTACAAATCACGCAGTGCCATCTAATACCTCAAAGCGATGTTTTTATACCCACATACCTACACTTAAAACTGCTTATTTTGGTACCTTTGAAATTGGAAATATGTTTCTATGACTTATGACTGTTAGTTTAAAAGATAATCGTCACATCTATTTTGAATCATCTGGTATATATATATATGTACTTTTTAATAAACACAGTGAATATATGTGCATAGTCTAATTATTTTATAATTATCTCATTTGTGGTTCTGGTAAACGTCACAAATTAAGTACACAATAAAAATGAAATAACCATTAATAAATGAATAATTCAACAATAGAAAAAATTAGATAAAGTGTTGTTAGGTGTGATAAAACCTCGCAATATGATACATGCAAAATGTAATGCTATACAGCAAATACTGTATTCGGATGATATTCATGTTTTAGTTATAAAGCAATCGAATCCTTAAGTATTAGGAATAAATTAATGTGATGTCATGAATAAATTTTATGAAAATTTTACTACATTAATCATACGATTTCTGGAACGGTGATTTTTTGACCGATCACTTTTTTAATTTTTAGATGTATCTTTCTTTTCAAACACACTCTGAAATATCTGTTTAAGCAGAACTAAATATCAGCGATTTTAAATTTCTATGAGAAAATACAAGCATCATCCAGCGATTGTTTGTTTACAAACAAGCGTGATTTTTCTCTAACTGCTGATTGGTTTGAGCGTCTCAAAAACGTCACTTCCTCTCGAATGCTTCGGAATGATTTCGCATACGGAATTCAATGAAGGGAGAATAGAAGTTTCCATACGGATCGGGATTTAGACTAGATTCCGGCTAGTGTCCATTCCGATTACGTTCCATTTTCCGGTTTAGGGAGAATACGGCTCTCTGTCCTCAAATATTTTCCCTGAAGCTTCAAAACTCCCCAAAATGGGGTGAAATCCCTAAGTCTGGCAACACTGGGTGCACGTGCAAAGACTAGCGTCTCGCCGCAGCGCCGGCTCCCTACGAAAAAGTTGAATAAATTGCCTTGGCAAGTTTGGCATGCTGTAATTTGGCGATGCAATGCTACAATTCTGAAGGGTTGTAAGATTGTTTACTTTTTGTGTTAATGTGTGAGATGTGTATGGGAGTTCATATTGAATTGAATTATTTTCGGAAGCTGTTTAATAATTGTTGATAATGAATAATCTAATTTCTTATTCATCTTGTGATCAGATTACTCATATTTCTTCTCTTGAAGATTTAATCAGAAATGGGCTACGTCACAGGAGCCTAAATCAGTTGCCCCTTATGGCTCTGCCTTAGTCAGATCCTTATCAGAATAAGAACATATGATTTAAAATCTTGATTAATGTAATACAACATAAATGTGAAAAAAATTACATATATGTATATTTGTTCGAAATAAAACCAATATCAGATTGTAAAAGTCTTGAAATAATTTATTATAATCTTAATACAATGTCTTTTTTCACATTTCTGTTCAGTTTGTTCTTTTACCTATGTGACTTGTTTGATCCACCTTCTTTTTTAATTTGTGAAACTTTTAATACCTCTACCCCTTATTTTCCTGCAATAATGTTTATGGGGGAGGGAATAATAAATAAAATACTACAGTATTTTTTATATCTTTAACTTATCTCAAATAAATTAAACACTGCTTTTAAATTTAGAATTGACTACATTTATATGTTCTAAATTATATGTATAATAAAGTTACAAAATAAAATCTGCTATATCAAAGTGCATGCCAGAAATAGAAATTTTGTGGTCTAATAATATAAAATGGTAGATAAAGATTAATATAGTATATATACAAGAGAGCACTTTTTATACTTATTTTTACTGCATATATCAATTCTCATAATGAAAAACAGCGTAAACACTTTGAGTTTACATAAATGCAAATTGTCTAACTATTTATACATTTCTTTATTATTTAATACTAATTCCTGTGAAGATTAATAGTAATAATAAGAATATAAAACATTTTTACGCGAGTCATTTAAGTTAATTTATTAATATGAAGATAATTAGAAAACCCCTCAAATTGTAAAAGCATTCAACAATTATTTCACCTTTAATAAAGCATGACTCACCATCAGACCAAATGTGCAGTATGAATGCATCAGCACATTGCAGCAACTTTTCTACAGAATCTAAAATTTTGTTTCTGAATGTGGGATTATGCCTGAGTGATCTGTTCTCTGAGCAGTCTTTTTAAGGTGCCCTAGCACATTCTGATGCGAGTTTCTGAGAAGACCATGGAAAAGTCGCACAGCCAGGTTAACAAGTGTGTACCTGATTCAAACCTAGCGCATACCATCAATCAGCTTGGACGACAGAATCTCTTTGCCAGTGCAATAAATTTAGAATAAGAAACTTGTTTGAAATAAAGATTTAAATTATAAAAGGACTTTTTTTAAATTGATATTTCCGTAGTATTTTTATTTATTTATTTTTTTCCATATAAATAGAAATTAAAAAAAGGTTTTGGCAACAAATTTTCGTCTGTAGTGAAAGTCTGACTATAACACGGGAACCTGGGGTCCCTGCTCTGAGCACCAAGATAAAGTACTAAATTTCCTTAAAAATGCATTCATAAATGTTTGTTGAGACTAATTTTTTAAATTTTAAAAAGAAGTAATTTAAATAAAATATTTAATAAATTTAAACAAGTTTAAATAATAATTAAAATTTAAATAAAATAATTTTTGTTTACTATTTAAACATAAAAATTCTATTTTAAATTTTTATTGTAATCCAAGTTTTTTTTTAAGTAAGTAAAATAAAATGAACTGTATAATACATTTTAAAAAAAAGGCAAAAACTTTAAATCTGTATTGAAGATATTTAGGCAGTAAAAAAATAGAAATAGAAAGGCAATTTCGGCAAGGTAATTAAAAGGCAATTTCGTTTTTAAGGAATTTTTTTTACCCCCCCCCCCTTTTTTTTTTTAATTATCTATTAATTTTCCTAACAAAAAAAATTTGCTATTTTTTAATAAAACTTTTTTACCTGGTCTGTTTTTTAAATTCTCTATGTAGTGTATTAATTCGTAAATTGCAGTTATTTTAATAAAATATGGAAAGAAATATTTAAGGGGGGGGGGGTCATTTGAAACATCTTTGCATTAAAGGAATTTTAAAAAGAAATATATTTAACAAATTTAAACAAGTTGAAATAATAATTAAAATTTAAATGAAATAATTTTTGTTTACTATTTAAACATAAAAATAAATGTTTTACTGATTTAAAAATTCTATTATAATTTTTTATTGTAATCCACAATTTCTTTCTTTTTTTTTTTTTTTTTTTTTTAGCTAAATAAAATAAACTGTTTAATAGATTAAAAAAAGAAAAGAAATGCGATAAATTTAAATTTGTATTGAATATATTTTAAGAAAATGGCAGTTTCGTTTTTAAAGAATTTTTTTTTAATTATCTATTAAATTTCCTTTAAAAAAAGTTATTTTTTGATAAAACATTTTATCTGGTCTATTTTTTTAATTCTCTTTGTAGTCTATTAATTCATAAATTGCAGTTATTGTAATAAAATATGGAAATAAATATTTAGAGGGGGGGGGCATCTTTGCATTAAAGGAATTTTAAAAAGAAGTAATTTAAACAACATATTTAACAAGTTTAAATAATAATTAAAATTTAAATAATATAATTTTCGTTTACTATTTAAACATAAAAAAATATATATATTTTACATATTTTAAATTTGTATTGTAATGCAAGTTTTTTTTTTTTTTTTGGTCTAAGCTAAGTAAAAAATAAACTGCATAAAAGATTTAAAAAAAAAAATGCAATAAATTTAAATCTGTATTAAAGTTATTTAAAAGGAAATGACAGTTTTTTTTTTTTTTTTTTTTTTTTTTAAGTTATCTATTAATTTTCCTAAAAATACTGTAAAAAAAAAAAAAATAGGGGTGGGGATGTTTTTGTTATTTGAAACATGTTTGTATTAAAGGAATATGCATTTATTAGAAAAATGTGCCAAAAGGGTGATGCCTCGCCAAACTCTGTTTAACTTGCAAAAATCAAAGTCTGTACGCATGCTCAGTTAGCATTTTTGTAGGGAGCCGGCGCTGCAGTGAGACGCTAGTCCATGCACATCTCACCCCTTCAGAATTGCATCGCCAAATACAGCATGCCAAACCTGCCAAGGCAATTTATTCAACTTTTCCGTAGGGAGCCGGCGCTGCGGCGAGACGCTAGTCGTGCAAAGATCTTGCAGTTGCAGATTTGCAACACGGATTTTGCAAGTAGGTTTGCAAGCGATAGGTTCCGTTGCAAGCGGCTTTCCAACCGGAAGTGCCAAATTGTATGTACCCTATATATTCTAGGGCGGGTTCAGACTCTCGACCGATCCAGGATCGATCCAGTTGGTCGTGGAACAATGCGTCCAGTCTCATCGACCGGTCTGGATCAAAGTCGTCCAGTGTAATATGTTCCATGGACCGGTCGAGGATCAAATCGCCCAAGAACTTTTTCCGAGTCATTTGATCCATTTACAAATCCATTGCTCTGATTGGCCGTTGGTTATTGCTCTGGTTCCGCCATCTATCGGTCCTTACAAACGCGAATATGCATACAAGCATTTTTTTTTTTTTTGGTAAAGAACTGTATAATTGTTTTAGAATTATAAATATATTCATGCAATGGATTGAAATATAATACAATAATAATAATAATAAAAAAAAAATTATCGAATATTATTTAAATTTAATAAAATAAAATTTTAAAATGCTCCCTGCTAACAGTTGTAAAATTTTCAGTTTAACAAAATATTTTAAATATGTTTTGTACTGCTTTGATAATATATTTGCATTAAATTTTAGCATTCAAACATAAAAGTAATTAACAATATTTAAAAATCAATATTTAATTTGTATTTAAATAAAAAAAATAAAAAAAATCATAAATATATTAAACATTTAAAATATTTTTGATTGAAATCATAATTAATTGAATTTACAAACCAATCAATGAAGTGATAATTTAAAAAACTGTTTCTTTTTTTTTTTTTTTTTTTTTTTTTTTGTAATCACTGATTTAAATCAAAATTTAAATTATATATTTTTTTGGCAATGTGTAATAGTTTCATATTTCTTACCTTAGATCATAATAATAAAACTTGAACCCACTTCTTATTTGCATCAAATATTTGAATGCTAAATATTTGCTTTAAATTTCAACATTCCAACTTAAAATATTTAACAAAAATTAGCTTGATAATAAATCCATAAAATATTACTTAAAATTGTTTACAATATATCGTTAAAATACAAAAATGCATAATTGAGGGAAATAATTAAAAAAAATTTGCTGGAAAATTTTCTAAAATTAAAATTTTATTGTTATTATTTTTTTAAAATAATTTTCGAAAAAGAATTATATAATTAATATTATTGTATCTCATTGCATATGTACCCAACTATGCAGAATAGAAAAAAATAGATATGCATCTATCTTTTTTTATTCATAGTTAAATTACATTTTTAATTAATGAATTAAATTTTTCTTTAACAAATTTAATTCTAATATTTTAGAGCTAATTTCAAACTAAGTCTACAGATGGCAGCACTGATTTTGATCCAATAGAGGGATCGGAATCGTCCAGCCTCTTCTTTCGACCGGTCGTAGATCAAATGTCTCATGGCCCAGTTGGATCGGTCGAAGCGTTCCAGAGGCTGGACTCGCCCCTAGAAAAATTTTCATATACTGTTGTCATGTGCCAGTTTCTTTTTAAATTCAAAAGAATAAATGCATTTAAAATAACTATAAACAGTTTTTTCTGAATTGCAAAATATTTTAACGTAATTAAATTTTAATTTTTGTAAAGTAACTCAATAAAAAAAAAAGAAGCTGTTATTTGTTCAGAAAAGATGGCAATAGCTCTTCCTGATGATCACACTTCCGACAGATGGCGCGGCCTAGGACTATAAATACTTCAGCTCCACACATTTTTTTAGTCTAAGAGCTTGTTCGATATATGCTTTTTTTCTAGGGACGCTGAATACAGCGTTCAAATATAAAGATAAGAATCAAATAACATTTGGCGAAAAATCGCCAACACTGGTAACACTAACAGGATATTTTTACGGAATGGGGTTATTGATTCAAGTTCCTTAGTGCACTAAATCCTGCCATGTACTCTAATACGGTCTTTTGATTGGCTAATTTTCTGTAAGGGGTTGTGCTAGTATGCACTTAGTATATAGTCCCCCGGATTAATGTAATTTAGAGGGAAACCGTCGCCAATTTGGCTATTTAAAGTATGCCAAATGAGCAAAGAAAACGAAATTTGATTATTTTATGAAATTTAAGCATTATTGACTAGAAAAAAATGAACACAATTATTTATTGTTTATACAGAAAAAATATATTATTGAAAATCACTTTAATTCGATTTTTTTACTTTACCATTACCGTGCATCGATAAGTAGTACGATAGGCCTAATGTGAATTTTTTAATGCTTTTAATTTACATTCATATTAAATGTTTAGAACTTAATTAGATAGGTAAAAAGCTCTATGCTGTTTCCAGTTTAATTATGATAAGTATTTCACAATGTAAGTATCTTTTTAAATATCAGTAGTCGGATAAAATTTTTGTGCAACGTGTACATTTTGCGTATGAATAAACAATCTGGTATCTGTTCTTAAAAAATTTTTCACAAAGTTACATGTTTGAAAAGTCCCCTCCCCCCCTTATTAATGCTTATTTTGGATTATTTATTTACATATTTATTATTTTTTTTTTCATTAGTGCTTATTCATATTAATTGGCAACTGATTTTCTTTCATAATAAAGATTTAGATTAGCAGTGGAATTCGCGAATCTTATTTTAAATTCGGGCATCTTATTTTAAAATTTATAAAATCGCCGCGTGTACTGCTTATTTTAAAACAATTTAAATCACTTGTAAATGCATATAAACTTCTGTTTTCTAAATATGCATATATTTACATTTTATTACTCCCTTCCGTTTACGATTTATGTAACAGTAACCAGCAATAAGTTTAGGTTTTTTAACGAATTCTCATTATTATCTTTAATAATGTACAAGATGTTCTAGAATGTGCTGATCTTCATTATTTTACACATATTTTTAATGCTTTGGCTTGTAATTTTTTTTTTTTTTTTAATAACTATCTCGGAATTTTTCATTTAAATCCCACAACATTTCCTCCTTTTTTACGAGAGTGGAAATATTGAGTGCATATGAGTTCATTTTTTCTCTTATGTCTCAGTGACGTTACTCAAGCTAAACCATGCCCAATTATATGTGCTTTGCTATTATTACAAATATATTTAATGTTTCTGAGTTTTAATGAAGCCTAAATTCAATAAACGATATTTTTGAGTTTTAGTAATTAACTGATTTTTTTTTTTTTTCAATGTTAAATTTAATAGTGGTGATGTTTGTAATGAATTCTTTTGCAATTATATATGACTTCTTATGATTTATACAGGGCTCAAAGTGTTCCTATATATATCAAAAAAATCATGAGAAACGTCCTATATTTTATAATTCTTTGCATTTTTCCTATATTCTACTTCTTACTTGTTTTGCACCCTATTTAAAATCTCGTATTTTTCGAAAATACCATTCATAGTGAAAATAATTGCTTTTTCTTCTCAACATTCACTCTACTAATATGATTGGAAATCATAGGTTGCATAGTTTGTCATATGTAAATAATATAGTGCACATAAGAAAAAAACAAAGAAAACTTATTTCCAATGTTTAATTTAAAAAATAATAAAAATAAAGCTTGAAAAACAATCAGATCGTTTTATTATATATATATAAAGATTTTCAATGTTCTTGTGGTTTTTAAATTATTTATTAATGTTCAAATATCAGGGTTGTTGATTATTTTTTTCTTTCTCTCTTTTAAATTTATATCTGTTATTTGTGGTTTAATATGTGCATATATAAATGCATAATATCCATCCACACTATCAATCATTTTTCTTCAATTTAAAAAATATAAATATTTCCATAAAAACAATAAACACAGGGCTGCCACTGGCGACTAAAAAGGCAACTAAAGAGAGAGACTATTTTGAAGGAAAGGGAACTATGGTGACTATTTTAGCCAAAATATAGGCAAAAGCAACTATTTTGATATCAGTTGAAAAAGTTAAGCAACTATTTTAAACATTTAGCAACTAAAAAGAACAACTTCTGGGGTTATATTTAAAAACAAATCCTAAGTCCAAAATTAACCCTTCGCAAAATTTTATCTTAAAAGGAACCTTTTACAAAACATGTTTACTTAAGTAATCATATGCAAATCATGACATATTTCCTCAATTGGGCGCTAGAAAAGGAAGAAATTTTTTTATTTGGGGCTAAATAATATTTTGGGAATGAGCTATGAAAATGAATGCAAACTAGTATGCTGTGGCTACCACAAGACTTTCTTACATATTTTTCTGTACAAAATCACCCTGTAAAAATAATTTATTAAAAAATAATAATAATACATAAGCAATGTTTAAGCACTTGGACTCAGTTCAGTGATCTAATTAAACAAATGACAACATTTTTCTGATGACATTTTATAAAAAAATCTATTTTTAAAGTTGCATCTTTGCAAGCATCATTTTAAACCTAACAATATTTTAAATGTGTGAACAATAATTATAAGGAAAAATTTTTTTATATACCATGTTTTTAAATTTTCTGTTGAATCATAGCTATAGAACTACATGAGCACTTTATCAATGCATATAAGATTTTTAAAGTGATAATGATGTCAATTTTTGTGAGATGCATAATTCAACTTTTTACAATTTTTTAATGTTCACGTTTAATTGGATGTATTTATTTTTATGTTGAAAGGAAATGAACTTGTAAATTTTGTTGGCAATAATTAAAGTATAGCTAATATTTTAATGTCTGTTTTTAAAGCTGTTAAGAGGTTATTATTTTCATATTTTAATTAATTAAAAGAAAACTAACAAAAATTTGAAAATCGGGCTTCTAAGTATTGTGTTGTCATCGGGTTCTGAGCTATTCTGAAAGTTTCAAATGTCTAGCTAGTAGGGAAGTTAGCTAAAAATCAATTGCAAGATTTGTACCGAACAAACAAACAAGAATTGAAGTTAATAATTATAAGGTAAAAAAAGCTTTTTATAAACCATGTTTTTAAATTTTTTGTTGAATCATAGCTATACGCAGGCGAAGTGTGACATCACTAACCGTCAGTGGGGCCAAAAAAAAAAATTTCCTATGTTAATTATCCATTGGATTTTCTGTAAAAAATTAAGAAAAATTATTTCCTGATTTTAATCCCCATATTTGGATATAGTTATATATAAGTTATTGTCTACATGTGTTAGATTGAGTTACTTTTGCTGTAAAATTGATAAGCTTTTAATTTTAAACTTCAAAATTATGTCGTCCTTGGCGATTTTTGTATTTGGCGATCAAAAACGTAATACGAAAATATATATACCAGATGTATATTTTCGTAATGTGCATTGTATGATATATTGGTAAATATTATTGATTGCTCTCTTAATATACGTTGTTGAAATAACCATGATTTTTGAAAGGAACAAAACATGTTCGCCAAATAATTTGGCGATCTTTTTTTTTTTCCTGCCAAGGACGACAGATATCAAATATTCTGCTACATATATTAATATCTTATATCAGACACTTTATTTAGACATTTGAAAATAAATTTGACTTCAAATTATGATAGAATATTTATTATTTTCCTTTTAATTAGTATATTAGTTGGATATTTATTGTGTAAATATAACCCTTTGAAATAAAATGTTTATGCTTACATTCGAAAATGGAAATTAGAGATTTTTTTTTTCTACAGTTTTGAAATTTGAAGTAAAAATTTTATCAATTTTACAGCAAATAAAATTTTTTAAGTGATAATGACGTCAATTTAACTTTTTACAATTTTTTAACGTTCACGTTTAATTAAATGTATTTATTTTTATGTTGAAACAAAATGAATTCATATTTTTTCTTTGGCAACAATTAAATTATAGCTAATATTTTAATGGCTATTTATATGCTATTAGGAGGTTATTATTTTCATATTTTAATTACAGTCAACTCTCAAAAATCCGCAACCCTAAAATCCGCAATTCTCAAAAATCCGCATATCATTTGCAATGTAAACAAACATTGTCACAATTGATTTGTTGATTAGTGGATTGCAAAAATTCAGCTGTATTAAGAGACAAATTAGTTTTTAACTGGTGCTGATGAATCACCAATCACTCAACATATTGCAGAGGAGGAAATGATAAGTATAATTATACATAATTATTAAAAAACAAATGATAATAATTTAGAGGAAAAGGAGGAAGACAGTTTTCAAGAAAGATTTTCTCTCATGAAGATAAATACTCAAATTTTCTCATAGCACAAACTTATGTGATTGACCAAGAATTGCTGACTTTTTTGCAGGTTATAGGAAAATGTATGAATATTCTTACTTAAACTAGTATTGATCAGACTTTTCAAAAATCTAGATAATTTGTAACTATAATGTGATATATAAAAATTGTTCTTTTAAATTAAAATTTATGAAATAATTGTACATTCATTTGACACACTTTATTTCAGCATTGTGTATGTAACATATAAATTGTATCTTAAAGATTTGCTACTCAAATGAGGTTCTAAGAAGTAAATAAAAGAAATTACTCTAAAATCTGCAAAATTCAGAAATCCGCAAAACACTTGGTTTTAAGCTGTGCGGATTTTTGAGAGTGTACTGTAATTAAAAGAAAACTAATAAAAAATTTGAAAATCTGACTTCGAAGTATTGTGTTGTCACCAGGTTCTGAGCTGCTGTGAAAGTTTCGAATGTTTAACTAGAAGGGAAGTTAGTTAAAAATAGATTGCAAGATTTGTACCGGACAAACAAACAAACGGCACTTTGATATTTTAATAATTCAATATATCTAATTCTGATTATGAGTAAATTATTTATAGGGAGAAGATTGGGAGACCGTATGCCCCATCAGATTGTGGATTTGCCACTTTCAGAATTTTCAAATGTTCTTTACGTGGTGAGCGAACAGGATGTTTCAAATCATGAAACGTAAAGCAGCACCTTAGTCACCTCACCACAGAGCAGAAATTTGCTACAGTTAAAATTTTCAAAGCTATTTGCGCTATGAGCAAGTAAGCTGTTTGTAAGTTCTAAAACAGGGATAAGGCGCCTCGGCATAACCGAGCGGGACTTTGCTAAAGTCAGAATTTTGAAAGATCATAACACGTGAGCAAAAAGGCTATTTCAGATATTGAAACAGGAAGAGGGCACTGCAGACGCTACCGAGCGGGAATTTACTACAGTTAAATTTTTCAATAAAGCTATTTTCACTATATGTCAATAAGCTGTTGTAGAACCTGAAATGGGAAAAAAGTGCCACTGAGCAGAAGTTTTGTAAAGTCGGATTTTTCAAGTATCGTGAACCAGCTAGTCGCCAAAGGTGGCTAGTAATAAATAATGTTCTCATTGAGCATCTTGATCAAATCTTGTCTGGTAGCTTTCTAAATGACTTTAATAGAAACTATTGTTTTTCACACTATATATCTAACATTACTGAAACTAATAAGTGTACTGTAATTAATAAAAGAAAAATTTAAATACAGTCGAACCTCATTAACGTGAATCTCAAGGGGGATAAAAAGTATGTTCATGTTATCAGTAGTTTATGCTATCAGTATCTCAGAAACTAATTTTTCTTTTGACGGGGACTGTGAACACAGTTCATGTTAAAAGTAATTCACGTTACCAAGGTTCGACTGTATGTCATATAAGAAATTTTATAAAAAATAGCTTTTTTGACTTTGAAAAATTAAATGAAAAATATAGCGGAAAATTTTCCACCTTACATCACTATCTGTGTCATGAAAGGTATCAATATGTGTGTAATACTCCAAGGGAGATATTTCAGCCAGTTAGAAATTTCTGTCTAACAAAGTTATTAATTAAAAATGTCAGATTAATAGAGCTATTTTATTTGTCATCTTACAAAAAGTTTCTAAAATTGTTGTTCTTTCAATCTTATGACATCATTTTACACAGGAAAATTAAAATGTGATCAACTGTGTAAAAACATAAACTGAATGTCAATATTGGTATTGGCATAAAAAAATTTTCATCTGAAAATTAATGATAAAAACTTTTAGATATTTTCAATGAAAAAATGAATTAAGGATTGTCGTCTGCAGATAACATATTTTCTAATTTAACAAATTAATTTTCTTACCCCCTTTTTTTTTAATAATGAAATAATGTCGTGTCTATATATTTCTTTTAGTCTTTAAAGCATATTTATCTTTTTAATTTAAATGTATATTTTAAAATACTAAGTATATATTTTGAGATTAAAAAAAAAAAAAAAAAAAAAAACTGCTAATACAGGCTAAATACGGTCAGACTGCTCACAAAGCACATTAAAGAGGCATGAAATTTAAAAATAAATAAAATACACAAGTTAAAATTCTTTGTGGTTGTAGTTTATATCTTTGAAAGGTTGTATGCAAACTGACAGACTGTTAACTAGGGCATGAAATAACGATAGTCTCAGTGGCGTATCCAATTATTGTATATGGGGGAGAGCTGAGTTAAGTTCGATAATGTTTCATAGTGTTCAGAAATCGTGCATATTACTCTTTATTTTTTAAAAATTTCTACAAAATTTTGGAAGGGGCTGCAGCCTATCAGCCCTTTCCTCTGAATACACCACTGGATAGACTGCTACAAATATGGCATTGTAGATTTAGCATTCTTATCAATAGTGTGTTGCTCTTAAATCTGAACTACAAATAAAAATAAGAAAATGATAAAGGCTATAGTAACATTTTAATTACAGTGAAACTTGAATAATTCGAACTTGTTTAATTCAAAATTTTAGATAATTCGAATTTTTTACTCGGTCTTTTGAATTTTGTATTAAAATAATGTTAAAAAATCATGGAATGGATAATTCGAATTCTATTTTGGATAATTCGAATTTTTCATACGATTACCTTTAAAAAATTAGTACAGTAAAATTTGTTCCCGAGATTTTTCTCAACTAAAGTGTATTATTTTTTATAACAGTCTTTCAAAAGAAGGATAAGGAAATACAAGATCAGGGGTCGATCCAGACAAAATTTGGGTCCCTTTTGCGGCCCCTTCACAATATTCCACATAGTAAAAAGGGACCCTTCACAAAATTCAAATTCATAAAAAGGGACCTTTCACAAAATTCAAATTCATAAAAAGGGACCTTTCACAAAATTCAAATTTATAAAAAGGGACCTTTCACAAAATTCAAATTCATAAAAAGGGACCTTTCACAAAATTCAAATCCATAAAAAGGGACCCTTCACAAAATTCAAATTTATAAAATGAGTCCCTTCACAAGATTTTGTTTTATAAAAATGATCTTTTTATTAAATGTTTTCATATTTTCAGTATTATTTTTAATTAATGCCTTAATTTGGCTCAACGAAACTCTATTAACTTGATATTAAACACTACATAATGTGATTGAAAAAACGAAAGATTTTACACAATATTTTACTTTTTCACAAAAATATTTTATATTTCACAAAAATAAATAAAAATTTCACAAAAATATTTTGTTTTTCACAAAAAAGGGACCCAAAAATTAAAACCTGGATCGACCCCTGAAGATTATTTCCTACCTATGCATCAGAAGAAGATATACATGAACTTTGAGGATTTTTTAAATTGCAAGTCATGTCTAATATAGAATATTCTGTTTTTGTATCAATTGATAGATTGAAGTCGTATGCTATGACATAAAGATTGTACTTAAAGAAACAATCAAAAATATCTGACTATTTTCTAAAAAGTGTTGAATAATTAAGAGCGGCAAGTTAAACGAATAAGTTAAGAGCCGCAAGTGGTCACTATTTCGAGAAAGACTCAATGCTCCAGTGGCATATTTTGTAGTGTAAGCAGCTGCAATGCTGAAATTCTTGGTTTGATGCTACCTAAGTGAATTCTTCTTTTCTTTTTTTTTTTTTTAAATTATTTATTGATCTAAACATTTTATCACTTTCATGATTAAAATCAAAATTTTAAACTTTAATAAATAATTTAATTTTTGTAAATTAAAAATCTAGGTTTTATAGTTACATTTTTCTATTTGTAATACAGTTGAATCTCATTAATGTGAATCTCAAGAGGAATAAAAAATTTGTTCATGCTATCAATAACTCTGAAACTAATCTTCTTTTTGACAGGGATTGCATAAATAGTTCATGTTAAAAGTAATGCAAGTTAACAAGGTTCGACTGTATAATTTTCTATAGCTTAAAAAATAAATTTTAGCTTTGTTTTAATTACTAAATTAAGTAAAATAAAAGTTTTTTTTTTTTTTTTTTAATTCACAAAAAATAAAATATTATTATCCCACTGAAAATGATATAAATATTATGACTGGTTTATGAGTAACAAGTGTCCCTGTACATTGTACAGCAAGTTAAGCAATAAAAGTAGATAGTAGAAAAATAGCAATTTTGAGTTTATGTATTTGTTAAATGTGTATGAAGTACCCAAATGTGCACGAAAAGCATCAGATCTCTATATCGCGATTTATCCGAGAGTTTTGTTATAAGCTAGTTAATGCTTTATATCGTATACCAGAGGTTAATCCAGCACAAATTTAGTGCCGCAATGAGGTACTTTCACAAAGTCAACTTTCTGCAATGAGGTACCTTCACAAAATCAATTTTTAGCAAAGAGGCACCTTCACAAAGTCAGTTCTCTGGAATATATCTGCACATTAATAAATTTTATAAGCTTCGCTGCATTGAATACATAAAAAATATCCTCAGTTTGTATATTTACTGGAGATAATGGTAAATATCAAAGTAAACATCTTCTTATCTTACATATAAGAAATAACTTGGCCACATATATATTTATTTTACAACTGTTCTATTTTATTTTTAAAATGTATCTTAAAATTTTAAAAACTGCTTTGCGCATTTCAGCTAATTATTCCGAAGCATTATTTGTTTTCACAAACTTACTTGATGTTTTCACAAATTATTTTATAAATTCACAAATGGGGTACCATTTTTAAAAAAGCTGGATTAAACCATGGCTGACTCTAGTATCGGCCGAAAAAGCGAAGAAGATCATGTGATCTGACGTCATGAAAGCCGTCTTGAAGTTGAACGGAGAGGAGGGAGATACGAATGTATGGTTTTGTCAGTGCACGCGGTCATTTGTTTGCTTGCTCGCCATATTGTTATTTGCGTGTTTTCCTAATACATAATAATTAATGTTAAAGTTATATGATTGTTATTATCAACTATATGTATTGTGAATATGCCGGATCGTTGTTGCGTTCCGAACTGCTCATCGAATTACGATAAAACTGATACTTATGTCTCTGTTTTTAAATTTCCCAAAGATGCCTCTAGAAAGGATCTCTGGTGCAGAAAAATTCCCAGAAAAGACTGGATTCCCTCGAAACATAGTGTTGTTTGCTCTAAGCATTTTAGAGAGTGTGATATTATAAGAATGGATGAAGTGACTGACAGAAACGGAGAAAAAATACAGGTACCCAGAAAATATCCCAAGTTAAAAGATAGTTCATACCCATGTATATTTGAAAACTCTCCAGCATATTTAACTGAAAAACAGCCTGTCCAGCGCAATAGTAGAGATGAAAAGCTCCAAAAATTAGATGACTTATCAATCCAAAAATTTTTGGAAGATGATAAAGTAAAGGATTTTGTAGATTTTACTGAAAATATTGAAATGAAGGTAAATACTTTTAATGTAAAACCAGTGATAATGAAAAACGATTGCAATATTTTTATAATAAATATGGATTTGAATCCAGTTCCAACTGTACATTCAAGTATTATTATCAAACAAGATATGTGTATAAAATGTTTTCTTGGCAATTCTTTAATACCCGAGACTAAATTTAATAGTATTTTAAATAATTCATGTAATCTTTCTCGATGGAGTGAGCTGGAAAATATATTAAGTGCAATTCGCTCTATGAAAACAAATTCTACTAACATGGATATAGATATTGATAATAAACAGATGGCCATAAATTATTGGGAGAAATTTATTTCATCTAATGATGAAATATATAATGTGAAAAAGTTTATTTTAGAACAAATGGAATTGTGTGACAAATCAAAAATGGCTCGCAGATACAGTAATGATTTACTAATATTTGCATACTCTCTTTATATGAAGTCTTCTTCTTGTTATTCCTTGTTACAGGATAGTGATGTTTTGGCATTGCCAACAGTCGAATACTTGTCAAAATTCACAAGCATCTTACAGCTAGACAACTCATTAAATAACTCTCATGCTGAGAATTATTTAAAGAAAAAGTTTGATATTTTGAATGACGCAGATAAAGTTGTCAATTTACTAATAGATGAAATCCATGTTAAAAAATCTATTAGTTATAAAGGAAAAGGCATTTCAGGTTTTGCTGAAAATAAAATAAATACAGAAGCAACAACAATACAATCTTTCATGATAAGTTCAGTATTTTCAGCATACAAAGAAATACTTGCACTTGTTCCAGTTAGTAATATGAATGCTATTTATTTACATATTTTAGTTTGCAGTGCTCTTAAAATCTTGGAAGAAGCAGGATTTGTTGTATTGTCACTAATATCTGACAATAATCGGATAAACAGAAATATGTTCCAAAAAATGGGCCATGAAAAAATGTGCAGTCATGTTACGAATCCTGCGAATAACATGAAAAGATTATTTATTCTTTTTGATCCTGTACATCTTTTTAAATCTGTTAGAAACAACTGGATCAATCAATTAGATTCCGAAAAGACTTTCTGCTGTCCTGATTTTGATAATCCAATGAAAATTATAAAACCAAAATTTGCCCATTTAAGGAAAATCTACCAAATTGAGAAGACTTCAATTGTAAAAATGGCCCATATGCTAAATTTCAAAAGCTTATATCCTTCAAGTTTAGAGAAGCAAAATGTGCAATTTGTTGTAAACATTTTCCATGAGAGTAATGATGCCGCTCTTGAATTATTAGGTGATAGACATTCGCTTTCCAACTGGAAAGATACATTGGATTTTATTCGGATAATTAGAAAATGGTGGAACATTATGAATGTTAGTCATCTAAACAAAGGACATTATTTAAAATGTGATGACAGTAAAGCATTTTCCTCTGTAAATGACGAGAGATTCATTTTTCTTCAAAAATTTTGTCAGTGGCTTGAAAACTGGAAAAATCTAAATCAAAAGTCTCGCTGTGGCTGCTTAAGTGAAGAAACATTTTTTTCCTTGCACCAGACCACATATGCTATGATTGATATTCTTAAAAGATTACTTTCGAATGGTTCGAAATTTATTTTAACTGCAAAATTTCAAACTGACAAATTAGAATACAGATTTTCAAAGTATCGCCAGATGTCTGGTGGGAACTATCATGTAACAGTGCAGCAAGTTCTTGAATCTGAAAGAAAACTGAAACTAAAATCACTTCTGCAAATGTACTCGCACACTCTTGGAACTATCTCCTTAAAGAATTTTGTAACAGAGTATTCAGAAAATGAAAAAGAATGCAGCCATGGTGGGGATATGGGTCTTTTTTCAGACCTTATATCAAATTCTGTTGCTTTAGAAAACATATCTCAGGCAGATATTGAAGTATTAACTTACATTGCTGGATATTGTGCTAACAAAATTAAAACTAACTGTAGTACATGTATTTCTCTTTGCATCTTAGACAAGGAACTCCAAGTTGAGACATCTGATGACAGCTCAAGCAATTTAAAGTGTGCTTATTTAGATATTATTAACCGTGGAGGTTTAAAATATCCCACAGAAAATATCCTTATGATTATTTCTGTTTCATATTTATTATTTCAAAGTTTAATCAGCGAAAAATATGAGAAAGATTTTGTTCATGCCAAATTTAAACAACACACAGTCTTAAGTGAAATTATATTGAATCACATGAAAATAAATGATATTGGATGTGTAAATGACTATTGTTCTGAATGTAATTGCCCATACGAAACAATAGTTATAAAAATTATCAAAAGTTTTTCAAACATATGTCTGAATAATTATGTCAAAAATATCTCTTCCCAGTCAATGGAAAAAAATGAGGAAAGAAAACTGAAAAAATTCAAAAACTAAATGGTATGTACTAAAACAACATACATTTTATAAATATGTTTTATATTATAAGTATGATACTGAAATTTTGAAAACTATTCTTAATTTTGTTTGATGAATATTTTTTTAGCAAAACTTAATTATTATAAATGCTGTACATAGAAAATATTGGAATAATATACATAGTTATTGCAGCAAATTTATTATTATAACATATGGTTTCTATGTGTATACATATATACACTTCTGTGGAATTTTCCAAACTTCTAATAATTTTTTAAAACTTTGTTTATAATGTAATGATAATTTCTTATTCTATTCAATAATCATATGATTTTTATTTATTCATTATTTTATTTATTTACTTTATTACTTCTCTCACATTTCTATAAAGTAAAGTGATTGGGAATTTTTTTTTTCTCTTTTCATGTTATGAAGTTATAAAATAGTAATAATTTTGTAATAAAAAATTCTTTCATTAAATTTATTTTTATTATCATATGCATTTTCAAATGTATAGAAAGCATTTATCCCCCCCCCTTTTTCCCGAACCATTGACTTCCAACACAGAAATTAAGTTTGGCTGTTTATGCATGTAAATAGTATTCCTTGACTATTTTCCGATTATTACTTTTTTTTTTTTCACTATGATACTGCTTATATTATTAATACTAGTATATTATTATAAATATTTAGATATTATAGCGTATTGTTTATTGCATTCTTATTTAGAAACAAAACGATATTTTTCGCAGAAATTGACTTTTTATTTTATTTTTCTTATTTAATTGCCAATAATAATTCTTTTTTAATCTAATCATTTATTGAGTTGAGATTTCCAATGGAAAATGATTGCAATTTTTTTTTTTTTTTTTTTTTTTTTTTTTTTTTTTTTTGAAAACAAAGCTTGAATATTTCAGTACTCATTAAAAAACTTAAATAAATATATTTGCGATTTTCATAAAAGTGTTATTTAATAATAAATAACACAGAATCGCGAAACTATTGAAATTTTGTTTAACCCACTTACCTGTAATGGCAACGACCCAGCACAGGAAATTAACCGTAACTGGTGTAGAACCATCAGAACTACTAAAGATCAAGTCGGTAACGTCAACACAGCAAAGCAAGCCGCCACCGTGCAGCCTCTGATGATGGGAGGGGCCCCTTCCCGAAAGTAACTCAGGCTTTAATCAAGAAGTATGTAAGGTTTTCATTTATTTATTATAATTTGCTTCTTGCTTTTTGAAATCTTCAATTGAAATCTTCAATTCGTGTTATTTAATGTTGCTTGATTGTATTATTATTATATATATATGTATATGTGTGTGTATATAGATGTGTTTTTATTTCAAAATTTTAATCATTTCATACATTTTTTACATGAAAAAACAATTAAAACAAACATTATTTCAAATAATTATGAATTAAAAATTGATTATTTAAATTATTTTTTAATCTAATTCTTTATGTTTATCTTGAGTTGAAATTTGCAATGGAAATTGAATGCAAAATATTTGTTAGAATTTTTTAAAAACAAAACATGAATATCACATTAAAAATTTTAAGTAAAAATATTTGTAATTAGATAAAAATATTTCTTGACTGTAGTATTAAAATATATATGTACCTTGATGTATTTTTAATTCAAATTTCCAATCATTTCATATAAGATTTTTTACGTGAAATAATAATCAAAATAAACATTATTTCAAATAATTATGAATTATAAGATGATCATTTTAATTATTCTTTATTTTAATTCTGTATTTTTATCTTGAGTTGAGGTTTGCAATGGAAAATGAATGCAAAATCTTTGTTAGTTTTTTATAAAAACAAAGCATGAATATTACAATACTTATTAAAATTTTTAAATAAATATACTTGTGATTTAGATAAAAATGCTGTTTAATATTTCTTGACTGTATTAAATGTGCAATATTTATATTATATATATGTAGAAACTGGTGTGATTTTTTATCAAATTTCCAATCATTTCATGCAATACTTTTTACATGACAAAATAATAATTATTGTTATTATAAAAAAACGTCTATCTTCAACAGTATTCCACAGAACTCATAATTTATGCATTAAAAAATTAATAAAATAAAAATAACATTTTATATATCCTTGAATATACTTTAAAAAGTTTAATAAAAGGTACAGTAAGTGTTAGGGTAAAAAAGCAAGAAAACTAAACTTTTTTTTTTCTTAACTTTAATTGTTAAATGCTGTGTCTACATTGTATGTACGTATATTTCAGAAAAAAAAAAAATAAATAAAAATTTGTTTTAAAATGTGTTTTTATCCTTTTCATTTATTTTTTCACTTCAATGTGTGTGCTCGTTATTTTGCTTTTTTTTTTTTTCAGTCATTTTCTATACATTACGTGCTTTTAAAATTTCTTTATAAATGCTTGTAATTTCCAGTGAAATTAGAAACAATGATGTTTATTCCTAAAATTAAGATTTTTTTTTTTTTTTTTAATGTATTAATAATATATATATATATATTAATTTATTTAATGAAAAACCATAACATTTCTTAATCATGATTGATTAAGATCATTATTTTTTAAACTTTTAAATTTAATAAAAAGTTTTAAATTAACTTAATATTTCTTAATGTTATATATATATATTAATTCAGGTAGTTTAAGAAATATTTAGATTAAAAGTTTTTAAACAATCAAAGGAGTTGTCAGCCTACTGAATATTATATATATATTATCTTTTATTATTTACTATTTAAATCTGCTTATTAACTAATTTATGCGAATTCGAGGAAAAAATAAATAAATATTGATAAGAAGAAGAATTAAATATGTTTTTAATTAGTATTCACTAATTCATTACTAGAAAATATTAATGAATTATGTTAATTTATAAACATGTAAATTGTAAATATGAGATAACTGAAACTTGTGTAATTAATGAGATTTGAATTATGAAAGTTATTATTCGAAAGCTTTTTTAAATAAAATCGTATATGAAAGTTATTATTGTAGTGTTTTTAAATAGCAATTTATCATTAAATAATCTTTCAATTTAAAAAAGAAGGATCGGTATTTTTTATTTATTTATTTTTTTTTTTTTGTTTAAATTTATTAGCAGAGTTTCACACACCAGTGTACGAAATGAAATCTCGGTTCGACGCATTTTGATTTTGAATGAAACTGCAGGAGGGGGAAGAGGTAAGACGGAATTAATGACGTCACCTCACAGCTTTTTTGGCCGATACTGGAGTCGGCCGTGATTAAACCCTGTATACTCAAGGGTGAAACCAGTAGTGGCACCAGAAATTCCCCGACGGGGGGACACCACATCCCCGACAGGGGGGCACTACATAAAGAGAGTTTATTATATAAGTATTTATCAAAAACTGCAATACTGTTAATATTTGTACCATTCCATTTGTTAGTACTCCTCGTGGTTTTGAAGATCATCGTGCCACAGACAGACATTTTCTAAAAATATCGTGGTCAAAACGTGTATATTAATGGAAAACTGGAAGCTGAAAAATTTTTACGAATCCAATACTTTCTTCTATTGAATACAGAATGGAAAAACTAGAATGCTCCAAATTTGTACAAGTAAAGAAAAATGCTGCTAAAAATAGAAAAACTGAAAATTTTGTATTTTTCCCCCAAGAGACTTTAGGAGTATGCCCCGATGGGGAGTCCCAGACTCCCCGAGGGGGGAGGGCTGTGCCCCCCCGGCCCCCTAGTTGGTGCCACCCCTGGGTGAAACTATCTAATATGCAAAAACCCTGAAAACTGCTACTTGTATGTAGATAAGGGAGATTTATTAATGATATATGATATGGCTGCGTACAATAAATGATATTAGAAGATTTCTTAGTACATTAAACATTCAAGATAAGAAATTTCTATAAAAAAAAAAATTTAACATGAAATTCAGAGACAGCAAAATGTTCAAAAACCCTGAATTCAGGGGTAGCCCCTGAAAAGTTTCACTCCTGTATACATTAAGTAATATAATATAATTAGCATTAGCTTAAAATGGTCACACAAAATATTCAGATAGATTAGGGTACAGTCCATTTATATGTTAACCTTCTCGGCATCAGTAGTTTTTCCAACAAACCTATTTAATAATTACTATGCACAATATAACTATGAAAATTTGATACTAAATACTATACAGGTATTTTATTAATTTTATTTACCTTTATTTCTTTAATCAAGAGACTCGGCAGAGTCTCAAGTGACGCAAGCGCAAAAACAAACGAACGCCACGACACTCAGCGGAAACGGAAAAACGAACGAAACTGCGACACTTAAATATATACACGAATTTAAAGATCAAAGAAACCGCTGAAAGCCGACACTTAATATCTCAGGAAATATGGGAGGTTATGTTCTGATAATTTCAAAATAGTCTTACACCTTCTGTCTGATCCTACCCTGAAATCGTTACATTTTTGTGTGCAATATATTTCGAGATATGAATTGGCTCATTTAAGCTATAAATGGACGGCCTAATGTGTAAGAATTTTTTCTCGAATATGGCTCGAGCGAATTTAGTTTAATTTATATATGATATTAATCGCTTTTATCTGATGTGCCTGACATCTCCCTTTTCCCTAGGAAAACTCTTGTTTTTTTTATAACTCAGTTTAAAAATCGAACTATTTTTACTACGCGATGCAAAGATTTCTATTGATAATTCTCAGAATTCTGAACAGGTGTTATTCGGTTTGGTCTTGGAGTTGGTTGGTTGGTTCAATCTGAATGCAGTCAATAAAAAATTCAGATTTTGTTTTTTAATGCAAGAAAGAAACTTTGTTTCTTTTAAATATTTATTGTATATATACGAAATGAAATTTCACCTAAATATATTTTTTTTTTGTTATAAAGTAAATATTTAAGATTTTAAAATTTCGCATTTCGTCAAAAAACTATTTCGATAATATTTTAAATCAGGAAGTATTTTGTAATTATAAGTATTTTACTTCATAGTTATTAATGATAAATTTACAGTTTTTTAAAGAGAAAATATTTCACATTTTTCTTGGCTTTTAGTGTGACGTAAAACGCGTAAAACGCATCCATCAATCAATCCATCCATTCTCGGCTATTGGCTAATTTTTCACTTTTCATCTTGTATTAATACGCCGGGCAATAACAAATCGTATAAAGAAGAATTAAGTATTTATATGAAATCAAGGATTTCATACTATATTTCAGGTAAGAAATATTATTTTAATAGTTTTATTATATTTTTTTCTGTGTTATAAATATAATATCCATTTTTAATTTTTGTTTACAATATTCGTGTCCAGTTGTAGATTAAAAGTTGCCGTAATCTTTGAAAATGAATAAAAAAAGTCTTATTGACATTTAAACCATCCAAATTACACAATCAAAAGCCAAACTGGCTCCATACTGTCACACTTTTCTGTGATCATTAGATAAATAATACTAATTAGATAATAACTCCTTTTGCCCAAGTACAGTAGAATCCTGATTCTAAGGCATCTCTTCTCTGAATCGATGGAGATATCCACCAACTGCAAATAATGACAGTCGTTAATTTCAACTTTCACTGACTCCTTTTGCTTATAAAATAAGCCTTCCCTCATGAAATTAAAATGCCTAAACCATCTTTTATTAAAATATGTATACTTGTATACCATGAATCATAAAATAATTCGTGATAAAAATAATAATCAACTTAAAAATTCCAACAACAATTTTCTGAACCTATCTGCAGCAAAATAAAATTTATTTTCAAACCATGAAGGCTGAACCAAGTCTCGTATCTCTAGAAATAATATCAATTCATAAAATATTTAATTTGTAGATGAAAATTTTTCATAAATTAAGACTATACAACCAATGTAGTAATCTAGAGATATAATGCAAGTGTATTTTTAAGCCTAAACATTTCTTTAGTTGTTAAATTCATCTACAGAGCTTTAAACAATCTGCTGCACCCGATGCCATGCTCCGTTACTGCTGCTGGGATAAAAAGCTTTAAGTAACTTTAAGATCATTTTTAGTGTTGCACCGAGTAGCCATGTATCATATACCGAGTAGTTGTAAGAAAGAATAATTGACGTACATATGAAGAATTTAGCACATCTTGAAATTAAAAAAAGACCTTTTGGACATAAAATTAAGTTAAACGGCAAACAGCATGTTTTCATGAAATGTTTCAGAACTTTTGTAGTGCATATACACAATTAGGTTCATCGTTATATTTGATACTTCCAGCTTAGTGGATTATTAAATCCGTAATAACTGATAACTTCATTCTTTATTATTAGTCTTCTTTCTCATATGTGAATCATTCTCAGATAATTCTTAGAGAATATAAAAGTTCCTATACACTTGGGCTTAATTTAAGATGCATGAAGTTATTATATGAAATGAGAACATTAAAATAAATATTTTATCATTTCAAACATAATATATTTCATTAATCTTCAAATTCTAGAAGAGTAAAAAAGATAGGTGGTTTTGGGCGGCCATAATTTGAAAAACAACATTTTTGATTATTAAAATATATTTTTAATAACATTTTAGTGTATTTACTTTTTTCATAATTATTATTTTTTAAATTAAAAATTAATCTTTTCTTAAACTTTTAAAAGTGTCTTACTTTTATTTGAACAAATATGTAACTAAAGGTTTTTTTACAATATTAGTATAATAATTAGTGTAATATTAGTATAATAATTAGTATAATAAGGGTTCTTTTTTCTAAAATATTTTATTTTTGTCTGTTTTATAGATACAATAAGTTTTTATAAAAAAAAAAAAAAAAAATTGCATATTACATGCATACAAGATGGTTATACTCAAATTCTTGTAACTAAAATGGATAAGCTCATATCATGATTCGTCTCTATACAGAGTTTGGTGGCAATCTACTCACCTGTTTTAACTGCAAAAAGCTGTTTGCAGCAAAAAGTTTAATGACTTTATATTTTCATACAGGTGACGGGTTTTTACTTTTTAATGCTAATATTTTTAGAAGTTTTTGCATAGATATTATCTCATATTATTATACGTTCAAACTGTGCAAGTGATAATAATTATGGAATTTTTAGCCATAATATTTGCATTTTTATTTTATTTTTATTTTTTTTTTTTTTAAGGATACAATTTTTTGTATAAACTCAAAGCTGGTATCCAATGAACTGCATCAATAAGTAATATACCTACTTTTAAACTTTCCTGCAAGTTATCTAGGGTTTAAAAAAAAAAAAAAAAAAAATCCGTAGTTTGTATTTACTTTAAGTTGAAAAATAAAGTGCAGTATTGAACTACTAAAAAACTTTTCATTTATTTTACGGTCAACTCCCTCTAACTCTCAAAAGTTTTGTCCACAGGTTATGCGGATTATAGGAATTTGCAGATTAGAGATCATTGCCTTTGTTTACAGTTTTCTTTTGCAGATACAAAGTCAGTTATTATTAATTCATAAATAGACATAAAAATGGAAAGACGATTTCTAATAAATTTTAGAATAAAATATTTCTTCAATATTAATAAAACTAATCTATCTCATTCATATATGATGATAAATAATTCAAGCATATTCAAATAATAGGTACCTGTATAATATAAATAAACATATTTTAAAAATACAAAACAAAATACTTTTGAAAGTTCAGAAATAATATTCATCACTGATTAATTTTGTTAAACATTGATGTAATAGTGGTTTGTTTTAAGTGCTAGTCTGCATGAATTGCAGGATAATAAATACAAGAATGTTACCCCCCCCCCCCCTATCCAATTTTGTTTCAAAGCAAGGATTAAGATAAAAATTTGGTTTAAAAAAAAAAAAAAAAAGTAAAAAGGTGAGAAAGGTGAATTTTTTTTAAATATGAGATGTAAATTTCTTTTACATTAAAAAATCAATTATGGATTAGAAGGATTTGCAGATTATAAATCTGTGGATTACAGGGAGTTGACTATACCGTATATGACTATAAAGAAAAAGTTTTTGATGACATTTTGTAATACAGTATTGACTACTGGTTCTTTTAATTAACTGGATGTTTGTTAAAAACTGCTTTATCAGAAAATATAAGAAAGTGATCCAAATCCAAACTATTATTTATTATCAGTTAAAGAAATAAAATTGTCTAAATTATAAAACTTTACACTGTTTAAATTGAAATTGATTTTTTTTTTTTTTTTTTTTTTTTTTTTAAACTGGATTTTGAGTATTTTAGAACGTAATCATCAGATAACGAAGATCACTATGGTAAAAATATCCATAATTATTAATTAAATGTTATTAAATTTTTATAGGTATAATTTTGAAGTTACTTAAAGTTGTTTATAAGATAAATGCATCCATTGTATCCACTAAGCTGGAAGTATCAAATATAACGATGAACCTAATTGTGTATATGCACTACAAAAGTTCTGAAACATTTCATGAAAACATGCTGTTTGCCATTTAACTTAATTTTATGTCCAAAAGGTCTTTTTTTAATTTCAAGGTGTGCTAAATTCTTCATATGTACGTCAATTATTCTTTCTTACAACTACTCGGTATTTGATACATGGCTACTCGGTGCAACACTAAAAATGATCTTAAAGTTACTTAAAGCTTTTTATCCTAGTAGCAGTAACGGTGTAGCATGGCATCGGGTGCAGCAGATTGTTTAAAGCTCTGTAGATGAATTTAACAAAAAGAAATGTTTAGGCTTAAAAATACACTTGCATTATATCTCTAGATTACTACATTGGTTGTATAGTCTTAATTTATGTAAAATTTGCATCTACAAATTAAATATTTTATGAATTGATATTATTTCTAGAGATACGAGACTTGGTTCAGCCTTCATGGTTTGAAAATAAATTTTATTTTGCTGCAGATAGGTTCAGAAAATTGTTGTTGGAATTTTTAAGTTGATTATTATTTTTATCACGAATTATTTTATGATTCATGGTATACAAGTATACATATTTTAATGAAAGATGGTTTAGGCATTTTAATTTCATGAGGGAAGGCTTATTTTATAAGCAAAAGGAGTCGGTAAAAGTTGAAATTAACGACTGTCATTATTTGCGGTTGGTGGATATCTCCATCGATTCAGAGAAGAGATGCCCTAAAATCAGGATTCTACTGTACTTGGGCAAAAGGAGTTATTATCTAATTAGTATTATTTATCTAATGATCACAGAAAAGTGTGACAGTATGGAGCCAGTTTGGCTTTTGATTGTGTAATTTGGGTGGTTTAAATGTCAATACGTAGCATAATAGCAGGAAAATTTTAAGAATTTTAGGATAATTAATGATATTTAAAGATATTTCAGGAAATTTTTTAAGAATTCAGAAAAATCAGGATATCTCTGATTGTGAGACTTTTTTAATTCATTTAAAATAATCTGAATTAAACTGTAATAGAAAGTTTAAATTGCTTAACAGGATTTTATACAAATCAGAATATAATACTCTATGGCCAAGTTCATGAAACATAACTCGCCCCTTTCTTTCATGGACGTTTAAATGCATGCTAAACTAAGTTTTTCTTAAAATATTTCAGATGTATAAAATAAATAATTTTTTCAAAGATTACGGCAACTTTTAATCTACAACTGGGCACAAATATTGTAAACAAAAATTGAAATTGGATCGTATATTTACAACACAGAAAAAAAATATAATAAAACTATTAAAATAATATTTCTTACCTGAAATATAATATAAAATCCTTTATTTAATATCTACAATATAAACACTTAGGGTCGTATTCACCAAACTTCATTGATCGAGGATTAAACAATGGATCAGAAAATCCGAGAATCAAAGCTAACACTGGATTAAATTCCTACGGTATTCACCATCAGCCGATTGCGTGATCCATGGATTAACTGGGAGAGAAAGAAAAGCTTCGTTTTGATTGTCCAAAAACGAAGATAGATGTTCGGATTCACCGTTCGGCTTCAATTAACCAGGGATGAGGACTTTCAGACTTTTCTTAATTTTTTAAAAACAATTTTCAGGTTTTTGCTTCTAAATATTCTTATTTTTGTTCAATTTTCTTTCTTTTGACTGTTTCTAAATAATTTATTTTCATATATTTTCCAGTTTGGCTTATAGAAAGTATGATTTTGTGTATCTGTTTCTTCTTTTACTACTAAAATTAAATTATTTTTGAGTTTTGCTGATACTTTCAGACTTTTCGTCTATTTCCAACTCACATCTCTGATTAACTAATCAATCGGATTTGAAGATTAGAAAGGGTAAAAAGCAAATTGGCACGGCGAAAAACACGATTTGCTCTTGTTTACGCACGGATTAAGAATCAATTTTACTGTAGAACATTTTTTTAAAGAATAATCACGCAGACGCCAACTGTTTACGCTACGATTTAAAATTTTGATTGTTATGAATAAAAGAAAAAATTTCTCCGAACTACGCTCCCCCCCCCCCAACACACACACAAGCAATGCCCCTGACTGTAGACCAATTACATACGCTATATCAAGCAGTCTTCAAAAATTAGTGATTTTTTTTTAATTGAAAATATTTTTAAATAACTTTAATTAATTTTTCTTTATTTTAGTTAGCTCATTAGATTACTTAAAAATTTGGCTTGGAATAAGTTTTAAACTAAAACAATCAAATGAAGATAGCTTTTCCCTTGTTTCATTTATTTACCAGTTTTCAGTAGTTATTTCGGGTACATTTCTAAGTAGTAATTAATAAAAAGGTTAAAAAATATACAAGTTTATTAAATAATTTTATGAGAAATTGGGAAAAATATATAAATTAATGAAAACTTTATAAGCTAAAACCATAAATTATGAAACACGCAACAATTGTTTCCGTCGAAGTACAACCTTTCATCAGGCAGAAAAAAAAAGCACGATAATTCGACACTATATTATTATTGCACACATTTGTAATTTAAGGTGCTACTTTACAAACTTCATTCAACAAAAAATAATTTGGTGCATTTTTCATACATTATAGTTATATCATCATATGAAAGATATTTGGTTAAAATTGAAAAGTTTAAAATTTCTGCTATGCTACCCATTAAAATAAATCAATTTGTGAATTAATCTTTAACGATTAAGCTCATGGAAATGAAGGAGAAGATATATATCTTTATTGATAGCAAAAATCGCTTAATCAGCAAAATTTTATTTGACATGACAGAACAGAGTATAATGTCGTCAGAAATAATATTAACTTAATTCAATTTTAATTAAGTAAAAACACAATGATAAATGTGTATCATTAAATAATTATAGCATATTTTTTAATCAAACTCTTGTTCAAAATCAGGTATTTAAAGACTGTGTTTCAAGATTAAAGTATAAAAAAAATCATCAAAATGATTTTAAAAGCAATTTGCTGCTAATAAAACAAAATTTATATTTCTTTCATGTTCAATATTTACGAAGCTAAGCTGCGTAGTACGCATGTGTTACAAAAAGATCCGAGAATTATCTCTGTTAATTCTTCCATATTCGAGGATCAAAAAAGAAGTGTTAAAGTAGCCGGTGAACTGCGAATTTTCGTTGGAGAATACCGATTTTCGTATGATCGAGTGATTACCGCTGATGCGAGATTTAATCCGAGTGTTAAGAAGTTGGTGAATACGGCCCTTAATGTGCTATAGTTTTTTTTTTTTTTTTTTTTTTACGATTTGTTCTCTGGCGTATTAATACATTGAGATGAAAAGTGAAAAATTAGCCAATAGCCGAGAACGGTTCGATTGATTGATGGATGCGTTTTACGTTACACTAAAATCCAAGAAAAATGTTCACTTTACAGTGTACACCTTTCACCTGTTTTGAAGGGAAAAGTTGAAGTGATTATTATTTCCATCTAATAGCAGGTGTGTAAAGGGATGTTGGTGATTTATCATTCTGATAAACACTTAATTAAAAATAAATAAAATATTTAATTTTACATTAAAAGCATTTAAAACCTTTAAAATTACCGTTCCACACAATCGGTGTAAGGTATTTAATTTTAAACTATATTAATTTAAAACGAAGTGTTGAATTACTAAACTAAATACATGAAAAAACCTTTTCCCTCTTGAAACCACGGGAGTCTACAAAATACCTTACACCAACCAAAACAACCAATCAGGTTCGTACATCGGTGTAACCAAGAGAAAAATTAAAACAAGAATAAAAGAACACATAAAAGATATCAAAACAGGAAGTCAGAATACAGCCTTGGCCAAAACATTTTACAAAGAAGATATTAATATAAATTTTGAACAAACAGCTAAAATAGCCAATTATGAGGATTATAACTATGCAATGTACTGCGAATCCATTGAGATAGCAACCAATAGGAACACTTGCAATGACAGCGGCTCAGTAGCTCCGGACAGAATGTGGCGTCATGTTTAGAAAGGTAAAAACCATCACAACAGTCCAAGTCACGCACAGAGGAGGCCGTCTGACGAGAACCGGGAACCCGGTGGAAAAGTTTAACGGCAAGCAACGAAGTCAGTAAAGGTTTTTTCATGTATTTAGTTTAAAATATTTAATATTTACATTTAGTGGCAATCTATTCACCTGTTTCCTGTTTAAAGTTTAATTACATATTTTTATAAATTTTTAGTTTTATATTATCGATAAACACTATTACTAATTTTTTTCTTTTCAATTTAGTGCATAAAAATAATGAAATTCTTACAGCTACTTAGTATTGGCCAAGTACTTGGTCAAAATTTGACTGCATATAGAGTACTCAGCAGATTAGCTGAGTGCAAAGTACATATCAAGTACTTGATGCAGCTCTAATTAATAAATCAGATGATAAAAAGAGAGGGGGGGGGCTAAAACTAGAGCTGTACTTTGTGCTAAGTATTCGGCCAATACAGAGTAGTTGTGAGAATTTCATTAATCTTATGCATTATTGAAAGAAATGTGTTAATGAGTGATATTTATTTTATACTAGCCGCTTTCGGCGACCAGCTGGCTCGCGATCCTTGAAAAATCCGACTTTATGAAACTCCCGCTCGGTGGGGGTTTAATAAAGCCCCATTTCACTACATGAAACAGCCTGTTCGCTCACCATGTTATGATCCTTCAAATTTATGACTTTGAGCAAAGTTCTGCTCGATGGCGCCTTATCCCCGTTTTATAACTTACAACACCTTCCTTGCTCATTAGAATTTTAAATATTGAAATTTTAAAATATTACAGCACCATCTGGTGGTAGAAATTTCTGTAATTTATTGTTCAATTCTAAATCAACAAAGCTTTCAAATGATGTATTACTTATGAAATTATTTTAATTAGTAACTTAGATACCAAAGAAAACCTAATCAGGAAATCTTTAAATGTGTAAATCAGGTGAAATCTTGAATTCCACTTTCGATAATATGGAAGTACTTTAAAATATCATTCGAATAATGTATTAAAAATAATTTAATCATAATTAGAATTTGAAATATTGAAATTTTAAAATATTGCAGCGCCATCTGGTGGTAGAAATTTCTGTAATCTATTGTTCAATTTCAAATCAACAAAGCTTTCAAATGATGTCTTACTCATGAAATTATTTTAATTACCGTAATTTTGTGTATAATATAACCTGCAGGTAATCTATAAAAAAAACCCTTGACTTTGTATATCCTGCGGGGTATCTATCGCGAACGAGAAAATCAACATCAGTCTCGTTTTTGTTTCGGAAGTCTCGATTATTAACGCATAATAAAGATGAAATTGAGGACAGTGAAAAGGAATTTGATGAGGATTTGAATTAAATATTTTATGAATTGCTATGATTTCTTATCTGCCTTCATGGTTTGAAGATAAATTTTATTTTGCTGCAGATAGGTTCAGAAAATACTGCTATTGGGATTTTTATGTTTATTATTATTTTTTTCATGAATTTTTATATAATTCATGGTATATGCATTTTAATGAAAGATGATTTGGGCACTTTAAATTCATGGAAGGTTTATTTTATTTCATTAATAAAAGGAGTCGATAAAAGTGGAACTTAACGATTGTCATTATTTGAGAATGGTGTATATCACCATCGATTCAGAGAATAGATATCCTGGAATCAGGAATCTACTGTGCATGGGCAAAAAGAGTTAGTTTATTTAAAGAGAGAAAAACATCAAATTTCTTAATTTGTGTATATCACCCCATCAATGCAATCACAGTCCAATGCACCTAAAAATGAGTGCTAAAAAATGATAAATTTTGTAAAGCAAGCATCATAAATTAAAAAAATAATAATTAATAAATTAGTAATTGTTTTTTGTACTCAAAAAAAAAAAAAAAAAAAAAAAAAAAAAAACTTATATCCTCATCAGAAAAAAGCAGGGTTGGCAAGTTTCTTCCAAGTGGAAGAATGGAAGAAACTGTTTTTCTTAAAAATTTATGTTATAAATTGCAGATATGTAAGATACAATGGATGCATTTGTCTTATAAACAACTTTAAGTAACTTTAAAATTATACCTATAAAAATTTAGTAACATATTTAATTAATAATTATGGATATTTTTACCATAGTGATCTTCATTATCTGATGATTACGTTCTAAAATACTCAAAATCCAGTTAAAAAAAAAAAAAAAAAAAAATCAATTTCAATTTAAACAGTGTAAAGTTTTATAATTTAGACAATTTTATTTCTTTAACTGATAATAAATAATAGTTTGGATTTGGATCACTTTCTTATATTTTCTGATAAAGCAGTTTTTAACAAACATCCAGTTAATTAAAAGAACCAGTAGTCAATACTGTATTACAAAATGTCATCAAAAACTTTTTCTTTATAGTCATATACGGTATAGTCAACTCCCTGTAATCCACAGATTTATAATCTGCAAATCCTTCTAATCCATAATTGATTTTTTAATGTAAAAGAAATTTACATCTCATATTTCAAAAAAATTCACCTTTCTAACATTTTTACTTTTTTTTTTAAACCAAATTTTTATCTTAATCCTTGCTTTGAAACACAGTTGGAAAAGGGGGGGGGGGGTAACATTCTTGTATTTATTATCCTGCAATTCAGGGTTGGGTTTTTGCCGGCAAAAATGCATTTTTGCCAGGACAGCGGCAAAAAGTGGAAAAAATTGGCAAAAATGGAAAAAAATTAGGAAAAGTGGAAAACAACACAATCCCTTTGAATTTTCACCCTTTACACTTTGGCACCTCAATGAAAAAAATGTTTGAAGATTTTTTAATTTAAAAAGTAATTATAATTAATTAATTAATATAATATATATAACCAGTGTCCGACAAATTCCGGGTGCCAGGGTGACTATAAATATCCATTGGTGACCAGTTACGGCAGACTGACAAAAAAATTTTTGTGCATTTACAATATTTTTTATGTATATTTTTGTTTTTCCTCCCACCTTCTTGTCTTGGTATAAAAGATGACATTGCTGATGTATTGAATGAATAGTATGAGTTTAATGTTTTCTGAAAAATTTAACAATTATTTCTGTTTTTGAAAGATGTTTTTCCATGAAAGATAAATTCCCATATTTGATAAATCTTCTTACTACTATACTAGTACTTTCCATGTCAACATCTTTGTTAAACAAGATTCAATAAAATAAACACTATCTAAAGCAAACTATGTTCGAATTTACAACGAGAAAACTTAAATAGTATGATATTTATCAAATGGATTCTCTTTAAAGGAATTCTGTCCTGAAAAATTAATAGACAAATAGTATTTTAAAGCCAAAACTTAAACACTCTCAATATATTTGATTATATTAAAGGTAAAAATAATATTTATTTCTGTGGATTTTTCCCCCCCAATAGTTTGTTTTTATCTTTATAAATAAAAAATAGTTTTTTTTTTTTTTTTTTTTTTTAATTTCCTTAGTTCAAATTTTTAACTGAATAGTTCATTTATTCAATGTAAAATAATATGTGAATGACCTGCATTAATTATACAATTATGAAATATTATTAATTTTTGCTGTGAGTATTGTCATAGAAATAATTCACTATTTCTGGCTCCTAAGATATTGAAACTTTGTCAGTCCCTGAACATAACCATAAAAACAAAACTACAAAATTATATTTTTATTTTATTGAAGTAAAAAAAATCTTAAGTAAGACATATTCAGAGAGAGAGAGAGAGAGAGTTTACTTGCAATTTACATTTCAATTCCAAAAAATGCATGATCAGTGACTGACTGGCAAATTTTAGAACAGCTGAGTCAATAATTGACTCAATATTTGACTTTTCCCCACTGTAAACAAAAATATGTAATACACTGAAAAACACAAATATTCTAGTAATTAATTATTGAAGAATATTTTTTAGATAGGTAATTTAAATATTTTTAAAAATGAAAAAAATTGTTAATTGTTGATGTTAAAAATTTCAGTTTAAAGAAATTTTAGAATGCATTATTTTAATGATGGATTCATGATCTCTGGTTTTAATTTGTTAAAATTATGATTTAAATATTAAAATCCTTAAAACCCTGCTTGAAATACTGGTAATTTTTGCCACTGGCAAAAATTGTGGCAAAAACTATTTTTTCCGGGGTGGTTTTTTCCACGGTTTTTACCATGGTTTTTTCCACTTCGGCAAAAATTGGCCAACCCTGCTGCAATTCATGCAGACTAGCACTTAAAACAAACCACTATTACATCAATGTTTAACAAAATTAATCAGTGATGAATATTATTTCTGAACTTTCAAAAGTATTTTTTTTTTTTTTTGTATTTTTTAAATATGTTTATTTACATTATACAGGTACCTATTATATGCAAATATTATGGCTAAAAATTCCATAATTATTATCACTTGCACTGTTTGAACGTATAATAATATGAGATAGTATCTATGCAAAAACTTCTAAAAATATTAGCATTAAAAAGTAAAAACCCATCACCTGTATATATTTAGTGTTTGTTTTCAAATAACTTATTTTTCTAAAAATATTTTTAATATTAATTGGATTATAGTTTAGATTTGACATTATATTTATGCTTTGAGTTTATATAGTTCATAAATTTTAATTTTAAACATCTGTTTTGTCTTCTGGTTGGTTTCTTCAATTTCTTCCAGTTTTTTCCAGTTTCTACCACTGTCCTGGAAGAAACCCAACCCTGGAAAAAAGAAAAAAAGAAAGAAATGCATGACTGCAGTGATGCAGCATCAAAGTTGCTTACAAAAATTTAAATCTATTATTTATCTAATGATCACAGAAAAGTGTGACAGTATGTCTTTTGATTGCATAATTTGGGTGGTTTAAATGTCAATATGTAGTATAATAGCCGAAAAATTCAAGAATTTTAGGATAACTAATGATATTTAAAGATATTTCAGGAATTTTTTTAAGAATTCAGGAAAATCAGGATAAGTATTATCCCTGCTTTTGAGACTTTTTTTATTCATTTGAAATAATTTGAATGAAACTGTATTATAGAAAGTTTAAATTGTTTAACAGGATTTTATACATATCAGACAATATAAAACTCGATGGCCAAGTTCATGAAACATTATTCACCCTTTCTTTCTTAAACGTTTAAATGCATAACTAAGATTTTTTTTTTTTCATTTCTTAAAATATTCCAGATGTATAAAATAAATTTTTTAAGGAGTACAGAGACTCTCAATCTGTAAACTTGACACAAATAATATGCAAATATTGTAAGCAAAACTTAAAAATGGATCGTTTCTACGTGCTTGACAATGCTTGTTTACAGACAAAAAATATAATAGTCCGTAAGCCTGTATTTAATAATTCTATAAAATACGTAATCTATATCTATAAAATGCTACAGTCTCTTTGAAATACGTAAAATCACTTTAAGTAATTTAAGATGCACAATAAGTTAGGGGAACAAGCTAATTGTTGCGGTTTGTCTTTAAGATTTACCTTCTACATGCAAACATGATGACAACTTTCATAATAATATCATTACGGGGTTTTTGAAAGATGAAAAAGGGAGGTGCACAAACCTTTGTTATAACAAACCCATATACCAATTTGCAATATTCTACGACCAGCTGTTTTTGAGTTATTCAAGATACACACATACGTACATACAGATGCTATGAAAAGTCATGTTAAGTCAATGATATTTCTGAAATGGAAACTCATTTTAAGACCATTGTTGCATATGTATAACTAGACATCAGGACCGTCACAAATATAAATTTGCAACATTTTACGATCATTCGTTTTTGAGCTGTGCAAGATACAAAATCCATTTCACAAATCGGGATTACTACAATACTTCCTTATACTCAACCTTAAAATGAACCCACCCTTCCTACAAGCCAGAACGAAGGAGGACACTTTGGTTTTGTCGTTTTGGTCCCACTAATTTTTTGCTATCTTTTAAATATGAGTTTTTTAGTATGATAGCATATTTGTTGATACAGACAAATTGAAATGCTCTTAGAATATCTTTAATAAGGAATATCTTATAGGTAAATATATAAATTTTCAACATTATGATTGCTCCCTAGCCATTGAGATTCAGGGAATTTTGTTCTGATTTTTTAAATGAAAATTTAATATATTTAATTATTATTTTTTATTTTTTTATTGCTATTGCTATTGCCCTTTTTTTTTTTTTTTTTTTTAATTTAGATTTAACTTACTTTAATCGATGTAATTTGATTTTTAATTTAAAATTAGTTACTAAATTTTGTGACTTGAAAAGTATTGTTAACAATAACAACAATACCTTATTATTGAAAAGGAATCGCCATTTGAATATATATTTATTAATAAAGTCTGAAATAATTTAAAAATAATAAAATACAGATAGTTTTCTTTAAAAAAAGGAAAAAGAAAGAAAGAAAACCTTAGGATATTAAATGTAATTTGCTTTTAGTGACAGAATGCTATTTCTTTCAATGAACTAATTATTAACTTGCAACTATCATAGACTATTTTTTCATACGCATAAGCGTGTGATCATTTATGAAGTTTTTAAATTTATAAACAGTAAAGAGCCGGAAATCTGCCGAAGTCTGAAATCCGCAACAACTTGTCAGATACAAACAATGAAATCCACTATTAATAAATTACAAAACTGCAAATCCGAATTTTTGAAAAAGATCTTAAATAATAATTTTATGTTTGCATTTTATGATTACAAAAAAGAAAAACCAAATAATAATATGTAAGACTGCAAGGTCCAAGTTGCTGCTAATGAAATTATTGACAGTATATTAAATTCATCAAAAGAAAATAATGATTATTGTGATATGATGATATCAATCAGGTAAATAATAACAAACTAATTTTTTAAAATGCTTTTTGATGAAGGCATAATTTTTAAGGAAGAACTCAATAAAGATTGTAGAAAAATAAATTTGTGTTACTACTATTTACAATAAATAAAAAAATAAATAAATCGTGCAGGTTCAAGTTCGGTTTAAAATTAGCTACGTGTGAACAGATTTTATCTAAGTTTGACAATTTTTTTTTTTTTCATTTTTACTTATTGTTTTCATTATATATTTTTGTTAATGTTCATTATTATTCTTATGTACCTAGTAATTTAATATTCAGTGTTATTATTCACTAGTATGTGTTTAGTCTGATTAATATTCTGTTTTTATTATTCAAAGTGAAAATCATTTTTTATGGACTCCGAAATCCTGAAATCAGCACAACCTCTGGTCCCGAGCTGTCCGGATTTTTGACTCTCTACTGTATTAATTAATTTATATATAATATATATATATATATGTATGTGTGTGGGAGAGAAAGAGAGATGTTTCATTCGATTTGATTGTGATTTAATTTTTATCATTAATCTAAGAGGAATTTATTTCAAAATCTGTGTTATATTTATAATAATAATAAAATGTATGTTTGTTTGTCCGGGATATTTAATTATGTTAATCATGTACGTAAATTGCTAACCATGTACATAAATTAATTTTCTTTCAATTATAATGATTTTATTTTTAAAATGAAAAAAATGTAAGTAGTCCAATATTTAATCAAATATGCACATTGCATGTGTCAAGGTTTAGAAAATGTTGATGCACAATTTCTTATCTTTTTAGTTCATGTTTAACTTATGTTTTTTCAAAAAAATATGTTATGTCCCTATTCCCTATGACTAAAAACAACGCCCTTGCCCACATTGAAATCTCAGTAGCACCTTGCAATTTGTTTCACACATTTTCTCTTCCACAGACAGTAAAAAAGAATTTCACTGTTTTGTTTCAGTGCATTTGAAAAAAAAAAACGGGGGGGACACTTTAAAAAAAAAAAAAAAAAAAAAATAACAATATTGTAAGGGATTAAGATGGAAGAAAAATGCTTTTCCAATTCTGTGTGATTATAACTATTGCCTGTGTTTGACAAATATATCCGGATTGACAGAGAAGAAAATGACTCAAGTTTAGAAGATCTGTACAAATTAAATCCAGAGATCATTATTTAGGTTCTTCGTATCTTCTTTTATTATTAAACTAACATTTAGGAAATGCTTGGATAAAGCATCAATTTCCTACAAATTTTGTATTCGAGCTATCTGAATTTGAATGTGATAATTAAGAGTCGCATTAGTGTTTTATATTAAAAACCTTGTATTTTATTTAAACTGAAATTTTGGGGACTTTGATAAATTAACAATGCTTAGATCTTCGGTGTTAACTGATACACTTTATCATTCAAAATTCGATCTGAAATAATAAATTTTCTGTTCCATGTGTCCTATTGTTACATCATTTTCAACAAAGGTTGAATATGAGGTAATATCAATCAATAAATATGATATCATACTAAAAAAAAAACCTCATATATTTAAAAGATAGCAAAAAATTAGTGGGACCAAAGTGTCATGTACCCAAGCCAGAAAGACTTGTTTTAATCTTTTGATTAATTAATCAATAACCCTTAAAAAGTAATGATATCAGTACAAAAACCCTTAACGGGTTAAAAGTTTGTGACGCAGCTACTTTATCGCTATAAGAATTTGAAATATGGGTCTTAAAAATAATGATATCAAATTTTAAGTGACGCTTTGCTATTGGTTAAAATATACATAGATTTTTCTTATTTGACCATTTGCTTTTTTCTTTTATTTATATTTACAATGCAAACATATTTTTAACTTCAAGATAAGACAAATATATAAAATATACTCACTGATGCTTTTTCATTTTGCATTTCCATTTCAAAATAACAGTTTTAAAAGGATTGATATCAAAATTCCAGTGATGCCTCAATGTCACTTTAAAAGATTTGTTTTTAGATTCCACTAAAATTACCTTTGTTTTGTCTAATAAAGTATATTTACACATTGAAACAGTGCTTTTAATTTTCAAGTATACTGTCAAATAATCACACTTTCACTGAGTTTGCATTATAAATTGAAAGTATTTATTTCAATAAATTGATTTGTCTTTTGCGTCACGCTATCCAAAACTGTGAGTAAAATTTATGTAAATGTTACTTTGTATCATAGTATCCAACTAAGTCAAAATTTGTTTGTGCAAAGAGATAGTGTGATGCAAAGAAAACATTTGCACAAATTTTACTTGCAGTTTTGGATAGCGTGACGCAAAAGACAAATCAATTTATTGAAATAAATACTTTCAATTTATAATGCAAACTCAGTGAAAGTGTGATTATTTGACAGTATACTTGAAAATTAAAAGCACTGTTTCAATGTGTAAATATACTTTATTAGACAAAACAAAGGTAATTTTAGTGGAATCTAAAAACAAATCTTTTAAAGTGACATTGAGGCATCACTGGAATTTTGATATCAATCCTTTTAAAACTGTTATTTTGAAATGGAAATGCAAAATGAAAAAGCATCAGTGAGTATATTTTATATATTTGTCTTATCTTGAAGTTAAAAATATGTTTGCATTGTAAATATAAATAAAAGAAAAAAGCAAATGATCAAATAAGAAAAATCTATGTATATTTTAACCAATAGCAAAGCGTCACTTAAAATTTGATATTATTTTTAAGACCCATATTTCAAATTCTTATAGCGATAAAGTAGCTGCGTCACAAACTTTTAACCCGTTAAGGGTTTTTGTACTGATATATATACAGTGGAACTTGTCTAAAGTGACCACCCTAGGGACCGGCTAAAATGGTCACTATATGCAGGTGGCCACTTTATAAAGTTTCTTTAAAATTGGAAAATGGTCACTTTAGTTAGGTGGTCACTTTACCAAGGTGGTCACTTTTACAGGTTCCACTGTATGTGTGTATATATATATATATATATATATATATATATATATACTATATATATATGTATTTTTTAAGAAAACCAACATGTATTTAAAAATTTAGTTACAGCCCCCTTTTATTTTGACTATAGGTGATGAAAAGAAAGATGGACATAATACTGAAAGGTGGGTTAATATCATATATTATGCAGTATAAAGAAAATAAAAAAAAAGCTTTAAAGAAATACTCTCATAGACTATAATTAACAAATTTATTTGAGTCTGTGTATAGAAATAATTACGGCTATTTATACAGATTTTTAATAGGAAATGTGCTAACCTGAAACATACATAAATTTTAAGGCATTTTAAAGCATTCATAGAAATGAGAGTGCACACATCATATTTTTGATATTGGAAGCGATTTGGAAATTGGCTTGATTGCTATATTTCTCTTTAGAAAATGAATTTTAAATGCAAAGCAAAATTTATAATTAATTATAAGGCCTTAAAAAAGAAATTAATTTCAAAGTAAATAACAAAACAATGAATTAATTATACATCTTAACATATTTAGATCATTCAAAATGTATTTTATGAAATGTAATCTAACTTCATGTAAATTATAATAGTTATTTCAAGATAGAATTTCTACTATGCTATCTTTTATTTATTTCAATCAATAAAATTATTTGTTTTGTATTATTAAAAAAAAGAAGAAAAATACTATATTCATATAGATAAAATTGGGTTTCCCTGCAGAAGCGAGTACCAGATGCCAAACGAGTGATTTTCCATCAAATCTAGTAACCCTGCCTTATTTTAGCTTCCGGATGCTCCTTATGGCAACCCTTCGCTATCATTTCGTTTCACTTGAATATCGTTGGCTTATGGTACAAGCGATCGATGAATTTCAAATTTAATTGGCTTTTAATTTAGGCGGTTAATTTAAACAGAGTTTAATTTTTTAGCGGACGTAATCTGTCTTTTTACGTTGGATGCTCCTCTTGATCAGAGAGATTTCTCTTCGCTCCCGTTTTCAATTTCATAAAAATGGCATCTGTTAGTTAATTCCAAATTTTTTCTTCGTTTGGAATTCTCAGGTAAGAAAGTAGTTGTTGATTGGTGTATGAAAGAGGGTTTGATTACGTCTTATTATGTATGTCCTGTGTGTAAGAAACCTATGAATTTGGTTGAACGTAATGATTGGCCAGATTCGGATAGTGATATGTGGTAAGAGTTTGACTGATATTTTGTATTTTACTTATCTGTCGGTGTATGAGACTAATGCAAGTTTTATTATGAATGAGTTAAACATAAAGGGTGAACATACAGTGACCGATTGGAAGAACTTTTGTAGAGGTCTGCATGAATGTTATGAAAGAGGATGGAATGATCGGAGGTCCCGGTAAGATTGTAGCAATTGATGAGAATAAGTTCGGTAAAAGGAAGTACAATAAGGGAAAACATGTGGAGGGCAAATGGGTGTTTGGAGAAATTGAAAGAGGAAGCGGCAAATGTTTTTTTGAGGTGGTGGAAAATCGTACAAGTGCAACTTTGGTGAATATCATAAAGAGGAAGATCTTACCTGTATCCACGATCATGTCTGATTGCTGGAAAGCTTATGATCGCCTTTCAGAGCATAATTACGTGCATTTGAAGGTGAATCAGTCAGTGACATTTAAAGATCCAGACAAAGGTGCACACCAGTGGCGGATCCAGAACTTTTTTTTTTTTTTGGGGGGGGGGGGCTAAGATTTTTTTAAGATGTTATTCCAGATTAATGAAAAGTTTACATTGTAATATTCAGTTGTGAATGTCAGTACTTTTCGGGGGGCTTCAGCCTCCTAGCTCCCCCCCCCTAGATACGCCACTGGTGTACACACGGATACAATTGAAGGAACGTGGAGCGTAATCAAGAGGAAATTCAGAAAATGGAGCCACCATAGGTCTGTCGACCTATTTAAATCCTATTTCAGAGCGAGTTTATGTGGCAACGCAGGTTCAAAGATGCTCCTGAAGGTCTCTAACGCCTTTTTGACCCCTGTCAAATCCCAATATCCACCTCAGAGGATAGGCCACAGCCACCACCCTCCAGCATCGCTAGCCCATCGTCATCTTTTGCCGCCGCGGGGAGCTCATCTTCAAATGCCGCAGGGAATTCAGTGTCTTCCGCCGCCGCCACTGCTGTGAGTTCCGACTCGGATTCTTCAGATATGGATGAATAGGGTAAGGGATAATTGACTTTTAAAATGATTTTTTTAATTAAGGTTTAATTTTCTTTTACTGCTATTCTAATTAAGGGGCGGGGGTAAAAATATTTTAATTAAGTTATGATGACTTTTGCTAGTGTGATCCCTGCTAAATCGTTCACGTGATCTAAGTGTACATATGGTGTTTGTTGATGATTGTAAATAATTTATTGCTTAGACTAGGTTTTTTTTTTTTTTTTTAGAAAAATGCACTTGCGATCGTCAACAGCCACCATCTTTACTTTTAGATCACGTGAAAGACTTGGCATGGATCGCGCTAGCAAAAGTCACCAAAATACTGCCAAGCGTAACCCTGTTCTGCAGTTTTACCATTAAAAGAAATAATATTTCACTCTGTGCTTTCAAATGTTATTTAATATAAATTACTGAGTTGCAAGTGAATATTATGAAGGAATGTCTTGTTTACAATTTCAATACTACACTTTGAAAAGGAAAAGTATTTTATAAGTATGTGTCATAAAATAAACGCAATCCACTGTACTGGTTATAAAGCTCATACCCATTCAACAACCACACATTCATTTTATGTATAAAAAACTTAACGAATTCAACGGCATGCTTATAAGCTTAAATAAGCATTGTAATCTTTATGTATGTATTCAGATATTTTATACAGAAGATACACCCCACAACAAAAAGATAGGTACAAAGGGTTTTTCTTTGATTTTTCATAAAATAACATTATCTAAATTGTGCTTATCATTTATTATTATCATAAAATAATACTAATCCCGGACTAATGTTTGTTTTAAGACTAATTTAGAAAAATTTTAACACTAAAATTTTTCTAATTTAAGACTGCACACCACAACGACAAGATAGGAACAAAGGTTTTTTTTTTTAATATGATTATTTTAAATATGAATATTTTGAATATGATTCAAATATTTAATACATTTTTGATATAATATTTTGTTATGATAATAAATGATCAGCACAATTTAGATAATGTTATTTTATGAAAAATTAAAAAAAAGAACTTTGTTCCTATCTTTTTGTCATGGAGTGTAGGCTTAAATTAGCAAAATTTTAGTCTTAAAACTCTTCTAAATTAGTCTTAAAACAAAAATTAGCTCGGGAATAGTGTTATTTTATGATAATAATAAATGATAAGCACAACTTAGATAATGTTATTTTATGAAAAATCAAAGAAAAAACCCTTTGTACCAATCTTTTTGTCGCAGGGTGTAATCACAGATGCACTATATAAGCTGCATCTAGGAATATCTTCAGCATTTATAGAAACTCCTTTTAGATCAAATTTACGGATCTATACCATTAATTACAAAAATGTTTCTTTATAACTTTTTACTACGGGAGATTCCACATTGTGATTTACATATTTACAACTTGAGACTTATAGTTACTTATAAGACTTTTTGTCTCTAATGATCCTTGTGACAAAGTCACCCTAAATTTCCGTCGGCCTCCATCTTCGTAACAAAAAAAAAAAACTTCCACGTTGTTCAATAGTAAACAGAGCCATTGATTGTCCTACAGTTACGGTTGCTATGCTAAAGTCGTGGTATGCAGAGCTCTATTTTTCACTGTGATGATGTCAGTCATGACTGTGTCTTACGACTAACAATGAAATTAAAACCCTTATTCAGTATACCTACATGAAATTAAGGATACTATGGTCTCTTCTCGTTTCGAAGCAAAATCAGTAGACTTTAGTGAAACCCGAAGACGTGATTTATGAAACCCTTCAAGCTACGGCGATTTGAGGTGTGGTCTCATGACCTCATGGCCGAAGGAGGAGTTTATGATGAATGAATAACGATTCACAAACTGAACTATGAGAAAAATGGCAGAGTCAGAGTGCATGGTCGACGAATTTGTCTGCTACAGCATAAATTTAGATCATAGATTTGTTTGTGTTATAAATTTATTTAATATGCCATCATATTGTTTGCCTTTGGCTGTAAAAATAGTTCAGCTGAGAATAAAAATGTGTTGTTTCATTCATTACCTTTAAATAACAAAGATTTGGTGAGAGAATGGCTTGCTAAAATTAAAGAGAGAATTTAACTTTTTTTTACCAGAAATTGCTTAATGCTGAATATAATACCATATAAATTTTCTTTAGTTAAAGAAAATATTGGACCAATTAATTCAAATCAGTTGAATTAAGTATTGATGTAATTTATGAATGTATATGTACATATTTTGAAAGATTTTAATTTATTTAGTCTTCTTGTTTAAAAAATGAAAATATATTACTATGAAGCATTCATGATTTCATCTAGTATAAGTGAGATTTGTTTTAGCATGGTGTTTCATATATGGAAGAATCAGTTCGTATATTTCAGATTTTGTTTTATCTTTACTATTTTTATAAAATTAATTAAGATTCTGGATATTGCTTCAGGACCTAAAAGGTTAAACCCTGGTTTAAATGTCTGTCAGTATATATAATCAAATATTTACTCAATGTATTTCAGATTGTTTTGTTGATATATTTTCTGTGAATGTCTCACAAGTATGATGATTGCAGAAAATCACATGCCTTTGTCATTATATCATGTATTTATTCGGACACGCTACAGTGACATAATTAGAGAAAAACTAAAAAAAAAAAAAAAAAAAATCCTCTGTAAAAGACTATTGTTTCTTAAAATCACAAAATTTAAATAAGTGCAATATGAATGGTATTGGTGTATGAAACCAGTTTTGATTTCTGATGATAAGTTACATTTATCATGCAAATGAAAAAAGTTAATCTTCATTAAATCTACAGGTATTTTTTCATTAGTTCAATGATTTAAATTACACAAAAATTTATTTGATAACACATGAAATTTCAATGAACTTTCATTGGTCAATTTTTAAAACCAGTTGTATTCACTAATTTAAGCTGATTAGCATGTATTATGCGTGTGTATTTTTTGTATGTGTATTACTAATTTTAAATGTGGAATAAAAAAAAAAACATATGTTTGTTAATGTGTGATACAAATGGGATGTTGAGGCTCCTATTCCAAAGATCCATAAGTATAAATAGATAGCTGCTGCATTAAAAGGTTTTGCTTGGGCTGCTATTAGGGACTATTAAAGTTTGAAAGCATCATTTTTACATCATATGTTTTGTGTTCAAATTTTTATAAATGTCAAACATTGACTTTTATTTTGTTTCTATGTGTGCATAATTAATCATATATGTACATATCATATCACTGTTTATCTTAGAAACTTCACTTTTTTTAATTTTACAGAATGAAAATATTTATCATAACTGAAACTGAATATATATTGCTTTTTGTATGTGATTATTAAAAATATGGCACATACAAAGACATTATGGATTCGGTGAAGAGAAAACACCAGACCTTTGAAGATTTCATCTCAAGCAAGTGTTCACTTGTATCTTATGAAGGAAAAAGGACATATTCCAGCCAGTAAAGAAAGGAAAAAAAAAAAAATAGATATCCATTACCTATAAAGGTAGGTTAAGGAAATTATGGATTATGTATTATGGAAATTAAGGATTATGTAGATAGTAATTATGTATTTTTATTATTAAAATTATTTCTTATCAACTTTGTCAATTACAATTATATACTGTTATTTAGATCTTGGTGTACATTGTGTTTTTCATTTGAGTAAGTATATTATTTTATTTTTAACCTAGTTCTGTTGTTGATTACTTGTTTGGTTATTATTTTGATGCTTCATGTAATAGTGAAATATTATAAATACATGTTAATTTTTATGATAAACAGATTTGTTGTTAAGTTAGGCCCATTTCACTATGGTAACCCCCCACCCCATGGTTGTGCAATATTGTATGCAATTTTCATCTCATAGTTACAGAATAAATTAGTCTAGTGCACTCATGAAAAAAAATTTATATTGTTTCTCGTATGAATACATGATTAAATAGGTAGAATTAATTTTTTTATTTAATTATTCAGATGCAGACAAATGTTACTTATATTTTTTTTATATCTAATACAAAAAGGTTTTTGATTGAGAAATGGATAAGCTGTTATGCTTCATAATCTTACCTTTACTGCTTTACATTTAATATTTTATACTTAAATCATATAATTGTGTTAATAAATAATTCTAGTTATGAAATAACAACATGTTTGAGTTATAGGTCATAGCAAGGATCTTTCAAATTTGTTTGTACTGTTGATTAGAAACCTAATAAGTTTTTTTTTTTTTTTTTAATTATTATTCCAGTTACTTTTTATTTTATTTTTTAATTTTAATAGGCTTATAAATTTTTTATCATTCTGTATGGTGCCTTGTGTACCTAAGTATAGATCCAATGTTGGCCATTCCATCACTTTGCTGTATGAAAGTAGCAGGGCCGGCGCCAGGGGTGAGGCAACTGAGGCAGCCGCCTCAGGCGCGATGATGCAAGGGGCGGCATTTGGCGCATTTATATTGAACATATAGAATTCATTACGAATAGGGAAAAAAAATCTATTTCGTGGTTTATATAGATTATGAAACATTTTCTTACTGCATGTACTTACATTTATACCCTTTAACCTTTAACCTTTAAATTTAACTTTAAATTTAATGGATAATAGATTGTTAATTTAAATTAACAATCTATTATCCACTGCTAAGCCTCGAAATGACGAATATTCGTGGTCAAGGTTACGATAACGGCGCTAATATGAAAGGATCTCATTCAGGTGTGCAAAAAATAATTTTAGAGAAAAACTCTAAAGCTTTTTATGTACCTTGTTCATGTCATTCACTGAATTTGATTATCAAGGCCGTAGGCAAGGGGGGGGGGGGGACGGGCCCAAGCCCCCCCCCCCGAAATAAATGATGAAAGACTGATTTCATGTAGTATGTGTCAGGCAAACATTGCTGTCTTGAAAAAAAAAAGTATTTAAAAATAATTTAATAAAACCTATTAATTTAATTAAATTTCCCATTACGTTCTTTCTTTTCTATATATAAGCTCTAGAGCGCCGTAAAACCCATTCAACCTTAATCTCGCTATATTTATTCGCTTAATTTCATCCACCTTCTTGTCAAAGCTATAATGGACTGTCCTACGTCATGAATTCAATCTTTTTACTTTCTTCTGTATATTCAATAGAAGAAAGTATTGGATTCGAAAAAAAATTTTGATTTCCGGTTTTCGATGGATTTACATGTTTTGAGAGATCCAGAACACGATTTGACCATTTTTAGAAAATGTCTGTTTGTGTGTGACATATATTTTGTTCCAATTGTATCTCAGGAACTACTGCACTGCACAGAATTACATATACATTTATATGCAGCTGCACCATGACATAAATTAGTGCCTAACACTTTTTGGTGAAAATCGTTGCCGTTTGAATTTTTCTCAGTTTTTAACTTAACAAAATTTCTTATAAATGTACACAATAAGAATTATTTATCATAGTAATAATCATAATTATCATAGTAAGTAGTTAAAAAATTTTGGACACATAGGAGCAACGCTTCTCCCTGGGGGTGAAGTCTCCCCCCCTCGGAGGGGGACAGTTATTCGATATGGGTATCTTTTAAAAGAACTCGTCAGTATTTTTAAGACTAACAGTTGAACTATTAATGTATGATAATTTGAATCTAAGTTTTCCCTTTTTCTCCTCATTTTTAACAAAACGAAAAAGGGCCAAAAACATTTTTAAAGATATTGTTAGTGAACATAAAACTGACTTTCTTTGGACATTAAGTATTACATTTCTATTAGAAACAAATCAGCTGCATTCATCATGGAAATTAATTTTAATAAATGAAAGTTTTAATAAAATGATTGGTATTGAGTGAATTTGTATCGGAAAATATAGACGAAAGATTTGTGTGAAAGGCCTGATTAAAGCAGGGGCATGTAAGAATGTGACTTGAATAGCAGGGGCCCTATAATTCGCCCTGAAAATGCCCTTTAGCCTTTTATGCCCTAAAAATGGTATCATATAGTGCAAATTCTGACATATTACTCCCATAAACAGGTATATATATTGGTGCACAATGCGAGGAGGAGGCGGGCTCACGAAACTATGTGTGCCCCGGGTATCGCATGAAGTTAATCAGGGTCTTTTTGTGTAGGGTCTGATTAACTTCGTGTGAGGCCCGGGGTAAACACACTTTTGTGGGCCACCCCCACCATTCGTACTGTGCAGGAATCAGCAAAAGTACATATATATATATAACCTGTATATGAAACTAAAATAACAAAATTTTGCATTTTATGATACCACTTTTGTCATTTTTAGAGGCAAAAGAGCATTTTCAGGGCTAGTTTTAGGGCTCTTTGCTACTCAGGGCCCGGGGCACCATGTGCCCCTGTGTTAATCAGGCCCTTGATTGCGTGTGCGTATGTTTTTTTCGTTGGGTATGCGTATTATTATATCATATTCGATGACCTTGTATTAGAAATGTGATGGGCCCCTCCCAAAAAAAAATCCTGGCTACGGCCTTGTTGATTATTAACGATGCGGCTAAAAAATCCGGTGAATTATGAAACTTTTTTTACTTTTTCAAGAGCTCTTTGTTTTCTTTTCGACATCTACGTCCAGATGGTCAGTGTTAAAAAAACACATAACTTCTTTAAAAAGTATTAGCACGACTCGATGGGAAAGCCAGATTGAAACTGTAAAACCGCTTAGGAATGATTTGCCCAAAATATATGACGCATTAGTCGAAATTTCTCTAGATACGTCAAAAGATAGTGAGACAGTCTGTAAGAGTAAATAACTGGCTAATAAAATAGCAAAATTTAAATTCATTTCTAGTGTTGTACTTTGGAATGAAATTTTGATCAAAATAAATATTGCTTCAAAACATTTAGATAGAAAGTCCAAAAATGGTCATACTGGAATGTATTAAGGTTTTAGAATCGTTAAAATCATTTTTAAAAGCCTTTCGTGATAATGGCTTCCAACAGATTATGACTTCCGCAAAACAAATTGCAGATGAATTGGAAATAAGTAATGATTTTGAGCCTTCATGTTCGGTAAGAATTAGACGCAAAAGTAAACTATTCGCTTATGAAGGAACCGACACTCGACACTCCTATCGAAGACCCATAGAAAAAATTTGAAATTCAGGTGTTTAATTATCTTGTCGATATATGCTAAAATTCAATTACCGGGAGGTTTAAACAGTTAAATGACCATAGTAATGTTTTTCAATTTTTGTACGGTATTCCTTCCTTAACTGAAGTAATAAACTCAAGCACTATCTTTAACTACTGCAGTGTCTTGCATAATCATTTAACCGACGATATCGACTTAAATAATTTATTTAACGAATCGTTAATTTTTAGGAATAGCGTAAAAAAGAGGATGGAAGCTGTTGATATTATAAATCACATGCATAAGAATAACTTAGTTGAAGTGTTTCCAATTATCTATATCCGTTTAAGAATTCTTTTAACTTTACCAATATCAGTTGCTAGTAGTGAGCGCTCGTTTTCAAAATTAAAAATTATAAAAAACTACTTAAGATTTACGATTGCTCAAGAGCGCCTTTCAAATTTAGCAATACTGGCAATTGAAAATGAAATTTCTTCTGATATTGATTATAATGATATAATTAATGATTTTGCAGAATTAAAGGCAAGGCGTGTCAAATTTTAAAGGAAAATGCTTAATTCTTGTCACATTATTTTTTTTTTTTTTGTAAATATTATTAATAATGAATACGTATATTTAATGCATATGTATATTTAACTGTAAACGAACGCGTAATTTATAAATACGATTATATTTATTACATAAATTTATAAAAACATGTTGGCTTGTTTAAATTTTTTACTTGTTTTGGATATGTTCTTGTAAATAATAAAAATAAAAAAACGTAAATGATAGCATTTTTCATCATTTCAAACGGATATGTGCAAATTCTGGAGAGTTTTACCATATTCTTTCCTTCATTATATAATGTAAGTTTATTTTCTGTAATTTAAATATTAAAATGAAAGAATCCAACCAATAAAGTGGTGACAACTTCATAGAAGTTCTGAAGACTATTATAGGCCCTTTGTTAGTTACTTATTACTATCATTCTTTCTGTCTAATTATATTTGTGTGTATTATTCAATTATAATAAACTTCTTTATTGATTTTATAATTTGAAACTTTTATAAAGCGTAAATGGATACCACTTTCCTTCATTGTGTTTTTCTGAAAAACACTTATTTTCATATTTCAAAATTTTCAATCTGAAAATTAGCATATAATGTTATTTATGGCATTACAATATTGAACTTTGTAAAAAAAAAAGCATGTAATTTAAATTTTTCAAAAAATATTTTATTGTTTTATGGTTGACTTTTTGTTTTTATAAATATTATTAACAAACAGTGTAACTAACTATAATTATACATTAGTGAACCATTATACTACAGTGCATACGGTTTGACAATATAATCATTTTCTAAAAATTAGCAATATTGCTTTTTTGTTTTTTTGTTTTTCCAAAGAATGCTTATTAAATATAGATTATATTCTATCTAGCAAATGAAAATACAATCACATTTTTAAGTATTGTTTGTGGCAATAGAACGATTTTGATTAAGAAAATGAAAGAGAAGTTAGATAACGAATTATTTATTTCACTGTTTATGTTTGTGTTCTTGTAAATAATAAGTATATGAAAAAAATTTTCATGTGTAAAATTTCAAATACTTCTCTTCATATTATAGCAAAAATTTCATACGTAGTTTGTTTTTGCACATTTATTATCTTTTTCTGGTTTTAAAACATGAATGCTTGATGATGTTTAGTTTGATACTGTAATAAATGACTTTGTCAAAGAAAATCAAGGCAAAATAAATAAAGTTTAATTTCATTCTTTATACTAATCGATCTTCGCACCCCCAGCAGTTGACATTTTCAAATTAACCTATTTTCAAATTCGTCATTATTCACTAAATCTAAAACAAAACGACTATTTAAAATTTAACTTTTTTATCAAAATAATAGAATTCGAGTCATATGCAATTTAAATTTAATTATTTGTGAACATTAATTTGAGCAAAAATTCATCAATTGTTAGTTTATTTGACCGAGGGTATAATGCCTTTTTTTTTTTACTTTCTCTTACCCATAAGGTAGAGAAAGTATTGTTTTTAGGTCAAATTTTCGAAAGTGAGATTTTGTTATATTTACACGTTTTGAGGTCTCCTGAATACGAAAATCATGTTTTTAGCGGTTGGTCTGCATGTATGTCTGTGTGTCTGTGTATGTGTCTGTCTGTTATCAGCATATCTCAAGAACTATTAGTAGCAGACATTCCAAACTTGGTATTCTAAATGTGTATCATATAAGGATGCTACAGTAAGCTTTTCGTTAAGATCAAGCAAATGGTTCGTGTACAGGGACAATCAAGAGAATTCTAATACATTACGTATATGGGGGAAATTGCAGGTAAGTAGAGTTTAACGTCTGTAGACTGCACTAAACCAAATGAAACGAATATATATTTTACCATGTTTTTATTAACTTCGATTCTTGTGGGTTTGTTTGTGTGTTTGTCAGGGACAAATTTTGCAATCGATTTTTAACTAACTTCCCGACTAGCTAGATATTTGAAATTTTCAGGACAGCTCACAACACGGTGACAATACATTTTTCTAATAATTTTAGTCAACTATTGCATGTCCCGCTGCCTTCGACAGCGCTTATATGATTCGACAGAAAATTTATTTAACTAACCTCCCGACTAGCTAGACATTTGAAACTTTCAGAATAGTTCAGAACACGGTTAAAATACATTTTTTAAATACCTTTAGTCAACTGTGTCGGGTTCCCGCTGCCTTCGGCAGCGTTATCAGTACAAAACTTGCAATCGATTTTTCACTAACTTTCCGACTAGCTAGACATTTGAAACTTTCAGGACAGCTCAAAACACGGTGACAATACATTTTTTTAATACTTTTAGTCAACTGCTTAAGGTCCCCACTGCCTTCGGCAGCGTTTATATGATTCAACAGAAAATTTATTTAACTAACTTCCCGACTAGCTAGACATTGGAAACTTTCAGAATAGTTCAGAACACGGTGAAAATGCATTTTTTAAATATTTTTAACCAACTGCTCCGGGTTCCTGCTGCCTTCGGCAGCGTTACCAGTACAAAGCTTGTAATCGATTTTTCAATAACTTCTCGACTAGCTAGACATTTGAAACTTTCAGAATAGTTCAGAATACGGTGAAAATGCATTTTTAAAATATTTTTAACCAAATATTTCGGGCTCCTGCAGCCTTCAGCAGCGTTACCAGTACAAAACTTGCAATCGATTTTTCACTAACTTCCCGACTAGCTAGATATTTGAAACTTTTATAATAGCTCAAAACACGAGAGCAATGAATTTTTTTTAAACTTTTATCCAATTGCTCCGGGTTCCCGCTGCCTTCGGTAGTGTTTATATGATTCAAAAGAAAATTTAAAAACATGGTATATAAAATGATCTTTTTAACTTGTAATTATTTTGTAATAGAGATAGTCAACTCGGAAAAAAAAAAGTGTATGGAGGAGCCTCGCCTTCCCCCCTGGGAGGGGGGGGGGAAGTCCCCCCTCGAGGGGAGTAAATGTTCATGATGGGTATCTTTTAAAAGAGCTCGCCAATACCTTTAAAACAAATGGTTGAACCATCGATCTGCGATAATTTAAAACAAAGTTATCGATTTTTTTTTTTAACTTTTAACAAAAATAAACTTAAGAATTTTTTTTTTTTTAATATTGAGAATAAAATGGACTTTTTTTGGATATTTAGTGTTACTATTTCTCTAATATGGAAATCGCCTGCATTATCATAAAAGATAATTTTTTTAAATAATTTTAATAAATTATTTTTTAATAACCGAATTAAATTCTATATAAATGTAGGTGCATTAATGAAACGGGCCGCCCCCCCTCACACAGAATTAATTATCATGTAAAACTCTTCCGAAGCCTAATTTGAATTGTTTAACATAGGTTTACATAACATCGTTATCTTACCTCTTAATCTCCAACCTGTATTTATAGTATTAAATTTCAGGGTAAGAGAAAGTAGTGTGAGTGACACACCAGATTATTTTTTTTTAGGTTGATTTCTTTAGAAATCGACCTATTGCAATTACTTCGTTTATCTATCTATTTATCTATAATGAAAATTTTCTCATCACGATAACTCCCGAAATGATGCTCCAAATCGAACCAAACTTGGACAGTGAACTGATCTTATAAATATCTTGGATGAGTTCGTTAACCAAGTTACTCCGACTTTTTGTTTTCATTTACATATATGAAATTTATCTTTAAAAAATACTAAATGTTCTCGGAAACAGAATTTTCATTTTTGATATATTTTGCTTTTTCTGTTTCTGCTGGTTCATCTAATTCCTTAAGTAGTGGGGCCTTGGATCAACATATGCCGGGTTCGTTCAGGCAGAGAATTTGAAATGGTTCGAAATTCATTTTAATCAGTAAATCCCGCTGTAATTAATCCTAGTGTGTAAACAATGGCAGTAGAGCGATAATCCAATGCTGGCAAATCTATGACTACTAAATTTATATATCAGTTCTACAGTTCTTGTTTAGTGTAAATTAAACATACTACAGAGTGTTTTTTTATTGTCACCTGTCAATTAGGATATCATGAACTAGTCTCCAAAGGAATACCCCAGAGTAATAAGGTTAATATTATCAGACAAAGAAGGCTAGTCAACAATGCTAGTCGGTGGGATCAGCAGAACAAATCCATTCCATATTCAACTGTAGCTAACAAATAGAAACTGAAAATGTAAAAATTATTAACATATTTAAATATCTAGTCTCGAAAATATTGTTTATGCATGGTACATACGACTGATCATCTATCGGACATAAATGATGTTGTAGCGGTTTCGAGGGGGCCCCAAACAGTCATCATCGGGGCCTGCCCCATAGACGTAACATATTTAAATTCTCTTGGATGGCCTTGTACACTAATCATTTGCTTGATCTCAACAAAAAGTTTAGTGTAGCATCACTACATGATGCAGATATAGAATACCGAATGTGGACTTCCTGCTACTATTTCTTCTTGAGATATACTGATAAGACACGCAGATACAGACAAACAGACAGACACAGACCAACCACTAAAAACATTATTTTCAGATTCTGGACACCTCAAAACATGTAAATGTAACAAAAACTCAATTTCGAAAATTTCACCCCAAAACAAAACTTTCTCTACCATATATATGGGTAAGAGAAAGTATTATAGTTAGCATGTTGATTTTCTTATGCTAATAAACATTTGAGTAGTGATGACGTCATATGGGCGGCAGATTAATGCTTGCCTCAGGCGGCAAAATATCTAGCGCCGGCCCTGGAAAGTAGTAGCATCTTGAAGTTACATACGATCATTTTGTGGTTTATCTGATCAATCATACAAGTACAGTCTATATCCATGTGTTTCAGACTAGTATAGAAAATCCGTAGCAAGTCAAACTGGCTTTAGAAAGTATTCTTATAGTCAATGGGAAGCCTAATTGATTTTTAGTTTTATTTACCATTTAACACTGTTTTTATTATTATTATAATTTAAGTAATTTTTTAACTTTTATTCCCCTCCACCACTGAAATTTTAATCACTCATAAAAATTTATTGCATGTGTTTAGTATTAAAAAGAAGACAATTGTAATATGTATATACAACCAGTGGCGTAGCGTAGGTTTGGAGCGCCCGGGGCAATTCAAAATAATGCGCCCCTGTCCAACCAGTGAGGGTGTAGGTATCAAAGCAAACTGATTGTGTGAGAATCCTAGGCCAGCATAGAGTGTCGTCAAGGGGCTGTATTTTTAAGAGATCCTAACACGTATTTTCGCAAGTTTCATTGAAAACCACGGAAAAATTACAACTTGTAAGTTGGCGAGTACGACCTCAGTTAGAATCGGGCACTTCCCTTTTCCTAGCTTCAACAAATCTTCTCGGATATTAGTGGCTTTCTTCCGTAATTATGGAGTTAAATATTGGGTGAGTGCAAAAGTTCTACCCTTTTTTATTACCCATAAAGAAGAGCAAATAAACGCAAAATGAATAGTAACTATTATTGTGCATAATCTCCATTGCTATCTGTGACCTCTTGCCATCATTCTGGTAAGAGATGACAGAGAGAAAATTTTCCACGCCTGTAAAATTCTGGCAGTTTCGAGTCAAAAAATTCTTGGATGGCAGTTTTCAGATCATCAAATATTTTTTGACTGACGATATTGTTCAACACACGAAATAGGTAATAGCCAGTTGATGCTAAGTCATGAGAATAGGAAGGGTGGGGTAAAACTTCCCAACCAAAGCCCAGTAACTTTTGGGAAGTAATGACAGCAGCATATGGCCTGGCGTTATCGTGATGGATAACAACGCGATGATTGATGAGACCTGGCTGCTTTGCAACCAAATTTGAATGCAACCTGTCTAACTGGAGACAATAGAAGGTGTGGAGTCTTAACTCTATGATTTGAACTAAGCTGACTCAATGGTCATTAACTGTTAACCGGACTGTACGTGGAACTTTCTAGAACAAAAACCTTTTATCTGTAATTGAATGTAATGTGTTTAGTATTCCGTTCGTTGTAGTTATGTGTCAAGTATTTCATTAAATAAGTGTTTGGATATTATATTGTGTGATAGTATAATTTATACTTTCAACCACTCGGACATATCAGATGGCGACGATAAATTCAAGCAAAATTGCATGAATTCAAGTAGTATATTGTAAAGGCCGAAGACTGCAAAAGGTAAACGTTTTCTTTCCATATTGTCATAGGAGCGATGGAGCAGCATATTGAAGAATTGTTAAAGCAAAATCAGGAATTGCTTAGAGCTCTCCAAGTAAAGGAAACTAGTCAAAAAATTATGGTTCAATTTGAAAAATTTAATGAAGATTTCGAGAACTTTGACAGTTTCTTTGAGCGATTTCAAACATATTTAGATGTTCAAAAAGTTCCTGAAGATATTAGGGCGAAAGTTTTTATTTCGTCGCTCAGTCCCAAATTGTATCAGTTACTTAAAAATTTGCTGGCTCCTGACATTCCTGCTGACCAAACATTAACTAAATTAAAAGGTGTTCTTAAACAACATTTAACCCCCAAACCGCTAATTATTCCTTCCCGACATAAGTTTTTAAATCGAAAACAGAACGAGGGGGAATCTATTAGTAATTATATAGCTGAGCTTAGGTCACTTGCAGTAAATTGTGATTATGATACTAACATGTTGAATATTATGTTACGCGACGTTTTTGTAAGTGGCCTACGGGATAAAACAATTTTGGACAGATTGTTTGAAGAAGATAATATCGATCTGGATAAAACCGTACAAATAGCGTTAGCTATGGAAAAAGCATTTAAGGGGGCGAATGACATTATGGGAAAGGGAATAAATGCAGTTAAGGTTGTACAGAAAAAAGCGAACAAAAAATCATATTTCGGCGAAAAACCGAAGAAATCTTTACAATGTACACGGTGTACTGGTACTGATCACACTAAAGATAAGTGCCGATTTATTTCGAGTAGGTGTAACTTTTGCTCTCGGATTGGCCACATCCAAAGGGCTTGTTTTGCAGCTAAAAAAGCTGGTGGAAAACCCCTTAAGCAAAAACAATTGAATTTCAACAATACACATGAGAACAAAATAGATGTTCCGTTGTACGAATTGAATTCAAATGGTGGTACATTACGCAAAGAGACGCGGAAACGTCCACCAATAATGATTTCTCTAAAAATTGAGAACAGAATGTGTTCCATGGAATTGGACACGGGGGGAGCGGTTAGCGTTATGAGCGTAAAGAATTTCAGAAAAATTTCTAATAAGAGCATTCAGCCAACGGATATTGTTTTTAAAACATACAATGGTGATTCATTAATACCTTTGGGATACGTCACAGTAAAGGTTGAGTATAAAAACCAGAATTTGAATTTAAATTTGTATATTGTAAAAGAGAATTTGGACACCATTTTTGGCCGTGAATGGCTCTATGAAATCAATTTGGATTGGCCTGCTATCAAAGCGGTTACAGCTACTACGAAAGTGAATTTAAATGAACTTTTGGAAAAGTATAAAGTTATTTTCGATGACACTTTAGGAGAAATAAATAATTATGAAGTTAAACTTGAACTAAAACCCGAAACGAAACCAATATTTTGTAGGGTTAGATCAGTTCCATTTGCGTTAAAGGATAGAGTAGAAAACGAAATTGACAGATTAGAAAAGGAGGGTATCATTGAAAAAGTTGAAAGTTCTGAATGGGCAACTCCAGTTGTACCTGTCGTGAAATCTGATGGCAGCATACGATTATGTGCGGATTACTCAGTAACCTTAAATCCAAATGTAATTGTGCCGCAGCATCCCTTACCAAAATTAGAGGAGATATTTTCAAGTTTAAACGGGGGAAAACAATTTTAAAAATTAGACTTTAATCATGCATATTTGCAGATGAAAGTCCATCTAGAGAGTCAGAAATTGCTGACAATAAACACCCATAAGGGATTATATGTTTGTAAAAGACTCATGTACGGGTTAAACGGGGCACCTGCAATTTGGCAACGTTATGTTGACGGATTATTCCAAGGCATGGAAGGGGTTAAAATCTTTATGGATGATGCGCGGATAACAGGTAGGGATGAAATGTCACATCTTAAGGCACTGGAGGACTTTTTCAAAAAATGTAAAGAGCATGGACTAAAACTCAATTTGAACAAAAGTACATTTTTCCAAAAGGAAATAAATTTTTTAGGGCATAAAATTGATGCAAATGGGATACATAAAACTGAGGAAAAAGTTTCCGCGATTCTCAACGCTCGCATACCTAAAGATATACAAGAAGTTAAAAGTTTTATGGGATTGGTAAACTTTTATGGAAAGTTCTGTAAGAATTTAGCTACCATAGCTAATCCCCTAAATAATTTGACAAAAAAAGATGTTAAATTTCAATGGTCTAAGGAGTGTCAGATAGCCTTTGAGCAAATAAAAAAAGAAATTTGTTCACCGAACGTACTGGTACACTACGATCCGGAACTCCCACTGACTTTAGCCTGTGATGTGTCACCAGTGGGCATCGGCTGTGTTCTATCACATGTTTATCCTGATGGGTCGGAACACCCAATAGCTTTCGCATCGAAAACTCTGACTAAGACTGAGCAAAAATATTCACAGATCGACAAAGAAGCTTTGGCAATAGTGTGGGCAGTAAGGACATTCTACTTATATCTAAAAGGTCGTAGATTCACATTAATTACGGACCATAAACCATTAGTTGCAATTTTTGGTTCGAAGAAAGGATTACCAGTTCTAGCAGCTACCCGGCTTTTACACTACACACTAATATTGCAGTCCTTCCAATTTGACATAATTTACAGGAATACTAAGGAGCATGGTAATGCTGATTTTTTATCACGTCTGCCAAAATCTTCTGAGGAACTGGATATGAGGGATGATGCCTCAATATTTCAAATGACACAGGTAGAAACACTGCCAATTACTGCTAAAGAGTTACGTCAAGAAACGTGGAGAGACGAGGAATTGGGTCCACTCCTGCAAGCCCTGCGTACTGGAGAACATCTAGAAGGTCGTGAAGCACACTACAGTATGGAAGATGGGTGCATTATGTATGGGCACTGAGTATGCATTCCCAAGAAGTATCAGAAGAAAATTCTAGAAGAATTGCACGAAGGTCACCTGGGCATGGTTAAAATGAAGGCTATAGCCAGGTCTTTCGTTTATTGGAAAAATATTGACCAAGACATTGAAGAGACAGCCAGAAATTGTGGCGACTGTGCTAGACATAAAGCTGATCCAGCAAAAGTGAAAGTTCATTACTGGGAATACCCAAGCAAGCCCTGGGAACGTGTGCATGTTGACTTTGCCGGACCGATTTTTGAATATATGTTCTTGTTAATAGTAGATGCGCATTCGAAGTGGTTAGAAGTTGTAAGCCTAAAATATATTTTAGCTAAAAGTTGTTGCTGTTCAGTCCACGATATTAAATAAGGAATCTTACTACCTTACAGCAACTAAACTAATACATGTTATATTAAGCAGCAAATGGCAATGGAAGCCAACTGGAAACTAAGGTAGTGAAAAAAATGTTGACAGTGAGAGGCAATAAAGACAAGATATTTATATAAAACAACTAACGTTTATTAAATATTAATAACAAGTAAAAATAAAGTAACATCATTAATATATCACAGATTTTATGCTCAACTAGAAAAAACTTTAAACATATGAGAGAAAAATGAACTGCTATTTAAATTTAATGTATAAATATATGTGGAGAGAAACTGACTATTTTTCTGAACTGATGTCACGTCCGTTTAATTTATCTTCCGGTGAACCAGTAGAGCCGAGAAAATAAACGTCCACATCTTCTGGACAAACACCAGGCTATCTTAAAAGAATAACCTTTCAAAAAACTATTTACTATTTCAAAAAAACACTATCATTCCCTATTACTATTTCAAAAGTCAATTTAAGAAAACGAAAAAACATCATGGCCAATAATTAGGCTTTACCACCAGCAGTAAAACATAACAAAAAGAGAAAGAGCAATATTCTATTAAATTACTTCATATTTATACTCATCGTCTGCCAAAAACTATCCGTGCGGTTCACCGTAAACATGAAACGCCCACAGAACTAACCAATCAGAAAATAGGTGGTTGAACGATTGATTGTGAGCGTTCAAAACTTAGACAGGCGCCACCAAACGGTGAAAACTAAAAGTTTAGTAGCGAAGGGTTAATGCCGCAACCGACTAAACCAAGATGGCGACGTAAACAAACCCGAAGTAACTGCAACGAGGTACCTCGGAAAGATTACACATTAAAGTTAATAACGTAAGTAATGCAATTATTTTACACTTTAATAAAGATTTAATGAATTTAAAAGACAATAACTTATATTTATAATAGATTAAGTATATTAAAGACTTGAAATAAAAACGATGTCAAGTACAATTCTATATTTAAAGTGGGCCAAAAGCCAACAGAAGTCTACCCAATGAAGGTTACAACTGCAAAGAAGACCATAGAATGTCTACGAGACAGTTTTGCAAGGTATGGATTACCTGTAACCCTTGTCAGTGACAACGGTCCACAATTCACGTCTGATGAATTCGAAATATTTATGAGAAGAAATGGTATAAAACACAAGACTAGCGCGCCATTCAAACCATCTAGTAACGGCCAAGCTGAGCGCTATGTATATACCTTAAAGCAATCCTTGAGAGCTATGCAGAATTATGAAGGCAGTATCCATCAGAAATTAAGTACCTTCTTACTACAGTATAGGAAAGCGCCTAATGCTACTACAACCCACAGTCCTGCAATGCTATTTCTGAAACGGGACATTAGAACAAGAATTAATCTGCTCCTGCCAGACTTAAAATCTAGGGTTGAAGATCGAACACGGAAGGGAGTATTAGAATTCCAAGACAGGAAATTTGAAATTGGTGATCATGTTGCAGTGAGAGATTATAGATCAGCAAACTCCAAATGGAAATTTGGTCAAGTAGTAAATAAAGATGGAGCTCTTCATTACACCATCAATGTGCAGGGTGTCTTAGTTAGACGACACACTGACCAGATCCGTCCAATAGGTAATAAATTAGGATGTGATTACATGCCAAATGTGAATCGGAGATTCCACATCCCTAAAGGAGATACACCGGAAAACCGACCGGTTCCTGCGAGTTCTATCCCTGAAGATTCTGCTGCAGGGAATGATGAACCTAGCAATCCGTCCGCGGAACAGTTTACTTCGACTGATCAACAGACCCCGGTTCCTTCATCACCATCAGTGCAGCCGAACATTTCGCCCAAGAAATCCGGTTCACCAAAACCGGTGAGTTCAAGTGTGATTCCTAGACGATCATCTAGAATCCGAAGGCCTCCCAAGAGACTCGATCTATAAAGGGGGAGGAGGTGTGGAGTCTTAACTCTATGATTTGAACTAAGCTGACTCAATGGTCATTAACTGTTAACCGGACTGTACGTGGAACTTTCTAGAACAAAAACCTTTTATCTGTAATTGAATGTAATGTGTTTAGTATTCCGTTCATTGTAGTTATGTGTCAAGTATTTCATTAAATAAGTGTTTGGATATTATATTGTGTGATAGTATAATTTATACTTTCAACCACTCGGACATATCAGAAGGCAGCATTGATGGTTTGATTGAGTGGCAGGACCTCCCAGTGAATTATTCCCTGCACATCCCACCACACACTCAATAACACCTTCTTGGGATGATGTTCAGCTTTCGAAATCGATGCAGGCAGATCAGAAGGGTGACACACAGTCCTACGACGCTTTACGTTACAGTACATAACCCACTTCTCATCTCCTGTCACAATTGGTGTCAAAAATGGGTTATTTTTTGTACCGGGAAAGCAAGGAAACACAGGTAGCGATTCAGTCATCCCGTTGATTAACTGTCAGGATATGTGGAACCCAACGATCCAACTTTCTCGTAAAACCCAACTTACCAGCCGTCTTTCGACCATTGTCCAGTGTAATTGGAGGTCACTATTTCTTGCATGGTTGAGTTTGGGTTATTCCTTATGGCTTGGTCAATATCGTTATCTCCAACATGTGATGGCCATCCATTCTTAGCCTGATCATAGCAGCTTCTGTCTCCTTCCCTAAATTTATGAAACTATCAACGATATGCGCTTTCGTCTATTGCCTCCTCCCCATAAACTTGATAAACATTGCTACATGCTGTGGCTGCTGTACTCTTTTTATCAAACTTGTATAACAAACAATCTCTTATATGATCCTTCTCGCTTTCCATGTTACACCCTCTGATATATTTTTTGAGATGATTAACTTTGTGAGACACGATGCATTTATATGAGAGACATCCACACATTTGATTAACCAACGATTTGCGTTACTACAGTGTCATGTGTAACTTCAATTCTATTGCAAATTTGCATATCCAAAAACGGGTAGAACTTTCGCTTTCACCCAATACGTACAGAGAAAAAATTATTCATTTTATAAATAATTCAAAAGCTATTTATAAATTCGCAATTTTTTTTTTATAAAATAACATTTACTTCCTTTCTAGTCATCAATACATTTTTCATAATTACAAAAAAATTATATCTTTGTTATCTATGAATAAAAAGTTTTCCAAACATTAAGAAAAAAAAAAAAAAAAAAAAAACTTTGTAGAACAAAAAAATTATTTCCATACAGTTAGAACTATAGGTGAATCACAGAGTAAGGATAATTCTATGAAGAACTGACATAGAGGCTAAGACAGAATGGAAACTCTTTGTGTATAAAATACATTTAAAAGGCTATTATTTACACATTGTCTTTTAAATGTCTCAGTTTCTTGAGATCGAAGCTTGTTTAATTTTTTTTAGTGAGGGCAATCGCTATGCAACATTCAACAATAATCTGCTAATATATTAACATTCAATCGACTCTGATACCCCCTTTACATTTCTCTGATGTCTTGATGAAATGTCTCTCTTTCTTCACTCACATCGCCTAGAGTTTTTGGGAAATAACTAAGATGGGAGTTGAAAAAGTAGAGTTTTAAACTCATTTCTGTCAAAAAACCTCATTTTCTGTCAAAACTGTATGATAAGGAAAATTTTTTAATATTCTTTTCTGAATCAGCATCCAGAAACACAACACAACACATATCATCGCAAATCTGTATAATCAATGTCAGTGTTTTTTTTTCTGATCAGGGAAAAAAAAATACTAATGTATGTGACAGAGTACTTAATAGTTCAAACTCGAAAATTACGCAGAACCCTCTCAGCCTTTTCCATTATTTCTACAGCAGTTGGAGGCCCACCAGTAGCTGAGTGGTTCTGCTCTCGAAACTGGTAGACGTGAAGTAACGGATTCAATTTCAAGTTGCAGTTGTCGTCCTAGCCATTCGGAGTTTTCAGTAGTTTTCTCTAACACTTGCATATATATAGGCTAAGTTCCCTTAGAAACACTCCCATAGAGGGCATCTCACCCAAGTCATTAACAATCGGCCTCACTTTCAAACACCAAAGATCATCTACCACAAAGAGTAAATAATTTAAAGACCTTGTAATTGCAAACCTTATACACTAAGGTAAACTCTACCTTTTATTTCTTTTTTTCTTCCGTGCGATTTTTATTATAATCGTATCTATCGTTTGGAATCATGACAAAATTTATCTGTACACTATTATAATAAAATAAACTTATGAAATTTATTTGCAATAACTGAAAAGATGGTTCTGTTGTACCGTGCTCTTCTGGATTTTGTGATAGTCATATAGTTTAGCACCTCTGGAATGAAACTGTATCAAATTTTATACGTAAAATTTTTAGTATAAAAATACCATATGTTTATGAAGGTTTAGAATAGATCGTAATAGATTTTCTTGATTACATTACCTTGAACTCGATGAGATGGAAATCTATCAAACTTTATGTATGCAATGCCTAATATGAATATTTTTTTCTTTGATCAAATTTTAGTAGAAATATTTATTTATATTAATAAATAAAAATGATAAAGAATGTCGCTATCAAAATCTGATCGTAAAAAAACTACCCATTTACCAATAGGAAAATTTCAGCGCCTCTGTTTATGTTAATATTGTTCCTTTGTTAATTTGTAATGTGAATCTATCGCCCTCTGTCGGGCGCCGCTAATGTGTGTTAAGTTTGTACTGGTAAGCGGGCTTCACACTGGCCGCTCCGCAAACCTGGCGCAGGTGCACTGAGGATTTTTTTCAAGGCTGCCGCCGAACGCAAAGCTCTGTTGCGGAAAGCGTTGAATTCTGGCTGTGCTAGAAATGAACGTTTCCGCAGACGTCGTCCACAAGCAACAACCAATCAGATTGCTGTATGAAAGAGTCATTTCCTTATCCTTCTTGAAAGCTTCATGTTGATGTTGGATGTTCGTTTACTTCAGAGGATCAGAAATGATGTGTTCAGTTTTTTGAAAAGAAAAGAAAACAGATTATTTCAATCTTAAAGTTACTCAAGAAAACGAAGATTTGTTCGATGATTGAAAAGTAGATTACATATATAGAAAAAAATAAATAAGTATAATAATAATACAAGAAAGCAAAATGCTGAACTTGGTAACGTATCATTTTAATTTTTTAAACAAATTTATTTATGTGGTTAATTGGATATTTATTTAACATTTAAAGTTTATTTATTTTCGATAAATATTCGTTCACAGTTCACATTGAAAGTCTCTTTACATATGTCTGTGTAGTTTATGTTTTATTAAATAATAACTTCATACTGCCTCTGACAAGTAGACATGATATTAAATTTCTGTTATTATGCACTCATTTTACTTTGTTTGTAACAGGAAAAGTATGCTTCTATGTAAAATTTTGAAACATGCATTTTTTATTGAATTTTTTTTAATTAATGGTGATAATTATTTTTATTATTTTTTTTATACAAAATTTATGTACTAAGTGTTTTTTTAAGTTGAATTTTGCTGAAATATGACATGTAGATTTCTTGCATGAATATTATTGTAAATAATTTTTGCTCTGATTTTTTTTTTTTTTTTTTAATTCCATGCAGTTGTTGAAAGTGAAGTATACTACCTAGAAATTTCACTGTGATTATTGATAACAGCAAAGATGTTATTTTAGTTAAGAGCAAGGCTGGGATTTATAATATTTATTCTTCTTTTAAGTGGGTCACTAACATTTTAGCTTACACATTATGGGATCACAAGGTTGGTGAACTCTTGTTGAATTTTAATTTCCTCTTGTACGAATGATTGTCATATATTTTCTTGTGAGCCTAGAAAAAATATTATGATTGCTTTTTCTGCTATGTTCAATAGAAAATACATTTTTATGTAAATTTCAATGGTGTGTAATGAATTTTATTATGATGTATACAATATTAAAGATATTAAAAATTTGATGTAGCCCTTATACATAAAAAGATTATTTTCATTTATTGATACAACAGGACTATTGCCTTCAGTCAGACATTTTGCATTGTCATCAATTTTTGCATTTGATTTAGAGAAGTTTTGAAGCATTATCTCGTTGCTTACTTATTTCTTAAGACTGCTGAATGTATGTATATGTTCAGGATGATATAAAATTAAAACTGAAATTGTGGTGCATTTCTTCTATGCACACACATCATTGTGATTTTCTACAATAAACTTTACTTCTGATTTGAAATTGTCATGATGCAATATTTAATGCAGTACTTTAATAGGGAGTTTTCAGATAATACTACACAAAAGCCTGTTAAATCTAGTAAATTAAGAATCAAAATGTAAAATTTTAGAGAAATGATATATTATTTAGTGTTTCATGTGTGACTTTTCAATAGGATGTAAGTATGTTTTTTTCCTCCACCTTTCTGAAGATGAAGCATAAAGAAATCAATAGCAAGTTTTTCCTGAGAAAGTCCTCCACTTCAAAATTTGGATTGCCAGCTGGATTATATTGATAGGCACAGTGTTTATTACTGTGTCTGTTGATGTAATCTTGCTAGTGTACTCAAATATGTCTAGAGGCTTTAAAAAAAAAAAAAAAAAAAAAAAAGGAGATATGCTAATATACAGGTGTAGGTCAACACATTCATCTGAAGGCGAGTCAAGCCCAACTGCGAAAGGATCCTCATGGCAAAGCTTCAAGGTAAATTATAATTTTTCTTACACATTAATCATCAATTAAAAAAAAAAAAAATGGAAATATATTTATTTACATAAAGTTCTCACATTGAGTTTGAATTGTTAGATATAATTTGAATTTTATGGAGATGTACACAAAGAGTATTAGTAATTGCTGCAATACAAAATTTTGTTACATTCAGGCACAGCGGTGTATGATATCCAGTAAGAAAGGAAATAAAGAAAAAAATATTATATGTATATACATATATATTATAATCCTATTTGAGTTTTAGGAGAGCTTATATAATAAGTATATAAAATCAAATATGTATTTAAATTCTTTATTTTTCTCTTTCTCGTTCCCAACTTGGTTTAAAATGAGTGCTTATGCCACTTCGAAAAGAAAATCAAAACAAATGTTTTTTAAAAGGCTGGCTGCTGCTTCCTGATTCTACTCTGCAACCTGATTGGTTCATTTATTTTTACTCTCCATGTCCTTTCGATTCTTCTGATGGCAGTGAACTTTCGCGGAGCGTAACGGAGTCGCGGACCAATTCCCTGCGGATGAAGGACAACAGAACGGAGCGGCCAGCGTGAAGGCACCTGTACTCCGCAACAAGCAGATGCTTAATTTGCTCTATCATGAGCATGCAAATAAATTTGGTTAAAAGACAAATCTCAGTTTTATTACAGTCCATTGCCTCGTCAACATATGGTCCTAGCGTAGTGACCGGAGGCTTACTCAGTAATTAATTTTATTTGACATTATAAGTTTATGTATAAACTGTACTTTCGGTTTTAAAAACCAAACCTCTACACTATGGAGAACAAGTTAAAAACTCTTAACCGCAAACGAGGCAATTTTAAGGGTCAAATTACTAAAATAGTCATATAAGCGAGAACAAAGAAACCCTTACAATTGAAGAATTATCAGCACAGTTAGATAGTATACTCGAAATTAAAACTAAGTTTGAAGATTTAAAGGAAGAGTACTATTCTTTAGAAAATGTTGACAAATTTGCTGAAACAGAAACCAGCTTAAGCGAGATTGATGATGAGCTCTACCAAATAGAGGTAAGTCTGAAAACCTCTATTAATAAAATTAAATATTCAATTGATAATTCTGTTCATAAAGATTTGATGCATAATGAATGTGCTAAATGCAATTCTGTTAAACTACCTGACATAAGTTTGTCGATATTTAGCGGCAGAATAGAAGAGTGGAATCTATTTAAAATTTAATTTAATAGTTTAATTAATATAAATAATGATCTTTCAGATCAAGAGAAATTACATTATTTACGCAGTTGTTTAAAGGGTGAAGCAAAATTGATTGAAACAACAGATAACAACTTTACTTCACTTTTTAAAGCCCTTGAATGGCGGTATGAAAACCATCGATTGATTATTGACACTCACATAAAAAATATTCTGAATTTACAACCGCTGAAACATGAATCTGCTAAAGAACTTAGATGTCTATTAGATAATATTACTAAAAATTTGAGATCATTGCAACTTTACGATTTTCATTGAGATAAACTTTCTAATGTTTTATTAATAAATATAATCTTAGATAGACTAGACCGAGAAACAAGGAAGCAATTTGAGTTAACACTCAAAGACAATGAGGTACCAAATTTTCATAATTTCCTGGAATATCTAGAAAGAAGGTGTCAGATTTTAAGTAGCATAAACAATAACATTTCAAAGGTTAATCTTGAAAAACCTAAATCATTATTCGTTAATAGTTCTAATAAAGTTGCTAAAAATGTATTCTTTGTAAAACATAATCTCACTTATTATATCAATGTAATAAATTTAAAGAAATGAAATTAGTTCAGCGGCAAGAGCTAGTTAAAAAAACACCGATTGTGCTTTAATTGTTTATCTGATTTTCACATTCTATCGAAGTGCAAGTCTAATAACTCTTGTTCTGTCTATCATTAAAAAAAATCATCACACATTACTTCATAATTATTCTCTCCCAGACAAAAAAAATATTGACGCCTATAATGAAAATTTTGACTCTTTCATTCTCGAATACAATGAAGCGTGAAGATGTCTCTGATTTGATTGTGCAACAATCTGAAATCATGCAAGACGATTTTGTTTTATCGAATTTTTGTCAAGGGAATAAAAAGTGTGTTTTATTGTCTACAATTAGAATTTATGGTGAAGCTTATGATGGGAAAAGATATCAATTAAAAACAATTCTTGATAGCGGAAGTAATCGTAATTTAATCTTCAAAGAAACAGCAATGTTGTTTGGTCTGAGATTTGAAAAAGTAAAAAATACTTTATTAAGTGGAGTGGGTGATTTTAATCATCAAATTAAGTATAAGGTTAATGTTTTGATTTCAAACAAAGAAAATAAATTCAAGAGAAACATTGAATGTTTTGTAGTTAATAGAATAACAAATTCCATGCCAGTTAATAGGCTAGATATAAATGAAATACGCATTCCTGAATTTATCAATCTTTCAGATAACAGTTTTCATATTCCTAGTAAAATTAATATTTTAATTGGAAACTAATTGTTTTTTGATATATTGAAACCGGAAAAATTCAGATTACATGACAATTTGATTTTTCAAAATACAGAGTTTGGCTATACTGTTAGTGGTGTATTAAAATATGAGAATAGTGTTCCTTACTTATTTTGTGGGTTTATAAATTTAAGTGAATTGCATAAGGATATCGAATGTTTCTTTGAAATTGAAAATCCAACTGACATTGAATCCAGGGATAGGTTAGAAGAAAAAGAACTGTGCGAACAACATTTTGTAAATACACATAAAAGAGACAATTCCGGTCGATTTATAGTTCAGATGCCCTTATCTAAGGATCCTAGCTGTTTAGAAACTCAAAGGAAATTGCATTACATGGACTAGATTTTTTGTGGAAAAGATTAAATGCTAATCAAAAAATGTTTAGAATGATTAAAATAGATGAAACGCAAAGAAATTTATTGTGCATTAGCATTGTTTGGAAGGATACCATCACGGATCCTGTGAAAATTTATAATTTGGCTACTGTTACATACGGCACTACCAGTTCTTGTTTCTTGCAACAAGATGCTTAAAACAATTAACTATTGATGACGGTGAAAAGTTCCCGTTGACAGCTCAGGTATTAAACTCTGATGTATATATGGATGATATTGTGACGGGAACCAGTGATTTAGAATCTGCGAAAAAACTTCAGAATAAATTAATTACTATGTTAAAAGGTGCAGGAATGGAATTGCACAAGTGGTGCGCTAACGATAAAGTGCTGTTAGAAAATATCTCTCTAAATTCTAAAGAATATAATTTCGATGAAACTAAAAATAATTCGGTAAAAACTCTTGGTTTAAAGTGGGATTCTAAGAAAGAAAATTTCTACTTCAATGTAAATCCACAATGTTCAGAATCTCCGATAAAACGCTCTGTATTATCTGAAATTGCTCGTTTATATGATCCTTTAGGATTATTAGGTCCCGTCATAACTCAGGCAAAAATAATGATGCAGAATCTATGGAAATTAAATCTTTCATGGAATCAACAACTTCCGGAAACTGAAAGAAAACAGTGGGAAGCTTTCAGAAAAACATTGCCAGCCATAAAATCTATCGGCATACCACGGTTTATATTAACATACTTTGCAACAGATATCGAGATTCATGGATTCTCAGATGCCACCAAGGGTGCATATGGAGCTGTTATTTATCTCCGTTGCATGAGTGACAACAAACAAATTAAGGTTAGTCTTCTATGTAGCAAGTCTCGAATAGCACCTATTAAAGAAATTACCATTCCGAGACTCGAACTTTGTGCTGCTGTATTATTAGCGAAGTTAATTTCCAAAGTAATCACTTCTCTGAAATTAAACATAAGTGACATTTCCTTGTGATCAGACAGCAGTATTGTGCTAGCCTGGATTAGAAAGCCTCTTTCACAACTTAAACCATTTGTAAAAAATCGTGTAAGCACAATTCAGAATCTGACAAAGCCAGATTGTTGGCATCATGTTAACTCCCAAGACAATCCTGCAGACATCATCTCAAGGGGTCTTGACCCTAATAAAATTCAACAGTGTCAGCTATGGTGGTTTGGGCCATCTTTCTTACATCAAGAGATATATTATAATTCCTCTATTTCGACATATATTATAGAAACGAACAATATGTTTTTACGTGAATTAAAGGATGTGCCAAGCAATCAAGTGTGTGCATTAGTGCAGAACTCTGAACTACTAAATATAATTAATAACTGTTCATCGTTTCTAAAAATTCAAAAAATAATAGCATGGTGCAGAAGGTTCATAAACAATTCAAGAAACCCATTATATACCCAGAGGGCAGAGACTGGTTTTCTTAAAACTGATGAACTAAAGCAATCATTATTGTGTATTGTTAAAAACATTCAAAGACTATCTTTTGCCACAGAAATTAATTGTTTAACTAAGAGTGTTCCTCTTTCCAATTCTAATAAAATCTTACATTTGAGTCCCTTTTTAGATGACCAAGGCATCCTCCGGGTGGGAGGCAGGATAAAAAATTCTAACTTACCAAGTATTAGGAAATATCCCATGTTAATTCCCTCAGATCATAACTTTACTTGCACTATTATTAATTATTATCATTCTTTGTATTTCCATACAGGTCCTGAAGCTACGTTAACAAATATCCAGTTACAATTCTGGATACCGGGAGGACGAAATATCGTCCGTAAGGTACTAAGGAAATGGCTTATTTGCTACAAACTAAACGCAAAAGGAGAGCAGCAATTTATGGCTGATCTGCCAGCTGCAAAGGTAAAAACCTATCAAGAGTATTCACTCACGTAGGTTTAGATTATTGCGGTCCGTTTCAGGTGAAACCTCTACCAGGCAGGTGCAAACAAGTAAGAAAATGTTTTATTTCTATTTTCATATGTTTTATTGTTAAAGCCATTCATCTAGAAATTGTAGGTGACCTATCAACAGAATCTTTTCTAGGAGCCCTTAAACGATTTATCGCCAGACGCGGACGCGGTCGCCCAGCAGAAATATACAGTGACAATGGCACCAACTTTGTTGGCGCTAATAATGAACTGAAAAAAATACTTAAAAAATTGTTCATCAATAAAGAAGAAATTAACAATTATTTAGCTAATGAAGCTATTAAATGGAATTTTAACCCTACATCTGCTCCACACTTTGGTGGATTATGGGAGGCAGAGGTTAAATCCTTGAAATTTCATTTATGCAGAGTTGTAGGTGACACTATATTAAGCAATGAAGAATTTGTTACCCTTATTGCACAGGTCGAGGCCGTTTTGAACTCTAGGCCTTTATGTCATCCTTCCAGCGATCCAAAGGAGTTTTAACCCCAGCCCATTTTTTTAGTCGGATCTTCTTTGCTTGCCGCACCCGATTTAGATTTTACCTCAACTCCTCAAAACAGATTGAGTCATTGGCAGTTAGTTCAAAGATTACACCTGATCTTTTGGAAGAAATGGTCTTCCGAATATCTCAATAGACTTCAGCAAAGACCTAAGTGGTGTAAGATTAAAACAGAGTTTAAAGAGGGTGATTTAGTGTTGGTTAAACCAATAGAGAGCGCGTGGAGCCTTAAATGGCATCTTGCTAGAATTTTGAAGGTCCACCCTAGGGAGGATGGACTTGTTCGAGTAGTTACACTAAAAAATAAGGATAGCATCTTTAAAAGACCAATTACGAAAATTGCTAAATTACCATTTGTTAATTAATTAAATGAACATTAATTATTATACTATTATATTTGTTTATATTTAATTTTATATATTTCATTTATGTTTACTAATTATTGAATTTTTTGCAACGTCCAGCCGTTGCAAGGTATAAAAATACCATATGTTTATGAAAGTTTAGATCGTAATAGATTTTCTTGAAATTGAAAATCCAACTGACATTGAATCCAGGGATGGGTTAGAAGAAAAAGAACTGTGCGAACAACATTTTGTAAATACACATAAAAGAGACAATTCCGGTCGATTTATAGTTCAGATGCCCTTATCTAAGGATCCTAGCTGTTTAGGAAACTCAAAGGAAATTGCATTGCATAGACTAGATTTTTTGTGGAAAAGATTAAATGCAAATCAAAAAATGTTTAGAATGATTAAAATAGATGAAACGCAAAGAAATTTATTGTGCATTAGCATTGTTTGGAAGGATACCATCACGGATCCTGTGAAAATTTATAATTTGGCTACTGTTACATACGGCACTACCAGTTCTTGTTTCTTGCAACAAAATGCTTAAAACAATTAACTATTGATGACGGTGAAAAATTCCCGTTGGCAGCTGAGGTATTAAACTTTGATGTATATATGGATGATATTGTGACGGGAACCAGTGATTTAGAATCTGCGAAAAAACTTCAGAATAAATTAATTACTATGTTAAAAGGTGCAGGAATGGAATTGCACAAGTGGTGCGCTAACGATAAAGTGCTGTTAGAAAATATCTCTCTAAATTCTAAAGAATATAATTTCGATTAAACTAAAAATAATTCGGTAAAAACTCTTGGTTTAAAGTGGGATCCTAAGAAAGAAAATTTCTACTTCAATGTAAATCCACAATGTTCAGAATCTCCGACAAAACGCTCTGTATTATCTGAAATTACTTGTTTATATGATCCTTTAGGATTATTAGGTCCCGTCATAACTCAGGCAAAAATAATGATGCAAAATCTATGGAAATTAAATCTTTCATGGAATCAACAACTTCCGGAAACTGAAAGAAAACAGTGGGAAGCTTTCCGAAAAACATTGCCAGCCATAAAATCTATCGGCATACCACGGTTTAGATTAACATACTTTACAACAGATATCGAGATTCATGGATTCTCAGATGCCGCCAAAGGTGCATATGGAGCTGTTATTTATCTCCGTTGCATGAGTGACAACAAACAAATTAAGGTTAGTCTTCTATGTAGCAAGTCTCGAATAGCACCTATTAAAGAAATTACCATTCCGAGACTCGAACTTTGTGCTGCTGTATAATTCAGAATTTTTTATATGCAGTATGATAGATAAGATGGTGTAAATTATTTCTATGAATATAGAAATGTAATCTAATTTTAAATAATATTTATAATTATAATAAAACGAATGTTACATAATGTGTAATGTATCTTAGTTTGATTGAAAAGAAAATTTTTTTTGCTTTACTTCAGAGAATATCTTTAAAAACTTACACCGATAAATCACCAAATATGCAATCAGTGCCAAGCATTGTAAAACGGGTTACTGTAGCAAGAGGGAATCTGGACAAGCGTTTGTCCACTGAGCATGCGTACTAAGTACCTGTCGTATCTCTGAGATTATCCAGGGTTTCTATGATGATAGACGGTAGGGTTGCTCGCATGTCTGATGACAAGCGGACGTCAGAATTCGTATTAGCAATAACAATAGAAATTTGTTCAATAATTTTAAATAAATTTTAGGTGCTTTTGTCTCCTGAATTAGATACTTTGAAGTATGATTTAAAACATTCATTTTGTAATTGAATAGCTATTTTTATTTTCTAAATAAGTTTCTAAACGTTCATAGCTAATTGGAAACATCCTACATGTAAACAAATTGTCGTGTTTATTATGTCGAGATAAACTTGAAAAGAGATTGACGTATATTTATTTTATATTTTGCCTATGTATGAGTTATTATTTCACATATGCATTTAAGTGAATTAGTAATTAATAATGCTGGAATCCAAATGTTTATTTTGTGTGTGTGTGAAGAACTTATTGCAAGGTATGTTCACAACATTCAATGGTTTTATAATTATTAGTTTAATGTCTGTAAGTTGTATTTTCTTTTATTTTTTTAATTAAAAGATAATATTTTGTACATTATTGCTATAACATATTGAAATATTAGTATCTGATATTATATCCTGATGACTCATCTTATATCAGGTAATTGGTTTAGACATTTGAAAACAAATTTGACTTAAAATTATGATATAATTGTGATCATTCGCCTTTTAATTAGTATATTAGTTAGATGTTTATTTTGTTAAATATCACCGTTTGAAATGAAATTGGTCGAACTGATGATAACATGTAATTATCAGTTCAATCATTTTTATACTGATAATATCGATGAATATATTTATTACACGCTACATTTTGAATATTATAGTGAGATATATTTACATAGAATAGATTGCATTATGTAGACTGCTGATTAAGTAGTACACATACATTCTGAGTGAAGTTAATTTGAATTTATAAAAACAAGAATTAATCTTTGTTAATTGTGAATAATAATACAGTTTATGGTATGACTTAGCGTATTTTTAATAAATCAATAATTTGGCACAATTTTGCTATTATCCTTGGAATTTACAAACGTTTAGGAAAGGAAAGTTTATCAAAGAATGCCATACTCAAAATGGCAGAAAATGAAATTGCATCAAAATACATTTAAAAAAAAAAAAAAAAATTAAATGCAAAAAATGTATAAAATACAATTAAAAAAAAAACAGTTGAAAAGCTCAAAATTATAAATAATCACAGTTTAAAGAAGATCGAAGAGAAATGAAGGAACAGTGTTTCTTGGAAAGTTCTCTAGTTATGAAGTTTATCTCCTATGCCAGCTGGACCATAGCTTCAGTGCACGGAATTGATTTTGTGCCTGTAGACGTGGGCTTGCTAGTGATTTTTATTAATATCGACATCAGATAGAAGAAGAAAGAGGAGGATAAGCTTATTGAAGACACGGTTCCTTGTGACATGTTGTAAATAAATCTAAAAATAGATCAGCATTGAAATTTGACATTTGATTTTCTTGTATCCTTTTCAGTTGTTTGCCATTCGAACTTTTGTATGTTTTTTTAATTTTATGGTGTTTGTTTATAAAAATTTTGTTATAGTTCATTTATTTTATTTATTTATTTATTTATTATTTTTTTTTATTTGTAGATAGGGTAAGTGCACCAGTGATTGACACTTTTAGAGCAATCTCTGATGTTTTTAATGTTCTAGTCATCAGAAAATATTTTCAGATATCTTAAGTTAGTACATATGGCATGAAAGACATTCAGAACCACATATATGTTAAAATATATACATTTTATAACAATAATTTTTTTTTTATGAATTTTTATTTGACACCCACTCAATGTTCCAGTAATTGACACTGCCAGTTTTTCATTTTATCAGTAATTGGACCCCTATGTTTCATTGTTTGACACTGCTAGTTATTCATTTTATCAGTTATTAGCACCCTATGCTCCAGTGTTTGACAAAAAATGTTAAACTTTTTATACGTAAAATATGATTTTATTATTTTTCTTATTTATTAATTATTTCGGGATAGATGTCAATTAGTGGAGCATGCCAATCACTGGAGCACCTACCCTATAGCTTTATCTGATGAATTTGAAATAAGCAATTTCAGTGTATAAATCTATAGTTCCAAAAAATTGCACATTATCCTTAAATATTAAAATATGTATTTATATAGTTACTGTTTAAAAAAGACTGAAGAAGAAAAGAAAGAGCAGTTTTCCTCAGAAAGTTCTCCATTTGTGAAGTGAAGTCTTTGCATCCTACGCCAGCTGGAACATATCTATAGTGCACAAAATTGTTTTCGTGCCTGTAGATGTGGGCTTGCTAGCTCATTTCATTAACACTGATGTCAGATGGAAGAAAAGCTTATTGAAGAAAGAAAGTTCATCATGACATGCAGTAAGTAAATCTTTTCTTAAAATAGATAAACATTTATCATTTAATTTTCTTGCATTCTTTTGAATTGTTCGCCATTTGAACTTTTGTATGTTTTTTTAATTTTATGGTGTTATTTATTTTGCTATTACTTAATTTTTATGGTAATATTCAATTGTTTCATTCAAATCGAACATAGTTTGATCAATTAGCAACAATTCAGTTTTAGTCCAAAGAAAAAACACATTTTTCATTAATTGGCAACTTTTCGCTTACACTCCCTGACTCAGAATTTTATATATTACATATAAATTTAATAAGATAAAATTTTTAAAAATGCTCCATGCAAAATAATTTTTAATTCTTCTGCTGAGATCTTAATCATGAGAGACTTGGAGATTTAATCACCACACACCCAAAATTTTACAAATTTCATGAAAATTTTAAAGTTATACTTCATTTTTAACAAATTGTTTTTGAAGACTTAGCCTCATCTAGTAAATTTAAAAATTACAATTTAAGTATAAGTTTATTATTACCACCAAGAGAGAAAGAAAAAAAAGCATAGCATCCTAAAATGTTTAAAAAGTGAAATATTTGTGGCTGCAACTATGGGTGTGCTAGCATATTTCAGAAATACCATGAAATGGAAGAATACAGAAGAGAAAATAATAAAGAACTGGCGTTTTAAAGTAATAAGTACACAACTTTGAATAAACACCATAAAATGCTATAAATTCACAATAATTGTTTTGGATCGAAAGAATACACGACCCTTCATCAGGCGAACAAAGGAAGCACGAGTGCTGCAAGCAAAGTGGCAACACACGCTGCCGCTTTCATATCAGCATTTGTGCTTACCGACAGTGACACAATCTAATTAAAGAGAAAGCAAGAGACTGAAGAAAACATCCACTACCGATGGCATGGACCACGAGGAAGTAAGCTGATGAAGGAGGAAACCCCCTCACAAAAGCAGTAATGTAAGGTTCCATAAAGCTGTAATGTAAGGTTTTATTTTTTACAAAAATTTTCAGCAAATCGCTAAAATTGATGCCAAGATCAACATTTGCGTCGGCTACAAACTTGGCAGCCTGACGAGATTAGTAATCGAATTTGGTGACAAATATTGCTTCAGGAGAGCCAGAATTTGTAAACCTTTTCTCAATTTTAACAGAATTATTTGTTTTGGTAAAATGTATCATTTCTCGCCACTAATTTTTGCCTACAAGAATAAAAGTAGGCAATTTATACTGAAATGATTTTCATTGAACACTAAGCTGTGTTTAATATTTAAACTTAAAAACTTGTTCACATACCATAAAATTAATAAAACCACTACCAGTTTCAAAAGGACATGGTCTTTCTTTTTCAGGTGCAAAGCACTTGCTAGTACCTTGGAGAAAAAAGCAAGACTGGTGGTTTTTGTACCTGAAGAAGAAAGGCCATGTCTTTTCGAAACTGGCAATGCTTTCATAATTTTATGGTGTATGAAAAAGTTTTTTTAATTTAAATATTCATTGTACACCAGTTTTTTTTTTTATTTTTGTACTGTCTAAGCTGAGTATTTGCCAATGGTATCTTCTGTAATAAGCCATAGAAAATTCCTGAAAAATTTACAATTGGTGGTATATATAATCTTATCATCAGGACTGTTGTGGTTGGAGTAGCTTTTTTTTTTACTTGTTCTCAGGAATGTTCATGGACTAGAACCTTCCTGTTTAGTTACAAATCAATTACCTCACACAAAAATATCAATGTTTCCATAACCATATGTATATTCCAATAGATGTATAAGGAAGTCATGGTCCACGTCAGATTCTTTTTTTTTTTTTAATGCTAGCTAAGCAAGCATACATGTATGGAACCGTGACCACTGCTATACAGATTTTCATGCAAAATGTGTAAGTTGTATCCAGTGATGTTTTTTTCTCTTTTGGTTTTAATGGTTGCAAAGTGAGTTCACATGCATGGAAGTGATCGCTACTATACAGATTTCTATGCATAGTGAAATAGCTCAATTTTAAATATTTGTTTTATTAATCTTAAAAATAGGCTTCCATATTAAGGAAGTATTAATAAAAAATATGTATAACTGTATTAAAATATAGCTATAATTTATTAAAATGTATGTACGTGTAACATCGTTAAGGCAATTAATTCGTCATTTAATAAAGATTTTCTTTTTAAAGTTTAAATTATTAAAATAAATATGGCTGCAATATTGACAAGTAAGTTATACTAGGGTGCCTTGATAGAAAGAATGACAACATACGAAGGACTGTCATTGGCCAAAATTTCTATTTTACCAAATCTATGGAAAAAAAAATGATCAGGTGTACTTTGAAAATTAAGTGAATGACAGTAAATTTTACTCTTTAATTTTTTTTTTTTAATAGGAAAATGTATTATTTATTACTAAGTACAAAACTTTGAATAAACACCATAGAAGCAAACACTCGCAACAATTGTTTCAGGTTAAAAAAAAAACCCTTTATCAGGCAAAAAAAGTGCTGTAAAAGAAGCAACAACACACTGTTGCAGGTTGCACTGTGTTGCCGCTTTGTTACAGCACTCGTTCCTACTTTATTCACTTGACGAAGGGCTAGGTTTTCTTTTGACCCGAAACAACTGTTCGAAGTTCTTGCTTTTATGGTGTTTATTCAAAGTTTTGTAATTATTACTTTTAAACGCCAGTTCTTTGATGCTCTTTCATAATGTACTAGCAGGCTTTGCCTGCTTCGCTGGTCATTATATTGAAATGAATTTTCAAAACGCTATACCATTAATAATTTTAAAAAATCATTGAAATCAGTCAAAATCTAAGTTAAAGTTCTTGCTACCTTCGGTAAAGGTTTTTCCACTTGCCACACTTCACAAAATCCCTTTATAGTACATGTTGCATACACATACCTATCCAACACATTAAAAATCAGGATCCTGAGATTATTTGAAGCAGCACTATATTTTAAAACTTGTTTTTACCCCCTCCCCGCTCTTAAATGGAAGAAGGAGGAGGGAATTTTGCTAAATAATTTTATATTATGAGTTCGATATATATAACTGACCCACACATCGAAAATCTCCTTCTTAAGATAATTTACTGCAGAGTTTACCCCCACCCCTAAGGGGCGGTAGTGTGGAATTTCACAAAATCACTTTGTAGTGTGTGTGGAATATGCATAAGCAGTCCACACATAAAAAATTGCCATTCTAAGATTATTTGGAACAGAGTTATGCGTTATGCATGCAAACATGTTTTTTAATCTCCCCCCCCCCAACCCTCAAGAGGGGAGATGGCATGGAATTTCAAATAATCCCTTTGTAGTTTGTGTGTGTTGAATACACATAACCAATCGACATATCAAAAAATCACTTTCATGAGATAATTTCATAGCTGCTGTTTTTAATCTTTTAAATCAAAATTCACATTAGTATTTTTGAATGGAATATGTTATATATATTTTCGACGATTAGTATTACTAAAATCAGCTATAAAATTTTTCCAGTTTAAGTCCCCGCCAAAAACAGTAGACTTGGTATCTATGTAATTTGGAGCAGTTACACTTTAAAAGGTTCTTTTACCCCCTACTCAACACCCTTAAAGGGAGGAAAGGAGAAATTTCACAAAATACCTTCATAGTGCGTGTTGGAAACTCATAACCAGCCCGCACATAAAAAATCACCTAAGATAGTTCGGAGCAGATTTGTACTTGGAAGCATGTTTTCTCCTCTCCAACCCCCAAGGGGGAAAATGTGGAATTTTACAAAATCTCTTTGTAGTATATGTCTTGAGAAAGCATAACCAATCGACATGTTAAAAAATCACTATCCTGAGATAATTTGGAGCGGAGTTACTCTTATAAACATATTTTTGCCTCCCTATCCACCTGCAAAGGAGGGAGGAAGAAATTGCGTAAAAATACCTTTACAGTGCGTGTTGGGAAGGCATAAACAACCGACACATAAAATTAATCTTGCTGAGATAATTTGAAGCAAAGTTATGCTTGGAAACAGGTTTATTGCCCCCACCCCCCCCCAATTGGGAACTTTCGCAAAATCCCGTTACAATAGGTGTCAGGCATACATAAATAAGCCACACGGCACACACTAAAATTTGTGATTCTACATATTTCCCCGGACAAATTTAGTGCTAAAAGGGGGACTTGAATTTGCCCACTCGTAACTTCTCCCCAAAATCGAAAATTGCAGAAAACCAATAATGATTTTTTGGAAATATCCTCAAGTTGACTTCTATATCTTTGTGCTATTATTGGTAGAGTTTAACCCTCGCATTCCCAAGATGGGATCATTTTGACCCTATTTTGAAGTGAAATTTAGTTAAGCCCGCCTCATTCAAGAAGTGCGCTAATTCGTCAGAGATAGCAAACATAACCAGTGGAATGTTGCAACTTCTAAATTGTACAAAAATATGCTGTGCTGTTGATTTTCGCCAAACATGCCAAGCGGCACCTGAAAGCGATTTTTCTGCAGTAATGCCTTGATGTTGGGAAAGCGAGGCTTCATTAAAAAATGCGTATTTTCTAAATTCGCCTCCAAAAATCATTTTTACCCCCTTAAAATCCAGAATTCCAAAATTGCAGAAAATATTTTTTTCTTTTTTTTGTACTCAAGTCTAGTCTCTCCCTCTGAAATTTTTTCACCGTGAAGCAATTTGGAGCAGAGTTATGTTTATAAAAATGTTTTTGCTCTCTGATTTTGCAAAATCCCGTCCTAGTGGTCATCAAGGTCCTAAAACCAACGTGCTCACCAAAATTTTCACCTGTATCTCCCATAGAATCGCCACGACTGTGTTGAGTCAGTAATCAGTGAGTTTACTCTTTTATATACATAAAAATTATTTATTGTTAAAATAAGTTATTTTGGTGGATACATCTCAAATACTTATATCAACATTTTTATTAGAGTATATCAGGTATACTTCGAAAATTAAGTGGATATCCTTAATTACTGTAAATTTTATTTTTTAATTTCATGTTTTCAGATAGCAAAATGTAGCCTTTAGAAGTTATTTTGAGGAATCCATCTAAATTATCACAGATATCAATGTTTTTCTTACAGTGAATTATGATTAAGCTTTTAATGAATAACATATATTTCTAAAGTAAATATATTTTTATATTTCTTTTATTTTGTAACATTTTCATTAAAAATATTCATTTCATCATTATCATGCAATTATCAGGGGGGAAATACTATGTGCATAAAATGATGAGCAACTAGTGAGTAATGTCAACTTCTAGTGCCAATCTTTGTAATGACAACACCATATGTGCTGAGAAAATGGCTATGATACTATTTAATCACTTGTATATTAACTATATCAAAGTATCCTAAATTATATGACTAGTTGGCACAGTCTACTGCATCAACATAACTAAAATTTTCTCAATAATAAAAATTTAATTTTCAAATATCTTTTTTTTTTTTTTTTTTTTTTTTTTTTTGTCTCCATTCAAGTTGTAACAGTATAAAAGGCTACAAAAAAGGCCTCTGAATGGAGAATTGTTTGCATGAATATTTAAAAATGAAAGGTTATGTATATATATATATATAGAAAAAATATTAAGATTATATAAATACTTTTAAATTTTTGGACATAGTTCATTTTTACTAAAGCAAGATTATTACTGAAATAAATTGAGTTAAAAATCATTTACATAAAAATAATTAGAAATTTTATTCAAAGGAAGAGATTATAATACATGCAATTAATCATATTATCAATGTAATCAATCTATACCTGCACAAACATTTGAATTAGTTCAATTTTTAGAAAGTAAGCCTTATTTATTTATTAATCTAAATAAGTAAATAGAAGAAAATCAATGTGTTGCTATTTTAAAAATTAATCGAGCTTAATAAATAAAACTGTGCATGCTATACTTAATTTCAGAGTTAGGCAAAGGAAAAAAAAAAAAAAAAAAATCTGCATTAATCAAAATTAACATTACCTAACAAACATTTTACTTAATTACTTATGTTTGTAATTACTCAGTAATTACTTAAGTACATCATTACTTTACCAAGGATTAAAATTTTTTTTCCCTTAACGAAAACGAGACAGAAAGAAAGAATACTTCAGAAGAAATATGTAAAAGTATAAATTAATTTATTTGAATAAAAATAATTTATATTGAATAAAGAAAATTATTGAATGATAAAGTTAATAAATTGTGGAGAAATTTATTATGATACGTTTACATATTGGTAAAAAAAGTTATCTGTAATAAATTTGTATTTTTATTTAGCACATTTTAAACATAAAAGAAAAAAAAATGTCTTCTGTAAAATAATCGCCTTTCATTCAATTAAAAGAAAATTATTTTTTTTTTATAAAACAAAATGTTTTATTTTTATACTACGATAAGAACGCAAGTACGGTGGATGTAAATCGATGATTCTTTCATTCTTGATTCATGCTGACAGGTTTGATTCAATCAAAGATTAGTTTCCACATTTCATATTTATCGTCACAAAATGCCGTTTCGCTCCAAGCATCTGTCGCCAAGGTTCTGAGGAGTAGACATTTTCCAAATTCGCCGACCGGTAGGAGCTCACAAGATGGAACGGCTTGCTAGGTTTGCGAATGGGGACAATTGTCGCCAGTTTCCAGGAGGGAGGAAGGTCCCCAGACTCAAAGGAACGGTTGAAGGTGTCTACTAGGGATTTCAGATGATTAATGGAGAGGCTTTTCAGGAGTTTCACCGAGATTCCATCCACACCAGGGGTAGACGGCCGAGCGTGCCGAAGAGCATGCGTCAGTTCGTCGAAGGAGAAGAGGGCGTCAAGATCTTTATCGCCTACATCAAGGTCGTAAGGGATGATACGCTCTTGTTCAGTCTTTGAGAAATAAAGCAGGAAGGCTTGTGCTTGGGAGGAGGCCGAAGCAAGGGGTGAAGGATTTCTTATAATGTTGTCACCCTGGACAATGTTTTTATTAGACAGTCTTTTGAGGATCTTGAAAATTGTCTTTCTGGAGCTACAGTTCCGGCAAAGATTGTCCCAAAAACGCCAAGAGGCCTGCTTTAGATAGCGACGAAGCTTGGCGGCGTACTGTTTATAAATGAGCCAAACGTTCCTGGAGCATGTGGAGCGAGCGAGACGTAGATGCTTACGCTTTTGGGCTAATAAGTGGTAACATGTAGCGTCCCACCAGAGGTAGATGGGACGATAGGGACTAAGTTGATAAATTTGGGTGGCGACGATAGCTTCGGAGCAGGCATTTTCAAAGTCTTCGTAAGACTGGTTGGGAAGCTGGGCAAGGCTGTTGAGAGCAGTGCCAGCTTTGGACCAGTCAGTGCGCCGGTGATTATAGCCAAAGTCGGAGTTAGAAAGATTGGAGATGAGAAGGATAGGGTGATGATCAGAATCGTAGACGTCAGGGTGAATGTAAAACTTGAATAAAGAGAAGAGAGAAGGTGACATCATGGTGAGGTCCAGAAGAGATGAAGAACCACTGAAATTGGTACGAGTCGGGGAGTCAAGATTCAAAATGCACAAGTTTTGTGCACTGATCCACTCCAGCATTTGCTGAACTGGAGTGGAAGTAAAGACTGGACTGAAAAGAAAAATAAATAATTTATTGATTTTCAAAGCTACATTACTTTAAAAATGAATTTTATTAAGAAAAATTATATCATATTTTGAGTAGTAAGCAGTGAGAATTCCATATTGCTGATCCTTTTTTTTTTTTTTTTTTTCCTCTCTCTATTTATCGTTAGTTATTAATATATTTTTTTTTTCAACTGGTCCTATTTTTAAGACAAAACAGGTTTAATGAAACTGTTTAACAATTCGCAATTAGTGCGTAATTATAAATATTTCCACCGCTAATTAATTAAATATACCAACATTTCTGTGATAAACTGATAGAATTAGCAGTTTATTAACTTCTTCCTATATTCAATAGAAGAAAGTAGGGTGCCTATATTACTAAGAGTGGCGACAGTTCTCAGTGCGCAACCGCTGTGGATGAAATCTTGGGTTGCTTGCGTGAGCTACGAGTGGGGTTGATTCTTTCTAGATATGACCTTTATCTTACGTTGGCGAGAAAATGCTTCTGGTGAACATTTACTTTTCTGGCGGGATATTTAATTTTCTTAGAAGTAAAAAAGACTTAATTTATTCATAATTCGTTCAAATCAGTGGCGGATCCAGAACTTGACTTTTTTTTTTTTTTTTTTTTTTTGGGGGGGGGGGGGGCTAAAAATTTTCAAAGTGTTATTATAGACCAATAAAAAATTTACAATTGCAATATTCAATTGTGAATGTCAGTGTTTTTTTTTTTTTTTTTTTTTTTTTTTTTTTTGGGGGGGGGGGGGCTTCATCCCCCTAGCCCCCCCCCCCCTTTAAGTCAGCCACTGGTTCAAATTGTATTGAAATTAAGCATTTTCTTTTCACTAAATTATTTTTAGTTTTGTCAAATAACAAGTTATCGATAGACTTAAATTGCCAAATTTATAAAAAGGAAAAAACAAAAAAAAAAAAAAAAAAAGAATTGCTCTTAGAACCACAAATTTACGACTTCTATCAATTTTATTTAATAATTATTTTAATTTTTTCTGTGTGTTAATTTTCAATTTATTGTTATTATTATTAAACCATTATTTTTAACTTAGATTTTTAAAAACCAAAAACATTATACTGAACTAAAGAATTTTTTTGTTTATAGTGAATTAAGGGAAATTTTTCATTTAAGAATTTATAATGCATCCCGATTTAATTTCATTATTTTTTCATTTTGTAGCACAAATTTTTTTTTAAATAAACTGTAATATTTTTTCCTTAATAAGTTTAATTTCTGAAATAATAAGAATATAATAATAAATTGGTCATTTCTAATTCTTTACAGATTTTTTTTGCATTTTGATATTATGTTCAAGATTTAATGTGGGGAGGAGGGGGGGGGGGAGAAAATATTGTCCTATCTTCAAGGTTCTGAAAAAGTGGTACTTTTAGGAAGCTACAGTGCATCGTTGCTTTCACACAACACTTGTGCCTTGTTGATAAATATATGAGCTCTAATTTTTTCTACCCGAAAAAAATATTGCAGGCTTTCAGAATTTATGGTTTTTGTATTATTTGTTTAAATTAATTAATAAATTAATTTTAAATTAACTAATTATGTTTTATTTTATTTATTATTTTTTTTCTTACATTTGTGGGAATTAGTGTTACTAAAAAATAAATATATATACATTTTTGCATTTAGAATGTTTTAAAAGTAAAGTATGTGTATAGTTTCGTTGTGAAAATATTGACATATGCAGTAACAATATGTAAATATATGTAAAATGTGTGCACTTAAAACTTTGACTATTATTTTATATTTTAACCACTAAATAGTATTCTAGGTGATCCTTTCCGACCATTAAATTACCAAGATTGGTGCGAACAATGTATAGTAAATTGTTAGACGATTTAACTATGAAAGTCACAAAATCTCTTAAATGTAATTGAAAATTAATCGCAGAAAGAACTTTCAAGTACATAAAGAAAATAATAAATAAACAATCGAAAATGTAAAAATTCTTACTTCACACAAATAGCTTGCGTTAGTTGGTTCCCAATTAAGGCGTTTAACTTTGGAGGCCCAAAGTTTCCTCCTTTCGGGATTTTTAGGAAACACTTTTAACTTATAGCATTGCTCAAATCTGTTTGAGCAGTTAAAAGCAGAACAGCCCGTGATTTTTTAGCAAAAAAAGAAAACTGAAATTTTGATTACAACAATAATAAAGGTAAATGAACGGTAGAAGGGATGTATATAAGAAAATTAGCAATTAGTTTTAGGGAATCGGATATAATTTTTTTTTCTTTTTCTTTTTGGGGATCAGTACAGTAATAGCTATACCAATAAATCTAATAAACTAATAATAAGTTTTGGCCAAGTTCAAGTGTATAAAAAAAGAATTTTTAAATGTATAAAATAAATAATTTAAATTGATACTAACTGTCAATTTTTTTATGTGCATATTTTGTATAAATGTGCTTAATGGATCTGCGAGGAAGGCCAGGAGATATTGATAAGCACATTTATCAATAAAGTTTAAAACGGTAGCATTTTATTTTGCTTTCTTTCTTTTCTTTTGTCTTTTTTTTTTTTTTTTTTAGATTTAAATATATTTAAGCAATCATTCACCTACTTTACATACTAACCATCTTAACTATCATGTTTGATACGTTTATACACTACAGAAGTTGAGATCTAGCTTTCCTAAAAAATCAGGAATTTCAGCATAGTAGCACCATTTGTCAACTAATATGCACCAAAAATTGAGACTCCAGTTTATGCTAAAATGCGACAAAATAAAAACTTTCGTAAAATATTGTGCATTAGATCTTGATCTCGAGCTACCACAAAATTTTTGTAACATACACTCATACAAAGAAAGAAAGAGAGGTTTTTAAAATTAGACTTTATTTTTTAAAAAATTGTAAGCACTTTAATTAAACGGGGTGGGGAGGGTTAGGAGGGCGGCAGCTCCCCTCGCATAGAATTTTATGCCAAATGACACAATGGCCTACACCTTTTTTAGATTAATTTTAAAGTACATTGAACTATATTATTTTACCTTACTGAACTTAATATGCGATCTGTCTTTATAACATTGAAATGCAGTGTAAGAGAAAGTCGTGTAGTGACACACCATATAATTTAATCTAAAATCGTATCATCATTCTTTTTCTAATTAAAGGTATCGCCAGATTTAATTCACACCCTATGTAAACATTTCTAGGGGAGAAATACTATGCCTCCCACAAAATAAATGTTTTAACAAACAATTAAAAAGAAACAACGTTTGTAAAGTATTTAAATATATTTATAAATTTTAATGCTTTCAAAACTCATTATTTTCAAAAAAAAAAAAAAAAAAGAAAAGAAAAGAAAAGAAAAAAAGAAACTAATGAATTTATTTTTAGTTATTTTATTTTTATCTTTATTTTCAAAATAGTAAATAACTATCAATTTTATTGAAGAAAATTAAACATTATTCGTAATTAGTCAGACGTAATAAATAAGAAACAATTTACATATATATTCCTTAGTACATACTCTTACACATAATTCACACAGAGATACACACTTATAAAGCTTTTAAAGCTTTCTCTGAGAAAGATGTCAAAACACTGACGGGGAATCTCTCGCCAGTACCATGTTAAATATCGCCAAATGTTTCTACTTTGCTTTATCAACGAAATCATTATTTTTTTAATTTAAAATAGCACAAAAATAGGACAAAAGTAACATTTAATAAATAAGATGATTACAGATCAGTTATGACAATAATCATACAGTATTTTTTCTTTTTATATTAATTTATAAGCTGTGAAACAGGCCAGTAAAAGAATCTGCCTATCTCGTCCATCAATTAAGTTAATAAAACAGATTAATAATTAACATTATTCAGTAAAATATGTTTTGATATTTTACAAATAATCTTTCTTAATGTATTTCTGAAAGAAAAAAAATCAAATTTACTTAATATCAAGAGATAAAAATGCTTTTTTCGACATATGTGAAACTCTCAATGTAAAACCTACGGAGCATCATCCAACAATTGCCCCGGGCGGCTGACGGTGAGTCTTGTCCAATGAGAATCTGTCACAGATCTGTCGCCACTCTTATCTTATCGAGGCACCCTAGAAGAAAGTATTGGATGTGTACAAATTTTAGACTTTTGGTTTTTTATAGATTTATACTTTTTATTATCTATTTAACCCTTTAAATGCCGCTATATGAATAACACTGAAAATATTTGAATTTTCGTATGTGTTGTGTTTCAAAGTGTATTTCTAATTATATGTAGTTTAACTAATAAGATATATATTATGTATATATATAATGAATAATTTAATTCATTTACAATACTCAGCAAATGAAAGAAGGATGGAAATACCAAAAATGAAATTTAAAATGAGATGTATTATGTATAAAGTTATAGTCACAATTATCATTTAATTAAAATACACTGAGTAGTAAAAACATGTTAAAGTACTTACGCAAAAGAGAAACGACGCATATAACACTGAAACCTAACGATGAGATAATTTGCAGAAACCATTAAACCAGTAAATTACAGGCAAACATAAAATAAATTGAAAGAAATTAACGAAAAAAACTGTTGAAATAAAAAAGAATATATATATATATATATATATATTGTTAGAAGATATAGTATGGTTCCAAAATAGGAGACGGCACCTAATGGGCGTAAAATAGATGTTGATAAACTGAAAAAAACCTTTTAAATTAGTTATCTTAATCCCAGTTTGTTATAATTTAAGAAAAGAACTGTTTTATTTTATATCCATTGTTTTAAACCCCTGCACTCGAATGACTTATTTTTAGTAATTTTTTCTTTCTTTTTCAGTTAAAACAGACATTTTCGTTTGAATAATTAGAGAGAGAGAGAGAGAGAAAAAAAAAAAAGAATTACCAATAAAGCTAGGCACTTCAGTATTCAATGTAAAAAAAGAAATAAATAAAAGTATATATATTTATCTTAATTACGTGTAGAGAAAAAAAAAAGTAATTAATTGTTCCCGCAGCACGAGCTCCGGCGACTAATGGGTTAACAGATTAATCATTTTTGAAAATGTCTGGATGTGTGTGACAAAAATTTTGTTGCATCTCTCGTTTAAGAATAAACAAACAAAATTTCATTAAAAGTTATATTTAAATGTAACTTGAAATAAATTGATATCTATCAGCTTTTTGTGCATATTGCTCAACAGATAATGCCACTGTCTTTCCGTTTTTATCGTTATATTAAATATGATAGTATGAAACAAAGTTTAGTATAAATGCACAAAATGAGACAAATTAGTATATATATATATAAGCAGTGTCGGTTCGTGCAAATTTTCACAGGTGGGGCCCGATCCATCGTATGATGCGTAATTTAACTTTAATAGTATTCATTATTCAAACATGCAAACAAACATTAATAAAATGGGGTGTAAAACGAAATTTCATTTTTTTTTTTTATGATGGCGAATCTTAAATTCAACATTATGGAAAACATTGCATAGAATTATCTCAAAAATTAAAGTTTTATAAATACAATTTCAAAATTCTGCAATGTTCTGACCAATGGAATATCAAAATTTAAATATCTGAAGCTAGTAGAAGGAAATTGCCAAGCTCGATACCAGATCGCTTTCGTCGACATATACATTTGGAGTTTACTATGGTTTTCTCCAAAACTCAAATAAAAAGGGCTATGTAACACTTAGAAAGACTTTCTACAGAGAGTACACCACTCAGGTCTAGGACTCTCTTGTAGTCAACTAGCTTTAACCCTAACACTACACACCATTAAAATTTAAATTCAAATGTCTCAGAGTGTAATATTATTTAGCTTCCACTAATTATATCCCTAAATCTTTTAATTATAGAATTTCAAGTGTTATATTCATATTTCTTATCTATTGGAATTTAGAAAGTCATGATTAATGTAATGTGGATACATATTAAAAAAAAAAAAAAAAAACATGTTTCTCACTTAATTTTAGATAATTTAAATTAACTATCAATAAATAAAGAAATAAAACGGGCTACCATCTTAAAGATAAAAAAAAAAAAAAAAAAAAAGAAAAAGAAAGAAAGAAAGAAAGAAAAAAAAGAAAAAAGAAACAATGCGGATGTTTCTGTTAAATCGCATTTAAAAGAAAAATCCTTTAATAATAATAATAAATCACAATTTTATGCAGCTATTTAATCCATTTATCCATGTAAATCCATTAATTATTTATCTAAAAATTTTACGATTTATTTACATAAAGTTTTAATACACTATTCTAAAGAGGAAAAAAATCGCATATTATTTTTATTCCCCCCCCCCCCATTTAAATTCAAAACACTTTAGTTAAAGAGGTCTTAAATTCTTATACAAGCTTTTATCTCAAAGGCTAGTCTAGAAAATATTTTTGACTATTACCAAATTTCTTTCTTTAAACACTAAAATTTTAAACCGTCATCTAACTCTAAACCACGGACTTAGAGAAGAAGGACAGTTTTCCCCAACGGCAGCCTTCCCTCAAAAATGGACCCGAAATGGTCGCTATTATTCGTTCGCCGCTAGGGGTCGTATTTGTTCTTTGGCTGTCCACTGCCTCCGTAGAAAACCATTGCGCGCAGACGAAATTTTAGTTTTATTTTCAGTTTTATTTTTAATTTCTTTTTAATATTGGATTTTTTTCATAATGTCGCATTGTTACGCACCGGGTTGCACCTCCGGATATCGAAGTGTTCGAAAAAAAAAACAAAGAAATAGGTGAAAAGAACCCAAGTTTATTTCGTCCACCTAATGTAAGCTATTGATTTTAATGTTTTGTTGACTGATAAAATTATTATCTTATAAATATTCTATTACTATAAAAAAAAAAAAAAAAAGGGCTGATTTAATTGGTATGGTTCTTAGTAAAATTCTGTTTGATAGATTTTTTTTTTTTAAATTAATTAAAATGTAATTTTTAGGTCACTTTGCATTAAGATTTTAAAATTTGCGTGCTAGCAGTATTCCTTTTTTCATATTATTCGGCGAAAAAAAAAAAAAAAAAAACATGCGAGCTTGCAATCTTACGAATTTAAATCATGTTAAATTATAAATTACGTTTTTTTTTTTTTTTTTTTTTTATAATTGCAGCTTAAAAAAAAAGTATTTTAAAAATCTTGAATTGTAAACCGATTTTGGCAAGAGTTAAAAATTGGTAAAAAATGATATGAGTTCACAGTCAGTCTTTTTTCAATTCATTTCAAAATTACTGAGTTTTAAGATATTTAAAAAATAATTTAAAATGTTTTTTTTTTTTTTTCTATGCCACTTTGCAGTGACATTTTAAATTAATTTTACAAACTGCCAATCTTTTAACTCCCAATTCATGTTAGATGATGAATCACGTTATATTATTATCATTATTATTACCATATTATAGAAATGTATTGTTTTTAACAAAAAAGAAATTTTTAATTGGTTTTGTCAAAAATTAAAAATAATGATTATGATGTCACAGTAAAAAAACTCCTAAATTCAGTTGAAAATTGGAGATTTTAAAGAAAAATTATATTTAATTAAATTCATCACCAGTGCCACATTCACATTTCATAATTTATAAGCTAGTGTTCTTCCAGCTGAAAATTAGAGATTTTATGTAAAAATTAGAATATTAAATTCAGGGTAAGTTGTTTTTATAAAGTTAGCTTTACACTTAATCTCCGTGTCATCTCGTCGGTGTATCGAGCTATTCCCTAAAATAATATATATGTGATATGTATATATATAAAATAAATAAATAAATAAGTAAATCATGTATATTATAGCATGAGCATAGTTGTGAAAAAATAAATAGAGTCAAAGACATCCAACAAATGTCAGATAAAACTTCCTTCTTAATACGGTATACATTTCATTTGTAACCAAGTATATACATATTACATGTCTCTTGAACGTTCAAATTTTACTTACAATATTCTGATTTAAATATGCACTTAAGGTATAATTTTCTCATAATCATAAAACATCAATATAAAAAATTACGTTATTTAATCTTCATAATGTTAAATACTTCATGAACAAATGCATGACTTCCAGAAATCCGCATGTTGTAACCAATGTAACTATCAAACCGACAGTAAAAATTTTAATATGAAAAGTTCAAGATAGCGCTGATATGAACCCCTTAACGCGCGCTGTCCGCGCTGCGAGGATGCAAAATTTAAGATCCAGCAGCGAAAATTCATCCCGCTAATTTTTTAGAAAAAAAATTACCTTTATAAAATAGCAGAAAAGGCCATTTTTTTAACCTTAAAATTTAAAATTTCTTTTAGTTTAATTTAGTTTATAAATTCCAGTGGCACTATAATTTAAATGATCGGAATTGTCTTGCGCCGCAAAGGGTTAACAGTGATTCATTAGAAACTGAATATCACGAAACACAGAAAGTCAATTTTATGCAGATTACTTTCTGTTGATGATAAATTTTAAATGCATTGATGCTATAAACAAGAAATAATTGTTCATAAATAACAATAAATAAATAAAATAAAAAACGATTTTTGCCTATATTTTAAAAAAAGTAATAAAAGGTAATATACTTGTAATATAAGCTTATATTGTATCATATGTTATGTAAAATTTTGTATCTTACTTTATTAGGTACATTTTAATTTCTTAATTCAAGATTGGTTGGATGGTTGGAGGATTAAGGCCGATTGACTCCTTATGTGTCCTAGGCCTATGGGGGGAATGCCCTCCGTGGGGGTCTTTCTAAGGGGTCCTAGCCCGTATTTACGCGAGTTTCGGAGGAAACCGCGGAAAACTCCGAACGGATAGGTCGATGAGCGTGACCTGGGATCGAACCCGGCACCTCCCATCTACCAGCTGTGAGCGCAGAACCGCTCGGCCGCTGGTGGGCCTCCTTAATTCAAGAAAAATTAAACTTCATTATCATGCATATTTTTTACAGAGTTGCTTATTCTCTATTTAATTTTTTCTTTTCTTTTTTAATTATTTTCCAAGCATACTTATTTGTATTTTTCCTAATTTTTTATGCATTACAGTATCAAAATCTCGTTTCATAAATGCTAATTTTCACAAAATTCCAAAATACACATAATTTTTGTTCCAATTTGTGTAGATTTCTGGGAATCTCCTGCATACACATTAAATTTAAAATTAAAATTAAAAAAATAAAATCCATTTACGTATTAATGTAACTGAATTCGGCTTTTGGGATAGGTTTTACCAAATATTGTTACTATTCTTTCTAAATCTAATTTCTTTGAATCCCTAAAATCATCAAATTTTGCAAACTGCTTTCTGCACTGCAAGTTCTGAGGTAGTTTTTCACTATTCTAACATTTATAAATTGAACCGACGGATGTTTCAGTCGTTGGCTGAATTATTTCATAATTATTAATATATTTTATAGTTGTTTGGTTGGTTGGGTATTAACGTTGCACTAGTGCTGCTCAATAGACAATTGGCGGACACACCCTATCCCTAAGGATGGCCCGGAAGCATGCCATCACAATTTTGATCTTCCACGGAGGGGATAATATTCTTTTATGTAAAAAAAAAAAAAAAAAAAAAAAAAAAAAAAAGGCTGAATGAAAAATTGCAATATGACTTTTGAAGATAATAAAATATAAACATTCATGAGAGGCTGAAATGATAAAATAGAGCAAGAATATTTTTTACTGTTTCCGAAATTTTTGATTTTTATACAAACAAGCATTAAAAATCGGTAAAAGTTGTATCGTTCCTCGATTGCCTTTTTTTTTTCTTTTCTTTTGTTCCCTGAATCTCTAGCAAAAAGTAATTAAAAGTAAATTTTAAAAAGAGAAATACATTTTTAATTTGTTGGTGATGCAGAGTGTCGCGACGTAAAATAAATTTAACAATTTTAAATTCATATAGTTATTAAAACGACTTTTAATTACACGGAAATATTTTAATGATTTGAATTTGACAGATATTAAACAAATTATCGTTATGAAATTTCACAAATAATTAAAAGAATTTTCTCTTTAGAAATAGAATGCAAAAAACAAATCTTATTTAAAGGTCTCAATTATTTTACTTATTTCATTTCTCATTGTTAAAGCTGTCTTTAAGTTCTAAAGCAAAAGCAACACATTTTCATCTTATTTTTTAGATATTTCCTTTCCAACGCCTTTGTAAAAAAATCATAATAAATTTTTAAATTTTGTCTTTTTTACATACTTCGCAATTTTTTTTTTTTTTTGTTTAATTGGAAATGCTGGAATAAATTCTGATTTTTAAAATACATTCATTGTTTTAAATTATGAAAATTCATATTTTCATATTTATTTTTTAAATATCATATATTTATGTTTTCATTATACTATTTCGTCTATTTTTTTTTTTTCTTTTTTTTTTTCGGGGTGGGGGGAGGGAGCGAATTCTTTATATTTATAGCTATATTTACATATAATGAATGTTTTCATTCTTGGAATTTGAAAAAAAAAAAAAATATTAATAAATAAATAAATTTTTTCATAGCTATATTCTTTATTCCTGTGAAATATCTGAATAGGTTTTTCAATAATTTTACAAATTCGAAAATATCCGCAATTGATTTGTAAGTATCGAAAACCTCTATAAACCAATTTTGAACGATTTAACTCTATTTTTATTTTTTTGCCCCCCTCCCCCTCTCCCCTCCCCCCTCTCGCCCCTCCTAATAACTTTACACTTTCGAAAATATCCCCGTTCGACTTGCAGGCCTCTAAAACCTATCTGTACCAATTCTGAACGGCCTAACGGTATTTCTATTTGTCTTTGCCCATAGCCCGCCCTTACCGCCCCACCCCCTACCCGTCCCTCCTAATAATTTTACAAATTCGAAAATGTCCCCAATCGATATGTAAATATCGAAAACATCTATATACCAATTTTGAACGATTTAACTCTATTTTTATTTTTTTGCACCCCCCCTCTCCCCTCCCCCTTCTAGCCCCTCCTAATAACTTTACATAATCGAAAATATCCCCATTCGACTTGCAAACCTTTAAAACCTGTCTGTACCAATTTTGAACGGCCTAACTGTATTTCTATTTGTTTTTGCCCATAGCCCCCCTTTACGGCCCCACCACCCTTACCGCCCCTCATAATAATTTTACAAATTCAAAAATATCCACAATCGATTTGTAAGTATCGAAAACCTCTATGTACCAATTTTGAACGATCTGACACTATTTTTATTTTTTTGTCCCCCCCCCCCACCCTCCCTCCCTCCTTCTTTCCCCACCTAATAACTTTACACAATCGAAAATATCCCCATTCGTCTTGCAGGCCTTTAAAACCTGTCTGTACCAATTTTGAACGGCCTAACTGTATTTCTATTTGTTTTTGCCCATAGCCCCCCCTTACGGCCCCACCACCCTTACCGCCCCTCATAATAGTTTTACAAATTCAAAAATATCCGCAATTGATTTGTAAGTATCGAAAACCTGCATAAACCAATTTTAAACGATCTAACTCTTTTTTTATTTGTTTGCCCCCCCCCCTCTCTCCACCCCCCCTTCTCGCCCCTCCTAACAACTTTACACTTTCGAAAATATCCACATTCGACTTGCAGGCCTCTTAAACCTATCTGTACCAATTTTGAACGGCCTAACTGTATTTCTATTTGTTTTTGCCCCATAGCCCCCCCTTACCACCCCACCCCCCTTATCGCCCCTCCTAATAATTTTACAAATTCAAAAATATCCACAATCGATTTGTAAGTATCGAAAACCTCTATGTACCAATTTTGAACGATCTGACATTATTTTTATTTTTTTGTCCCCCCCCCACCCCTCCCCCCTTCTTTCCCATCCTAATAACTTTACACAATCGAAAATATCCCCATTCGTCTTGCAGGCCTTTAAAACCTATCTGTACCAATTTTGAACGGCCTAACTGTATTTCTATTTGTTTTTGCTCCATAGCCCCCCCCCCCGTTGCTGCCCCACCTGGGGGCTGAATTTCTAAAATTCCAGAAATTGGTTTTTAGATAGTTGCATTAGCTATATTTTAGAGCAAAAATTTCACGTATATCTATTTTTTTTGTTTGAGATATATAGGATTATGCGAAATCACGTTTTGCCCCCCCCCCCCCCGCCCCCCTTGGGGACCGAATTAAAAAAATTCCTTAAACCGATTTTTAGATATTTGTATTAGCTATATTTTAAAGTAAAAATTTCACGTATATCTGTTTTTTTGTTTGAGTTATATAGAATTATGTGAAATCACGTTTAACGCATGTGAAATCACGTTTCGCCCCCTCCCCCTCCCCCTTGGGGACCGAATTTCAAAAATTCCAGAAATCGATTTTTAGACATTTGTATTAGCTATATTTTAACGCAAAATTTTACGGATATATGTTTTTTTGTTCGAGATATTTAACATTATTACATTTAATTCTCGCGTTAAAGCGCTCTTTCAAGTCTTAAGTGGAAAGGCATTCGATGCGAGCGCCATCTTCTAAAAGCGACCAAAATGGGGCCATTCTGATAACACAGCGTGAGCGATCCATAGTGTACATCCATGCTCTAAACCATTCACCGAAAAATCGATGAGGAAACAAAAACGTAATGCAGAAGTCGCCAAATTTTATCCGTGAATTGCATAGTTAACAAATTTTAAAGGAGACAGTTTTTTCCCCTGCAGTAGCCTACTGCCACGGAGTAGAAAGAATAGGAGGGGAAAGTCCAATGGTGCCCAGCCTTTAAAAGTGGAAGACGATATTTTTGTAAATATTGAGGGCGCTGTAGTCTACTTTCTCCCGGTTTTCCTTGACAGGAATTTTCGGTTTTCGACTGCTTTTGCTGCAAAATAAACTATTATTATTACTAAAAGATATTTTAATCGACACAATTTTATTGTTTTCTCTTTCAACTTTTTTTTCTTTCTTGCTTATATGTTACGATCTTTTCTTTTCGTTTATTTATCAAACTCCAAGTCCCTTTTTTAATATTTTGCCGAATAGTGTATACTTTTTCCATAAAAATTCAAAATAAAGGTTTTTTTTTCTTTTTTTTTTTTTTTTTTTTTTTTTTTGTGTGTGTGTGTGTGTGTGTGGTTTTAAGCATCTGCAACTTTCTTTCATTTTAATTCTTCCTGTATTTGGATTATTATTATTTTAATTCTTGCTGTATTTGACTTAAGGATTTTTTTTAAAACTCTTATATATATATTATATTAATAAATGCTCATACAGTATCGGAATTTTTCGTAATGTGTGAAACTGGATAATAAATCAATAAATAATTTTCAAAATTGTTTAGATTTTCTTTCTTTCATCAAAAATATGTTATCTTAAAATAGATTAAAAAGATTTTTTAATTTATGTCTTTTCTTGTAACATTGAAAGCCATGACAATGAAAGAAATAATAATAATAAAACTTCCGACATTTATTTTAAGATCATTTATATCTTTCTCTCACTTATTTTCTTCATAGAATTTGCTAATGATTTTAAGCTCAATGATAAGTTATTATTATTCAAAAGTGCAGATCACTTGGTAATGCATGTAAAAAAAGAAAGAATGAAAAGGAAAAGAAAGAAAAGAAAAAGGGGGTGGGGGAAAAATCGTGAATTAAATTTGATTTTAATCAAATAAAATTTTCAGAGATTACATTTTAAAAATTGCAAAAGAAAATTTTTTACGTCGTTTCCCCTTTACTTTTAAATTCTTGCCATACCTGTGGTGGAGAGATTCTGCTATCTCGAAGCTAGTAGACCGAAAGTGCGTTCGTCAAGATCGCGCTCATCAATTTGGCCGATCGGAGTTTTCCGTGGTTTTCTCTGAAACTCGCACAAATACACAGGCTTGGAGACCTTAACCCTAAGTCGGGCGCACCCTGCCTGAGAGGCCCGTTCTGGTTTTTCTTCTCTAAATATCCTACACATGATTTTTAATTCAAAAACACCCATATGGTGACCTTATTAGGAGTGAATAGGAAGTAATAAACGAAAATTTGATGCATACGTACGAATTTATTGATTGTAGTACAAGTATTTTAACAATATAAAGTATCTACCTGACCATTTTTAGAAAATGTCTGTCTGTGCGTGTGTGTGTGTGTGACAAAATTTTGTGGCAACTGTATCTCAGGAACTACTGCACAGAATTTCATGCAAATTGGTATGTAGTTGCACATTGACATAAATTAGTGCCTATCAACTTATGGTAAAAATTGTCTTACAGGTTGCGTTGCTATCCCGCTTTTTCTAAATTTTTAGCATGGTGATATAGGACAAAATTTTGTATAAATGTGCATAAAGAGAATTATTTTTTAGTAATCAATATCAAATTTATAACACAATTTTATTCATTAATCATTATTTGAAGAATTATTTATAATAGAGATAGTCAACTGGGAAAAAAATTTTGTATGTGTAGGAGCCTCCCCCCCCCCTCGAGGGGAGTAAATTTTCATGATGGGTATCTTTCAAAAGAGCTCGTCAATACCTGCAAAACGAATGGTTGAACCATCGATCTGCTATAATTTAAAATAAAATTATCGATTTTTTTCATTTTTACCAAAAAAAAAAATTTTTTTAAATTGTAATATTGACAATAAAATTGACTTTTTTTTTTTTTTTTTTTTTTTTTGGATATTTAGTGTTATACTACTTCTATAGTATGGAAATCATCTGCATTATCATGGAAGATAATTTTTTTTAAATAATAATTTTAATAAATTATTTTTACTGAGTGAATTTGTATAGGAAAATATAGAATAAAGTCATGTGGTGGCCACAACATACTAGTTTTAAGATAGTTTAGAAAATTAAGTGGTAAAATTGGATATTGGCAGATATCCTGGCATATATATGTGGTGGAACACAAAATCGAAGATAATGCAAAATCGCAGATTTAAAGAAATAGTCCTGCCGTACGACAAAGCATTTTCCTGTAATTTATTAAACAAAAATAAATTTAATTATATCTCTATATAATTTTTAAAAATTTCGTTCAGTAACGTACATTATCAGGGTTTTTTCGTTACTATAATCGCAATTAAAAAAAATGGTATTATACATACCTTTTGGAACACGAGAAATGCCGGGTTCGAACCCAAGTCGCATTAGTCATTTCAATCGTTTGGAATTTTTAATTGTTTTCACCAAATCTTACATGGATATAGGCTAGGCGTTCTTGGTTTCTTAGAAAGATCTCGACAGAGGATATTCTCCCCACGCCTAGCTCCTTCGTGTAGGCAATCTAGCTTAACCAGCACACCACTCCTCTATATATTTTAAAAATCTTAATAGAATTAATACACAGATACAAAGTTATAATATAAATCAAAATATTTAATATTTGAAACGATAATTAAATTAATTAAATCACGTAGATTGAATTAGACCTGAAGAAATCCACTTTTAACACTCGCCACATGGCGACTTAAAAATTGATAAAATCGCCATTCCCCTCTTCCCAACTTTCATAAGTATGAATTTCCTTAATCGATTATGTGGTTGAGAGGTTCAGCTCTCAAAGCTGCAAAACAGGAAGTGCCGCGTTCATCGCAGGTTGCGCTCATTAGCCAAGCCGTTCAAAGTTTTCTATGGTTTTCCCCGAAAGTAGCGTAAATATGCATTAGTACACCTTAAAAAGATCCCCACAGAAGTCTTCCCTAGTAACCATAGAAAAATACGAATGGTTTCGTCGACTAACGTAACCTGTATTCAAACCCGGCACTTCCCTGTCTACCAGCTCTGAGCGCAGAACCGCTCGGCCACTGTTAATAAGGTGGTGGTGGTGGTGGTGTGAAGGTTCTATTAATCCGTGCCTACTGCGTCGGCCGGCTAGAGAGACCGGAGATCTGGAAATCTGGACCAGCCGGCAGCGTAGTCACGGCCTAATTAATAGATCTATTATCATGACCTACACTTACAAAAAGAAATAAGTATTAATTGTAGAAATTTTGTATATACTTTTATCATGTATCAGTTTTTTTTTAATTCAAAAGAATAAATTCATTTAGAATTACAGTTTTTTCTGAATTTCAAAATATTCTTATAAATAAATTTTAATTTTGTTCGTCAATAAAAATAAAAGCTGTTATTTGTTCAGAAAAGGTGGCAATAGCTCTTCCTGATGGTCACATTTCCGACAGATGGCGCGGCCTAGGACTATAAATACTTCAGCTCCAGAACATTTTTTAGCAGTTCTTTATATATTTTTTCTATCCAGGGACGCTGAATACAGCGTTCAAATATAAAATAAGAATCAAATAACATTTGGCGAGAAATCGCCAACAATGGTAACACTAACAGGATATTTTTGCGGCTTGGGGTTATTGATTCAAGTTCCTTAGTGCACTAAATCCTGCCATGTACTCTTATACGGTCTTTTGATTGGCTAATTTTCTGTAAGGGGTTGTGCTGGTATGCACTTAGTACATAGTCCCCCGGATTAATGTAATTTAGAGAGAAACCGTCGCCAATTTGGCTATTTAAAGTATGCCAAATGAGGAAAGAAAACAAAATTTGATTATTTTATTATTTATAATTTAAGCATTATTGACTACAAAAAAATGAACACAATTATTTATTGTTTATACAGAAAAAATATTTATTGAAAATCACTTTAATTCGATTTTTTTACTCCACAATTATCTGGTATCGATAAGTAGGATAGGCCTAATAAGAATTTTTTAATGCTTTTAATTTACATTGATATTAAATGTTTAGAACTTAATTAGATAGGTAAAAAGTTCTATGCTGTTTCCAGTTCAATTATGATAAACATTTCACAATGTAAGTACCTTTTTAAATATCAGTAGTTGGATAAAATTTTTGTGCAACGTGTACATTTTGCGTATGAATAAACAATCTGTTATCTGTTCTTAACCAGGGGGGTGCCATTTCATAGATGCGCGAATTTTTAGCTATTTGAGATTCCTCGCGCACTACGTCATATGGCGTGAGGTTGAAATCTTGTGTACATCTGAAATAACTGTGTTTAAATTGCGTTTTTGTGATTTAATTTTTTTCGTTTCTTTTAATCGAATTTGTTTAAATGTACCGTATGATAACTCTTAATTTACGTCTTTTGTTGATTCTTTGACATGCTCCGTATTAGAGAACAAAATTTTTTTAAAGAATAGATTATTGAAAGTGATAGAACATTCATGAAAAACTGTGATGTATAATAGCAGTAGACAGATTGCTCATAAAATCAAATCATGTAAGTAATATATCATCGTGTATATTATATCATACATTTTCAAGTTCAGAAATAATAAATCAAAGGGATATTAAATTAGCAATAATCATGTAATAAGTATGTTTGTTAAATGTTTATGCTACTTCCCTTCGATTTTCAAGTATACTCTTTTGAAAGCAGACAGTAGCCAATGCCTGTTGTCTGCTGTCAAAAGTGATTTTTTTTTTTTTAATTCAAATAGGGACATAATTAAGATTTCGTTAAAATTTATTATCTTTATGAAACAAATTGTGGTATCTCATAATAAACAAAATGTTTAAGTTATGTAGTGGATAAAAATGAGTACACACAAAAATATTTCTGCACTTCAAAATTAAATTTGCTGTTAATACACTTAAAATAAAATAAACTTGTGTGTAAAAAAAAAAAAAAAAAAAAAAAAAAATCTTAGGTACTTTTTTTTTTTTTTGCTTTAATCCTCTGTAGAAAGTATCTGGATAATTAAAAATTTTATGAAATTGTTTTTATGTACTAACACATTTCAATGTAACTTTTGTAATAACATGTTAAAAGTGTCAGTGGTAGCACATGTTTTCCAATGAAAATAGTTTTAAAAATACCAACAAGCCAACATGAACAAAATGTTTTGAAACAATTTCTGTCATACCATATTTAAACAATGAATATAATTTTTCTTTTGTAAAAAATTTTTGATCATTGCTTAAACATTTTGGAGTATTATATATATATATATTAAAAAAAAAAAAAAAAAACAGAACTGAGGTTTAAAAGTAATAAGTACAAAACTTTGAACTCAGACATCTTTTGTGACTCTTTGTTTTTACTCTTTTTTGTAATTTTTAGGTCACTTTGCATTAAGATTTTAAAATTTGCGTGCTAGCAGTATTCCTTTTTTCATATTATTCGGCGAAAAAAAAAAAAAAAAAAAACATGCGAGCTTGCAATCTTACGAATTTAAATCATGTTAAATTATAAATTACGTTTTTTTTTTTTTTTTTTTTTTATAATTGCAGCTTAAAAAAAAAGTATTTTAAAAATCTTGAATTGTAAACCGATTTTGGCAAGAGTTAAAAATTGGTAAAAAATGATATGAGTTCACAGTCAGTCTTTTTTCAATTCATTTCAAAATTACTGAGTTTTAAGATATTTAAAAAATAATTTAAAATGTTTTTTTTTTTTTTTCTATGCCACTTTGCAGTGACATTTTAAATTAATTTTACAAACTGCCAATCTTTTAACTCCCAATTCATGTTAGATGATGAATCACGTTATATTATTATCATTATTATTACCATATTATAGAAATGTATTGTTTTTAACAAAAAAGAAATTTTTAATTGGTTTTGTCAAAAATTAAAAATAATGATTATGATGTCACAGTAAAAAAACTCCTAAATTCAGTTGAAAATTGGAGATTTTAAAGAAAAATTATATTTAATTAAATTCATCACCAGTGCCACATTCACATTTCATAATTTATAAGCTAGTGTTCTTCCAGCTGAAAATTAGAGATTTTATGTAAAAATTAGAATATTAAATTCAGGGTAAGTTGTTTTTATAAAGTTAGCTTTACACTTAATCTCCGTGTCATCTCGTCGGTGTATCGAGCTATTCCCTAAAATAATATATATGTGATATGTATATATATAAAATAAATAAATAAATAAGTAAATCATGTATATTATAGCATGAGCATAGTTGTGAAAAAATAAATAGAGTCAAAGACATCCAACAAATGTCAGATAAAACTTCCTTCTTAATACGGTATACATTTCATTTGTAACCAAGTATATACATATTACATGTCTCTTGAACGTTCAAATTTTACTTACAATATTCTGATTTAAATATGCACTTAAGGTATAATTTTCTCATAATCATAAAACATCAATATAAAAAATTACGTTATTTAATCTTCATAATGTTAAATACTTCATGAACAAATGCATGACTTCCAGAAATCCGCATGTTGTAACCAATGTAACTATCAAACCGACAGTAAAAATTTTAATATGAAAAGTTCAAGATAGCGCTGATATGAACCCCTTAACGCGCGCTGTCCGCGCTGCGAGGATGCAAAATTTAAGATCCAGCAGCGAAAATTCATCCCGCTAATTTTTTAGAAAAAAAATTACCTTTATAAAATAGCAGAAAAGGCCATTTTTTTAACCTTAAAATTTAAAATTTCTTTTAGTTTAATTTAGTTTATAAATTCCAGTGGCACTATAATTTAAATGATCGGAATTGTCTTGCGCCGCAAAGGGTTAACAGTGATTCATTAGAAACTGAATATCACGAAACACAGAAAGTCAATTTTATGCAGATTACTTTCTGTTGATGATAAATTTTAAATGCATTGATGCTATAAACAAGAAATAATTGTTCATAAATAACAATAAATAAATAAAATAAAAAACGATTTTTGCCTATATTTTAAAAAAAGTAATAAAAGGTAATATACTTGTAATATAAGCTTATATTGTATCATATGTTATGTAAAATTTTGTATCTTACTTTATTAGGTACATTTTAATTTCTTAATTCAAGATTGGTTGGATGGTTGGAGGATTAAGGCCGATTGACTCCTTATGTGTCCTAGGCCTATGGGGGGAATGCCCTCCGTGGGGGTCTTTCTAAGGGGTCCTAGCCCGTATTTACGCGAGTTTCGGAGGAAACCGCGGAAAACTCCGAACGGATAGGTCGATGAGCGTGACCTGGGATCGAACCCGGCACCTCCCATCTACCAGCTGTGAGCGCAGAACCGCTCGGCCGCTGGTGGGCCTCCTTAATTCAAGAAAAATTAAACTTCATTATCATGCATATTTTTTACAGAGTTGCTTATTCTCTATTTAATTTTTTCTTTTCTTTTTTAATTATTTTCCAAGCATACTTATTTGTATTTTTCCTAATTTTTTATGCATTACAGTATCAAAATCTCGTTTCATAAATGCTAATTTTCACAAAATTCCAAAATACACATAATTTTTGTTCCAATTTGTGTAGATTTCTGGGAATCTCCTGCATACACATTAAATTTAAAATTAAAATTAAAAAAATAAAATCCATTTACGTATTAATGTAACTGAATTCGGCTTTTGGGATAGGTTTTACCAAATATTGTTACTATTCTTTCTAAATCTAATTTCTTTGAATCCCTAAAATCATCAAATTTTGCAAACTGCTTTCTGCACTGCAAGTTCTGAGGTAGTTTTTCACTATTCTAACATTTATAAATTGAACCGACGGATGTTTCAGTCGTTGGCTGAATTATTTCATAATTATTAATATATTTTATAGTTGTTTGGTTGGTTGGGTATTAACGTTGCACTAGTGCTGCTCAATAGACAATTGGCGGACACACCCTATCCCTAAGGATGGCCCGGAAGCATGCCATCACAATTTTGATCTTCCACGGAGGGGATAATATTCTTTTATGTAAAAAAAAAAAAAAAAAAAAAAAAAAAAAAAAGGCTGAATGAAAAATTGCAATATGACTTTTGAAGATAATAAAATATAAACATTCATGAGAGGCTGAAATGATAAAATAGAGCAAGAATATTTTTTACTGTTTCCGAAATTTTTGATTTTTATACAAACAAGCATTAAAAATCGGTAAAAGTTGTATCGTTCCTCGATTGCCTTTTTTTTTTCTTTTCTTTTGTTCCCTGAATCTCTAGCAAAAAGTAATTAAAAGTAAATTTTAAAAAGAGAAATACATTTTTAATTTGTTGGTGATGCAGAGTGTCGCGACGTAAAATAAATTTAACAATTTTAAATTCATATAGTTATTAAAACGACTTTTAATTACACGGAAATATTTTAATGATTTGAATTTGACAGATATTAAACAAATTATCGTTATGAAATTTCACAAATAATTAAAAGAATTTTCTCTTTAGAAATAGAATGCAAAAAACAAATCTTATTTAAAGGTCTCAATTATTTTACTTATTTCATTTCTCATTGTTAAAGCTGTCTTTAAGTTCTAAAGCAAAAGCAACACATTTTCATCTTATTTTTTAGATATTTCCTTTCCAACGCCTTTGTAAAAAAATCATAATAAATTTTTAAATTTTGTCTTTTTTACATACTTCGCAATTTTTTTTTTTTTTTGTTTAATTGGAAATGCTGGAATAAATTCTGATTTTTAAAATACATTCATTGTTTTAAATTATGAAAATTCATATTTTCATATTTATTTTTTAAATATCATATATTTATGTTTTCATTATACTATTTCGTCTATTTTTTTTTTTTCTTTTTTTTTTTCGGGGTGGGGGGAGGGAGCGAATTCTTTATATTTATAGCTATATTTACATATAATGAATGTTTTCATTCTTGGAATTTGAAAAAAAAAAAAAATATTAATAAATAAATAAATTTTTTCATAGCTATATTCTTTATTCCTGTGAAATATCTGAATAGGTTTTTCAATAATTTTACAAATTCGAAAATATCCGCAATTGATTTGTAAGTATCGAAAACCTCTATAAACCAATTTTGAACGATTTAACTCTATTTTTATTTTTTTGCCCCCCTCCCCCCTCCCCCCTCTCGCCCCTCCTAATAACTTTACACTTTCGAAAATATCCCCGTTCGACTTGCAGGCCTCTAAAACCTATCTGTACCAATTCTGAACGGCCTAACGGTATTTCTATTTGTCTTTGCCCATAGCCCGCCCTTACCGCCCCACCCCCTACCCGTCCCTCCTAATAATTTTACAAATTCGAAAATGTCCCCAATCGATATGTAAATATCGAAAACATCTATATACCAATTTTGAACGATTTAACTCTATTTTTATTTTTTTGCACCCCCCCTCTCCCCTCCCCCTTCTAGCCCCTCCTAATAACTTTACATAATCGAAAATATCCCCATTCGACTTGCAAACCTTTAAAACCTGTCTGTACCAATTTTGAACGGCCTAACTGTATTTCTATTTGTTTTTGCCCATAGCCCCCCTTTACGGCCCCACCACCCTTACCGCCCCTCATAATAATTTTACAAATTCAAAAATATCCACAATCGATTTGTAAGTATCGAAAACCTCTATGTACCAATTTTGAACGATCTGACACTATTTTTATTTTTTTGTCCCCCCCCCCCACCCTCCCTCCCTCCTTCTTTCCCCACCTAATAACTTTACACAATCGAAAATATCCCCATTCGTCTTGCAGGCCTTTAAAACCTGTCTGTACCAATTTTGAACGGCCTAACTGTATTTCTATTTGTTTTTGCCCATAGCCCCCCCTTACGGCCCCACCACCCTTACCGCCCCTCATAATAGTTTTACAAATTCAAAAATATCCGCAATTGATTTGTAAGTATCGAAAACCTGCATAAACCAATTTTAAACGATCTAACTCTTTTTTTATTTGTTTGCCCCCCCCCCTCTCTCCACCCCCCCTTCTCGCCCCTCCTAACAACTTTACACTTTCGAAAATATCCACATTCGACTTGCAGGCCTCTTAAACCTATCTGTACCAATTTTGAACGGCCTAACTGTATTTCTATTTGTTTTTGCCCCATAGCCCCCCCTTACCACCCCACCCCCCTTATCGCCCCTCCTAATAATTTTACAAATTCAAAAATATCCACAATCGATTTGTAAGTATCGAAAACCTCTATGTACCAATTTTGAACGATCTGACATTATTTTTATTTTTTTGTCCCCCCCCCACCCCTCCCCCCTTCTTTCCCATCCTAATAACTTTACACAATCGAAAATATCCCCATTCGTCTTGCAGGCCTTTAAAACCTATCTGTACCAATTTTGAACGGCCTAACTGTATTTCTATTTGTTTTTGCTCCATAGCCCCCCCCCCCGTTGCTGCCCCACCTGGGGGCTGAATTTCTAAAATTCCAGAAATTGGTTTTTAGATAGTTGCATTAGCTATATTTTAGAGCAAAAATTTCACGTATATCTATTTTTTTTGTTTGAGATATATAGGATTATGCGAAATCACGTTTTGCCCCCCCCCCCCCCGCCCCCCTTGGGGACCGAATTAAAAAAATTCCTTAAACCGATTTTTAGATATTTGTATTAGCTATATTTTAAAGTAAAAATTTCACGTATATCTGTTTTTTTGTTTGAGTTATATAGAATTATGTGAAATCACGTTTAACGCATGTGAAATCACGTTTCGCCCCCTCCCCCTCCCCCTTGGGGACCGAATTTCAAAAATTCCAGAAATCGATTTTTAGACATTTGTATTAGCTATATTTTAACGCAAAATTTTACGGATATATGTTTTTTTGTTCGAGATATTTAACATTATTACATTTAATTCTCGCGTTAAAGCGCTCTTTCAAGTCTTAAGTGGAAAGGCATTCGATGCGAGCGCCATCTTCTAAAAGCGACCAAAATGGGGCCATTCTGATAACACAGCGTGAGCGATCCATAGTGTACATCCATGCTCTAAACCATTCACCGAAAAATCGATGAGGAAACAAAAACGTAATGCAGAAGTCGCCAAATTTTATCCGTGAATTGCATAGTTAACAAATTTTAAAGGAGACAGTTTTTTCCCCTGCAGTAGCCTACTGCCACGGAGTAGAAAGAATAGGAGGGGAAAGTCCAATGGTGCCCAGCCTTTAAAAGTGGAAGACGATATTTTTGTAAATATTGAGGGCGCTGTAGTCTACTTTCTCCCGGTTTTCCTTGACAGGAATTTTCGGTTTTCGACTGCTTTTGCTGCAAAATAAACTATTATTATTACTAAAAGATATTTTAATCGACACAATTTTATTGTTTTCTCTTTCAACTTTTTTTTCTTTCTTGCTTATATGTTACGATCTTTTCTTTTCGTTTATTTATCAAACTCCAAGTCCCTTTTTTAATATTTTGCCGAATAGTGTATACTTTTTCCATAAAAATTCAAAATAAAGGTTTTTTTTTTCTTTTTTTTTTTTTTTTTTTTTTTTTTTTTGTGTGTGTGTGTGTGTGTGTTGGTTTTAAGCATCTGCAACTTTCTTTCATTTTAATTCTTCCTGTATTTGGATTATTATTATTTTAATTCTTGCTGTATTTGACTTAAGGATTTTTTTTAAAACTCTTATATATATATTATATTAATAAATGCTCATACAGTATCGGAATTTTTCGTAATGTGTGAAACTGGATAATAAATCAATAAATAATTTTCAAAATTGTTTAGATTTTCTTTCTTTCATCAAAAATATGTTATCTTAAAATAGATTAAAAAGATTTTTTAATTTATGTCTTTTCTTGTAACATTGAAAGCCATGACAATGAAAGAAATAATAATAATAAAACTTCCGACATTTATTTTAAGATCATTTATATCTTTCTCTCACTTATTTTCTTCATAGAATTTGCTAATGATTTTAAGCTCAATGATAAGTTATTATTATTCAAAAGTGCAGATCACTTGGTAATGCATGTAAAAAAAGAAAGAATGAAAAGGAAAAGAAAGAAAAGAAAAAGGGGGTGGGGGAAAAATCGTGAATTAAATTTGATTTTAATCAAATAAAATTTTCAGAGATTACATTTTAAAAATTGCAAAAGAAAATTTTTTACGTCGTTTCCCCTTTACTTTTAAATTCTTGCCATACCTGTGGTGGAGAGATTCTGCTATCTCGAAGCTAGTAGACCGAAAGTGCGTTCGTCAAGATCGCGCTCATCAATTTGGCCGATCGGAGTTTTCCGTGGTTTTCTCTGAAACTCGCACAAATACACAGGCTTGGAGACCTTAACCCTAAGTCGGGCGCACCCTGCCTGAGAGGCCCGTTCTGGTTTTTCTTCTCTAAATATCCTACACATGATTTTTAATTCAAAAACACCCATATGGTGACCTTATTAGGAGTGAATAGGAAGTAATAAACGAAAATTTGATGCATACGTACGAATTTATTGATTGTAGTACAAGTATTTTAACAATATAAAGTATCTACCTGACCATTTTTAGAAAATGTCTGTCTGTGCGTGTGTGTGTGTGTGACAAAATTTTGTGGCAACTGTATCTCAGGAACTACTGCACAGAATTTCATGCAAATTGGTATGTAGTTGCACATTGACATAAATTAGTGCCTATCAACTTATGGTAAAAATTGTCTTACAGGTTGCGTTGCTATCCCGCTTTTTCTAAATTTTTAGCATGGTGATATAGGACAAAATTTTGTATAAATGTGCATAAAGAGAATTATTTTTTAGTAATCAATATCAAATTTATAACACAATTTTATTCATTAATCATTATTTGAAGAATTATTTATAATAGAGATAGTCAACTGGGAAAAAAATTTTGTATGTGTAGGAGCCTCCCCCCCCCCTCGAGGGGAGTAAATTTTCATGATGGGTATCTTTCAAAAGAGCTCGTCAATACCTGCAAAACGAATGGTTGAACCATCGATCTGCTATAATTTAAAATAAAATTATCGATTTTTTTCATTTTTACCAAAAAAAAAAATTTTTTTAAATTGTAATATTGACAATAAAATTGACTTTTTTTTTTTTTTTTTTTTTTTTTGGATATTTAGTGTTATACTACTTCTATAGTATGGAAATCATCTGCATTATCATGGAAGATAATTTTTTTTAAATAATAATTTTAATAAATTATTTTTACTGAGTGAATTTGTATAGGAAAATATAGAATAAAGTCATGTGGTGGCCACAACATACTAGTTTTAAGATAGTTTAGAAAATTAAGTGGTAAAATTGGATATTGGCAGATATCCTGGCATATATATGTGGTGGAACACAAAATCGAAGATAATGCAAAATCGCAGATTTAAAGAAATAGTCCTGCCGTACGACAAAGCATTTTCCTGTAATTTATTAAACAAAAATAAATTTAATTATATCTCTATATAATTTTTAAAAATTTCGTTCAGTAACGTACATTATCAGGGTTTTTTCGTTACTATAATCGCAATTAAAAAAAATGGTATTATACATACCTTTTGGAACACGAGAAATGCCGGGTTCGAACCCAAGTCGCATTAGTCATTTCAATCGTTTGGAATTTTTAATTGTTTTCACCAAATCTTACATGGATATAGGCTAGGCGTTCTTGGTTTCTTAGAAAGATCTCGACAGAGGATATTCTCCCCACGCCTAGCTCCTTCGTGTAGGCAATCTAGCTTAACCAGCACACCACTCCTCTATATATTTTAAAAATCTTAATAGAATTAATACACAGATACAAAGTTATAATATAAATCAAAATATTTAATATTTGAAACGATAATTAAATTAATTAAATCACGTAGATTGAATTAGACCTGAAGAAATCCACTTTTAACACTCGCCACATGGCGACTTAAAAATTGATAAAATCGCCATTCCCCTCTTCCCAACTTTCATAAGTATGAATTTCCTTAATCGATTATGTGGTTGAGAGGTTCAGCTCTCAAAGCTGCAAAACAGGAAGTGCCGCGTTCATCGCAGGTTGCGCTCATTAGCCAAGCCGTTCAAAGTTTTCTATGGTTTTCCCCGAAAGTAGCGTAAATATGCATTAGTACACCTTAAAAAGATCCCCACAGAAGTCTTCCCTAGTAACCATAGAAAAATACGAATGGTTTCGTCGACTAACGTAACCTGTATTCAAACCCGGCACTTCCCTGTCTACCAGCTCTGAGCGCAGAACCGCTCGGCCACTGTTAATAAGGTGGTGGTGGTGGTGGTGTGAAGGTTCTATTAATCCGTGCCTACTGCGTCGGCCGGCTAGAGAGACCGGAGATCTGGAAATCTGGACCAGCCGGCAGCGTAGTCACGGCCTAATTAATAGATCTATTATCATGACCTACACTTACAAAAAGAAATAAGTATTAATTGTAGAAATTTTGTATATACTTTTATCATGTATCAGTTTTTTTTTAATTCAAAAGAATAAATTCATTTAGAATTACAGTTTTTTCTGAATTTCAAAATATTCTTATAAATAAATTTTAATTTTGTTCGTCAATAAAAATAAAAGCTGTTATTTGTTCAGAAAAGGTGGCAATAGCTCTTCCTGATGGTCACATTTCCGACAGATGGCGCGGCCTAGGACTATAAATACTTCAGCTCCAGAACATTTTTTAGCAGTTCTTTATATATTTTTTCTATCCAGGGACGCTGAATACAGCGTTCAAATATAAAATAAGAATCAAATAACATTTGGCGAGAAATCGCCAACAATGGTAACACTAACAGGATATTTTTGCGGCTTGGGGTTATTGATTCAAGTTCCTTAGTGCACTAAATCCTGCCATGTACTCTTATACGGTCTTTTGATTGGCTAATTTTCTGTAAGGGGTTGTGCTGGTATGCACTTAGTACATAGTCCCCCGGATTAATGTAATTTAGAGAGAAACCGTCGCCAATTTGGCTATTTAAAGTATGCCAAATGAGGAAAGAAAACAAAATTTGATTATTTTATTATTTATAATTTAAGCATTATTGACTACAAAAAAATGAACACAATTATTTATTGTTTATACAGAAAAAATATTTATTGAAAATCACTTTAATTCGATTTTTTTACTCCACAATTATCTGGTATCGATAAGTAGGATAGGCCTAATAAGAATTTTTTAATGCTTTTAATTTACATTGATATTAAATGTTTAGAACTTAATTAGATAGGTAAAAAGTTCTATGCTGTTTCCAGTTCAATTATGATAAACATTTCACAATGTAAGTACCTTTTTAAATATCAGTAGTTGGATAAAATTTTTGTGCAACGTGTACATTTTGCGTATGAATAAACAATCTGTTATCTGTTCTTAACCAGGGGGGTGCCATTTCATAGATGCGCGAATTTTTAGCTATTTGAGATTCCTCGCGCACTACGTCATATGGCGTGAGGTTGAAATCTTGTGTACATCTGAAATAACTGTGTTTAAATTGCGTTTTTGTGATTTAATTTTTTTCGTTTCTTTTAATCGAATTTGTTTAAATGTACCGTATGATAACTCTTAATTTACGTCTTTTGTTGATTCTTTGACATGCTCCGTATTAGAGAACAAAATTTTTTTAAAGAATAGATTATTGAAAGTGATAGAACATTCATGAAAAACTGTGATGTATAATAGCAGTAGACAGATTGCTCATAAAATCAAATCATGTAAGTAATATATCATCGTGTATATTATATCATACATTTTCAAGTTCAGAAATAATAAATCAAAGGGATATTAAATTAGCAATAATCATGTAATAAGTATGTTTGTTAAATGTTTATGCTACTTCCCTTCGATTTTCAAGTATACTCTTTTGAAAGCAGACAGTAGCCAATGCCTGTTGTCTGCTGTCAAAAGTGATTTTTTTTTTTTTAATTCAAATAGGGACATAATTAAGATTTCGTTAAAATTTATTATCTTTATGAAACAAATTGTGGTATCTCATAATAAACAAAATGTTTAAGTTATGTAGTGGATAAAAATGAGTACACACAAAAATATTTCTGCACTTCAAAATTAAATTTGCTGTTAATACACTTAAAATAAAATAAACTTGTGTGTAAAAAAAAAAAAAAAAAAAAAAAAAATCTTAGGTACTTTTTTTTTTTTTTGCTTTAATCCTCTGTAGAAAGTATCTGGATAATTAAAAATTTTATGAAATTGTTTTTATGTACTAACACATTTCAATGTAACTTTTGTAATAACATGTTAAAAGTGTCAGTGGTAGCACATGTTTTCCAATGAAAATAGTTTTAAAAATACCAACAAGCCAACATGAACAAAATGTTTTGAAACAATTTCTGTCATACCATATTTAAACAATGAATATAATTTTTCTTTTGTAAAAAATTTTTGATCATTGCTTAAACATTTTGGAGTATTATATATATATATATTAAAAAAAAAAAAAAAAAACAGAACTGAGGTTTAAAAGTAATAAGTACAAAACTTTGAACTCAGACATCTTTTGTGACTCTTTGTTTTTACTCTTTTTTGTAATTTTTAGGTCACTTTGCATTAAGATTTTAAAATTTGCGTGCTAGCAGTATTCCTTTTTTCATATTATTCGGCGAAAAAAAAAAAAAAAAAAAACATGCGAGCTTGCAATCTTACGAATTTAAATCATGTTAAATTATAAATTACGTTTTTTTTTTTTTTTTTTTTTATAATTGCAGCTTAAAAAAAAAGTATTTTAAAAATCTTGAATTGTAAACCGATTTTGGCAAGAGTTAAAAATTGGTAAAAAATGATATGAGTTCACAGTCAGTCTTTTTTCAATTCATTTCAAAATTACTGAGTTTTAAGATATTTAAAAAATAATTTAAAATGTTTTTTTTTTTTTTTCTATGCCACTTTGCAGTGACATTTTAAATTAATTTTACAAACTGCCAATCTTTTAACTCCCAATTCATGTTAGATGATGAATCACGTTATATTATTATCATTATTATTACCATATTATAGAAATGTATTGTTTTTAACAAAAAAGAAATTTTTAATTGGTTTTGTCAAAAATTAAAAATAATGATTATGATGTCACAGTAAAAAAACTCCTAAATTCAGTTGAAAATTGGAGATTTTAAAGAAAAATTATATTTAATTAAATTCATCACCAGTGCCACATTCACATTTCATAATTTATAAGCTAGTGTTCTTCCAGCTGAAAATTAGAGATTTTATGTAAAAATTAGAATATTAAATTCAGGGTAAGTTGTTTTTATAAAGTTAGCTTTACACTTAATCTCCGTGTCATCTCGTCGGTGTATCGAGCTATTCCCTAAAATAATATATATGTGATATGTATATATATAAAATAAATAAATAAATAAGTAAATCATGTATATTATAGCATGAGCATAGTTGTGAAAAAATAAATAGAGTCAAAGACATCCAACAAATGTCAGATAAAACTTCCTTCTTAATACGGTATACATTTCATTTGTAACCAAGTATATACATATTACATGTCTCTTGAACGTTCAAATTTTACTTACAATATTCTGATTTAAATATGCACTTAAGGTATAATTTTCTCATAATCATAAAACATCAATATAAAAAATTACGTTATTTAATCTTCATAATGTTAAATACTTCATGAACAAATGCATGACTTCCAGAAATCCGCATGTTGTAACCAATGTAACTATCAAACCGACAGTAAAAATTTTAATATGAAAAGTTCAAGATAGCGCTGATATGAACCCCTTAACGCGCGCTGTCCGCGCTGCGAGGATGCAAAATTTAAGATCCAGCAGCGAAAATTCATCCCGCTAATTTTTTAGAAAAAAAATTACCTTTATAAAATAGCAGAAAAGGCCATTTTTTTAACCTTAAAATTTAAAATTTCTTTTAGTTTAATTTAGTTTATAAATTCCAGTGGCACTATAATTTAAATGATCGGAATTGTCTTGCGCCGCAAAGGGTTAACAGTGATTCATTAGAAACTGAATATCACGAAACACAGAAAGTCAATTTTATGCAGATTACTTTCTGTTGATGATAAATTTTAAATGCATTGATGCTATAAACAAGAAATAATTGTTCATAAATAACAATAAATAAATAAAATAAAAAACGATTTTTGCCTATATTTTAAAAAAAGTAATAAAAGGTAATATACTTGTAATATAAGCTTATATTGTATCATATGTTATGTAAAATTTTGTATCTTACTTTATTAGGTACATTTTAATTTCTTAATTCAAGATTGGTTGGATGGTTGGAGGATTAAGGCCGATTGACTCCTTATGTGTCCTAGGCCTATGGGGGGAATGCCCTCCGTGGGGGTCTTTCTAAGGGGTCCTAGCCCGTATTTACGCGAGTTTCGGAGGAAACCGCGGAAAACTCCAAACGGATAGGTCGATGAGCGTGACCTGGGATCGAACCCGGCACCTCCCATCTACCAGCTGTGAGCGCAGAACCGCTCGGCCGCTGGTGGGCCTCCTTAATTCAAGAAAAATTAAACTTCATTATCATGCATATTTTTTACAGAGTTGCTTATTCTCTATTTAATTTTTTCTTTTCTTTTTTAATTATTTTCCAAGCATACTTATTTGTATTTTTCCTAATTTTTTATGCATTACAGTATCAAAATCTCGTTTCATAAATGCTAATTTTCACAAAATTCCAAAATACACATAATTTTTGTTCCAATTTGTGTAGATTTCTGGGAATCTCCTGCATACACATTAAATTTAAAATTAAAATTAAAAAAATAAAATCCATTTACGTATTAATGTAACTGAATTCGGCTTTTGGGATAGGTTTTACCAAATATTGTTACTATTCTTTCTAAATCTAATTTCTTTGAATCCCTAAAATCATCAAATTTTGCAAACTGCTTTCTGCACTGCAAGTTCTGAGGTAGTTTTTCACTATTCTAACATTTATAAATTGAACCGACGGATGTTTCAGTCGTTGGCTGAATTATTTCATAATTATTAATATATTTTATAGTTGTTTGGTTGGTTGGGTATTAACGTTGCACTAGTGCTGCTCAATAGACAATTGGCGGACACACCCTATCCCTAAGGATGGCCCGGAAGCATGCCATCACAATTTTGATCTTCCACGGAGGGGATAATATTCTTTTATGTAAAAAAAAAAAAAAAAAAAAAAAAAAAAAAAAAGGCTGAATGAAAAATTGCAATATGACTTTTGAAGATAATAAAATATAAACATTCATGAGAGGCTGAAATGATAAAATAGAGCAAGAATATTTTTTACTGTTTCCGAAATTTTTGATTTTTATACAAACAAGCATTAAAAATCGGTAAAAGTTGTATCGTTCCTCGATTGCCTTTTTTTTTTCTTTTCTTTTGTTCCCTGAATCTCTAGCAAAAAGTAATTAAAAGTAAATTTTAAAAAGAGAAATACATTTTTAATTTGTTGGTGATGCAGAGTGTCGCGACGTAAAATAAATTTAACAATTTTAAATTCATATAGTTATTAAAACGACTTTTAATTACACGGAAATATTTTAATGATTTGAATTTGACAGATATTAAACAAATTATCGTTATGAAATTTCACAAATAATTAAAAGAATTTTCTCTTTAGAAATAGAATGCAAAAAACAAATCTTATTTAAAGGTCTCAATTATTTTACTTATTTCATTTCTCATTGTTAAAGCTGTCTTTAAGTTCTAAAGCAAAAGCAACACATTTTCATCTTATTTTTTAGATATTTCCTTTCCAACGCCTTTGTAAAAAAATCATAATAAATTTTTAAATTTTGTCTTTTTTACATACTTCGCAATTTTTTTTTTTTTTTGTTTAATTGGAAATGCTGGAATAAATTCTGATTTTTAAAATACATTCATTGTTTTAAATTATGAAAATTCATATTTTCATATTTATTTTTTAAATATCATATATTTATGTTTTCATTATACTATTTCGTCTATTTTTTTTTTTTCTTTTTTTTTTTCGGGGTGGGGGGAGGGAGCGAATTCTTTATATTTATAGCTATATTTACATATAATGAATGTTTTCATTCTTGGAATTTGAAAAAAAAAAAAAAATATTAATAAATAAATAAATTTTTTCATAGCTATATTCTTTATTCCTGTGAAATATCTGAATAGGTTTTTCAATAATTTTACAAATTCGAAAATATCCGCAATTGATTTGTAAGTATCGAAAACCTCTATAAACCAATTTTGAACGATTTAACTCTATTTTTATTTTTTTGCCCCCCTCCCCCCTCTCCCCTCCCCCCTCTCGCCCCTCCTAATAACTTTACACTTTCGAAAATATCCCCGTTCGACTTGCAGGCCTCTAAAACCTATCTGTACCAATTCTGAACGGCCTAACGGTATTTCTATTTGTCTTTGCCCATAGCCCGCCCTTACCGCCCCACCCCCTACCCGTCCCTCCTAATAATTTTACAAATTCGAAAATGTCCCCAATCGATATGTAAATATCGAAAACATCTATATACCAATTTTGAACGATTTAACTCTATTTTTATTTTTTTGCACCCCCCCTCTCCCCTCCCCCTTCTAGCCCCTCCTAATAACTTTACATAATCGAAAATATCCCCATTCGACTTGCAAACCTTTAAAACCTGTCTGTACCAATTTTGAACGGCCTAACTGTATTTCTATTTGTTTTTGCCCATAGCCCCCCTTTACGGCCCCACCACCCTTACCGCCCCTCATAATAATTTTACAAATTCAAAAATATCCACAATCGATTTGTAAGTATCGAAAACCTCTATGTACCAATTTTGAACGATCTGACACTATTTTTATTTTTTTGTCCCCCCCCCCCACCCTCCCTCCCTCCTTCTTTCCCCACCTAATAACTTTACACAATCGAAAATATCCCCATTCGTCTTGCAGGCCTTTAAAACCTGTCTGTACCAATTTTGAACGGCCTAACTGTATTTCTATTTGTTTTTGCCCATAGCCCCCCCTTACGGCCCCACCACCCTTACCGCCCCTCATAATAGTTTTACAAATTCAAAAATATCCGCAATTGATTTGTAAGTATCGAAAACCTGCATAAACCAATTTTAAACGATCTAACTCTTTTTTTATTTGTTTGCCCCCCCACTCTCTCCACCCCCTTCTCGCCCCTCCTAACAACTTTACACTTTCGAAAATATCCCCATTCGACTTGCAGGCCTCTTAAACCTATCTGTACCAATTTTGAACGGCCTAACTGTATTTCTATTTGCTTTTGCCCCATAGCCCCCCCTTACCACCCCACCCCCTTATCGCCCCTCCTAATAATTTTACAAATTCAAAAATATCCACAATCGATTTGTAAGTATCGAAAACCTCTATATACCAATTTTGAACGATCTGACACTATTTTTATTTTTTTGTCCGCCTCCCCCACCCCTCCCTCCTTCTTTCCCCACCTAATAACTTTACACTATCGAAAATATCCCCATTCGTCTTGCAGGCCTTTAAAACCTGTCTGTACCAATTTTGAACGGCCTAACTGTATTTCTATTTGTTTTTGCCCATAGCCCCCCCTTACGGCCCCACCACCCTTACCGCCCCTCATAATAATTTTACAAATTCGAAAATATCTGCAATTGATTTGTAAGTATCGAAAACCTGTATAAACCAATTTTAAACGATCTAACTCTTTTTTTATTTTTTTGCCCCCCCCTCTCTCCACCCCCCCTTCTCGCCCCTCCTAACAACTTTACACTTTCGAAAATATCCACATTCGACTTGCAGGCCTCTTAAACCTATCTGTACCAATTTTGAACGGCCTAACTGTATTTCTATTTGTTTTTGCCCCATAGCCCCCCCTTACCACCCCACCCCCCTTATCGCCCCTCCTAATAATTTTACAAATTCAAAAATATCCACAATCGATTTGTAAGTATCGAAAACCTCTATGTACCAATTTTGAACGATCTGACATTATTTTTATTTTTTTGTCCCCCCCCACCCCTCCCCCCTTCTTTCCCATCCTAATAACTTTACACAATCGAAAATATCCCCATTCGTCTTGCAGGCCTTTAAAACCTATCTGTACCAATTTTGAACGACCTAACTGTATTTCTATTTGTTTTTGCTCCATAGCCCCCCCCCCCGTTGCTGCCCCACCTGGGGGCTGAATTTCTAAAATTCCAGAAATTGGTTTTTAGATAGTTGCATTAGCTATATTTTAGAGCAAAAATTTCACGTATATCTATTTTTTTTGTTTGAGATATATAGGATTATGCGAAATCACGTTTTGCCCCCCCCCCGCCCCCCTTGGGGACCGAATTAAAAAAATTCCTTAAACCGATTTTTAGATATTTGTATTAGCTATATTTTAAAGTAAAAATTTCACGTATATCTGTTTTTTTGTTTGAGTTATATAGAATTATGTGAAATCACGTTTAACGCATGTGAAATCACGTTTCGCCCCCTCCCCCTCCCCCTTGGGGACCGAATTTCAAAAATTCCAGAAATCGATTTTTAGACATTTGTATTAGCTATATTTTAACGCAAAATTTTACGGATATATGTTTTTTTGTTCGAGATATTTAACATTATTACATTTAATTCTCGCGTTAAAGCGCTCTTTCAAGTCTTAAGTGGAAAGGCATTCGATGCGAGCGCCATCTTCTAAAAGCGACCAAAATGGGGCCATTCTGATAACACAGCGTGAGCGATCCATAGTGTACATCCATGCTCTAAACCATTCACCGAAAAATCGATGAGGAAACAAAAACGTAATGCAGAAGTCGCCAAATTTTATCCGTGAATTGCATAGTTAACAAATTTTAAAGGAGACAGTTTTTTCCCCTGCAGTAGCCTACTGCCACGGAGTAGAAAGAATAGGAGGGGAAAGTCCAATGGTGCCCAGCCTTTAAAAGTGGAAGACGATATTTTTGTAAATATTGAGGGCGCTGTAGTCTACTTTCTCCCGGTTTTCCTTGACAGGAATTTTCGGTTTTCGACTGCTTTTGCTGCAAAATAAACTATTATTATTACTAAAAGATATTTTAATCGACACAATTTTATTGTTTTCTCTTTCAACTTTTTTTTCTTTCTTGCTTATATGTTACGATCTTTTCTTTTCGTTTATTTATCAAACTCCAAGTCCCTTTTTTAATATTTTGCCGAATAGTGTATACTTTTTCCATAAAAATTCAAAATAAAGGTTTTTTTTTTCTTTTTTTTTTTTTTTTTTTTTTTTTTTTTTGTGTGTGTGTGTGTGTGTTGGTTTTAAGCATCTGCAACTTTCTTTCATTTTAATTCTTCCTGTATTTGGATTATTATTATTTTAATTCTTGCTGTATTTGACTTAAGGATTTTTTTTAAAACTCTTATATATATATTATATTAATAAATGCTCATACAGTATCGGAATTTTTCGTAATGTGTGAAACTGGATAATAAATCAATAAATAATTTTCAAAATTGTTTAGATTTTCTTTCTTTCATCAAAAATATGTTATCTTAAAATAGATTAAAAAGATTTTTTAATTTATGTCTTTTCTTGTAACATTGAAAGCCATGACAATGAAAGAAATAATAATAATAAAACTTCCGACATTTATTTTAAGATCATTTATATCTTTCTCTCACTTATTTTCTTCATAGAATTTGCTAATGATTTTAAGCTCAATGATAAGTTATTATTATTCAAAAGTGCAGATCACTTGGTAATGCATGTAAAAAAAGAAAGAATGAAAAGGAAAAGAAAGAAAAGAAAAAGGGGGTGGGGGAAAAATCGTGAATTAAATTTGATTTTAATCAAATAAAATTTTCAGAGATTACATTTTAAAAATTGCAAAAGAAAATTTTTTACGTCGTTTCCCCTTTACTTTTAAATTCTTGCCATACCTATGGTGGAGAGATTCTGCTATCTCGAAGCTAGTAGACCGAAAGTGCGTTCGTCAAGATCGCGCTCATCAATTTGGCCGATCGGAGTTTTCCGTGGTTTTCTCTGAAACTCGCACAAATACACAGGCTTGGAGACCTTAACCCTAAATCGGGCGCACCCTGCCTGAGAGGCCCGTTCTGGTTTTTCTTCTCTAAATATCCTACACATGATTTTTAATTCAAAAACACCCATATGGTGACCTTATTAGGAGTGAATAGGAAGTAATAAACGAAAATTTGATGCATACGTACGAATTTATTGATTGTAGTACAAGTATTTTAACAATATAAAGTATCTACCTGACCATTTTTAGAAAATGTCTGTCTGTGCGTGTGTGTGTGTGTGACAAAATTTTGTGGCAACTGTATCTCAGGAACTACTGCACAGAATTTCATGCAAATTGGTATGTAGTTGCACATTGACATAAATTAGTGCCTATCAACTTATGGTAAAAATTGTCTTACAGGTTGCGTTGCTATCCCGCTTTTTCTAAATTTTTAGCATGGTGATATAGGACAAAATTTTGTATAAATGTGCATAAAGAGAATTATTTTTTAGTAATCAATATCAAATTTATAACACAATTTTATTCATTAATCATTATTTGAAGAATTATTTATAATAGAGATAGTCAACTGGGAAAAAAATTTTGTATGTGTAGGAGCCTCCCCCCCCCCTCGAGGGGAGTAAATTTTCATGATGGGTATCTTTCAAAAGAGCTCGTCAATACCTGCAAAACGAATGGTTGAACCATCGATCTGCTATAATTTAAAATAAAATTATCGATTTTTTTCATTTTTACCAAAAAAAAAAATTTTTTTAAATTGTAATATTGACAATAAAATTGACTTTTTTTTTTTTTTTTTTTTTTTTTTTTGGATATTTAGTGTTATACTACTTCTATAGTATGGAAATCATCTGCATTATCATGGAAGATAATTTTTTTTAAATAATAATTTTAATAAATTATTTTTACTGAGTGAATTTGTATAGGAAAATATAGAATAAAGTCATGTGGTGGCCACAACATACTAGTTTTAAGATAGTTTAGAAAATTAAGTGGTAAAATTGGATATTGGCAGATATCCTGGCATATATATGTGGTGGAACACAAAATCGAAGATAATGCAAAATCGCAGATTTAAAGAAATAGTCCTGCCGTACGACAAAGCATTTTCCTGTAATTTATTAAACAAAAATAAATTTAATTATATCTCTATATAATTTTTAAAAATTTCGTTCAGTAACGTACATTATCAGGGTTTTTTCGTTACTATAATCGCAATTAAAAAAAATGGTATTATACATACCTTTTGGAACACGAGAAATGCCGGGTTCGAACCCAAGTCGCATTAGTCATTTCAATCGTTTGGAATTTTTAATTGTTTTCACCAAATCTTACATGGATATAGGCTAGGCGTTCTTGGTTTCTTAGAAAGATCTCGACAGAGGATATTCTCCCCACGCCTAGCTCCTTCGTGTAGGCAATCTAGCTTAACCAGCACACCACTCCTCTATATATTTTAAAAATCTTAATAGAATTAATACACAGATACAAAGTTATAATATAAATCAAAATATTTAATATTTGAAACGATAATTAAATTAATTAAATCACGTAGATTGAATTAGACCTGAAGAAATCCACTTTTAACACTCGCCACATGGCGACTTAAAAATTGATAAAATCGCCATTCCCCTCTTCCCAACTTTCATAAGTATGAATTTCCTTAATCGATTATGTGGTTGAGAGGTTCAGCTCTCAAAGCTGCAAAACAGGAAGTGCCGCGTTCATCGCAGGTTGCGCTCATTAGCCAAGCCGTTCAAAGTTTTCTATGGTTTTCCCCGAAAGTAGCGTAAATACGCATTAGTACACCTTAAAAAGATCCCCACAGAAGTCTTCCCTAGTAACCATAGAAAAATACGAATGGTTTCGTCGACTAACGTAACCTGTATTCAAACCCGGCACTTCCCTGTCTACCAGCTCTGAGCGCAGAACCGCTCGGCCACTGTTAATAAGGTGGTGGTGGTGGTGGTGTGAAGGTTCTATTAATCCGTGCCTACTGCGTCGGCCGGCTAGAGAGACCGGAGATCTGGAAATCTGGACCAGCCGGCAGCGTAGTCACGGCCTAATTAATAGATCTATTATCATGACCTACACTTACAAAAAGAAATAAGTATTAATTGTAGAAATTTTGTATATACTTTTATCATGTATCAGTTTTTTTTTAATTCAAAAGAATAAATTCATTTAGAATTACAGTTTTTTCTGAATTTCAAAATATTCTTATAAATAAATTTTAATTTTGTTCGTCAATAAAAATAAAAGCTGTTATTTGTTCAGAAAAGGTGGCAATAGCTCTTCCTGATGGTCACATTTCCGACAGATGGCGCGGCCTAGGACTATAAATACTTCAGCTCCAGAACATTTTTTAGCAGTTCTTTATATATTTTTTCTATCCAGGGACGCTGAATACAGCGTTCAAATATAAAATAAGAATCAAATAACATTTGGCGAGAAATCGCCAACAATGGTAACACTAACAGGATATTTTTGCGGCTTGGGGTTATTGATTCAAGTTCCTTAGTGCACTAAATCCTGCCATGTACTCTTATACGGTCTTTTGATTGGCTAATTTTCTGTAAGGGGTTGTGCTGGTATGCACTTAGTACATAGTCCCCCGGATTAATGTAATTTAGAGAGAAACCGTCGCCAATTTGGCTATTTAAAGTATGCCAAATGAGGAAAGAAAACAAAATTTGATTATTTTATTATTTATAATTTAAGCATTATTGACTACAAAAAAATGAACACAATTATTTATTGTTTATACAGAAAAAATATTTATTGAAAATCACTTTAATTCGATTTTTTTACTCCACAATTATCTGGTATCGATAAGTAGGATAGGCCTAATAAGAATTTTTTAATGCTTTTAATTTACATTGATATTAAATGTTTAGAACTTAATTAGATAGGTAAAAAGTTCTATGCTGTTTCCAGTTCAATTATGATAAACATTTCACAATGTAAGTACCTTTTTAAATATCAGTAGTTGGATAAAATTTTTGTGCAACGTGTACATTTTGCGTATGAATAAACAATCTGTTATCTGTTCTTAACCAGGGGGGTGCCATTTCATAGATGCGCGAATTTTTAGCTATTTGAGATTCCTCGCGCACTACGTCATATGGCGTGAGGTTGAAATCTTGTGTACATCTGAAATAACTGTGTTTAAATTGCGTTTTTGTGATTTAATTTTTTTCGTTTCTTTTAATCGAATTTGTTTAAATGTACCGTATGATAACTCTTAATTTACGTCTTTTGTTGATTCTTTGACATGCTCCGTATTAGAGAACAAAATTTTTTTAAAGAATAGATTATTGAAAGTGATAGAACATTCATGAAAAACTGTGATGTATAATAGCAGTAGACAGATTGCTCATAAAATCAAATCATGTAAGTAATATATCATCGTGTATATTATATCATACATTTTCAAGTTCAGAAATAATAAATCAAAGGGATATTAAATTAGCAATAATCATGTAATAAGTATGTTTGTTAAATGTTTATGCTACTTCCCTTCGATTTTCAAGTATACTCTTTTGAAAGCAGACAGTAGCCAATGCCTGTTGTCTGCTGTCAAAAGTGATTTTTTTTTTTTTAATTCAAATAGGGACATAATTAAGATTTCGTTAAAATTTATTATCTTTATGAAACAAATTGTGGTATCTCATAATAAACAAAATGTTTAAGTTATGTAGTGGATAAAAATGAGTACACACAAAAATATTTCTGCACTTCAAAATTAAATTTGCTGTTAATACACTTAAAATAAAATAAACTTGTGTGTAAAAAAAAAAAAAAAAAAAAAAAAATCTTATGTACTTTTTTTTTTTTTTGCTTTAATCCTCTGTAGAAAGTATCTGGATAATTAAAAATTTTATGAAATTGTTTTTATGTACTAACACATTTCAATGTAACTTTTGTAATAACATGTTAAAAGTGTCAGTGGTAGCACATGTTTTCCAATGAAAATAGTTTTAAAAATACCAACAAGCCAACATGAACAAAATGTTTTGAAACAATTTCTGTCATACCATATTTAAACAATGAATATAATTTTTCTTTTGTAAAAAATTTTTGATCATTGCTTAAACATTTTGGAGTATTATATATATATATATTAAAAAAAAAAAAAAAAAAAACAGAACTGAGGTTTAAAAGTAATAAGTACAAAACTTTGAACTCAGACATCTTTTGTGACTCTTTGTTTTTAAACTGTGCTGTCATAATGTTAGAACCACCACACATATAATTTTTTTCTGGATTGTGTTTTAACAACTGCACTTCCCTCTTTTTTGACTAAAAGAAAGAAAAAAAAAGTAATTATCAATCCATTCTCATATGAAGCTTTTATGTACATCCATATTGCTTACCGCTATAGTACTGCAAGACAAGTTAGCTGTGTAAAATGTTTTTTTTTTTTTTATCAGGTACTGAATGCATATTGCTGATTACATATATGCATATGATACATAAATGCATATTATTGATTGCTGCAGTACAAAATTTCATGTAAAGTGAAGTATAATCATCTTTAAAAAATGCACAATTCTCTGAAATATGCATATCATTTGTAATGTAAACAAACAGTGTCATAACTGATTTGTTGATTAGTGAATCGCAAAAATTCAGCTGTATTAGGAGATAAATCAATTATTAATTTGTGCTTGTGAATCACCAATCACTCAGCATGTTGAAGCATTATTTAAAAGGTAAATAAACATATCATAATATTACAGATAACTTAATATATTATGTGTTTCTTTTAAAATTGAAAATTATAAGTGTTTTATTTTGAACAAAATATTTTAAAGAATGTATTTTTATTTCATTTTTACTCATAAAATTAAAATGCATAATTTTACTGAAATATCTGAAATGTAAACAAACAAATCACGCTAGTACAGCAAAATTTATGTATTTTAGATTTTTTTAAACAAATACGTGTGCTTTCTTTTGAGCAAAACATTTAAATAAATGCATTTTTATTTCATTTTAATATAATTGAAATTCATGGTCTTACTGAAGTAATTCATGACAATATTGAAGTAAGGTAAACAAGCATATCATAATATTACAGATAACTTCATATATGGTGTATTTCTCTTTAAATTGAAAAATATAAGTGTTTTATTTTGAACAAATATTTTTAAAAATGTTCTTATATTTCATTTTTACTCATAAAATGAAAATGCATAATTTTACTGAAATATCTGAAATGTAAACAAACAAATCACGCTAGTACAGCAAAATTTATATATTTTAGATTTTTTTAAACAAATACGTGTGCTTTCTTTTGAGCAAAACATTTAAATAAATGCATTTTTATTTCATTTTAATATAATTGAAATTCATGGTCTTACTGAAGTAATTCATGACAATATTGAAGTAAGGTAAACAAACATATCATAATATTACAGATAACTTCATATATTGTGTATTTCTCTTTAAATTGAAAAGTATAAGTGTTTTATTTTGAACAAATATTTTTAAAAATGTTTTTATATTTCATTTTTACTCATAAAATTAAAATTCGTAATTTTACTGAAATACTATCTGAAATGTAAACAAACATATCGCGATCGTACAGTAAAATGTATATATTTTACATTCTTTTAAAAAAATGTATGTGCTTTTTTTTTGAGTAAAACAATTAATTAAATGCATTTTTATTTAATTTCATTTTAATATAATTGAAATTCATCGTTTTATTGAAGTATTATAAAAGTAAACAAATGCATAGCAATGTTGCCGAAAACGCGAAAGCTTTATAATTTTTTATGAACTAATATGTACTTAAAATAAATTTTTTAACGAATGTACTTTTATTTCATGTAATACCGTACATGATTTTCGTTTTTGGGTAATATTTATATCAGATTACAGGATATATTTTTTAGTAAGTAACAATTAGCTGGACTGGGTTAACAGCTGTATATTTGTATCGTAGTTTGTGTCTGTCTTCCGCCATGTGACGTTTCACTTCTGCTTGCTTCTGATTGGCTACTCTTCAAATGGCCCAACCTTATGATAGAAGAACCTTGTTCTTAACAAAATTTCACAGAGTTACATATTTATAAAGTCCCCCCCCCCCCCCCCCACCCCCTTATTAATGCTCATTTTGGATTATTTATTTACATATATTTATTTATTTTTTTTTTTTTCCATTAGGGCTTATTCATACTAATTGGCAACTGATTTCTTTTTCATAATAAAGATTTAGATTAGCAGTGGAATTCGCCAACTTAATTCCATTGCTTATTTTAATCGCCGAGTGTACTGTTTATTTTAAAACATTTTAAATTTTTTTGTAAATGCATATAAACTTCTATTTTCTAAATATGCATATATTTACATTTCTATTATTCCCTTCCGTTTACTATTTACGTAACAGTAACCAGCAACAAGTTTAGTTTTTTTAACGGTTTCTCATTTTTATGTTTAATAATGCACAAGATATTCTAGAATGTGCTCATCTTCATTATTTTACACATACTTTCAATGCTGAGTTTTAATGAAGCTGAAATATGATGGATAAACGATTTTTTTAGCTTTAGCAATTAACTGATTGAAATAAGTTAAATTTTATAGTGGTGGTGTTTGTAATGATTTTTTTTGCAATTATGTGTGACTTGTTATGGTTTTTAATGTATGATATGAGTAGGTAACATATTTTAATTAGAAGCCTAGGTTATTGAATTAGCCTGTGTATTAACCAGAGTTTAGGTCACTGTATAAATTAAAAGTTACTAATTTAATGGCAATTTATTAGAAATAGTACATAAAGAAGAATGTGCGGTATATTATTTAGAGTATTGTTTACAGAGGAGATGAAAGTCCAATGGGAGGGTCACAGTTTTAACTGCAATGTGAATTTTCGCCAGCTATTGGGGGTGACACTTTTCCCATTACCCTATATTTCGGCGTGAATGAATGTGAATTACTATTGTTTTCAGTTTCATTCCATTGACTGCTTTTCGAATTTTGAGCAATTTAATATTTTTGTAAGTGCTTAAAACTACTTAATTGAGATGGGTTCAAGTAAATGCTTTGTACCTGGTTGTAAAACAGGTTATGATAGCGACCAAAAAAAAAAAAAAAAAAAAGAGAAAAGCTCTAGGATAGAAATCTCAGAGTTTGTTTTCTGCTCCATGGGTAAGTATTATTATTTGTTTTTACTGCTTATGAATTATTTTGATCCGTATAATGCCTGCCGTTTCTCGAGATAAATTAATGCTGGTTCATGATAATAGAGGTTACAACATTCGCATATTTTTTTCATTATTAAGTGCGACATCGATTGGAGGACATTGTATGATTTATGTTTAAAGTGGGTAACATCTTTAATTAAAATTCGGTAATTTTTTCATGGTACTAATTTACAATATGCTATCTAATGTGGTGCAGTATTTAAAGTATGAAAAATTATTATATATAATACCAAAAATCAGGGTTGTCAGAGTTGCTGCCCGGGTAGATACCCATTTTCCCCGCTGGGCTGGGTTTTTTGGGGAAAATGGGTTTTTTAAAAGAATGAAACAATTTTATTATATTTAAGCACTTTTAAAGCAATAATCCTCAGTAAAATACTTCTTTACATGAGAACTTTACATACAGGAATATCAATCAATATTTACTTTTTTATTTTGAATTTTCGTAATACAGAATTGAATGTACTGAGAAATAATTTAAAGTTATATAATAATGAAAAGAAAAAAAAAACAATTGCAAGATAATAGAGAAAAATAAGTTTACATTCGCAATTTAAAAGCAAAAGTTTATTTTTTTTATTAAATAATACAGAAATGGTGGGAAGATAACAATGGAGCAGAATAAAAATACTTTAATGAAGGTTTACTTTCCATACGAGAGATTTTCAGACGAAATTTCAAACGAATATATAATTTCTACCAGTCTTCTTCACATTTAATTTTCAATAATTGGTGGTACTGTACTAATTTTTCAGTTTTGTTGTTTCCTAATCTGTTAAGATCTGTGTTTTGGACAAACCGAAATGCTGAAAAAAATTTCTCAACTGATGCGAGCTAGCAGTTAATAAATTTAGTAATGCCATATAATTACAAAATTCTTGATTACAAGGAGTTGTGGCCTTTTTAGCTTTTTTGGCCATAATCTTCTATAATTCAGATGGGCTCAATACTTCAGTTGCATTTGCAAGAAACATTGATTTTGGATAATAATTGCTCTCGCGTCTGCAGAGTCATTAATGATATCACATAACCATTGTCAATATTCTATTGTCATTGTAAAACTAGCTCTTCTTTAACATTTGTGAGCTTTTACACTTTTATATTTTGGATGTGGTAGATAAGTTACCATGTGTACTAGTATGGTAAATTAATTGTAACTTTTTTGTATGACATTTTCATAAGGACAATTATCATCAATTACTTAGGTTACATCTCTCTTATTTTCAGGGGGTTACATAATGAAATCTCAGCCATATACTTTCTTTTATTTATTCCAGTCTTCATCATCTAATGATGACACAAGGGAGAAAAGTTTTGGTTTGGACTTTACAGACAGAAACAATTTTGGTTTAGTTTATATATTATATGTAATATAAATATCACATTATTTCTTTATTTTTTTAAAAATAAAAATAATTTGTGAACTAAATTTCCAACTTGTAAAATCCTCTCCATATCTATTCTATATTCCCTGATTAATATTATGCTTAGATTTGTTGAGTAGATTGTATTGTGAAAATTAGAAGATAAAAAGGTTGATGAGTAGATTAGAGGGGCACTTTCTGCTTGGCGAACTTCTGTAGCGATAAAGTGCATTTGCTTGTACACATAACTTAACAATTCTATTATGACGCAGTATGGAGAGATTTGATTGGTTCATTTGTTTTTCAATGAATGGAGTGTATTTTACGTTGCACTGGAGCTACATTACTTGCATTGGATGTATTTTACGTTGCACTGGAGCTACATTACGGGGAATTAGGCGATATTTCATTGGTTCATTTGCATTGGATTTATTTTACGTTGCGCTGGAGCTACATTACGGGGAATTATGCGATATTTGATCGGTTCATTTGCATTGGATGTATTTTACGTTGCACTGGAGCTACATTACGGGGAATTAGGGGATATTTCATTGGTTCATTTGATTTTCATCGATTTTAGTATGCTTTAAATTGAGTAGTGCTACCCAATGAAGAATTGGCGACAGTGTGTGTTAAGAAATTTGTTTTTAATGAAAGATTTTATTAAAAAAAAGTTGATTGTTTATTATTTAAGAAAATTGGTAGGAGTTTTATATAAATAATTTGTGGAGATATATATATATTATTATTTTTGTTTTAATGTAGACTGAAAGAAGAATTTTTATTTTCAATGAGAAGAAGTTACAAAATGTTTATTTTTTAAGCAATTTGGTAGTTTTTTTTTTTTTTTTTTCGTTTAAATGTAAAAGAAAAGTGGTTTCTTTTTTTAATGAATAAAAGGTAATCTAGTTAATAATATACTTCGGTTTTTAAGCAGACGATTTTTTTCTTTTTATCATCCCATGCTTTGTAGGCAGACGATTTTTTTCTTATTAAATTATCGGAATGAAATTAGTTTAAATATTGTGGAATCATTTTGTTTCTAAGGATGTTTGGCAGGTGGTTTTAGTTGCAAGAGAACTTTGAACACGGAATACGTTTGTTTTTTATGAGATTAGGTGTTGTGTTGCTATGTTCTTGTCTTTGAACAGAGAAGAATAATTGATTATAATGATTTAAAAATTTTTTTATTTGTGGCGGGTAAGTTGAAAAATTCCTTTTTTCCTCGTTGGGTGCATTGGTTGCTTTTGTGCGTGATATTAATTCACTGCTGTATATACTTTCTGTAATACTTCGATACTATGCCTCGAAAATCTGTCTCTGATAAAAATGTGATTGATTTGCGTTATTTGATATTGTTGAGTGGTAAGGGTAAAAGGGCTGTGATTGATTTCTGCATGGAAAATGGTTTGATTGCTGATGGATATGAGTGTCCCGTTTGTGCAAGTGAAATGAAATTAGAAGCATGTAAGAGTACTGATGGTTTTAGATGGCGGTGTGAAAAGCAAGTAGCGGGTGTAAGGCATAAGGAAAGTAGGTCGGTAAGATTGGGAAGTTGGTTTGAAGAGAGCAGATTAGGAATGGATGATATATTAATTATTACGTATGCATGGGTAGAAAAATACACTAATGAACAAATTTCGCGTGTAGGTAGGGTTAATAGAAAAACTGTAACTGATTGGATGAGTTTTTGTCGAGAGGTATGTACGGTTGCATGTATGAATGAGAGTAGTAATATTGGGGGGGAGGAAAAAATTGTTGAAATTGATGAGAGTTTGTTCAGAAAGAGAAAATATAACAGAGGAAAGCCAGTTAAGGGTAAATGGGTGTTTCGAGGCGTGGAGCGGGAGAGTAATGAATGCTTTTTAGAAGTTGTGCCAGAGAGGTCGAAAGATACGTTGCTTGAGATTATCAAGAGGCGGATTTTACCGGAAACAACTGTAATTTCTGATTGCTGGAAGTCATACGATTGCCTTGAAGATGAAGGTTTCGTACATCTTTCAGTAAATCACAAATTACATTTTGTAGATCCGGAAAGTGGGGCACATACGAATACAATAGAGGGTATAATATGGAGTTGGGTGAAACGCGGCCTCTACGGAAGGAGGACAGTTGAGCACAATTTCGACTCATACTTAGCCGAGTTCATGTGGAGGAAGCGGCACAAAGACAATCCATGCGCCCTTTTTTATTCGTTTTTAGAGGCAGTACGGAAGTGTTACCTGCCACAAAAAAGACTCTGAAAGCCGATGTAGATTGTCATCGGATGATGAGGATGAAGATCCATTTGCCCCAGGCCCTTCATCCAAAAAAACAAAGTACGAAAAATAAATGTAAGTTATTTAATTTCACTCTAATTTTTATTTTTTAAATTTCTTTCCCCACGCTTTTTTAAAAATGTCATTATTATTATTATTTATCCTACTTCAAGGTGAATGCTGCAAAAAATAGTTATGTGCGTTTTCAGATTCGTGCACAGCGAGGTAGGGGTGTCCAGTGAGGTTTTTTTTGGTTTTAACATGCGCGATAGTGATTGCCGCGGAACCGACTTACGTGCCTTTTGAGATTCATGCACAGCGAGGTAGGGGTGTCCAGTGATGTTTTTTTTTTTGTTTTAACATGCGCGCCAGTGATTGTCGCGGAACCGACTTACGTGCCTTTTGAGATTCATGCACAGCGGGGTAGGGGTGTCCAGTGATGTTTTTTTTTTGCTTTTAACATGCGCGATAGTGATTGCCGCGGAACCGACTTACGCGCCTTTTGAGATTCATGCACAGCGAGTTAGGGGTGTTCAGTGATGTTTTTTTTTTGTTTTAACATGCGCGATAGTGATTGCCGCGGAACCGACTTACGTGCCTTTTGAGATTCATGCACAGCGAGGTAGGGGTGTCCAGTGATGTTTTTTTTTTGTTTTAACATGCGCGACAGTGATTGCCGCAGAACCGACTTACGTGCCTTTTGAGATTCATGCACAGCGGGGTAGGGGTGTCCAGTGATGTTTTTTTTTGGTTTTAACATGCGCGATAGTGATTGCCGCGGAACCGACTTACATGCCTTTTGAGATTCATGCACAGCGAGGTAGGGGTGTCCAGTGATGTTTTTTTTGTTTTAACATGCGCGATAGTGATTGCCGCGGAACCGACTTACGTGCCTTTTGAGATTCATGCACAGCGAGGTAGGGGTGTCCAGTGATGTTTTTTTTGGTTTTAACATGTGCGATAGTGATTGCCGCGGAACCGACTTACGTGCCTTTTGAGATTCATGCACAGCGAGGTAGGGGTGTCGAGTGATGTTTTTTTTGGTTTTAACATGCGCGATAGCGGTTGCCGCGGAACCGACTTACGTGCCTTTTGAGATTCATGCACAGCGGGGTAGGGGTGTCCAGTGATGTTTTTTTGGTTTTAACATGCGCGATAGTGATTGCCGCGGAACCGACTTACGTGCGTTTTCAGATTCCTGCACAGCAAGTTTCTTTGTTGGTTCATATACCTTAGGGGTATGTCCCAATGCATCCTCCGTCGTTACAGTGCCCGGATCCGTGAGCATTTAAAACAGAGAAGCTTTAAATTGCTACAATGAAGTAATTATGCATGCATTTTATTTTTTCATTTTTAATTCTTACGCAAAAAAAATAAAATTTGAATATTAAATAGTTTACTTTCTACAATTTTTTTTTTTAAATTATAATAATGCGAATAAAGTAAATTTTGTCTGTAGAAAATGGTTGCTGTACTCTTTAGCCACAACGTAGCACTATTTCGACGTAAAACTCAGTCACTTATTAACTCGTTGGTGAAGTTTATGAAAACTACGGAATTTTCCCCTCCGCTGAACTGAAATGTAAGCGCTAATGTAAAATTCGAAACGTTGTGAATTTGCACTGCGTTGCGTAGTTCTGTTGTAAAGTTAACGAATTTGAACGTATAGTTTTTTGTTTGTTGGAACATATTATGTTAGTTAAATATATATTTTGTTATATGTGTGGAGAAATGAAAGCGTATCATTTGATAACTAAGAAATATGTTTTTTATTTTATTTGTATATTCTTATACTTTTTATACCGATGTGTTTGGATTCATTTGAATGCGGTTTTAGAATCCTTGAAATGTTAGTCACATAATATGGAGTCAACAAAAATTTCAAAATGGAAAAAAAAAAATACATGTTCCATATATTGTAAGTTTTAATGCTTTTTTAAATACATATAGAGTTATATTTTTATTCTGATTTTTCATTTATTTAATTACATTTATTCTGTTGTTGAAACTAATTTGCTCTTAAAACTTCGATTTTAAGTATTTTGCTATTTATTAAAATATTGTAGTTAAAAAGTTAATTAAACATCGTTATATTATGAAATTTCTTCGATAATTCTATTTAATTACGTTAAATGGTCGTCTGGATTAATATTTATTTCATTTTGAACTTAAACAAACGTTTTGTAAGTTAAAAAGTTAATTAACCTTTGCCATTTTATGAAATTTCTTCGATAATTTCATTTGTTTTTGTTAAATAGTCGTCTGCATTTATATTTATTTCATTTCGAACGTAAACAAACGTTTTTTCAGGTTGCCATAAGATAAATTCATTACCTTGGTTCGTTGGCGCACGGATAATATCGCCAAAATGTAAACAAACGCCAATGCCCCTCTATTCGTGACATCTGCCGATAAAAAATATGTAGTATATGTGAAATGAATAGAAGAGAAATCTTAAAATAAAAATAAACTTGTGCAAGAAACAAAATATAGTTTATATACAGGTAACCCCCAAAGAATATGATTTATTGGTTCAGTGTTCTTTGAAATTGTGTTGTTCGAGACGGGGAAGAAAAAAAAAAAAATTCCATTTCAAGTGTGAAAATAAAAAAAAAAAGTTTTTTTTTTTTTGTTACAAATATAAAACTAAAAAAATTTATATTTTGAGTCCATATTGGTAAGCACTTCTAAGAAATCTTATATGTAGTGATGGATATTCTCTTATTTTTTCTTCATTCTATTTTATTGTAAAAATAGTAGCTTCATTCAAGTTCTCTATCTTTGGAACAACTGATAATTTTTCTCCTTACTTTAGTCGGTCCAAAATTTGTACTTTAGTTTCAAGTGAAATTGTACACCTTTCGAATTTTTCTGCAGACAGTTTGTAAATCAAGGATTTAAAAAAAAAAAAAAAAAAAAAAAAATGATCAATTAAACATTTATATAAAAAAAAACTTCGTTGAAAATATTTAAAATTTGAAACTCAGGATTTCCAGCACTTTATACTCAAATGAGTTCAAACTTCCATCTAATGAAAATTTTAATAATTCCATCAAATTTATACAAAAAAAATTATGGTTCATGAGTATTTCTCTTATTTTTTTCACAAAATAATATAATGGGTGATAGTAAACAACATGAAATTTCAAAGAAATGTCGTAATGAAATTTGAATTACATACTTACATATGGATTTGTAAGTAATGTGTATTTATTTTAATTAAAATGGAATGGAATTGATAATTCATACGCATAATTTTTCAAATTTTGTAATAAAAGTTATAATTTCCTTATAATTCCAGGGGTGTTTTTGTTCAGGGTTTTTATTCTAAAAAACTGTATTTTCATATTTCCTATAAAGTTATTTTTTGTTTTCAATGGTTGTTCATTTGTCATCCAGGTGATATGTGAATGAAATATGAAAAGATTGAGTGCTTCTGGCCTAAATAGTTTGAGTATTATTTGATATTTTGAGTTTTTTCTAATTTGAGGCTCTAATTTTCAGGGTTTTTACCTTCGAGTCACAATCACCCCTGTAATTCTGAACAACTTTGCCTTTTTAAAATCCTATTTTAAAAATGATTATTATTACTTAAAATTTACATTAAAAGCTACTAAAATCCATTTTAAAATCACCATATGCATATCACCAAATGTCACCTTAAGCATAAGGTGATTTTAAAAATGGCATTTAGTAGTTTTAATGTAAGTTTTGCCTTTGATCATAACTGTCTATTTTATCAAATAAATGATATATTTGGAAATAATTTTACATAAAATAATGCATGTATTTTATTCTTTTTCAAAAGAATTACTCCAAAATTGTGTTGTTTGAAATCGTGTAATTGAGGAGAAGTACAAATAAAATAGCTTAAAGCTATTAAATAGCTTATCCAAGATGCTCTGATAATGAGTCTATCAATTAGAAGAATGTTTATTTTTGTTTGTGTCGCCTATATTGATAACTAAATTAAAAAAGTATATATATATAGGTATATATTACATGATTTGAGATTAAGTTAAACTAAATGCAACATGTGAGTATAAGATAATAAAAGGAAGAACTACTTTTGTTTTAATAAAAGTAACATCAGGCAAACTTACTGCACATTGCAAATTTTGTTCTTTTTGTTCATGAGTTTTTATAGAATCAAAATTTAATTAAAAAAAAAGAAATGCTTGTACCTTAGTTGTTTTGAACTTTCAGGGGCCAATCCAGGATTTCAAAATTAATACCTATTTTTGTGAAAAATCTTAACTATATTTTATTTTTGTGAAAAATTGCAGCACACTCTTTTTCTGTGTGTGTGTGTGTGTGGGGGGGGGGGGGGGAGTTCAAACTAACTAAAATAATAAAAATAACACTTAACAGTTGGTGTGAGGCTTATAGCAGAGCAAAAATCAAAAATCATTTCTCTCTGAAGTAAACAGTTCAGTAGAGAGAATGTAAGTAGGAGTTGTTTTTATTTGTGCTATTATCACTGCACTACACATGAATTGTACAAGGGAGGATAGACACATCACCATACAGTCATCAAAGCGTCAAACCACCTCACAAATCAGCAAACAGTACACTATGGCCACAACTCCAAAGCGTGTCTGTACAGATACATGCGAGGATCATTTTGTTTACTTATGCTACACCATTTCTCGCCCGTAGAAAACACTTGTGTGTAGATTAAAACCAACATTGTGTATGATTCTTGCTTTGTGAATTGCATCAACAGAAATGCACAAATAAGTTACTCTTCTTTGAAAATGTGCTTATTTAAAATGCCAGATTTTGCTGGGATGACTAAGATTTTTGTGAAGGTACCGATTTTAGCTGAATGATTTTTGTGAAGGTACCTATTTTGCCAGATTGATTTTTATGAAGGTACCTTTTTTGCCAGATTGATTTTTGTGAAGGTACCTTTTTTGCCAGATTGATTTTTGTGACGGTACCTTTTTTGCCAGATTGATTTTTGTGAAGGTACCCATAAAAGGTAGTAAACTCGACCTGTATTAACCCCTGACTTTGCATTTTTATACAATTAAATTCAGATATCATTGCTTTCTGATGATTATGTATAAACATGTTAAAACAATACATGTACAGTATTATCAGTTTTATTGATCAAAAATGCTTGTTTAGTTTTTGCTAAACTATATATGTTCTCGTATAAAACAAAATAACACATATACTATACATTATTAACTTTTTAGAAAAACAAATTCTATTTTCCCCATTTTGCCCCAAAACCCCGGGTTTTCTACCCAAAAAACCTGGGTTTTTTAATAAAACCCACCTGGGCTGGGTTTTTTACAACCCTGCATAAATACTCTGTAATAAGTTATTATTACTATTGTTATTATGTAAATCAGGGGTCGATCCAGGCAAAAATTAGGACCCTTTTGCTGCCTCTTCACAAAATTCAAATCTCTAAAATGGGCCCCTTCACAAAATTCAGATTTATAAAAATACTTTTGTAAAGTTTTTATGTGTTTACAGTGTTATTTTTAATGAATGTCTATACTTGTTTAATAAAATGCTATTAAATTGATATTAAACATTAGATAGAGTAATTGCTAAAATGAAAGGTTTCTAGCGACAACTTCTTTTTTCACAAAAATAATTTGTTTTTCACAAAAATGGGCCCCAAAAATTAAAACCTGGATCAACCTCTGTAAATACTCTGTGTTTATTGTTTCACAAAACTAGAATTTAAAAATTAACATTGCAAGATAACATTCACTTATTCTTTATAAATGATTTTTACTTTATTTTAGTATTTTATAACTTGTATATCAAATTAAATGGATTAAATGATTCTTATAATCTAATATTTAATCTTTCTCTTCTCACTACAACTACGCAGTTCCCTCCGACCTTATGCCTGAAAATGTTTAAATTTCCGTTGCTATAGTATTCCATATTGTATGCCACGATTTACTTAATAAAATTTTACTAAAATTAATTTGAATGAAAGTTTTTAGAGTATGCTAAACATAAAAGTTACACTAATGTCATAAGAAACTAAATGTATTATTAACCCAGCATGAAATGCCTCACTTACTAGGCGATCCTTTCTTCCTCCACTTTGATACATTTACCTTATCCTAGTTTTTGTTGTTTAATTTTATTAGGTTTTATGCAACTTCATATGTATTATTTTTAATGTATTAATTCTCACGATAATCTGTTATTATGCAAAAATTCAACTTAATTTTGTATGTTAAAAAAAAAAAAAAAAAAAAAAAAAAATGCCAATATCATAAGGTGTATTTAAAAACTGCTTTAATATCATTATGATGAAGATATTCCTCATAATGCTTGTTTTTATGAAATTTTCTGTGTATTTTTCAGTGTTAAGAAAATCGTACATTACAAATAAATTGATGAAATTTAAGTAGAAACTGTATTCATATTTAATAATGCTCATACTATCATCAAATATGATATTTTAAAAATGATTTGATATCTTTCTGAGGAAAATAATCCTCATAATGCATGTTTCTGCAAAATTTTGCTTTGGCACGCATATAATTTGAAAACCCCAAAAAATATTTTCTAATCATTTTTATCCTCTCAAATTATTTTTCTTTTTTTTTTCTTAATTCCACGTATCAGGCTCAGGATTCTGCTAATCGAGATTAGGGAAGGGGTTGGCACGTGGGATAACAACAAAAACCCTGATCAGTGAAATTGCATATGAAGCCTTTAGGTGTCAAGCAAATAATGCCGGCAAAAGCCCAATAAAATATATATATATATGTGTATGAAAAATTTAAAACTATAATGAGTTATTAGCTTTCAGTTAATCTTCAAGATATTAGATGAAGTGTGATGATATTTACCGTAATTTCGCGCGTAAAGTCCGCAGACTATGTGTGTCAAAAAGTAAAAAAATTTCCCCTGCGGACTATATGATGGTGCGGATTATCTGCTAGTTACTCACAGTTCAAATCCTCAAAATCCCAATTAAACAAACGAAACAAACTGCCGATTCTGCTGATCAAATATAAACAAACAAAAGAATAAGACACAAAGAAAACATCGCATTGGTAGCGAACCATGGAGCATAAAGCAAAGATCACTATTAGGATAGCACATTGCTGAATATTCCTGTAGGGGAGAAGGGGGTACATTGGGACACGGGGCACATTGGGACAAAGGCTTTTATCCCTTTATAATTGCAAAATAAAATTTGTAAAAAATCACACTAGATGGCACTTAGTAGTGCATCTTCATATTTGTGATTTCAACTCATTCATTCAAGTCTGCTGCCTGTGAACAAGGTTAGTTTATTTTATCATATGAAAAGTAATTTTTTTAAAGTAAATTAATGTTGATTTTTTAGGTAATAGGAAATAAATATTTTAATTTTTAAAAGTACTATGTGTTTTTAGAAACATTAAGCTTTCATTTCCACTATAGGTCATTAGCCCATGTGCTCTAGAAAATTAGGCCTAAACATTTGTTTTGAAAATGACCTGATGGGGTACATTGGGACACCAGTGCATGGGGCACATTGGGACTGCTCCAATGGCCCATTCATTTCTAACACCAATATATTTATTTACTTATTTTTTGCACATAAGCTAATTGTATTCATTTTTTTTTTTTTCTAGGTATTCTTTAAATAAATAGAAAATGATTAGAAATTATGAGCCAAAAACTGAAAGAACTAAAATTTCAGAAGAAAATATAGAAAAGGCGATAAATGAAATAATCAAAGATAAACTTTCTGTGAGGGAAGTTACAATTAAATATTATATACCAAAATCTACATTATTTAATAGATTGAAAAAAATCTGATGTGGGCACCACATGACTTCCTTATACACTTTTAGAAATATACATAATGTTAAAAACATTGACATTGGACCCGAAACAGTTGGCTAAAAATATTTTAAAAAATGAATTATCACCGTGTTCTGAGCTTTTCTGAAAGTTAGTTAAAATCCGATGCAAGATTTGTACTGGTAACGCTGACGAAGGCAGCAAGGACCCGAAAAAATTGGCTAAAAGTATTTTTAAAAATGCAGTTTCACCGTATTCTGAACTATTCTGAAAGTTTCAAATGTCTAACTGGTCGGGAAGTTAGTTAAATAAATTTTCTGTTGAACCATATAAACGCTGTTGAAGACAGCAGTGACCTAAAACAATTGGCTAAAAATATTTAAAAAATGCATTGTCAGTGTTCTGAGTTTTTCCAGAAGTTTTAAATGTCTAGCTAGTCGGGAAGTTAGTTAAAAATAGATTGCAAGATTTGTACTGGTAACGCTGCCAAAGACAGCAGGGACCCTAAACAGTTGGCTAAAAGTATTTTTAAAAAATGCATTTTCACTGTGTTCTGATCTAGTCTGAAAGTTCCAAATGTCTAGCTAGTCGAGAAGTTAGTTAAATAAATTTTCTGTTGAATCACATAAATGCTGCTGAAGACAGCAGGTATTAGAAACAGTTGACTAAAAGTATTAAAAATAGGCATTGTTGTTGCATTCTGAACTCTTCTGAAAGTTTTAAATCTCTAGCTAGTCGAGAAGTCAGTTAAATTGCAAGATTTGTCCAAACCGTTTTTGAGTTATTAAAACAGGAATAAACTACTACGTCAGAAACGCCAAAGAAAAATTATTGAAAAATTATTGGCGTTTCTGACGTAGTAGTTTATTCCTGTTTTAATATTCCAACGCCAAGTCTCCTGCTATTATTCGTTTTTGAGTTATTACCGTTTTTTGATACATTTTGGCCATTATGAACTTAATTTTCCTAAATATCTCCAAAACGGAAAATCATACAAAACCCAAAAAGGAAGGTGCACAACTAGATGTTATAACAAACATATGTACCAATTCGCAACTTTCTACGTCCAACCGTTTTTGAGTTATGCGACATACTCACACACACACACACAGAGACACATACATACAGACGTCACGAAAAATCGTGTAAAGTCCCTTATATCTCTAAAACGAGAGCTCATGCTAAGACGACACTTACAGGTGTACAACTAGACATCATAACAGTCACACTTATAAATTGGCAACATTCAGCGATCATTCGTTTTCGAGCAATGTGAAATGCAAAATCCATTTCGCAAATCGGGATTACTATACTTCCTTATACTTTGTATAAGGAAGTAAAAAAGAGAGAAAATAATATTGAGTGTGTACTACAAATATGAATTATGTTTCAATCCAAATATACATCTCAACAAATATTCACAGCTGAACAAGAACTCTTGTTGAAAGATTATTTAATATCATGTCCTGTCCTCAACTTAACTATGCCATCAACACGATCCTACATAACATTAAAGTTTTGTGTAGACTTGCAGGGTTTTGATGTGCGTTAAGATATGAATATGCAGTAATGCTTCATAACAATTTCATTTTTTCATAATTACCTACTTTATTATTATTTGTTTTTGTATCAAATTTATTGTTTTGAAAGCCCTTCATTTACTTTAGCAAAATATTTTGCAATATTTTAATTAGATAAATAAAAAGATGGTTGTCCCAAAGTGCCCCATCATTAAATCAGTGTTGTCCCAATCTGCCCCTGCACGGGGACCATTGGGACACTTTTGCATAAGTTATGTTTTAATTATTTCTGTTTGTAAAAACACATTAAACAATGCTCATTACACATTTAAAAGGTGACCAATAACACAAATATTTAAATAAAAATGCTCAAAAGCATTGAAGCTTTTATAAATTGGAAAATAATATGCTTTTATAAAAAGTGTCCCAATGTCCCCCCTCTTCCCCTATTGTTATTTTTTAAATTATGTTTGCAAAATATCGTCGAAGTTTTACTGCTGAGCAATACTAATGATAAACTTTGAGGTAATCTTCCAAAAAATATATCTCCTTGTGCTGAATCACAATCACCCATAGTGCATTTCTAGTAGGAAAGTAAAACTCAGTCAATGACTCAACCATTCAACCGGGAATTCCGAAAGAAACTGTAAATATCAACTTTTAAAGTTTCTTTTAATGTATAATTTTTAAAATATGGTTTATTAATAACAAGTACTTCTTTTCTTTATACTATTTATTTTAATAGAGGGAATGCTTTAATATTTTCATATAAAACTACATAATAGTGTTTTACTTACTGTTTTCTTAGGGTTATATTTTTCTCCTGCAGATTATACGGTAGTGCGGACAATCTGATGGTTTTTAAAATAATTTTTACATAAAACTTCACCTGCCGACTGTACGATGATGCGGACTATGCGTGCGAAATTACGGTAAGTTAATACCTACGAAGCAGGGTTTTAAAAAAACAGGGTTCATACTCATCAGGGAATTTGGAATTTGTTAAAAAAAGTCAGGGAAAAAATATAGATTTTCATTAAAAATCAGGGAAAATTGATTATAAAACCTGGAAAAACAAATATTTTCTTTCTCTCAAATTATATTTTTTTTGTTTAGTGTCATATCAAAATTCAATTGATTAAGTATTGTGAAAATATGCATGTAAACAATGATTTCTACCTGAATTTCTATCATGGTTGACAGTAATATGAAACCATACAGTGGAAGTAGCTGTATATTTTGTCCTGTCTCGAGGAGCGTTTCTTGTAATATGTCACTAATATTATCTTGAAAATTATCTGGGGACTCAGGGAAAACTCAGGGAATTGTTTTTCCATATATGAGTATGAACCCTGAAAAACCAATTTTTTTTTTTTTTTTTCTTTTAAAGCCCAATCCAGGTGTTTCATTTTTGGGGTTTAATTGGGTTTTTGTATATTAAATCCATTATAACACTATCGGGTTTAAATTTTATGTTTATGTAAAAAAAGAACAGTTTTAAATTGAACAAAAACTTATAAAAAAATGGTAATTAATTAAAATTAATAAAAAATTAAGTGAGCTTCACATTTTTTATGTTTGGGTTAGACTAAACTGAGGAGTAACAGTTGGCTGGTTGTTACATATAACAATGAATTTTTATATGTGTAAAGTACAAAAAAAAAAAAAAAAAAGAAAAAGTAGGCAAAAAAACTATTTTTTAATTTTTGTTAGTATTGATACTGACATAATTTATTCATATTTGAAAACATATTTAATAAAGGGATACAAAGCAAGGTTATCACAGCCTGCACTTGAGTGTCTGGAGACTATGCAGGCTTTAATTTATGGGGCTCCTTTTTTGTTGAAGGGGAAAAGAAATAAATGAATAAATTAAACAATCATAAAACACCCTTTGTATTATAGTCCATGCAAACTGAATTGGCCTGTCAAGGTCACTGGATCCTCGTCAACCTTCCTAGAAATGACCCACGTGACCCCGTTATCGCTCATTCTTTTTCCACCCCATTTCAGGGATTCTTTGACTAGGAGACTATTTCGTTCAGATACAATACAGTTTTCTTTAGACTTGTTCTTTGGATCCGTTAGCATTTAGTTTTTCTATATTTACTATTAGTGGTAGTCCTGATATACGGAAACAATCTAAGATAATTATTTATCATGTTTATAAGTATTGTAGAATTGATGAAATATAGGGCGGGGGTGGAATCGGTTCTATCTAGTGGCGGCTCGTGGCAGGAGCTGCAGAGCTGCAGCCCCCCCAGAAATATTCGAAAAAATTATTTTATCAACTTTCAAAATATTTTGAAAATGAATATCATTATATTGTATAGTATTATGCATATAGAAAAGCAGATTACTTCGTTGTCATGAAAAATTATTAAAAAGCTGAGAAAAGTTGGCCATTTTTAAACGTAATAGCACCTCGAAAAATCGTAAAGGGACTGCTCATTCATGCAGCTCCCGAAAAGAGGGATTTCTTTAGGGAAAGAACAGTTACAACCGCCCCTACTCGTTTTCCCTACCAGTTTCGACCATTTGGTTGGAGCTGCATCCTATGCAGCTCCGATCTAATTAGGGATTTTGGTAATGTTGGAAAAGAACAATTTCCCTTTGTAATCTACGTTTTTTCTTCACAGTTTTTAATGCGGTAATCGCTGTGTTTGATGATTATTTATGTATGAGTGTAAAAAAAAATTTAGCATGAAGGTTATTCAGGATTATATGAGAAAATAGAAGTCATTTTTATTTATTTTTCAAACAGATTTTTATTTTATATTACATGGAAATTTCGCACGGTTTTTCGGTTTCTTGCTTTGCCAATGGCAGAAACATTGAATAGACAGAATCTCAATTTTTATATAAATTTTGCCTTAAACATATTTAAAATTTATCAAGTGTTAAATCGCTTTGTTGATAAGGTTATTATTATAATTATTTTTTTATTTATTTTTTTCACTTGTATTTTAGTCACTAATGTTTTTTCTATTTTGATGAGAAATATTAGCAGTCGAACCTTTCTTAAAAACACGAGATTACTAAATTTTTAATTTCTGACATTTTCATACAACGAAGTTGGAAAGCATTTATAACTTCGTTTCATCTCTCTTTCTATTTGAGTGAGAACTTTCAGAAATATGCTCGGAAATTTAAGCATTTTAATATCCGTTCTTTATATTGACCGCGCTACTTTTTCTATATACTTCTTTTACAAGGACACACAAAACATCCAGAATGCACTGCTGGCTTGGATAATATTTCAAATCAAATTAAACTGATACATACTATTCAAGCCTTTTTAAATATATCTAAAGAAAATAGTGTTTTAACATTTGTAGATTTTTTTTTTTTTTTTAACGCACGGCAATACAGAAGATGTGCAGCAAATTTTGGAAATTCATTTTTAATTATACTAAGGTTTCATATTTAAATGAAATTTTAGTTTACTGTACCATGTGTGTAAAGTTCGCATTAAAAAAAAAATAACAATAAAATGTTCGTAATGTTAGACAAGCATTTCATAATCTATGTGATGTGCAAGATTTTACGTCAATGTTAACTCTTTTAATTAATATTTCAAAGGATATTCTAAATAAATTAATGAAACGCATTATTATAATTGCACTTTTAAGATACGAGCATTACATTACTATAATGTTTTGAGGTCTTCTGAGCTCATTTTTGCTATTTTTACAGTGTTATATGTATGGTGTGAGTAAGTGTATATATGTGAGTGAATATCATAACATCTAAATGCTTGGTTCGATTGAACTGAAAGCTGGTAGGTATGTGAAAGGTCACCATCAAACGAGCTGTATAGAATTTGATGGATGTGAGACATATAGTTCTGTTACAAGGACACAAAAAATTCCTTATAATTTTGATTAATGGACTTAAATTTATGAACTGCGATTGCGCCTAAATGTTTTATCCAATTGAACTAAAAATTGGTAGGTAGGTTATAGGTAATCGTCAAGCATTTGTATAGTTTTGATGAGTACAGGACTTATACATTTTTGTACAGAGACACAAAAAGAAATTCTTTATCATTATGGACTATAGATTCAAATTATTTGCAGTTATTATCAAAGAACTGTACAGATCTACATAAGTATGTAATCAAACTATTTATTATTTTTTTTATATAAATCATTGTGTGTATCTTTTTAATGAGCAAAATTTGATTTACAATCATGTATGTATACTTCGTGCCATCTTGGAGAAAATAATAGCATGCAGATGAAAAATATTTTGTTGGGGGAAAATTGATTATCATAATAAAGTTAACAAAATAAAACCTCCAGATTTTTTTTTTTTTTTAATGAATGTCCAATAATATAAAATTTTAAATCTATGCTCCAAGCTGGCAGATGGTCGAGTTCGAATCCATGTCGCAGTAATTGGCCTAGCTATTTGGAGTTGACCATGGTTTTCTCCTAAATTTATGTGAGATTTAGCAAGGATTCCTAATAAAAACCTCTCGGGTTATTCAAGCTTTTGTAAAAACAATTGGGTTTAAACTTCTTACAATCATCATCATTTATATTAAAGTTTAATTTTCATATTCATGATATAGTTCTTAACTCTTGGTTTAAAAAAACTTACTTTTAATTTAAAATTTCATATTCTTATAACCCAAAATGTACCTGGAGAATAAATCTGATAAACTAATTTGTCTGTATTGTTTGCTATTAACAGTTAGTGTTTTAAGACTAGAATAACAGAATTAGTCATTTTAACTGGCTGCAAAGTTATTTTATAATAAGAATAAATAATTTTATAATATGATTATTAAGAAAACAAAAATTATTTTATGCTGCTTTATAAACAAATTGCTTAGTTTTAGGTATTAAATAAAATCAAGGTAATCCTAAAATTATATTAAAATTTCTCTTAGGTCTAGTTCTATAAACTGAACCCCAGCAAAAATTATGCAAGTCCAAAAAATAACAATTTTATGTTTATCATTGAAAAATGTGTATAAAGTGACTCAACATATCCAAAAAGCATCCTATCACTAGTTAAAAAATTATCCACCTGAGAGATAGTTGTATCAGTTTTATGACAATGCTTTATCATTGTTTTTAAATTGAGTTTTGTCAAATACTGCATTTTTTAGTTTTCACTTTTCTTGCTTGGGAGCAAAATCATGCCTGCTTCTGAAAACAGTTTTTCGTTATATATAAACAGTCACTATATTAAAAGTGTATTATTAGAATCTTTCTTTTTTAAAAAATAAGAAATTAAAGTAATAAATAAGTTTTAAGTATTTGACTTGAGCAAATAAATCTTTAAAAATGTAAATGTTTAATCTGAGGTAGGGGAAAGGAGTTTAAAAAAAAATTAAAAATTCTGTCGAAGACAGAATTTAGTTTATTACGGAGGACTATTAATTTCAATCCATAAAATTTTAATTTTTTATTATTTATCTCATTTTTTGACTGTAAAACTGGGCCACATACTTTTTAAAATGACTGAAATAAATTAAAATGAAGTGTTTCCACCTAAATTTCATACTTTAGTTAATTTTTAAAATCTAATTGTGTCGAAAAACTGTTTGCACTCCTGGATTCAGAAAAATTGCTCGTTTCATTTGGTACTGAATTGATAACGATAGGATTGATATTTTAAATTTATTTTCCCCCTTTTTGGTGTTACAGAAAATAGGTTTACAAAAACTGACGACAACAATTTTACCCAGATTGAAACTAATAGTTTTCCTAGTCCTAAAAAAAAAGACATACTGCCGCCAGATGACTGGATATCTGGCTGCAGTTTATGCAGGCTTCTGGCCAAAGTGGCATCCATTGCACTTCTAATTACAATATGTAAATAATTTTTTTTTTTTTTCAGAATTGGGGGGGGGGGACATAAGTTTCTCTTTTCACAAAATATTGAAACTGCTAATTGAAAGGGGATGCGTTGGACCAGGGTCAATTTTTGCTTAAAAATTATTTACAATATGTATTTATTTATTTATTTATTTTTTCAGAAATGGGTGGTGGACTTAAGTTTATCTTTTCACAGACTATTGAAACAGTTAATTGAAAGGGGATGCAGTGGGCCAGGGTCAGTTATTACTTAACAACTTAAGACGTTTACAAGAAACAAAAATATAGGAATTATAATTACTTTTTAAACTTTAATAATAATAATAAAAAAAAAAAAATTGATTATTTTTAAAGCTAAAATATATTTTCTTTTGCTTTATTTAAAAATATTATGTATTGTTTTGTAATGGCAGATTCTTTTCCTGCTGCTAATAATAAAGCAAAACATGTTCAACTACAATCTGATGATGGAAGTGTTTCCTGTGATCCGATAATATCAAATTATATTTCAGGTAAGAAAGTTCTTATTCAATGCTATATTTTTTATAATTTTTTATTCGACTTATTTTCATGCATGCTTTTTGGAAAATGTTTGTCAGTTAACTTCATATGTTTTTATGCAGGGTTCTCACTAGGGTATGCCGATTTAAATCAGCTTGATTAAAATCACTTAGATTTCTTTTAAAAAAAATCATTGATTTAAATCAGAAATAAAATTTTATAATTTTGGGGGAATGAGTACCATCAACCGGGGTTACTTAGGCCGGCGGGGTAACAAAAGCCATTTTAATAGGTAAATTTTGAATGCTGGTTTGGCAACACTGTGTAGATGTCTGGAAGTTTGTTTTGGTGCTATTGTTTGCATTATTTAAGAGTTTTCACTAGTCTACAAATAGTTATTTAAGTTTTTAAAGGTAAGTTTACATAAATATTTTTATTTTGATGTTAATTTTAGTGAAATCTTAAAACCTTCATAACTTCACTGATTCCAATAATATTTTTAATAGAATTTCAATAACAAATGTTGTTCAACCCAACCTTAAACAATAATTTTTATCTTTGCCATTTCACAGGATGCATTTCCATTTAGTTTTATATATTTTATATAAAAAACTAAAGCTGTAACACAAACGGGGTAACAAAAGCCAGTGGTTTTTGTTACTCCATACTACATTATCTTATACTATTAAGTGAGCAATATTTGTATATATATTTCACTTTTTTTTAAAACGGTAGCTCGGACAGTCTCGAGATTTAACACAAAAGTGCCCCCCGAAGGATCATTGTGCACATCGAAATCAGAATTTCGAATTTCTGTTTAGTTTTCTTTTAATTAATAAAAATATGAAAATAATAAGCTAATAATAGCAAAAAATTAGCCATTTAATTTAATCCATAATTTAATTGTTGCCAAAAAAAAAAAAAATAAATAAATAAATAAATAAAAAAAAAAAAATACGAGTTTATTTTTTTTTCCAACAGGAAAATAAATACATTTATCTAAACATGAACAATACTACACACTATTGATCGCAGAGCTTCCAAATTTGGCATATAGGTACTTGGGACCCTGCAGGTGTGCACCTCATCGAGATTTTTTCTAATTTGAATTTTTTAAATTAATGTTTTTTCGATTTTAAACATTGGCTTTTATGTTTCATTTTTCATGAATTTATTCTTCAATTGTAATCGTCTGCGTATCTTAGCAACGGCTATATTATGCAATTTATTTTTTATTTATTACATTTATTTGAAGGCGAATCTTTTTTCTCTTTTTAATTTATTATATTTATTGAAAATAAAAAGGTAATGCAGTAGAAAAAATTAAATTTAAAATTTAAAAACGTATTTATAATAGTTATGTTTATGTATAATTTTTGTAGTATAACAACAATTATTTTTCATTTGTTAATTTAATTTCTTCAAAATTTTTTTTTTTCTAATTTATAGTATTTGTCAGGAAATAATGGTAGTATATAGTAGAAAGGATTAAACTGATTGGAATTTATTTGTTTTTTATGTATTTAATTCCTTCTAAAAGAAAATCTACTTTTTATTTTATTTCATTACATTGGTCGGAATCAAATTGTAATACAGTGTAAATAACATGAGCAATAAAATACTTGGTTCAAAAACTAAAATATTTAATAGACGCTGAGATACAGTTATCTTTAAAATCGTAGTTCTTAAATAATGGCAGACCCACCTATCGTCAATAAATACCCATATTGAAATACATAGGAAAGAGATTTCTGCAGGCAGTGGGAACCTGCTCCCGATACAGTGCAGGCAGAGAAAGAGCTGCCGTAGTCAGTGAGTACCCGATGCAAGGTCTAGAGCGATTCCAATGTAATTATTTTAGTTTTTATTTATAATGTGATGTGAAAAATAAATAATGATCTAATTCTTTTGGAGATTCACTTAAATATAGTGGCCAGCGAAGCGGGCGTAGCCTGCTAGTACAATATAAAATGAAAAAAAAAAAGTACTGGTTATTAACAAATTACAGTAATTATTAAATAAATGATTTTTATGCTTTCCCTTGATTCAGGACACAATATGCCTTGAAAGTATCAAATGCCTGTTGTTGCCCGAAAATACAAAGATTACTCAGAACAAATACAGGATCTTACACCAAATGTATACGTTATTGTAGAACTTATAGTTAATGAAAATACAAAAAAAAAAGAAGTGAAAAAACAATTCTATGCTATTGTTCAAGAAACTAAACCAGAGGAAGAAACAGCAAAGGTAAATTTTTTTTAGGAAAAGCTCCAAATCACTGGGAAATGATTATGTGTTTCCAAATGTTGATGATGAGATGGACATTAAGATCAGACATTATCACAATTGTTAAGCCTGTTAAAGTTAATAGAGGACGTCATACTTTCCCTTTTGCACTTAATAATTAAATGTTAGATTAAGCTAATATTAATGCCATTATTGTATAATTTTTTACTAGTACATCAAATGTAAAATATTATAAATAAATTTATTTTGGCATTTTATGTGGATTTTGTTACCCCTTGGTGAATAATTGAAGTTGAACATTGATTTACAACCACTGGTTTTTGTTACCCCATATCACAGGGTAATTAAAACCAAGTTTTTATTTTCTTATAATTAACATGCATGTTTCAGAAATGTTTCTTATATGTAATAATAAAGTAGAGCAATAGACCCAAGTTTTCCACAAATTAGTTAATCTCTAATATACTAAATAGTTTTTGAGTGATAGGTGTTTGAAGTTGAAAAGTGGTCTAAATAACCCCGGTTTACGGTAGTTTTATACAGTCTTAAAATATAAGAAAACTTGAATTTACTTGTTATTTACATTATATCCCCCCCCCCCCCTTTAACTTTTCTTATTTCTAATTCTAATCACTATGTTTTTTAACTGGCCAAGGCATTCCTAAGCATTTTTTCCAATTGTTTTTTACTTACAAGGAAACATTCAAAAGGTGTCATCCTCAAAAAGTATTGAAAAAAATATATGTGATTCTAATCTTCATAAAACACCAGAAAATGAAAAAAATTATCGTCTGAAATTAATTACAGTGACCACAAAAAATTATCAAATGTAAGCATGTTTGGCGATTTAGTGCTGTTAGACGATACGTTTGCTAGCACTAAGATTGCCATGTACGAACAGAACCGTGTTTTGCTTTTCCTCCAAGTACTCAAAATCAATTGCCTAGCAGTGTGAAATTGCCAAATATGCTTAATTTTGATAATTTTTTGTGGTCGCTGTAATTAATTTCAGCCGATAATTTTTTCATTTTCTTGTGTTTTATGAAGAGTAGAATCACATATTTTTTTAAATACTTTTTGAAGATGACACCTTTTGAATGTTTCCTTGTTAGGCTTTTATAAAATTAGAAAAATGGTAATGGCAGTTTTCTTAATTTTTTTAAACTTTAATGTTTGAAAAAATCTTGAGTTTATATGCCTTTTACCTTTTATTGGTAATATATTGCACAACTAATTGGTGTATTATATATATATATATATATATATTATATGTACATTGGATTTCTATTAATTAATTGAATTGTTATTCTCCAAAAAGTTTATCTTTAAAAAATTTCATAATTCAAGATGTTTTAATATGCACATTTTAATGACAATATTAATAAAAAATTAAAAATAAAATAAGAATACCTAGACCTTATATGCTTTTAAGATATTTACACTGAATCATTTATTTATTTTACATTATTTTACTTTATTTTTATTTATTTATTTATTTTTTTTTTGGGGGGGGGGGAGATGGAATGTTTGCACCTATGTTGACTAATACATTTTTTGTATATATATATATATATATATATATAAAATCTTTTATTTTTTTAAATATCCTTTATTTTTTAAATTTATTTAAATTTATTGCTTTTTACATGTATTCACATTTAAGTTAAAAAAAAATTTTCATGCTTAATTTCTTGTTTTTAGTCAAATAATAATAATACAGTCGAAGTTCGATAATCCGGAATGCTCGGGACTTCGGCAATTCCGGATCATGGAAAATTCCGGACCACAGAACATGCGCGTAGCCAGGGGGGGTGCCCTGGGTGCCCGGGCACCCTCCCGTTCATGCATACCCAGGTGTGGAGAATTCCACCAATTTACTTGCCACTGGTAAGTAAACTTTTAAGCAAGAGAAAAATATACCAAAAACTTCAATGTATATTCATAAAAACAAACTTTTGTTTGTAAGTTTCTTAGAATCAAAAAATTTTGCGATACCTTTCCGTTTTAGACATCTTTTCTATGTGTGTGTTTGGGGGGGGGGGGGGGGGTCATTGCGTGTCAGTGCATCTGTTAACTATTTTTGTCCGGGTTTCACGTGAGAATGGCTGGACGCGATCTAACGACATTTGGCAAGAATTTAGGTCTGTACCCAGCTTAAAAGTATGCCTATAAAATTTTCCAAAATCCCCTCTCTGTTCCTCCCCTGGGGGCCGAAAGTCGAAAACTCGTTAGTAAGCATAACTCGGCTCCAAATTACTTTACGATGAAGAAATTGCACATCAAGAGACTAGACTTGAATACGAAAATAAAAATTTCTGCTATTTTGGATTTTTCTATTTTTAAGGGGGAGGAAGGAGAAAAATTTATTTTCAGAGGGAAATTTTTGAAATTCCGGATTTTTGAGTAGATACCAAAAGTGGTAAAGTTATTAAAAACAGCCATGCGTCTTCTTCAGTATATTTATAAAAAAAAACCGTTTTTGGTTTCTTGCAACTTTCATTTTTTTTTTTTTTTTTTTTTTTTTTGGGGGGGGGGGGGGGAAGGGTGCGTTATAAGGAGGCAAATTCGAGATCCCCTTTTAGTGCTAAATTTGTCCTGGGGAATCTATGGAAGCTGCAGTCACAAATTTTAGTGCGTGGATTCTTTATGAGCATAACTCGTTTTTATGAAAATCCCTCCTTTTCCTCCTAGGGGTGGGTGGAGGGGAATAAATACCTTTTTAAATAATCTCAGATTAATTTTTATGTGTGGTTTAATTATGCGTACCAAACACGTACAATAAATGGATTTTCTGAAATTTTCCCTCTCCCCCCCCCCACCGCTTTTTAAAGGCGGGGGGGACGCCTTTTCAAGAGTAACTCTGCTCCAAATTATCTCAGATAAACGATATTTTGATGTGTCGATTAGTTATACATTCCGAATACACACACCACAAAGGGATTTTTCGAAATTAATTTCTAACTTCCCGTAGAGGGCGGGGATACAAAAAACACGCTTTTAAGCTTAAATATGTTCCAAATTATCTTAGAATGACGAATTTTGGTGTGGGGTTGTTGTTTAAGTGTACGCAATATGCATTTTGGTGGAATTTCGTGAAACTTCTAACTTACCTGCGAGAGAGAAGGTGAATTGCGGGTAAATCGCTGCCGATGGCAATGGAAACCCGAATCCTCATGTTGCGAGCGAAAAAATTCCTACCTAACGTAGTGGGAATTTTAGCTGAGGTTTCGTCTAATTTCAGTGATTTTTTTTTTTTTTTTTTTTTTTTTTTTCATTTTTGATTTTTTAAGATTTTATTAATAATGATATGGAAATTTGAGAATTCACTTAAATGTAGCGACCAGCGAAGCGGCAAAGTCTGCTAGTATATATATTCACTGTATTTCTTGCTGCTCCTAAATAAAAAATTCGGCGATGCTCTCAGAGCTGGTACATCAGAGGTGCCAAGTTTGAACAGAGCGTTTCGGCCGCCTAGCTGTTTAAAGCTTTCCTCCCCCCCCCCAAAAAAAAAAAAAAAAAAAAAAAAAGAAAAAACTTGTGTGAATATAAGCTAGGAACCTTGATAGTCCCCTCTCCGTGAGGAACACTTCACTCAAGCCTGGACACTAATGCAGTCGCAAAGAACTCACAATCGTATTTAATTCCAATATCATGGAACTATGATATTGCATAATATTTCTCACTGAGATTGGACAAATGGGACCTGTTTATAAGGATGTGCAAAAGAAAATTTATTTTTGAAGTTTTCTGAATGTATATTATAAGCGGAGGGAACTTGAAATGATAATTGAAGTCGGTAAGCTTCAAAAAGTGGTGTGGATAAAAGTTCTCTGAATTATTTAAAAAATGTTTTTAGCTTAACTACAGCCTAAAACGTTCTAAGAATATAGTTATATTCGTTAAATGAAGAGTTTTGCTGGGTGCAGTAAAACACCACCCTTCCGAAAAATATACGAATAAAACACCCCCCCCTCCCCCCCCCCCCTCAAAAAAAAAAAAAAAAAAAAAAAAAAAAAAAAAAACTAAATCTACCCAAAAAAGAGTTGTAATGCAATCTTTTTTACTTTTAAGTGAATGTAAATTGCGTTTCTTTTAAGCTTATCGAAAACTGTCACTCAAATTAGAGCGAAAACTACTCACAACGGCTACACTGATGGGCTTGATCTGAATTCGAACCCGGCACCGCCCGTCTACCAGCTTCGAAAGCAGAACCCCTCATTCACTTATAGTGCCTGGCAAATGTGTTACCTTATGTTGATTTTCTGCGCAATTTTATTTTAATGAGTTTCTTTTGCTATTTCCTTGCTATTTTATGCCATTTTTCATGCACTTCTGATGTATGGTGGTCATTTGGTATTCTGCTCAACTGTCATTCCACACCTTTTTTCTGCTTCGATACATTAACTTTACTTTGTGTTTATTTTCTGTGGGATTTTGTTGGTGTGAGTTCCTTTCGTTGCTTCCCTCCAATTCTATGCAACGTTTATGAAATATGTGCGATCGTCATTTGGCAATCCGTTCAGCTGATGATCAGAGACCAATCGAAGACAGAAATGCTCCATCTCCGTTTATACCCTTCCCTGCCTTCGATAATATCACCTTATGAGCTTATTTATTGCGATTTTCTTAAAGTTTTCATATTATAGTCTAGTCACCACAGTTTACCACAATATAATTATATTCTAGTAAGATTCACATATAACCAACTGAAACGCGAGTAAGATTTGGCTCACACTAATTCCTCATTATGTAAAGAAGCCTAGATTTCTATTTGCAAATTTCCATCTGATGATTGGTTAGGGTTGGTCGTATATCAACCGTATAGCTCAGTTTGTTGAGCACTGACGGGTTATATCAAAAGTCTCAAGTTCCATTTCTGACCTCGTCCCTTCCATTTTGTTAAATTAAATTCTGCTTTTCCATCAAAAATGTATGCAAAACTCTTTATTTTTCAACTTATTTTTGACATTATATATACAGTAGAGCCCCGATTATCCGAGCCCCAATTAACCGAGTTCCGGGTTAACCGAGGTAGTCCTGAAAAGGCTACTTTCCGGAGGAGCGTAGCTTTTGACAAATCGTGTAGATAATTTTGACAAATTTTACTATGCATCACTATATTTTATAATTTATATATGTATGTATTATATTGTATTTTTAACTGACTACATTTAAATGTGTAATATATGTGTTATTTTACTTCATTGACTACGTTTCCATCCATTTTAAACTTTGCCGTGTGTTTCCCCTCCGATTTACAGCACAGTCCGTTTTATCCGAGTTTTTGATTATCCGAGATACGCTCGGTCCTCATTACCTCGGATAAGCGAGGCTCTACTGTATGTATAAATCTATATCTGTTTATGAATCTGTTTGGATTTCTTAGTTTTCGATGCAGAACTGCACTGTTCGTTCAACCTATCACTATTGAAAATTGTACACTAATTAATCAAAGCTAGATTTTGTCTTGATTACTTCAAGGATTTTTTATTTCAGCCGGATTAGTTTAAACAATATTAATTAAAAAAAAAAAAAAAAAAAAAAAACTTGTGTTATCTTTAACATTATAAACAAATACGGAGCAGATAAAAATAAATAAATAAAAATAAAAAAATACATGTCCTTTATTTATTATAATTATAATAATAATTATCATTATTGTACAAAAAAATGAATATTTTTTACGCGTGAAAAATAAAATGAAAATGAAATAAAATTGATGTCATTATAGCTTCACAATATTAAACATTTGTTTTTATTTATTTATTTATTTTCAACATCGGCTTTGTATTTTTATTTAATAATTTTAGGTTTTGAATTCAGTACTTACATTAAAATCAAAATTTTTCATTTTTATTGATTGTTTGGGATTCCCATTCAATTCAAATGGCTCTAATATGAATTTTATTAAAATGGTTTAATTAGGTTTTTTTTTTTTTTTTTTTTCCTAAATATAAACATTTTATTCTAAAACTCAACAGTCATATAAATAGTTAAAACTTACGTTTAGTATCTATAAAAAAAATGAATCTGTTATACCCCCCAAAAAAGTTTTTTCTACGGAAAGACTTCTGCTGTGAAGAGAGCGAATATGACAGAGGGAAAAGCAGCAAGAAATTATTCAACAGCCACATCTTATATTAATTCAAGAAATATTTCAGGAATAACTAGGTAAAAGGAAATCTATAAGAGACTAGAAAGTACTACTGTATTTCGACTAGACAGGTATCGTGCAGATGCTCAACAGACAGAGGTGAGAAAACAAGAAGAAACTGAAGAGCAACGGCATATTTGAATTCAAGCTGATGCCAAAACGTCATAAATGATACAATTTATCAAGCATTGGATGCTGCTAATTAGTTTTTAGTGTACATTTGCCTATGATTCTACTTTTGATTATGCGTCTCAAAGTATTGTCTGCGTCAGCGCAGGAAAATTGGTAAATATTTGTGAAAATTGTAGTGCTAAAAAGTGTCTCAGAGCCTCAGCTGCAATGTTTTGTTACAATGGAAAATTTCATTTACCTCAAACTTCTGAACAATCAGAATCTTTGTAAATTTCTCTTAGATTCTTTAAACACTACTTCAACCTTCAACCTAAGCATCGTCGGGTAGTTCTGCTACTTGAATTATATCATTATTCTTTATATATATATATATTATATGTTTGTGCACGCAATAACATAATTCATTTATTATGTACATTTACCGACATATATATGAATACACGTATATTAAAATACTCATACGCACGCTTACGTATATACATATGCGTACTATGTATGTATATCTATGCTGAAAATTTCAAATTAAAATTTGGGCACCCCCCCGCATGAAAAGCTGGCTACGCCTATGCAGAACTTTTTTTTGAAATTTTACTCCAAGTTATTTCTGTTTTACCAAAAACTTTTTTTTATCTTATAAAACACACAAGCATTCATTTAAATATAGCATCTATATAAATTATAAATAATATAACGTTAATTTCTTTAAAAGATTTACATTAAATAAACTGCATAAGAAATGAACATCAAAATATTGGTTTACATATTTATTGACACACATTATAAATATACATGAAAATATAAAACATTTCGATTGTTTCCACATTAAAATATTTTTTATATATACTGATACAGCTTGTATATAACTCTGGATTAACGTAATAATAAAAAATTATGGAGACCTCTGTGTACTTGCCGATTACCATGTTAGGCCTAGCGCACTCAATAACAAACTTTAAAACTAGATTTAAAAAAGTTGCTTACATTAAAAAAAAAAAAAAAAAAAGAAAGAATAAGAAATTAGAAGGCAAGGAAAATACATAAAAATATTTACTGTTTATGATTAAAAATAATTTTAAAAGAGTAAAAACATCAAAGTTTGATAAGAAACGGGGGAAAATGTCATCTTATCACGAAGCCGAAAGATCGTTGGTTGGATGGTTGGTTGGTCCGAGACTTTTGCTGCACCCCAGGGCGTTAAACACGTAGCGACCGGAGTGATGCTCAAGCACAAGCTGTACCAAATGAAAATAAAAATATTATTTCTTGAACATATCAGTAATGGTTAATTGTCTCATAGATTTTTCTCTGTGGGAAATTAATTGATCTTTAGCATGATATAAAGACATAATGGTATGTCCTGGAATAAAAGATCGCTGCTCCAGGCCCTTAATCACTTTCTCAATATTAATTAAGAGGTCTTCTGTGGGAATTTTTTTTTCTTTTATTTCATCAATCTCATCCTCATCCGAGCTGCTAGTTTTTTCTTCGGATCGTCCGAGAGCCATATTGGCGATTTCCATGTCGCTAAGCACATTGACTACGGGAGAATCATCATCACAATGAAGGACCTCGTCAACATCAGATTCATTAATTGGCAAAGTGATATTTTCTTTTTCGCCTGCACCTTTGCAAAAATTTAATAGGTCAATAACCATTGCTTTCTCTTTTAAGGTCGGAAACCCTCAAAATCGTGTGTGGTGTCCTCATCGTCGAAAAATATGGTGCCAGGGATCAAATTATGCCACGCATTGCGCAGCGTTTCAGCATTAATTTGATCCCAGGACTTTGCTATTTCCCATAAGGCGTCTCTTATTGAAAATACCTTCAGAAATTCTCTTATGTTCTTTTCATTGTTCACATAGTGAAGCATTCTCTTCAAAAAATTACTTTTATAAGAGCATTTTAAGGCTCTTAACACACCCATGTTCATTGGTTGAACGAGCGACGTACAATTTGGTGGTAAAAAAACTACTTTCACATTATCAGTATTCAAAACTTCAGCACTGGGATGTGCAGAGCAATTGTCCAAGATTAATATGGTTTTTGAATTCACATCCATTCCGATGGTGCGGTAATGCTGTTTAACCTCGGGCAAAAAATGATGACGAAACCAGTCTGTTAAGATATCTTTGGTAATCCAGGCCCGCTTATTTGCCTTATAAATAACGGGCATTACTCTTACTCCTTTCAGTGTGCGGGGTTTCGCACTCTTGCCAATCACCAAAAGCTTGTTTTTGAACGATCCCGCAGCATTACCACATGCTAAAATTGTTAATCTTTCCTTATTATCCTTGACACCTGATGGGTTTTTTTCATCTGCAGTTGCAAGGGTGATTCTAGGAACATAACGCCAGAATAACGACGTTTCGTCGGCGTTAAAAATTTGTTCTAGCGTTATTTTTCCTTCAGATATCATTTCGTTAAATTCGTCAACAAAATTCTCTATTGCATCTACATCTGCAGACGCCTTCTCACCACTGATGCGTAATTGTCTTATTCCGTGGCGTCTTTTAAATTTTCCGAGCCAACCTTCTGAATACACACACGGGGAATCTATTTTCAATTGTTCATGGAACAGTTTTGCTTGGGCGATGATTAATGGTCCCGTTAATGGAACATTTTCGCTTCTCCTTTGGCGAACCCACTCAATCATCACTTTGTCGATGTCTGCATTTTGCACACCTTTCAGAGTTCTCCTCTCACTCATTGCTAATGGCGTTTCGCTGTCAGCATAAAAACTCAAAATTTTATCCTTCTGTTTCTGAATATCGTAAACCGTCGATTTTCCAATGTTATATTCTTCACACATCTGCGTAACTGATGAACCTCTTTGCAGTTTGCGTAATAATTCAACTTTTTGTAGAATCGTTAATGTATTATGCTTTCTTTTCTTCTCTTTAGAAGAAGAGCTCGATGAAGCGTCAGAAGTTCGCTTTGAATTCATATTTTTAAATCGACAAATTATACGACAATATATAAATTAATGAATATCAGAATAAAAACACGTGCTATCACAATCACTGACAGTATGATAATGCAAAAAAAGACTAAATTTTTGATAGATGTTGCCAAAAAGATTCTTCGTAATACTAACTTGAAATCTTTTTTTCCTCCACAATCTTATCTCGTTTTTACTGCGATGTGCATTCAGGAACTACAGAGCACATGCGTACGTCACATTAAGATGAAACGTGATTGGCTGAAATGTGATAGGGCCTAGCGGTTCCACAAGTGCTTCTGCTCATCCCGGTAAGTAACAGAGAAACATGGTGAGATTAGAGTTAAGAATTAAAAAAAATAAAAAGACTTTCAGAGAGTGATAAATACTTACGTCGGCAAAATATATGTGATAGGAACACAATGTAAACGATGTACTTCGAAGTAAATGGCTAAGTTAAACTGTAAGCTTCTTAAATATCAATCTTGGGGGTTTGTTTATATCCGTGGATTTTGAGATCGCCATTGTTTACGTTGAAACTAAATAACATTTTTGAATAGCGATGTATGTAATATTGTATGAGCTTCGATTTTTTAATTTTTAGTAAAAACACGAACTTTATAATATAAATTAGATCAAAACGGACAATTTTATTCAAAAATACTTTGTAAATAAAAGTTAGCATTATTTTTGAATTATTTTTCAAAAACGAAACTAAAAATCCGAAAATGTCCGAACCATGGAGCTTTCCGGACAATGGAAGTCCGGACTATCGAACTTCGACTGTAATAATAATAATAAAAAAAACATGATTTTTTCTGAAAAACTTGGAAAAATCAGGGACTTTAAAATTACTGGGGAAGAAAAAAAAAAAAAAAAATGCATTTATTACCCTAAAAAAAATGACATAAACATAGGAAATATTTTTTGAGCATGCAATTTAAAATGTATTTTTTATGTCACGAGCTATCTTTTATGTACAAACACAATTATTTGATTTGGAATATCATAAAAATAGACCTGGAAAGTCAGAAATTTGTTTGCTAAGCTCATATATGCACCCTGAAAATGAATGTCATGTTACAATACTTAGTTAAATTTTATATTCCATGCATTTATATTTTGTATTTAAAATTGCTCTATAGTACTTAAAATTTGTTGAAAGAACTTTTTAGATGTTTAAAAATTCCAGTTTTTAAAAGCAACTCTTTTCTTTATACTTTGTATTTTAACATTTACTTTATCAAGTACTTGCTATTGCTTGCTATTGTTACATATTTGAAAATATGTAATAATAAGTGAAGAGGTTGTCGACATTGCTCATGGGGGGGGGAGGGGGGGGAAATAGTTTTGAGACTTTTTTTTTTTTTTTTTTTTAAGAGAATATTTCAATGTGAGGAATGAACTATGCAATCTTACACAGTTGGCTTTTTATTAAATTATATAGATGGCAGCTTATTAGCTCAAGGTTGTGGCAGGGTTCACACAGTCCTTGAAAATCTTGGATTTTGATGATTATAGAACTTGAAAGTTTTCTCTCATGTGTAAAAAGAAAAATTCTTTATAATTATGAGCCGTAAACTCAAATTTTTTGGAATGTGCTACCGTCTAAAATCTACATATAAATAAGGTATAAATCAGTAGGCATGTTATTAATTAAGAATGAATTTTTTTTCAACTGAGATGCAAAAAAGAATTTTTATATATTAAGGTCTATGGGATAAAAATATTTAAAGTTCGTTTTAATACTGTCAAATTGTTAAAAACGCATAACAAAATGATTAATAATACTAAAAAAAAAAAAAAAAAAATAAATAAATAAATAAATAAATGTTTAATATAACGAGCTTATTATTTATTGTTCTTTCACAGAAACGGACAGAAGAATGTGGTTTCATTAGGATCCTTTAAAAATGACATACAACTTGGGGAGGAATACTACACTAATACGATTTTTCTTTTTGTTTATTTAACGACTTCTCTGATTTAAATTTATTTAAATAACTCTTAATTACTAAATTTCCTGATCGTCAAGCGAAGTCATTCCAGATTTTTCATTGAAATGGTGTTCAAAAATTGTATTTTTACAGTTAATTTTGGTAAAAATATTTCATTCAGTATATAATTTTAAATCTCTTAGTATTTTTATTCGATTTATCAAAGAATTATTATTTAATATTGTATTTGCATGTTGGTTAGTTACTTCATTTTGGTTTTCTCATATTCAGTTTATCAGAAATGCTTATTAAACTTTGCATGTGTATATCGGTTAGCAATTTTGTTTATGGATTTCTACTGCTAAAACTCAACCTGTTTCTTGCACATTCATGAAATGATTTTCTAATGGAAAATATTTTGGGAAATTATATACAATAAAATCGAACTGTTTCTATTTTGCCTTTTTATAAAGGCATGGAAATCATAAATTGGGCATCAAAATAATATTGTTAAAAATATCAGATTATTTTTTCTTTCTTTATGGAGGGAGGGGAGGGGTTAAAAATGAGGAAAGTTCGCTTTATTTGCTATTAGTTATTTTTATTTATTTTTTAACTGTTAAATATAGTAAATATTATGATTTAGAGACAACACTAATTTATATGCATGTTTATGCGTATTATATTTTTATTGAATATTAATGAATTTTTTCTTTCATTTGTAGTATTTTTTTTTTTTTTTTTTTTTTAAGTTTTATACATATACTAGTAATACCTGTCAGAATTTGACGGATGATGTGAAACTAAAATCTCTTCACAGCATAAATTTTAAAACACCCTTGCTTTAATATTTCACATTGCTCTTAACCGGTTTAAAACCCCCTACCCAATTTCCCATATTTGTAAAACCACATGGATATAATCCAAAATATTAACTTTAATGTATTCTAAAACTAAACTGCAAATCGGAATAAAGTTAAATTTTGTTTTTACTGGAATAGTATTATAACACTTTATTCTATCAAAATAGTATATTTCAACAAAGGTATACTGTTAAAAATAAATAAGAATGAATTTAATACTTTAGCAAATTAATTTGCTCATTAAATTTTTAATAATAAATTGCACTATGTAAAATATTTACTCATATAAAATATCAATAATTTAATGTTGTTATTCTTTTCAAATTATTTTTACTCTAATATAGTATCGAAATGAAATATCATAAATTATAATAATTAATAATTAGATAAATAAAATAAAGTAAAATAAAAGCTCCTTTGATTTTAAATATTTATCTCCCTCTTTTCTAAACAAAGTTTTCAACTGATAAAAGTTAACTTTTAAAGAACAATAAACTTTGATAATTTGTTAATTTTAAAAGAATTTTTTTTTTATTTTAAGAAATGGAAAAAAAAATAATTTTAAGTATATGGTATAGTATATTGACATGGCAACAGATGGCGCCACATCCAGTGTACAGAAATTTTCGGCGAGCGAAAATGCATACAATGGTAACCGATACGTATTCGCGAATTGCTTTGTTTTAATAAGTATACTTCCTTGGAAAATATGAATTAATTGTGTGAATTATTTTTATGATTGAGCCACGAAGTAATATTAACTTTAATTAGGCGTTAATGAGCTTTAATTAGGCATTTTGCCATATTAATGTTGTCTGCTTGATCTATCATCAGTATTCTGCATAAAAGGAAGGAATATTCCCGTTCCCAATTGGTTCAAAATTTTCTCGCGCATGCCCAGATTGTACGATTTTGGTCTTACAGAATATGCTTTGTGTTTTAATATTATAGATGATTCCGTTATATCATGTAGCTAGATTACGCTTAACTATAACTTAAACACCATTCAGTAACAACAATTCTACTGCATAAATAGCACATTCTAAAAATTACACATACACACAGAAGCATGTATATTTCTGACCATTTATATATGATATAAAAAGACCCCCACCCCTTTTTTTTTCAATTATTTTAATATATGAATGCATCACTTTTCAGGATATCTTTTGTATTATGGTCTTGGTCAGAACTCAGGAAATCTAAAGTACTATTCATAATTTCAGACTACGGATCACATTTAAAGCGTCCTGAAATTTAAAAATACCACTAATGAATATCCTATATTTAGAAGCAAATGCAAATTTTATATGTTACTTATAATTTATTATTGATCTTTTTATTTCTTTATTAATCTGAATCAATATATTACTATTATTATTATTTTCCTTGAAAAATATTTTAACAATATTCTTTAAAACGAGAAAAATTAAAACAATATAATACATATAAATAAACTTTTAAAATTAATATTAGTATTTCCATGTATTTTAACTTTTAAAATTTAATTTAAAAGTATTAACATTTTTTATCAGTTTTATTAGTGTTCCAATACCCGAATTCGAAAAGAAAATACAATATTTTAAATAAAGTTAAAAATAAATTTTATTATTATTATTATTATTATTATAACGTATAAGCTGTAATATATATATATTTCATTTTCAGTATAACAAAACAATAATTATTTTTCCTCTCGTTAGTGTAAGATGTTCAACTTCATATCTTATCTGAAATGCACGTGTCCTGTTCTTTAGAAAGAGGAAAACTATCAGGTTGTAACATATGAAATGTCAGATTCTCACCAGTAAAATTTTTGAGATTTGGTTCCTTATAAACTTTTTTGATACAGTCGTTAATTATGTATCCTTTTAAGTCCAAAACTTTGTCTTTTTCATCTGATGTGTTTCAAATAAAAATATTGTGATTTGGTGGTAAGTTTATAGCTTTAATCGTAGGATGAATTTTAGAGTGCTATTTTTGTATGGGTGGAAAAGTAAGCATAATGCTGCAGCAGCTGCCCGAAACGTTAATGCTGCATTTGGAAGCGGTTCTGTAAATGAATGTACCATTCGACGTTGGTATGCAAAGTTCGAAACTGGGGATGAGAGTCTCACAAACGAAGACCAGGGCAGACCAGAGACTGTTGTGGACAATGAAGTTTTACGAGCAATAGTTGAAAAAAATCCAGGTTAGAGATTATGCAGAAGAACTAGGTGTATATCCTACAACCATTTCACGTCATCTAAAATTGATTGGCAAAGTTAAAAAAAAAAAAAAAAAAAATGGATAAATGGGTTCCTCATGAATTGAATGAGAATCAGAAACGCAAACGTTTTGAAATTTCATCTGCCCTTCTTCTTCGCAACCAAACTGATCCTTTTCTCAATTGAATTGTAACTTGTGATGAAAAGTGGATTCTGTACGACAATCGTAAACATTCAGTGCAGTGGCTGGATGCTGACAAGGCTCCACAACACTTCCCAAAGCCGAAACTCCATCAAAAGAAGGCTATGGTGACTGTTTGGTGGTCCTCAGCTGGTTTAATTCACCATAGCTTTCTAAAACTAGGCGAAATCATCACAGCAGAGAAGTATTGTAGAGAAATTGATGAAATGCACCAGAAACTTACACGTAAACAGCCGGCATTGGTCAATAGGAAGGGCCCTATTCTTCTCCATGATAACACTAGACCTCATGTTTCAATGATCACTTGTCAGAAGCTGCACACGTTACACTATGAAGTTTTAGACTATCCACCATATTCACCTGACCTCTCACCTACAGATTTTCACTTTTTCAAACATCTCGATAACTTCCTGCAGGAGAAATACTTCAGAAATCCAAAGGATGATGAAATGGCATTCAATGAATTTGTTGCCACCAGTAAAGGTCGATTCGCGGTCGCCACTCGTCACGTGGCAACCTAATTTGAAAGAGTGGAGATCCAAAAAAAATTGCTGTAATCGCCAATCAGACATGAAATTTTTTTGCGATTTTGCGGAAATCTGATTTTTTCCTCCCTAATTCGCAGAATTTTGCGAAATAACTTCTTCTGCTGTAAAAAAAAATCGCGGATATCGTCCATTTTAAAAAAAGAAACCCCATTAACGATCGGCAATTAAATTCGTTACGAAAGCCACCCAATTCATAATCTTTCTCAATCAACAACATAAATGTCAATATTCATTTTAAGCTTGCTTAATAAGATTCTAGAACCTATAAAGAAATAGAATTGTTAAATATTTCTCGCTAATGTAATTATTTTTTCCCCTCCCCCCATTTTCTTATCTCCAACTAGTGATCGGCGATCAGATGTTCTGCAGATATCTTTTGTTTCCCAATCTTTCTCTATCCACAACATAAATGTCAATATTCATTTTAAACTTGGTTTGTTAGATTCTAGAAGTAGAACTGAAAGAGTTTAATATTTCCTACCCATGTAATTAATTTTTACCCCCCCTCCCCCCACATCTCCAGATAGTGATCAGTGATTAATTCTAGAAACAATAAAAAGATAGAAGTGCTCAATATTTCTCACATATATGTAATTATTTTGAAACTTCATTACTGAACTTGATAAATCTACTTATTTTTTCTCAATTAAATTAAATATTTATATTTAATATCTATTCCAAATGTTTAAACAAGGGAAAAAATGTAGACTAAATTTTTGAGGTAGGAAAATTTTTTCTAAATCAAGTTAAGAAAATTAATACTCAGCTGGTTTTATGCATATTAGAAACTGATAATTAACTACTGTAGTTTTTTTAAATATGTATGATTAATGTACATAAATAAAAATCATATTTTATATTTGTTTGATTTTTTTTTTCCTTGTTGACATGGAATTTTAATAAGGTTTTATGTGGATATAAAACTTATTGTAATAATATTAAAGAATTGTTTTGTGCTAATGAAAAAAATCCTGAAATTTTTAATGTAGATAGAAAGCTATAAAAATTATATATATACATAACTGTTTACGTAGTTAGGTAGTTAATTTATTAGAAGTGACATTATCAATGTTCAATCAATTAACCAAACAATCATGTTAGCAAAAAAATTTTCAGCTAATTTCTAATTTTAGCAATCGCATGTCTGTTAATATAATTAAATCTCGGATAATATGCCAAAAAAGATTTTTTGCCCCCCCTCCCCTCTTCCCCAGACTCAAAATAATTTTGTTTTCTTCTAATGCTAATCACATCTATTTTCCATATAGAGATGTCACATTAGGTGAAATTTATTAAATGAATCAAATTTTTGTATTTCTATTTCAATGAGACAAAGTACATATTCTTTGCAAAACACGAATTGTGTATGAGAAATAACATTATTTTGTTAGTGTGTCATCATTATAGCCTGCTGTTTTCTATATCAAAATGAAATTAATACTTAACTACAAAAGTTCATATACTTTCCCTCATTACTAAAACTTTAAAATCTTCTTTCCAATACTATAGTTATTAGTAGCATTTAAAAGTTGCATTATATACTACTATAACTACCCTATATGTTTATAAAACTCACTCTTAAAATACTAATAAGAATAAAATCATAAACACTCAAAGGAAATTCAAACAAGATCATATCTTCTCTCAAAAGTCGAATCCTTTTTCAATGGTTTGATTTCTCAGCCAATTTTGTCTTTCTCCCACCTGCTTTCATTTCAAATATTGAAAATTTTAAGCTCGAGAAGTAGAAAGTTTTTTAAAAAATATTTATTTTCAAACAATATTTAAAGATTTTTTTTTAATCTGTGGAAGTGCATAATTTTTATTTTATTTTTATTTTTTTATTATTATTAAAGTAATAGAATAAAGGCCACTATTTCTTAATTTTCTGACCATATCATCTGTGTTTTATGCCTTCATAAGTATATAGATATATATTTTTTAATTATGTGTTAGAATATCAGGTATAACGTCGACTTGCGAGTGGCCACTGAGTTAATCATGCTCAGTGGCCACCGGCCACTTACAAAAATTGTAAGTCTTGACCTCTAGCCACCAGTACATGTTACCAGCATAAAAAAAACTTGTTTCTCGTTGGAAAAAGTGTATTGAAGGTAATGGTTGCTATTTTGATTAATAAAGTTTGTTCTGTAAAAATATGTTCTTTAAGTAGACCATGAAAATCGGACATTTCATATGTTACAACCTGATACTTGGAATTTTACCTATTGTAAGTTTAGCGATTTCTCAATAGACACGCATCAACAACTCACCTTAAATTTTTGCCAAAAGTTCAATCCCTTGTCAATCACTCAAACTTATGGGGGGAAATGAGACAAAGGAAAAGCCGTCCTTAATGGTTTAGGAGAAGAAAATCTAGTTAAAAAAAAAAAGTCTGCAACGGTCTAACTACGTTTAGAGATGAGAAGGAAAAGCCGCTTGCAACGGTCTAGCAACAGAAAACAGAAGCGGAAAAAGCCGTCTGCAACGGTTATAGGGTTAAAAATAATTCTTTTCTTTATACTTTGTATTTTAACATTTACTTTGTTTATCAAGTACTTGCTATTGCCTGATATTGTTACATATTTGAAAATATGTAATAATAAGTGAAGAAGGTAGTCAACATTGCTCATGGGGAAAAAAAAAATAGTTTTGAGACTCTTTTTTTTTTTTTTTTTTTTTTTTTTAAGAGAGAGAATATTTCAATGTGAGGAATGAACTATGCAATCTTACACAGTTGGCTTTTTATTAAATTATATAGATGGCAGCTTATTAGCTCAAGGTTTAGGCAGGGTTCACACAGTCCTTGAAAATCTTTGATTTTTAAGTAGGCAAAATCAAGGTTCTTGAATTTTTCTGTTTTGAGAAATTTGAAAATCAGAAAATACAGCGAAATCTGAATAGAAAAAATATTTAAACTGCATGGTAATCAATATTCTGTCCTTCATAGCAAATTCCACTTTGAACGTACTTTCAGTTATATAAGAAAATTGAAATAGAAACTAAATTTCAATCCTCATTATTTGAGAAAAGTCTGAAGAACATTTTACTAATTTCTAAATGGTTATTTTTTTAGTTAAGTAAAATATGTAACAAATATTTAAAGAAAAATAGTGTTTAATAAAATATCATTGATATTTTCTGTTTTTCTTTCTTTCTTTCATCATCATCTTAAGTTTTATTTACAGTTAAAAAAAATAAAAATCAGCTGCATTCACAAAGGCTGTACCTGAAAAGTAAAATATTTATTTAATATTAACCAGTGGCACACCTAGAATTTCTGTCTGGAGGGGGCTGAAGAATAATTGGGTCCTATAGTATCAGGGTTCGAAAAAACCCGTTTTTTTTTTTTAAAACCCAGCCCACCTGGGCCCAATGTCAAAAACCTGGGTTTTTTCGGGGTTTTCATGAAAAACCCAGGTTCTTTCGGGTTTTACATGAGAAATCTGGGTTCCCAAGTTTTTTCAAATTTACATCTTTTACTCCTTTACATCTTTCAACTTTTACATCTTAATCTAACCATATAACATAACATGTAAATCGAAACTGATAATTTTTCAATGAAATTACATGAAGGAAAACTGGAAAACACAATTTAATTTAAAAGTTAAGTATTTCATACCTACTTATTAGTAATGTTGAATAGTCTATACAACTGCAGTCAAACTTCTTTCATTTCATATATTATTTTTTTAAGATGTTAATTATATGCATATTCAATTATAAATTATCTATATACAAAATTCCGGTTTGAAAAGAATAAAACTTAAGCATTACACCCACGTGTTTTATTATACATAAATTGTAAAAAATTACAGAAGATTTGGTATTTTGTTAATCTAGCATTACTAAATAAAGCAATTTAACTAAAATTTTTTGTTATCATTTTACAAAAAAATGTAACTTTATATATTTTATTGTATTAACTTTCTATAATTAGCAAAATATGCTATTAAAAAAAAAATGGTTATATATTATTTTATTAATTGTAATTTTTGAAATTTATTATAGCATAGCATTCTGCTTCATTTTTAGAAAATCCTTTTTTCAAATAAAAATTGTGACATCTTAAAAAATAATAATAAATTATAAATAATTAAAAAATAATTAAAAAATAATCATAAAAATTAATAGCCATCTTGTTTGAAATAAAAATTATGAATGAATATAATATATAGTAAATTATGAAAAAACCCACTTTCTGGGTTTTTGAGTGGGTTTTTTCAACTGGGCCTGCCCGAAAAAACCCGCCCGGGTTTTTTCAGGCTGGACCCACTTTGGCGAACCCTGTATAGTATAATAATAGGTTTATGGCCATATACGCAGCAGTGGCACCTTGTGAACCGAAAATAGGTGAAGAGCTAAGAAATAAAACATATAAGTAGTTTTAATGCATATTTTTTATTAAGCATAAATTTAACTTAAAATACTCATTTTATTTAAATGTAAATTTATACTCTATAAATGAATACAGTGTAAAATATCAGGTGAAATGCCTCTTCACCTATTTTTGGTCCACGAGCCGCCACTGGTACGCAGACACGTATAGTAAAGAATCTATTTTAAATGTTTCTTTTGAAATAAACGTATGAAAGAAACTGAATTTAATTTGAATAGTGCAGTCAAGGAATTTATCTCGGTACATAACATGCTAAGTTACAGTAGTTCGGTCAGTTGGGGTTTGAATTGAGCTGATCCTCTCATTTTTAATTATTCAAAATCTATAAATTAAGTTTTATGATTTCATTTGAATTTACCAAAATCTCATAAGTCTCAAATATAAGGCACACTATACAATCAAACTAGCAAGTTAAGTTTTCAATCTTTATATTATATATATATATATATATTAACATAGATTAAAACATTTTATCTTTTTTTTGTTTGTTTGATTCCAATATTAGTTTCTAAACATGAAAAAAATATTTCTTTATTCCAAAGTATTCTGTAAGCCAATTAACTGTTTTGTTGACATATTTTGTATATAACAGAAATAATCTTAATTGTGTTAATGTAAAATTAAGTAAAAATGTAAATTTTTTTAAATATTTTGATGAATACAGTGGGTATACAGTACTGTAAGGTTGTAGTACAGTACAGAAACCTTAATACTGAAAAGTTTTCTGGATAACTCCTTTTATATTCCAGAATTAAAGACATAATTGAAGTAAATACATTTGTAAACTTTCATTTTACATGTGTTGCCTAGCTGAGAATATTGAAAAGTCTGCTTCATAAAAAAAATAAATAAAAAGACAGGTTTTTTTTTTTTTTTGACATCAGAAACTGTTTTTTGACGTGACAAGTGTCAAAAACTGGTTTAAACCGTCAAAAACTGCCGAAAACCATATGTCATGTACAAAATTGGAAATTGTAACGTAAAATAATTGTATTCATATTTTTAAGTTGTAATGTACTAAGTATATAAGTTAACATTGGTGTTATATATACAGAAAAAGATAAATGTTTATGTTAGGAAACATATTTATGCATTGTCTTAAGAGGAGAGTGAATGTTTATAAATCTTTTGCTTTTTATAAATTGCCATAGAGCTACGAAAAATTGCATATGTATATGGTAAATTATACTAGTAATACAATTAAGCACATTAAAAATTCTTTATAACTGACTAAATTTTACCAAAAAAAATTAAATTTTATATGTTTTCTGTTTCCCCTGAAATTCCAATGAAAATTTTAGCATTCAATTTTTTTTTTTTTTTTTTATTTAATCATATCTATGAATCCACAAAGTAATATTCAGATATTTTAGAATATATTGTTAAACTTGTAATAATGTGAAATCAAGATATAAAATTAAAAATTAATTAGATGGGAGCAATTTTAAAAAGTGTAGGATATTTACTTATTTTTATCTACATACAGTTTGAGAATTTTTAACGTATTATTTAATATTGGGTTTCGTTTTAATGTACAGGGTGGTCCACAAAACATGATAGAAAGTATTTTAAGTTCCTGATTTCAAATGTACTGATATAAGTATAATTCTTCCATATTGTAATTGCACATATATTGACATTTAAGGTAAATGCTTGATTACCGGAAATAATAAATAACCAATATGGAATTACTGACCTTGGAAGAACGATTATTTATCGTAAGAATATTTTTTGAGGTGCCATTGAGGTACAGAAAATCCTCATCTTAGTGTCGTCTCACGACTGTATCCACAAAAGGTCAGTGTGGTGTGCCATATCTTCGAAGCAGATGAGTGGTCTGATATTCATTGACGGTATGGTCACGGGAGTGAAGTATTGAGAGTTTCTAGAGCGTCACTTTGGCCCTGAAGTGGGCTGTCTCAACATGACGCGCCAGTACTGCTTCATGCAATATGGGGCTCGTCCCCATAGAACTGCTGATGTCTTTCTGTGGCTTAAAACGACGCTTAGTGAGCATTTGATTACATATAATGCAGAAAAATTCACGGGGCACGGGATAGAGGGGTCCCCACAGTAGTGGCACCAGAAATTCCTCGACGGGGGGGACACCACCTCTCCGACATGGGGGCACTACATAAAGAGAGTTATTATATAAGTATTTATCAAAAACTGCAATACTGTTAATAATATTACTGTTAATATTTTTACCATTACATTTGTTAGTACTCCTCGTGTTTTTGGAGATCATTGTGCCACAGACAGACATTTTCTAAAAATATCGTGGTCAAAACGTGTTCAGGACCTCTCTAAACGTGTATATTCATGGAAAACTGGAAGTTGAAAATTTTTAAGAATCCAATACTTTCTTCTATTGAATATAGAATGGAAAAACTGGAATGCTCCAAATTTGTACAAGGAAAGAAAAATGCTGTCAAAAGTAGAAAAACTGAAAATTTTGTATTGTTTTAATCTATGTTAATATATATATATTTACATAGATTAAAACATTTTATCTTTTTTTTGTTTGTTTGTTTCCAATATTAGTTTCTAAACATGAAAAAAATATTTCTTTATTCCAAAGTATTCTGTAAGCCAATTAACTGTTTTGTTGACATATTTTGTATATAACAGAAATAATCTTAATTGTGTTAATGTAAAATTAAGTAAAAATGTAAATTTTTTAAAATATTTTGATGAATACAGTGGGTATACAGTACTGTAAGGTTGTAGTACAGTACAGAAACCTTAATACTGAAAAGTTTTCTGGATAACTCCTTTTATATTCCAGAATTAAAGACATAATTGAAGTAAATACATTTGTAAACTTTCATTTTACATGTGTTGCCTAGCTGAGAATATTGAAAAGTCTGCTTCATAAAAAAAATAAATAAAAAGACAGTTTTTTTTTTTTTTGACATCAGAAACTGTTTTTTGACGTGACAAGTGTCAAAAACTGGTTTAAACTGTCAAAAACTGGTTTAAACCGTCAAAAACTGCCGAAAACCATATGTCATGTACAAAATTGGAAATTGTAACGTAAGATAATTGTATTCATATTTTTAAGTTGTAATGTACTAAGTATATAAGTTAACATTGGTGTTATATATACAGAAAAAGATAAATGTTTATGTTAGGAAACATATTTATGCATTGTCTTAAGAGGAGAGTGAATGTTTATAAATCTTTTGCTTTTTATAAATTGCCATAGAGCTACGAAAAATTGCATATGTATATGGTAAATTATACTAGTAATACAATTAAGCACATTAAAAATTCTTTATAACTGACTAAATTTTACCAAAAAAAATTAAATTTTATATGTTTTCTGTTTCCCCTGAAATTCCAATGAAAATTTTAGCATTCAATTTTTTTTTTTTTTTTTTATTTAATCATATCTATGAATCCACAAAGTAATATTCAGATATTTTAGAATATATTGTTAAACTTGTAATAATGTGAAATCAAGATATAAAATTAAAAATTAATTAGATGGGAGCAATTTTAAAAAGTGTAGGATATTTACTTATTTTTATCTACATACAGTTTGAGAATTTTTAACGTATTATTTAATATTGGGTTTCGTTTTAATGTACAGGGTGGTCCACAAAACATGATAGAAAGTATTTTAAGTTCCTGATTTCAAATGTACTGATATAAGTATAATTCTTCCATATTGTAATTGCACATATATTGACATTTAAGGTAAATGCTTGATTACCGGAAATAATAAATAACCAATATGGAATTACTGACCTTGGAAGAACGATTATTTATCGTAAGAATATTTTTTGAGGTGCCATTGAGGTACAGAAAATCCTCATCTTAGTGTCGTCTCACGACTGTATCCACAAAAGGTCAGTGTGGTGTGCCATATCTTCGAAGCAGATGAGTGGTCTGATATTCATTGACGGTATGGTCACGGGAGTGAAGTATTGAGAGTTTCTAGAGCGTCACTTTGGCCCTGAAGTGGGCTGTCTCAACATGACGCGCCAGTACTGCTTCATGCAATATGGGGCTCGTCCCCATAGAACTGCTGATGTCTTTCTGTGGCTTAAAACGACGCTTAGTGAGCATTTGATTACATATAATGCAGAAAAATTCACGGGGCACGGGATAGAGGGGTCCCCACAGTAGTGGCACCAGAAATTCCTCGACGGGGGGGACACCACCTCTCCGACATGGGGGCACTACATAAAGAGAGTTATTATATAAGTATTTATCAAAAACTGCAATACTGTTAATAATATTACTGTTAATATTTTTACCATTACATTTGTTAGTACTCCTCGTGTTTTTGGAGATCATTGTGCCACAGACAGACATTTTCTAAAAATATCGTGGTCAAAACGTGTTCAGGACCTCTCTAAACGTGTATATTCATGGAAAACTGGAAGTTGAAAATTTTTAAGAATCCAATACTTTCTTCTATTGAATATAGAATGGAAAAACTGGAATGCTCCAAATTTGTACAAGGAAAGAAAAATGCTGTCAAAAGTAGAAAAACTGAAAATTTTGTATTGTTTTAATCTATGTTAATATATATATATTTACATAGATTAAAACATTTTATCTTTTTTTTGTTTGTTTGTTTCCAATATTAGTTTCTAAACATGAAAAAAATATTTCTTTATTCCAAAGTATTCTGTAAGCCAATTAACTGTTTTGTTGACATATTTTGTATATAACAGAAATAATCTTAATTGTGTTAATGTAAAATTAAGTAAAAATGTAAATTTTTTAAAATATTTTGATGAATACAGTGGGTATACAGTACTGTAAGGTTGTAGTACAGTACAGAAACCTTAATACTGAAAAGTTTTCTGGATAACTCCTTTTATATTCCAGAATTAAAGACATAATTGAAGTAAATACATTTGTAAACTTTCATTTTACATGTGTTGCCTAGCTGAGAATATTGAAAAGTCTGCTTCATAAAAAAAAAAAATAAAAAGACAGTTTTTTTTTTTTTTTGACATCAGAAACTGTTTTTTGACGTGACAAGTGTCAAAAACTGGTTTAAACTGTCAAAAACTGGTTTAAACCGTCAAAAACTGCCGAAAACCATATGTCATGTACAAAATTGGAAATTGTAACGTAAGATAATTGTATTCATATTTTTAAGTTGTAATGTACTAAGTATATAAGTTAACATTGGTGTTATATATACAGAAAAAGATAAATGTTTATGTTAGGAAACATATTTATGCATTGTCTTAAGAGGAGAGTGAATGTTTATAAATCTTTTGCTTTTTATAAATTGCCATAGAGCTACGAAAAATTGCATATGTATATGGTAAATTATACTAGTAATACAATTAAGCACATTAAAAATTCTTTATAACTGACTAAATTTTACCAAAAAAAATTAAATTTTATATGTTTTCTGTTTCCCCTGAAATTCCAATGAAAATTTTAGCATTCAATTTTTTTTTTTTTTTTTTTTTATTTAATCATATCTATGAATCCACAAAGTAATATTCAGATATTTTAGAATATATTGTTAAACTTGTAATAATGTGAAATCAAGATATAAAATTAAAAATTAATTAGATGGGAGCAATTTTAAAAAGTGTAGGATATTTACTTATTTTTATCTACATACAGTTTGAGAATTTTTAACGTATTATTTAATATTGGGTTTCGTTTTAATGTACAGGGTGGTCCACAAAACATGATAGAAAGTATTTTAAGTTCCTGATTTCAAATGTACTGATATAAGTATAATTCTTCCATATTGTAATTGCACATATATTGACATTTAAGGTAAATGCTTGATTACCGGAAATAATAAATAACCAATATGGAATTACTGACCTTGGAAGAACGATTATTTATCGTAAGAATATTTTTTGAGGTGCCATTGAGGTACAGAAAATCCTCATCTTAGTGTCGTCTCACGACTGTATCCACAAAAGGTCAGTGTGGTGTGCCATATCTTCGAAGCAGATGAGTGGTCTGATATTCATTGACGGTATGGTCACGGGAGTGAAGTATTGAGAGTTTCTAGAGCGTCACTTTGGCCCTGAAGTGGGCTGTCTCAACATGACGCGCCAGTACTGCTTCATGCAATATGGGGCTCGTCCCCATAGAACTGCTGATGTCTTTCTGTGGCTTAAAACGACGCTTAGTGAGCATTTGATTACATATAATGCAGAAAAATTCACGGGGCACGGGATAGAGGGGTCCCCACAGTAGTGGCACCAGAAATTCCTCGACGGGGGGGACACCACCTCTCCGACATGGGGGCACTACATAAAGAGAGTTATTATATAAGTATTTATCAAAAACTGCAATACTGTTAATAATATTACTGTTAATATTTTTACCATTACATTTGTTAGTACTCCTCGTGTTTTTGGAGATCATTGTGCCACAGACAGACATTTTCTAAAAATATCGTGGTCAAAACGTGTTCAGGACCTCTCTAAACGTGTATATTCATGGAAAACTGGAAGTTGAAAATTTTTAAGAATCCAATACTTTCTTCTATTGAATATAGAATGGAAAAACTGGAATGCTCCAAATTTGTACAAGGAAAGAAAAATGCTGTCAAAAGTAGAAAAACTGAAAATTTTGTATTGTTTTAATCTATGTTAATATATATATATTTACATAGATTAAAACATTTTATCTTTTTTTTGTTTGTTTGTTTCCAATATTAGTTTCTAAACATGAAAAAAATATTTCTTTATTCCAAAGTATTCTGTAAGCCAATTAACTGTTTTGTTGACATATTTTGTATATAACAGAAATAATCTTAATTGTGTTAATGTAAAATTAAGTAAAAATGTAAATTTTTTAAAATATTTTGATGAATACAGTGGGTATACAGTACTGTAAGGTTGTAGTACAGTACAGAAACCTTAATACTGAAAAGTTTTCTGGATAACTCCTTTTATATTCCAGAATTAAAGACATAATTGAAGTAAATACATTTGTAAACTTTCATTTTACATGTGTTGCCTAGCTGAGAATATTGAAAAGTCTGCTTCATAAAAAAAAATAAATAAAAAGACAGTTTTTTTTTTTTTTTTGACATCAGAAACTGTTTTTTGACGTGACAAGTGTCAAAAACTGGTTTAAACTGTCAAAAACTGGTTTAAACCGTCAAAAACTGCCGAAAACCATATGTCATGTACAAAATTGGAAATTGTAACGTAAGATAATTGTATTCATATTTTTAAGTTGTAATGTACTAAGTATATAAGTTAACATTGGTGTTATATATACAGAAAAAGATAAATGTTTATGTTAGGAAACATATTTATGCATTGTCTTAAGAGGAGAGTGAATGTTTATAAATCTTTTGCTTTTTATAAATTGCCATAGAGCTACGAAAAATTGCATATGTATATGGTAAATTATACTAGTAATACAATTAAGCACATTAAAAATTCTTTATAACTGACTAAATTTTACCAAAAAAAATTAAATTTTATATGTTTTCTGTTTCCCCTGAAATTCCAATGAAAATTTTAGCATTCAATTTTTTTTTTTTTTTTTATTTAATCATATCTATGAATCCACAAAGTAATGTTCAGATGTTTTAGAATATATTGTTAAACTTGTAATAATGTGAAATGAAGATATAAAATTAAAAATTAATTAGATGGGAGCAATTTTAAAAAGTGTAGGATATTTACTTATTTTTATCTACATACAGTTTGAGAATTTTTAACGTATTATTTAATATTGGGTTTCGTTTTAATGTACAGGGTGGTCCACAAAACATGATAGAAAGTATTTTAAGTTCCTGATTTCAAATGTATTGATATAAGTATAATTCTTCCATATTGTAATTGCACATATATTGACATTTAAGGTAAATGCTTGATTACCGGAAATAATAAATAACCAATATGGAATTACTGACCTTGGAAGAACAATTATTTATCGTAAGAATATTTTTTGAGGTGCCATTGAGGTACAGAAAATCCTCATCTTAGTGTCGTCTCACGACTGTATCCACAAAAGGTCAGTGTGGTGTGCCATATCTTCGAAGCAGATGAGTGGTCTGATATTCATTGACGGTATGGTCACGAGAGTGAAGTATTGAGAGTTTCTAGAGCGTCACTTTGGCCCTGAAGTGGGCTGTCTCAACATGACGCGCCAGTACTGCTTCATGCAATATGGGGCTCGTCCCCGTAGAACTGCTGATGTCTTTCTGTGGCTTAAAACGACGCTTAGTGAGCATTTGATTACATATAATGCAGAAAAATTCACGGGGCACGGGATAGAGGGGTCCCCACAGTAGTGGCACCAGAAATTCCTCGATGGGGGGGACACCACCTCTCCGACAGGGGGGCACTACATAAAGAGAGTTATTATATACGTATTTATCAAAAACTGCAATACTGTTAATAATATTACTGTTAATATTTTTACCATTACATTTGTTAGTACTCCTCGTGTTTTTGGAGATCATCGTGCCACAGACAGACATTTTCTAAAAATATCGTGGTCAAAACGTGTTCAGGACCTCTCTAAACGTGTATATTCATGGAAAACTGGAAGTTGAAAATTTTTAAGAATCCAATACTTTCTTCTATTGAATATAGAATGGAAAAACTGGAATGCTCCAAATTTGTACAAGGAAAGAAAAATGCTGTCAAAAGTAGAAAAACTGAAAATTTTGTATTCCCCCCCCCCCCCCCCCGAGAGATTTCAGGAGTATGCCCCGATGGGGGGCCACAGACTCCCCGACGGGGGGCCTGTGCCCCCCCAGCCCCCTAGCTGGTGCCACCCATGGGTCCCCATACAGTCCAGACCTAAATTCGTGTGACTTCTCATGGGTTTACACCAAAGACAGAATCTATAGGAATCCCCTGATTCACTTGAGGGCCTGAAATCGACCATCAAAATTGAGATTGATGAACTTGATTCCGACACACTCCAGCGCTTTATGACGGTATCAACTGGCTTTATAACACTATAGTCAAGGATGGTAGACATTTCGAGCAACTTGTATATTAAATGTCTTTCATATCTTTATTCAATAACATAGGTTTCATGTTCTTGCATATTTTATTTTTTCCACAACGATTGCTTACTTTCTATCATGTTTTTTGGACCACCCTGTATTTAATATTATATTTCAATGCATATAAATGCAAATTTTCATACTTTTAATTCACAAAAGAGAGAGATGCTTTCCATTAACCTCTTCATTAAAAATAATTTAAAATTGCATTATGTAATTCATATTAAAAATTTAGTTCATCTAATCATGCAATACCTAAAATATTTTTAATCATATAACATTAAAACATGCTATTGATACTGATTATAACCAAAATGAAAAACCATGATGCAATATTGCACAGTAATTTTATTCATTTGGATAAAATACTTACGGCACCTTTTAATTATCAGTCAGTATATATTTAGAAGAGTTTTGTTTACTTTTTAAAAATAAGACTTTTTAAAATTTTTGATGACTTAATGTGCAATAAGTAGTTCACCTTAGAACAGACAAATTTCTATTTTCAAATTTTTGTATTTTGTAAAGGTAATAAATATCATTTTTTTCTTTTTTTACTTGAACAGAAATCATTGGCGTTCATAGGAAACAGATAATATTTTTCTAAAAATTATTTTTATCATGGGAAACTTATAAACTAACCACTTTTTTAAAGACTACATTATTTTATTTCTCTAAATATGACTTATTAATTGTTAAAATATACCAATGAATGTAAAATTTGAGGTTTTTGACAAAGGGTTTTTGACATGACAGTTTAAACTGTCAAAAACTTGCCAACCCTGTAAAAAGATAACTAGTATTTACAGAACTGTATATATATATATATATATATATATATATATATATATATATATATGTACCCTAAAATTCCAAGTATAACCCCCCTTTCCTTTATAAATAAAAATCATAAGGTGTGATATTATTGGAAACTTTTAAAAAGCTGAAATTTTAGGAAAAACTTCAGATTATAATAGCCAAGAGAACGGAAGGTTTTGGGGAAAGGGAAACATCTAAAAATTACACAGAAAGGTATATTTGTGTGTGGGGGTTACTATCGGAATTTTACGGTATATATATGTTACCACTAAAGTGCAGAAATCAGTTAATCTGCATATTAGCTAGGTAATCTGCACATTAACTAGGGTGATCCGTTAAAGTGGGGAAAATTGTTTCATTTCTCAAATTACCTAGGTATTCTGCGAATTATCTAGATAATCTACACATTACCTACTAAGCACTCGTTAAAGTGAAAATAAGATCTATGGTGTAATTTTAGAGCACGCTGTGTTGGATTTTTTTTTTTTTTTTTTTTTTTTTTTTTTCATTTGAAAAAAAAAAAAAAAATTAGTTTTCTTTTCTTTCTTTCTTTACTTATTTTAATCTGCATGCGTTTTAATTTTTATGTCTTTTAAAGCGATATGTTTTAATTTTTTTGTTTAATCTTTTTCATTCTGTCAATATAAGTTTAAAGATGTTATACATTTTTAATATGAAATATAATATCTTTGATAGCTTTCAATAAGTTCTATTTTATAAATGAATGTTAGAATTGTAATACAGTAACGATTTCTTTTCAAATAAAAATATTTAACCATTAAAAAAAAAAAATGTTTTATTAACAACTTAATATTGCTACTATTATTATTTTTTTTTTATTATGCACCAATTTTTAATTCGCTATAGAAATATTAAATTAGTCAAATCAGAAGCATTATTTAAGAAGTACTTCAAATAATTAAAACTGTTTAATATTTTTTAGAACACATAAAAATTAAAATGACAGTTTTCCAATGTTTTATTAAACTATACTTTGCAGCATACATACGTATATCTGTACAAGTTTAGCAAATATATTAATTTTATAATAACAATAAACTTTATTAACACATTTTACGTGATAAACAACAACGAAATTATCTGAAAAAGCAAAAAAAATAATAATAAATAAATAAAAATAAAAATATAATCATGATATATAAAATATATAAAAGAAACTTGAAAGGAAAAAAAAAAAAAAAAAAATTGTAATGAGAAATGCTTTTTAGCATTTCTCATTACAATAATTTTTTTTTTTTTTTGCACAAAAATTTCATATTAAGTATTTATTAAATAATAACATAATATTTTTCAGAGTTTAAAATTAATACTATTTTTTTCTATAACTAATAGTAATTTAAATTAATTTTAAAATAAATTAGTTTTAAAAAGTTTTATTTCGGGAGGAAATAATTATTGTGTTGTACATTTAATATTCATAATTCAAAATGGAATTTCACGAGAGAGAGTTTTTAATTAAGGTTAGATTTCATTAATAAAATGCAGGCCATTAACAAATTTATATTGACAAAATTAAAAAAGAGAAGAAATAAAATCAAAATTAAAACAATCATAACTTACTTGTTATTTTAAATTTTGTATTTATCATAATAAGAAACCTAATCATGCATCACTTCCTCCACATTTTGCATTGTTTATCATTGCAGAGCGGAAGGGGTTAAAGTTTTGTTTTATGTTTGAAGGTCATTCGCCTATCTGTATCACATGACTGTTTGACGTCATTGTGAATGTAAAAAAAAAAAAATAAGGCCCGAAGGAAACTTTTAAACTTTAACGATACAGAAGCCGCTAATATACAGATTACCTAGTTAAAATGTGGAAAACTCTTGATTCTGCACTTTAATGAGTCATTTTAGTTAATCTGTAGATTAATTAGGTAATCTACACATTAACGGATTTCGAGCTTTAACGGTAACATATATATATAATATCCATGTTTATCAGGCGCAATTCTGAAGAAAAAAGAAAAAAATATTACTGATATTTTATTGAAATTAGCTCCTTCTAATACCTAATAAAACAATTTTGCTCATATAAAAAATCAAGACAAAATATACACATATGATGCATTGATATAAAGTATCCTAGAAAAAATATAGAATGGTTCAGTAGCCAATCAATGAAAGCAGAAAAAATAAATTGATTTATGTGCTATAAATGATAGAGAATTAAGAGCAGACAATGCCTAATCTCGCTGACAGCCAAGGCTATGTGAAAAATTATTCTATCGAGAAAATTTTTTAAACTTATTATTCCTTACCTAATATATTTTTATTCAGGTTATACATTCAGAAAATTCACAGCCGTTAAATAAGTAGTCATTTGATAAAAAAAAAAAAAAAATTGAATTAAATAAGTGCCATTTTTGCATTTTTACCTTAGCTAGAAAATAAAAGATTAAACTTCTAAAAAATCGTTTTCTAGAAACGAGTATTAATTTAACAATAGACAATTTGCACGTTTTCTGATTTTATTCTTATATAATAGAAAATGAAAAGGTAAGAAAATAAAGGCATACATTTTCTTTATTTGAAATCTAATGACTGATTTATAACAATTTTAACATCGCACTATTTACTCTATCGAGAATACGCAGTATACTTTATCGTGACGTCACCCTTTATGACAACAAACGGAAGTAATCATTGTTTACATGAGATTTAGTGCTTTGCTTTGCTTCTTGAATCAGTGAAATAGGTTTTGTATGTTATAATAATGAGGGATATTAAAAAGTCTTTCTAAAAATATTGTATTGTACCATTTTGCAGTAATACAACGGCTAAAGCTTCTCAAAAGTTATTCTTTAGCGTTCCACAGGATCCTATTAAACAAAAACATTGGACAACCGCCAGGAAAAGAAAACATTTGAAAATAATGATAATGGAAAATGGTGATAATGATATTAAATGATTATAAGATGAAAAAGAAATGCTCAGAAATCACATAAACAATTGATAATTACGAAAGTTAAAACGAATTGCTGCTTACTAACCAGGCTAACGAAATGTAAACATTGAAGCATCATAAAGTGTGACGTCAGGAAGCGTTTTGAAGTCACATGACTTTTGGTTAATTTTAAAGTTATTTTTTAAATTAATGCGAACATTTTTTGCATTTTTAATAAACTTTTTGAAATTTATGGGCCTAAAACTACCAGAAAAATAAGATTTTGTTCAAATCCCCCATGTGTGCAAATTCCTCATTGTAAATTTTCTGAATGTGAAAACAGAATTCATTAGGTAATGAATAAGTTTGGAAACAAAATTTCCGTAAAATAACATGCTCCTTGGTTATTGCTGAGATTAGATATTGTTCACTCTTAAAATATAAGTTAGAAGATTGTTTCAGGTATGTGAATTTCAATTTTTCAAAGGATTTAACTAAATTTTTAAAAATATCTAAATGTATATATATTTTTAAAATTTTGAATAAAAAAAAAAAGTATTCTATTTTACGTACGAAATTTGTCATCCATGTTTAAGATTTAACTGTTTCAAAGACAGTGCTGAAAGGTTATCTACCAACTTTAGACTTTTTTGGTGTGCAATGGTTATATATAGGGCTGGAGTATTTATCAATATATCCCCAAGTATCAATATTTTTTAAGTATCGCAATAACGATATTAAAGATCTAGCTTTGCTGATATATCCCTCTAACGATATTTCTTTAGCGCACACTGAGCGATCGATCGAAACGCCGATAAATAATGTTTCTCACTAGCACCTACCACCAGTCGCCACGCTCGGAATAAAGAGAATGCCGAATAGCTTATTCACCGTGTTTTCTAAAAAAACAAACAAACCGTTTGGCTAGCGGAAGTGACGCAACCCCTTGTGCGCGCCACAAACCTGCATCACCGCACGCCAAGCAAAGCCCGAAAAAAAAAGAGACCTGAATAGCTTATACTAATGCAACCCCCTTTTTCCCCTCCCAACCCCAAGCAATCCTTCCTCTCCAATCCTCTCTATACCGCAATATATCTACTTTCTTGAAAATATCACTGTCCAAAAAGTCAATGATATTCATCAGGAAAATTAAACTATCATAGTATATTGACTTCCCATAGTATATCGACTTCTTACAGTATACTGACTTACTGACTTCTCATTCTACATTCATGAATTTCCCTGGCTCTAAACGCTAATATGAAAGAATTTATACTACCGTTAGTATAAGTTCTTTGATAATATTGCACATTATCGCTCGTGGATCGTACGTGTAATACCACAGACAGGCGATATAAAATCAAACGCTTATTATGAATGAAAACAATATCTTTTGTTTTAGCTCATTTCCTGCTATTGGTTCATTGATATTGGTTTATTTCAAAGTATCCATATCTTCTGGCCAATAAGATGCGACATGTGTTTAACTCGCTTTAGGCTCAGTAATGCCAGATTGGGGATTTTGTCCCCATTTTGGGGATTTTTGAGGCTTTTGGATTTTTGGTTTGTGGGGACTTTTTTGGGGAATTCTAAAATTTTTGGGGACAAATCTGGGGAGTTCTTCAACTCTCTGTCAATGTTGATAACGTAATGATTTATCCCTACGACTAGAGACTTTCAATATCTTTATTGGTATTTGGGGATTTTTTTTTTTAATTGCCTTCTTTTGGGGAAAAATCGGAATTTTTATCACAGAAAAAGCTGCTTGATATTTTTTTTGAAAAAATTTTTATTTCCCCTTTTTAGTAGAAATCAAATTGGGGATTTTTTCGAAAAGAACCTCCTGAATCGGGGAAATTTGAAGACCTGTTTGGGGAAATAATTTTCGACCATCTGGCATCACTGTTTGGGTTGTACATCAGTCCCTTTCTCCTTTCCCATGTTATCGAATGGGATTTTCGTTGCTTCGTTTTATAAAAATATCTCATTCAAAAATGAAGTTTTTCGAATTCTGTTTTTTGAATATTACTCTTTGAACGGGTCGCCTTTTAGCTTGGTGAACAATTTTTCGAAAAAACTTATTTAAATATTTTATTTCAATAAGTAAATTATAGACTCTAAGTGTGGATCTCTAAGTAAAATATTTAAATTTATTTTTTCGAAAAATTGTTCACTAAGCTAAAAGACGACCTGTTCAAAGAGTAATATTCAAAAAACAGAATTTAAGCTAAAAGACGACCTGTTCAAAGAGTAATATTAAAAAAAAAACAGAATTCGAAAAAGTTCATTTTTTAATAAAATATTTTTATAAAACGACGCGACAAAAATCCCATTGGAAAACATGGGAAGGGAGAAAGGGTGCTATCTGACTGATGTAAAATAAAGTTTTATCTTCAGTAATTTTACAGTGACAGTTTATTAAATTATATAATATTGGATAGTTTATTACTTTTTTTTATGTAGCATTTATTTTTTCTCTTTCCTTTTCTTTCTTTCTTTCTTTTTTTTTTTTTTTTTAAGCCGTACATGTAATTGCAAAATGAGTTACTTTAAGTAACAAAATGAAACTTTAACATAATTTTGTTTAAATAATATAATTTTTATACTGACAATGTATATATATATAATGAAACTATTACAAATATATGAAACTATTACGAATGTGAATTGAACACATATACATTTAAAAAATATTGTAATGATTTGGTAAGCAGATACAAAAATAAAAATGACAAGTAACTGACATTTAGGATGCATATAAGAGTTTTAAGTAAAAAATATTACTCTCTACGACCAAAAAAGGTGTATCCAATGGCAATTCTTAACTATTTAGAATGATTTTCCTTTTTATTTAATTTTTCTTAAGCTTTATTTTTAGTAGAATTATGAATTTTGATATACTTGGTACAAATAAAACACAGATCGCATATTAGCTGTGTTAAAATATGATTTTAAAATAATTAATGCTTAAAATGGGAAGAATAGAGGACAAACTATACAGAGGTATACTAAAAAGCAACAGTATAAGTTATAAGAAACACAAAATATTGATTCACTTTTTATGTTTTTTTTTTTTTTATGATAAAGTTATGGTAGTAATATACCAGAAAATACATGGAAAACACTTTATACTTGTATACTTTAAAATTCGTGTGCATATGTCTTTAAAAAATAACAAATGTCTATTTTTTCCTATCTTGAAAGAAATATCGCAATATATCACATAATATCGATATTAACTTGGTGATATATCGCGATATTTAATTTCTGATATCGTCCAGCACTAGTTATATATTAAATTGACATATATCTGATGACAGCAAATACTTATAAAGTTTGTTTAAATATTTACGAGGGATGGACTGGATACGGATATCTGGCATTCCGGATATTTTTTTACTTTGCCGGATCTGGATATCCGGTAGTCCCTTTTCCCAGTACACATGAAAATTTCAGATTTTTAGAGCACACAAAACTAAACTAGTATGTTGTGGCCACCACAAGACTTTCTTCTATATTTTCCTATACAAATAATTTAATCTAACAATAATTTTATCTAACATGAAGAATGCAAATTATTTTTATCTTAGAGAAAACTAAAAGCAAATATCCCTATAAATAAAGTCTTAAAAAATGCATATTTATAATAGTTATCTCACATATCAAGTTTCTAACAGTTATATGCCATACAAGTTGAGACATAGCCTTCCCGTTATCGATGCAATTTCTTGTAGAGCAGCAAAATCTGTTGGTCTATAAGCATCTTAGTACTTGAATCAGCGTAATGCCTCATAATGTCCTTCTCATATATCACGTTTTGTTTGATTATACGCTATAGAACCTGAGATAAAGCCTTTTTTTAAACTGCAGAAATCTCTGTGTGGCAGCGCCAGCTGTTGAGCGGCTGATACCAAAAGTTGACGAACTAATTTACGTGAAGATACAACTACAGATAAATTTGTATGCGATTTTGTGCAGCAGTTCCTGAGATATAGCCTTCCCTTAAATTGCGGAAATTGCTTATTTAGCAGCGCCACCTGTTGGCCTACAAGCATAATGTATTAAAATTACCTACCACGATGAATGCAGGCAATTTTCATCTTACAGCAATCTAAAAAACTGCAATATAGCAGGACAAACTATTGGTAGATATACATTGAAATTGAATTGGCATAATGTCTCATAATGGTCTTCTCACATATCGAGTTTTGTTTAATTATACCCAATAGAACCTGAGATATAGCCTTTCCTTAAATTGCAGAAATTGCTGTGTGTGCATCACCTGTTGCACGGTTGACACCAGAAGTTGGCAGATACTAATTTATGTTAAAGTACATCTACATATAAATTTATATGGAAATCTGTACAGTAATTCCTGAGATATAGCCTTCCTTTTATTGTGGAAATTGCTGTATAGCAGCGCCATCTGTTAGACAATAAGCATTTAACTTGAATCAGCACAATGTCTCATAATGATATTCTTACATATGAAGTTTTGTTTGATCATACGCAATAAAACCTGTAATATATAGCCTCCCCTTAAGTTGAGGAAATCGCTGTATAGAAGCGCCACCTGTTGATCAGTGACACCAAAAGTTGATAGGCTCTAATTTAGGTCAAGGTGCATCCATATACGAATTTATATACAATTCTGAGTAGTGGTTTCGGAGATAAAGTTGCCACAAAATTTTTGTTTCTCGCTCTGTCTCTCTCTCATACACACATACATTTTCTAAAAATGGTAAATTAATGTTCTAGACCTCTCAAAATGTCTAAATCCATCAAAAATGAGAAGTTGAAAATTTTTACGAATCCAATACTTTCTTCTATTGCATATAGAAGAAAGTAAAAAAGGAATTTGCATTTTGTTTTTATACAACTGAATTCCATTCACATACATAACTAGTATGATGTGGCCACAACATGAATTTTTTTCTATATAATTTTACACAAAATTCATTGAATACAAATAATTTATTAAATTATTGAATTATTTTCCATTATAAATGCAGATGATTTTTATCTGAAAGAATTATATCAGTAAATGCTGAAAGAAAGCAAATATTTTTGCCAATATCAAAATAAATAAGGTTTTTTTAATTAAAAGATAAAAAAATCTTTACCTTTGTTTTAAATTATCACAGATCTATACTTAAACCACTTGTGTTAAAGGTAATGACGAATTCTTTCGAAAGACACCTATATTGAAAATTTACTCCCCCCCCCCAGGAGGTGAAGCGATGTTCCCACATGAACAATTTTTTTTCTTGTTAACTATTACTATTATAAATAATTCATATTAATTTTACTATCACTCGTTTTAAATAACTCATTATGTACATTTATATACAAAATTTTGTCCCATACTGCCTTGTTAAAAATTTAGAAAAAATGCGATCACTTCACCACCTGTTGAGCAGTTGTTACACAAATCTAATGAGTGCCAGTTTATACCAGGTTTCAACTAAATACCAAGTTTGGTTAAATTGCGTTAATTGGTTCGTGAGTTACAGCGTCCACAAAATTTGTGATACACACGCACAAACTGACAGACAGACAGACATTTTCTATAAACAGTCAAATCGTGTTCAGGACATCCCAAAACATGCAAATCTATTGAAAACTGGAGTTAAAAAATTTTCATGAATCCAATACTTTATATATACATATAGAATAAAGTAAAATTGTAAATATCATTGGGATAATAAGCCATAATAGTTTTATTTTATTACGTTCTTCTGTATTCAATAGAAGAAAGTATTGGATTCGTAAAAATTTTCTACTTCAGTTTTCGACGGATTTACACATTTTGAGACGTCTAGAATATATGATTTGACCATTTTTAGAAAATGTCTGTCTGTCTGTCCATCTGTGTGTGTGACAAAAATTTTGTGGCAACTGTATCTCTGGAACTACTGCTCAGAACTGCACATAAATTTTTATGTAGATGCATATGATTATGCAAGATGCATATAAATTGACCTAATTTAGTGCCAATTAACACTTGGATAACACTTGTGCCAATAACCACTCAACAGGTAGTGCTGCTATTCAACAATTTCCGCAGTTTAAGGGGAGGCTATATCTCAGTATCTATTTCGTATAAGCAAACAAAACTAATATGTAAGAAGCCCGTTATAAGACATTATGCTGGTGCGATTTGAATGCTTATCGGCCAACAGATGTCGCTGCTGTTGAGCGATATCTGCAGTTTAAGGGAAGACTATATCTCAAGAACTACTGCACAGAAATGCATATAATGTTATGTGTAGATGCAACTTGAATTAAGTTAGTGCCTACCAGCTTTTGGTGTCAACCACTGAGCAGGTGGCGATGCTATACAGTGATTTCCACAATTTAAGGGGAAGGCTATAATCTCAGGTTCTATTGCGTACAATCAAAGAAAATTTAATATGCAAGAAGGCCATTATGAGACCTTATACCAGTTCAATTTGAATTCTTATTGGCCAACAGGTGGTGCTGCTATACAGAGATTTCCACAATTTAAGGGAAGTCTGTAGCTAAGGAGCAACTGCACAGAATTGCATATAAATTTACATGTATATGCACCTTGACCTAAATTAGCACCTATAAACTTTTAATGTCAGCTTATCAACAGGTGGTGCTGGTACACAGCGATTTCTGCAGTTTAAGGAAAGGCTATATCTCAAGTTCTATTGTGTATCATCAAACAAAACTTGATATATGTGAAGGCCATTATGAGACATTATGCTGTTTCAAGTTGGACGCTTATAGGGCAATAAATGGTGCTGCTATACAGGAAATTTCCTTGATAATGGAAAGATTATATCTCAACTTGTGTGGCATATAACTGTGCAAAACTTGATGTGTGAGACAACCATTATAAAAACACATTTTTAAAGATGTTGTTTATAGACAGTAAAATGGTCTTTCTTGGGTTATTTAGTGATAGTTTTATTTAAGATGAAAATCATTTGCATTTGTCATGTTAGATAATTTTAGTAAATAATAGTTTTAATAAATGTTTTGCCCTTAGTGAATTTATATAGGAAAATACAGAAGAAAGTCTTGTGATGGCCACAACATACTTGTTTTTAATGAAAAGAAATGAATTGCAGAATTCTACATCTGTAAAGGCAGATCTCCGGACTGACTTGCTTGCTCACTCAGCAATGCCGAGTCAAACTAATCGAGACACAAATGTGGAATTTCATGAGATTATTCCTTAATGGCGTGATTTAAGAAGCTGTTTCTTGAAGTTTCTCCGGAAACGGAGGGACAAAAGTTGTTTCTTGCATTTCTCACCATATCTTAATGAAAGAAAACAAGAAAAAAAAATTTAAAAAACTGGATACTCGTTGGTTTTGATCCGGATATCCGATGATACTTCGGATATTGAAAAATCAGCCGGATATCCGGTCCATCCCTAATATTTACTGATGTATGTGAATTCTATATGCAAAAAAAACATTTTTAAAGTTGATCGATAGACATTTTATACACTGCCTTCAAAGGGCAATAATAGAAAATATCTGCAAATTTATGTCGGCTAGTGCAGCTTAGATTGGCAATAGATAGTCCAGCATAGATCAGCATTTGCCAATATTCAATTCTTAATATTGGGCAATACTGGAAAAAAGGTGTACATTAGACATTGGCCAATACAGATTTATCGTCATTGGCCGGTCTGGTTTTGATCAACATTGGCCAGTCCAGTTTCCATTGACATTGGCCAGTGCGGCTTAGATCGACATTGGCCGGTCCAGCTTAGATCGACATTGGCCGGTCCAGTGAAAATAATGCCTGGTCCAGGCATTATTTTCACTCAGTTGGAAAAATAAATTTTCAATAAATATGATTTTCTTCCCAATCTGTTGGTTGTGTGATATTAATAACTGTATTTATTCCTTCCATTGTTTAATGGTGTTTTCCATTACCTGCGGCTTATTCTGTCGAGCTATCTACATGATAGACCAGTTGCTCTGCCTAAAGGTTGCCTGAGTGAGTAATGCCCACCGGTTGTCGGCCTGGATAGCTCAATTGGTAGAGCCTTGACCTTGTAAGTCAAAGATCCGGGGTTCGACTCCTGGTCCAGGCATTATTTTCACTCAGTTGGAAAAATAAATTCTCAATAAATATCAGAGTATATATGTTACAAATTATGCATTATTTAATTCTAATCGAATTTACAGCACCGACCAATGTTCAAGCACATCTTCCACAAAGACCTCATATTTTGTTCTGAGTCAAGTACCTTTCTGAATACTTTGGACAAACAGGGAATGTCTCTAGTTTTTGAACATTTCATATTATAAAAGAAATTATCTTCAGCCAGAGTAATCTTCAAACTCGCATTATTGGTTGCTAGAGTCAGAAACAATTTTTAACTCTGTGTTGAAGCTGCTACAGAATTTTTTTTTTCCTCCTTATATGAATAGAAATATGATTTTTTAACCACTAGCAATAGAAAAAAGTGACGAAACCTTACAAAATATCACAGGAAAAAAAGAAAATACAAAGTAACACCAGTTATGAAAGTTTCAGAATTATTTTGAAAATTGGGAACAGATGACAGAAAATGTGGTCCCCAATTACTATTTTTATTTTTCGGGACAGATCGTCGAAATCAGGGACTGTCCCTGGAAAGTGGGGATGTTTCCTCACCCTAACTTAGTATCATCCATCGAGCTTTATAATTTAGGTAGAGAGCGAAATGGCAACCCCCTTGTGTGGCTAGCATCATCGAGTCTCTGTCACGTGACAGTGACTTTTAGATTTCCCATTTCTCCTGTACACGTGAACTACTACAGTATTGTGTTAAGGTGGCTTCACACTGGCCGTTCCGTTTCACTGGCCGTTTCCCGCAGAGATTCCGTCAGTGAACTCCGTTATGTTCCGCGGGAGTTGACTGCGTCAGAAGAATCGAAAGGACAGGGAGAGTAAAAATAAATGAGCCAATCATTTAATTTAGAATTTAATTTAGAAATTTATTTATCAACCTTGAAAGTTCATTCAGAAAATTTTGGAGTGGAAGGCTGATTTTTTATACCAACTATGTGAACATAGTTGGTATAAAAAATCAGCCTTCCACTCCAAAATTTTCTGAATGAACTTTCAAGGTTGATAAATAAATTTCTAAATTAAATTAAAATTTTCGTGATCTATTGGAGTTGTGCCATGAATATTAATGTTACTTTGATACAGCTGTGTTTACAGACTCGGTGACTTTGCCAACGAATGTTATGTGAGAAATGCCTAGCTGGTAATTAGCCAGGGTAGCTCAATGGTTTGAGCATCCGCACGTAAAGCGGAAGGCCCGGGTTTGATTCCCGGCTCTGGCATTTTTCACATAGTTGGTATAAAAAATCAGCCTTCCACTCCAAAATTTTCTGAATGAACCAATTATGTTGTAGTCTAGTATCAGGAAGCAGCAACCAGCCCTTTAAAAAACATTTGTTTTAATTTTCTTTTCAAAGTAGCATAAGTATTCATTTTAAACGAAGTTGGGAAAGAGAAAAATAATGAATTTAAATATAAATTTGAATTATAATATACTTATTTTATGAGCTCTCCTAAAACCCAAATAGGAAATAATATATATATAATATTTTCCAAAATAATTTTTTCTTTATTCCATTTCTTACTTTTTAAAATTTTATTTAATATAATTTTCGATGCTATGGATAAATATCAGCTATTTTTTATACATTTTCTGATTTATAAATGCTTCCATATTTATTTTAAAGAATTTTATTCCTTTAGAATGTAAGATCTTTAAATCCATACAATGAAAATACCTTAGAAATATGCAAAATATATTAAACGCACCAAACTCATTTTTATTTTGAGGCATAGAATTAAAAGCTAATGGACTGCATTTAAGTCTTGGGGCATTGCCTCCATAGTGACCGTTTTAAAGTATCTTAATCCGTATTTACGTGAGTTTCGAAGACAACCAGGAGAAACTTTAAACAGCTATCTTGACAATCGCGATTATGGTTCGAACCCGACACTTCCTGTCAACCAGTTTATTATTTAGAAATAAATTTTAGTGATGAAATGTATGCCTTGTATGCAGTATAAAAGTAACTTTAAAATTTTATCTAAAAGAAATTTGCAATATTTCTATACTAAACTAATTTTTTTTAGTCGTTCAAACTTTAATTAAAAAATTTCTACCATTAAATATTAAAAATGACAACAATTTTAATTAAATGGTAAAAAGCGGCATTTTAAATTTCTATTCCAAAATTTCTTTTTATCCAAAAAGAAAAAAGAAAGAAAAACTTATTTTTCAACTTTTAAAATGTTAAAAAAAGAAAAAAAAAAAAAAAAAATTTTTTTTTTTTTGGTAAATAACTTTTTTAAATAATCTCTAAGCTTAAAAAAATAATAATAAAATAAATAAATCAGTTTGTAAAAAATTTAAATCAATGAACTAAAACCCTGAGAAAATAAAATATTTTATGTACAATAAAATGAGCGGGGTGCACATAAAATTTTCATAGCAAAATAATCAAGACATTTACTTCATTCCCTCCTCCATGCTATAGTTCTACTTTCACGAGTTGGCCCCTGTCAATCAAGCGTGACGTAGGCAGCGACGATTCTATTACCTTGAAATCGGTTGAGGGTGAAGAGGGAGGTGGTTTGCTATCTTTACGAGTTTTGCGACATTTTGGCGAAAATACTGTTTATTATCTATTTACTTCTTTCCAAATTAGAACTTTCGGGTTTTCTAATAAGTTATATCATTAAAAAATATTTGTTACATTATAACTAATTATTAATACGATGAGGAATGTTATGATTGTCTAAACGATATTTCAAAATTTCGGTTTGCAGTCTTTTTTTTCTCTTCTTCTTCTTTTTTTTTTTTTCCTTCTTTTTTATCTTATGTCCTAATTTGGATCTAGTACCATAAAAAACTACCAATCTACCAAACTTTCTTTCTTTTTGCTTTCTTTCTCTTAAAAATAAATAAATAAATAAAAATGTAAAAAAAAAAAAAAAAAAAAAAAAGAAAAAACAAAGAAAAATATTTAAAATTTAAATAAAGAACTGCACTCCTGTAATTAAAATTTTTTCTTTTCTTTTCTTTCTTTCTCTCTCTCTCTCTCTCTTTTTTTTTTTTTTTTAGCTAAATACATAGAAATGAAAAACCATTATAAGAATAATGTAAGAGATTATCTTTCATATTCGTATCTGATGTGTATGCAAATATTCTGAGAGCTATTGTACATAATACTGTAAATTATGTGTACATCTCAATTTATTTTAATAAAATTCCCCTTTTATTTATTCAGTATTTTTAAAAATGTTTTTCTTTTCTTAAAAAAGAAAAAAAAAAGCGTAAAAAGTGTTTCTCATTTTTATTTTTTAAATGTTTTCAAAGAAAATTATTTTTTTCCTGAAATACAAAATAAAATGTGTGGAGAATAATAAGCAGCACGATTTATTTTCTTGTTTAAATTTATTGCTCAAAACTTCTTTATGCAAATACGGCATTAGTGCATATTGAAATTTCAGACATGATTGAAATTTTTTTTTTTCTTTTAGTTTATGTGTCATTGATTTTTAAATATTAACATATGCTCCTTTAAATAGGCAAAACGGATTTCAGCTGGCGAAAAGTAAAAATTATTGGCTTGATGTGTTATTTTCATGGCAACCTTCTTTTTTCCCCACCCATTCATTCTTTTCACTTTGTGCACCCCTACCTTAAAATAAACTCTTCAAAAAGAAGGAGGGACGAAGGGCCAACTCGTGAAAGTTGAACTATACTAATGTTTTATGTGCACTTGGGCTCTAGACCTAGGTGGATTGCCTCTGTATAGATCTTTTCAAAGAGACCTAGCTTGCAACCATAGAACTCTTAACGGCTGAGCTGACGAACATGACCATGACCTGGAATTGAACCAGGCACTTCCCATCTACTAATTTCAAGAGCAGAACCTCTCGACCACTGCTGAAGCATGTTTTATTTGACAGAATATATATATATATATATATATTGATAACCCTTTCAAACATTGAATAGATGAAAACAAGAAACATTGAAAAAGATAAAACAGAAAAATTTAAAAAAGAGATTGCGACTATAGAACAGCCATAAATGGAAACATACAAATTCATTACGTTTTCAAGGGAGCAGAATGAATATTGCATGTAAAGTAGGTGTTATTTCTGTCTTGTTGTATGCAAATTGCTAAATATTTACAACAAGAGAAATCACCACCATTTACAACAAGAGATACACCACCAAAAAAGAGAAAATTAAAACTGAAAAGTTATGAAAACCTTATTAAAATCAAACATTTTAATACATGCAGCAATATGCAATATTATTAATGGAAATTCTAAATAAAAATAGTTAAATGAATTACTAGTAATAATTAATAAAACAAAAGTATAACATACATTACACCTGAAAAACTTGTATAAGAAACTAGCACCCATGCACGTAAAACTAGAATATACGAGACATACATGTGGCTGTAAACAGTTAGATTCACAGTTAATTTTGGAATCGTATTAAATAACTGAACGATTAATTTATTTTTGAGATTGTATTAATCAACTGAACGATAAAGTTGAGTTATATATATATATTTGATGAAATGTATGCTTTGTATATGATGCAAACAGATTTCAAAATTTTACCTAAAACAACTTTGCATTATTTCTGTACTAAAATTATTTTCTCTTGTCATTGCAATTTTAATTCCAAAATTTATACCATTATTCTTTTAAAATGTCAACAATTTTAATCAAATTATAAAAAGTGGCTATTTAAATCACTATTCTAATATATATAAATATATATATATATATATATATTTAATTCATTAATTAAAAAGATGTATCTTATCTTTTAGAATGGGAGAAAAAAGTAAATAAAAATTTCAAATAATCTCTATATATGTTTAAAATATTTAAACTCTGTTTTCTTTCTTTCTTTTTCTCATTTTCATCTTTTAACCAAAACAAAAATTATGTGGTACACATTGATTATTAACACTTTCCAACTGTACGTACTTGTTGTATCGTATAACTTTCTATGTTCTTTGCCTATTTTATCACATAACGGACAGACTGAAAGGCATACGAATAGAATAATTGTATTCCTACTCGCTCTTCAACATTGAAATGTTGAACGCAAAAGAAGATACAGCCCTGATATTTTAACTGTTGGCTTTAATGTATCTGAATATTTTAGTGTAGCCCTGTAAATCTGAAAGTTAGCCATATCACATTCAATACAAAACATTATTTTAGCATTTTAACAATAAATGTCAATTTCATTATGAATTTTACAGTCGAAAGTTATTTACATATGATTTATAAAAATGCCTGTCCTAAAATGCAATGCATTGGAATTTTTTATGGAGTTCCTGTTCCCAAACCTGTTGTACACAACCTATTAATTCCCTTTTAAATAAAAAACATTCTGTATTAAACTTGAATAACATATATCAATTTTTAAAAATTCTGAAAATCGTTCCCCCAGGGGGGTACCTTCTTCAGGTATTCAGGGGGAGTCACGCACCCCGGGCCTGAGTGATATTTTTTTTCTCTTCTTTTTTTTTTCTCCTTCTACCTTCCTTTCTTTTACTTTTTATTTATTTATTTATTTTATTTATTTATTTTTATTTATTTATTTATTTATTTTTTTGCTAATAAGTTTTTGGCTTTTTGTCTTGCTTTTTTGTCCTTGTTAGTTTTTTGGTTTTTACTGCCAATAAGGTTTTGGTACTTGTTCTTGTTTATTGTTCTTGTAAAAAAAAAAAAATAAAATGGGAAAAAAAAAATAAAAATTTGAAAAACTTACAAAAAAAAAAAAAAAAAAATGAAACTACTTACCTTGTTTTACTCACCTTGTTGGGTTCTACTTACCTTGTTTATTTTTCACTCACCTTTATTTTTTTGGTCTTTTTCTTGTTGGATCTACTAAAAATAATTAACTTCTAAAACATTAACCAAGCTATGTCCGGTGTAGATGTGGCGCTGGTTATTGGGTTGGCGATTTGGTGAGGGTCTCACGGTAGTCTAGCCTTGGGATCACACTGGGAGACTGGTGCCCTTGGTGAAGGTGAGACAACGGTGACTACTCGAACGAGAAACACCGGACTAACACGACTACCACATGTGATTCCCAATCTGGGTCGACGGTCTGGTAGCTGGTGAGTGGTTATGGGTGTCCCAGGGAGCGATTCTGAAAACCCTTTGCTTTTACGTGTGTTCAAGAAACGGGCTGACTTGTGGGACTAAGGAAACCCTCGACCCTTTTTTTCTTATCTCAATATGGCGACAACTAAAGGAAATACGAATAATGCGTCTGGCTCAAGCCAAGCTATCAAAAATTCAAATGAGAAATCTTGGGGAGATAGAGTGGAAGAGTTTTCTTCCACCCTTAATGAGACGAATGTGTTTGTAAATTGTGAAGCTACATTTTTTGTTGTAAAGAGGAAAGAAGGAGATTTCTCAAAAACATCTCCTTTCTTAATACAAAAGGCACTGCAATCTATAATGGGTGATCCAAAATCAGTCAAAAAACTTAGATCAGGGGAATTATTAATAGAAGTTGAAAATAACAAGCAAGCTCAGAGTTTAAAAAGATGTTCCTTTTTTGCAGACATACCTGTCATTGTTACTCCTCATAGAACTTTAAATATTTGTCGTGGTGTTATCTCCGAATCTGACTTACAGTTCATACCAGAATCAGAAATCCTTGAGAACCTTAAAGAACAAAATGTAATAGCAGTTAGACGCATTTCCGTTTTTCGAGATGACAAACAAATACCTACCAAGCATATTATTTTAACGATAGACTCTCCTAAACTTCCACGCTCTATAAAAGCCGGTTATCTCGAATGCCCCATTAGGCCATATATTCCGAATCCACTACGCTGCTTCAACTGCCAACGCTTTGGACACTCTAAAACTTCATGCAGAGGAAAACTGACGTGTGCCCGTTGCAGTGCCATCGGCCATGACAGTCAAAATTGCGAAGCCCCAGCCCGTTGCATTAATTGTAAAAATGATCACCCATCGTACTCCAAGTCTTGTGAAAAGTGGAAAATAGAAAAAGAGATTCAGACTATTAAAACTAAAGAAAATATATCATACCCTGAGGCAAGAAAAATAGTTGAATCAAGAACACCCATCATTGGAAAATCATATGCTTCTGCTACTTCCATCAAAAAAACTTCTAGAACAATAGCTACACAAACCAGCTCTCCAGTTGAAACTGCTTTACTTAATTCTCAAAAATTGCAACCTAAGCCTAATCAGGCCTCAAATTCCACACAGTCCTCCAATGGTACTCCTATGGAAAACTTACGAATCAATCCGTCAAATATACAAACCAAACCAAGTCAGACAGCTACCTCCACACAGTCTTCTTTACCTAAACCAACAACTTCAAAAAAATCTCCATTAATACCAAAAAATGTTTCGTCTGACAGGGGACATTCCTCAGTCTCCCTAAAAAATTCTAATTCACCCTTGCGTTCCCATATCATAAAGAAAAAGAGAATTGCAAAATTGCCCACTCCAAATTCAAACAAAACAAAAAAGATAAATCTTACTAAACAACAGGACTTAATAAGCCTTCATCCTTCTGATGGGGAAGGTATGTCTACCGCATCAGAGGATAATGACGTGGATGTTTTAATCTAAAAAAAAAAAAAATCATAATGACTAATTTCATTTCTTGGAATTGCCGAGGTTTTACAAATAAACGAGATGAAATCAGAGAGATCATTTCTGATCATCGACCCATTTGCTTTGCCTTTCAAGAGACCTACTTAAAACAAAATGATATTGTAAAAATTCGTGGCTATAACTGTTTTAGAAAAGACTTTATTCATTCTGACAGGGCTACAGGTGGTGTAGCTCTTTTTATTTCTAATAATGTACCTCACATTAATATTTCTTTAAATACTAATATCCAAGCTGTAGCAGTCCAGGTCCATATTCACATGCTTGTCACTATTTGCAATATCTATATACCCCCAAATATGACTCTCAGCCCTCATGATCTCAATAATCTTGTTTTGCAGTTGTCAACTCCTTTTGTCTTTCTTGGAGACTTTAATGGGCACAACCCACTTTGGGGTAGTCCCGACACTAATCAGCGTGGTCAAGTTATTGAGGATTGTGTCACAGATAATAATCTATGTATTCTAAATAATGGGGACAATACATATTTTCATGAACCTTCCAGAACATTCCATGCAATAGACCTAGCCATTTGCTCACCCACTCTGTATCCATATTTTAATTTCTTCGTAAGTAACGATCTACATAATAGTGATCATTTTCCTTTATTTTTATCATTTCATAATTTTAATGAACATCGACCCGGAAACCCACATTATATTTATGACAAAGCCGATTGGGCTGCCTTCACCATTAATGCTGTAGTTACACATGACATGATTGGAGGTGATATTAACAAGGCTGTTACCGATGTGACTAATTGTATCATGAATTCTGCTAACATTTCTATCCCAAAATCTTCTGGCCGCCACAATAAACACTCAAAGCCCTGGTGGGATGAAGAATGTAATGCTGCAAAAAAAAAAGCAACAAAAAGCATGGGGGATTTTTAGGCGGTACCCAACGACTGCCAACTACATGGCATTCAAGAAAGCAAAAGTAAATGCTCGAAGAATCCGCAGAAAATCACAAAAGGAGTCCTGGGTTAAATATGTTTCCAGCATTACCTCCAATATAAGCAGCAAACAACTTTGGCATCGTGTCAAGAAAGCAATGGGAATTTATTCTAATCAAAGTATTTCCTTTTTAAAATATAATGGCCAAACCATAACATCAACTAAAAATATAGCAAACACCATTGGTAGGTCTTTATCTGACATATCCAGCTCTAATTCCTATTCTGAACCTTTTTTGTCATATAAACATAATTCTGAGCATTCATCAATTAATTTTCACTCCCGTTCTTCACCAGAGTACAATAGTCCTTTTACTGAAAATGAATTGCAAAATAGTTTGAAAAATTGTTTTAACTCTGCTCCTGGACTTGACGGTGTTACCTACATTATGATTAAACATTTATCAAAACTGTCTCTTAAAAATCTCCTTCATCTTTACAATAGGATCTGGACTGAAAATATTTTCCCTGTTGCTTGGCACGATGCTATTGTTATTCCTTTTCCAAAACCAGGTAAAGATGCTACTGATCCAAAAAATTACAGGCCCATTGCTCTTACAAGCTGTCTTTGTAAACTACTCGAAAAAATGGTAAATACTAGATTGGTTTTTATTCTTGAAAAAAATAATTTTATTTCTCCATGGCAAAGTGGTTTCCGACGAGGCCGTTCTACGGTTGACAATATTTTATTATTAGAGACATATATCCGCAAAGCTAATGTGAGACATAACCATTTGGTGTCAATTTTTTTCGATATAGAAAAGCTTATGACAAGACATGGCGCTATGGTATTTTAAAAGATCTTTTTAATTTGGACTTCAGGGGGAATCTTCCTATTTTTATTGAAAATTTCTTAAGGGTCAGACGCTTCCAAGTTCGTATTGGATCAGTTGTATTCAGATCTTTCAGATTTTTATTTTCAGGAAGAAGGTGTACCTCAAGGCAGTGTCTTGAGTGTTACACTCTTCTCTTTAAAAATTAATGACATCCTCAAAGAAATTCCACAAAGTGTCCACGGCAGTCTATATGTTGACGACCTGCAGATATCTTGCCAGGGAAATGACATGCGCTTCATTGAACGCCAATTACAACTTGCCATCAAAAATATCATTAAATGGACTAATAAAAATGGTTTTAACTTTTCTACTGACAAAACACAATGTGTGCATTTTTGTCGTAAACGAGGTCTACATCCTGATCCAGAGATTTTTATGAATGACAATCCTATTTCTGTTGTTGACTCTGCGCAATTCTTGGGTGTAATTTTTGACAGAAAACTCAATTTTAAATCTCATATATCATATTTAAGGACAAAATGCGAAAGAACATTAAATCTTTTAAAAGTACTATCAAACACTTCTTGGGGTGCAGATCGCATTTCTTTATTGAGAATCTACCACTCTGTTATCTGTTCAAAATTAGACTATGCCTGTGAAGTATATGGGTCTGCTCCTATTTCTTATCTTAAAAAACTAGACACAACCCATCACAGTGCACTTAGGATATGCTCAGGGGCCTTTCGCACCTCTCCTGTGCTTAGTTTATATGCTGACTGTGTGGAGCCTTCTCTCACTGACATCAGACAAAGACTTTCATGTGAATTGTACTTTCGCATCCTCTCACATCCTAATCATCCTCTTCATTCACTTTTAAATACCAACGATCATAATCTTTATGTGAATCGCCCGTCTTGCATCCCACATTTCGCTCTTAGAATTAAGAACTTTCTTGCTGGCACCTCTCACATTCATACCAAAGTTCGTCCTCGGTCTCTTTTAAACATGACACCTTAGAATTTCCAGCCAATTTCCTGTCTTCATCCATTTAAGGGGTTTGACAAATCTAACACAGATGCTTCCATGTTTCAAGCACTTTTCTCATCTCATCGCTCTGAATATAAGGACCATGTCGAGATTTTTACTGACGGCTCCAAGACAAGTAATAAAGTTGGCTGTGGTGTCGTCACTGGCAACACCACGTATAGCTATGAACTCCCAAGCTCTTTTTCCATTTTTTCTGCAGAGTTTTTTGCAGTTGAAGTAGCTCTAAATATTATTTCATCTCACTGCAGCAAAAAATTCATTATCTATACGGACTCAAAGAGTGTTCTTGACTCTCTTTCTTCTATCTCTTGCACTCTTTCTTTTATGTCTGTTTTAAAAACATATAACGACCTTCTAAAAAGGGGATTCAGTATTTTATTTTGTTGGGTTCCTGGACATGTTGGTATTAAAGGCAATGAAATAGCAGACAAGGCCGCAAAGCAAGCTTCCATTTTTTTAAACTGTCCTATTCCTTATGACGATGTTAAGCATAGCCTCAGGAGCTATTTCAGAGATATTTGGCAAAGGGAGTGGAATAGTCAAATTAATAACAAATTACATGATATTAAACCTCAAATTGCAATCTGGCCAACGTTTACTCCTAGGAAATATGATGTACTTATTACCCGTCTACGAATTGGGCACACTAGGCTTACTCATAAGTACTTATTACTTCGACAGGCGGAGCCGACCTGTCCCAAATGTCACTACCATACACTTACCATTCGCCATATTCTCACTGACTGTCCTTGCCTTCGTCATATGTATCGGCAATATTTTAATTCATCCTCACCAAACCTGACGAACCTTTTAGGTAGTTCACCTCATCATTTGACAAATTTTTTAAAAGACGCTGGTTTTTACTATAACATTTGATTTTATTATTTACACTCTTCATCTCATTCTACATCAGTTTTTATTATCTACACTGTTCATTACATTTTACATCAGTTTTTATTATCTACACTGTTCATTACATTTTACATCTGTTTTTATTATCCACAATGTTTTTTATGACTTTGATTTTACCTTTTACCTACTCGTTTTTAATTTATGTTAATGACAAACTGGATGGGTAAACCCATCCAGAGGCTAAATTTTGTTTAACCCTTTTTTGTTTGGCGCAGCATGTCCCATTGTGGACTTTGTGCCATAAAAAGCCATCCATCCATCCATTCTGAAAATCGTTAAGGACATTCGGAGGCAGGCACACGGACAGATAGAAAGATGGACAGTCAAATACACAAATTGCAATCGTATTCACAATTAAAATTTTTTTATATAAACGGAAATGAATTTCCAGCAAATTTCCAATAATAGCCCTTAATTAACTCAATATTTTTGTATGGTCCTATCTAATCCAATCTAATGCGAGAAATACTATGTTCTATAGAAAACATTCTGTTGTGCATATGAATAACATATTTCAATTTCATCTTGTGCAAAGTAAAGTTACTAAAATTTGGTAGAATGCAGTGCTTTAGAATACTTTCGGGTGTTCCTGTAGTACAAAAACCAGTAATGGTATTTACTCCATTTTAAATTGGGAATATTCGATAACAAACTTGAATATCATATTTTAATTTCATTATGATTTGTGTAAAGTAAAGGTATTAAAATATAGTTCCTAAAAATAAAAATACCTCTCATAGAATACAATGCTGTAGAATACTTTCAGGTATCCCTGTACACAAACCAGTAGAGGTATTCACACCATTTTCAATAGGGAACATCCGATAATGAATTTGAATAACATAAATCGGTTTCAAGAAATTCCATGAATATTTATGGGAGTTGGAGCATGAACAGACAGACAAACCGAAGGCATTAACACTTTTCAACCTTAATAAGAAAGCACCACAGAGCTAGCTTTTAAAATTATTACTTACAAAACTTTGAATAAACACCGTAAAATGCAATAAACTCGCAACAATTGTTTTGGGTTGCCGCTTTGACTGCAGTACTCGGGCCTACTTTGTTTGCCTGATGAAGGGTCGTGTGCTGTTGTTGCGACCCATTTGCAACCCATAACAATTGTTGCGAGTTTATGGCATTTTATGTGTTTATTCAAAGTTTTGTAAATAATACGTTTCAACCTTGTTGAAAAGTTTTAAACATGTATAATTTCAGATCATTTAGATTAATTGCAGCTATCATGAAAAACGGCAGTTTTTCGAGTGACGCAAGCGGAAGGACAAACGGACGGAAAGCTGCGAACTCATATATACGCCTAGTCTGACATCAAAGAGATTTGTAAAAGCCGACACTTAATATCTCAGCAAATATGCCTTATTTTGTTCTGATATTTTCAAAATAATCTTTTATCGTCGGTCTTAATCTATCCTGAAAATTTTACGTTCCTACATGCAGTATGTTTTAAGATCTGAATCTCAATTTAAAGCCAAAAAGGAAAAACGTGAGGTGTAAGGATGTAATGAACTAAATTCATGAAAAAATATCTCTAAAACCGCACGAACGATTTTAATTTAATTAATATATGTTGTTAATGGGATCTTTCTGAATCGAGTAACGTTTTTGTTTTTTTCAGGAAAACTCTTGTTTTTTGTAAAAGTTGCTTTGAAAATAGAACTATATTACTCCGCCAAAATGCATGCTTTTATTCGGCAAAAATGTCGTAATTCGGTTCTTACTTTCAAGACACGTTGGTTGGCTGACCAACGTGAATGCAGTCAATAAATTTTTGTTATGAAGAATATAATTTTAATTTTAAGATTTCCCATTTCGTCAAAAAAGTATTTAGATAATATTTAAAATAAATGAAGAATTTTTTAATTATAGATATTCTATGTCATCATTATTCATAATGAATTAAAAATATTTTTAAAGCGAAAACGTTTAATAAATCCCTCATGCACACAAATTTATACCATGGTCCATGGTCTTTGGAGCGCATGCGTACATCATACGGATGCGTACATCCTGTAGACGCTAAGCTAATTGCTTTCCCTGTATTCGTCCGCGCCGCGGTGTTTTTGTTTAATTTGTTGATTGGAAATTGGAATTAATACGAAATTTTGCATGATTTAGACAAATATTGGTAGTGCTCGGATACTTTTGCTGTGACCCACCGGTGTACCACGCCGGCGTGAACGTGTTAATCATAATTTTTATTAAATTAAAATAACACTGAGATATGAGAGCGAGAGTGTGAGCAGTGATTTTTACATTATTATTTTCAATGGGGAATTAAAATATTTATTCAAAAATTCCACCTACTTGCATGATTTAGTGGTAAGTGTTTTATAATTTTATATTCTTAAAACTTGCTTATAATTTTACGTATATGTAATTATAGGCTTCGTCTGATTGCACGGAAGTATTGTTATTTGTAAACAAACCATTGTTTACATTTTTTATAGTCGCTTTTTTCGCAAAATGTTACTCAGTTTTCTGTAATATGATAATTAAACAAGTTTTCGAATTCTTTATTATGTTTATTATTACTTTAATTATGTTGTTATTATTCGTAATATGTCACATTTTAGCTTAGCAATTTTTGGAAAAATAAATTTAAATGTTTTGATTAGAGATCCTAACTAATCGAGATACTAAGAGATACTTCGATTACAGTCCAAAATTTATTTATTGGAATAAAATAGCTGTATTATTCTTTTCAAAAAACAGATTACGAAAAACTTTATTTTTGAATGATACAGCCTTGTAAAACGAAACAACAAAAATCCTATATATATATGATAACATGGGAAGGGAGAAAGGGAGCTATCTGACTGATTTACAGCCTTAATTAGATACATCACAAGTCTAGTGTAATGGGTAATTGGGAAATGTTGTATGTACTGTATTAATACATTATTGTATTAATACTGTATTGATACAATATATACTGTATTAATACAATATTGTTAAATTTTAAATGAATTTGAATGTCTTAGTTGTGTATCATAATAATCATTTATAATGCTTTTGACGGATATAGCTAAGGTAGTATGAAAACTACTTTATATCAACAGGGTTGCCACGCTACCTGGAGAACCTGGAATAGTCAGGGAATTTGAAAATTGACTATAAAAGTCAGTGAAAAGAAAAATCTGCCAATGCACGGTCATTTCCCCTCCCCCCCCCCCCTTTTTTTTTTCTCCATTAGCTTTTGCTATTTTTTTTAAACACCCCCACCCTTCTCTTTTGTTCATGTAAGGAATTTCTTATCTCGCTTATAAGCGACAAATGCTATCATTATATGCAACTTTTGTCATATGTAAATTTTGTGTTTACAAGTGGGACGTTAATTATTTTGCCCTCAACACAGTCAATGCTCAATATACGGTTAGACTGAAATTTTTTTAGAATATACCTGGAAAACCTTTTAAAAGTCAGGGAATTTCATTCTCCTGTTTGAGTGGCAACCCTGTATCAAGCTTATACTGTACTCTACTCTAAATATAATAATGCAGCACAAGCAGTATAAAGAAAATAAGGCTAAGCTTTACTATAGGGTACCTGTTGGCGATTCATGATGCTGTGATGAGATTCAGTGTATCGACACTTTTTAATAGTAACTTTTTTGTATTGGTACTTCATTTAACTGTCTTGGAACTTTGTTTTTCTTTTTGTGCCAGCCGCGCGCGTGTGTTTATTGTAATGCGGCCCAGCTGAATGATTTTTCTTTTTAATGCGTTTTTGAGGTATAAAAATTAATTTTTTGAGTGTATTTTATTATTTTATTTTACTTTTTAATAAATGGAATTATTTAGGGGAAAAAAGTGTATTCTAGTAATTGATGCAGTATAGATTTTCATGCATTTTCTTATTCATGTGCCATGAATTAGGAGTATCCAGTGATGTTTTTTTTTGTTTTAATATCGGGATAGTGACCACTGTAGTACAGATTTTTTATGCATTTTCTGATTCATGTGCTATGACTTAGGGGTATCCAGTGATATTGTTTTAGTCTTAATATTGGGATACTGACCGCTGTAGCATGAATTTTCAGATTCGTGCATGACAAATTAGCTGCATCCAGTGATTTTATTTATTTTTTGTTTGTTTTGTGATTGCTTCTGTACAGATTTTCATGCATTTTCAGATTCATGCAAGGCTGTAATTTTGAAATTTTGGGGCAAATCTTCAAGTTATTTTAGATTATACATCATTTATAATGCTGAATTTTATGTGTTAAAGCTTGAAAGCTCTCTGAATTTTTTTTTTTTTTTTTTTGTGGTGAAATAGCTCAAATTTCTATTACTGTTTTAAATATTTTATTAATCTTTAAAATATGCTTAATTTATTTCAGTGAATTTCAAAACAAGCACCAGAGTGAAACAGTAATTTATTTTCTTGAAATGTATTTTTGATGTTTTGTAATGATTCAGAATATCGATTTGCAGTAATCGACTCATTCAGTGAGATGTACATCAGCAACAGCGATGGGCACCTTATAGTAAAGCTATTCCAAAAATAAGCTAAATAAAACTTATCAAAAGCTTTCTTACTTAGTTTTCTTTTTCTTCTTCTTTTTTTCCCCCATAGCAGTTAATTGTACAAATGCATCTTAAAAATTAAACCCACTTTCAAGGCCTGCATTATTTATCATTAATAGATTGCTCACACTGTTTAGTGACAGTTTGTTTATAATTTCATTTCTTACCAAATTTATGCAACTGAAAACTATTTTCACAATTTGTCCGAAATCACAATGAAAAAAGTTCATCCTGAATGAGGAATTTGCACACATGGGGGATTTGAACAAAATCCTATTCTTATGGTAGTTTTAGGCCCATAAATTTCAAAAAGTTTATTAAAAATGCAAAAAAAGTTCTCATTAATTTAAAAAATAATTTTAAAATTAACCAAAAATCACGTGACTTCAAAAGGCTGCCTGACGTCACAGTTTATGATGCTTCAATGTTTACATTCTGTTAGCCTGGTTAGTAAGCAGCAATTTGTTTTAACTTTCGTGATTATTAATCGTTTATGTGATTTCTGAGCATTTCTTTTTCATCTTAGAATCATTCAATATCATTATCATCATTTTCAAATGTTTTCTTTTCATGGCGGTTGTCCAATGTTTTCGTTTCATAGGATCCTGTGGAACGCTAAAAAATAACTTTTGAGAAGCGTTAGCTGTTGTGTGTTGTATTAGTGCAAAATGGTACAATACAAATAATACAATATTTATACTACAATTTTTTAATATCAGTCATTATTATATCATAGAAAACCTATTTCACTGATTCAAGAAGCAAAGCAAAGCATGAAATCAAATGTAAACAACGATTACTTTAGTTTGTTGTCATAAAGAGTGACGTCACGATATATTATACTGCGTTTTCTCTGTACAGTAAATAGTGCGATGTTAAAATTGTTATAAATCAGACATTAGATTTCAAATAAAGAAAATGTATGTATTTATTGTGTATTTATTATTATTCATGTAATGAATATGTATGTATTTATTTTCTTACCTTTTCATTTTCTATTAGAATAAAATCCGAAAACGTGCAAATTGTCTATTGTGACTTTTTTGTGAAAGATTTTTTTTATTATTATTATTATAGAATTTAATGTAATTTTTTAGTATAAATGTGTGATCATATTTTGGATAACTGTATAGCATTTTGCATAAAAAGCGACTGTAGTGGAAACACTGGTTTGTTTATATTTGACAACATTTTTGTTCTTCATAACAGACGAAACATGTAATTACATTTTATGAAAAACTAATTGTAAGTTTTAAGAAAATAAAACTATATAGATATACCTTACCGCTAAGTCATGGAAGGAGGTGGAATATCCGTAGACATTAAATATAAACAACTCCTGCTACCAGGGATCACTCTAGAGCGTTTTAGCGGTACAAGTTGCCACAGGGTTGGCATAATACTTACTGTGCAATGGTGTAACGGGTTTTATCAGTTTTTACCGCCTTCATTTATCTCAAACACTTTAAGGATATATTTTAAAGTTTTTAGTTCTCAATTTCCCAATGTATTATTTAATATTTACTATGAAATTCCTACTTCTGCAATTTCTAAAAACATTTAAAAAAGAAAATATTTCCTTATTTATTTAGCTCTTATACCAGTTTATGTCATTTAGCATTGGCTCATATGATATTTAAAAAATAATAGCATTGTTTACATTGTACTGTTTAAAAAGCCCTGCAGGCTCCAAAAAGTTTTTAAAAAATAATAACATTTTAATTTAACTACATATAATCAATTAAATACAATTCGAGGCTGCTGTCACTGCTTGTTTTAATGAATTGTACCCACTAAATGTAAAAAAAAAGATTAAAAAAAAAAAGTGAAAGTATTAAAATGGTAATGAAAATATGAATATTGTTAATGGGTAAAGTGTGAAAAAATTTTCTTGATTCAAATGATATTTGTTAAACCTAAGTAAAAATTTTTTAGGATATCTTTTTTTTTTTTTTTTTTATCTTCCCTAATTCCTTATTTTTTTTAAAATTTTGATTAGAAACTATGAGTAAAGATTTTTTTCTCTTAATACATTGCTTCAGTTATATGTCATATTTCCTACTAAATTATCCTTTTCCAAAATTATTTTATGTGTTCAATAGTGTGAGTAAAATTTTGCTTTATTTCAATACATTATTGTAGCTACAAAGTCAAAGTCTGAAGTTGAGTGGCTCATACTACCGCATTTATGATTGTTATACAATTACTTCTTATTATGAAGATATTATGTTGAATAAAAATGTTGGTAATAAATGCCTACATGGATTTTTTCTATAGAAATAGAATATTATTTATATTTTTATAATTTAAGTAAAATGATTGATAGTGTGGATATTGTGCATATATATACACATAATAAAAAACAAATGTTGTACAATAATGTATGAATACATAATAAAAATCAATTAAATCTTGATTTAAATAAAAAAAATCAACAACCCTGTTTGGAAATCAGATTTTCGAATAGTGTGCAACGATGTTAAAATTTATATTTCCAACGAATACACAATTTTGACTTTTAGATCCTGGAGAAAATTTTACAACTGGATACTAAATTTGAAGTAATTTAGTCAATATGCTTAGCAATTATACTTATTGGGACTTTTGAGTTTTTTAATGTTTTTTTTTTTTTTTCAATCTTAAATCTCTTGGTGATATTAGTTTTCTAGTGTAGCTCAAAATCTACTGACCAAAAGAACTGAAATTTCATAAAAGTATAATTAAAATAATTAGGAGCCAGTGAAATATTTGTTGCAAAATACTTCTAATTTGCAATTTAAGAATTTTTACTTAAATAATTTCTAAATATTTATTTTTTAGATAATTTTATTTAAAAATTTTTAAATTGTAATCTACAATAATATTTTTAAGTTGTTGCAGGCTTTAAATATGTAGATTCCCTAAGAATTTTCCCCCATAAATAATTAAATTACACATTCTATAAGGAATGGTAGGTATCTATTTTTCTCTCTCGATATTTGTTCAATCTGGTACATATAGGTAATATCTTTTTTTTTTTTTTTTTTTTAAGGTCTATACATTATTATTAAAAAAAAAAAAAAAAAAACTGCACAGCATGTGCAAAAATAAATGTGAAATTAACAATATTTATACATATAGTCACAACCACTTGTTAAAATATGCTATAATTTCACCAGTTATCGATAAAATTCACATATTTCAAGACTGATTTCCAAAATTCGCGATAATTTTACAATTGATTGCTAAAATGCATAATTTTTTTCATCGCTAATTAATAAAGTTTCTGCGTTTTTTAAGTTAAATGTCCCAAATACTCAATTATTTCGTCGATAATAGACGTAATTTGCACTTTGTTCTCAAAGCTGAATGCTGAAATACACAATAATTTTGCAGCTGATTTCGAAAATACGGGATTATTTTCACCGCTAACTATGGTGTCAATTTTTATAGTTAAAATTTACATTTAATTCCCAAATACCGCTATTATATCTCTGCTAACTAATAAAATTCACTGTATTATTTTGCGCCTAATCGATGAAATTCGTATTCTTTATAAAGTTTAATCTCCAAATACTCAATTATTTCGCCGCTAATCTATGAAATTTATGCTTTTCTCAAAGCTGAATCCCGAAATATGCAATAATTTTGCAGCCTAATTCGGAAATACGGGATCATTTTACTATTAACTGTCAAAAATTTATGCTTAAGTGCAACTAATTGCTAAAATACGATATTAATTCGGCGTTAATCGATAAAATTTGAAATCTTTTCAAAGGTGATTTCTGAAATTCACGATGTTTTGTGGCTGATTATTGAAACACGCAATCATTTCGCCGTTGCTTAATAAGGTTATTTTAATCCTAATTGTTTGCTGAAATAGGCTTTATCTCTATGTTAATCAATGAAATTCGCCCTTTTTTGCAAAGACAATATCCGATGTATGCAATAAATTTGCTGAAATATGGAATCAATCATTTTACCGCTTATTTTTTAAAATTATGCAAGAGCAACTAATTGCTAATATAGACTATTATTTCACCCCAGTGGCAGAAACACCGTGACACGGTGACATAGTCGCGGACACAGAATAAATGCTTGCAGACAGTTTTTGTCTGCACTAATAAAACAATTAGTCCGTAACTTTCGAACACTCTTTGTCTGTCTCTGTACTAATAAAAAAAATTGCCCACAACTTTCAGACAGTCTTTGTCTGCAATTTACGGACATTTTTCGCCTGCGACAATGCGCTACCCATGTATGACGTCTTAGATGCTCTTTGGTAGGAACTCTAGAGCCCCCATATAGGTGCCTTGGTAGGAACACACAAAACAGTACTTAACAACGGCGACCTAAGCAGCCTATATCTCCCTTGATAGACAGCATATGCGTATTCTTTTCCCCTGTTACTAAGATTCTACGGGGACATAGAAAAGTGCTAATTTCTTTTAAAACTGCTCCAAAACTTCTCCTCCACTTCATAATTCACTTATAAAAATTTCTGTATCAAAACTAATACTTTTGTTATTTATACTGTGTTGTGTCAAACATTGCTATAAATATTTAATTGAATGAGTTCAACTTATTATTTTATAATTGTTTATTACTATAGTTCTGTAGTAAAATTGTATTTGTGTATTGTTGCACGAGATCACCACTATTGTTAAGCTCTCTCCCCCAAAGATTGCTGCTATCAGCTTCAGGCTTTTTGAGTGTAAGCCGTTCTCATCCCTGATTACAGGCAAATTTCGCAGACAGATTTTGAAATTTTAAAAGCCTGTCGCACACAGCTACAAAACTTTCTGCCACTGGAATTTCACTGCTAATTATTAAATTTTGTATGTTTTTAAAAAATGATTGCTGAGATATGAGATTATTTCACAAAACAATAATGAAATTACTTTTTTTATTATTTATACATTGCAGAAATACGCAACACAAAAGTCTATCTACAATACGGGATCGTTTAACCGATAACATTTACTTTTAATCTTTCAAAGTACGAAATAAGCTGTTAATTCATTACAAAACAACATAATATTTTTGCAGTGAATTATCGAAATCCCCAGTGGCAGAAAGTTTCGTAGCTGTCTGTGACAGGCTTTTAAAATTTCATAATCTGTCTGCAAAATTTGTGTTAATCAGTGGTGAAAATGGCTTACACTCAAAAAGCCTGAAAGGTGATTGGGGGGGGGGGGGTAACATCAGGTGATATCGTGCAACAATACACGAATACAATTTTACTGCAGGACAATATAGTATAAACAATTGTGTGTACTCATTCAATTCATCTCATTCAATTAAATATTTTATAGCAATGTTTGACACAACACAATATAGATAATTATAAATAATAAAAGTATTAGTTTTAGTTTTTATACAGAAGTTTTTTTTAAGTGAATTGTTATTCGAAAGTTGCAGACAAAAACTGTCTGCAAGCCGCTTTTCTGTGTCCGTAACTATGTCGCGGTGTTTCTGCCACTGGGTCGAAATCCATCGTTTCATGTCTTATTAACAAAATTTACCTTTATCATGGCTAATTGCTCAAATAGCGATTGTTTCTCTTTTTCACTAAATAAAGATAGGCAAATATTTTCGCTGCTATAATGGACGAAATTCGTGCTATTTCTGAAAAGTGATATCACAGATGTTAAATACATATATTGAGTCAAAAATCAGCGAGATTTATGCCTTTTTTTGGCGTATGTTTTCTGATTACATAATTTTTGCATCTGATTACCGAAATATATGCAATTTTCTCATCTTTTGAAATACTGAATCAATTTAAGTTGGACATTGAACTTATCACACAAATATCTTGGATGAATTTTGTTCCAACATTTATCTAGTTTCCAAGTTGCAGCCACTTGAAATCAGGCTGCTACTTGAAAATATGCCACAACGATAACTTTTAGAATACTAAACTGGTTCAGACAGCAGCGCCGACTTTGAAAAATTTCTGGGGGGGCTCGAACCAAGGCCGTAGCCAAGATTATTTTTTGAGGGTGGGGGGCATCACATTTCTAATACAAGGTCATCAAATATGGTGTAATAATGTACACACGCTTACCCAAGGAAAAGAACATATGCACACACAAACAACGGCCTGATTAACACAGGGGCACGTGCCAGGGGCTCTGAGTAGCAAAGGGCCCCAAAACTGGACCTGAAAATGCCATCATAATCTTTGCCATTTAGTTTATGTAAATCGAATTTATATGGCAGTAACTTTTGTAAAAATAGTTATATTACTTTGCATGATGTTTCTGAAAACTTTTGCTCCTCATGCACAAACTATAAGTGTAGCACAGTAAAGGGAATCATCTTCCTCTGAACTCACCCCGCGCCCCATACAGAGACTTTCAGCCTCTCTTGTTTTTCTTTCTTTTTTTCTTAGTCGATTTATGTCCATTTTCAATTGCAACAACCTTATTTTACAGCTATGATTTTGGTAAGAAACTAAATAAGAAATAGAGGAAAGAATTTCTTGTTTAATAGAGAATCAGTATTCAAAATTTCTGGGGGGGCTGATCCCTTACAGAAAATTTTCTGGGGGGGCTCAAGCCCCCACATAATCGGCGCCACTGGGTTCAGATCAAAGTTGGGGAGTGAATTTAATACAGTTTAAATATCTTGGAAAAGTTTGCTAGGCAACTTGCTCCACCATTTTGTTTCCAAGTGGCGGCCACTTAAAAATTTTTTATTACAATAACTTTTGTAATATGGAATCAGTTTGAATCGCATTTGCACAGTTGACATATTCAAATATCTTTGATAAGTTCACTGGGCATCTCAGTCACTCTGTCCTTTGTTTCTAAATGGTGGCCACTTGAAAATTATCACAATAACTTTTGAACCGATTTGCTTAAAACTCCATATGTAAATAGACCTCTTTAATAAATCTACCAAGTTCATTAATAAATTGTAGCTGTCATTTTGAAAAAAGATGGTGGCATCTTCATAAGAAAAGATAAATCAACCTAACCTTCCTATGAGCCGGAACGACTCGTTTTAATTTTTTGATCAATAACCTCTAAAAAGTAATGATATCAGAACAAAAACCCTTAACGGGTTAAAAGTTTGTGACGCAGCTACTTTATCACTATAAGAATTTGAAATATGGGTCTTAAAAATAATGATATCAAGTTTTAAGTGACGCTCTTCTATTAGTTAAAATATACATAGATTTTCTTATTTGATCATTCGCTTTTTTCTTTTATTTATATTTACAATGCAAACATAATATTTTTAACTTCAAGATAAGACAAATATATAAAATATACTCACTGATGCTTTTTCATTTTCATTTCAATTTCAAAATAACAGTTTTAAAAGGAATGATATAAAAATTCCAGTCACGCCTCGGTGTCATTTTAAAAGATTTGTTTTTAGATTCCATTAAAATTACCTTTGTTTTGTCTGATAAAGTATATTTACACATTCAAACAGTGCTTTTAATTTTTAAATATGCTGTCAAATAATCACACTTTCACTGAGTTTGCATTATAAATAAAAATTATTTATTTCAATAAATCGATTTGTCTTTTGCGTCACGCTATCCAAAACTGCAAGTAAAATTTGTGCAAATGTTTTCTTTGCATCACACTGTCTCTTTGCAGAAATTCTCACTTAGTTGGATACTATGATACAAAATAACATTTACATATATTTTACTCACAGTTTTGGATAGCGTGACGCAAAAGACAAATCGATTTATTGAAATAAATAATTTTTATTTATAATGCAAACTCAGTGAAAGTGTGATTATTTGACAGCATATTTAAAAATTAAAAGCACTGTTTGAATGTGTAAATATACTTTATCAGACAAAACAAAGGTAATTTTAATGGAATCTAAAAACAAATCTTTTAAAATGACACCGAGGCGTGACTGGAATTTTTATATCATTCCTTTTAAAACTGTTATTTTGAAATTGAAATGAAAATGAAAAAGCATCAGTGAGTATATTTTATATATTTGTCTTATCTTGAAGTTAAAAATATTATGTTTGCATTGTAAATATAAATAAAAGAAAAAAGCGAATGATCAAATAAGAAAATCTATGTATATTTTAACTAATAGAAGAGCGTCACTTAAAACTTGATATCATTATTTTTAAGACCCATATTTCAAATTCTTATAGTGATAAAGTAGCTGCGTCACAAACTTTTAACCCGTTAAGGGTTTTTGTTCTGATTTCTTATACAACATTTTTGTATTTATAAATGCTTCTTCTTTTATTACTATTTATTTCAGATTGTGAGAAATTACAATCTATGAACTGAACATCGAAGAAATTTTTGAAATATATTAAAGTACAATAAACTCAGTGGCACAAAGAAAAAATTATCTTTAAAAATTAATCAAGACATTTACTTTTGCCCCACTGTTCCATGTTTTTTTCTAGTCAATTTTGTCCTTTTATTATATTACTTCCGGTGTGTCTTTTTTTTTTTTTTTTTAAACACACTTGACATTGTGAGTTTTTTTGCTTTTCTTCCCATGCTATTTCTATGGGTTTTTTAGCTCTTTTTCCCCTCTTTTTCTACATTCTAAAGTAGCGGTGGTGTTTTAGTTTGGAGATGGAATTGTAGTAGTTATTTGGCTTCCAGAGTGATCTTTTGAAGGAATTTTTGCAGCATTTACGTGTGTTTTGAAGAAAGCCATGAAAAACTGAATGGTCAGGTTGACGTTTGTTACTAGAGATTGAACCTGTCATATATGCTTTGTATGTGAAGTAAAAATGACTTCAAAACTTTCTACACAAATTTGTATTATTTCCATGCTAAAACTGAGATTGAATTCTGCTCTTCCTCTCTACCAGCTTAGGCGTAGTGATATAGGTGTTTATAATGACATGTGGGTCCTAGTTCTGGATAGAGTGCATTTTGTGGGGGTCTTTTTAAGCAATCCTAGCTAGTATTATGCAAGATCTGAAGAAAACAATGGAAAACTCCGATCAACTAGTCTGAAGAGTGTAATCTGGGTTCGAACCTGGCACTTCCTGTCTACCGGCTTTAGTGTAATGGTGTAAAGGCCAACTGACTACATGAGGATCCTAAGCTTGGATGGAGTGCCATGTGTGGGGTTCTTCATAAGAGATTCCAGCTGTTATTTATGAGTTTTGAAGAAAACAACACAGAACTCCAAACTGTTAGGCTAACTAGCATGGCCTGGGTTCGAACCATTCATTTTCTATTTATGCGTCTACCAGCTTTGGTGTAGAGGTACAGGGGATAAAGCTTACTGATTACACAGCCTGGATGAAGTGCTCTCCGAGGGGTCATTCTAAGCTGTTTTAGACAGTATTTTCCTGGGTTTCGAAGAAAAACCACAGAAAACCTTGTAAGGCTAGGACGACGAGTGTGACATGCGATTGAACCTCGTACTCCCTGTCTATTAGCTTAGTGAGCCAGAACTTCTCAGCCACTGGTGGGCTGATTTATTTATTTATTATCAAGACATTTACCCTTTTTTTCCTGATAATTATGTTTTATTTCACAGAAAGAAAAAGTTATTTGCATTATTTCCATGACAGAGATTTAAATCATTATTCTAATTATACATATATATTTAATTCAATAATTAAAAAGAAAACACACTTTCCTTATCTTTTAAAAAATTTCAGTAAATAAGTTTCAAATAATTTTTTACAAGCTTAATTTTTCTAAACTTGGCTGTGCCTAAAAAATACATGAAATTCCATATTTCCTTAGTCACTTATATGCATGTATGTATGATTTGTATGCACGAAAAAGAAAGAAAAAAATTACAATTTACCTTGAAACTTCGCCATGTGTATCCTTTCGCAGTCAAGCTCAACTTGCTTTCAGTTGAATGTGTTGATCTGAGGTTATTGCTTCTTCCTTTACATCTGATTTCAGCATATCACACTATCTTTTTAGCGTCTACACATATTTGAGTATGCTAGCAAGATTACATCAACAGACACAGTATAAACACTGTGCCTATCAATATAATCCAGCTGGCAATCAGAATTTAGAAGTGGACTGGAGGACTTTCTTAGGAAAAGCCTGCCATTGATTTCTTTACGCTTCATCTTCAGTAAACTGAAAAAAAAAAAAAATTAAATAAATAAATTTATCCTGTTGAAAATTCAGATATGAAACACTAAATAATATATCATTTCTCTAAAAATGTAACATTGACCAAACTCTCATTTACTAGATTTCACTGGCTTTTGGGTAGTGCTGCATGTTAACTGAAAACTGCCTCTTAAAGCACTGTACTAAAAATTGTATCATAACAATTTGAAATCAGAAGTAAAGTTTATTGTATAAAATAAATGATGTATGTGCATAGAAAAAATGCATTTCAGTTTTAGTTTTAGATCATCCTGAATATCATGAAAAACGACAGTTTTTTGAGTGACGCAAGGGGAGGGACAAACGGGATGCTGCAAACTCATATATACGGCTAGTTTGACATCAAAGAAATTGGTAAAAGCAGACACTTAATATCTCAGCAAATATGCCATATTTTGTTCTGATCTTTTCAAAATAATCTTTTATCTTCGGTCTTAATCTATCCTGAAAATTTTATATTTCTACATGCAATATGTTTTGAGATCTGAATCTCAATTTTAAGCCAAAATGGGAAAACGGTTGGTGTAATAGACTGGAATTCTGAAAAAAAATCTCTAAGACGGCTCGAAGGATTTTCATATAATTAATATATGTTGTTAATAGGACCTTTCTGAATCTAGTAACGTTTTCGTTTTTTTTCAGGAAAACTCTTGTTTTTTATATAAATCGCTTTAAATATGGAACTATATTTCTCCGCCAATTACATGTGTTTCTTCGGGTGAAAATGCTGTTATGTGGTTCTTACTTGTGAGGTATGTGGGCTGGTTGATTGACAGACTTCAATGCCGCCAATGAATTATTTAGATTTTTTTTTAACACAAAAGTACTTTATTACATGTTTAAAATATTTGTTGTATATATATACTAAGTCAAATTCCCTTAAATATATTTTCTCTTCTGTTACGAAAAAAATATTTTTGATTTCAAAATTTCATATTTAGTCAAAAAAATATTTAGATAATATTTTAAATAAGGAAGTATTTTATAATTTTAGATATTCCATTTTATCATAATAATGATGAATTTACAATTTTTTAAAGCGAAAAATTTTTAATCATTCATGAACAACAATTTTATAATAGCTCAATGATTTGCGATTCATATTCATGTATCATTCTGCGCCGGGAATGAAAAAAAAAAAAAAAAAAAAAAAAAAACAGCAAATAGAGTTTGGGCGCCATCTATCGTTTTTTATTTAAACCATACACTTCCATAAATACATATATATATATATTTTCTTTTTAAAAATTAAAAATCTCTTTTGAAAATACAGTTAGAGTTTATTCATTTACTTATTTTTCAGACTTTAAAATGATACATATTTTAAATATTAACATAATCAATTTTTTTTTATTATTATTTAAAGCAATAATGACTAGGGGATGAAACAGTGCTTACACTGTTTATTAGAAATAACATTATTTCATGAATTTTATTAAAATTCATGAAAAATATGTCAAATAGCAATTATTAAAAAACACGTCAAAATAAATAAATAACATCTTTACTTTGAAACCCATAATAATGTATTTAAAAAATATTATTCTTTTATTTTTTTTTAATTAATTAATTTCTGCATGAAAAATTCTATTTCATAAATATATTTACAATTACAATAAACAAAAAAATCCTCCTTTAATTTGAAATAACTATTTCTACCTGTTTCTAAACTTTTTTTTTTTAAAGGAAAAAAAAAAAAAAAAAAAAGTTAAATATATATGTATATGATTTTAATATAAACTACTAGATGGCGCCATTACATTTATTTTTCTTAAATAAAAAAGAAAGAAAGAAAAAAACTTTTAATTGCTTCGAAACATGCAGAAATAATTATTTAAAATTAAAGGAGGGTTTTTTGTTTATTGTAGTTGTAAATATATTTATGAAATAGAATTTTTAAGCAGAAATTTCCTTTTTTTTTTTTTTTTTTTTTTTTTTTTAAAAGCTTAACTTACATTTTCCATATTTTTTTTTTTTCCAGGTGATTTTATCTTATTTTTAAAATTATAGAAATGTAAAGCTTAATTTATATTATGTCTATTTTTTTCTCCAAATGTTTTATATGAAAATATATATGAAGTAATTTTTACCTGCAATTTTGATGAAAATTTAAACTGTGAATATTGGAGCATACTTAGCCACAAAAGGGGAAACAAAATATACAAATTTCCATTTTTAACATTTACTTGATTTTTTTTTTTTTTTGGTAATTGTTTAATTTGTAATTCTCTAAAAATAAACTTGCAAACTGTAAATTACGTAATTCTAACTTAAATTTGAAATTATCCACTTATTTTTCTTTCTTTCTTTCATTTTATATATTTTTTAAGAGTTTGAGAATCCCAATCAATAAATTTTTCTACTGCGAAGCTTCTCCATTTTGTTTCTAAGTGGCAGGCTACTTAAAAATTTGTCAGTATGATAACCTTTGAAATGCTGAATTAATTCACACTAAATTTGTAGTGTAGATTTATCTTAGAAATGTATTTGATATGTTCATTTGCCATCTTAATCTACCCTCTTGTTTCCCTGTGCTAGCACACTGAAATTTTCAAATTTACATTAGAAAGGTTTTATGAACTGATTTGCTTAAAACTCCATATATACAAGCCTTTATTAATAAATCCACTAAGTCCATTAATAAATTGTAGCCGCCATTTTGAAAAAAAAAATGGTGGCACCTTCATAAGAAAACATAAATTAGTTTACTCTTCCCAGGAGCCAGAAGGACTGATTTTAATTTTTTGATCAATAACCACTAAAAAGTAATGATATCAGTTCAAAAAACCCTTAATGGCTTAAAAGTTTGTGACACCACTACTTTATGGCTATAAGAATTTGAAATATGAGTCTTAAAAATAAGTATATCAAATTTTAAGTGACGCTTTATAATTAGTTAAAGTATACATAGATTTTCTTATTTGATCATTTACTTTTATCTTTTATTTATATTTATAATGCAAACGTAATATTTTTAACTTCAAGATCAGACAGATATATAAAATACACTCACTGATGCTTTTTCATTCGCATTTCAAATTCAAAATAACAGTTTTAAAAGGAATTATATAAAAATTCCAGTGGTGCCTCGGTGTTATTTTAAAAGATATGTTTTTAGATTCCATTAAAATTACTTTTGTTTTGTCTAATAAAGTATATTTACACATTTAAACAGAGCTTTTAATTTTCAAATGTACTGTTAAATAATTATACTTTCACTGAGTTTGCATTATAAAGTAAAACTATTTATTTCAATAAATTGATTTATCTTTTGCGTCACGCTATCCAAAACTGCAAGTAAAATTTGTGTAAATGTTTTCTTTACGTCACACTACCTCTGAGCAAATTTTCACTCAGTTGGATACTATGATGCTATGTTTTGGATAGCGTGATGCAAAAGATAAATCAATTTGAAATAAATAGTTTTACTTTATAATGCAAACTCAGTGAAAGTATAATTATTTAACAGTATATTTGAAAATTAAAAGCACTGTTTAAATGTGTAAATATACTTTATTAGACAAAACAAAAGTAATTTTAATGGAATCTAAAAACAAATCTTTTAAAATAACACCGAGGCGCCACTGGAATTTTTATATAATTCCTTTTGAAACTGTTATTTTGAATTTGAAATGCGAATGAAAAAGCATCAGTGAGTGTATTTTATATATCTGTCTGATCTTGAAGCTAAAAATATTACGTTTGCATTATAAATATAAATAAAAGATAAAAGTAAATGATCAAATAAGAAAATCTATGTGTACTTTAACTAATTGCAAAGCGTCACTTAAAATTTGATAAACTTATTTTTAAGACTCATATTTTAAATTCTTATAGCCATAAAGTAGTGGCGTCACAAACTTTTAAGCCGTTAAAGGGTTTTTTGAACTGATATTATATACATACATTCAACAGTCTTATAAAGAAATAAGTAAGCAACAAGGAAATTCTTCAAAACTTGTCTAAATCACATGCAAAAATTGATGACAATGAGAAATGTCCAATTGAAAGCAAAACAAAATGAATGTCTGTCCTGCTGTATCAATAAATGAAAACAATCTGATTACATATACAGAGCTACACCAAATTTTTAATATTGTATACATCATAATAATGGAATTTAATACACACCATTGAAATTCACATAAAAATATATTTCCTACAGAACATAGCAGAAAAAGCATTCATGTTATTTTTTCTAGGCCCACAAGAAAATATTCATATATGACAAACATTCAGGCAAGAGGATATTAAAATTCAACATGGGCTCACCAACCTTGTGATCCCATAATGTGTAATATAAATGTAAACTAAGAAGTTGGTGCCCTGCTTAAGGGGGAAAAAAAAAATCTTACATACCCCAACCTTGCTTTTAACTAAAATAACATCTCTGCTTTTATCAATAATCATAGTGAAATTTCTATACTTCAGTTTTAACAACTGCATGGAATTAGTTTTAGGGAAAAAAAAGAAAATTTATTCACAATATTCATGCACTTATATGAAATCTACATGTCATATTTCAGCAAAATTCAACTTTAAAAAACATTTACATAAATTTTGTATAAAAAATAATAATTGAAAATTCACCATTACTTTAAAAAATTTCAGTAATAAATGCATGTTTCAAAGTACATTTGAAAAGAAATAAATAAAAAAAATATGAATCCATGAAATTAAATTTTTAAAATATTCAACTAAGTAATGAAAACTTAAAAAAAAAAATAATAAATATCCATTGCCATTTTCACAATTTTTTTAAATAATAATATTGTTTCAAAATCTTTTTGAAAATATAAAAAGAAAAAAAAAACATTAATTTTAATATTATTTTGATTAACTTACAGTTTTATCATTACTAAGTCACATTGCCTCTCAAAATTCTAATGAAATATGAAGAGATCAATATTTGAAAAATCAGAGTTATTTCTCAGTGAGGAAAACATCTGCAGAAATTTGGGAAGGAAAATAGATAATTCTACATAGAAGCATAGTTTTTCTGTTACAAACAAAGTAAAATAAGTACATAATAATAGAAATTTAATATCATGTCTATTTGCCAGAGGCATTTTTCAGTATGCAGTATTATTTAATAAAATAAACAACTCTAACATGTCAAAAGAATCTTTCAATGTGAACGAATTGTGAATATTAATCGAAAATAAATAAATTTTAAATGTTAAATAAATATTCAATTAACTACACAAATAAATTTCTTTTAAAATTAAAATACGTTATGTTCCAGTATTTTGCTTTCTTGTATCATTATTATACTTTTTTTTTTCTATGTATGTAATCTATTGTTCAGTCATCGAACAAATATTCGTTTTCTTAAATCTTGAGTAATTTTTAAGACTGAAATAATCTATTTTCTTTTTCAAAAAACTGAACATATCACTTTTGACAACGTAAACAATTTGCATGAAATGCATGAGGCTTGCAAGAAGAAAATTGCTCTTTCAGGGCCGTTCCCACCATCTCCGGTTAAAGGAAAAAACTCTGATTAGCACTCACAGATGAGATTTCTGTGCCCCACCATCGTTGGTTAGCGCTAACGGAGGTTTAATATTTAATCGGCCGAGATTCCGCTGGTTAGCTGTTTACCTAGAGTTTAAATATCCCGGAACTGTTTGAATGTTGTTGATTGTTAGTGTTAGTTTATTATTATTTACTTTTTCATTATGTTGGATGTTGTGCGAAAATTTTTGTTTGATGATGGTGACGAAGAAGATCGTTGTTTTGTTCCTGTGTCCAGAAACATATCGGAAAGGAATGAGTTATTTTCTCTCTATGATGAAAAAAATTTTAAATGTCGTTTTCTCCTTTCAAAAACTTGTGTATTAGATATCTTTTCAGAGATTGAGCATGATATTTCATACGAGAATGATCGGTGGGTTAATTTTTACACTTCTCTTGTAGTATTCTGTAAAAAATTAATTTTTTGTTTGATATTTTGGATCTAAAGTATGTTTGAACACCTTATCTAATGTAAACAAATGATGCACTGCACATACTGTAAAAGCCTCGTAAAAGTAGTTATATTTTGCTGTTCTGGTTATTACACAAAATAATTCTTTTTTTCATATGTATAACTCATCTTAGTGTTTTTGTCTGAAGATATTTTCTGTCCTAATTTCTCCTCATAACTAATATTATGCATATGCTGAGATATCTTGGGAATCTTTTTCGAAAAGTGAAATTATTTCTACAAACTTCTATGCTGCTATAGAGTATTTTACTTTCCTAGATAATTGTACATAATCTCTTTATTACAATAAAATTAAGTAAATTTGTCTGCAGTATAGTGTGATTTAATTAAGTATTATTGCTGTAGGGAAGTTTTCTTATCTTGAGAATTTGTTTTTAAATCAAGAAATGCTTTATGAATTACCTACTATTATATATGTATCTTTTAAGAAATATTTTTTAATTTACAGCTTTTCAGTTTAATCTTTTTTTTTTTTACATTGCAATTTTTATTTTATTGTTAACAACATTTAAACATTAATGTCATAGAAACAAATACTAACTGTTTACAGTGTTTTCTGATTTAACTATGCTCAGTTAATTGTTATTTATTTATTTATTTTTATTATTAACATTGGTTTTTGTCTTCAGATTTATGTATACTATATATATATATATATATTATTTTTTTAAGTATAATTATTTACACTATAATCATTATTTAGTATATCAGCTTATTCATTTAACATATAAAACAAAAACAAAAAAAAGTAACAGTATGATTTACGTATTATAAAATTTGAAAAGTGAATTTTCATATTAGCTATAATTAACATACTAATATCCTATCTTATTTGCTTAAGGCAAAGTTTCAAAATTCATTTAGAGCATGTCACAAAATTAAATGATTCCACATATGATTAACGCTGACCTTCGATAACATTTTTTAAGATGATGCCCTGTTCAATGATTCTGATTAGTCTTTTAAGTTTTGATAATGATTTCTTTACTCATAGCTCCTGAAAAATTTCAAAATTACTTTTGGTCAAAAACAAACAGGACGTTAAAATTTTGTTTTGATAAATATTGAATAAAAATTGCCTCACTATAAATTATTTTTGGTTTGGAAATATAAAACAAATAAGGATATTATTATCATATTGATGCTTTTTAAAACTGATAAAAAAATTATAGATATTAAAGAAAAAAACTGAAACAAACTGCCATCTGGGGCACTAAAGTTACATGGTAAAACTTGATAAATTTTTATTCAAGATTGATACTGAATGCAGTGTGGCTTTTTCTAAACCATGCAAAAAACTAGGACTGAAAAAGAAAAAATGCATGAGCCGGGTTCGAACCCAGCACCTCTCTGAAACATAAAGTCTGACAAAGGTGTTTGCTAGAGAGGACAGAAGGACACGATTTTACTATAAATTTTATTTTACTTAATCATTTTTACTTTTAGTTGGATATTTATTTTTGTTTTATTTATTTTCAATTTTAGATGGATGTTCAATACATGGATAAGCCAAGGTTCATCTCAATCTCCACCTTTTAGTGAGCCATCACCAACAGATGTTGAGGGCAAAAAAGGACCAGAAAGAAGAGGAAAGTGTCCACTTAAAAAATATGGAAGATCTCAAGGAGTACAACCGGAATGATCCTGATGTCTCCCCTCCCCCCAAAAGGCAAAAGCCGGGTGAGTGTCTCATATTGGGTGGTGTTTATTAAAAGGCTACCCGGTTGAGGCATCTTTCCCTGTAGTGCTGTGAAAATGATGAGTAGACATCACTAATACAGAGACATGGCTTGTTATACAGGTAATAATTATTTTCCTTTTTAACTTAAATAAAGTTCAAATTTAATTATTTTTTAACTTAAAATAATTTTAACTTATTTTTATTAATAAAATAACACATTTTTATGACAATATTTATTTATTTAAATACTTTGATATATATGTAATGTTATATGAAAGACTTGAATTACACATACATTTATGATACTATACAGTTTATAAGTTCACATTTCATTGTTCAAGAACATCGTTTAGAGGTATATCATTGATATAAATTTCAAAATGAATAGTGTTAGAATCATTTTTAAATTTGAAGTCATTTTTAACTTTCTCACAACTTGAACCATGAGATTTGGCCTCACAGATGACATCACCGATACAGATTATTCTTCGGGGAATTCTAATCCACGTTGCATTATCTTCATTACTTATTTTACACTGAATATTAACAGATAATTAACGGATTTAAATTGATAAATTAAATATCTGCATAAAACTGTTTATTATTATTAAAAGCTGATTTTTAAAAAATGATTTAATGCAGGCATCTGCGTGATTTTTCTTTTACAATGATAGACTGTTTTTTAATTTTCTTATTTTGAATTGTTTCTTATTTGGATCATTCCATGTCACATCATCCAGGCCATGACATCCACCGACACAGATTTGGATGAAATTTGGTACAGTTATAGAACATTTCATACTGATTCTAGGAATGTCAATTATTTTGAGATCAGTGATGTAGTTTTCAAGCTATCAGCATTGATGTATATGGAAAAATGGCCGATTAGCCGCCATTTTGAATAGTACATGTAAATATATAAATGCTTGTAATTCCTCTTATTTTTAACATAGAACCTTCAAAAATTTTTTTTGGTTTATTTAGAATATAACAAGTTTTTTATTTACCAAAGTTTTGTTTTTCTTCATATGTAATTTGAGTAACTTAAGCAGACAATTTCTTCCATTGCCCCTTTTTCAATGTATACTAATTTTTGTCTACAGGCGGTCCAAACTATGATTTTATGACTGATAAAAAAATTTTGATGGGCAGTTAACAGGATTTTTGTTTAAACAACTTTAACTTAACTTCCCCGACATTATCCCTTCCACAAAAAGATGGTTTCCTATTTCATTCTGATTTTAATATAAATCTCATGCTTTACTATGAGAAATTCTTGTTTTACAACAGAATTTAATTACACAGCTTATTAAATACTTGAAAATTAAGAAAATAAAACTTAACTAGATTTTTTTCTCTGAACTTTCTTTTTTTTTGGCATAATATTCTGTATGCAAAACCACATTTAATTATACATCTTTAAATATCAAATTAACTATAATAAAATTGAAGTATGTAAAATAAAAGCATAATAGTATAAAAACTGAATGCATTATAATACAGTTAGTTTTCACTATTAATAAGAAAATTTGTTTTAACAAACAATATTTCATACGTAAACCAAAACACGATATCTATCAATGGAAATTAAAAATAACATAAGTATAATAAAGAATGTAACTTACAGTCAGAAAAATGCTAATAACCGTATAAACTCAGTGAGGAATCCACTGCTTTAATGAATTCAAAATGGACAAAATATAATAATAAAGAGGGAAGACTTTAACTTAATAACATAATTTGCTGTTGTAAAACAAGAAATTCTCATAGTAAAGCATGGGATTTATATTAAAATCAGAATGAAATAGGAAACCATCTTTTTGTGGAAGGGGTAATGTCGGGGAGGTTAAATTAAAATTGTTTAAACGAAAATCCTGTTAACTGCCGATCAAATTTTTTTTTATCAGTCATAAAAACATAGTTTGAGCTGCCTGTATAGAAAATTTGGTGAAAATTGACGGGCAATGGAAGAAATTGTCTGCAAAAGTTACTCAAATTACATATGAAGAAATACAACAAAAAGTCAGTATTATAAATAATTGTAAAGATTTAAGAAAACAAAACTTTGGTAAATAAAAGCTTGCTATATTCTAAATAAACCAAAAAAATTTGAAGATTCTATGTTAAAAATGCGAGGAGATACAAGCATTTATATTTTTATATGCAACATTCAACATGGCCGTCTGGCAACCATTTTGGCATTATTTAAATGCTGATAACTTGAAAACTACTTCACTGATCTCAAAATAATTGACATTTCTAGAATCAGCATGAAAAGTTCTATAACTGTAAAAAATTTCATCCAAATTGGAGTCGGTGGGTGTCATTTAAAAAAAATTCTGGATGATTTGACATGGAATGACCCATTTAAAAAAAAAAAAAAAATCTATTTTTGTTTTTATTTGCATTTAAAAATTAATCTATAATTCTCATATTAAGCTGAATTTTCTCTACATGCATATTTTTAAAATTGTATGCATGAATATTTGAAATCTCTTAAGGATAAAAGCATTCAACTTATTAATTTGAAACATGTTTTGTCTGTATCCACTAAACTGAGAGAATGGCTAAGTGTAAAAATTTGGTTGAGGTGTCTAAAAAAAAGTCTTGGTCTTGTAGATGTGTCATCAAATGAGAAAAATATAAAAAGTCGAACGGTTTTCCCCTTGGGGGGCAGGTGTTAAAAACACGTTTGCGAAAATTACTTCACAATGAAGAAATTATACATGGGGGGACTAGACTCAAATACTAAATAATTACTTTTTTGCGATTTTGGAATTTTCGATTTTAAAGGGGGAAAGTAGATTTAAAGGGAAAAGGGGGAAAATTAGTTTGAGAGGGAAATCCGTTCTAGACCCACACATGTAGCACCTCATTTTAACACTAGAATTACGGAAGGTGTCATTTTGACCCCAAGTAAACTTTTTTCTTCAATGGTTGTTCTATTTTTTCACAAATATCTTAATCCTTTCTTGACTTTCCCTAAATCATTGTGCTTTCCAAAAAAAAAAAAAATAAATAAAGTTTCCAAGAAAACCCTATTTAACTTTTAGTCTTAACAAAGGCTTATACCTAGAAATATGGGCAGGTGTCATTTTGACCCCTGTGAGAAAGAAACATATCTGAATACTTTTTCTAGGCATTTTGTTTGTTACATATAATAACAATTTTTGATACATTATTTTTTTATACTTATGTTATTTTATTTTATACAATTGGCTCGTAGAAGAGGACTAACACAAGAAGAAATAGTTAAATTGATGCAAGAACTATCTGACTGCGTTTCTGGTTCTGAAATGGATAAGAATTCTTCAAATAGAGATGAAAATAGAACCTCTAGTGATTCAGAATTTGTTATAACGAGAGATCATATGATATCATCTTCTAGCTCATGTGAAAGGGAAAATGAATTAACTCCCAATGATTCAAATTTTGACATAACTAAGAATACCAAAGCAGAAACTAGTACTATATGCTCAAAAGGGAATAATAAGAAATTAAACATTATTCAGCTAGCTATTTGCTAATTAAATGCGATTTAGAAAGAAATTAAAACTTCTAGCCTTGCTTTTGCCTCGAAGGCAGTAGCATGTGTTTGCACCTGATGAAGAAAGGCTACGTCCTTTTGAAACCGGTTGTGCTGACTTAAAATTTATGGTGTGTGAAGAAGTTTTAATTTCTTTCTATTGACTGTACGCCAGTTTTCGAATTTAGTTTTTGGTAAATGTGATTTAGTTTATTTTTATTTGATTTTCAAAAAATACATAATTTTATATAGGGAAATATGCAGATTTTTTTTCCAAGGGTCAAAATGACCCCTTCCGTATTTCTAGGTATACGAAGATCGCCGTAATTCTAGTATTAACTTATATTTCGATGTTAGGACTAAATATCAAGTTTGGTTAAATTTCGTCCACTTATTTATAAGATAGAAAAAAAAATTGAAAAAATTACAGAATACTCTTTTCGTGAGTTTATGTATGTTTATAAAAAAAAAAAAAAAAATTCGGTGGAATCACTATATATCGCGCATAAAAATATATTGAAAATGTCTGATTCTTGGCTCTTTATCGCTCGTTGGCGACACAATGAAAACTGATGCTTAACGTTTTTTTTTTTTTTGATAAATGCTCTTTACAGAAAAATGTTTTCCATACTCTTTATAATGAACTAGTTTAAGGAAGTTTATTTTAAATAAATGCACTTTTTTAACTGCTTATATATTTTGTCATATATATCTATAATTAAATCTAACGATCAATTTATAGAGCTTTTAGTTTAACGTAAAATATATAAACTAAAGCTTAAGTTTTACTTGAATGTTAAATATCACGACTTAAAGTAAAACCGTTTTAATTTATATTGCATAATAAATTAAAAAGAACGTATATTATAATTTGAAAATGAAACTGTGGTAAATGGCAATCACGTATCAGTGCGGTGATTTGTGTTTTCGAAGATACCGATTTCATAAGTGATTTAGATCAAAATTTAAATTGATAAAAATTATTTCAAACTTAATTTAAGTCTCAAATTTCAGTATAGATTTCATATTAATATTGAAAATTTACACCTATTTTATTATAATTACTTTATATTTCGAGGTTGTATATACACCGGTTAGATAAAATTTACTAAAAATGACTTTTTTAACTCTATATAGAAATAAATTTAAATAAGTCACTTTAAAAAATACAGTTGTATAGCTGCAGACTGCAGTTTATGAACCATGTATCTTTGCTAGTGGTTAAAAAATCATATTTCTGCTCATATAAGGAGAAAAAAAAAATTCTGTAGCAGCTTCAACACAGAGTTAAAAATTGTTTCTGACTCTAGCAGTCAATAATGCGAGTTTGAAGATTACTCTGGCTGAAGATAATTTCTTTTATAATATGAAACATTCAAAAACCAGAGACATTCCCTGTCTGTCCAAAGTATTCAGAAAGGTGCTTGACTCCGAACAAAACATGAGGTTTTTGTGGAAGATGTGCTTGAACATTGGTCGGTGCTGTAAATTCGATTAGAACTAAAAAATGCATAATTTGTAACATATATACTCTGAGTTCTAAAATATGAAAATATTGAAGTATTTCCCATTTTGATCTGATATTATAATCCTGATAGTGTCATGAAGCTCTTATAAATATAATTATATGCTTGTATATAATTCTATATATAATTCTCTTAGTGTATTTTAATCTAGAATTTGAATTACTATATTAAATGTACATTGTCCCCATTTGTAAAGTTAAAAGTGGGGACATGTCCCCAGTTGAGTGACTACCCTAAGTTCCTCTTTAATGGGGACAGATCTAGGGTTACCAAAATTTTAAATGCCGAAATGGGGACATGCCCCATTTTTTACTTTGAAAATGTGACACCATGTATTTAATTACCCCAGTAGCACAACAATATTATCCAACGTCGCATAGTGAGACTTTACAATGTTGGCCAATATTGATTTATCGACATTGGCCAGTGCCGAATGGCAAACTTTTTTGCTGAGATTGGCCAATATTGATCAAAGCTGGACTGACCAATGTCGATCTAACCCCGACCGGCCAATGTCGATCTAAGCTGCATTGGCCAATGTCGATGTAAACTGGACTGGCCAATGTTGATCAAAACCAGATCGGCCAATGACGATAAATCTGTATTGGCTAATATCTAATGTACACCTTTTTTCTAGTATTGCCAAATATTAAGAATTGAATATTGGCAAATGCCGATCTATGCTGGACTATCTATTGCCAATCTAAGCTGCACTAGCTGACATAAATTGTAGATATTTTCTATTATTACCCTTTGAAGTAGTGTATTAAAAATCTATCGATCAATTAAATTTTTTTTTTTTTTTTTTTTTTTTTTTTTTTGTACATAGAATCCACATACATCAGTAAATATTAGGGATGGACTGGATATCCGGCATATCTGGCTGATTTTTCAATATCTGAAATATCATCGGATATCCGGATCAAAACCACCGGATATCTGGTTTTTTAATATTTGTTTTTTTTTCTTGTTTTCTTTCATTAAGATATGGTGAGAAATGCAAGAAACAACTTTTGTCCCTCCGTTTCCGGAGAAACTTCAAAAAACAGCTTCTTAAATCATGTCACTAAGGAATAATCTCATGAAATTCCAAATTTGTGTCTCCATTAGTTTGCTGAGTGAGCAAGCAAGTCAGTCTGGAGATCTGCCTTTACAGATGTAGATTCCTGCAATTCATTTCTTTTAATTAAAAATAAGTATGTTGTGGCCATCACAAGACTTTCTTCTGTATTTTCCTATATAAATTCACTAAGGGCAAAACATTTATTAAAACTATTATTTATTAATATTATCTAACATAATGAATGCAAATGATTTTCATCTTAGAGAAAACTATCACTAAATATCCAAAGAAAGACCATTTTACTGTCTATAAACAACATCTTTAAAAATGCGTTTTTATAATGGTTGTCTCACACATCAAGTTTTGCACAGTTATATTCCACACAAGTTGAGATATAATCTTTCCGTTATCAAGGAAATTTTCTGTATAGCAGCACCATCTATTGCCCTATAAGCATCCAACTTGAATCAGCATAATGTCTCATAATGGCCTTCACATATGTCAAGTTTTGTTTGATGATATACAATAGAACTTGAGATATATCCTTTCCTTAAACTACAGAAATCGCTGTGTAGCAGCACCACCTGTTGATAAGTTGACATTAAAAGTTTATAGGTACTAATTTAGGTCAAGGTGCATATACAAGTAAATTTATATGCAATTCTGTGCAGTAGCTCCTTAGCTACAGCCTTCCCTTAAATTGCGGAAATCACTGTAGAGCAGCACCACCTGTTGACCGATAAGCATTCAAATTGAACTGGTATAAGGTCTCATAATAGCCTTCTTACACGCACCCAGGGGTGTGCGGTCGCACGGGGCGCTTGTCAGATACAAACAATGAAATTCACTGTTGTATTAGTAAATTACAAAACTGCAAATCAGAATTTTTGAAAAAGATCTTGAATACAGATTTTATGTTTGCATTTTATGATTACAAAAAAGAAAACAAAATAATAATAATATGAAGGACTGCAAGAGCAAAGTTGCTGTTAATGAAATTATTGGCAGTATATTAAATTCATCAAAAGGAAATATTGATGATATCAATCAGGTAAATAATAACAAACTAATTTTTTTAAATGCTTTCTGATGAAAGCATAATTTGTAAGAAAGAAATCAATGAAATTTGTAGAAAATTAAATTTGTGTTACTACTAATTAAAATAAATAAAAAAATTGATAAATCATGCAGGTTCAAATTTAGTTTAAACTAGCTATATGGGAACAGATTTTATCTGAATTTGAAAACAATAAATAAAAATGAAAGAAAATATTTGTCATTATATATTTTTGTTAATGTTCATTATTATTCTTATGTACCTAGTAATTTAATACTCGGTGTTATTCACTGATATGTGTTTAGTTTGAATAACAAAAACAGAATATTATTCGAAGTGAAAATCTTTTTATATGGGCCCCAAAATCCTAAAATCCACACAACCTCTGGTCCCGAGCTGTGCAGATTTTTTGACTCTCTACTGTGTGTATATATATATATATATATATATATAATTATTATTGGGCTTTTGCTGGCATCATTTGCTTGACACCTGAAGGCTTCATATATGCAATTTCACTATCAGGGTTTTTATTGTTATCCCAGGTACCCAGGTACCAGCCCCTTCCCTGATCTCGATTAGCAGAATCCTGAGCCTGATATGTGGAATTCAGAAAGAAGATAAAAATAATTTGAAAATATTTTTTGGTGCTTTCAAATTATATGCGTGCTAAGGCAAAATTCTGCACAAACATGCATTATGAGGATTATTTTCCTCAGAAAGATATCAAATCATTTTTAAAATATCACACTTGATGATGGTATGAGCATTATTAAATATGAATACATATTCTACTTAAATTTCATCAATTTACTTGTAATGTACGATTTTCTTAACATGGAAAAATACACAGAAAATTCCATAAAAACAAGCATTATGAGGAATATCTTCATCATATAGATACAAAAGCAGTTTTTAAATACACCTAATGATATTGGCATAAAATGGATTTTTTTTTAAACATACAAAATTAAGTTGAATTTTTGCATAATAACAGATTACCGTGTGAATTATTACATTAAAAATAGTACATATGGAGTTGCATAAAACCTAATAAAATTATACAACAAACACTAGGATAAGGTAAATGTATCAAAGTGGAGGAAGAAAGGATAGCCTAGTGAGTGAGGCATTTCATGCTGGGTTAATAATACATTTTGTTTCTTATAACATTAGTGTAACTTTTATGTATAGCATACTCTAAAAACTTTCATTCAAATTAATTTTAGTAAAATTTTATTAAGTAAATCGTGGCATACAATATGGAATACTATAGCATCGAAAATTTAAAATTTTCAGGGATAAGGTCGGAGGGAACTGCATAGTTGTAGTGAGAAGAGAAACATTAAATATTAGATTATAAGAATCATTTAATCCATTTAATTTGATATACAAGTTATAAAATACTAAAATAAAGTAAAAATCATTTATAATGAATAAGGGAATGTTATCTTGCAATGTTAATTTTTAAATTCTAGTTTTGTGAAACATTAAACACAGAGTATTTACAAGGGTTGATCCAGGTTTTAATTTTTGGGGCCCATTTTTGTGAAATTTTTATTTATTTTTGTGAAAAAAAGAATTGTCGCTAGAAACCTTTCATTTTAGCAATTACTCTATCTAATGTTTAATATCAATTTAATAGCATTTTATTAAACAAGTATAGACACTCATTAAAAATAACACAGTAAACACGTAAAAACTTTACAAAAGTATTATTTCTATAAAACAAAATTTTGTGAAAGGGCAGTTTTTATAAATCTGAATTTTGTGAAGGGACCCATTTCCTGAATTTGAATTTTGTGAAGGGGCCCATTTTAAGGATTTGAATTTTGTGAAGGGGCTCATTACAGAGATTTGAATTTTGTGAAGGGGCCCATTTTAGAGATTTGAATTTTGTAAAGAGGCAGCAAAAGGGTCCTAATTTTTGCCTGGATCGACCCCTGATTTACATAATAACAATAGTAATAATAACTTATTACAGAGTATTTATAGGTATTCAGAGGTTAATCCAGAACAAATTTAGTGCCGCATTGAGGCACTTTCACAAAGTCAATTTTTAGCAATGAGGTACCTTCACAAATTCAACTTTCAGCAAAGAGGTACCTTCACAAATTCAACTTTCAGCAAAGAGGTACCTTCACAAAGTCAATTCTCTGCAATATAACTGCACACTAAAACATTTTATAATCTTCACTGCATCGAACACAGAAAAATACCCTCAGTTTGAATATTTACTGGAGACAATGATAAATATCAAAGTAAACACCTACTTATCTTACATACAAGAAACAACTTAACTCGCCCATGTATATATTTGTTTTTACAACTGTTTCATTTTATTTTTGAAATGTATTTTAAAATTAAAAAAAACTGCTTTACTTATTTCAGTTAATTGTGCTGAAGTATCATTATTTTTCACAAACTTACTTGATGTTTTCACAATTATTTTATAAATTCACAAATGGGGTACCATTTTTAAAAAGCTGGATTAATCCCTGGTATTATATATAATAATTTTTGATACTTTAAATACTGCACCACATTAGATTGCATGTTGTAAATTAGTAAATGAAAAATTTACCGAATTTTAATTAAAGATGTTACCCACTTTTAAAATAAATCATAGAATGGCCTGCAATCGATGTCACACTTAATAATGAAAAAAATATGCCAATGTTGTAACATCTATTACTATGAACAACATTAATTTATCTCGAGAAACGGCAGGTATTATACGGATCAAAATAATTCATAAGCAGTAAGAACAATAATACTTACCCGTGGAGCAGAAAACAAACTCTGACATTTCTGTCCTTGAGCTTTTCTCTTTTTTATTTGTCGCTATCATAACCTGTTTTACAACCAGGTACAAAGCATTTACTTGAACCCATCTCAATTAAGTAGTTTTAAACACTTACAAAAATATTAAAGTGCTCAAAATTCAAAAAGCATGTCAATGGAATGAAACTGAAAACAATAGTAACTCACATTCATTCATGCCGAAATATAGGGTAATGGGAAAAGTGTCACCCCCAATCAGGGTTGTTGATTTTTTTGATTTAAATCGGATTTTTTTTATTTAAATCAAGATTTATTTGATTTTAATGATTTTTATTGCACAACATTTGTATTTTATTATGTGCATATGTGTCTATATATATATATATATATATATATATATATATATATATATATATATATATATGCACAGTATACACACTATCAATTATTTTACTTAAACTATAAAAATATAAATAGTATTCTATTCCCATAGAAAAAATCCATGTAGGTATTTATTACCAATATTTTTATTCAACATGGTATCTTCGTAATAAGTGTAATTTTATGGCAATCATAAATGCGGTAGTATGAGCCACTCAATTGTAACTTTGACTTTGTAGCTACAATAATGTATTGAAATAAAGTAAAATCTTACCCACAGTATTGAACACGTAAAATAACTTTGGAAAAGGATAATTTAATAGGAAAAATGACATAAAACTGAAGCAATGGATTAAGAAAAAGAAATTTTTACTCATAGTTTCTTATCAAAATAAAAAGAATAGAGAATTAAAGGAAAAAAAAAAATTATATCCTAAAAAATTCTTTCTTAACAAATATCATTTGAATCAAGAAAATTTTTTCATACCTTTACCCATTAATAGAATTCAAATTTTCATTACCATCTTAATACTTATTTTTTTATCTTTTCTTATATTTCAGGGGTCTGTTCAGAGGCAAACCTGGGTCCATTAAAGGACCATTCACTTTATATATTAAAAAAGGACACTTCACAAAATTATTTATCCCAAAACAGGACCCTTCACAAAATTTTTATCATAAAACGGGACCACTCACAAATTATTTTAGCCTAAAAAAGAACCCTTCACAAAAGTTTTCTCCTTAGACCTTTGATAAATCTCTCATTTTCAAAAGTAATCGTCAGTGGAACGAACGTAGACTGCATGAATAATTGGACAATTTTGTTGTATTTCTCCCGAAAAGTTGATACTCAATTTCTAATTTATAAAGGACTTCTGTGCATATGTGTGAGTTCAGTTCAATAAACTGAACTGTCGTTGTCAAAAATGAAACCTTAATTGTAATTTTATTTTGCAAAATTACATTTTTCACAATTTCACAAAAAGGAGACCCTAGCCAAAAAGTTTGTGAAGAACTTTATTTTCACACTAAATTTAGATTTACAAAATTATGTGTAGAATTTTTCACAATATCACAATGACCCTGTGTGAAAAGTCTGGACAGACCCCTGTATTTAGAGGGTACAATTCATTAAACAAGCAGTGAGAGCAGCCTCAAACTATAACTGATTGTATGTTGTTAAATTAAAAGATTATGATGTTTTTAAAACTTTTTGGAGCCTCCAGGGCTTTTTAAACAGTACAATGTAAAATATGCTATTATTTTTAAAATATCATATGAGACATTGTTAAATGACATAAACTGGTATGAGAGCTAAATGAACAAGGAAATATTTTCTTTTTGAAATATCACCCACAAGGTAGGCAAAGGCGAACTGGAATATATAACATTAATTAATGAATTGTATACTAATTAAATATTTACAATTCATACACTGGTGCTTGTATAAATAATTAAAATATATAATAATATGTATAAAAATTAAAAAAAAATAAGGTATAATTTATTTTTGTGTTTATTAATGTTGCTTAGTAGAGATGAATCTAAAGTTATGAAATGAGAAATATTAGTTCGTCTAATGAAATATTTTGTTATATTTTACAAGCCTTTTTTTTTAATTTACATAAGAAATAATTAAAAATCTCATTTTTTAAAGTCAGATAAACAATTTCATTCCATTAAAGCCAATAACTTTCGTATTTTAAAAAAAGTTATTTAAATCAGTGATTTTTTTCAAAAAAATCAAATGATTTAAATCACTACAACCCTGCCCCCAATAGCTGGCGAAAATTCACATTGCAGTTAAAACTGCGACACTCCCATTGGACTTTCATCTCCTCTGTAAACAATACTCCAAATAATATTAATACACTTGCGACACTCCCATTGGACTTTCATCTCCTCTGTAAACAATACTCCAAATAATATTAATACACTGCACATTCTTCTTTATGTACTATTTCTAATAAATTACCATTAAATTAGTAACTTTTAATTTATACAGTGACCTAAACTCTGGTTAATACACAGGCTAATTCAATAACCTAGGCTTCTAATTAAAATATGTTACCTACTCATATCATACATTAAAAATCATAACAAGTCGCACATAATTGCAAAAAATTCATTACAAACACCACCACTATCAAATTTAACTTTTTTTTAAATCAGTTAATTGCTAAAGCTATAAAAAAAATCGTTTACCCATCATATTTAGGCTTCATTAAAACTCAGCATTGAAAGTATGTGTAAAATAATGAAGATGAGCACATTCTAGAATATTTTGTGCATTATTAAACATAAAAATGAGAAACCGTTAAAAAACCTAAACTTGTTGCTGGTTACTGTTACATAAATAGTAAACGGAAGGGAATAATAAAAATGTAAATATATGCATATTTAGAAAATAGAAGTTTATATGCATTTACAAAAAAATTTAAAATGTTTTAAAATAAGCAGTACACTCGGCGATTAAAATAAGCAATGGAATTAAGTTGGCAAATTACACTGCTAATCTAAATCTTTATTATGAAAAAGAAATCAGTTGCCAATTAGTATGAATAAGCCCTAATGGAAAAAAAAAAAAAAAAAAAATAAATATATGTAAATAAATAATCCAAAATGAGCATTAATAAGAAGGGGGTGGGGGGGGGGGACTTTATAAATATGTAACTCTGTGAAATTTTGTTAAGAACAGATAACAGATTGTTTATTCATACGCAAAATGTACACGTTGCACAAAAATTTTATCCAACTACTGATATTTAAAAAGGTACTTACATTGTGAAATACTTATCATAATTGAACTGGAAACAGCATAGAACTTTTTACCTATCTAATTAAGTTCTAAACATTTAATATCAATGTAAATTAAAAGTATTAAAAAATTCATATTAGGCCTATCCTACTTATCGATACAAGGTAATGGTAGAGTAAAAAAATCGAATTAAAGTGATTTTCAATAATATATTTTTTCTGTATAAACAATAAATAATTGTATTCATTTTTTTTAGTCAATAATGCTTAAATTTCATAAAATAATCAAATTTTGCTTGCTTTCCTCATTTGGCATACTTTAAATAGCCAAATTGGCGATGGTTGCCCTCTAAATTACACTGATCCGGGGGACTATATACCGAGTGCATACTAGCACAACCCCTTATAGAAAATTAGCCAATCAAAAGACCGTATAAGAGTACATGGCAGGATTTAGTGCACTAAGGAACTTGAATCAATAACCCCAAGCCGCAAAAATATTCTGTTAGTGTTACCAGTGTTGGCGATTTTTCGCCAAATGTTATTTGATTCTTATGTTTTATTTTGAACGCTGTATTCAGCGTCCCTGGATAGAAAAAATATGTAAAGAACTAATAAAAAATGTTCTGGAGCTGAAGTATTTATAGTCCTAGGCCGCGCCATCTGTCGGAAATGTGACCATCAGGAAGAGCTATTGCCACTTTTTCTGAACAAATAACAGCTTTTATTTTTATTGACGAACAAAATTAAAATTTATTTATAAAAATATTTTGAAATTCAGAAAAAACTGTAATTCTAAATGAATTTATTCTTTTGAATTAAAAAAAAACTGATACATGATAAAAGTATATAAAAAAATTTCTACAATTAATACTTATTTCTTTTTGTAAGTGTAGGTCATGATAATAGAATAAAAAACTATTTAGGCCGTGACTCAGTGGCGGATCCAGAACTTAACTTTTGCCCCCACATTCAGATGTCCGCTGTTAAGGATCCTTAACTAAAGATCTTTAAAAAGATGCATTTTCATTGGTCAATCAAAATGTAAGCAATCTTTATTTCCGACTTTCCTTAAAATAGAAATTCAGATGTCCGTTTAAAGATCTTTAACTTTAAGGATCCTTAAATTCTTAAGGATAGCTCTACACCTCTCCTTAAACTTAAAGATCGGCAGCCATCTTGTTTTTCTGTGTGTGATGATTTTGCATTTTTTTTTTTTTTTTCGAATAAAGTAAGTAATAAAGTATTTTTCTCAAGTCCTTACTTATACTGTCCTTCTGTATGAGATATTATAGATGCATTTGTACTGCCTTAATAAAACAATTTTGATTTTTTTCGTATGCACTGCGAACGCGAACAAGGCTTATCTCGCATGGCTTATCTATAGTTAAAAGTAAATAGTTGTCATTCCGTTCATAAACGATTTCATTTTTCATTTCTTTCAATGGGCTACCGGTACCGTATAATAGGATGAAACCGTATGGTTATTTAAATAGTCAATTTCATAATAACAGGCTCATTATTATAAGATATCGCTTCAGTTAAGATACTGATGCAATAACATTATTGTTTACGTTTAATCGGTTTCATGAAAGTTTGAAATATAGAAAGTATTCATTTGACTGTAGGTACCGTTTACTTATTATTATTAAGGAGCATTTTTATTTAAATAGTCATTTCCATAATAACATGCTCATTATTATAAGATATTGCTTCAGTTAAGATCCTGATGCAAAAAGACTATTATAGTTTACGTTTAATCTGTTTCATGGAAGTATGAAATATAGAAAGTATTCATTTGACTGTAGCTACTGTTTACTTATTATTAAATAGCATATTTATTTAAATAGTCAATTTCATAATATGCTCATTATTATAAGGTATTGCTTCAGTTAAGATCCTATGATACAATAATATTATTATTGTTTACGTTTAATCTTCCATCTTTTGTAATGTATAAATTTAATGTGTGACTGATTTTATTGAGTGATATTTCTGCAGTGAATAACCACATGAACAGGTTTGTTTGTTTTTTTTTTGAGAAAAGATAAAAAGACCTGAAAACATTTCAATTTTTAACTATCATGATAATGGTAGTAAGTTTATATTTGTTAAAAGAAGTATACTTTCCCATACCATGCAGATTTTCACTTAAAATTTTTGAATTTATATATACAAATATTCAAAATTTTGTTATGTTCATATTGAACAAGAATGTAAATAAATGCTATTTTCATCTGTTTGATATGTTTCTGATTCCAAAATAAGGGAAGTGAGGGTTATTAAATTACAGATACGAAAATTTTATATCTTTTATGAAAACACTTATTCATAAGATTTATTATAAATTTGTAAGATATACATGAATATATTTTTATGTAGTTATCTATGATAAATATTTTTATTACCTATACTATGAATTTCATGACTGTAAAAATTAAGCATAATTTAATTTGTATAGTTAATAATAAAAAACTAACACTCATTTAAGACATTCTCAGAAGAAATAAATAGAATTTTTAAAAATAATATTCATTAAATCACATATGACGGTATGGAAAAGAAACTGATTATTAGAATAGAAGAAGATGCTACCTGAGCCAGAGGAAGTCGAGAATATCATCAGTCACGCTAGCTGGTAGAATTTTGCAAGGTATTAAATTTTATTACTTTATGCCTTGCAAGATGACTACTTGCTGGCTTTAAAATGAAGAATGTGCTGTCCTTAAAACAGAGATGGTAATCAAGAGCTAATTAAGGTATGTACTCCATTCGGCATTTTTAAAATATGTAATTAATTATATAAGTTTCATCACATAAGTTGTGCTTTTTATTTTTAGTATTCATAGATTTATTTAGGGACCTGTGTGCATACTTAAAGTCTCTTTATTACCTAGTATACTTTCTATTTAAAATTTTGTAATTACTGTGTATGTATGAATATCTGAATAACTTTCATACGTGGAGGAAGCGTTATTCAACTTGGACATTCATGCTAGCTAGTATAATTTTGGAAGGCATGTAATGTTTTACTACCATGCCATCCAAGATGACTACTTGCTGGCATTTAAAAGAAGAATGTTTAGAATTCGATGTTGATGAAAATCAAAATAAATAAAGGTATGTATTCTGCATTTTTATATAATTATAAAAGCTGGCTCACATGTTCTGAATTATTATTTTTGCTTTGCATATTTAAAATTCATGTGTGTATATATACTATATATATTTAACAGGTGTGTTATGTATTGCAATTACATAAGAATATAATTGTCAAAGGAAAAAAAAATATACATATATATTTATTCATGATTTTGTTTTGTTGTCGATTGTGAAGAATTTCTTCTCAGTACAAACCTAATGCTACATCCAAACAAAAATACTAAATAAAAGATAAAGATTTTAAAATATTCGGTAAAACCTTTAATAAAGAAAAAAATATATATATACGCATATGTATGTACTACATTATTATTATTATTTCTAAAGCTATTTTTCATAAAAGGTTAAAAGTGAGTATTTTAACATATTTTTACTTTCTCTTACCCATAGGGTCGAGAAAGTATTGTTTTAGGGTCAAATTTTCAAACGTGAGTTTTTGTTATATTTACATGTTCTGAGGTGCCCTGAATACGAAAATCATGTTTTTAGCGAATGGTTTGTGTGTCTGTTATCAGCATATCTCAAGAACAAATAGTAGCAGAAATTCCAAACTCGGTAATCTAAATGTGCATCATATAGGGATGCTGCAGTAAGCTTTTTGTTAAGATGAAGCAAATGGTTCATGTACAGGGACACTCAAAAGTATTCAAATACATTATGTCTGTGAGGGAAATTGCAGGTAAGTAGAATTTAACATCTATAGACTGCACTAAACCAAATGAAACAAATATATATTTTTTGTTATTAAGATATTCAACTGGGAAATTTTTTTTGTGTATGTAGGAGCGGGGAGAAGCCGCCCCCCCCCCCTTGAGGGGAGTAAATTTTCATGATGGGTATCTTTCAAAAGAGCTCGCCAATACCTTTAAAACGAATGGTTGAACCATTGATCTGCGATAATCTATAATAATAAAAGGAAAGGTTTGTCTGTCTGTCTGTTCTTCTATACGTTCAGCCCCTATTGAACACATAAGTACAAGAATTGACATACGGATGCTGTGGAGCCTTTCCAAGGTCCTCCTGAAAACAGAATTTAAAAACTTTAATTGGTTGTGGAGATATTAATTAAAATGTCGACTCATGTCTAATCAAAAGAAAAAGTGGGAAATAAATTAGAAATATTAGTCTGATCGTTAAAAATTTTGTATCAAATGAAAGGGGCAATTTTTCTGAATCTTAGAGTGCAAGCGGCTTATAGGTACAACAATTAGATTTTTAAAAATTAACTAAAGTATGAATTTTTTGTGGCAACATCATTTCAAATGTCAGACTAGTGTCTGAGAGGAAAAAGGAAATGATTGTAACCAATTAAGATGTCATGTGTTTTATAGTGGGGGGGGGGGGGATTGCAATTTTCAAATTTTTATTCATGTTACATTTGAAATAATATTCGACCTAGACAGTGTATTATAAAGCTACTGTTTTCTTGAAAATGTCTGTTGAAATGTCTCTTGAAAATACTGTTTTCTTGAAATTTTTCTTGAAAAATACTCAGTTTTCTTGAAAATGTGTGAATAAACAAAAAAATTACATTTTTATTGGGAAATATATTTATCACGACTCATGTGACCAAAACACAATGTAAGATTAAGTTTTGTTTTAAATTTTCAGTATTTTAAATTGAGATATACCGTTAAAATTTCATAATATTTAATTTTAACGCCCGATAATTCAATTGTGAATATTTTTGGAAGTGTAGAATTATTAGGAAGGGCTTGAGAAGGGGAAAGGGCAAAAAAAGAAAAATGAGTTACAGCGTTTGAAATTGGTATTATTAGGTTTTAAGGCAAGATAAATCGATTGCGGATATTTTCAAGTGTAAAATTATTAGAAGGGATGGAAAGGGGGGGGGGAGGCAAAAATGTATAAACATGAGTTTAACTCGTTCTGATCCGGAACAAAATTCAAGTTTCTGTTGTTTGGCTGGTGCTGCCATCTTTCACCAGCTTATGGAGCTAGAAGTCGTGCTTCCTCCCTATGAGGCTCTCCTAATAACGGAAGACGAAACCCTCATGCCTTAAAATAAGTCCGGTGGAATTTCCGAGTGGCACACGACAACAACAACAGGAACGGTTGTTTCAGAGAAAATGACGGAAAGTCCAGAATGCTTTTATTCTTTTATATTTTGCAGAGTTTCGAATTCTGATACTCCGTTCACATTTCATACTATGGATTTTTAACAGTATTTAGCCCAGAATTACGTAAGTTTTGAAGAAAACCACAAAAAAGCCAGACATAAATCGTTTTATCATTTTTGTATCTCCGCTTCTAATTCGCATAATTTCAAAAGTAATATGTCATTTTAAAACTTATTTGAATTGAATTTCAAGAGTAGACGCCACAAATCTCTGTCGCCTTAAATTAATCGACTACCATATGTAATGGAATTTGAGATTTCACATGATTTACATGTTTTAAGGTGTCCTGATTAGGTTTTCTTTTGTATCTCAGCTACTAATTAAAATAATTTCATAAGTAATACATCATTTGAAAGCTTTGTTTATTTGGAATCAAACAGTAGATTACAGAAATTTCTACCGCCAGATGGCGCTGTAATATTTTAAAATTTCAATATTTCAGATTCTTATTATGATTACATTTTTTTTAATACATCATTCAAAAGATATTTTAAAGTACATTTATATTATCGAAAGTGGAATTCGAGATTTCACCCCATTTACACGTTTTGAGGTTTCCTGATTAGGTTTTATTTTGCATCTCAGCTAATTGAGTTACACCGTTCAAAATTGGTATATGTATGTTAATTAGGAGGGGCTGAAAGTGTGGAGAAGAAATAGGCATGCACCATGCGCATATCCCTTAACTTGTGCACGCTCAGCACGCATGGGTCTGCGCTGCCAAAAGCAGTGGGGAACCCGGTGTAAGTTTTTTTTTTTTTTAGGGGAATGAAGGGTCAGGGAAGGAATACACGCAAGCAGCACGTGTATTCCTTAACTTGTGCACGGGACTGCGCTGCCGAAGGCAGTGGGGACCGGGAGCGACTTTTTACCCAATCACAAATGATTTTTTTTTAATTTCTTTTCTTAACACTAAAAGTTACTGTTAGTGATTCATTACTTTTAGTGATTCATTTGAAAATACTGACCCGCTAGTACACAATAACCAATAAATGCACCTAAATCATGGTTCATGATTTTAAAAATCTTACATATAATACGAAGTGCAGAAAATGCATGAAAAATCTATACTGTAGCAATGACTATCATGTCTCCCTTTCCCGTCTTTTTAATATAATTAAAAAACATAAAATACATTGAAAAAATTAAGTTTTAAACCTTAAAAAAACATTTAAAACACTAAAATCTTATTTACAGATAGTATGATGATGGTTTCAAAAAAGAAACAGAAGCGAAAATAAAAGCCACCTAAAAGAATTAATTATCCTCAGCCAAATGGCAGATTTTTGATTAATTTAATTAAAAATTGCCTCTGTTACGAAAGCAAAACCAATAAGCTCCCGCTAAGCGGCTAAACTAATGAGATGGAAGTGCCGATAGGGTTACACAAGGAGAAGGAAGGAGAACAAATTCTCGCGACCGCCCGATGGGTTTGCCAGGTACAGTGCGTTACCGCCAGTTTGGGGGCACTGGATTCTGGGATGAAACCAAAAAGACATTATTGATGATTTTGTTTGTTTTCAACATATTTAGTTAATTTTTTTGGTTTGCCAAAAAAGGATAATATCTTATATATGCAGTAAAAGAGACTCCAGATATAACACAGAATTTTGCCATTGTGGTGAGTTTTTGAAAATATGAACAAAACAACAATGAACTAGATTTTTTCCAGAGCTTTTAAAATGTTTAATAACAGGTATTTGTGTGGTATTTATATCCAATGCTTAAAATATTTTTGTTAATATCTATGGAATTTCATGATTTTTGAAGAAAACTATTTTTTAAAATTGTCTTTTGTGTTGAATTTGTCCTTTAAGCAAACCGGAAAAGTCCTATCCCACACCATGTTAAATTCATTAACTTTATATACCTTTCTCTAAGAATTAGTGAAAAATAGTCATAAATTTTTCATGGCAGTCAGAATAGCATGTTTTAGATACTTTAATAATAGACCATTCTTTTTCTTGCAAAACTAAAAAATTATTAATAATTACTTATTGAAAATCACTTTTGAATTAACATTTTTGGTAAAATTTCACTGCCTAAAATAAATAATTCTTAAGAAATCATCAAACCCCTGGTTAAGATACAATATAACCTAATATAAGTGTCAGTAAAAATCTGTTCTAAAGTTTCATAGATATTTAAAAAATAGGAACATGAAGCTGAAAAATCCTGTGTTTGATAAAAACTCATTTAATGATTTAATTGACAATAGTAAGTTATGAAGTGTAATAAAAAAAAAAAAGAAAAATTAACATTCATTTTATATACATAAACATGTGTGATACATCATTGGAAAGATAATAAGTTTAAACTATTAAATGATATAAAAACAAATATATATATATCTCTTCCCCTTTGAATTGTTTTGGGTACGGGTTTGTTTTGTTTGTTGGAAAAGATAAAACCATGTTTTAGAAACATTTTTTTGTTTTAAGAAGAAAAACGCAGACGCATATAAACAATTTGCATAATAAACTATCATACATCAGTTCTCGCTACTAAGTATATTTTTAGAGTCTTTTCTCCAATAAATTTTCAATAATATGCAAATGCATATTTTATCCCCAAAATATCATACATTTATAATTAAAACATATATAAAATAATTTATTAAAGTATTACTTAACGAAGTTGTTTTAAAATCAAGGTAATCTGAATATATTATAAATTATCTATAATTTCAGATAAATAGATGTTTGTAAAAAAATGTATCAACAGAAAAAATATTAAAATTTGTCTTCGGAAATCTAAATTTACGATCTGTAAATTGTAAATAATAACAACAAACTTATTCAAATTCGAGATTTATTCGTATTATTCGATATGTGTATGATGCGATTCTGTATTCTGATTGGCTTATCAGTCGTATAATCGATATTAGAGCCCGAAGATTGCCGAAGATAAAATCGGAAGTAAAGAAAGCCGAGATAAGGATCCTTAACAGCGGGCATCTGAATGTGGGGGATGGTGTGAGGCTAAGATTTTTCAAGATGTAATTCCAGATCAATGAAAAGTTTGCAAATGTACTATTCAATGGACCACATTCCCCGTTTGGGTTCGAGACTATAAAAAATCAGCTGTTTTCGGTAAACAATTCTCAACTCTACCATATCAAAGCATTGTGGCTTGCAAATTTTTATCTTGCAATATTATTTCTGAGAGTTACAGATTATATGAAATTGAAGTAAGAGTGATATAGTGATAACTTTGTTTTGTTTTTAATCCAGTTTTAGTAATATACTTTAATATTAATCAAGATATGTAATATTAAAAGTTGCCGTGTGAACTGTGGCGATGTTAACAAATTTAAATGGATGTTCCATTTAGTAAATTCCTTTATTAAAGTGAGTGAAATTCTATTTATTTAAGCTTTGATGTCTATATATATGTGTGTGTGTGTATAAAATGTTCTTATTAATCTTTTTTTCATTATATATATATGTATGTATGTGTGTATACATAAAATGTTCTGCAGTTTTACGATATGGAATAGTCTTAACTTTATCATTCGATTCAGTTGTTTACATTTCACTTTTGTTCTTGTTTGAACATCATTATTAAGTTTCACTGCAGAAATATTTAGGAAAATGTTATACGTAACAATAAAATGTCATCTTGAATCTAATTTGTTTACAAAATATCGGCCACGTGTGAGGCGATTTTACCTACGGTGACGTCACAGGAATATTGTCCATTGGGAATGTCAGTACTTTCGGGTGGGGAGGCTTCAGCCCCCTAGTCCCCCCCCCTTAAATCCGCCACTGCCGTGACTACGCTGCCGGCTGAGTGAGGATTTCCAGATCTCCGGTCTCCCTAGCCGGCCGACGCAGTAGGTTACTGCAGTTCGCTATGTTTTGGTTAGATTCTCTACTAGTCAATGAAAAGTGTGCAATGGATGGAGGAAAAAGAATATATAAAGGAAAAAGTTGATTACGGTAACGTCATTCATTTCAGCAGGAGTAGGGTTGATAGATATTATGATGTATCATTATCTGGCTCAAACAATGATTGCTATTTTATTTTTTTTATTTATTGTTTGTTTACTTACAGGAATCCTGAAGGTAAAAGTTATTAGAAATGGAACAATCGCATTTTTTTTTTTTTTTTTTTTTGTAACACTTATAAATTTGTTAAAGCAGTATTGTAAAAACACTAAAATGACAAAGAAATAGGAAAGGGATACATTAAAAATTTAAATTTTATTATTTTCAAAATATGTTTTAGTTATCATTCTTACTTCGTCCATATTAGTTATAGTAAATATGCTGATTTTTTCTTACTATAATTTTACACAATATAGATCCATTTTATAGTTTATAACTATGAATGAGAGGTAACAATTTCTTTAATTGGAGTTTGTAAAAAACAGCTATTCTGGAAGGAATTTAGGTACTGAAAGTAAAAAGAATAAGTTTTTAAAAAAATCTTCATTATGAATTTAAATACAAAATACTTCAGACTTCTCAAAACGTAAAATTGTCTAAATGATTAGAAACTCTTTACTATTTCCAGAATTTAGTAAAATTTCATAAACAAGTTACACTGACAAATAGTTTGAAAAACAATTTTAAATAAAGTATTGATGTGCTTGGTGTAGCTTCATCACAGTCGTTTTGTTTTACAAAATGCAAAAGAGTTATCGAAAATGCATTAGCTAAAGAACAAGTTTTCACTTTTTTTAAGTATTGGGATTTCTGACCAATTGTGAAAAAGGCTTTTTAGTCGCCTAAATTTGGTAAAAAAGGAAATTGAAAACAGGCTGCCACTAAAACTGTAAGGCGTTTATGTGTTTAGCTTCATCACAGTCGTTTTGTTTTGCAAAATGCAAAAGAGTTATCCAAAATGCATTAACTAAAGAACAAGTTTTCACTTTCTTTAAGTATTGGGATTTCTGACCAATTGTGAAAAAGGCTTTTTAGTCGCCTAAATTTGGTAAAAAAAGAAATTGAAAACAGGCTGCCACTAAAACTGTAAGCCGTTTATGAATGATATATATTATTATTGAAGGCCCTGAAAGATGATTTAATTTTCAAGAAGAATTCGTAAAACTGATTGCTATGAATATATATCTAAATAAGAAAGTTTTTTAGTAAAAAGTTTTGTTTATTTATTTTTTCTGCTTCTGCTATATTATTATATGTAAAGTATAGTATAAGCTTGATATACAGCAGTTTTTATACTACAACTACAACATTAACTATATGTATATCTATTCAAAAAGGTTATAAATCAAACACAATTAAGATGTTCGAATTGATTTAAGATTTTACACTATTCAGTTATATGCATTATATACAATATTCCCCTATTGTCCCATGATGTTAGGCTTTTACTGTATCTTATTAAACAGTGTGATAATTATTTTTTTATTTCAAAATTATTTCTTTCAGCATATCATGACTAAATTTTAAAAGTAAATTTACAAATTAGAGTTGAAACATATAGAGAAATCCAGAATAGTATGCTAACTCGCAATCATGAACTTACTGTTTGCTTAAAAAAAAAAAAAAAAAAAAAAACTGATTTTAGCTTTTTTGTTAAATAAATTTTAAACCATGACACTTGTCGTTTCTTTATTCCTATAATCATCTGTGTAAATTTAAAATATTAAATTGCATATCTTCCTGTTAAACACATTCATATTTGAATAATTTGTTCAGATGAAATCGGCTCATATTCAACTAAATTAAACTGAAAGATATTTATATATTTATCATGAATTCCATGATAAATATCTGTTTAATTGGATTTTACATGATACATTAAAAAAAAAAGTTAACCGCATTATTTTTCACGATTTGATTATTTTCTATATTGAATAGTTTTTAAAAGTTAAATTAGGAAGCTTTTGCAAAAAGTGTTTCATGTATGATTAAATCCCCCCCCCCCCCATAAGTTTTTAAAAAGAAACTTCCCATATTCAACTAAATTAAACTGAAAGGTGTTTATATATTTATCATAAATTTCATCATAAATATTTGTTTAATTGGGTTTTACATGCTATGCTACATTTAAAAAAAAGTTAACCGTATTGTTTTGCATGATTTGATTATTTTCTATATTAGTAGTTTTTAAAAGTTAAATTAGGAAGCTTTGTCAAAAAGTGTTTCATGTGTGATTAAATCTCCCCCCCCCCTTAATTTTTTAAAAAGAAACACCCCGTAAACTAAAGGAAGCTTTTTAAAAAAGTGTTTCATGTATGATTAAATCCCCCCCCTCCCCCCATAAGTTTTTAAAAAGCAACTTCCCATATTCAGCTAAATTAAACTGAAAGATGTTTATATATTTATCATAAATATTTGTTTAATTGGGTTTTACATGCTATTCTACATTTTTCAAAAAATTAACTGCATTGTTTTGCAGGATTTGATTATTTTCTATATTGAGTAGTTTGTATAAGTTAAATTAGGAAGCTTTTTCAAAAAGTGTTTCATGTATGATTACATCCCTCCCCCCAAAAGTTTTTAAAAAGAAACTTCCCATATTCAACTAAATTAAACTGAAAGATGTTTATATATTTATCATAAATTCCATCATAAATATTTGTTTAATTGGGTTTTACATGCTATGCTACATTTAAAAAAAAAGTTAACCGCATTGTTTTGCATGATTTAATTATTTTCTATATTGAGTAGTTTTTAAAAGTTTAGGAAGCTTTGTCAAAAAATGTTTCATGTATGATTAAATCTGCCCCCCCCCCCCTCCCCCTCATAAGTTTTTAAAAAGAAACTCCCCATAAACTAAAGGAAGCTTTTTAAAAAAGTATTTCATGTATGATTAAATCCCCCCCCCCCCACTCACACACACACATAAGTTTTTAAAAAGAAACTTCCCATATTCAACTAAATTAAACTGAAAGATGTTTGTATATTTATCATAAATATTTACTTAATTGGGTTTTAAATGCTATGCTACATTTAAAAAAAAGTTAACCGCATTGTTTTGCATGATTTGATTATTTTCTATATTGAGTAGTTTTTATAAGTTAAATTAGGAAGCTTTTTCAAAAAGTTTTTAATGTATGATTAATTCCCCCCCCCCCTCCCCCCAGCATAAGTTTTGAAAATGAAACTTCTTTATGAATTTAAATACTACTTCAGATTTCTCAAAACACAAAATTGTCTAAATGATTAGGAACTCTTTACTATTTCCAGAATTTATTAAAATTTCATAAACAAGTTATCACTGACAAATAGTTTGAAAAACAATTTTAAATAAAGTATTAATGTGCTTGCTGTATCACTATCTCTATAACAGTCATTTTATTTTGCAAAATGCAAAAAGTTATCCAAAATGCAATAGCTAAAGAACAAGTTTTCACTTTTACCATAGAATTTCACTAAATACTACTATTATTTAAAAAACCTTTGCCGAGAATGTCACAATTAAAGATGAATATATTTTTTTTTAAGTATTGGGATTTCTGACCAATTGTGAAAAAGGCTTTTCAGTCGCCTAAATTTGGTAAAAAAAGAAATTGAAAACAGGCTGTCACTAAAACTGTAAGCCGTTTATGAATGATATATATTATTATTGAAGGCCCTGAAAGATGATTTAATTTTCAAGAAGAATTCGTAAAACTGATTGCTATGAATATATATCTAAATAAGAAAGTTTTTTAGTAAAAAGTTTTATTTATTTATTTTTTCTGCTTCTGCTATATTATTATATGTAAAGTATAGTATAAGCTTGATATACAGCAGTTTTTATACTACAACTACAACATTAACTATATGTATATCTATTCAAAAAGGTTATAAATCAAACACAATTAAGATGTTCGAATTGATTTAAGATTTTACACTATTCAGTTATATGCATTATATACAATATTCCCCTATTGTCCCATGATGTTAGGCTTTTACTGTATCTTATTAAACAGTGTGATAATTATTTTTTTATTTCAAAATTATTTCTTTCAGCATATCATGACTAAATTTTAAAAGTAAATTTACAAATTAGAGTTGAAACATATAGAGAAATCCAGAATAGTATGCTAACTCGCAATCATGAACTTACTGTTTGCTTAAAAAAAAAAAAAAAAAAAAAACTGATTTTAGCTTTTTTGTTAAATAAATTTTAAACCATGACACTTGTCGTTTCTTTATTCCTATAATCATCTGTGTAAATTTAAAATATTAAATTGCATATCTTCCTGTTAAACACAGTCATATTTGAATAATTTGTTCAGATGAAATCGGCTCATATTCAACTAAATTAAACTGAAAGATATTTATATATTTATCATGAATTCCATGATAAATATCTGTTTAATTGGATTTTACATGATACATTAAAAAAAAAAGTTAACCGCATTATTTTTCACGATTTGATTATTTTCTATATTGAATAGTTTTTAAAAGTTAAATTAGGAAGCTTTTGCAAAAAGTGTTTCATGTATGATTAAATCCCCCCCCCCATAAGTTTTTAAAAAGAAACTTCCCATATTCAACTAAATTAAACTGAAAGGTGTTTATATATTTATCATAAATTTCATCATAAATATTTGTTTAATTGGGTTTTACATGCTATGCTACATTTAAAAAAAAGTTAACCGTATTGTTTTGCATGATTTGATTATTTTCTATATTAGTAGTTTTTAAAAGTTAAATTAGGAAGCTTTGTCAAAATGTGTTTCATGTGTGATTAAATCTCCCCCCCCCTTAATTTTTTAAAAAGAAACACCCCGTAAACTAAAGGAAGCTTTTTAAAAAAGTGTTTCATGTATGATTAAATCCCCCCCTCCCCCCATAAGTTTTTAAAAAGCAACTTCCCATATTCAGCTAAATTAAACTGAAAGATGTTTATATATTTATCATAAATATTTGTTTAATTGGGTTTTACATGCTATTCTACATTTTTCAAAAAATTAACTGCATTGTTTTGCAGGATTTGATTATTTTCTATATTGAGTAGTTTGTATAAGTTAAATTAGGAAGCTTTTTCAAAAAGTGTTTCATGTATGATTACATCCCTCCCCCCAAAAGTTTTTAAAAAGAAACTTCCCATATTCAACTAAATTAAACTGAAAGATGTTTATATATTTATCATAAATTCCATCATAAATATTTGTTTAATTGGGTTTTACATGCTATGCTACATTTAAAAAAAAAGTTAACCGCATTGTTTTGCATGATTTAATTATTTTCTATATTGAGTAGTTTTTAAAAGTTTAGGAAGCTTTGTCAAAAAATGTTTCATGTATGATTAAATCTGCCCCCCCCCTCCCCCTTATAAGTTTTTAAAAAGAAACTCCCCATAAACTAAAGGAAGCTTTTTAAAAAAGTATTTCATGTATGATTAAATCCCCCCCCCCCACTCACACACACACATAAGTTTTTAAAAAGAAACTTCCCATATTCAACTAAATTAAACTGAAAGATGTTTGTATATTTATCATAAATATTTACTTAATTGGGTTTTAAATGCTATGCTACATTTAAAAAAAAGTTAACCGCATTGTTTTGCATGATTTGATTATTTTCTATATTGAGTAGTTTTTATAAGTTAAATTAGGAAGCTTTTTCAAAAAGTTTTTAATGTATGATTAATTCCCCCCCCCTCCCCCCAGCATAAGTTTTGAAAATGAAACTTCTTTATGAATTTAAATACTACTTCAGATTTCTCAAAACACAAAATTGTCTAAATGATTAGGAACTCTTTACTATTTCCAGAATTTATTAAAATTTCATAAACAAGTTATCACTGACAAATAGTTTGAAAAACAATTTTAAATAAAGTATTAATGTGCTTGCTGTATCACTATCTCTATAACAGTCATTTTATTTTGCAAAATGCAAAAAGTTATCCAAAATGCAATAGCTAAAGAACAAGTTTTCACTTTTACCATAGAATTTCACTAAATACTACTATTATTTAAAAAACCTTTGCCGAGAATGTCACAATTAAAGATGAATATATTTTTTTTTAAGTATTGGGATTTCTGACCAATTGTGAAAAAGGCTTTTCAGTCGCCTAAATTTGGTAAAAAAAGAAATTGAAAACAGGCTGTCACTAAAAAATGTAAGCTATTTATGAATGATATATATTATTACTAGCAGACCCGGCCACGCGTTGCTGTGACTAAGTTATACGTTGAATTATACGGCTGTAAACTATTTAGTACAGTTAAATTATTATTTACGAACAAAGACGAAAACGTTGTAGCCGATGTAAAAACCCACAGGGTTGAGATTTGAAACTTAGGTCAAAATTTGGAAGCGATTGATAAAAATTTTCGTAGTGTTGATATTAAGCACAAATTAATTTTATTGTAGGGTCCTATAAATTTTAATGGAGAAGTGATATATATTATTTCTAATGCTACTTTGGATAAAATTGCTAAAATGACTAATATATAAATTAAATTCTATTAAAATTCTATTAAAATAAAAGTATAAAAGAAACAGACGATTTTAAAATCAATTTTTATGGAGGAGTGAAATATAATATATGCTATAATGGATAATTTTACTATTAAATGACCTCATCATTTTAAATATTTTAAAGAGGGCAACAGCTGTAGTTATAAAAGGGAAAACAATAAGGCTAAACCAGAAAAATAAGTAAATTTGATAAATATTTTAAAACTTTAAAATTGGAAATCTTATGAAATATTGGACATTTAAAGTAAATACATGTATCATTTTAAATACAAAAAGATTTTGGAAAAGTTTAGTGTATTTTAACGAAGTGATGAGAAGTTTTTGAGTATGTTAAAATTTTAATAGTAAATTCAAGTCAATAAAGATGGGAAACATTGAGGATTAAGATAAGAATAATTATAAGATTTAAAAAAAAAAAAAAAAAAAAAAACTTTTTATATACCATGCTTTTAAATTTTAATATACTAATAATATACAAATTAAAAGGAAAATGATAAATATTCTATCATAGTTTGAAGTCAAATTTGTTTTCAAATGTCTAAATAAAATATCTGATGTAAGATACTAATATTTTGCAGCGGAATAGATTTCATTTCTGTCATCCTTGGCGAAAAAAAAAGAATATCGCCAAATTATCTGGCGAAAATATTTAATTCCTTTCAAAAATCATGGTTATTTTAACAACTTATATTAAAAGAGTAATGAATAATATGAAACAATATTTCGTACAATACATATTACATGTCATACATACGTACAATGAATAATACATATTACATTTCGTACAATGCATACATCTGGCATGTATATTTTCGTGTTACGCTTTTGATCGCCAAATAATAATAATAATAATAAAAAAAGCCAAGGGCGACAGAGTTTAAAAATTTAAAATTAAAATTTTGTCAATTTGACAGCAAAATAATTCAATCTAACACCCGCGATAACTAATACATATCTATACCCAAATATAAGGATTAAAATCGGGAAATAAATTTCCTCGATTTTTAATAATTTCTTACAAAAAATCCAGTGGGCAATTAACATAGGAAATCTTTTTCTTGGCTGCACAGACGGTCAGTGAGTCACACTTCGCTTGCGTATAGAACTCATAGATATAGTATAGCATATATAGAATAGAGTGATCATTGGGGAGAAAAAAGTTATTCCTTTTCATTTGGGAAAAGACGACGTTTTTACCAAAATATGGCCGTCTTTCCCCGAGTGAATACACACGGGAATACATACTAATATTTTAGCAAATAAAATTTATGAATAATTTATTTGCTAAAGGGGAATGGAAGACTCCAGATACAGTTTCAAATTCATATTTCTTTCTTTCTTTTCTTTCTTTTTTTTTTTTTTTTTTTTCAATACCACTTAATGGCTGTTTCCAAAGCTTTTATTTTTTATCTTTTTTCGGCATCAAAAATCTTTCTACGATAACATGGGGATGAGAGATCTATATATATTACTATATCTATGATAGAACTACATTAGCACTTTATCAATGTGTATAAAATCTTTAAATTGATTATGACGTCAATTTTCGTGAGATGCATAATTTAACTTTTTATAATTTTTTAACGTTCACGTTTGATTAAATGTATTTATTTTTATGTCGAAAGAAAATGAACTCGTATTTTTTTTTTTTTTTTGGCAACAATTAAATTAATGGAACTCACAGATATTTTGGAGCAACTTTAATAAAGGTCTATAATTAACAAATAATTGCAATAAAACAATATTGTGACAATAAATTGAGATAAAAACTATCCTATCTCTCAAGTTGGATCAAACTGCACACAGTGTGCAAAATTTCATCAAAATCAGTTCCTTAGTTTAGGAGTTTACCCCGGACAAACATCGTGACACGTAATTTATATATATATACAGATTAAATTATAAAGTTTTGATCAATGAAGCACAAATAAGTAAAAAACAGGATTAATTTCACTGTATTATCTTCATTATAATATGAATTCAATTTACACTTCAGTCTAAGTAACACGTGGCCGGCTATGCTAACACCAAAAATTTAAAAAGTGGAAATAATTGAATTATACGAAATTTATTAATAGGTTAAAAAGTTGAAGATTCTTTGTGTAGATGGCAGCACCAAATATATTTCAGCTTTCATTTCAACCCAGTCGAAAGGTATCGACATCTGTTAGAATCATTTGGAGTTAACAGATAATTGTGACTGTCAAATAATAACAGACAAATAATTAGCAATAAATTAAAATTGCGACTATAATTTGAGATTTAAACTATCCTATCTCTCAAGTTGGATCGAACTGCACATGGTGTGCGAATTTTATTATAATCGGTTAAGTGGTTTAGGAGTCCATTGAGGACAAACATTGTGACACGAGATTTATATATATTAAGATTGAAGGCCCTCAAAGTGTAATTAATTTTCAAGAAGAATTTGTAAAACTGATTGCCATGAATATATATACAGTAGAGAGTCAAACATCCACACTGCTCGGGACCAGAGGTTGTGCGGATTTTAGGATTTTGCGGATTGCGGGGCCCATAAAAAATGATTTGCACTTTGAATAACAAAAACAGAATATTATTCAAATTAAACACATACTAGTGAATAATAACACTGAATATTAAATTACTAGGTACATAAGAATAATAATGAACATTAACAAAAATATATAATGAAAACAATAAATAAAAATGAAAAAAAATATATATATTTGTCAAATTTAGATGAAATCTGTTCTATATGTAGCTTGTTTTAAACTAAACTTGAGCCTGCATGATTTAATTATTTTTTTATTTATTGTAAATTGTACTAACACTAATTTATTTTTCTACCAATTTTGATGAGTTCTTCCTTACAAATTATACCTTCATCAGAAAGCATTTAAAAAAATTAGTTTGTTATTATTTACCTGATTGATATCATCATATCACAATAATCATTATTTTCTTTTGATGAATTTAATATAGTCAATAATTTCATTAGCTGCAACTTGGCTCTTGCAGCATTCATATTATTATTTTGTTTTTCTTTTTTGTAATCATAAAATAGAAACATAAAATCTGTATTCAAGACCTTTTTCAAAAATTCTGATTTACAGTTTTGTAATTTATTAATAGTGAATTTCATTGTTTGTATCTGACAAGCTGTGCGGATTTCGGACTTCGGCGGATTTCTGGCTCTCTACTGTATATCTAAATAAGAAAACTTTTTCAGTAATAAGTTTTATTTATTTATTTATTTATACTTCGCTTCTACTATATTATTATATGTAAAATACAGTATAAGCTTTATATAAAGCAGTTTTTTTACTACAGCATCAACTATATGTATATCCATTCAAAAAGATTATAAATCAAACACAACTAAGCTGTTGAAATTGATTTAAGATTTAACACTACACTATTCAGCAGGGTTGTAATTTTGACCGGTTAAAACTGATTTTGACCAGGACACTGGTCAAAAATGGTTTTAACCATCCAAAAATGGTCAGCACTGTTAAAAATGGTTTTAAACAGCTTTAATTTTAATAATTGTTTTTGCAATTAAAAATAACTTTATAAGTAATAAAAACAACAATTCATTAAAAATAATAATACTAATTTAATATTAATGTTAGAAATTTAAAAATGGACCATGCAATATGTAAAACATCTACAAAGTCAACTTATGCCTATTTTCCTTGCATTAGACAAACTTCAAAAAGAAGATGCCACTATATCTGACGCATGTGATGAATGGATAAGACTATTAAAAGTAAAAGAACTTGAAACTTATTCTGACGTGCTGCAGTCTCGATTTAAAGAAAGTGTTACTCCAGTTCATTTTCTTGCACATATGCTGAATCCTGTTTATATGGGTAAAGGTATTGATGAAGTAACGCAAGAAATAGCAAGACAATGGTTACACGATAACATTGATCCTACATTTTTGCTACTTGTGATTGCATTTCAAGGAGAGTCTTTACCATATCCGAAATCCTTTTTTTCTGAAAGCGTAAAAAATACACTTGGACCTGATGTCTGGTGGGCAGCAATGAAGAAAATAAAAGGCATTGATGTAAAATTTGTTGATTTTGCATTACATTTAATGAACTGTTGTGCCAGCTCATCTTCAATAGAAAGACTATTTTCAAAGTTTGGACTTATTCAAAACAATTTACGAAACCATCTAAGTTTAGAGACAACTGCAAAACTTGCGACTTGTAACCATTTTTTAAATTCAATATAAATTTCACAAAAGAGTTTGTGTAAAAATTAATTAAGACAATTGTGTTGTTTCTTGGTGATATTATTTGTGTTACGACATTCCTATGTTATGATATTTTTAACAAATGTTTACTTAGTTTTAACATATGATACTAAGATATATTTCATTGGTAGCAGATTCTAATTTCTGACCTTGATTGGTAGTAAATAAATTCAATAACAAATTTCAGTGGTCAAAACTGATATTGACCAGGACGGTTAAAGCCGATACAACCCTGCTATTCAGTTATAATGCATTATATAAAATATTCCCCTATTGTTCCATGATGTTAGGCTTTTGATGTATCTTATTAAACAGTGTGATAATTATTTTTTCATTTCGAATTCATTTTTATTGATGTGTAATAATAATTCTTTCAGCATGTCATGACTAAATTTTAAAAGTAAATTTGCAAATTAAAGTGAAACATATAGAGAAATCTAGAATAATATGCTAACTTGCATTCATAAACTTATTGTTTGCTTGAAAAAAAGAAAAAAAAAAAAAAAAGGGGGAAAAAAAATCTGATTTAAGCTTTTTTGTTAAATAAATTTTAAACTCAACTTAAACCATGACACTTGCTGTTTCTTTATTCATATAATCATCTGTGTAAATTTAAAATATTAAATTGCATATCTTTTGTTAAACACATTCATATCTGAATAATTTGTTCAGTTGAAAGATGTTAATATATTTTTCATAAATTCCATCATAAATATTTGTTTAATTGGGTTTTACATGCCACATTAAAAAAAAAAAAAAAAAAAAAAAGTTAACCATATTATTTTGCACAATTTGATTAGTTTCTATATTGAGTAGATTTTGAAAGTTAAATTAGGAAGCTTTTCCAAAAAGTGTTTCATGTATGATATCCCCCTGCCCCGTACTTAGAATTTTTCTTCATTTATAATGAGTGGATATTTTTATTTTACTTTCAACTGTAATAGTTTTAATTTTCTGTTTACATAATTTTTTTTGTTTATCAGTCAACTTCAATAAATTGATTCTCTATTTTAAATATATTGATATATTGTTATTTTTAAAAGGAATAATATGTAGTATTTTATACTCTAAAATATAAATAGCAAAGAAATAATAAAAGAATGCATTACAATTTTAATTTTGTTATTTTCAAAAAGTATTTTGTTTATCATTTTTATTTTGTCTATATTACTATAATATGGATTAATAATAATTATATTATTGAACCAACTGAATTTGAAAGAAAACAAATAAATTAGATTCCTGAAAATTTTCAGTGGTGACAAACTGTAGTATAAAACTTTGTAACCTATGTTATTATCCTAACTTGCAAAGAAAAAATTAAGATTAAATTAAAACGAATTTTTATATAGTGAAATATGCCTAATCGGTGAACATCTATAATGTATAATCCACATTAAATCTGAATGAAAGAAATTGAATTCTTGGAAAATTTGAATGGTAACAATTTTTTTTTCCCTCCTCTGATATTTTAAAAACTAATTTGTGTTTTGAGACTGTGACATTTTTCAAACATTTACTAATCACTTACTAATCATTTACTGTCAATATATGGTATTTTTGCACATCTGGCAAAAGTATTATAATAGCCAACACATCTTTTTGCAGATTAACTGTGAAGAAATGATGGTTTTATTTATCAATTATTTTTAGTTCTTATATTTCTTGTACTGTTTATAAAATTATGCAAAAAATTCTCCTCTCCTGAAAATTAATAAATAAATAAACTTTTTTTTAAATTTCTTTTTACTATTATTTATCAACAAAACTTATTAGATACTTTGCCTTTTTGTTCTAACTGTTGAGTCTTAAATTTTTCTCACCTTAAACCTAAACTATAATGAGGAATAGAAAAACTTTTAATTTATTTCTTTAAGTTATATATTTTATAGAATAATTTAATACTATGCACTAAAAGCGAAATAAAAACTTCTAATGTTCATTTTTATTAATAGAGGGTGACACCAGAAATTTTTCCTGTTAAAGCTTTCAACTTTCATCCCATTCTCTTTGTCGAGAAATTTTTCATCAAGACCCCTTTTTGCCTTTTCACATATTTATGATAAAGGTGTCTTGCTTTTCAATAATAAACATAGATATAATATCTATTATCTATATAAATATAGGCCTCCTGCCACTCACTCTTATATTCCCTATATATTTAAAATTTGGCCTATATTCTCTTATATTTTTAGTGCATATCCTATATTTATTTTTTAGATTAATAACGCGAGTGGTAAGGATAATTCCTCAGATTGCAAGACACATAATTCTAAAAAAAAAAAAAAAAAAAAGGAAGCTATAAAACTTTGCGACTTTCAAACTCTTTTAAAGCAGTATTAAGTCTCTATCATGAACATAGAGTGTGCCTTTTAAATTAATTGACACCTTGACAGTTTGTTAAAACATCTTCTGCCTTACTGAATAAAAAAAACATAAGTAATCTTCGTATAGTTTAAGCTAAAATCTAAATCAGCATAACAAAAGTTTTATAGCAATATGTATAAGAACCATGGGGTAATATTTAGTATGTATTACTTCGTGATACATACTAAAACGAAGTTATGGAAGTTAAACTGTTATGGAAGTTGTAAAAAAGAAAATGAAGACAATAAAACAGGGTTGGATTGGCAGAAATAAAGTCACCAGAAAAAATCTATTAAAAGAGAATAAATAAATAAAAATGTGTTTTAAAAGCTTGTAAGAATGTTTTAATTTAGAGTGAGTATGTGACGAGTACTTATATTTAGTATAACTGAAAACTATGTGAAATAAAGGCAGTGTTCAAACAAATGAAACTCAAACAAAACTAAGAAGGAGCAGAGGCCACCACGGCTTAAGACGGGTGGAGTAGGATAAACAAGTTTTACCGTCGCTTAACTTTTCCCAAAATCTCTGCAGACCATATTATAAGTAAGAAAAGGTTAGGGTGAAATTATATTTATTATTAGGTTAATATATATATGTATATGTGACATATTAATTACTGGATGAAAGAGAGATGACAGGCGCAGCACACAATGACGACTAGGCTTTCTTTCAGGAAACATCTTTATTGCTTCATCATTTCAAAGTCGGGGCAGGGCAAGGAGAATGGAGTCTGAATTCCGACACGCTGCCGATCCATGGGCGGCGGTTCAAGCGGTGCCCGGGCCTCGGGATCTGTTGGGGAGACCTTGTAGGATTTACGTAATTTCAGAGGAAGATTGCAACGTGGAAAATGTTTAACAAGTCAAATTCGTGGCAAGAAGTCTCTGTATAATGTTTGGCCTTTTATACCTCATTTTCTGAGCTGCCGATTGGTCCTTTAGATCGTCTGGGCTCTTAAAAGGAATTTCTGGGATTAATTAATATACAGCGACACTTGCAAATTGCACTGTCGTCTGCGAATTTCGACTTATAATTTTGTTCATTTTCTGATTTATGAGTTATAAAGTCTTCTGCTGGAAAACAAACTTTAAAGGGGCAATTACGAATTATTCGCGATTATAATTTCGATTAGCGATTTTCACACTTTTAAATTGGTTTTAAATTATAAAAAAAAAACCATTTACTTTTATCCCATTCATATCCCCCCCCTCCCAAGCGAGATCCCCCGGGTTTGCCTGCAAAGCCGTGGGAGCTCACCTGGAGGTATATGATGTTCCAGGTGATACGGATCTAATAATTTTGTTTTACCTTATTTGATTCTATTTATTGTTTATTTTTATTTATTTATTTATTTATTTTTTATTTCTTGATTTTCTTACTTAGGGTTGCTTTTAGTTTAATTATTTTTCACGAATTTTTGTCCTACCATGACTCCATTGCCTTGGGAATATACAGAGGGGTTACAAGATTAACAATAAGCTTGCTGATGAATAAACATATTATGCACATTTTAACTTTCTAGATTAAAGGATGAATATACTATTCATTATATTTAGTAAACACACATTAATACTTCATATTAAAAATTACTAGTAAAATAGAACAACTGTATGATACTATATTAAAAAAAAATAAACATATTCAAAAAAGTATTATATAACATATTCAATAAAGTAGTATATAAAATAAAGTAGATATTTTAAAAAGTTCTTGGCCAAGATGAAAACTTTCCATTTAGATGTAGAACACCACAACAACAATATTTTGTGTTCCTTTGCTTTGTAATTGTTCGTGAATGTTCTTAGAGTTTTTGATTTAGGTATATTCTTGAAATGAAATCTCCAGTGTTGTAGCAAATATATAGTCCTTGTAATTACTAGAGTCGTAAAGTAAAACCTTGCCGTACACACTTTTTTTTCCATTTATTTAATATAACACTTAAAAGTTGATAACACAAAAACATGATACTGCTATAATTATTAGGCATGAGTTCGGATTACTTATTGTGAAATATATGTTTATAACAGTAATTCTTTATTTAATAGTTAACAGTCAAATAATTAAAAAGTTTGTCTTACCTGGGTTAGCACAGACACTCCATCACTTGAGATTTATTGATGAAGAATCTCGTAACTTATATCATCAGCAGAAAAACAGAATTGTTACTTGAAGAATTCGATGAATTATATATATGTTAGTTTTTAGACGAACTTCTGTTTTAAAACAAAACTACTTGTTTTTCTGTAATAAAATGTAGATTAATATTTATAATAATACAGATATTGACTGCATAATTGAGGATTGCCTAGAGTTTTACTTTTTAAATTTATTTAATGTATCTTAGGCATAAAATTAATGGAAGGAGGACTCAATAAAAAACGTCCTACGAATACAGAAAATGTTACATGATTATAAAAGAAAAAGAAAAGAAACAGTAGTAGTAGAGTGACGCGACATATCGTCACGTGATGAGGCAGGTGAAAAAAAAAAAAAAAAAAAAAAAAATCAGTTGGCGGGAATAAAAAGTTTCGGAACACGAAAACAAAAGTTAATAAAAATTGTTTTGAGATTAGATGTTTGCAACACCCCCTCTTAAGCTCAGAAATTTTTAATTGTTCATTAATACATTTCTATGTTTATTAAAATCAGTTTTTGGCAGAGCCTTTGTGAGGGTGTCGGCAGTCATTTCTTTGGTAGGTTTATAGTCAAGCTTGATAAAGCCTTCCTGCACTAAATCTCTCAGAAGGTGATATCGTAACTGTAAATGCTTTGTCTTCGAAAGAAATTTATCACTTACAGCAATCTTTATCGTAGACTGGTTGTCTTGATATATAACACAACAGGATGTTCTTGCGGCAGGTTCAAATCATCTAACAGTTTCTTTACCCATTGTATTTCAAGTGCAGCACTCGCAGCTGCGACGTACTCAGCCTCTGCTGAAGACATGGACACACAGGACTGTTTTTTCGAAGTCCAAAAAATTGGATTCTTGCCTAACATAAATAAATTTCCAGAGATGGATTTTCGATCACTTGGATCGTTTGCCCAATCCGAATCCGAATATGCTTTTAGGACAGGTTCACCAGAGTTACAAAGTCTTAATTTAATATCTTTAGTATTTTTCAAATATCTAATTACCCTTTTAACTGCCTCCCAGTCTTTCGCTCTGGGATTTTCATTTCTACGGCTTAAGATGCCAACGGCAACACTTATATCAGGTCGCGATACTGTAGAAATGTAAAGTAACGCGCCTATAGCCTGTCTGTACATTGTATTGTTTGGTAAGAGATTATCGTTATCAGTTAATTTTATATACCCTGGTTCCATTGGTGTGTCAGAGGGCCGTACGTTATCTAGCCCGAATTCTGTTACAATGTCTTGTATTTTGTTACTTTGATCAAGCATAATTACCCCTTTACAAGGTCTTTCTATATTTATGCCTAGGTAATATTTGGCTTCCCCAAGGTCGGTTAATGGATATTCTTCCCTAAGTTGATTAATTAGTATGTCAATATTGTGATTTTTACCAGCTATGAGTAGGTCATCTACGTAGACAAGAATGTAAGTTTCTGTGTTATCTTTATTACGGATATATAAACATTTGTCATGCTGATTTTGTTTAAATCCTAATTTACACAATGATTCATTTATTTTCAAATTCCACGCTCTAGCGGCTTGTTTCAAGCCATATATCGCTTTCTTTAACTTACATATTTTATTTTCTTCGCCTTGGACAACATAACCCTCGGGTTGTTGCATGTATACATCTTCTTGCAAATTTCCATGTAGGAAAGCAGTTTTGATATGTACATGCCTTAGATTCAAATTTTTATACAGCGACATGGTCAAGAAACTTCTTAGAGTAGTATGCGATGCAACTGGTGCAAAAGTTTCGTCATAGTCCACCCCGTATTTTTGAGAAAAACCCTTGGCAACTAGCCTGGCTTTATATTTCTCGACTTGTCCTTGGCTATTGTATTTGGCCTTGAACGCCCACTTACACCCTACTACTTTGGTCCCTGGTTGAGCGTCAACAAGTTCCCAAGTATTGTTTTGTCTGAGTGAATTCATTTCGTCGAGTGTGGCGTTCAGCCAATTTTCCTTTTCTGCTGGGTTTTGAATTTTTAGTATATCGTCAAAACACTTAGGCTCATCAATTCTTTTGTCGTTTACTGCAAATGCAAATCTGTCGGGCTGAACCCCTTTATTTAATCGTTGTGATCGTCGTGGCAGAGTTTGCGTGTCATCGGGACTATCGTTATCACCCGTTATATCTATATTGGAATCTAATATTTGTAATCTGGACACCGGAATTTCATCATTTGAATTTTCATTATTTATTTGTGATGTCTCACTATTGTGGGATACTGTATTCTCATCTTCCAAGAATTTTACAGTTCGGCTTATAATTACATTTTTATTATTTGTGCAAATTCTGTAGCCTTTGCTACGATTATCATATCCCACAAAAATTCCTTCTTGAGCGGTGCTATCCAGTTTTCCCCTATGTATCTTATGTACATATGCGTATGCGCGACATCCGAATGTTTTTATATTTGATAAATTGGGTTTACGGCCGGTCCATTTTTCGTAAGGAGTTGAGTCGCATGAGGAGGTTGGGAGCCTGTTTTGTATGTAATTCGCAGTATTTACGGCTTCCCCCCAAAAGGAATTTGGTAAGTTACTGTCTTTAAGCAGACAGCGCGCCATTTCGGTCAGCGTACGATTTTTACGTTCTGCCACGCCGTTCTGAGCACTAGAGTAAGGAACGGTAAACTGGTGCTCAATTCCTTCTTTATTCAAAAATTCATTTACTTCCATACCAGTGTATTCACCCCCGTTATCGGAGCGAATTGCTTGCACTTTTCGGCCAAATTTGTTTGCGGTCATAGCCACATATTCCTTTAACTTAGAAAATACCTCAAACTTATTTCTTAGCAAATATATAATAGTATAACGACTAAAATCATCGATAAAGGTAAGAAAGTAATATTTTCCACCTACAGTGGGGGTTTTCATAGGGCCACATAAGTCTGTGTGGACTAGTTCAAGTGGTACGGAGGCTCTAAATTGTGCAGCTTTGGGGTAAGGTGAATCAGTTAATTTTGACATTATGCATGTTTTACATGCATTATTGTGTTTGTAATCATTTAATTTAATACCCACAGCCATGTCCTTGTTAACTAAATCTTTTATATGACTAATGTTTCTATGGCCTAATTTAATGTGCCATTTATCGATAAAATTTTTGTTTTCACACGTTTTTACCACGTTTATAGTGTGTGTTGTATCATAGTTAACTTTGCATTCGTATAAATTGCTATTAATATAACCTTCAATGCATGTTTCTCCTTCATGCATTATTTTGCATGATTTGTTTTCAAATATGGCTACACAACCATTTTCAGTAGCTCCTTTTGCAGATATGAGGTTTGTCTCTATTTCTGGTACATATAAAACGTTTTTTAATATGATAGTATTATGTGTGTTATTGGAATTTATGGTGTTTAATTTCACAGACCCATGACCCAGGGATTCTATCTCCTGTCCATTCGCGATTGTTACGCGTGAATTATTATAATTAAATTCCTGAAATTTACTCTTATCATTGCAAACGTGTTGAACAACCCGAGTCTATATACCAATTGTTAGACTGCTCACCGATAAATAGAGTGAATATTTTGTCATTGGGTTTTTTATTTTCACTCTCAGTAATAAGAGCCCTATCCGTGTTATATCTGTCTTGAGAGTACATACCAGATTTGAAAGTTGATCTGGCATTGCTAGTTTTTGTTTGTTTCTGGTTCTTTTCTTTATTTTTAAGATGCCAGCATTCTTCAATTGTGTGCGATTTCTTTTTACAATATCGACAGAACTTTGAATTTTCTTGTTTTGGTTTAAATTTAACCTTTAATACTGAATTATTTTCAGATTTGTTTTCTTTTCTTTTGGAAAATTCATCAATTAATTTTGAGCGTATAAACTCTGGTGTTAAATCTTTTTCATCTCGAGATTCTAAAGCGGTGATAAGAACATCATAACTGGGAGGCAAGGAACAGAGCATTAGTGCTGAAAGGTGCCTGTCATTAATTTCTTCACCGATTGACACAAGTTTATTTCTTAACTGATAAATGTGTGTCAAGTGTTGAATCATGTCTCCACCCTCAGTTAATTTCGTAGAGTAAATTTTTCTTAATAAAAATAGTTTACTGCTGAGGGTAGAGCGTTCATGTACAGCTTTTAATGCATTCCAGCATTCTTTAACGGTCTCAGGATTTTTGACATGAATTATTTGATTATCCTCTATTAAGAGGTTTATTATGGCGCGAGCCTTTGGTTTTTGGAATTCCATGTGTCAGTAATCGGATTGGGAGCATCGTTTATAACCACTGAATATAAACCTTCTTTTTGGAGGAACATCTCCAATCTAAACTTCCATACGTCATAATTTTGTGAATTAAGTTTCTCAATAATTGTGTCCTTTTTGATACTCATATTAATATTTCAATTTTTTTCTTTCTAGAATATAATAACTGAAATTTTGTTTTTAAACATTGATATGTTTATTTTAAACATTCTTATATTAATTTTCACTTGTTTTGTTTTTCACTTCCGTTTTGAAGAACAAAAAATATTCACTTTCGCTTTATGCAAAGAAGAAAAAAAAAAAAAAAACTTTTGTTAAGAATAAATCTAAAATTTCACTTCAAAAAATCAGAGTCATAATCTGCTAAAATTATTAGGCATGAGTTCGGATTACTTATTGTGAAATAAATGTTTATAACAGTAATTCTTTATTTAATAGTTAACAGTCAAATAATTTAAAAGTTTGTCTTACCTGGGTTAGCACAGGTACTCCATCACTTGAGATTTATTGATGAAGAATCTCGTAACATATATCATCAGCAGAAAAACAGAATTGTTACTTGAAGAATTCGATGTATTATATGTTAGTTTTTAGAAGAACTTCTGCTTTAAAACAAAACTACTTGTTTTTCTGTAATAAAATGTAGATTAATATTTATAATAATACAGATATTGACTGCATAATTGAGGATTGCCTAGAGTTTTACTTTTTAAATTTATTTAATGTATCTTAGGCATAGAAAATAATGGAAGGAAGACTCAATAAAAAAACGTCCTACGAATACAGAAAATGTTACATGATTATAAAAGAAAAAGAAAAGAAACAGTAGTAGTAGAGTGACGCGACATATCGTCACGTGATGAGGCAGGTGCAAAAAAACAATCAGTTGGCGGGAATAAAAAGTTTCGGAACATGAAACAAAAGTTAATAAAAATTGTTCTGAGATTAGATGTTTGCAACAGATACTTCATACAAATAATGCGTATTTAAGGCATAAACAATATTATAATACACTTAATTCTGAAAAAATAATAATATGGATATTAGAAATAGTACTGACACTTAAAATTATATACTAGTGCTTAAAAAAAAAAAAAAAATTGCTTGACACAATAGCTTCTCTTAATTGCTGGTGATACCTACTTCCTTCGAATTACCATAATGATACAAAACACTAAAAATGTTTTTTCAAAAAATTATGTTTATGGGTGCAGAGACCCGTGAAACTCCGTGAGAGCCTGGCAACCAAAAAAGCAATATCTGTAAAATGTAAAAAGTGGTTCTTTGACAAGACTCATCAGAGGAGGGAGCACACTTGTTGCCTCATGCTCTTCGGGGTCTCCAATCAGATGAAGTCCAGAAGAACATGAGTAAACAAGGGCCTAAAAGAAAAGGGGGTAAGGAGTGGAGGATCCTCATTTCATGAATACGTCTACTAATATTTGTAAATAAATTAATATTTGTAAAAATAAAAAATAAAAAGAGTTAGGGGCACGCCAGTGCCGCTGAGCAGAAGAATGGAAGCTATGTCTCCCGACATCCCTCCGAATTCTCCGACTCAGCTAGGATCCTCATCCAATGTGTAATGGGATGATAGGAAAAAAAAAAAAAAAAACTTATTTGGGGTGACTCCTGACTGCTAAAGGGGTTTATTCATGACATAGTTTAAAATTTTGAGGATTATTATAATATCTTAGTTTAGATGAATGCACAATTTCAGACTGTCTTTTAAAATGAAGATTTGGTCAGTTTCAAAATTTATGTCAGATAACTGTTTTTAAATGGTATAGGGTCCTGAGTATGGAGCAGTTAATTTACGGGTATTCGGATATTGAAATTCTTCATATAATACTTCATCACCAACTTTAAATTTAGCAGGGAGAAATCGAGCGTCATACCTTACTTTATTTTTATTATGATAGTCAATTGTATATTCTTTTGCCAATTTTCTTGCTTCCAGGGTTGGGTTTTTGACGTCAAAAAGTGGTTTTTGACCTGACAAGGGTTTAAACCTGGTTTAAACCGTCAAAAACCCGTCATAAACCTCTACCGTCAAAAACCTGTATTGTCAAAACTCAAAATCTATAAATGAGCTAGAATCTGGTTAGAAATAGGATTAAGTAATATTTGCCATATACAAGTGAATATCTAAATATTATACTGTTTATAAATCAACAAATCTTAAAACAATTTATAGGTAATTTATAAAAATTTAGGTAAATATACTGGTTTATAACCTAAGAAATTTATACAAAGTATTCATTGACATATTTTGTATGTTTATATTTATTTATGTGAATATTTATGAAATTCTAAAATTCCAAAGTTACTTATGAATTTTAATATAAGCCATGAAAACATAGGAATACTGGATTTTTTCTTTTTTCTTTTCTTTTTTTTTTTTTTATTTTAAGTAAAACACAATATATGTGGGCAGTAAATTAATATGAATTTGAAAATAATTATATTTATAATCTATATTTATTACACTTATCATATTATTATCAATTGTATGAATATTTGCACCTGTTTATAGCTTGGACGTTTGGTGTTTTGGGAGTAAGGCTGATTGACTACTCCAGGGTCTTAGGCCTTAGGAGGAGTGACCTCCGTGGGGGTCTTTCTAAAGGGTCCTAGCCCGTATTTATGTAAGTTTTGAAGAAAACCGCGAAAATCTCTGAACGGCTAGGCTGATGAGCGCGCCCTGGGGTCGAACCCGGCACCTCACATCTACCAGCTTTGAGCGTAGAACCGTTTTGCCGCTGGCAGGCAAAATAATAACAAATTTTTTAAAAATCTGTACGAGTAAATATTAAATTTATTACAATTTATACATGTCCAGAAAGCATTCATATTTCTTTTGTCTCACGATAATTATAAGAATTTCAGACGCAATTCAAGCTTGCTTAACATTCAGAATTATTGCTTTTTCTTAAAAATTTGCAATATCAACAGTCATAAAAAAAAAGAATAGTTATATTTTTCTATAAAATAGGCTATGCATTTTTATTTTACTGATTAAATACATAATACTAAAAGCGCAATACTAAAAAAATTGATATGTACAATGTTGTATTGCAAATAAAATGATTTATAAATCAAAATGATCTATCAATGATTAATAAATCATAAATATTTAGGAGCCTAAAGTTTTGTTTTTATATTAATCAAAATGTTATAATAATGTTCCTAAAAACATTAATATGTTTACTGTTTAAAACCTACTTATAAATAATATCTTATTAAAAACAACTATATTTTTTAAGTATCACATAACAATGTTTAACATATACTATATTAAGCATAGTTATAGTTACGAATAAATTTCGTAGTAATATGTGTAATAGTATTACAGCATATTTTGAATGAGCATAGATATAATTCATAGTAAAATTTTAAAAGCTTAAAGTTTCATTTTTTATATTAATCAGAATGTTGTAACAAAAAGAACATCAATCCATTTACTTTTCAAAAAAACTTTATAAACTATATTTTGTTAAACTAAGTTTTAACATGACAATTAAATTATAAATACAGGTTTTTGACATTTTTGACAAGGAGGTTTTTGACATGATGGTTTTAACCATGGTTTAAACCGTCAAAAACCTGCCAACCCTGCTTGCTTCATCAACCTTTGGATAATAATTGTTGTTAGGAATTAAAGGGTCATAGGGTAACTTTCCAAACAATAGATAATCAGGTGAAAATTTTGTAACAGAATGAGGGGTAGCATTATACTGGCTTAAGACCTTCTCTAGTAATTTTGTCCATGTTGCTTTAGATGAAGCAAAATTTACTTTACATTTTAATCTAGTTACAATAGTTTGGTTCAGACGTTAAATTTTTCCGTTTGTCTCCGGGTGATGACTGCTAGTTAAAAGGTGTTTAACATTGTAATTCCATAAAATTTTTTTTAAAACGTGATGACGTAAAGGCAGCATTTCTATCTGTTAGTAATTTCTCAGGGACTTGAATTAGGAAAATCTGTTTTAAAAAGTTGGTATAAGTTTCAGTTGTCGCACTTTTGGATGGAAAACCCCACACATAACGTGTTGCATGGTCGATGACCAAATGCAAGTAATTTTTAGTTGAGTTGTAATAATTAAATCTACCAACAGTGTCTAACGACAAACATTCAAATGGTTTATCTGTTGGAGATACCTGTTGCAATAAGCCAAATCTTTTTCGTTTACATTTTTTATTTACTTGGCAGGTATGGCAGTGCTTAACAAGATTTCCTTTGTCTTTATTAATGAAAGGCTAATAATATTGTGGAGTGATTAAATTGATCATTTTTTTTATCCTGGGTGTCCGAATTGTGTGTGGGCTTTATTTAGCAATGTTAACCTTAGTGACATAGGAACGATGATCTTATACAAACTTTTCTTTTTTGTTACTATGAGATCATTTACTTCAACATACATTTTACTATTGGCTATTGTGTTCTCTTCTTTTTGTAAACATTTTAGATCATTCAAGTCAAGGAGATGTACATGGTGAGACATATGTTGTATTACAGGTAATCGGGACAGCATATCAGCTTTTACATTAGTGGTTCCTTTCTGATATTTTATTTCATAGTCAAACATACTAAGCGACCAGCGGAAAAGACGTCCTCTGAGATTTTTAACATTTTTAAGCCAAGTTAATGCCGCATGATCAGTACGAATGACAAATTTTTGATCATGTAAATAGTGATAAAATTTATCTAAAGAATCTATAATGACAAGACACTCTAATTCAGTTATGGCATAATTTTTTTCAGTCTTTTAAATTTCGCGAATGGTAAGCTATTGGATATAATTTTCCTTTCTCATCTGGCTGTTTGATTACACTACCAACTCCGTGACTTGAAGCATCTACAAATAAGTGGCAAAGCTTCTTGGGATCATACAACTTTAAAATAGGTTTTTCAATTAAGGCATTTTTCAATTTTTGAAATGAATTTTCGCATTTATCATCCCATACATAGGGTACATTTTTCTTGAGTAAATTGTTTAAAGGGTAGTGAATTTTAGCATAATTAGATATAAATTTATTATAGACATTTACAGATCCCAGGAACCTCTGTAACCCTTTAACATTAGTGGGACGCTTTAATTTTTTAATAGTTTCAATATTAGCATTATCTGGCGTTATAGTGCTATTAGACACTTCATAACCTAAGAAATTTATTTTAGATTTTACAAAATTACATTTAGATAACTTTAAATTTTCATTGACACAAATTTGAAATATGGTTTCTAAATGCTTTAAATGTTGTTCTTCTGTTTCATAAAAAATGATAATGTAATCAAAATAATTACAAGCAAAATCAATTTTATACTTATGTAAGAATCTTGTAATATTGCGATTAAATATAGCAGGGGCATTTTTAAGACCAAATGGTAATACGAGCCATTCATATAATCCAAAGGTGGTAGCAAATGCTAATTTTTCTGTATCTTTTGGGTGGATAGGTATATGCCAATATCCACTGGCTAAATCCAATGTGGAAAAAATTTTTGCCTGAGCCAATTCATCTAGGAGAGTATCAATTCTGGGTAATGGTTTAGCATCTGTTTTTGTTATAGCATTTAATTTATGAAAGTCGACACAGAGTCGTGTCTTCTTTCCTTCTTCTCGTTTATAGACTAATGTTACAGGGGATGAATACGGAGAATGACTCTCTTTGACGATTTTAGCTTGTAATAGATTTTGTATTTGATCTTTAATTTCAGCTTCCTCTTTAGGAGAGGTGCGGTATGCTCTAAGGGAAACAGGTAAGTCTGAAGTTAAGTGAATTCTCTGAGGCTCCATTTTGATACGACCAACATCGTATTTCGAGGTTGCGAAAATTTTCTCATATTTATTTAACAAGGTAGGTAAATCCTTATTATTTTCAGCTGGCAATACCGTAGGCCTAGATGAGCTTTGTACAACACTCTGTGAATGGTACACCTGGTTTACAGCGTGTGTATTTACTCTGGAATTAGTACCTACTTTTCTTTCAAAAATATGCAAAAATTACGATTCACCTGATTTTGTAATGGGATATTTTGACTATTTTGAGTTACAGTAAAATTTACTAAATTAAGATTCAAGTTAAATAATGCTCAGTGAGGTAAATCGATAAGAAGATAGGGTAACTGATTAGAAATAACATAAAGTCCTATATTTTTTCTAATGTTACCAATCCTTAGAGATATTTCACGTTTTTCTTTAATTTTAATTGTGCCATGAGTTTGTCTAGCTATGATTGGTTCATCAATGGGAGTCTTTTTTAATTTTAACTTCTTTACTAAAGTACATGAAATAACAGAAATTGAACTTCCCGTATCGAAGAGACAAGACAGGTTTTTGGCAGGGAGAGCACTAAGTTAGCTGATTGACGTGGTTTTTGCGATCGCTGATGTTTTTGTGTTAGGTGTCCGGACAGCGTATCTCCGAAATGTTGGCGCATACAGGTCAACCTGGCGAATTTTTGTAGCTCGCGCCAAAACCCTCTCTGTCGCAAAGCAACCCTTCTTTCCACTTCATTCATGATTCGTTAAGGATTCGAGCAATCTTTTTTTTTTTTTTTTTTTTTTTCCCTATTAAAAATGTGTCAGTGGAGTTTTAGTATCGTAATTCTTAAATAATATATTTAATGCAAAAATTTATTAGAAATCCTCCACCCTTTAAATTTAATTTAGCAAGATTAATGAAGAAATAAAATTGTAATATTCTAATTTTAAAGCTTTTAAAATTGTTCTTGAAATACATTTATTTATTTATTTATTTATTTTACTTTCTCTTACCAACATATATGGTAGAGAAAGTATTGTTTTGGGGTCAAATTTTCGAAATTGAATTTTTGTTATATATACACGTTTTGAGGCTCCCTGAATCATAATTGTTAAAAATGTGTCAATGGAGTCTTTGTATCGTTATTTTTAGATAATATAATTTAATACCAAAATTTATTAGAAAACCCTTTAAATTTATTTTATCAAGATTAATGAAGAAGTATATTTGTAATATTATGATTTTAAAGCTTTTAAAATTATCCTTGAAATACATTTATTTTATTTTATTTTATTCTGTTTTATTATTATTTTTATTATTTACTTTCTCTTCGTCAAATAAAATTGTTTCTAAACCTATTTTAGATTATTTGAAAAGTACATTAAACTTTACATTCTTACGCTATTGATCTTAAGATTTAATGTGTAATCTGTCATTATAATATTGAAATGCAGGGTGAAAAAGAAAGTCGTGTGAGTGACACACCAGATTATCATTATTACGCATCATTATTTAGTTTATTTTACCCATATATTGTAAGAAAAGTTTTATTTTTGATTCAGATTTTCGAAATTGAGTTTTTGCTACATTTGCTTAAATATCATGAAACAAAAAATTAGGTTTTTAGCGGTTGCCTGAATGTGTGTGTCTGTGTGTTTGTTATCACCATACCTCAAGAATAGATATTGGGACTCGGATGAAATATTAAGTAATTCGTGTGCAGTGACTAAGAAAAGAATTCAAATTCATTAAGTCTATGTGTGAATTTTCTGGTAAATACAATTTAATATTTTTGGATGAAACAAAAAAAAAAAAAAAAAAAAAAAAAAAAAAAAAATTGAACATTTATTTTATGTGCATGAAAGAATGTTTCGTATACAATGTAGAATGTATATCCTTTATTAGAAGTTTACACAGAACCCCACAAAAGAATTCAGATATATTCATACAATGGAATTGCTGAAAGGTCATTTCATGTCGTGCTATGTGTTTTAAATTCTGTGCTAAATTAGTACACTATATTGTGTTTGTAAAATATATAGTAAATATACAGGTCTACCCCAAATTAAATAAAAGCATTTCTTTTTATAAATAAAAATCAATGTAATAAATGCAATTAAAGTTTAATTAATTTAAAATTATTCTCTTATTCTAATTTACTTTATCTTATCCGTAAAAGATCGCGAAAGTATTGTTTTCGAATCACGTTTTCGAAATTGAATTTTTGTTACATTTATATGTTTTGAGGTTTCCTGAATCCAAAAATTATGTTTTTAGTGGTTGGTTTATGTGACTTGTCTGTGTGTATTACAGATATTGAGTTTGTAAAATGGATGCATCAGTTTTTAAATATCACTTATGTCATTGATAAGGACAATATTGCTTTGGAACAATGTAAGTTGTAAACTTCACATGTTATTCAAAATTTACGTTTTCTTTTTAACATGGCAAAATAGAGCAAAATTTCGTTTAAACGTCCATTATGCCAATATTTTGTCGTAAACATGTCAGACTAATATTTTAAAATATATTTTTTAACACACTTCATTAAATATGAACATTTTAATTTGAAACTTTAGTAATTAAATATTGTGTTTCCTTCATTTGACAAATTAGGCCAATACTTCCCACGAACTTGCAATATGGGGATCAGTTGTGTTGGAAATTAATGTACGAAAACAATCCTAATAAAATTAGTCATTTAATTACGATAAATCAAATTTATCGAATCGGATAGAGGGTAGCCTATGAGGTGCGGCATTTCAGTCTGCGACTGTGTTGAGTGTTCTATCATACTCATTCCTTTTAATATGAATACATTTCGCTCTCAATAGAAATTAGTAACAATAAATATAGGATGAAAATGGTTATGCGCATCATTATTACTTTGATTTGTATAACATATTAAGTTAGATTGTTTATGATTACTGAAAAACAAATAGAATAGCATTAATAAAATGTTTAACGTTTTATTTTATAACTTTGTATGTTGGGGTTGGGGGGGGGGGGGTAAAGAATGAGAAATGGACATGTCCGAGGAGGAAATTATACTTAGAAAATTTTATGAATTTCAACCATAAAATTTAACACGAAATATCTATTTTATTATGATTAAGATGCTCTTTAAAAATACATAATAGATAAATATAAGGTGATAATTTATGAAAATTCAAGCACTGCATCGTAAGAGAGATATTTTATAAAGTCATACACTTTAAAAATTTAAATACAAAATGACAATAAAAATAGTTGAAATGTAAAATGGCGTACTACTGATTTGGACTTATGAACATTTTTCATGCATTTTACTAAGAATTTGTAATTTGTTTGAACAATTTTTACAAACTTTTTGGCCTTATACATGAAATCGGATCTCAATGCTAATATATTACCATTATTATTATCTACTTCTCTATTCGGATAACTATTTCTTAATTTCAAGATATGTTTCGTTTTGCGATTTAAATCCTACATTAATAATCAGAAGAAAAAAAACTAATAACAAAAAAAGAAAGAAAAACGCCGGATGTTTATTTATACAGGTTAAGCGGCGTGAAGTTTCTCTTTGCACTTCCAGATTTGGCGAAAATCGCATTCTCTGGCGAAAAATTGTGAATTTGTTCTGCGTGCGCCAACAGTTCGGAGATACGCGTCCGGACACTAGTAATTGTCAACAGCCACCCAATGTACCCTCACTGGTCATTTCTTGACTGACCACCTCTTCAGGGGGATTTGTACTTCTAGTGGAATTTTGAGTGAGAGGTGCTTTATACTCGGGGAAAGGATAACTTGATAGTATGTATAAGCCTGTAGAAATTGCACATCCGCGAAAGAAAATAGTTCTTTACTATATTTAAGTGTAATAAACTTTTTCTCAATATTTTTTTTATTCTGGTAAACTGAAAAACGATTAACTATTTAAATTAAACATATTTATGTTAACACATGGAATTTTTTGTAATAGATAAGCATAAATTTTATATCAATGTATTGTTTCGCGAAGAAAGTCTGTTGGCGAAATATTGGCGAAAGAGGGAATACCGGAAGCAACCTTTTAACCCCTATTGTGAGTGCGAAACAGTTTAGTGAGGCGATTACTTTATTTTCGAAAATTTGAAGATAATTGATGCACAGTACGTTTCTTTAATTTCACAACTATTAAAAATAGAGTAAAAATTTTGACGGATTTGAACTTTTGGGAAATTTTCGCACCAGATTCATACCAAATATGTCAATGAAATATTCTAACTAGAAGGAATAAGGAAAAATATTTTTCGACAAATACTTTTTCTTTTTTGTTATTATTATTACATTGATAATATAATTTCAATTCGTTTGACCATTGTTTTATAAAATATTTTTATTTCCAATACAAACAACTAATAGTGTTTACGTTAATTTATACAATATACTATATACTAGAGATTTTACTTTTTTTTTTTTTTTTTTCTGGAACAAAACAATAAAAGAAAAACATAGTTATCTTTAATAATAATAATAATAATAATTATCATATATGTATCAGACTTATATATGTTATATATACATGGAAGGCAGATCAATTATTTAAAGCCGATATTACATAAATAGCAAGCATTACATTGTAAAACAAATTTTATTTTAATGGATATTTACTTAAAGAAATTTAAATGGGAAATAAATACCGTTTGAGACTTTATAACAAATTGGTCGATACCTTGGAGAGGAATGACAAAATTTTAAAGATATATAGAGCAATTATGTAGGATTTTCTATATTGCAGTTTAAAATATTTACTTTCAAAGATATCATTACAAAAAATTTTGATTAGAAAAAACTTACATCGAATAGAATTATTACTTATAATTCTGTGGATTTAGTTGGTAAAATAATTTCACCAAGTGAATAAAAACTATATTATTTAACAACCATTATGTTTAAATTAAATTAAAAATAAATAAATAAATAAAGGCTGATAGTGGTCAAATGAATTGAAATGAAATTTAAATTATGTCCTACACATAGTATAATTTTGTGAAAGAGGCCTATTTATTTATTGTGTATGCATGAAACTGTACTCCTGACACTGCCTGCTTTAATCAAGGTAGTCTACCGCAAAATTTTAATGACACAATTATTATTATTATTGGCTCTTTGAAAGAAATAGTTCTCTCGTCCTTATAAATCTATCTTTTAGAGATTTGAATTTAGAGCCAAAAGCCTCCTATATTCATAAAAATGCCCCGAAGTTCTTCCAAAAGCTACACAAAAGTCAAAAACATTTATTTTCAGATATCTAAAATAATTCCTAATGACTACAAAATTGATATTCATTCAATTGCTAAGTTTTTCAGTATCAAATATGACGGAATTTTGACTCATTTTCTGCAATTGCTCTACATAATTTACTACAATAGTTTCTTTTCCATTTAAATATACAAATATCCTTAAAAAAATGGGAGGGGATTCTTAACTTTGTTTATAAATTGTAGCCCTTTGAAAGGGTTACTATATAAATTTCTGAAAATTTCTGTCGAACATTATCTCTCAATTTTACCTTTAATATATTTTTTTTTTAACTGTACCAAAGGGAAAACAAAATCACAAAATAAAAAGATAAATCGTTTTTATTTAGTCTATGCTGTCGGAAAGAAATAGTCCTCAAAAAAAGTTTGGAAATATTGTTTCTGAAATTTTAAGATTGCTTTTAAATTTAATATCACATTAATATCAAAGCATTCTTATCCATTCAATACATCAAAATAAATTGAAAAATGCGTGAAATGCCATGCTTTCATTCATATTCCAAAGAATCGAATAACGTAACATTTCCCCCTTTCTCATCTATAAAAATCCCAATCCAACCTCCTAAAAATGCTATGAAAATAAATATTTCAACTCATTCTTTAAAAATAGCAATCGCAAAGGTGTGTGTTTATCAGTATTAAATGAAGACATCAAGAAAAATCATATTTGCAAGTAAATTAAAATTCGCTTCCCTTTCACATAAATTGTGAGTTTCTTAACTTTATTCAGAAATGAATATAAAAATTCTCATATTCACATTTAGCATAAAAAATCGGGATACAGATAAAATGAATGTATAAACAAATTGCAAACAGAGATTGCCTCTGCATATGGAAATTAACTATATTTATTTATCTTAAATTAATATTTTTTTAATTTTTAATTTTTTCATAAAAGCATTAAACTATTTCCACTTTCTCATTTTTTTACTGCTTTTAAAATTTACTGATTAACCGGTAAATAATAATGCAAATTGAAAATCTATTACGTTTTGTTCATTTAGAACTTTTTGTTCATTTTCTCCTCAGAAGATACTGCCATTTATAAATCACAGTTAAAATCTTATGATAAAATAATTTTCTGCCAAAATATATTCGAAATATTTTAAAAGTATATTTTTAAATTATTAAAAAAAGAAAAAATAAAATAAAGAAAAAAAAAATCAGTTTCTCTCTAAAGAAAACAAAGACAAAAAATATACATACAGATAATATTTAATTTAATTTTCTATTTATTTTATTTTTTCCTTTTTCTCTCTCAAGGTAAAATTTAGTATATTACTCAATTTGCAATAATATGGATTTACAATAAATTGTAAGTAATGAATTTAGTGTAAATTCATTTCTAAAGAAACTAAAAAACATACTCTGAAAAAATATTTTTACTTTAATCGAAAAAAAAAAAAAAAAAAAAAAAAAAAAACTTTCCGAAATCATCGCTAAATCGCCCGATATCGCAACCCAAGTGCGTAAAAAGGTCTCTGTAGCCTTTGCAATGCTCTCAAGTTTTGCTTCCCCGAGTATAGGCATTGAGAAATTATTACATTGTTCAAATTTAAAAGGACATGTTCGCTCCCAGTGGTAAGCAATAGTAATTCCTCGATTTAAGCAAAGACGACAAGGGGATGGAGGCAGCCCTCTCTTGGAAATGTATATTGTTTGAGATACGACTTGGTCTGAATGGTCGTGGGTTGCTAGGATTAAGCGCGGCATACGCTTGTTGAGGTTGGTTGTGATAAGGGTATCTATAAGTCCAAGGTCTATTTACAGGAGTTGACAAATATTCAGGCCTAGGCCGATTATTTCTCCATTGTGGAGTAAAGCTAGGAGTCTGAGTCTTAAGTTTAATGTTGCTTTCTTTTTTCTGTTCGGTTGGTTGCATTTTGCTTAATTTATAGACAATTTCACGCCATTCATTTGTATCTTTAGGGAAGTTCACCAATACTAGTTGCCTTAATGAGATTGGGAGACTATCTGATAATCCCTCTAGTATGAATTTTGAGTCAAGTCCTAGTCTGCGACCCAATTCTATTTTACTATTGTAATAACTATTGACATCATCACATAAATTAAATTTAATATTAGAAAATCAGCCAATGAGTTAGTATTATCAGGAACAGTAAACTCCTCTTTAAATAATTGGAGAAATTCTTCCCAGTGGAGAACATGTAAGCAATTATTTATATACACTGTAAGGGCCTTTCCTTTCAAGTAATTTTGATTATGAGTAATTTTCCACAAATCATTTTTTTCCCTGACAAATACTATTAAAATAGCTTAACCAGGCCTCGAATTCTATTCCGACGTCGGGATTAAACTCGATAATATTTAACTTGTCGTCACTAGCACCTGCATTTCCTGACCCGTTATCAGGAATCGGGTTCTCGGACTCTTTAGACATGGTGAATTAAAGTTAATAAAATATATTATACCAATTAAAAAAGATCACTTTTTACCAGAAACACATTAAAAAAAATTAATTTCCCAAAACTCTTCAAATTACTTAAATAAAAAATGAATTGAAATGTAAAATCATCAAAAATTTACTTGGTATCTTCAAATTAATTAAATAAAACAGAAATTAAAATATATACTTATGAATTCACAACAATTTTTATAAACACTTCTAAAATATAATATAATAACACATCTGACTTATTTTTTAAAGAGAAAAAAAAATTATTTACGATTTCGGATTTTTTTTCTCTTTCTTTTATTGCATAAACCTTAGCATAGCGTTGGAAATTTTTTTTTAAGTTATTATAACGATCCGTAATCGCGCGAAATTCAAATCAATTTCAATAAAAATCTAAGACTTTCTATAAATTTAAATTTATAAATAACATTTCGTTACGATTTGATTAACGATCTCTTTTTTTATCCAAAGTTAATTATTATTCATCATAAAATATAAATTCCTCATTTCAAAAAAAAAAAAAAAAAAAAAAAAAAAATCCATTGACATAATGAAAAAATAGATAAGAGTATTCCATTAACTTTAAAGTCAATTTTTTTTTTTCAAAGCTATTTAAAATAAAACAAAAATAACTTCTTCACTTAAAAGAGTCTATTGAAATAGTAAAAAAAAAAGTCTTGATAAAACTTTAAAGTCATTAAAAAAAAAAGTTTTTTGAGTTCTGTCTTTCTTTCTTTTTTTTTTCTAATGTCTATCAAAATTGACACTTACCTCCGTTCATATGTAATTAAAAAATAACCTATACTCCTTTTGTCCACTCGATTAACATCGGGCTCCGCGCTGAGCGAACATAAATATTCTTCCTCTGTTAGTTGATGAAAGAAGAACCAGGGGAGGAGTGAATGATTGAGGAACGGCTCCTTCCCGGAATTCCCTGCCGACAGCCACCGTCATACCCTCGGCGTTCGACTCTTCTTCCCCTCGAAATCCATCGGCGCAAAATGGGCGTGTCTTCTCGGACGGAGAGGAGAAGAATTTCTCTCTGGAAAAGCTCTGAATTCACTAGCGTCTCGCCGCAGCGCCGGCTCCCTACGAAAAAGTTGAATAAATTGCCTTGGCATTTTTGGCATGCTGTAATTTGGCGATGCACTGCTATACTTCTGAAGGGTTGTAAGTTGTAAGATTGTTTACCATTTATGTTTATGCGTTAGATGTGTATGGTAGTTCCTATTGAATTGAATTACTAATTTTTTTTTTCTTTTGTAACAGTAACTTTATTTTTAGGAAAATTAATTGATAATTTGAAAAAAAAAATTAACTAAAAACTTTTTTAAAAAACGAAACTGCCATTTCCTTGAAATATCTTCAAAAGAGATTTTAATTTATTACATTTTTTTTTTTTTAAATCTCTTATACAGTTTACAATCATTTTTACTTAGCTTAAAAAAAAAAAAAAAAAAAAAAAAAAAAAAAAAAAACTTGAATTACAATACAAATTTAAAATATCCCATCATATATATATCTTTTAATCTTCGCAGGAATTAGTATTAAATAAAAAAGCAGTTCTCTATGTAGTGTATTAATTCATAAATTGCAGTTATTTTAATAAAATATGGAAAGAAATACTTGGAGGGGGGGGGGGGGAGTGTTTTGGTCATTTGAAACATCTTTGCATTAAAGGAATTTTAAAAAAGAAATATATTTAACAAATTTAAACAAGTTTAAATAATAATTAAAATTTAAACGAAATAATTTTTGTTTGCTATTTAAACATAAAAATAAATATTTTACATATATAAAAATTCTATTATAAATTTTTATTGTAATCCACGTTTTTTTCCCCCTTAAGCTAAGTAAAATAAAATAAACTGTTTAATAGATATTAAAAAAAAAAAAAATGCAATAAATTTAAATTTGTATTGAAAATGGCTGTTTCGTTTTTAAAGATTTTTTTTCTTTTAATTATCTATTATCTTATCTAAAGAAGAAAAAAAAAAGTTGATATTTTTTAATAAAACATTTTACCTGGTGTATTTTTCAAATTCTCTTTGTAGTCTATTAATTCATAAATTGCACTTATTGTAATAAAATATGGAAAGAAATATTTAGGGTGGGGGGGATGTTTTTTGTCATTTGAAACATCTTTGCATTAAAGGAATTTAAAAAAGAAGTAATTTAAATAACATATTTAACAAACTTAAACAAGTTTATATAATAATTAAAATTTAAATAAAATAATTTTGTTTATTATTTAAACATAAAAATAAATATTTTACATATTTTAAATTTGTATTGTAATCCAACTTTTTTTTAAAGCTAAGCAAACAAATAATAATAAATAAATAAAATAAATAACAGATTAAAAAAAAAAAAAAAAAAAAAAAAAGAAAGAAAGAAAGAAAGGAAATTAATAAATTTAAATCTGTATTGAAGGTATTTCAAGAAAATGGCAGTTTTGTTTTTTTAAAAAAAAGTTAATTTTTTTTAAATTATCTATTAATTTTCCAAAAAATAAAGTTACTGTTTAAAAAAAAAAAAGAAAAAGAAAAATAGAAATATTTAGGTGTGGGGATGTTTTTGTCATTTGAAACATATTTGTATTAAAGGAATACACATAAATTAGAAAAATGTGCTAAAAGGGTGATGCCTTGCCAAACTCTGTTTACCTTGCTCGAATCCAAATTCTAATCCAACAACTCTCAAAAATCCAAGTCTGTACGCATGTTCAGTTAGCATTTTTGTAGGGAGCCGGCGCTGCGGCGAGACGCTAGTTCTGAATTCTACCATGAACTCCAAGATGATTCATCACCGCAGACACATTTCTCTTTGACTTGACAGGCTTCAATCAACAAAATGGAGCGCTCTTTAAAGAGGAAGTTTTGTTTCTAAACGTCGATGATAAACAAGCTCAAAAAAAAAAAAAAAAAAAAAAAAAAACATTAAACTTTCTCTAGATTTGAAAGGCTCATCCGCTCATTATAGTTCCTTTGTAGAATGTTTGAAGTTGCGTTAATTTGATTATTAAGCTGATTTTTCTCGATGATTGATTTATAAAGTCACGTCTGTTATTTTGAGATCTAAAATTTTTTCTTTAGTTTAATGCTGTTTAAGTCCCGAAAGATATTTCATCCTGCCCCTTACTCTTATGCAAGTCCAGAAATTCCAGTCTTTTTTCCCAGCACAGCATATATCCAGCCGACTATTCGATGTGACGTATTAATTACTGGATGAAAGAGAGATGACAGGCGCAACACACAATGACAACTAGGCTTTCTTTCAGGAAACATCTATCTTTCAGGCATCATCATTTCAAAGTCGGGACAGGGCAAGGCTAATGGAGTCTGAATTTCAACGCTCTGCCGATCCGTGGGCGGCAGTTCTAGCGGCGCTCGGGCCGCGGGATCTGTTGGGGAGATCTTGTATGACTTACGTAATTTCAGAGGAAGGTTGCAACGAGAAAAAATGTTTAAAAAGTCAAATTCGTGGCAAGAAGTGTCCGTTTGTTTAATGTTTGGTCTTTTATACCTCATTTTCTGAGCTGCCGATTTGTCCTTTAGATCGTCAGGGCTCTTAAAAGGAATTTCTGGGATTAATTAATATGCAGCGATACTTGCAAATTGCACTATCGTCAGCGAATTTCGACTTATAATTTCGTTCATTTTCTGATTTCTGAGTTATAAAGTCTTCTGCTAGAAAACAAACTTTAAAGGTGCAATTACGAATTATTCGCGATTTTAATTTCGATTAGCGATTTTCACACTTTTAAATTGGTTTTAAATTATTAAAGAACCCATTTATTTTTATCCCTTATATATATATATATATATATATATATATATATATATATATATATATATATATATATATAATTACTGATATTTATAAAGCAAATTAATATGAACTAAATCATTCATATATGTTATGAGTTAGAGTTAAAATAATGATTTATGATTATATATATGTGTGTGTGTGTATGTATTAATAGATGCTTTTGAAAGATATATGTATAAATTCCTTTTCATATTTATAAGGACACTTTATGTTTTGAAATAACTAATCTAAAAGTAATTGTGAACAAGATTATACTAAGTGCACTTAATATATCTAGTATTCTTAAAACCAAAACTGCTATAATTCTTTTAATATGAAACAAAATTAATAAAAAAATAATGCAAAATATTTTTTCTCCACGTTTTTAAATGTTCATAATTATAGGGAAAATCAAGATTTTTTCGTTTTATTTAACTTACTAGCGAATAAATTACAATTGACATGCGTATTTGTTAGGGCTGGATTATTTATCAATATATCCCCAAGTATCGATATTTTTTTAATATCGCGATAACAGTATTTAAGTTCTTGCTCTAACGATATATCCCTCTAATCTCTAACTATATTTCCTAGTGCGCACAGCGCGATCGATCCATATACCGATAAACAGCGTCCAACGCCAACCATCATATCTTCAAATTCTGCTTCCCCGCCTCACCGTACCACCCCGTAAACACCCAAGAAACAGACCGCCGAATATCTTATACAAATACACCTTCTCTTCCTCCTACCTCCTTCCTTCCCTTCCTCCTGACTAAACTCGAAAAAATAACCCCAACCTGCAAACGATTCGAACACACTTTCTCTTCCTTATTCCTGCAAATCGAAACCACTACTTAAAAAGTATGACCTTGAACAACAACATAAAAAATGTTTCATTCCTCATTCATCAAGTTATCGCAGTTGTATATTATTTCCCATTCAATAATATCCCCACACCAATAATATCGAAACTGCTCATCGCTCGCAGGTGAAAAGTGAAAATACTGCAAACAGTATATCGCGTTTAGTTCATCGCAGTAGTATATTATTTCCCATTCGATAATATCCCCCACACCAATAATATCGAAGCTGCTCTTCGCTCGCAGGTGAAAAGTGAAAACACTGCAAACAGTATATCGCGTTTAGTTCTTGCTATCGGTTCGTTGATATATTGTTCGGAATTGCATGGATTGTTCGAAATATCGTCAAGTGGTTTTTTTTATTTCTTTTTTAAGCAAAGAATTAACTGAAATTGATTACTTATTTTTTAAAAATTGGATTTATTATTCTATCTTCTGCATATATAAGAAGAAAATATAAGATTTGGATGAACGTTTTTCCGGTTTTCCATGATTTTACACGTTTTGAGATTTCCTTGCATTTTAATTAACTGAAATTGTCTACTCATTTTTAAAAAGTGGATTTATTACTAGTTTCTGCGTACATAAGAAGAAAGAAGATACGAAATAAATTTCGATTTCCGTTTTTTGATATATTTACACGGTTTGGGATTTCCTTGCATTTCAATTAAGTGAAACTGATTACTTATTTTTTAAAAAGTTGATTTATTATTATATCTTCTGCATATACAAGAAGAAAGTATAAGATTTGGATAAATTTTGATTTCCAGTTTTCGATGAATTTACACGTTTTGAGATTTCCTTGCTTTTCAATTAACTGAAATTGACTACTTATTATTTAAAATGTGGATTTATTACTGAATTCTGCATGCATAAGAAGAAAGTAGAAGACACGGGGAAAATTTAGATTTCTGGTTTTCGATGAATTTACACGTTTTGAGATTTCCTTGCATTTCAATTAACTGAAATTGACTACTTATTCTTAAAAAAGTGGATCTATTATTTTACCTTCTGCATATATAAGAAGAAAGTATAAGATTCAGAAAAAAATTAGATTTCCAGTTTTCGATGATCTTACTAGTTTTGAGATTCCTTGAACTCTAATTGACCATTTTTAAGATTTCCTTTCTTTCTTTCTTTTCTTTTCTTTTTTTTTTTTTTTTAGTTCGAACGCTCTATTTCATGGACGACTCGTGCCTTTCGGCTAACAGGGGTCGCTGCTGTGCTGCAATTTAATTCCGTTTATGAGAAGGCAGTTGTTTTGCTTTGCTTTGCAAAAAGTGATTGATCTTCAACCACTGGGCGGTACTAGTATATAAATATAACACAATTTCCAAATGTTATAAAAACATTACAAAATATGAATTCAATATATATATATATATATATATATATATATATATATATATATATCTTAAAAAAAAAAGAAAAAAAAAATCATGATATGGTAAGTAGATAAAAAATAAAATAAAAATGGCAGGCAATTGACCTTTAGAATACCTATGAGTTATAGGGTCTCAAATTAATATTACTCTACAACCGAAAAAGTTTATTCGGTGGCAATTCTAAAGAAAGTTTATAAACAGTATTTCTACTGTGCATTTCTTATTCACTGAAATTAATTTAGTTACAACCATATCGCTATCGATGACTGACAGGACTATTAGTAAATGAACTTTCTTTATACTCAGGGATGGGAATTTGGCGCAAAACGCATACTAATATTTATTTTTAAAATTTCCGTATATAAGTGAATCATTGATATATATAGAGAGATACATAGATAGTTAAGTTACGACTTCTGCGCAAAATTTTATTAATCATCTACATTCTAAGTACAACTTCATTTTTCTTAAGCTTATATTTTTATTATAATTATGTATCTTGATGATATACTTTGTGTAAATAAAACACATATCACCCATTAGCTCTCTTAAAATGTGATTTTGAAATAATTAAATCTTAAAATAGAAAGAATGGAGGACAAACTATTCAGAAATATACTTAAAAGTAATGGTATAAATTAAAAGAAACACAAAACATTGTGTTGCTATTTATGCATTTTCTTTCTTTTTGTTTCTTTTCTTTTTAATAAAAAAGATTTGGAAGTAATATACCAGAAAATATAAATATACATATAGAAAACACTCCCCACTTGTATACATTAAAATTGGTGTTCATTTGTCTTTAAAAAGTAGCAAATATCTATTTTCCTTCTCTTGAAATAAATATCGCAATATATCACGAATATCGATATTAACTTGATGATATATCGCGATATTTAATTTCTGATATCGTCCAGCTCTAGTATTTGTTAACTACTGGGCTAGATTAATTCATGTATAAGGCTTCAATTTTTCTTGGACGGACATTACTGATAATTCCTCGAAAAAAAGAACGATCATGTAGTGAAGTATGATAAATATGCTTTTTAACTGGAAGGATAATTTCAATCCGCCGAATTTCTAATGAAATTCGAAGATCTAGAATTGCTGAAGGAAATGTGATCAAACGTTGAACTGCTGGTTCGATAGGAGAGAGATCTGATGCAAAATCAGAGATGTTTTACAGAGATCGACGACTCAATTCCTCTTACTATTCTACTCATAATGACTGCTGCTGAATTTGCTCGTAATTTTTAACGAAAGGTTGGGGTCCACATTTATGCATGTATAAAATAATTAATATGTTAAAATGAATGTAAAACCTGTAATAATCCGTCAGCATTTAATGGGGAAAAAACGTCTGTGTTAAAGTTGAATAAAGTCAACATGAAATGTTAATATGTTGGATGAAAAACATTTTATTCTTGATTAACCAAATTGTTTTAACAGTTACTGGCACGATCTGAAGATAGCGAAAGACAGCCGATTTTTAAAGGCAGATATGAGTCGGGCTTTTTAAAGGTGGATCTATGGTGCTCTGGGGAGCTGTTTCTACTGAAGTCTGAATGAATTTAGTAATTTTTTCTATTGTAATGAACATGAAGAGAATATCCGCAAATTTTAAACGTGGAATTCTCAGATTTTTGTTAGATTTTGGCGGGTAATAATATTTTTTTCAACAAGACTTACATTTTTGCTCTACTTCTAGAGCAATAGGAAATAGTTTGAAGAAAGAAACTTCGATATTATTGCCTTTCCCGTGGCCTAAAAGTTGAAAAAACCTTAACTTATCATATTAGAAAAGTGCATGCAAGTGGAAAGCAATTTTAAATAGTTTAAATGTATTCAGAATATCATATATTGTGTATGAAATGGTAATGAAACTGAATAAAAAAAAAAAAAAAAAAATGTGCATAAATATATATGTACCAGAGAGAATGTCTGACTGTTTCACCCTAAAAAGAGACCCCATAAAATATTAATTTAAAGAATAACTGAAAAAAAAAAAAAAAAAAAAAAATACTAAGATTCGAGCTGTCATTATAATTGGGAACACTTGAAAAATCATCTTTTTGATCGTGTTTAAAGTTTTTAAGATAGAAAAACAATAAAACTTTTTAAATATAGTCTATTAATGAAATTCAAATTAATAAAAGATATATTTGTTTAAATAATAGTGTTCAGTGTTTAGTTAATATAGAAAAACGGGTGTCCTTATAATTATGAGAACCAGTGTATATTCAAATATAAAAATTCAAAATTTTTAAGATTTTAATTAAAATTAAAATTTATCTTTATAAACAATAATAAAAATTTATCCATTTTTAATTTCTTAATGTATACGAAGTTTTTAATAATAAAAAAAAAAAAAAAAAAAAAAAAAAAAACTTATAGTTTTTGCGATGTCGTGTACATATACTAATAAACTAATTCTATAAACTATAACGGATAAACTATATCAGTTTTATGATTTTTAGATTTCCATTTCTCATACCTCAAAACGTGTAGAAATGTAAAAATAAGCGATGTTGAAAATTTTTATGACTGCCTAAGATCCTTATAACTATAGTATGATGGGTAATGAAAAATATGTACAAATTGATAAATATTTTATATTATTGTTATTGTTATTATTATTTTTTTTTAATGGTGATTGCTTTAAAAATGTCATGCGACGAAACTTTAAAAATGTTAATTGATTTATTTATATAATAAAATAATTTTATATTAAATAAAATCTTTTTGTAAAAAAATAGAACCGACTCCAAAAAGGAACTGCTATTCAAACAACTAAAAATGAAAGAAAATTGGCAGAAAATGGAACTGTAGATTGCGCCTAAAAGTATAAAATAATTTCCTTTACCAAACAACCTATAACACTACAATTAATCATAACTTTTGAAGTCGGCGCAAAATTAAATAAAATTTAATTAGTTTTTAAAGGTTTGTCTTTAGATCGGTAGCAACAAATGCTGTTGTCTCGAATGATCCATTTTCATGTTTCCTTTATTATTTTATCACTGTATACAATCGGTCCATTAGTAGCATCTACATAGAACAGTGAACATTCTTCACAATGCGGTATTTATGTTTCTACGAAGTTAGATCATCCTTGATGGCTTTTGAATTTGGCGATAGAAACGTAAGGCAAAAATATACACGCAAGATGTATATTTTCATAATATCTATTGTACGATGTGTTGTTTCATATTCTTGATTACTCTCTTGATATACCTTATTAAAGTAATCATGATAGCCCAAAGAAATTAAATATGTTTGCCAGATAATTTTACGATTTTTCGTTCACCAAGGACGTCAGATACCAGCATCTTCGCCAACTTTTGCTGCTTACGAAGTCTTATTTGTTTTCTTGAATCAAAGTAGTTTTCGGCTGCGTTTTGCAGGTAACAATGTGAGACGTGTATTTTGAATAAGATTTCATTTTTGTATTGAATGAAGGTATCAATTTTTATTTAATTTTGCGCCGACTTCAAAAGTTATGATTAATTGTAGTGTTATAGGTTGTTTGGTAAAGGAAATTATTTTATACTTTTAGGCGCAATCTACAGTTCCATTTTCTGCCAATTTTCTTTCATTTTTAGTTGTTTGAATAGCAGTTCCTTTTTGGAGTCGGTTCTATTTTTTTACAAAAAGATTTTATTTTACTCTTTTCAGTGAAAACTTATTTATATAGCAGAGCATCAGAAGACGTTCGACGGAAGTTTCACAAATCACAACTTCCAAGGAAAGTGACATTACTCAAAAAATGGTTTATGTCACTGAAAAATACATTAAATGCACCCAATGTGAACAAAAAAGTTACATCTCCATCTAGAAAGTTATGCACTCGAGAGACAGTTGTGCCAGTTTATTCTAGTCAAGTTATTTTTAAGTTGATTTTTCTCAAATGCTGCATTTTTAAATTGTGTCACTTTTCTTGCCTTTATCGGATATGACTAAAAAACTATCTATTGAACGAGCATACGTTAAATTAAAAAGTCTTTAGAAATGTAAAGAAAGGATACACTGTATTCGTAACCGAAAATTCTGTTAGGCATATATATTAAACTTTACAGTAAATACGTGTCACCCGCTGCGCTGGAAATTGCACAGCGTAAAGTTCAAACAAAGAGCAAAATATGCATTGCAGCTGATGGACAGAAGTTTCAACATCGATACTTACACACTGCTTTTACCAGTGTAGCTGCTTGTGTTCAGCAGTTAGAGTGAGAAAGACTTTTGTGAGTATCCTGTAATTTGTTTATATCTTAATGAAATCTTAATGAAACTTATTTCAGGCCAAGATCATTACGACAACAAAAGAAGTATTAAAATTAAATCATCTCTTACGAAGTTATAAGCTAACAAATTTCAACAACAACAACGAGAAACATGGTTTGTATTGAGAACCTCTTCCTTTATGAAGTCGGCTTAAAACGCCTATGCGTTAATCGATGTGACCGCTTACAATAACCATACTTTGAATTTTACATAGCATAAATGTCACCCGCTACACTACAATATATGCAATGTTTTTCAAGTGTGCACAAAATAGGAAATTGTGACTAAACAAATGCACGTTTTAAGCGTTCTGTTTTTAGCATTAATGTCTAAACTATCTTTGCGTACTATATCGATGATGCTCTGCAATTTTATAATTCACTTTTTACCCTGTCTTGAAACTTTTCCGAGATAGGATCGCTAACTCCACTCTTTTCTACAAGGTGGCGCTTTAGGCGGTTGAATCGCGTAGCACATGTTCACTTTACTTTTCCATACATACCACTTTTATGACTATAGCTACAGCTGTTCAGCAGTTAAAAGAGTCGGGACTGACTTTTTTGGGCACCCTGTATTTTCTTTTGATCGTAAAGATCTTACAATGGGACCTATTTCAGACCAAGACCTTTACAATAAAACAAAAATATGAAAATCGGATCATCCATTGAGAAGTTATGAGCTAACAAACAAAAACAAAAACAAAAAAACATACGCTTTGAAATGGGAACCTCCTTCTTTTTGAAGTCGGTTAATTAGAGCATTTCTTACGAAGTTATAAGCTTACACACACCAACAACAACACATAGGTCGAATTAAGAACACCCTCCTTTCTGAAGTTGGTTGAAAAGGACTTTGCGCTAATCGATGTGACCGCTTACAGTAACAGTACTTTGAACCACAGAATATACGTGTCGTCCGCTACGCTGTAAAGCGTGCAACGTAGTTCAAGTGTGCACAGTGTAGGACATTGCGAACAAACAATTGCACGTTTTAAGCGTTCTATTTTTAGCAATAATATCCAAAAACTGTCTTTTCGTAGTAAATCGATGATACTCTACAACTTCGTAATTAACTTTTCTCCCATCTTGAACCGTTTTTGAGATAGGAGCGCTAATGCCGCTGTTTTTCACCAGATGGCGGTTTATTTTCTTTAGATTGTAAAGATGTTATAATGGGACCTACTTCAGACCAAGATCTCTACAACAAAGCAAAAAGTATCAAGTAACCGTATTTTGAACTATATAGCGTATGTCTCACCAGCTACGCTACTACGTGAGCAATGTAGCTCAAGTGTGTATAGTGTAAGAAATTGCGAACAAAAAGAGGCGCGTTTTTAGCCTTGTACTTTTAGCATCAATGTCAAAACTATCTTTTCGTACTAAATCGATGACGCTCTGCAATTTTATAATTCACTTTTTTCCCCTGTCTTGAATTGTTTCCGAGATAGAAACGCTAGCATGAATGTCTAAACTATCTTTTTGTACTAAATCGATGATAATCTTCAACTTTCTAATTCACTTTTTTTCTCTAGAACCGTTTTCGAGATAGGAACACTAACTCAACTATTTTCCACCAGGTGGCGCAGCAAGCGGTTTAACCTTGTACTGCAGGGCCACTTTACTATACTTACATACCATTTTTATCACTATAGCTGCAGCCGTTTAGCAGTTAAAAGAGTTGGGACTGATTTTTTTTGGCACCCTGTATTTTCTTTAGATCGTAAAGATATTACAATGGGACCTATTGCAGACCAAGACCTTTTCAGCAAAACAAAAAGTATCAAAATTGGAGCATCCGTTCAGAAGTTATGAGCTAACAAACATAAAAAAAACATACGGTTTGAATTGAGAACCTTCCTTCTTTTTTTGAAGTCGGTTAAAAAACAACAACTTTTTCTCGTTATTACCTAATAATAATTTGAAAGTAATAAACCATATGTGTTTTTTGTAATTTTAATTTAATTTATTTCATTTAATTTATTTATTTTCATATTTTACTCTTATTTAATTGATATGATACAAAACAAAATATATTAATCGATGACAAAACAAAATATATTAATTAATTCCGGGTGACCTTTTTTAACACTTTCCAACAAGGTTGATAAGTGTTTATGACTTCGGTTTGTCTGTCTGTCTGTTCGTCTGTCAGTCAGTCCGTCCGTCTGTCTGTCCGCGCTCTAACTCCCGTAAATATTTATGGGATTTCTTGAAACTGATATATGTTATTCAAGTTCACTATCGGACGATCCCTATTGAAAATGGAGTTTATACCTCTACTAGTTTGTGTACAGGGACACCCGAAAGTATTTCAAAGCATTGTGTTCTATGAGAGGTATTTCTATAAACCTACCTTTATTGTAGACATATCTTAATGAAATTGAAATATGTTATTCAAGTTCACTATCGGACGTTCCCTATTGAAAATGGAGTTTATATCTCTACTGGTTTGTGTACAGGAACACCCGAAAGTATTTCAAAGCATTGTGTTCTATGAGAGGTATTTCTATAAACCATACTTTCATACCTTTACTGTAGACATAGCTGAATGAAATTGAAATATGTTATTCAAGTTCACTATTGGATGTTTCCTGTTTAAAATGGAGGAAATACCACCATCTGTTTATGTACAGGGACACTCAAAAGTATTCCAAAGCATTGCGTTCTGTGGGAGATATTTCTATAAATCAAATTTTAATAACTTTACTTTCCACGAAGTTTTTGGAAATTGAAATATGTTATTTATGTGCACAAAGGAATGCTTTGCACAGAATATAGCATGATTAGCATTAGATTTACAGGGTGGCACAAAAATATCCAGTTACATTAAGATCTATTAATAAAAAATTGCTAGAATTGTACTTTCGTTTACGTTAAGCATTTTTAACACTTTCTAACACTTTTTTAAGTGTGAATATGATTTCAGTTTTGTGTATCTGCCTGTCCGTCCGTCTGTCTGTCTGTCTGTCCGACCTCTAACACCCGTAAATATTTATGGAATTTCTTGAAACTGATATATGTTATTTAAGTTCACTATCGGACGTTCCCTATTGAAAATGGAGTTTATACCTCTACTGGTTTGTGTACAGGGACACCCGAAATTATTTCAAAGCATTGTGTTCGATGAGAGGTATTTCTATGAACCATACTTTCATACCTTTATTGTAGACATATCTGAATGAAATTGAAATACACTGATGGAAAAAAAAATTCCAACCCCAAGAAAAAATTATTGTACAGTAATGAAATTTCAGCAATACATTTGTCTAGGTAACATATTTAATTGATTAAAGTTTCAAGATCACAGGTAGAGCCATTGGCGAGAAGAGCCATTTCAAATGTGAAATGTTGGTACATTAGTAACTGGTGTAACCGCCAGAATTTTGAATGCAAGCATGCAAACGTGCATGCATTGTGTCGTACAGGTGTCGGATATCAGTTTGTGGGATGGAGTTCCATGCCTGTTGCACTTGGGCGGTCAATGCAGGGACGGTTGATGCTGGTTGTGGATGACGCTGGAGTTGTCGTCCAATGACGTCCCATACGTGCTCGATTGGAGAAAGATCTGGTGATCTAGCAGGCCAAGGCAACATGTCGACACTCTGTAGAGCATGTTGGGTTACAACAGCGGTATGAGGGCGAGCGTTATCCTGTTGGAAAACACCACCTTGAATGCTGTTCATGAATGGCAGCACAACAGGTTGTATCACTAGACTGACGTACAAATTTGCAGTCAGGGTGCGTGGGATAACCATGAGAGTGCTCCTGCTGTCATACGAAATTGCTCCCCAAACCATAACTCCAGGTATAGGCCCTGTGTGTCTAGGCCGCAGACAGTTCGCTAGCAGGCGTTCACCTGGCTTCCTTCTAACCAACACACGGCTATCACTGCGACCAAGGCAGAACCGGCTTTCATCAGAAAACACAACAGATCTCCACTCCGTCCTCCAATGAGCTCTAGCTTGACACCACTCACGTCGCAAACGGCAGTGGTTTGGAGTCAGTGGAATGCACGCTACAGGGCGTCTGGCTCGGAGCTGTCCTTGAAGTAACCGATTTGTAACAGTTCGTTGTGTCACTGTGGTGCCAACTGCAGCTCGAATTTCAGCTGCAGACGCAGTACGATTAGCCACAGCCATACGCCGAATACGGCGGTCTTCCCTCCCAGTAGTGCCACGTGGCAGCCCGGAACCCGGTCTTCTTGAGGCAGTACCTTCCCTTGACCACTGCTGCCAACACTCATGCACAGTGGATACATTCCTGCCAAGTCTTTCTGCAATATCGCGAAAAGAAAACCCACCTTCTCGTAGCCCTACTACAGGACCTCGTTAAAACTCAGTGAGCTGTGTATAATGGCTTCTTCGTCTTCTTAGAGGCATCCTTGACTAACATTAACCCACTACGTCAAATCTCAACTGTAAATAACGATCACGAACCTTACAGCGCTTATTTAAAGCAAACCTCATTTGCATGTTCATAGTGTAGCTACTAGCGCCACAGTTATGCGCGTAGCTCGAAATTTGAATCGACGTCATCTTTCAGATGTATAAACACGCCTACCAAATTTCGTTTATCTAACACAGCTCCTTCCTGGTGTTGGGATTTTTTTTTCCATTAGTGTATGTTATTCAAGTTCACTATTGGATGTTTTCTGTATGAAATGGAGGAAATACCACCATCGGTTTATGTACAGGGACACTCAAAGGTATTCCAAAGCATTGCGTTCTATGAGAGATATTTCTATAAGTCAAATTTTAATAACTTTACTTTCCACGAAGTTTTTGGAAATTGAAATATATTATTTATATGCACAAAAGAATGCTTTGCACAGAATATAGCATGATTAGCATTAGATGTACAGGGTGGCACAAAAATATCCAGTTACATTAAGAGCTATTAATAAAAAATTGATAGAATTGTACCTTCGTTGACGTTAAGCATTTTTAACACTTTCTAATATTTTTTAAGTGTAAATATGATTTCAGTTTTCTGTATCTGCCTGTCCGTCTGTCTGTCTACCTGTCTGTCTGTCCGAGCTGTAACTCCCGTAAATATTTATAGAATTTCTTGAAACTGATATATGTTATTCAAGTTCACTATCGGATGTTTCCTATTGAAAATGGAGTTTATACCTCTACTGGTTTGTGTACGGTCACACCCGGAATTATTTCAAAGCATTGTGTTCTATGAGAGGTATTTCTATTGGTTTTACTGTAGACATATCTGAATGAAATTGAAATATGTTATTCAAGTTTACTATTGGATGTTTCCTGTATAAAATGGAGGAAATACTACCACCGATTTATGCACAGGGACACTTAAAAGTATTCCAAAGCATTGCGTTCTATGAGAGATATTTCTATAAATCAAATTTTAATAACTTTACTTTCCACGAAGTTTTAGGAAATTGAAATATGTTATTTAAATGCACAAAAAAAAAAAAATGCTTTGCATAGAATATAGCATGATTAGCATTAGGTTTACAGGGTGGCACAAAAATATCCAGTTACATTAAGATCTATTAATAAAAAATTGCTAGAATTGTACTTTCGTTTACGTTAAGCATTTTTAACACTTTCTAACACTTTTTTAAGTGTGAATATGATTTCAGTTTTGTGTATCTGCCTGTCCGTCCGTCTGTCTGTCTGTCTGTCCGACCTCTAACACCCGTAAATATTTATGGAATTTCTTGAAACTGATATATGTTATTTAAGTTCACTATCGGACGTTCCCTATTGAAAATGGAGTTTATACCTCTACTGGTTTGTGTACAGGGACACCCGAAATTATTTCAAAGCATTGTGTTCGATGAGAGGTATTTCTATGAACCATACTTTCATACCTTTATTGTAGACATATCTGAATGAAATTGAAATACACTGATGGAAAAAAAAATTCCAACCCCAAGAAAAAATTATTGTACAGTAATGAAATTTCAGCAATACATTTGTCTAGGTAACATATTTAATTGATTAAAGTTTCAAGATCACAGGTAGAGCCATTGGCGAGAAGAGCCATTTCAAATGTGAAATGTTGGTACATTAGTAACTGGTGTAACCGCCAGAATTTTGAATGCAAGCATGCAAACGTGCATGCATTGTGTCGTACAGGTGTCGGATATCAGTTTGTGGGATGGAGTTCCATGCCTGTTGCACTTGGGCGGTCAATGCAGGGACGGTTGATGCTGGTTGTGGATGACGCTGGAGTTGTCGTCCAATGACGTCCCATACGTGCTCGATTGGAGAAAGATCTGGTGATCTAGCAGGCCAAGGCAACATGTCGACACTCTGTAGAGCATGTTGGGTTACAACAGCGGTATGAGGGCGAGCGTTATCCTGTTGGAAAACACCACCTTGAATGCTGTTCATGAATGGCAGCACAACAGGTTGTATCACTAGACTGACGTACAAATTTGCAGTCAGGGTGCGTGGGATAACCATGAGAGTGCTCCTGCTGTCATACGAAATTGCTCCCCAAACCATAACTCCAGGTATAGGCCCTGTGTGTCTAGGCCGCAGACAGTTCGCTAGCAGGCGTTCACCTGGCTTCCTTCTAACCAACACACGGCTATCACTGCGACCAAGGCAGAACCGGCTTTCATCAGAAAACACAACAGATCTCCACTCCGTCCTCCAATGAGCTCTAGCTTGACACCACTCACGTCGCAAACGGCAGTGGTTTGGAGTCAGTGGAATGCACGCTACAGGGCGTCTGGCTCGGAGCTGTCCTTGAAGTAACCGATTTGTAACAGTTCGTTGTGTCACTGTGGTGCCAACTGCAGCTCGAATTTCAGCTGCAGACGCAGTACGATTAGCCACAGCCATACGCCGAATACGGCGGTCTTCCCTCCCAGTAGTGCCACGTGGCAGCCTGGAACCCGGTCTTCTTGAGGCAGTACCTTCCCTTGACCACTGCTGCCAACACTCATGCACAGTGGATACATTCCTGCCAAGTCTTTCTGCAATATCGCGAAAAGAAAACCCACCTTCTCGTAGCCCTACTACAGGACCTCGTTAAAACTCAGTGAGCTGTGTATAATGGCTTCTTCGTCTTCTTAGAGGCATCCTTGACTAACATTAACCCACTACGTCAAATCTCAACTGTAAATAACGATCACGAACCTTACAGCGCTTATTTAAAGCAAACCTCATTTGCATGTTCATAGTGTAGCTACTAGCGCCACAGTTATGCGCGTAGCTCGAAATTTGAATCGACGTCATCTTTCAGATGTATAAACACGCCTACCAAATTTCGTTTATCTAACACAGCTCCTTCCTGGTGTTGGGATTTTTTTTTCCATTAGTGTATGTTATTCAAGTTCACTATTGGATGTTTTCTGTATGAAATGGAGGAAATACCACCATCGGTTTATGTACAGGGACACTCAAAGGTATTCCAAAGCATTGCGTTCTATGAGAGATATTTCTATAAGTCAAATTTTAATAACTTTACTTTCCACGAAGTTTTTGGAAATTGAAATATATTATTTATATGCACAAAAGAATGCTTTGCACAGAATATAGCATGATTAGCATTAGATGTACAGGGTGGCACAAAAATATCCAGTTACATTAAGAGCTATTAATAAAAAATTGATAGAATTGTACCTTCGTTGACGTTAAGCATTTTTAACACTTTCTAATATTTTTTAAGTGTAAATATGATTTCAGTTTTCTGTATCTGCCTGTCCGTCTGTCTGTCTACCTGTCTGTCTGTCCGAGCTGTAACTCCCGTAAATATTTATAGAATTTCTTGAAACTGATATATGTTATTCAAGTTCACTATCGGATGTTTCCTATTGAAAATGGAGTTTATACCTCTACTGGTTTGTGTACGGTCACACCCGGAATTATTTCAAAGCATTGTGTTCTATGAGAGGTATTTCTATTGGTTTTACTGTAGACATATCTGAATGAAATTGAAATATGTTATTCAAGTTTACTATTGGATGTTTCCTGTATAAAATGGAGGAAATACTACCACCGATTTATGCACAGGGACACTTAAAAGTATTCCAAAGCATTGCGTTCTATGAGAGATATTTCTATAAATCAAATTTTAATAACTTTACTTTCCACGAAGTTTTAGGAAATTGAAATATGTTATTTAAATGCACAAAAAAAAAAATGCTTTGCATAGAATATAGCATGATTAGCATTAGGTTTACAGGGTGACACAAAAATATCCATTTATATTAAGAGCTATTATAAAAAATTGCTAGAATTGTACTTTTGTTTACATTAAGCGTTTTTAACACATTCTAACATTTTTAAGTGTGAATATGATTTCAGCTTGTGTATCTGTCCATCTGTCAGTCTGTCTGCCCACGCTGTAACTCCTGTAAATATGTATGGAATGTCTCGAAACTGATATATTTTATTTAAGTTCACTATCGGATGTTCCATATTGAAAATGGAGTGAATATCTCTTCTGGTTTGTGTACAGGGACACCCAAAAGCATTCGAAAGCATTGTGTTCTATGAGTGTTATTTTTATTAATCTTTTCTCTATAGAATGATCCCCATTTAAAATGACATTAATTGGTCCTGTATAACTAGTTTGTTTACAGGGACAAAAAAAAGAAAAAAAAAAAAACTGCCACTGCATTACGTTTTAGGACAGAATTTTTTGAAAGTTATATTTAAAAATCTTTCTACTGTAAAAAGCTTAAAATATTGAGATGTATTGTTAATATTCTAAAATATTGTTTTGTATTGAATATGCTATGATTAACTCTCTGATTTACGGGGCTACACTAAAATATTCAGAGAGGTCAAAAGCTGCAATTATAACCTAATGTCTACATATTTTTTTTGCGTTAAGCCTTTTTAACTCTTTCCAAAATGCCTAAGAGTAATTTTAAAATCAATTAGTCTATCTGTATATTTTTCAGTCATTCTGTCTTTTGTGTGATAACGTAGGCAAAGAATATTAAAAGTTATTCGTTACAACAATTACTTACAGTTGGAAAGTGTTGCTAATTAATGCGTACTGTATGATTTTTCTTTTTTGTTTCTGCTTACCCTTGGTTGGACCATTTGGTCTGTTCCTATGGGTTTAAAAAAAAAAGTGAATGAAAAAAAAAATGAAAGTGAAAGTAATGAAATGAAAATTTTATTCTTCGATAAAATTAAGAAAAATATTAAGCAATTGAAACTTTTATTTATTATAAAAAAAAATTATTTATTTATTTACAAAACAGACAATTTACATAAAAAATGAATTTTATTTTGAGTTATAATTTTTACAGATAGAAGATTTAGCATTATATTCAGATTCTTACTACAAAAATGCCACAACCAAAAACTAGCTGGCATAGATAATACTTCTCAATTCTCCATTATATATTTAGGGCCGAATTCTGTTCAAACGCCACAAATTTACGATAACCAGCTCACAAAGTGGGAGGGATTGCGAGAGAAAACGGGAAAGCACTGATGTTAGTGAATCAAGCCAAACGGAGCTGATTTCCGCAACTGCTGACGCCAGGAAAGTAAGAAAGGGAAAATTCGAAGAAAATATTCAAATTTCATTCAGATATTGTTCGTTTTTAACCAATGAGAATTCCATTTCCATCTTTGTCTTCGCACACTGTCTGCCCTCAACATATTTTTATTTCAATTGATTAGAGTTTTAAGATAACAAGCATTGTTGATTCATTCAATCCATCTATCTCACATAATGTTATATTTAAACAGTGTTCCCACGGCCACGCCTTTTTTCAAGGACTCTTCCACCAGAATAATCTTAAGAAAAATTTATTCTTAAATATACAGCGTATATTTTATAAGAATTTTTTTTTTAGATATTTCTGGTGGAAGAGTCCTTGAAAAAAATCAGGCCGTGGGAACCCTGTTAAAGTGCTAGCAAGCTTGCATACAGACAGAAAATTAATTTTATGCCTGTAAAATGTAATCGAACTGGAATGAAAATTCACAAATGGAGAATTTTTTTGCAAAATTCATATTCATCATAATTTAAACTATAAAACAGGAAATAAAAATGCATTAAGTTTTAAGAGTTCAAATTTTAAGTGTAAAATAAATATTAAATGAATATCTTTTTTCTTATGAAAGCTCTTTTCATAACTAAAACATCAAAGAGACAGTGTTTTATAAAATACTACTAGAAATATTTTGGAATTAATTACTAAACTATATGTACAAACAAAACTATTACAGACCCTTCTTCTATATATATTCATATATCTCTGTAAAAAAATTATCTCAGAACAAGGAGTGAACATGTGCAATAATAAAAAAGAAATTATTAATTGTATATTAGACGTAACAGCAAAGTAACATGATATCTAACATTCACATTTCTACTTACTTGATTTTTTTTTTTTTTTTTAGTAATTCTTTGGCTTCTAGCAGAAGGAAACATACAAAATTAATAAAGTTTTTTAAGCTTTCTTATTGAGGATTATTAAATAACAAAATAAATAAATAAATATAAATCTAGATTAAAAATGGATTATGTTTCAGACAGGAATATATATAAATCAATTTTTAGGTAAATATTGGTCATATATAATATACAGTTGAACCTCGTTAATGTGGATTACTTTTAACATGAACTGCTTCCACAATCCCCGTCAAAATGAAGATTAATTTAATTATATGAAAATTAGTTACTGATAACATGAAAAATTTTTTTTATCCCCCTTGAGATTCATGTTAACGAGATTTGAATGTATTCTAAAATGACCCTTAGCAAACTATGTTGTGATAACAGTTGTGCTATAACTATGTTAATAATTGACAACAAATGGATTGTGTTTGCATGTTAATTTATGAAGCATATAATCAATGTGAATGATTTCTTTGCTGAAAGTTGTTTTTGTAAAAGTGCACTAAATTTGCTTTAGATTGACTTCTGAAAACTTAGTTACATATATATATATATATATATATATTAGAAAGAGAGAGGGATAAAATGAATTAATTTTAATTGTGCTATTTTAAATTTAAAAAATGTTATTTCTCCGAATTTGCCACTTACCATTTAAGGTTATTCTCTTGGTATTTTAATTTACGGGATATATGAGGTGTGCTTCTGCTTCATCATCTTCTTACACTGTCTGCTCACATTTTTATTTAAGCAGACTGATTTTTTTCAATACCAAATGTTGATTCATCATCTAGTCCAGCTCCACCATATAATGCAATACTTGATTTGCTAGCAAGATTACATCAATAGACAGAAAATAAATTTTATGCCTGAAGATGTAATCCAACTGGCAGGAAATATAAAAATTCACATGTGCAGGAATTTTCATATAAAGATCATATTCTTTATAGTTTAAACTATAAAACGTAAATGCATTAAGATTTAAGACTTCAAACTGTAAATGTAAAATAAATGTTAAATTAATTGTTTTGTTTATGAATGCTCTCTTCATAAGTAATACAGCAAAGAGAGACTCTTATAATACACCTCTAGAAATCTTAAATATAAAATTGATAAAGGGTTTATACAAGCATTTATACTGAGTTTTATTAAACTGGCAAAATAAATACATAAATATACATTTAAAATAAATTATGTTTGAGACAAAAGCATATACAAATTGTTTTTGGGGGTAAATATTGCATATAATTTCTGCTGAAAGTTTATTTTAAGTGCCTCATAATGGCACTAAACTTCTCTCTCTCTATATATATAGAGAGAGAATATTACATATACATAGAGAGAGAAAGGATGAATTTTTATTGTGTATTTTTGAAATAAAGAATATTATTTTTCTAACTTTGCAACTTACTATTTACGGTCATTCTCTTGGTATCTTGATTCACAGGATGTATATGAAATACTTTTACTTCATCTACTATCTCTGGCTTCTTACACTGCCTGCCTAGATTTTTATTTAAGCTGATTGATTTTCTGGGGTACAGAATATTGATTCATCATCCAATCCAGCTCCACCCTATAATGCAATACTTGATTTGCTAGCAAGATTGCATCAACAGACAGAAAATAAAATTTATATCTGAAGATGCAATCCAGCTGGCATGAAATACAAAAATTGACATGCAGGGATTTTCATGAAAAGCTCATAATTATCAAGTTTAAACTAGAAAGATAAAATATATTTTAGAGTCCAAATTTTGAATGTGAAATAATACAAATCATAAAAGTTCACAAGCAGAAAATATTTCACATTTTTCTGAATATGTAAAATCTCAAAGCATGCATTTTCTTTTCCTAATAGTATTTTCACAAATTATGAATGTAAAATAACGATAAAGACACATTACATGTAACACTCACATTTAATTTTAATACTTAAAAGAAAAAAAAAAAAAAAAAAAAAGTAATTTTTTAGCTTCTGGCAGTTTTTTTTTTCTTCTTTTTATGAATTGAAGAATCCCTATATTTCTTTTTTGGTTGTTTTAGCCTGAAGTCTATGAAAACATGTCATGAAAATATAAGTTATTTGGCTATTTCAAATGAATATAGAGATATCCATATTATACGTTATTTTATTTTTGTTATGAAAAGCAAAAGTGTTTATAAGAAGTCCTAGCTTGTATTTATCCCAAACATGGAAAACTCCACACGACTAGGCCAATGAGCATGACCTACCTAAGATTGAACCAGGCTCCCATCCATCAGCTTCAAGCGCACTGTTTCAAATATGAACATATACAGGGTGAGTTTGACATAATCTGCCAAACGAAAGGAAGAGATAGAACAGCCCATGAGGAGCATAAAACACCATGGAAAACCTGTCCTATCTCTAACTGTTTCCGAGTTATGGTAGATAGAAGAAAAATCTGTTTTTTTCCATCCCTTCTAAAAAAACCCAAATTTGTGAGCTTTCGGAAAGACTTACACGCAAAATAAGCCCATATTTGGAAAGGGCAAAAAAAATCCTATCGGGTGACACCATTTACATCAAGATACCTTAATTTGACGACGAGCTACAAGCGCTAAAACATTGGCGAAATTTAAAATCGAGTTGTCGCCAAATTCTTTAACCGGTAATTCTGCAAACACCGTTCAAGCTACAATCGATCAAATCTACCAAAAACTTCTCCATTCCACAAGCTTTAGAATGAATCCACAATAAACCATATCGGTGTTCCAGTTCAGGAGAAATTTAGCCTTTTGTATGCAATACATCACTGAAAACGGCGTTCGTCGAAATTCGGAAAACGAAACGATTGTGAGTAAATGGAACGTATGCAAATTCGTGACTATCTGCATATGGACTCTTAAGGCCGGTTTCCACTGCGAGTTCTAGACCAAGGTTCAAAAAGTCATTAATCACGCTTCCGACACAAAGAGCCAAATGTCTTGTCATCAGTTGTAGCCCCTTTTTTATCAGACTGCGCAGTTACTTCAAAGGAAAGCATGCAAAATTGACAAAGATATCTGCCTCTGGCCCCTCAATTATCTCAGCTGGGGGTTAGAAAGACGGACTCTCCCTTTTCGAACCAACCCTAGACCCAGGTCCAACCGCTTGACCACATCAAAAGATCCGTTCGAACCAACCTCAGTGGAAACTGCACTTTAGTGATATGCAGATGTATTCCAACCATCTTGCGCGCATCCCACTCGCGGGTACAAAAGGCGAGTCAATCTGCAACAGCTCATTAGCTCGTCAGCTTCTTTTACGTTTTATGCTGCTTCTTGCTTTAGCATTTTTTTTTTGGACTTTTCCTGAGCTCGGCCGTCCCTTCCGTGGAGGATCAAAATTGTGATGGCATGTCTCCGGACCACCTCTAGGGGTGTGTCCCAGACCGTCGCCAATTGCCCATCTGCGCAGCATTAGTGCGACGTAAAACCCAATCACCAATCACCAATCACCTGAGCTCGGCCGATTCTTTTCACGCTGCTGTCACATCTACTTGGTCTATCTTAGTTTATACTTAGTATGTTTTCCTACATTGGCACGAATTAACCAAGTTGGCTCTTATTGCGTTGCACTTTTTTTCTTCTACCTTTGTAAATTAATATTGAAATTTTATCCCTTTTTGTTTACCCTTCTGAATTTTATTTTCAATTGAAGTCATCACAGGGATCAAATTGTGATACTTTCGAACCTGTAAACAGATATGCCTAGTTTTGCAAATGAAGAATACGCAGATATGCATTTTGTGTATGGATTTTGCGATGGTAACTCTCGGAGAGCCGAAGAAGAGTACCGTCTACGTTATTCACATCGTCGTGCGCCCAACCGTGCTGTATTTGCCGCAATTCATCGAAGGATTAGGGAGAGAGGGTCGTTCGTTAGGGTGTACGAAAGGGGCCATGGCCGCCGCTTCGCCACCGCTGAGGAGTAGAGATGTAAAAAACCCGGGAATTTTGCTTCAGGGGAATAAACATGGGAATTTTCGGGTTTAAACCGGGAATTTTGGGAACTTTGGAAACTTTGATGGGAAGAAACTAATATTCAGTGTTTAGATTTAATTTCGCTTCTTTTAAGTGTACAAACAACTTGTTTCAATATCATTTTTATTCTATTTGCTTAAATAAAAGGGATATAAAAATTTATGTGATTATTTTACAAAAAAATGTAAAAAATTAAACATTTACGTTATTGACAATAATAAATGATGAAGTTTTGTCTGCCTATTTAAATAACTTTAGAACTTTTTTTTTTCTTTTTTTTTAATGAATACCATAATAAAATATGTCATAAAAAATAATACAATGAAATTAAATTATGGTTAGAATATTTAAAAATTATTAAATTTTATTATAATCCATCGAACGAAATTTCACAATAGTTCATGAAATTTCGTTTTAATCAGTTAAAGAGCACGGGAAACAAAATCGAACATGAGTTCTTCGGTTATTAAGAATTAGAGTAATAATTTTTTAATGCATCAAATCAATACATAAAATATTCAATAGCTAATAATTAATAATTTGGCTGTTCTTTCTTTCTTTCTTTTCTTTTTTTTTCTTTGCATATTAATATTGTTGAAATTTTCATTGAAATAATACTTTCCATTGTAATATTATTGATTGTTTTAGTAAATGCAGAAAATTTTGAAGCATTTTTGTTTTATTTTTGAAATAAAATGTTAAAGATATACAACTGAAACATGATAAACTCCGATTGCGATATAAAAGAAAAAAAAAAAGTGTTATATTGAACTCAGTGTGTATAGAGTCAGAACTAAGATATAAATATACTGCAATAACAGAAAATAAGTCGGTTAATTAATGAAATTTGATTTGAAACTTGCACTTTTTAAATGTATAGACGTTAAAAGCACTATTTAAAAACTGAAAGAGCATAAAAAAAAAAAAAAAAAAAAAAATCTAAATGCGAGATAACATTTTGAAATGCCTTAGAGCATATCTAATCTCAGAAAAAAAAAAAGGCTAAATATGTAACTTTTGAAAACTTTCAAAATTCCCTTGTTTTGGAAACTTTCAAAATTCCCTTCCCAAAAAACCGGGTTTATTCCCTGGTTTAAACCCGGGTTTTTTCCCCGCTCACATCTCTACTGAGGAGTCCGTACTCGACCGAGTGGAGGAAAATCCAAATATGAGTTCACGCATACTTGCGAGAGAAGGTGAAATATCCCAAAGTAAAGTGATAAATGTTTTGCTCAAAAACCAGTATCATCCATAACACTTCACACCGGTACAAGAATTACGCCGCTCAGATTTCCAAAAGCGGGTAACATTCTGCCGCTGGCTTTTGGAGCGAGATATTGAGGAGCACCATTTCCTTAGAACGATACTGTGGACAGATGAGTCACTTTTCACTCGGGATGGCATGTTAAATTTACATAACTGGCATCACTACTCTCAACAAAATCCATTTGTAACACGAAACTCATCGTTTCAGACGCGATTCAGCTTAAATGTTTGGCTTGGAGTGGTTGGCGATCGCTTGATAGGTCCACATGTGTTCCTAGGTCATCTGACGAGCAATACATATTTGGAGTTTCTGGAACATCCTCTTCCAGGATTACTTGATGTCATTCCTGTACCCCAACGAGCGGAAATCATTTTCCAACACGATGGGGCCCCTGAACATTCTTCCAATGCCGTTCGGGACTTCTAGACTCATGAGTATCCCTGATGGATTAGTCGTAATGGACCAATTCCTTGGCCACCTAGATCGCCAGACCTCACTCCATTGGACTTCTATGTTTGGGGTTTCCTGAAGCAAGAAATTTACCGCACAGAAGTTGCCAGTTTGCAAGATTTAAGCAGCCGGCTCGATGATGCAATAATGAAACTGAGGGATGAGCTTTCGCTAAGCGCTACTGTGGTTTCCGTTCGTAAGCGGACAAGAGCATGTATAGGTGTGGGGGTGCGGGTGACCAATTTCAGCAGCGGCACTAAATTTCACACATCCTTTCGAATGCATATGTGCTTTAATCATAAACGTGAGATACGACTTTTTTTTTTTGCATATTCCTTTGTGAAAGACGGGAGAAACGTCATACTTCTTTTGTTTCCATTCCATTGTGTTTGTAAACTTAATACAACTGCTACTTTTCTTGTATGTCTTCTAAAACTTTCTTTTTTGCATCTAAAAAACAGCGGGCTGAAGGCGGACATGAAATCAGGAACGACAATGGCACCCCGTGAGTGTCCTTCTCGAGAAACGTCGAGTTCAGTGATGAATGTTTTTCAAACAAAAGGCTAAATTTCTCCTGAACTGGAACACCGATATGGTTTATTGTGAGCTCATTCTAAAGCTTGCGGAATGGAGAAGTTTTGGTAAATTTGACCGATTGCAGCTTGAACGGTGTTTGCAGAATTGCCGGTTAAAGAATTTGGCGACAACTCGATTTTAAACTTCGCCAATGTTTTAGCGCTTGTAGCTCGCCGTCAAATTAAGGTATCCTGATGTAAATGGTGTCATCTGATAGGATTTTTCTGCTCTTTCTAAACATGTTGTTATTTTGCGTGTAAGTCTTTCAGGAAGTTCACAAATGTGGGTTTTTTTCAGACGGGATGGAAAAAAACAGATTTTTCTTCTATCTACCATAACTCGGAAACGGTTAGAGATAGGACAGGGTTTCTATTGTGTTTTATGCTCCCCATGGGCTATTCTATCACCTCCTTTCGTTTGGCAGATTATGTCAAACTCACCCTGTATAATTTTTGTGCAAATATTGATTGTATATTCCAAAAAGACCCTCAACGAACTATGATAGGAGTTGTGTTGGCTGTCTTAAAAAGTGAAGCACAATAGGATTATGTTTGCTTTTAAATACTTTTAAATGTTCTGCAACAAGTTTACAGATAATCAACATGTTCCACAGGACACACACATGCATTTTACAAATTTACTTTGACACTATATTATTGACACACTCATAAAAATACAAATTTTAGAATTTGATGTGCTATAATATGTGTATAATAAGAAAACAATACTAGTAAATGTTAGGTTTCTCATGACTGGTTTTGTGTGTGGAGGTACAAATTAAACTCAAATGGACCGTATACTCTAATTTATTTTTAAATACTAACTCAAGGTGGGATATCGCTCGAGGATTCCTGTTTACACTCTCGTGTCTACTCATACATTGACTCGAACACAGAGGGCGCAGCCTCTACACAGGTGCGTTCATACCTTATTACTTCATACTGTAATAAATGCCCGTACATTCCCCCGGGCTTTGCAATGTTTTTAAACATTCAAGAAATTACTAACAGTCAATTTTTTCAACATAAAAATACTGATACAATTAATATTACACAATATCATACAGTAAATATTTCATGTGCTAAACAAAAAGTAATGCAAAAATTTTATCAAAATATAACATAATTTACAACATTCATAATTAATAACAATGTTAATCATTTATTGGAAGCGGGCAAACCTTAGAAATAGACCTTTTAAATTTTCCACAGGTAGTACTAACTTCCACTACACTTACTTTTTTGTCCGCTCCGGGAAAAATTTTGCTTATTCTGTCCAGTGGCCACTCACACGGAGGTAAATTATTCTCTTTTAGAATAATCATGTCTCCAACACAAATATTTTGTTTCTCAAATTTCCATCGCGATCTCTGTTGCAAGTGGCATAGGTAATCTAAATGCCACTTACGCCAAATGCTTTGAAATAACTTAGTTAATTTTTGCCATTGGCTAAGCCTGTTTTCTGTGATTTCTGATAAATCTGGCTCAATTATAGACATAATTGACCTTCCTAAGAGGAAATGGGCAGGGGTCAACACATTTAAATCCTCTACGTTAGCAGTTAAGGAGACCAATGGCCTAGAATTTAGCATCCCTTCAATTTGTAGAATTAAAGTTAAAAATTCCTCATAAGTTAATTTTAAATTTCCCGCTACTCTTTTCAAATAATATTTAAAGGATTTGACTCCTGCTTCCCGCAAACCTCCAAATTTCGGAGCTCTAGGAGATGAGTACTGCCAATCAATGTTTTCTGAACTCATATACCCCGAAATTTGATCATCTGGCCTATTTACCATTTTATACAATTTTTTTGAGCTCTGCATTTGCTCCCACAAAGTTCTTAGCATTATCTGTATACAGCTTACTGCATTTTCCTCTCCTTGATATGAATCTCTTAAGAGCAGCTATAAAGGCTGCGGACGTTAAATCCGTAACCAACTCTAAATGTATAGCCTTGGTCACAAAGCAAATAAAAATTGCAACATATATTTTATTATAAATCCCTTTTCTTTGATTTTTATACTTGATATAGAAAGGACCAGTGAAATCTATCGATAAAGGGTTAAATGGATAGATCTTTTGGCAAATTACCTAATATTTGTTGTGCTGAATTTGGATTAACCCTAAAACATTTAACACATTTATGCACAACTTTTCTACATAAATTTCTATCATTTGTAAACCAAAACTTTTCCCTGAAATAATACAATAGAGAATTAGGCCCAGCATGCAAAAATTTTTTATGATAAGAAACAACAATTAACTCAGTTAATTTATGTTTAGATGGAAGAAGAATTGGAAATTTCTTATCATAATTTAAATCACTATTTTCAAGTCTTCCTCCTACTCTCAGCAGGCCTTCTCTGTCAATAAAAGGATGCAAATTGCTTACCTGACCTCTAGGACTTAATGTATCTTAATTTTTCAGAGAAACAATTTCTTTTCTAAACTCTTCTTCTTATAACATTTTTATCAAGACCTTTTCAGCGGTCTCTATCTCTATAATAGGCAAAGGACCTTTTTGTTTAACTTTATTTTTACAATTGCTTATGAACCTGTAAATAAAACTAAGAACAAGGACAAGTTTAGGATAACTGTTACTAATAGTAAGAAAGTCAGATAAAAAAGTACTATTTGTACTGATAAATGTTCTTTCACTTAAATGTTCTACTTTAGATTTAAGTTCTTTTTCACAGTCATTTACAATCACAGACACTGGAATGTCTTTTTTGGGATATTCTGGCATAGTCAAGAATTTTGGGCCGTTGAACCATATATCACACTGTACTAATTTATTTGGGTCTATACCAGTGTTGTGCAAGTTCACAAAAAAAAAAAAAACGAACTAGTTCAAACTCAAGTTCATCGTGTAAAAAACGAGCTAGTTCGCGCTCAAACTCATGTCTGAAAGAAATGAACGCGTTCAGTTCAAGTTCATTTTTAAAAACGAGCGAAGCTCACTGAAAGTTCATTTTTACGTACATTTTTTATTTTTTTTTTAAATAGATCTTATACTCTGTGAACACTTTTTTGTGTCCACCCCCTTTTTTTTTTCTAAAATTACCAATTACCATGAAAATTATTTTAATTTTACGCTTAATTAAACTTATTAACTTATAATTCTTAATTATAACTTATTAATTTAATTGTAGTAAAAATTTATTTAGCAAACACTTCTGAATAGTGTACCCACTGTTTTTGCATGGTTTTTTATTCTCAAATTTTCAATACGTTTGTTTATGCGCATGAGAACTTATTAATCGGAGACAAATTCTATCATTTAGAGGTTCCGTTGTTTTAAATCAGTGTTGCGCAGGATCGCGTTCATGAGTTTAATTAAAACTTTTTCAGTTTTGAGCTGAATTTCGCTCGTTTTTTAAATTGTGAACTTGAGCTGAGCAAAGTTCGTTTTCTCATGAATTTGAGCGGGAAAAGTAACTCAAACTCATATGGATTTTATTCCTTTGGGGAAAATTTTTATATTCTTGGTAGCAATACTTTCTACCCTTTTAATCGCAAGAGAGGACGCATTTCTCACAAGAGAGAAACGCATCGGGACGGGTAATCGCTTATTGCCTACTTTGCTGGTCGGGTGCAGTTAAAATTTAAAATTTGCATTAATTTTTATTCACAAAATGTTTTCTCCGAAGATTGTTTTATGCTTTACTTATGAATCGAAACTTTTAAATGAAGAAATTGGATGACATTGTTTTCTTTCCTAGTAATTTAAAGACATGACTGATAACATGAATTTAATTACATTTACTTAAATATTAATACTTAACGTTTAAAGCTTTATATGGAAAACAATTTTTTTTCCAACCTATATTTTATTCCTTATTTTACTGTCAAAATACTTGGAACAATGGATCTTTTAAATATAAGTTTTAATACAACTAAATGTTTGTTTATAATTAGATTAACACATTGTTGTAATATATTTAATTTTCTGAAAGATTTCTTCAATAATATAATTGTAGTTTGTGTAAAAGAACTTCTATTCATCTTATTATATAACACAATTTTAACAATATGGCGGGTCAGAAGCTGCAGATTCATTTCGTGTTGAAGGTCAAAAGTCATTTGCAGGTCGGGTCGGCTGCGAGTCAGGTTTACTCGAACAACGCAGGACACTAAGCTAATCCTTTCATAAGAAGAAATATAAATTCCGCTGGTCACCTGGTACGATTGAATACTTAAATGCCATATCCAGAAGCCTACCGTTTTCCTTGCTACAGTATCTTTTTTTTGGGTGTGTGTGTGTGTGTGTACCCCAGTTTTTCCACGATATTATACTGTTGTCAATTTTGTATTTCAGTTTTCATGCAATCAAATCCATGCTATTTCAATATCAGAAATTAATGCGAAATACCTCGTATTATGAAAAGTTATGGAAGTTCTAAGAGTGATTTAAGAAATGTTTTAAGAAAGCCTTTCATTATAAATAAAAGTATAATATTAAATCCCAATAATTAAATCCTGTTTGCTGTTATCATAAATGATATTTTAAAACTAGCTGTACATTTAAAAAAAGAAAAATAATCTTTAGCTTAGTACACGTACTATATTTAAATTTTTGTGGATGTATATATTCATTTTAGAAAAAAAAAAAAAAAAAAAGAAACATTAAGACAATTTAAATTGGATTATAAATAGCTTGTTGTAATAAGGAGGATTAATATTCTATTTTTATTTTTATTTTCTTATTTTTTATTAAAAATTATTTATTTTTAATTACTATTATTTGCATTTTCCAGAAAGTGTTAAAAATAAAATAATCATTGATGTAAAATCTACATCTCTGACATGAAATTATTTCAATAATCTGAATGCATTTTTATTTTTAGTATTAAAAATATAAATATAAATTAAAAACTTTAATAATATTCTATTTACTCTATGTACAATATGTGTTAAACCAGTAATCCTTGTCTAAATGCTTTAATTTTTAAAGATGCTATCTTTCAATGCAAAAGTTATAAAATAAAGATTATTTTCATGAATTAAAGAATTACTTTCGCAAATAACAGGTATCTCATTATCTCATTATTTTTAAAGAAAAAAAGAGAATATATGGACATGTGACTCGCAAGATATCTAGTTCTGTGAAAGCAGATCCTTTCTCTAGATTAGCATCGTCTTTATCAGAAAATGAAATGTCCGGTACTTTTATGAGGGCTACACAATTTGTCCCACTGCCTCAGGGCTGTGAGGTGTAGTATATACACATCCCGCGCGTCTGGGTGGTCTTGCACCCGCACAAAGCAATGTAATGTTTAGTATAGTAGATTCTCACGCTTTTTTCTTTTGAATCCAATACAATGTCGCCGTGTGCATGTTTTGTAGGAGACGTTGCGCTCCCTTTACTAATTATTTTTAACCCATATGTTCGAATTGTGTCGAAAACATGAAAGAAATCCCTCTCTTCAAAAATGGTCAACAGATTTCCTGAAAAGGAAACTTACCACTGAACTGTTATTTAAAATAAAATGTATTTGTTCACAATGTTTCCAAGAAATTTTATAAACATGTCTCAGATTTATCAATATATATTACTACGTAAAATGATGAGTTTTTATTTATTTATTTATTTATTTTTTAACTGATTTAAGCTATTATTAAGATTTATTTTTAGTTCTGTAATATAGGGGGAACCGGGACACAGTGAACCACTTTTACACTCTTATTATTATTATTATTATTTATTTATTTTATTTTATTTTTTCACAAAAAACAGTAAAGCAATGTACTTAATATATATATATATATATATATATATATATATATATATATATGTATGTATAGCAAACAAACTCTAAGCCCTTCTTGACATGTCTTAATTTTTTTATAATAATATTTCCAATACATTATGAATGAAAAAAAAAAAAAAAAAAATGTGAGCACTCACAAAGTGGAACACTATGCCCCATGATCGAGGTACAGTGAACCAGCCTCTTTTGTTTATATTAAATTATTAGAAATTACTTTCTTTTTTCTCTAAAATTAATTTCTTATGCTATTCTAGTCTAACAAAAGGGATGGAACACGGGCGCAGAATTCATACCACTATCAATGTAAGAAAATTTTCTACTTCTTAAATCACGATATTATAGGTAGAGAAATTTCTTCAACAGATTCCGGTGTGAATCCTGTGCCCGTGTTCCATCCCTGTAACAAGTATAATTCAAGCATTTTCCTGAAATAAAATAAACAAAATTAAAATAAACGAATAAGAAATCAAATTCCACTAAGAAAATTTATTAAGTTGAAATAGATAATTGTTTTTTATTTTTATTAATACAGTGAAACCTCTCAAGTTGGACACCCCTCTAAGTTGGACGCTTTTTCTCGGAACGGAATGTATCCATTAACATTATGTCTAACCCCGATAAGTTGGACACCTCTCTAAGTTGGACACTTTTTCTTGGAAACGTAGGTGTCCAACTTAGAGAGGTTTTACTGTATTTTATAAATCAGATATATTTTTTTAAATTCAGATATTAATAAATATTATACTACTATTCAAATATTTAATATTTTTTTCTATTATTTTGAGGTATAATTAATTTACATTATATTTGTAGGATAAATTTAACTAAAATGTATGAAGCTACTTTCTTTTGCTTTTCACATGTGATCTCTAAAACCAACAATAATAATAAATTTTTCTACTATTTATTAAATTAGATATTTTTCCTTCTATTAATGCTATATAATTCAAATATTTATTTTAGATATCAATAATTATTAGATTACTATTCAAATATTTATTCTTTTCAGAAATTTATAATTAATTTTATTTATTTTATCATAGCATTAAGATATTTATTACTTTGAGATATTAATACTTTACATTATATTTGCATCTATAAATTTAACTAAAACTAATATAAGTATTAAACTAATTTATATTTTTAGGCACATTGGAAGGTGGTCCACTGTGTCCCGTGCCAGAGTAAAACAGATAATACTAATAATAAAATATACAGACTACAAATATGCTAATAATTTTTAGAAATTTAAAAACAGCAATATCTTGCCTTCCTTTAACAGCTATATAGTATTTATAGTCGCTAGTTCAATCTTTATATAATTTTAAAATTCTTCAATGTGGAAAAAGTACTTTGAGCAGTTAAAAAAAAAAAAAAAAAAAAAAAAAATGCTCAAAATGGTTACCTTACTATTTCCTATGTGGTTTTTTTGGCTGCATAGATACAACTAGTACCATATGCTGCCATACATGAGTATCCATATGAACTAAAAGAGTTGAATATTAATAGATTTAAATAGGGGTGGTCCACTGTGCCCCGTGCTCCCCTACATTTAATAAAGCTTTATAAATCAAAGACTGAATTTTATTATGTATATTTTCTTTACATAATTAAAGGTTGTAAATGGTCAAGTTAGTGATTTTTTTTTCTTAATTGGTTAAGTGAAAGATAAAATTTCTTAAAGATAAAATAATTTCTGTAATAATGATACTTTTGCCATCCAAATTCTGTTTTTTTTTTTTTCCCCCACATAAAGTTTCAACATATATTTATTTATTTGTTTGTTTGCTTGTCAGTCACATCCCTATATTTTAATATTTGGGTTGAAGAAAAAAAAAATAATAACCCTAAAATTTTGATTGTATTTTTTTATTGTTCAAAATTAATTGTAAAATTGCTGTTAATTTGATGTTCAAGTTACAACACTTCCAGATCATTTTCAATTGATATTTCTTGAATATACATTCTAAAATTAAAAATGGTTTGAACTAAGAAGTTTTGTTTATATAATTTTGAAACAAATTAAAATAATCATCTAAAATATTTTTGAAGCTATAGTAAAATTTTCGTGTACATGCTATTTACAATAGCAGAGATTAAGTTCATGAGTGAGACGTATGTACACACTTCAAGATAGTCCACGAAGAGTTGAGAAGTTTACAAAACTACACATTTTTTCTCGCTAATATTTCTGAAGAAATTGAATAAATCTTAAAAACTATTAAAAAAGGGAGAGAGAGAGACTAATACTGTTTTTAATATGTAGTACTTTGTAGACGAAACTTTATAAGGCGATTTCTTTGAATTTTTGAAAATGCAGTTAAAGGCGAACGCATCGTTTTCTATGAACGCTTGCAAACGGGAGGTAAGAGGGAACACTCACCCCACCCACAAGTCCTACACACACTATGTTAAAACAAACTGGCACGTTTGGTAAATTTCAAACTTAGTTGGCAAAATTCTTAAACACTTTTTAGTCAAAAATTATAATGTATTTACAGATACTAATTTTGCATTTCTTTCCCCCTCCTCTTTTTTTCTTTTATTCTATATTCAATAAAAGAAAGTATTGGATTCGTAAAAATTTTCGGCTTCCGGTTTTCGATGAATTTACACGTTTTTAAAGGTCCAGAAAACGATTGGACGATTTTTAGAAAATGTCTGTCTGTGTCTGTGCGTCAAAAATGTTTGGGGACTGTATCTCAGGAACTACAGCAAAGAATTACATGTAAATTTATATGCAGATGTACCTTGACTAAAATTAGCGCCTACGGAATTTTAGTATCAATTTCTCAACAGTTGGCGCTGCTAGGCCGCGATTTCCACAGTTTCATGGAAGGTTGTATCTCAGGAACTGCTGCACGAAATTGCATATAAATTTATATGCGGACGCTCTTTGATCCAGATTAGTGCCTTATCAACTTTTGGTGATCATTACTCAACAGGTGGCGCTGCTATACCGCGATTTCTACAATTTAGGAACTACTGCACGAATTTGCATATAAATTTATATGCAGATGCATTTTTTCATTAAAATCAAAGAAAAGGTAATATAAAGAAAATTATTATCTTTCAATCTGCTCCTTGACTCCCCCTTCCCCCAGGTAGATACTAAGTGAAAATGGTAACAATTTCATTGATTGAAATTTCTAAAAATGTATTATGAAATAATTCTTTAAATTTATTCTTTGATGTTTATTATTTTTGCGATTTGCAAATTGCAAAAATGCCCTTTTTTCCTGGGCCCTTTTTTCCGGGTGCCCTTTTGATGAGTGCCTTTTTTTCCGGGATCCATTTTGCACAATTATTCTCTTTTCTGTCCTTTTCTTCTTCTATTTTCCTTTTTATATTTCAGACAGAAATATTTAATATGAGTTTGAGTTTGAATTGCTTTTTCACGCTCAAGTTCGTGAAAAAACGAGTTTCGTTCAACTCAAGTTCATAATTTAAAAAACGAGCGAAGTTCAACTCAAAACTCAAAATTTTTGAGCTACGCTCAAGAACGCGTTCAAATGAACGCGTTCGTGCACAACACTGGTCTATACCTCTGGATAACAAATCAGCTGGGTTGCTCTGGGATTGCACATGTCTCCATTGGTGCACATCTGACATCTCTTGAATAGTTGTTACTCTATTTTCTACGAAGGTTTTTAAGCTTGTGAGCCTCTTTCCGTATCCAACATAAAACGATCATAGAATCACGTCAGAAATAAAGGGAAGTTACGTTCAGCTTTAGTGCGATTTGCACTTTTTTCATTAGTTTCACTAGAAGAACTGCAGCACACAATTCAAAGCGCGGAATAGTAACCTTTTTTATGGGCGCAACTCTGGATTTACTGGCAATCATTTTTATTTTAAATTCTGCTTTCCTATTGGTGGATTTGGTATAAACAACTGCTCCATAGGCTAATTCTGAGCTATCGGCAAATCCATGCAATTCTACAGCTACCGAATCTTCTATAACTATGCATCTGTCTATCTTTATATCATTTATTACATGTAGACATTCAGTTATACGATTCCACTCTTTTTGAGTTTCAACTGGTAAAGGGTCATTCCATTCGATCTCTAATAGCCACAATTTTTGCATAAAATTTTTTTAATTGGAAATGATGGGGCCTAATAAACCCAGTGGGTCAAAAATATGCGCTATTGTTGATAGTACGCTTCTCTTGGTATGTACAGTTAGTGGTTAGAGTGTTACCTTAAAAGCAAAGTGATCGTCTTTGGAATTCCAACGAACTCCTAATGTTTTTGTAACTTCACTTCTCAAAAATGCATAACTTGAATCCTCACTATTTTTTTAATTCATTTGAATTACTACACCATTTATGAAGGCGCATACCTCCCCTATTGAAGATCTCGCATAATTCCTGTTGTAACTCTTTAGTATTACTTAATGTGTCAGATCCCGACAACACATCGTCCATGTATATATCGGACATTACTATTGGAGCAGCTAATGGGAAATTTTTTGATTCGTCTAATGCTAATTGGTGTAGTGTACGCATAGCTAAATATGGAGCACTTACTGTCCCGTATGTGACAGTAGCTAACTCCTATATTTTTACTGGTTCATCAATTTCTGTTTTCCAAAGTATTCGTTGAAACTTTCTCTGCTCTGGTGTTATCAAGATCATTCGAAACATTTTTTGTACATCGGCAGTAAAAGCAAATATGTGTTTTCTAAATCTGGTCATTAAGGTAAAAATATCATCTTGAATTACACCGCCATTGTACTGTAATGAATTTAACGAATTACCGTTTGTTGTGGACCTGATGCATTAAACACTACTCTAAGTTTTGTTGAATTTCTTTCCGGTTTATATATTCCTAAGTGTGGTATAAAGTAAGATCCTTTCTCATTTTCTTTCTCCGACACTTTATACATATGTCGCATTTCCTCATACTCATTTAAAAAATCTTTGTATAAATTTAAATAATTGGAATCCAAACCCGACCTTCTCCACAAGGCATTTAATTTTCTTAGGGCTGTATCTTTTGATTCTCCTAAACAAAACGGATCTTGTTTTAAGGGCATACTGACAATGTATTTTTCGGATTCGTCTCTTCTATGAGTATTTTGAAAATGTTCGTCACATAAAGTAGTTTCTTTACTTTTTACTGTTTCTTTGTCTATTGATTCAATTTCCCAGAATTTACGCATTGTTACTTCTAAATCATTTGTAGTGTTTATTAAACCACAGTGTTCAAATTTTCTCTCTCACTCATTATACTTCCTGACACTATAAACCCAAATACAGAATTCTGTAAAATTAGACCTGAATTTTCAATCTTTAATTGTCCTCGTCTTAATAACTCATAAAAAACTTCGGCAGAGAGCAGCATTTGCAATTTTTGTGGATAATTAAAATTTACATCAGCTAGTTTTAAATTAGAAATTTTATTCATATCTATTTCGATTTTTTGAGCAGGGACTAAGTCTTGTGTTATTTTTGGCACAATAAAAAAGCCTAAGTTTTTTATATAGCTTTTATCTTCATTCGAAATGCATGCAAACATTTTTGATCGAATTGCAAATAATGCATCATTTAATCCTGAAATTACGATATTCACTTTTTCTTTTTCTAATTGGTAACTGACAAGAACAAATTTGAATAAAACTGTACAGAGAATTCAAATAATACTATGTAGAAGCATGAGAAACAAATAAATAAATAGACACATTTTAAGTGAAATGAACAAAATTTTATATATATAAAAAAAATATCCTGCATGCAAATCAGAAATAAGAGTAATACTACATAACCGGCCGGTTTATTTCAAACCTAATATCTAACAAATTATCGAACATACAAATAATTATTTACTAAGAAAATTAACACATTATTAATTTATTTAAATGCAAATAATCAGAAACAGACGGCGGAATTATTTCAAACCCTGGCTGTAACAATTAAATAATCAAACATATAACTAATTATGTATTATGCAAAAATTAATAAATTATGTCACATTACAAGAATTTTATCTGAACATCATGAATAAAAATATCATGTTTTTATGCGCCTGGCCGGCTGGATTCAACAATTAAATTACTTAGCACACATTACTAATTTAAATAAGATATAAGATTCTTATCTAATTATTATGAAGAAAATTAATATGTAATAAAAAATATTTTTTAATTATAAACTACTAGAAGGAAAAAAAGCTACCCAGCCGGTATATTTCAAAAGACAAGACAGCCACCCGGTTTGTTTAAAACTATTTGAAAAACATTTACATTATCAAACATATGTAATAAGTTACACAATAATAATAAAGAAAAACTATTAAGGAAAATGCAAGGAAAAGAATCTAACTAAAATGCTCAAACAATAATTCAAAAATCAACAACCACATGGAGATAAAAAAAAAAAAAAAAACATAAATATTAATTTATTTTCAAAACGAAACGCAAAAAAATTTAAGTACATTCAAAATAAACCGAATTTGTACATCACAGAAAAAAAAAATCATATTAATTATAATAAATAATTGTTAGAAAAACATTCAATCACTCACTTACCTTACCTCAAATCCAAACCAAATGGCATAAGCGTGGGAAACGGGATAGGGGAAAAGCAAAAAACAGAGCAAATTCACGCCAAGCCAACATCGCCAGAATATTACTCGCCAACAAGACGGACGTACAAAACCAAAGAACTTCTCTTTGTATTCACACTATCACTTGAACTACTTGAAAGAATAATTCCAAACTGATACGTTTAAATGCTAGACTTTAATTAAATTAATAGGTTATATGATAAAGTTTATTATTTACAAGAAATTATTGAATTGGGAAGTTAACCACACGCGAGCTAGCTGAAACTAAAGTTTATTTACCTATGTACAGTTACAGAAGAAAATAATGAACACACAGCGCCATCTATTGGCGTACTATAAAACACTTTGAGCATCATCATTACTTATATTATACCAACATTGTCCCCGAAAAGGGTTTTATATTTAAGCAAAAACAACAATAAACAACAATTAATATTCAAATATATGCTTTTAAATCAAACATATTTTTTCCAACGTAAATGATAATTTTTCCTTTATAACAGCCTTTGTTAGGAAATCTGAAATCATTTCATTGGTACAATTATACATAACTTTTACAGTCTTTTCTTCATTTAAGTCTGTAACGAAATGAAATTTAAGATTTACATGTCTAGTTTTATTTGATGACTTTGCAGTATTTAGCCAATCTATGGATGCTTGACTATCAGAATAAATCGACAAGTTCTTGTAACATGAAGTCAATGAAAATTTTCTTGCAGTATCCGCAATGGCTAACAGCTCTGCTTCACACGTCGATAGTCCTACACATCTTTGTTTTTTACTTTTCCATACAATAAGAGAATTTCCTAATATAATTACACAACCTGAAAATGATCTGCCTCCCTCTCCATTTCCCCAGCTTGCATCTGCACTACAATTTATTAAACCGAATTTTCTCTCATAAAACAATACTTTACTCTTTGTTCCATTTAAGTATTTTAGAACCTTTTTAGCTAACGTATAATGTCTTTTCTCAGGACGTTTATTAAATTGTGATAAATAACTAGTAACAAATGCAAGATCAGGTCGAGTTCGGTTAGCCAAATATAGCAATTCACCTACAATTTCTTGATACTCAGTTTGATTAACTAAATTATCTGTAGGTGTAAAACATCTATCCTCGCCTTTAACTATTGGTAGATTAGACTTTTTAGAATTTTGTATACCATATTTTTCCAATAAAGATTCAATGTAGTTAATTTGCGATAAACTGATACATCTTGATTTTGTATTACTTCCATGCCTAAAAATTTTGAATTTTTAGTTATTTCATTTAGAACAAATATTTCTATAAGTTTACTTATTTTTTCCTCGCATAACTTAGAATTATTCGAAAAATTGCTAAATCATCTACATACACAAAAATTGCTAGAAAATTCGTATCATCTTTATAAGTAAATACACAATTATCAGATGCAAGTGGAAAGAAGCCAATCGCTTTCAGTTCATGTTTAAGTTCAATATGCCAATTTCGGCTGCTTTCAATTTACATACATTATTTTTACCACATTTATTTTCATAACCAGGGGGTATTTCCATATATATAGTTTCTTCAATGTTACCATATAAATAAGCTATTTTTAGATCAAAAAATCTCATAGATAAATTCAGCTTAGAAGCGATTGCCAATAATTGTCTAAATGATTCAATATTTACCATCTGTGAATATGACTCTGAATAATCGACTGTTTTTATTTGATTGTAAGCTGCCGCTACTAATCTAGCTTTATAAATTTCCTCATTATTAACCCTTTTAATTGACTAAATCCATTTACTTTTAATTATTTTTTCATTTTTTTGGCCTTCAACTATCTCAAAAACATTGTGTTTATTCATGGAATCGATCTCTTTTTCCATAGCAATCTCCAAATTTTTACGATTTGTTTTATTTTTTATTTCCTCAAAATTTCTCGGAACCGATTCCCCATCAGCTAAATTAGCTGACATTTTATTTTTTATTCTTTCTGATCGTCACAATTGGGGTGACGATCTAAAAATAGATTCTGAATCATTCTGTATTTCATTTTGTTCTAGCGTTTGTTGTTTAGACGAAAAATCTGATAAATTATTATCATTGTTTTCGGGTGGGGAAGAAGTTTCGGTTTCATTAAACTGGGTTAATTCTTTAATATCCCACAAATAAGTTTCGGTTTCTCTTTTTAAGAATTTACTACCTTTAGATGTTTCATCAAATTTAACTGATCTTTCTTCAATAATTTTCCTTTTATCGATATCATAAATTCTGTATGCATGCCTATCTCTAGAATATTTAACAAATATACCTTTCTTAGTGGGAACATCGAATTTATTTCTGAATTATATAGGAATGTGATAGTAAGCTAAACAACCAAATGTAGAATAAGTTAGTTTTGGTTTTCTACCTGTCCATATCTCGATCGGGATTTTTTGTTTACCTTTTCGCAGTGTGTTATTAGATATGTAGGTACTACAATTTATGGCTTCCGCCCAAAATTTAAGTGGCAATGTACTATCATATAATAAAGTTCTTGCGCGTTCTATGAGTACTCTTACACATTTTTCTGCAATAGCGTTGCTTTCAGGATTATATGGTACTGTTTTTTCATGTATTATGCCCGATTTTTCTAGAAAATTTTCAAATTCATTATTTACAAATTCTAAACTGTTATCGGTTCTTAAACGTTTAATTTTCTTATTCATCAGATTTTCATATCTTTCTTTGAAAATAGTAAAAGCATCAAATGCTTCATGTTTATGTTTCAAGAAATAAGTGAAATACATCCCAGAAAAATCATCAACTAATACTAAAAAATATTTAGAATTTCCTAAGGAATTAACATTTATAGGTCCTGCTAAATCAGCATGAATTAATTCTAATACAGAACTACTTTGATCAAAATTTACTTTTGGGTGATTTTTCCAAGTTAACTTACTAATCTCACATGATTCACAATTAAAATTTTCAGAATCTCTAAATTTTATGCCAATAATATTTTGCATTTTTATCATATATTGTGGATTTAAATGGCAAAGTCTCTTGTGCCAAATATCACAAGATTCCGATTTATTTATTAAGTTACATTCTGTAGAATCAGGTGACATATCACTGTAAGGTTCCAATATGACTTCAAATCTATTATTTACTTTAACAGCTTTTAACACAATTTCATCACTTTTACTTAGAACCAAAATATGATTTTCACTTAATATTATAACCCCCTATCCATTAATTTAGTTGCAGAAATTAAATTATTTCTCAAATCTGGTATATAAATTCAATCATTCGTAGTTAAAATATTTCAAGAATTATTTACCAATGTTTTAGCCCGAACAGTTCCTGTACCAGTAAAATTTAAAGTAGAATTCTTACCTGCTAAATTGATATATCCATTATCATTAATAAAATCAGAAAAATAATTCAAATTATTTGACAAATGGCAACTTGAACCGAAATCCAATAACCACACATTATTTTCAGAAATATCAAATGGTTCTCTGTTTGTACTGGCAGACGGGATGTGACTGGTTCGATTCTAGGTTGTGCTTGTCATAGGTTGCGCATTCCTAGGTTGCGCTTGTAACTTAGCTTTTCCTAGTTTTCCTTGGTTTTCCCCAAAACTCGCGTAAATACAGACTAGGACACTTTAAAAAGATCACTACAGCGGCAATCTACCTAAGTCTAGGAACCAAATGCAAATAAAACATTATTAGCAGGGAATACATGCTTTGATTATTTTGTAAGGATATATTTTTCTTTCTTCCACTTAATATATTTTACAAATTTCTCGGGTTTTCAGTTCATGTATTTAAATATCTTACAAACTGATTTTTTTCTTCTTGTGAAGCATAGATATTATTTGAAAATTTTATTTACAATTATTTATTTATTTATATTCTAAAAGCTAAAATACATTTTTTTTATTAATGAACTTAAGAAAAAAAAAAAAAAAAAAAAAAAAACAGAATAGATTGAAATAGTTGCTTTATTTTTTGATTAAAATTGTTGACATTTTTAAAAGTTAATGGTATAAATCTTTGAATTAAAGCTGGAATGATTAGAAAAATTGATTTTAGCATAGAAATAAAGCAAATTTCTTTTTTTAGATTAGAATAAAAAATCATTTTTACATGACATACAAAGCATACATTTCATTATTTAATTTTTTCTTCCAAATAAACATGCAGGTGGGAAGCGCTTGGCTGAATTCCATGTCACACTCATCAACTTAGCCGCTCGAAGTTTTTCGTGGTTTACTTCAAAATTCGCTTAAATACAGGCTAGGTCTCTTTAAAAAGACCAATATGGCGTCAATTTACTTAGGTGTAGGACCTAAGTGCAGATAAAACATTTTAAGAACGTGGAGGGTAAAGAGGAAAATGTTTGATTATTTTGCTAGGATAATGTTATTTTCATCCCACTAAAATTAAATTAATTTATAATTTTAATTTTATAATTAATTAACTAGAGTTACATAATTAAATTAATGTATTTTATAAATTTCTCAGGTATTCAGTTCACGGATTTAAATTTTTACAAACTGACTTCCACCCCCCCCTTTTTTTTAAGCTTAATCATTATTTGTAAATTTTATTTATTTTTTTCATTCTAAAAGCTAAAATATGTTTTTTTATTTTTTTTTTAGAATAGAGGTTTAAATAGCCACTTTTTTAATTTTTGATTAAAATTGTTGTATCTTTCAAAAATTAATAGCATAAATTTCTGAATTAAAGTTGGAATGACTAGAATAATTAATTTTAGCATAGAAATAATGCAAATTTGTTTCAGATAACACTTTTGAAGACATTTTTACATTGCATACAAGGTATACATATCATCAGTTACATTTCTTTCTTCAAAATAAACTGGTTAAGGGGAAGTGCCGGGTTCAGATCACGATATACAACTTAGCAATTCGGAGTTTTCTGTTTTTTTTTTTTTTTTTTTTTTTTTAATTTTAAACGCGTAAATATGGGCTTGGTCCCCTTAAAAAGACTACTACGGAGGCAATGTACCTATATAGGCTTAACTGCAGTCAATTAGTTTTAACCTCTACATCTCCTGCTTCAAATAAAACATAATTAGCATAGGAGGGGGGGGGGGTGAGTAAATATCTTATACAATGTATATATTAAAAATACCTTAATCATTTTCTAAGGAATTATTTTTCTTCATCCGAATGAGTTTGTTGCATTTTCTACATTTTGCATATTACTAAGGCATTCATTAAAGTTCTTACATCAAGGGATAAAATTCTTTAAAATAAATATGGAAGCATTTATAAATTACAGGTAGAGAAGTAATATGGGGCAAGAGATTAGGCTTTATCAGCTAATGAGGGTGGTGGAGTCTCCAGTGAGGACAAATATAAAAGATCAATGAATCCAATAGTGTGAATCTAATAAAGTAAATTGCCATCATGTAACAGAAAATAAAATAAAATAAAATAATAACATTTGTATAAATACACAAAATGTTACTGCTGTACACAAAACATTGAAAGTGATACATAAAGGAGATCGGGGTTAGCTGGCACAAATTTTGGTTTTTGATTTTTCTAATTTTTTTTGTCAATATTTAGAGAAATTCTGATGATTGCATCGAAAAGCTTAGCTTGCTGGCTACAAAATAATGTATGGCCCATCAAGTGTTTAAACAACCCCTAAAATACTTTTCCTAAGAACTTGCAACTACGCCAGCTCGCCCCAGATGCGTGAATAGTTGTCATAATGTATAGGTGAGTTGATATAACATGCTACGAGCAGGAGTATTCAGGCAAAACACAGCAATTAAAAAAAAAAAAAAAGATTCGAAACACCTTATTTTAATAATAATTGGCAAAAAAAAATCCTCTTTAATGCTAAACACAGTGATGAAAGAGTTTCGCTTTTTCTGCCGTCAGTATTTTCCTAAACAAATTTCTAACTTATAAAATCACAAAAATAACTGCAAAAATATAATAAAAATTTCTGCATAGAAATACTGGCAGTAGAAAAAGCAGAACTCTTTTATCCTTGTAAACAAATAGTGAATTCATGAAGAAAAATAAATTATGCGTATTATTATAACTACTTCTATTTATTCAAATAAAATTAGCTCAGCTTTTGAAATGAATGTAGGAGTTCCATGTTGGTTTATTTGAACAGATGGGTTCAACTTTTGCAAGATTTTACTTTGGTCGTACAAAATTGAATCATTCAGATTATCTCCCTTTTTTCTCCTTTTTGATTATGGTGGGAATGTGAATCTCATTACCATCGGTTTCTTTAAATTTCCTAAGGTACTGACGGGATTGGTGTTTGACCAAAAGGAAGTAATTTATTTTGTATTCAAGGTGGTCAGGAGGCTCTTGATTTTATGGAGAATTTATGGTTTTTCTTGTTTTAAGAGAACTTTCGGCATCTTTTCGAGGTTCTCTGGAATTCCTAGGTACTTTTGAATAATCCCCCCCCCACCCCATCATTATATAGGCAGGAGGCTGAGGTTGAAATTTTTTCATCTTGGTGAGGTACTTCAGCCTCTGAAGTATCATTGAGAAACCCAAGCTATGTCATAGCTATGGCAGCTGGCACAATACTGAACTATGCCAACTAGCCCCACAGGAATACCGAACATGAGATATATACTATAGAATTTCAAACATCATTAAAAACAGATCTTGATATATGCATGCAACGAAATTACCCACTCTTTTGAAAACCGCCATAAGCGGCGTCTCAATTTAATCTACAGATTCACCTAACGAAAAAACGTACGATGAAAAAATTTACGCACCAGCCAGAAAATGATGAAACACTTCATTTTCTCTTCCTGATGTTTCAAAGACGATTGAATTTACGATGGATGGTGCAATTTTCGTCTGCTTATACACTCATGTTTGGGAAAATTGCAACACCATGAAGGAATGCGAACACCAGAATGATATTCATTAGGCACATACATTATAGTAGGAAGAACGATTGATTAAAATTTCAGGAAATTTGGAGTAATATGTACTGAGAAGACAGTACATAAAGCAGCGGCCTCTGTGAGCAATAACAGCAATTATTTGCCTAGGCATTGAATCAAACAGCGATTGGATGGCATGCACGGGTAGAATACTTCATGAAGCTTCAACACGATGCTACAATTCATCGACCGTAGTTACTGGTGAGTGGTGGAGGATTAGTCGTTTTTCAACGATTAAACAGTCATTTTCATTGGAGTGAGATCAGGAGAACGCGCTGGCCAGAACAACAGTCGAACAAATTCTGCATCAAGGAAGGTCCAGATTATACGGACAACTTGCGATCGTGCATTGTCCCGCTTAAATATTGCGCTTCGGAGGCCTTGAATATGGAGCAGAGCGACGGGCCTAAACTTGTAAGAAACGTATTGGCGGGAATGAAAACAAAAGGTGATCGAGATGTGTATCCAATGGTACCGTATACCATCACTCCAGGTGATGACACAGTATGCGGCTACCAACATTTTGATTACCCTCAAAACTGCATCACTGATACGGGCGTCTTTAATGTGTGATCAACAACGAACTTGGACGCAGGAAAGGCGTGAAGTCGCCTTTCAGACAAATCCCAATCCTGTTTACAGCATCAAGATTGCCTTATCCGTATTTAACGGCATTGTGAATAATGCACATTGCCAGCTAGGATTTGACATCGTCACACTGTCCACCACTCTATTACTTCTTGTTCACATTCTCGACACTTTGAATAGCAGCCATTAATTTTCTGGTGAGTTAAGGCCCGCTTCTCTGCCCTATATTCAAGACCTCCTTAGCGCAACATTTAAGCAGGATAATACGTAACCGCAAGTTGTCTGTATTGTCTGGACCTTCCTTGATACAGAATATGTTCAACCGTTGATCTGGCCGGCGCGTTCTCTTGATCTCGCACCAAGAAAAACGACTGTTTAATCGTTGAAAAGCGAGTGGCCCACCACCACTCATCAGTAACTACGATCTGTGAACTGCGGCATTCTCTTGAAGCTTCATGAAATGCTGTACCCGAATACAGTGGTGGACATAATTGTAAGACGCCTATCTAATTTGACAAATAGTGAAAGAAAAGATTCAGAGCTTAAAAATGTTTTATCAAATACGTCAAAAACATAAATTTATTCTGTTATCACACATAATTGTTTTACAGAAATGATATTTTTATAGAGTTTAACAAAAAAAATAAATAAATAAAAAATAAATAAAAAATACCATGGACAAAATTATAAGACACCCTAATATTTTAATTAAAACACCTGCTTTTTTTCGAAAATAATGTGCAATATGCAAATTTTCTGCATCCTGTTATGGCGTCAGCAGTTAACTAAAGCAGACGATAGCCGACATAACGCATTTACAAACATGCCACGAGGTACAGAATTAAAAGAAAGTAAAATTAGCGAAATTTGGAGATTAAATGGAACTGGTGCTTCAATTACTAATATTTCAAAAGTTATAAAACGCTCTAGATGTGCAATTAGAAATGTTTTGAAAACAGGAATTAATGGATCGGCGATTAAAAGATCTGGACGTAGTCCTTGCTTGTCCTCGAGAGACAGACACCATGTGCTTTTGCTCGCTACACAGAATAAGATGACCACTACAGGCATTAAAAATGCTTTGAAACTGAATTGTTCAAGGAGAACCATTCGCAGGGTGTTGCATAATGCTCCTTATGTGAAATATAAAAAATTGAAGAAAAAAATACCGCTTCTAAGCCGGCACAAAGTGGAGCCTCTAAACTTCGCTAAACAAACTATGACCTGGACCTCCAAATTGTACTCTGTGTTATTTTCTGATGAAAAAAATTTAACCTGGATGGTCCTGACAGGTTTCAATATTATTGGCATGAATTACGGAAGTCTCCTGTACTAATGAACCGCCAAATGGGTGGAGACTCAGTAATGGTTTGGCCTGGTTTTTCGGCTCAAGGAAAAACGGATATTGTTTTTGTGCGTTCAAGAATGAATTCCGAAAAATATAAGAATTTTCTTAAAGATCAGCTAGCCATATACGGTGAACTTCTTTGTGACGAAAACTACACTTTCCAGCACGATAACGCGCCGATTCATGCATCATACGAAACAAAAAAGGGGCTTTCAGAGCAAAGTATCAATGTTCTCCCGTGGCCTTCTCGCTTCCTAGACTTAAATCCCATTGAAAACTTGTGGGGGACCTTAGCTTGTGCAGTTTACCGAAATGGGAGGCAGTTTATGTGTGTCGAAGACCTAAAGAATGCTATAAAATGTGCTTGGGAAGAACTGTGTTGCGATATTTTGTTAGAATTAATAGATTCGATGCCGAATCGCATCTTTCATGTTACAAAAAACAATGGCGGCTCCTCCAAATATTGAATAACCATGTTAGAGGATTTTATTTTAAACCATTATTGTATGCGAATTATGTTGACCACTGTATTTGGAAAAAATGGTTGGTGTCTTATAATTTTGCCCATTATGTTTTTAAGTTTTTTCATTAAATTGTATGAAAATATCATTGTTATAAAATAATTATATATGATAACAGAATAAATTTATGTTTTTGACGTATTTGATAAAACATTTTTAAGCTCTGAATCTTTTCTTTCACTATTTGTCAAATTAGATAGGTGTCTTATAATTATGTCCACCACTGTATGTCATCCAATCGCTGTTATATTCAATGTCTAGGCAGATAAGTGTTGCTATTGCTCACAGAGGTCGTTGCTTTATGTACTATTTTCTCAGTACATATTACTCCAAATTTCCTGAAATTTTAATCAGTCGTTCTTCCTGCTATAATGTATGTGCCCAATAAATATCATACTGATATTCGCATTCCATCTTGGTGTTGCAATTTTAATGAACATGAGCGTATGTATGTCAATGAAATTTAATGTATGGAATGCTGTCGATAAAATTTAAGTAATTTAAATATGAATTCGCAAAATCCTTTTGTTACATAATGTAATGATTCAGTAGAACGCCAAAAGGTGTGCCTACTGTTAAAAACAATAAAACACGTACTCGTTGCTGTGTTAAAAATAATATTCTAAAATAGCTTCGGAAAAAAAAAAAAAAAAAAAAAAAAAAAAGGTTTCGTTTTCATCTGTAAGACTTTACTATTGCACAATTTCATTTTTTCATAATAGCTTATCTTTAATTATAAGCAATAATTAAATAAATATATATATTACTTTATATGTATATATATTCCTAATTAATGTAACAACATGGATTAAATTTCGCTAATTAATATTGAAAATCGATGAAAATTATGCTTGTAAAGCCTCACCACCCTCTTCGGAATGGAAACGACGACCACGTAATTTTTTCTTCAGATTAAAAAATAGCCAAAAGTTACACATAGGAAGATCAGGAGAAAATGGTGCATGTTCTATTACTTTGATCTGATTTTATTCCAGAAATTCGACTGTCCAGTTTGCCGTATGGGTATAAGAAGATGTATTTTCAGGGTGAATGGGTCCCCTTAAGTTTACTTCTTGAAGAATTTCTGGAAGACACTTAATGGTGTACTAAGTAGCAGTAACTATCTTCTGCAATAATTATAGTTACCTAGTACAGCTTAATTCTTCTAGCTTGGTGGCTTTAACCACTCCTGTGCTTCTGAAGGAATTGACATACATTTATTTCATTGCTTGCTGCCTTTTCACCATTGTTGATTTGGGCTCGTTTTGGAAGACAGTCTTGGCGTGTCGAAAAGTAGAAAAAAAAAAAAGAAAGAAAGAAAATAAATAAAATAAAGTGCTCGTTTTATTACCAATTGACTTCTGACACGTTCTGCTTTTTAGTGTTCTGTTAAATTATGGGGGGACCCAACGACAAACTAATTTTTTTTTTCTTTTTTGTAGGCAGTTCTTCCTGAATAATATTATGTAAATCTGCGAATCCAACGTTATGTTCCTTCTGTATCATTTAGTAAGTGCAACAATTATAACAGATTAATATTTTTGAGCATCGACACATTTTCTGGGACGACAGCTAACAAAGGTCTTTCTGCGTGTTTTTTCTTCCCAGAAGTGAACTTTGACCTCTACGAAAGTCTGTAAACTATCTGAATACAGTGGAGCTTTTCGTTTCATATGCTAATTGTAGATGTTGAAGATATTCTTCTTGAATGCATATTTTATTATTTTTAATGATATCTTTATCTTTTATTTCATCCCCCCCTTAGGTGCTCCAGTGATTGGCATGCTCCAGTAATTGACATCCATCCCGGAATAATTAATAAATAAGAAAACTAATAAAATCATATATTTTACATATAAGAATTTTTACATTTTATGTCAAACACTGGAGCATAGGGTGCTAATAACTGGTAAAATGAATAACTAGCAGTGTCAAACACGGGAACATAGGGGGCCAATTACTGATAAAATGAAAAACTGGCAGTGTCAATTACTGGAACATTGAGTGGCTGTCAAATAAAAATTTATAAAGAAAAGTAATTGTTATCATATGTATATATTTTAACATATATGTGGTTCTGGATGTCTTTCATGCCATATGTACTAACTTAAGATTTCTAAAAATATTTTCTGATGACTAGAACATTAAAAACATCAGGGATTGCTCTGAAAGTGTCAGTCACTGGTGCACTTACCCTATAAGTATTTTTATCCTATTTAATAAGCCTACCAAAGGCCAAGAAATTCTGCTCTCGAAGTTGGTAAACTTAAGGGGCCGGGTTCGATCCCAGATCGCGCTTGTCGAACTACTCGGGCAGAATTTTTCTGGGTTTACTCTGAAATTCGCCTGAATACGGCCTACGGTCCCTTAGAAAGAATTCCATAGAGGGCATCTCAGCCAAACTTAGGTCCCTAGTGTAGGCTGGCCATATGTCCTCGAATCTCGAGGACAAAACTACCTTCGTCCCCAAAAAATTACAACACATTTGGGGACGCCGGTTATAAAGTTATTAATGTTTTATTATAGTAAATTATTATATGTATAATAAATAAGCTGAAATAAGTTCTTTTAGGTGCTTTATACATAAAAATTACTAAAATTTTACAATTTAAGATGATTTAATTATTATTTTTTATTTTTTTGTTCTCGAAATCCGAGGACACCGCCATCTTTGTCCCCAAATTCAATGAAAAAAATATGGTCACTCTACCCTAGTGGGGACAATCGTCCTTAATAACTACACAACTAACACCAGCTTCTTTTTAATTATGCATATAGTACTTGAGTAATTTGAGTTCTTATTAAAAGTCATGTATTTATACTAGTTGAAAAAAGATAGTTACCTAAGCAAAAAAAAAAAAAAAAAAATCCGCTGAATGACTGAATCATTATTATAAGTTGAATTATATTCTGTTTTCAAACATGTGTAATTAACAGTTTGGAGTTAAAATCCATGATATCTAAAAATAATTCATAGAATTAGATGTAAATCAATATAATTGAAGCTTTAATTTTAAATTTTATTTATAGATGGCAGCACCACATATTTTTAATATATTCCTCCCTTCTGGGGCGATACACTATTTCTTTCGTTTCGATTACCTAAAATAAATATATATACCCCCCTTCCCCTCTCAACTTATAGAATTTATAGTTTTTAAAAATTAACACTATATTTAATTTTTTTTATGAAATTTTCATTAAATGCACATATTTTTCCTTTGATTACTTTTATTTATTTAAACAATTGAATAATGTAATTAAATTCACACAGAAAAATAAATAACTCTTATTTTATAGAAAATATAAATAGTTTTTTCAAAATCGAAAAATCTGTTGAATTTTACAATAAATATTTGACGTATAATATTCAATTAAGTTCTCTTGCTAAATTTAAGCAATTAACTTTCGTAACCCCCTCTTCATATTATATACACACAGACAAACTCGTTGTTCTAAAATCTTTAATGGCTTAAATATTTTGTTTTTCTCTCAAACTTGCATAAATACGGGCTAGGACCTCTTAGAAAGACCCCCAAGGAGGATATTCCCACTCAGACCTAAGATCCTAGTGCAGTCAAATGGCCTTCTCCCCAAACACCAAAAACTTTAAATATTTATCTTAACATGCACATAACAAATTAGAAAGATGCGTAATAAATGAACAGAATTTTACAAAATCAATAGAAAATTTCAGGGAATTGAATTTCAAGATTTACAAAATTTATTTATTTTTTTGCGACATCCTGTTAAAAAACTCGAATGAGTAAAATGTTCCACTTATCATGAAAATGCGATGCATAAAATTTCAACATTGTATCATGCAACGTCCTCGATGTATGCTTGAACACAGTTGTTAATAGATTAATCGCAAATTAAAACGTAAATGTGCTTATTTATATTATCGCTTTCGCCGTTAATTTGTGTATGACCCCTGAAACTCGATTATTTTATATTATCATGTTTCTTATTTTACGCGACTTTAAAATTTGTATCATATACGTAAAACAATATTTTTAAAGCCGATGTGTTCGAATTGAAATTGTTTCCTGTCCAATTATTTATACATTTTCCTATTTAAAAGTTTTGTCGATTATCTAAAAAAATACTTTATAAATTATCTTGGAACTTCAGGCCTCTAAAGAACATGTTATATCTCATAAATTTCAGGAAATGTTTTATTCCGAAAGCATCAATAGGACGAGGAAGAATAACAACAATAAATAAATAAATAAATAAATAAATAATAATAATAATAATAATAAAAATAAAAATAAATAAAGTTTGGGATTACCCTGTAAAATAGAATGCTTGATATGCGTTGTAGCTGTAGCATATGATTACGCTAGTTCTTTTATATAATGTAATATCATTTTTAGAAAAATTGACGTACTGCAGTAGACACATGATACTACAGTCAGAATATAAAAATATTAAATATCTGATGAAATATGAATATTTTTACTAAATGTTTAACTAATGCGCAAGCGTTAACAAAATTTATTTCGCATAATTCATTAAACAAATGCGTGGAGTTATTCTTATAAAAATCTTAAGAAAATATTGGGAAAATTTAGAAAATAAAAAGAAGCCAACAAAAAAAGTTAGCCAACAAAATTTGAGGTTGGCTTGAATACGTCGCACTAGTGCTACACTATGGGCATAGCCTCCTAAACTAGATGCCTTCCGCGTGTCTCGGAAACTTGGCAACAGTTCAAGCGGTAGACAGCGCCACCTGGTACAGATTGCGCGACTTTTTTATTCAACTGTCACCAATAATTTTAAGATGATATATATAATCGACGTTTCTTCGATTCTATTCGCCTTTTATGTATATGAAATCCCACTTTTAAAAATTTTTGGCGGCTGTTGAATAAAAAAGTCGTGCAATCTGTACCAGGTGGCGCTGTCTACCGCTTGAACTGTTGCCAAGTTTCCGAGCCACGCGGAAGGCATCTAGTTTAGGAGGCTATGGTTTTATAATGTACTAAAACGAAGTTTATATCCTTTAACATTAAAATGTTAATTATATATTGGAAGGTAAAATTTATGAGTATCCTATATCATCATCACACTTTAATACAAGCAAAAAATTTATAATTAATTAATTTTATTATGAGTGTACTGAAAAAAAAAAAAAAAAAAAAAAAAAAAAACAGCAGCTCAGTAAACGCATATATCCGGTTACGGTGGTCAGAAGGATAACAGAAGCTTCTCAATCGTACGTTACCATTACAACTCATTTCAAGCATTTTTTTTTTTTTTTTTTTTTACAGGTGGTCTTAAACATTATTTTTTCTGTAATTTGTTACTGATTCCTTTTATTTCGGGACACAACATCCATTGAAATGTTTGAGATATAACATGTTCTTTATAACCTTGAAGTGGCAACATTATTCATGATGTACTTTCTAGGTAATCGCCTAAACGTGTAAAATCAAAAGTGTTACTTTAATTTTGACAACCACCTATAGTTATAATAGAATAGAGAATGAGCCATTAGATTTTTTAATTTATTACGTTTAAAGAAAATGGAAAAAATGTAGAAGAAAGTAAAATCATGTTTCACTTGTAAATTATTAAACGATTTCTCATATTCTCAGGAGTTCTGCCAGTGACACGGGAAATTCTGCTCTCTAAGCTGGTGTACGGTAAGAGCTGGAAATTAGTCTCGTCGACATACCTGTTCGGGATGCTGCGTTTTTCTCCGAAATTCGCGTAAACACGAACTAGCACCCCTCAAAAACCTTCACGGAGAGCATTCCAGCCAGACCTGGTGACCTACGTGCAATGAATCAGTTTTAATGCCTACATCACCACCAGATATTTGTAGGGGAGGGGATAGTCAATGTGCGCAAAATTACTAAAATCTGTATTTGTCAGATTTCGATACTTTTCTGTTTATGAGCTTTTCAGAATTTAAGTCACAGGTAAGATAAGCAAATCCTTCTGTTCCACTTGGCCAACACGAGCTTGAGTGTATAATTCAATATAAAGTTTAGAGAAATCCCCTTATCGTTTTGCCTTTTTTTTTTTTTTTTTTTTTTTTTTTTTAACAGCAGTTGAAATACAACTCATTCTATCTTCTCTTTTTTCGAATCTCCATGATATTTGCAACGATTTTTTTTTTTTTTTTTTTTGTTGTTGTTTTGTTTAAATAAGAGTATCTCCATAGACATATCTAAGAAATTTTACAAAATAAATTTCGTTAACGCTTGGGCATGAGTGGTTAATTACACTAGTCGACAAAAGAAAAAAAAAAAAAAAATGGAGGGTAACAAAAATGAAATTAGCTATTTTCAACTAATTTTGTAGTGCAGAATTCAAAAATAATAGCGAAAAATCTGTAACACGTACAGATTTTTTGCTACGATTATTTAATCTGTACTGGAAGCAATAATCCCTGTCTAAAAAAGGTACACTTAATACTGCTTTGTTAAATAAATCCTTGTCGAGTCACGTTCTTAGTTAGACTAAGAAAATGATTCGATAAGGATTTATTTAACAAAATAGTATTAAGTGTACTTTTTTAATATTGGAATTATTTGCTAGTGCTCGGATACTTTTTCTGTCGACTGTATTGTAAAAATAATAAAAAAAAAAATAATGAAATTTGCCCTTTTCTGATATTTAAACAAAAAAAAAAAAAAAAGGAATAAACATGGCTGCCGGGACTCTGATTTGCCAGGAATCTGGGTTGCCAGCAGGAAGGGTTACAACCTGTGATACTGTGAAAATCAGTGGCGGATCCAGAACTTGACTTTTTGGGGGGGGGGGGGGGCTAAGATTTTTCAAAGTGTTATTCTAGACCAATAAAAAATTTACAATTGCAATATTCAATTGCGAATGTCAGTGTTTTGGCGGGGGCTTCAGCCCCCTAGCCCCCCCTCCTTAAATCCGCCACTGGTGAAAATGATAAAAATTCGTGAAAATTGCCATTTTCTGATACTCTAACAGAAAAATGTGACTTGGTGGGACTTTTGTGCTTGCATATATTTAAATAAAAATTGGAATTAACATTAAAAATATTAATTTGACCGTTGTTACCGAACCACTGTAGATCAGTGTTATTATTCAGCAAAAACTTTCACATTTCTTCAATCTAATATTTTTATATTCTGATTGTAATATGTTGTATCTAATGTAGCATGACAAATTTTCTAAAAATGGCATTACATTGGGATGAAACTGCTGCATTTTGTAAAGAAAAACATAAATAAAATTTTCAAATTTTTGAAAGAAATCTTTATATGTCAATGTATAAACATGTTAATATCATACAAATGAATACAAATATTTAAAAGAGGTATAATACAGGGTGCAAGTTTGCCTCGTGAATATTACAATTTTATTTTTTAACACCACTAATTTTATATCAAAGCAACTGCTTTATATAAAAAACTACATCGAGTGTATGAACCAGTAGGTTGCTACGCTAAAAATTTAGTGGTGTTAAAAAATAAAACTGTTTTATTTATTTGTCATCTCTGCCACCGCGTTGTACGAGACTTTACTGTAACCATATGTTACGTTTATAAGGCATTTCAAGCACAGAGCTGCCAACCTAATCCGGCAAATTGTTAGTACCGCCCCTTTTTCTACACCAGTCATCTCTTAGAGTTTTTTCTTCTTAGTTCATTGCAAATATATTTGAAGAAAATTACTTTACAAATTAAGTGGTGTAGAAAAAGAGGCTGTACTAACAATTTACCGGATTTGATTGGCAGCTCTGAAAGCATAATATCTTATAGGATTATCCTAAACATGCTTTTTCATCAATTTGTAGCTGATCCCCTATTTGCTTTCGAGACAAAACTTTCTCTAAGGTATATGAGGTCTAACATATTCTTTATATTCCTAAATTTTCAGGATAAATTTTCAGGTTTTTCTCAAACAATTTGGCAAAACATCTGAAATACAAAATGTTCTGCCATATTTAGATACAATAGGATGTTCACCAAAGTTAAATTGCTGAAGCATAGGCCGATTAATAACGCAAAGTTATATATATATATATATATAGATTATCTCAGGGATGGAACACGGGCGCAGAATTCATACCACAATCAATGTAAAATTTTTTTCTCCTTCTTAAATCAACGATATTATAGGTAGAAACATTTCTTAAACATATTCCGGTATGAATTCTGCGCCCATGTTCCATCCCTGTTATCTATATTAGAAAGTGACATAAAAATTTGGAGATAAATTCTAAATTATGTTTCGATTGTTATGTTAATCTTTGTTTCAAAAATTAGATTAATTCGATTATTATTTTAAAAGCAACTGAAAGATGGGCTTAAAAAATATACCGATCTTTTAAGCAGCAAATTTATACTTTTATTAGTAATAAATTGCGGATGCTATTGGTGTAAAACTTTATAGAAATTTGTTTAAATGCAAGCTTTACTTCTAATGATTGTATATATTGGCTCTCTGTCAAAAATGCTTTTAAATATTGGCATTTGAAGGCAAATATATTTATTGAAAAGCCAATAATGTCGACTCAAAAGCATGAGACTCGAAATAAAATTCATTTACAGTTTTAAACTTTCGATTTAAAATTTTTATTCATTTTAAATATATGGTTTTCTGATATTTTCTTCGCTTATTTCAATCCAAATAAATCCGGCTTAAGTAATAATTTTTAACGTTTCCTAGTAAGTTTTAAACCGCGTTTGCATTGTAGTAATAATACATTTATTCCATCAAGTGTTGTATGTTTGCTCATAGTAAAATATTTATATATTTTTTTTCTCATTTCCATCAAAATTTCAAATAAAAGGAAAATTTTTTTTAAAAAATATATTTTTTTATTCAAACATTATTCCGCGGAATATTACTTATTTCTCGAAAGAAACGAAAGATAAAGATTTATTTGCTTTGTAAAATTAAATGCAATTTATTTTACATCGTTTGGAAAGAAATTTTCTTTAACGTATTTAAAAATTCTACGCAGAAAGTAGTTTTGCCGAAGAAAATCTTTATTTTTACGAATTTACAAAGGTTTTATATAAGCATCTGGCAAACATATTTGAGGTAAGAAAGAACTCCTCCCTTTTCCCTTTTTTTCTTCTTTGCAGAATAGTGTTTTTCCACATATCCCTTTGGTTTGAAACAGCATTTCCTTTTGTCGAAATCATTTTTTTGCGTCGAAAGCAGCCGACGCAAAGCGCATTTTGTAAACTTGTTCGGAATTACTTTGAAGATTCATATTTTAAAAATGAGAAATCATATATTTTCTTTCCATTATTGTATATTTTAAATATGATTCAAAACAAGCGAGCCGCTGTATTTTATATTGTATTCGAATGTTTTGGTCAAACTATTTGTCCGTAACAGCCTCATTTAACGGAAACTCTCTGTTGCTTTTAAATTTCTTTTTTCAGTATGAGTAACATTTTCTTTTTCAAGTAATTATTTGTAATCCTAAAAATTAAGGTTAAGTAAGTTAGTTTTATCTGTAGTTATAAGATTTCAAATACAAATAGCATGAATACCTACAAGTTTAATTTCTGTAAAATTTATCAAATAATTAATTCTAAAAATTTACGATCTCGATAAAGCTTTGCGTTTATATAATTTAAATTAATCTACAATTCCACATCTCTTTTAGTAGTTTACCAGAATCTTGTAAATTAACATGATTCTGAATTGACAGAATTGTAAAAGATAGCGTGAGAATAAAGAATATTTTTTAATTTTCAACACTCTCTTGCATAACTAAGTTTCCTTTAAACTCGGAAAACACTTTTCTATGTAATTAAAATATACTTATACATAGACCTTACAGTTGGTATCTAATATAATTTATCATGAGAATCGAATGCGTAATCTACTTTTAAGCCTAAATAAAGGCTTTCAAAATGATCAGAAAAATAATTTATAGATGAAAAATTTCTCACTTCATAAAATTACTTCCTACTGAATTAACGCGGTTGTCCCACGCTTTTTAATCATGGGTCCCATCTACTTATTATTTTATGTATTTTTTATAATTTTCTAAATGAGATATTCAGAAATATTATCTATTAACTACCATGTAGTAATAAAATTTATTATGTCTGCCCGACGTTTGAAATGATGGCAAGGGTTATTACTTCACAAATTGTTCCAATTCATCGGGAGTAATTCGGAAACATTTCCCACTGGTGTCTCGTACATTTTTTGTTTGAGGAAATTCCGTAAATAAAATTAGGGTTGTTCAGCCTTCACATTTATTTGGCCGTTTAAAGGGTCTTCTGTTACCTATCCATTGATTAAGATATTGTTTATTCAAATAATGTAGAATATTGCTAGTGTAATGAGATGCTGCACATTTTGTTGGAAAAAAAAAGAAGCTTCTTTCATATGAAACCTTAGGATTTATCTTCATTTCTTCCCTAAGAAAAAAATCTAATAATTAGATATGACCATACCTTCCAACTTACTAATTAATATTCCGGAAGATTGTTAGAACCCGCCCCTCTTTCCATATCACTTTATTTTTAGAGAAATTTTTTGCAAATGTAACTACGATTAAATAAGGGGAAAAAAAAAGACTAGTATGAAAAAAGGTCGGGTACTGACAGCCTTCTGGAATATTAATTACAGTGCGTTAAGAAATTATAAGACCACAAGCGTATTGCTGCATTTCTGAAGAAGAGAGCATGATATGAAAATTTTTAGTCGCGTATTTAAAATTGATAAGAAAACGCATCCTATACTAATTCCAACTTTTAAAATTAAATTAAATTTCATTAAAACTTATTCATTTTTCTAAAAATTAAAGACTGTGGCTGTTAAGAAATTATAAGACCACCTGAAAAAATTTGCATATTATACATGACGTCAAACTCAATATAAAGCGCATGCGTCAGTATTTCGTAAAAGCATTACATAAGAAGCAAAGGCTTAGGTTTTGAATGTGTTATCTCGATTAATTTGACGATGCCTTGAGGTAAAGAATTATCGGAGTGCGAAGTGAGAAAAATTTTATTTTATAAAGGTTCTGGTAAATCTGAAAGAGATATTGCGAGGTTAATGAATCATTCTAAAACTGCCATTCATGATGTCATAATTAGAAAAAATTATTCAAACAAAATAAAACGATCTGGTAGAAAAAATATTTTGACAGCACGTGATAATAGACAAATTTTTCGACTATCAACTAAAAAAGGTCTTCCAACTCGTGAAATTTCGAAACGTTTCAGCGACAAAACTTTACATGTACAGTCTGGAAGAGCCTTAAATCAACTATTATACGAAATTTATGAAATTGAAGAAAAAACCAAAGTTATTGAAATTCCATCGAGAAGAAAGATTAAAATGGGCTAAAAATGTCATGTCATGGAATGAGAGGGTGGGATGAGTGGAAACAAATTATATTTTCTAAAGAAAAGAAATTAAACCTTGATGGTCCCGATGGTTACAAACACTACTGGCGTAACTTGAGGAAGGAACCAAAAGAATGCTTCAGTCGACAAATGATCAGTAATGATTTGGGGAGCTTTCAGTTATGAAGGGTTCAGGGGATGTGTGGATTACAGCGGATTTCGGGTCCTATGAACTCTACACAATATCAGTTTATGCTATATGATCATATGATACCGTTTGGAGCTTTATTAGGTGGTACTAATTGGATGTTTCAACAGGGCAATGCTGCTTGTCATACATCTAAATCCACACAGGAGTGGTTTAAAAAAGAAAAATATAATGTTTTGCCATGGCCAAGTCGAAGTCCAGATTTGAACCCCATGGAAAACCTATGGGGTATATTTTCTCGCAAAGTTTATGTTAATAATAAACAATGTTCATCTGCCAATGAACTGGAAGTAGCCGTTGTAAAAGAATGGTACAATATTTCTGTAAATGAACTTAATCACCTGGTCACTTCAATGAAAAACAGAGTGTTTGAAGTCATCAGGAAAAATGGAGGACCAATATCATATGAATTTGTTATACAATTTTGTTTTTGACAAGTGGTCTTATATTTTCTTAACAGATTATTTTTCACTTATTTCTAATATATATTTTAATTAAACATTTATTGCATTATACCAAGTTATTGCAAACTAATCATTAAAAAATATAGAACAGTATGTTATTTTATGTATTTAAATTATGATTAGAATCTTCATTTTTCTTATAATTTACAAAATTAAAGTGGTCTTATAATTTCTTAACGGACTGTATTAAGTTTGCAGGCATGGTTATGGCTCAAGATTAACAAGGTGCCTAGTGATTGTCACTCACTTAAAAAGAAGAAGAAGCCATACTTGCCAACATCCTAATTAATATTCCGTAGTGTTGTTTCTCTCGCCCTTTTTCTCACACCAGTAAATTTTTAAAGTAATATTCTCCAAATGCAATTACGATTAAATAAGAAGAAAAATACTCTAAAAATATACTGGTGTGAGAAAGAAGGCGGGGTTAACAATACTACGGAATATTAATTAGTATGTTGGCAAGTATGACAAGAAGCGTTAGAGTAACACCATGTAGGGAGAAAGGTGCACGTCCCGCGTTCGGAATAGCTTGATAAATACCAGTCATTGTCTCCTCCACGCAGTATATTGAAAGCCTTGTAAGTTTGAACAACACCCCCTATAATATAGCCTCCGAACTGAGCTTTACGTCACGGAAGATCGGCCGCACCCTCCTGTAGGTATTATAGAAAAAATTGATTGGATGCAATTGGTCGATCTTCCGCGACGTAAAGCTCAATTCGGGGGCATTTTTATAGGAGGTGTTTGTTTGGAGAAGTACCGCGAACTTTTGTTACATTTTAAATTATCCTAACATCACTATTGTAGCAGGCTTATGATTATTTCCACAATTTCAAATTTTATGATTTAAAAAAATTTGTTGCTTCATAACTTTATTTACAGTTATTTTTGTTATAGTGAATATATTTTCAAAATTTTAGTCCCGTTGTCTCCAGAATGTTACGTTCTTTCTATTGATCAGAAACTTGAAAAACCTTTCAAAAACCTTTCCACTGGAAAAAATTGAATTTCAGGGTGCATACGCAAAAATATGACATGTACTGCTCAATTGTTCAGTTTCAAATAAAATACTTTTCTAAGTTGTTCTTTTCTGAACCTCCGAGTTGTTAAGACGCACCTGTTTTCGCTTTTTGTGAGGGATTTTGCCACTCCTTGGCAGCATGTGGTTTGACCTGAAATGCATTATGTATGCCAAGAACAAAACGTCTAATGACTGTATGAAGAATTTAGAAATAGTCGTATATGCTGTGGGAGGATCATCTAGCGAATCATCAGAAGTGTCCAGTTCGCCTAAGTTCGTCCCACCTAAAAATAGCAAAAATAAAAATACGAAAATCCGGCTAATAAAAGTCAGAACAAAACTTTCTCCTCTAGGAAGGTTGAACATGTCCAATTATTTACGGGCATTTCTAGAGGAAATAGTGAAGTCAAAGTCCTTCTCCTACCTAAAATTAAACATCTAATTGTGATTCGGATCTTGTGTTCAACGTGTTTATGAGTGTACTTCCAGCATTCTGCAAAACATCGTAGGAGGTTTGCCGGATACATAATATTTTGTGAAGTTAAATCTTAAACTTTTGTATGCTATCAAAAGATACAAAGTAGACATATGATATCTTTCTTGACGACTGTGCTTTTCTTATCTAGTGTTAAGATATCAATCTTGTTTATTACAATTTTCGTGTACGTTTTTATTATTTTATTTTTAATATATTTGTTTGTCAATCATTCTTCTCTGCTTTTCTTTTTGTTTTACAAATGAATATTTTGTTGCTTGTTTCTGTTGGATTGATACTGTATAAATATTTTTTTATAAATAATGGTTTAGATAATATGTATATACATATATACTTTAAGTATTACGAATCATTACTTTGACGGCAATTGTGGTTTTATTAACACCTTGTTTATTCAGAGTTTCATGCAAGTTTTTTATTTTTTATTTTTAATTTGATTGTCAATTATGCTTTTATGCTTTTGTTTTTGTTTTACAAATGAATACTAATACTTTGTTGGTTGTTTCTGTTGAGTTAACACTGTACACATTATTTATTATAAATAGTGGTTTACATATAGAAAATCAGGATTATACAAAGAAAGAAAAATGAGGTGTGTGACTTTCACTGGGAAGAAATTTCAAATGTTTTAACAGTCACGAAATAGCATCCTATGCTTTGAAAATTCAATGCTAAATCACTTCTATTCCTGCTCACTGATGACAAGTTAAGCTCAATTGCAGTTTATATGAAAATATTTAAAAATTTACATCGGAACTGAAGTGAACATAGAGTGCGGGTGCAATAGAATGATGGAAGAAGACAACTTTGCAAAATAAAAGTATTAATGACTTTTATTAATCAGTGAAAAGGTTTGAAAGTAAAGAATCCTTTTTAATACGAATTCACAATAAGATTTTCAAGATTTTTCAACTTCACTAAAGCAGAATGGTTAAACAATGTGCTTTTGTATTTTAATACGGTTTTAGGCTATCCTCTGGTGGCTATTAAAGCTGTAGGACAGCTTCCCATACTTTAGATGAGTTCCTTGTTTGAAGTCGTCCAAGTCTCATGAAGAGTAATTTTCAATTCCACAATGCTGCTTAGTAGATTGTGGGAATTGAACTCGGTGGACATAATAGGTGGAACTGCAAGATATCACCCGATCATATTCTGCACGTGTTCTAAAGGGTTATGATTTGTCGTTAACAATTTTCATCTTGCTGCTGATAGCCCACTGAATTCTTCTAATTGTTCTTTATCAAGAGTTATAATCATTAAATCAGCACATACTACTTTTGGGATTTACTCATTCCATTTCACATTTATGGAATGAGTAATCTCAGAAAATCTCAGAAAAAGCGAATGCATTTCTGAGATGTATTTTGGGTCATTTGCCACTCTGATACAAATGTAGGATTTATGAAGTTGTCTTGTTATCGTGTGATATGCAATCTCATATTCGCTTTAATCGTTAATTCTCTCAGTGATGTGGAAACATTCGTTTTAATACAGCATGCCCTCTTCTGGTTCTGTCTTTTGTAATTATGTTTATCTTACACCTTTCTGTATTTTGTCATATTGCCTGTAGTATTTTTCTATTCAACAGGTTATTATTGTCAAAGCATATAGATTAAACGCTTCTTTATTTGAAGGGATGGAACACGGGCGCAGAACTCATACCACTATTAATGTATAAAAAATTTCTACGTGTTAAATCAACGATTTCATAGGTAGAGAAATTTCTTAAACAAATACCGGTATGAATTCTGCTCCCGTGTTCCATCCTTGTTTTTGGCAAAAATGTTTGGTTTTTTACCGTGTGAAATTACGAGCAGCTGATACGGATTTCTTCGTTCATTGAGCAGTTTTTTCTAATACAATCATAGTTTAAAAATGCATAATTATGGATTATTTATTTATTTATTTTTTAATTTGGAAGTCATATAAGGTTTTTATAGAAATATCTAGATATATTTTAATTTCCAGCTGAAAGAATTAGTATTTTAGTACTTTATAAAGGCTATATATTGAAACAATATTACAATTTTTTCCTTTTCCAAGACGCTCAATCGAATAGATAAGTATTCGAAGTAAATAATATATTAAAATAAATTAATATATGTCTAAATTTACATAAATGTTAAATTTCAAAGCAAACTAGTTCAGGGTGGTTACAGACCCGCCTTTTTGTTTCTGATACTTACACCAATATATTTATATGATAATATTATACTTAATCGTGTAATCTTACTATTAAAAATTTCGAAAGAAAAATACTGGTGGAAGAATCAGGGGAAAAATGTAGCCTGTGACCACCCTGTAGTTTATATGGTTTTCATTTATCTTTGTCTTAAAACGAATTATGAATAGGATTGAATAAAAATTATATTTAATCGCTTTTCTTACAAAAATAATTAATTGCAGATACCCTAAAGATAAATATTTAGGTGCAAAATTCTTTTGTATTAAAGTATTGCATAATACACTCGTGTAAACTTTTCAAGAAACTGTTAAAATGAAAATATTTGATATGAACAGCACAGTTCTTAAAGATAATACTCCAATCTCGTGTTTAAAAATATGCAATGAATGATAAATATCTTATGAAATTAACCACTGAAGCAAATTTTAAATGCCATTGTTTTGAATATTTATTAATTAAGAAATATTGCGATACATAACTAAAAGTCAAAAAAGAAATATTTTGATAGAAAAATTGTTTAGATTTATCGGCACGTTTATCTATAAATATCTCACTTGTTCCCTCCAGATGAATGCGTTGTTTACGGTCTGCTGGCTTTTGTAATTAAATATCAAACTTAAATTGTTCAAGTAAGGCTTGGAATTTTTTCTTTTTAGCATAAAAAGAAACACTGAAAAAACAGTAAGTTTTATTTTTTCTGCTAACGAAATTTTAATGTCGAAACCAGATGTTCCGTAATAATTCAACGATAATTATCGGTAACTGCCTGGGAATAACAAATTCTCGATATCATGCGATTTTGAGTTTAATAAAAATTAGGGTATGAAAATATTTAGATATTAAATTTTCATAGAATTTTGTTTTAATATTATTTGCTCTATTTCATTAGATATAAGACAAATGCTATCAATAATTATTTTTGTATTTTATAATTTAAATGTTTATTATAAAACATAAAAATATGTATAAATTATAACACAGTTTGCTTTATTTTGTTTTGCTTTTGAATATATATATACAGTGGAACCTGTAAAAGTGACCACCTTGGTAAAGTGACCACCTGACTAAAGTGACCATTTTCCTGACTAAAGTGACCATTTTCCAATTTTAAAGAGACTTTATAAAGTGACCACCTGCGTATAGTGACCATTTTAGCCGGTCCCTAGGGTGGTCACTTTAGACAGGTTTTACTGTATATATATATATATATATATATATATATATATAACGCTTTGTCAAAGGCCGTCAATGTATTTTTTAAAAATTTAATCAGCTTAATTTTATTTTAGAGCGGCAAGGTATTATAAATAAAAGTTTTTATATTAAAGTATAGGAATTACATGCTACTAAAAATGCTTGGGTACGAATTTTGTTGATGCCATAAAGATTAAATAAATAAATAAATAAATAAATAAAAAATCGATTTATTTTCTATTCATTATTATTAAAAGTTTAACATTTTTTTTTTTTTTTTTTCGATTATGTAGTTTGTCGTTTTGTCTCAACGCCATAGTTTTTCATTTTAATTTAAACATAAAACAATGAACTTGTACAAAAGGTATTTTCTTTATTTTTTATCAGCACTATGGAAATCTAACTCAGTAGAAAAATAATTCATATGTTAATATCAGGAGCTGTACATCAGAAGGGAAAGCATCATGGTAAAGGGTCAAATGGTGCTCTGCATTTTTAACAACGGTTCACTTTCCGAATACGTTACTGTGATAAAGTTATCCTCCCCCACATGCAAAGCTGCCAACCTAATCCGGCAAATTGTTAGTACAGCCCATTTTTCTACACCACTTAATTTTTAGAGTACTTCTCTTCAAATATATTTATGATGAATTAAGAAAACAAAAACTCTAAAAACTAAGTGCTGTAGAAAAATGGGCGGTACTAACAATTTGCTGGATTAGGTTGGCAGCTCTGCCCATGCATGTATTTCGTGGTTGTGTCATTGATTAAACTTTTATTTTTATAGACGATAAAACCATACAGGTACCATGATATTCAGGAGCATCTAGAAATTTAACACTTTCGCGACTGCAAACTTTTGTCTTTTTGACAGTAAGGTCCGCCTGTGGGCGTTATTCTTCCAGGTTGCAATATTTCAGAACAATTTTTTTTGTATTCACATTTACATTACACATGAATATACATTGTAATTATATTCTTTATAATCAAATTATTTGTATTCATAGTATATTTGATTGTAAAAATATGAATATTGGGTATATTCTTAAAAAATAAATAACATACAAACTGTTAAAGAAACACCCACTGGTGGAGTTTCAGATTTTTAAATAACGTTTATCTACGTCAGCGGTCGCGAAAGTGTTAAGATATTCGTAAAATGAATTGGATTCTTTTTAAATCTCACGAACATCTGTGTGGCTCATTTTAATATTTCTGTTTTGGCTAGTGCAGTCAACAGAATACAAAACTATAGTCTTAAGATTCTATGCATTTTTTCTCAAATAGTTTAACCCTTTGCGGCGCAAGACAATTCGGATTATTTAAATTATATTTCCACCGGATTTCATGAACTAAATTAAGCTAAAAGAAATTTTAAATTTTAAGGTTAAAAAAACAGGCCTTTTCTGATATGTTATAAACGTAAATTTTTGCAAAAAAATTTCCGGGATGAATTTTTGCAGCTGGATCTTAAATTTTGCGTCCTTGCAGCGAGGACGCCGCGCGTTAAGGGGTTAAGAAATAGAAACCCACCTCTTGTGATCCTCGTGATCCTTCTATTTCAGGCCTCATATGCATAATAGTGGTGTTAGTATTAAAATTATGACCTCCTAAAATTATAAACATACAAGTTGCGCTTGTAGTATGCAATAGAACAACTCAGTTTGGAAAAGGGTTGTTATGCCTTTTGTAAATCAATAGCAAAAACACATATCTTTCTCCAGACAGCTTCGAGCTAACTCTGCTTTGCGCAGATGAACCTCCTTATAAATAATTTGTCAAAACGCATCCTCCTTCTCAGAGTTTATCTTACATCCTCACATTATGTAAATTTCACTTGCTTTACTAGTGTATCAGACTTTGATAAGTGTCCATTGCAAATGGTTTAAAATGTACGTTGAATTTTTTCGAAAAAATATCAAATTTTGGATTTAATGGATTTTTTTGTGCATTGCTCAACATAAAAATAATACATTTTCGAATGCTTAATTTTGGATGTCTTCAAGTGGGGTTATTTTTAGGAGAGTATAGTGGCTTTTGTAATAAGGAAATAATTCAATGTGTTTAATAATACCTGATATAGCAGCTTTATTTGCTGGGGTTCTATAATCTCTGTCATCAGTCGCAGCTGTAGCATATAAATTACTGCAATAGTTGTAGAGTCTAGTATCACTTATTTAAAATGTTTCGATAAAGAATTTTTCCCACACCTGTACAGAACAGGTGTCTGTATTAAAAAAATATCGGTATTACCTTTATAGCTTTACTTTTAGGTAGACCTGCTAACTATGCTAGATTATCCGTGATGGCATAATAGGCCCCACCATTTTTTTACACCAGAATAGTTGTAGAGTAATATTCAGCAATATGTTCTCATGATTAAATAAGAAGACAATTTCTCTACAACTATTCTAGTGTGAAAAAAAGGCGGGGCTTAATACCATTACGGCTAAACTAGCACAGTTAGCAGGTCTACTTTTAGGGTAAAAGCATAAAATAGCTTTTTTAATGCATTTTAAAATATACATATCACTGAAAATTTTGTGAAACATACGCAGGCTCGCCATTGAAATATTCAGAGACTTGAGAAAGTCACAATCTGCTTATTGTTACTTGAATAACATACCAGATTAAAGGCATTTATATATATGTATATATTTACGGAACTGGACGCATGGACACATATAGATAGATAAATGAACCGAAGTCGTGAATACTTTTCAGTTTTTTTTTTTTTTTTTTTTTTTTTGGGGGGGGGGGAGGAAGTTTAAATGAGTAGCACAACCGAAAATGCTTTTCAAGCAAATTTTGCTATACTTCATAGTATATAGGAATATGTTTGTGTGGTTCTATTAATCATTAAATTACATCGAAACATATTTTATAGGAAAAATGCATTTGTTCAGTTAAAGAAAAGGTATATTAATTTCTTTATATTTTGTTCAGTATACTGATTTTGAAATGAGCTTCAAAAATATTTCTCATACACTGTTATGTATTCGAATTCTCTTGTAAATTCCTGTACACAAACATGTTTTTTTTTTTTTTTTTTTTTTTTTTTTTTTATTCACATCAACTTTATTAGAAAGCATGCTATAGTTAACCTGAATAACATATTATAGTATGAAGATAGTTTACAAATATTTACGGAAACATTAACATTTTTTCAGATTTGATTCACATTATTTACAAGGATGAAAGTTTTCCGACTCTAGCCGGAACTCTTCCTCCAAAAATTTTTTTACAATAATCTGTATCCTATTTAATTACAGGAAGGATATTAGAGTAAAAATACGCTCATCTTTTCTAAATAAAAATAGTGGTGCCGATAACGATAACCACTTTCATCCCTGATTTAAGAACCTATTTTATTCACATTAAAAATATAATCAATGGTCATTAATAGTCAAAAACAGTAACGAAGAAAAATAAAACTTAGTATATATTTTTGTATTTTTAACATTAACAAAGACGTTGTTCTATATAAAGTAATCTTTTTTATTGCTTTTTTTATTTTTTACAAATACAGCAAGAATGAATGTTGTTGGTGGAAAAGAATATGCATTTTTTTTAAATGATATATTATTGGAAGTTTTGAAGCCTTAAGAGATTTTTCTGAAACAAAATGTATAATCAAGTTTATAATTTATCGATATTTTAATATAAAGCAGGCTAATGATGTTTTTTCTTTTTCTTTCTTTCTTTTTCTCAAATTTTTTTATTAATTTTATTTTTTTAAGGAAATTACAGTGTTTTAAAGGAAAAATTCTTTACAAAAATTTTATTTTTAATCATTACTACTCACTCAAACTTCTGGTTGCGTTGATTCTATTTCAAAAATCTACAGAACAATCTTTGAATTATAATTTTAGTTATTTTTCGTTGATTTTGTAAAATTTCTCAGTGCATTAGAACGTCCATTGTATACGTTGTTGAAATAATCTGTACATTGCCTACACAGCAAACCAAACCTCTTTTTCTGTAGCTTTAAAAGTGCTAAGTGTTTTAATGAAAATAATATATATATATATGTATATATATGTATATATATGTGTGTGTGCGTAAATAAAAAATATAAATATATGTATGCGTATTATAATTTATCACTAACGAATTAAAATTATCCTTTAAGGACTCATCCAGCAGTGTAGATTGGGAAGGGGTTATAGCAGTAATAACGCAGACCGTTTAAAACTGATGATATGCATTCAAAATTTTTTGCGTCAGCCGAAAAAAAAATAATATGCAATTATTTTTTGCGCACAAGTGTTTCAAGAGTTCATATGAACCTTTTCATCCGTATAAAATGAAGTATAAATTAACGTCAAATGACTGCATAGGGTCCTAGACTTGGATGGGGTGCCCTCCATAGGGGTCTTTCTAAAAAGCCCAACCCCGTATTTACGCGAGTTACGAAGAAAACCACGGCAAACTCTGAACGGCTAGGTCGACGACCACAAGCTGAAATCAAAACCGGCGCCTTCCATCTGTCTGCTTAGAGGACAGAACACCTGGACCACTGATAGAGCGCATAAAATTAAGAAATTGCAAAATTAGAGGGAATAGTTCCAAATTGCGTTATATGTTACTATTATTTATGTTTTTGGTGCTGGGTTTAAGGCCAATTGATTATACGAGGGTCTTAGGCCTGGACAGTGTTCCCTCCGATTGCGCGCGATTGTGTGTGTGTGTGTGGGGGGGGAGTTTCTAAGGGTTGTAGCCCATATTTACGTGAATTTCAGAGAAAACCATGGTAAACTCGGAACGGCTAGGTCGGTGAGTGCGACCATGGATCGAACTCGGTACTTCCCGCTTGCCAACTTCTAGAGCAGAACTTTTCGGTCACTGGTGGAGCATTTATGTTTCTGGATCTTTTTTCTTTTTCTTTTCCTTTCTTTTCTTTTCTTTTCTTATATATTTAAACAGATGGACAATAAATTTACTTTGAAAGCTTCTGCTTTTCCAAATAGTATTTTTTTCTTTGTTTGTTTAATTACTGGTTACGTATTTGTTAAAACTGCTTCACGACAATGTAAAATAAAAGAATTATTTATATTATCAATAATGATTTGTAATCAGTTGAAGATTGTGGCTGGATTTACCTAATATATATCTTTTGAATGAAAAAGGTCATTTGAAAATTGTTAAAGGCAAAATGAAACAAACTATTTTTTTTCTAAAATAGCAAACAAATTTTGACATATATTGAGAACATACAATTTGACAGTCTCATTTTAGTATATATTTGTTTGTACTTCAAATTATTTTATGATACATTTGTTTATTCTGTTTAAAAGATGCACTTTGTTTGAGTACAATTTCTCTCTCTACACATTTACGGTTTAATAAAGTAAAATAGTAAAAGATGTCATAAATTTAGAATTTTCATTAAGTCAGAATTTTTCCTTTTGGATTTCGAACTCAAATATTAAAAATTTGATGAATTAAAATTTATCTCCAACATATTCACAACTTTTTCGTATTCTTTATTAACGTTTAATTACACTTTTTAATTAAATATTAGTTTTTGATATTAAGTGAGAGTTTTGAAAATCCTTGAAGTTTTCAGAAGTTTTATTAAATTAATCATGAAAATATAAATTAAAGAACGAAGTAATATTAGAAAATGTTTATGATTAACGTGTATTTTTTACCGAAGGAAGAAATAATTTATGATTCAAGTTTTTTAAGCGAAACCATTTTAACTTGCGAAATAAATAAATAAATAAATAACGGAAGTTTAACATTATCACATTTAATGTAACACTTCCTCAAGAGATGGCGCTACGTATCAAATTTCAAATGAACATTTTCGGCAGGGACAATTTCAAATATATTTGAGATATGTTTATAAAACGGGAAAGGCGATTAAGAAAGAAATATAAAATTTCTTCTGCCATATAAATCTTGAATATAAAATTCCCTAATAGTGATTTCATATTTCTTTGGAATATCCTCACTAATAATAAGTTTTGTATAAACAAAAAGTGTAACAAATTACACAAGTTTACAAAAATAATGTTGGTAAAATTGTATTTGATAATTTTAGCTGATACATATGTTTTTTTGATGTGTTGAAAACAAAAAGAAAACCAGTTTTTCACCATCACGTATAGAGTTTTATTGATAAAGGGTGTCTACCGACACAATTTCTTCATTTTCGGTAATTTTTAGTATGTTTCCCTGATTAGAATTAATTATAATTAATCATGGAAACATACTATAAAAGTGACCATGTAATTATATTGGTGAAAGAGTCATGGAAGAAATTATGACCCTGTATTGATAAAAAAACTATACGTGATAGAAAAATTGGCTACAGTTTTGGATTCAGCACTCGAAAAAACATAAGGAACAGCCACAATATCAAATCAAAATTTTAGATGTAGACCTGTGTTATTTTTATTACAACTTATTGAAAAAATATAAACATAACTTTTATGGAATATTTTCTCGAATAATTAAGAAAACACATTATTTGAAAGTCATTAAAAAAAAAAAAAAAAAAAAAAAAAAATGTTAGACAACTGTCTATTATATGTATTTTTGCACTGAGAGATTATTTTTTAATTTTAATTAATTAATTAATTTTTTAACTAACGTATGTGTTATAGAAATATTTGAATTTAATTAAATTATCATCACAAAATAGAATATTTTCTTTTGATGTTAAGACATTAACTGTACTTGTTAATATAGTATATAAAATCTCTTATTTTAGTTTTTATAGAAATATTTATGAGATGCTATATGATATTATGAATAATCTTAATAGAAATTAATTTAACGATTTTTAATATATTGTTTTATATCTTAATTTTCTAACTGAAAAAGGAAAAAAAAAATCCTAATTTTCCAAATAAAGGAAAACTTTTCAAATATTCCTCTCCTTCTTTCTCTCCCCACCCCCACCCCTTTTTCTTACAAATATATATATATATATATATATATATGATTCAATGGGAATATATTATATTTTAGACCATTTTCAGCTGAAAAATTGAAAATTACTTAAGACTGCTTTCTACCTCTCCCAATTTTCCCGTAACTAAATCCCAAGTTATTATACGGGGAAATTTATTACGAGAATTACTCATTACTTAATGTATATATATACAGTCGACACCGGTTATAACGTACCTGGGATATAGCGTACTTTCGCTTATAACGTACTCAGATGCTTGGTCCCGAATGAAACCCTATATAATGTAATGGTTTACATCTTCATCTATAACGGACTATGCAAAAGCCTAATCTGGTTATAACGTACTTTTTAGACTGGAATGAAAAGCCAAAATTGGATGTCAACCTTTTATTTCTGGTTCGGAAATCGGTATATTTTCTTGGATACCGTCTTTCGATGTCTCCTTTATCGCCTTATATCTCCTTTATACCTTTAAAACTTTATCGCGGTTCGTTGAATTCCATACTGACTATTCAGAGACTCTGCAAAGTTCCATTATAAATATTGAAAATGTAATTTTTACTGTGTCATCTAATCAAAGAAAACAACGAAAAATAACAGATTATTTTTCTAAATAAACATGTAAGTAGTAAAATGTTTTTCTTTTTTCGTATTTTATTTTGAGAAAATCATAAACTTTCTATTTAAAATCTCTATTATTGCGAGTGCTATTATGCCCCTTTTTCTTTCGTCAGGCACTAAATTATATTGGAAATATTGCTTATAACGTACTTCGGTTATAACGTACCATATTTGTTGGTCCCCTGACAGTACGTTATAACCGGTGTCGACTGTATATATATATATATATATACAGGGTGTTTATAAAGTCCCGGACCCACTTTGATGTTTAATAACTCATAAAATAATAAAGATAGATTAAAATTAATAACATAAATGGTTAGATAGACTCAAAAAGTTTCATGACCCTTGTCAATGAACTTCCACGTATGCCCCCTTCGTCGCACGGAGAATATCAAGCCGATAGTCAATTTCACGCCAGGTAGCGGCAAGCATGTCGGCATCCACAGAGGCTATTGCGGTTGTAATTCTGACTTTTAGGTCATCAATGTTCGACACTCTCCTCCTGTAAATATTGTCCTTTATAATCCCCAAAGGAAAAAGTCCAGCGGCGTTATATCAGGTGATCTGGCTGGCCAAGGAATTGGACCTCCTCGCCCAATCCATCTTCCTGGAAAATGGTCATTCAAAGAACTACAAACGATGGTACCCCAATGAGGTGGTGCACCATCTTGTTGCAAAAGGACATGTGGCTGACACAAGGCTCTTCTAGTTGTGGAAATACGAAGTTTTCTAACATGTCTAAGTATACGACTGATGAGACCGTCTTTTCTGTAAAAAAGAAAGGCCCAATGACTCGATCGTGCATTAGTCCACACCACACATTAACCTTTGGGGAATCCCTTTGTGCCTCACGGTATTCAAGGGGGTTTTCAAATCCCCATATACGCACATTATGGCGATTAACAATGCCAGAAACATTAAAGGGTGCTTCGTCGGAGAACATTATGCGCTTCAGAAAATCACCATCATCTTCTATCCTCCTTATCATATCTGTTGCAAAGGCCATCCTCCTAGGTCTATCGTCCGGTTCCAAAACTTGAACAAATTGAACTTTGTATGCATGCAGTCTTAATTTTTTCTTAATAACCTTGTACACCGTCAAAATTGGCATATCCAATTCTCTTGCCGCTGATCTCACAGATCTTCTAGGATTGTGTAAAAATGTCTCTCTGACACGGTCAACATCAAAATCACTGTGCAGAGACGTCCGGAACGTATCTTATCTGCGATACTTCCAGTTTCTAGAAAATTATTTTTCCACCGCAAGATGCTGCTTTTGGATGGAGGATCTTTTTTGGTAAATTCTTCTGCAATTTCTCTGTGCTTGCACTATCGATTTCGTTTCTATGTACCACCATAAAATCTGTGCTTTCTCTTGTGGTGTATGCATTCTCCTTAATATCCGATCCAATTAAACATCACATACAAAATTACTACATAGAACAAACGCATCAAAAGTAAACATAACCTTGCAATAGTTGCCAAAAACAAAAGAGAGAAAAATGCAATTAATAAGCAGACGATATTTAGAAAAGTACAGATATTTAGACTGGAAAATGAAATTATCTGAAATTAACCATACGCACAGACGATATTTACAAAAGTAAAGATATTCAAACCTGAAAAGAAAATATATGAGTTATTCCATCAATAAATGCCATAAGTTTGTTTATATTTTCATTATTTTATGAGTTATGAAACATCAAAATGGGTCCGGGACTTTATAAACAACCTGTATATTAATTCCGTTTTCACATTTAGAAAAATCACAACAATTAAATTATTTTTTGTTTTATAAAAGCTGATTAAAAAAAAAGAATATTTAATACTTAATTTTGAAGCTATAAAGTGTGAAAAAAGCATTTATTTCATTTTTCGCAATTTTAGCTCCAAAATAAAAGTCCAAAAATTTAGCAATGAATTTTTTTTTTTTTTTTTTTTTTTTAAAGAACAAATTTAACGGTTGTGAATTTGCTGTACATGAAAACGGTTTTTTTTTCTTTTTTTTTTTCCCTTAAAAAAAAAAAAATAAAAATAAAATAAAAACATTAGGTAATGAGTAAATATTGTAAAAAATTTTCCCATGTAGGAATTTCCCTCTGTGTCTGCCGGCGACGAGGAACAGAGAGCCAGCCCCTTTAATAAATTATCAGATCTGCTGTAGTATCATTTGAAAACTTTATTCAACTATTTTTTCTATCGTTAATTACCGTAATTTCTGGTAGATACCCCGCTTGTTATATAATCCAGTTTTGCACCGGAAATTTCAATTGATAAATATATTTATATTCGTACGAGCTCTTCCTTTGAAAAAGTATACATTTCTCTATTAAATAAAATTTCTGGTGGAAAAATGACACATCTTACCTGTGGGTTATCTGCCAGAAATTACGGTAGGTAAAAGAATAAAGTAAAACTACTACAGGTTAAAAGATTGTTTCTCTGCAGGATAATTATAACACATAAAAATATTTATATTGTCTTCTACTAAGTTCTTGGAAAAAAAAAAAAAAAAAAAAAAAACTTTAAATTATTTGCTTATCAATTATTATATTTTATTATTTTATTTTCATCTGAAAAGTTTTTTTTAATACATTGTAACATTAAAAAAAAAAAAAAAAAAAAAAAAAAAAACTCATGCAGAAATTATCCATCGTTGAAATAGGCATTAGTATAAATTAATACAGATGCAGAATTAAACATGACATTAATTAGGTTTCAATATCAAATTTAAAATATTAATTTTAAAAAATTGTTAGTTTTATTTACGTGTTTTACTCTCAGAAGAGCTGTATTTTATCTTATTTTATTCTTTTTTTAAATTAGTTCCAGAACATTTTAATTAAACAAATATATTTTCTTGTATATTATTTAATTTTATCTAATATACAGAGAAAGTTTGTAACTGAGATATAATACACACAAAAGTAGTTATCAAAATGTCACATAAATAAATATTTTTTTAGCATTTTGACAGTAAATGTTACAATTACAATTTTAATATTTTTAAAGCTATAGGAGAATTTTTTTGGATATAATAACAATTTAAATCTATTTTATTGCTAGATTCTTGGTTAAAATCTAAGAATTAACTGTGACTTTTTATTGTATAATTCTTAAGTTAAAAAAAAAAAAAAAAAATCAGGAATGTAAAATAAATAAATAAATAAAAACTAAAGTAAAGACTAATAAATTAAATTAAATAAAATAACTCTATTTATCTATATTAGAGCTCGTCATTAAAAAAAAAAAAAAAAAATCATTTTTTTTCTACTCTAAAATGTACCTCAAGCATTTTTTGACTTTTTTCTTGATTTTGATTAAATAATAATAATAATAATAATAATAAAAGAAAAAATTGTTTTTTATTCTGTCCTTCTTAGTATTTTTAAAATATTATTATTACTGAAAGAACGAGGAATTAAAAAAATGCTTCGGATATTTTTTATATGTATGAACAGAATAGATAATATATCTGAACAGTAAACAAAACTAAAAATAACCAAATCGATGAAGACACCCCCCCCCCCCCCTATTTCTCACTTATTTAATTTTATAAAGGCACAATTAATATGTTAAAACATAAAAACGGAATAATTAATTTATGGTCTACGACAATTATTTTTATCTGTTTGTTTCAATTATCTGAAAATACAGTTTTGAAAAAGTACCCCATTTCATTATTAAATGCTTTACATCAACTCACATTCACAATTCTGATATTGGGTAGGTGAAAATAAATGCTGGATTTTCAAAGCTTTCCTACGCAAAATGTAATCAATGTGCTTATTAAAAAGATATACACTGTAAATATTAATGTCATAAATTTCGAATAACAGTTGGTAATACACATTTCGCTGATAGGTGGCATCGTATTGGAAGGTATTATGTATCTCGATATGTTCCAGTTATCGTAAAAATACAAAATGTTAAAAGATAATCTCAATTACTCTCTCTTTTGTAAACATATATGTAGTTTTAATTCCAGCCTATATCTGTTAAAAAAATAATTTTTCATTTGCTGCTGCCTGCTAAATTTTATTTACGTTCATTATAAATTGTAATATCATATCATCAAATTATAGTATTTCGTCCAAACCACGTCATTTAGTAATCAAGAAAATTTCAAGAAATTTTTAATCTGCTATAATAAATAAATAAATATTCATCTGAAAACACTGTTTGAGGAGAATTCGTGACGCCAAATTATACAGGGTGTTTCAGTACCAATTTTCAGAATTTCTAGGAAAGGTATCTAGCAATGTAGAGGGTCGGAAATGCTTTCCTGACGCGTTGGGGATACAAAAAACTTCAGAAATAAAATGGCGTTTAACATTCGTTTTAAAGGATTAGATGGGTTTAAAAATTTAAAAAAATAGATTTTTTTTTTGTCTTATTAAATTGTTCAATATGTCTAGAATATTCTCCCAAAATTTTAAATCTATTGAAGTAAAATTCTAATAAGGCCCCGTTTATAACCTCCCTTTTACTGGAGTTTAACACCCCAAATTTTCCCCTTCTGAACCGGTTCCTCAAAAGAGGGATTGATTACTAGGGTTAGAAATAATCCCACACAGAGCCTTCGGAAGTTCCGCCCATTAGGCCATGGCAGCGTGGCGCGTCGCAGGCGTATTGGGGTAGCTGCTTAGCTATTGTTTGTCTGTCTTTCTCGCTTGCTTTCAAATTCTAAGGGCAATTATTCTTCGACCACATTTCTTGAAACCATGGAAGCCTCTACGCAAGTCTGACTCGAAGAGTCCAATGTTAAAATAGGGAAATAGTCATCTGATTCAGAGAAAATAAACGATAAGAGAATAAACGATAAGAGAGAGCGTCAAATTACTGGATGTTTTCCAAATCCTAAGCTGTCGGTCAATTTGGCACCCCTCCAAGCTTTTGGACTGTTCATCACTGCTAGTTTTAGAAAACGTGGTTACACTATAGTTTTAAATATTTTGGTTGACTGTTGCTTGTTGATCCACGAGGTTTTTTTGAGGTTATAAGTGTACTTTGTAAATTTTTACCGAGATTTTTATTCATTTCTTTGCAAAATGCGTAAAGTTACTAGAATTACTAGAACTGATCTAGCATCGGGTGCTCAGAGGAAAAATAGACAAAAAGAAAAAAAAAAAAAAGGAATCAATTATTTAATCCTAAAACTGCAGAGATAAACGACGAATCTTTCACCAACACGTCGGCGAAAAAACTCAAAACTCAAAACGAAAAACACGTGCCAGAGGACGGTACTCTTCAGTATGCGATTATAGACTGTTTTTTAGTTTTTTCAACACTTTCTACTTTTGTGAAGTGCTCTAATATAATAAATGAAAATGGAGAGAACAAAGTGTGTAATGGTAAAGTTGAATTTAAACAGTGTGTAAAATTTGGTATCGGCTGGTGAAATGTGAAAAATGTGAGCCTAGATATATTTTATCGTGGCAAAAAAATTGGTAAATCGTATGAAATAAATCGGTTTATTTTTGTTATGCGAATATTAGGCTTAGTACTTGCCGGATGTAAAAAATTCTGTAACTTAACGGATATAAGTTGTTCTTTCTTGAATAAATCAACGTATAATTTTTATGTTGATAAAATACATGAATGTATCAAGACGGTTGCCGAAGCACTTTTCATCTTAGCTGCAAAAGAAGAAAAATATTAACGAGTGATGAAAACGGTGTTGAATATACGACAGATGCTACTGTATCAGGTGATGGCACTGGGAAAAAGCGCGGTTATTCATCGTTATACTGCGTGTTTACGTTATTGGTTATTATTCTGGAAAAGTTTAGATATTTTTGTAAAATGCTCGTATTGTAAATTATGTAAGCTTGAAAAAGAAAACGGAACACAGCAGAGTTTCAAGAGTGGCAAGAGGATCATTTTGAAAAAAAAAAAAAAAAAAAAAAAAACGAATGTAGCGCCAATTACCAAGGACCAGCTGGTAATATGGAAGTCTCATCAATCGTTGCAATGTTTCAACGCTCTTTTGAAAATACGGCCAAAGGTGCACAAATCATATTGGAGACGGGACTCTAAAACATATTCCGGATTCTCAATACCGAACCTTATGGTGAAAATTTTGTAATAAACAAGAAAGAATGCGTAGGACACGTACAAAAGAGGATGGGCACCAGCTTATGCGGTTTGGTCAATAAAACAGTTGAAGGGAAAAAAAAAAAAAAAAAAAAAAAAAAAACAAGGCGGTAAAACAATTAGAAAAAAAAATCTTTCTGGCAAAGGCAAACTTACCGGCAAATTGAACGATTACTACGGACTGGCTATAAGAAGAAACTGTGATTCGGTACAAAATATAAATATTATATCCACAGACAAAAACCCACATCACGATAAATGTCCAAACGCCAAGGCTCATGGTGCGCTTGCAGCGTACTTCGGCTATGAACACTCTTTCATCATTCAAACACGATTATGATCCATTACCAAATGATATTTCATCAAGCCCATTTACGAAGAACTCAGCAAGGAACGAGCTTTTGGAGGCATGTATTGGTGGCTTTACGCAGAATAATAATGAAAGTTTGAACCAGTTAATTTGAAAATTACTCCAAAAATAAATAGTCGAGAATGCTGCATTTGTCGCTGTAGCCACTTTCAACGAAGAAATTTCAGCTTTATTACTTTTTATGCACGGTATGATTTAAAACTTGCCAAAGCAGCCACGAGTATGCCCGAAAAGAGGATGAGAATCGCATACTCATAGCCGAAAAACAATCTGACGCTGCGACTAGAGAAGCAAGAATTCGTCCACAGACAAGAGCAAAAGAATGCCGCTGCAGCAGGTTCTTTACTTTATGGTGCCGGAATCGAAGATTCTATGTAAGATGAAAAAAAAAAAAAAATAATCTGCGTGTTATTTCGATTTAAAACTCAATCAGTTTTCTCGAACTCTATTTTTGAAGTCGGTTGTCATGATTTCTCAAAACGTTAAGAACCGATCGTGTTCAAATTTCGCACACTTAAAAAAGTCCATTCATTCTATCGAGAGAACGAAACTAAATAAACGCACGTGCGGTTGGCTGCGGTGAAAAACCTGGCATTCTGCCAGGAGTGCCAAACAGAAAGTGTGAATTTCTTTTTTTTTTCTTTATTTGCACTGTTTTGCTCGTGCTGTTGTCTGATTGTTAAATTCTCCAAATTGGGGATTTCGGCTGAAAGTGAACCTTCATTGCTATTTTTGTGCAACCCTTTTATTTAGTTTCGTTCTCTTCTTTCGTTGAATAAATTGTAGCGCTTGAACGAAGGATTTTTTTTTTTATTTTTTTTTTTTTAATCACGACTTATTTTACAAGGCAACACGTGGTGCGAAATTTTATCAAAAAATGGGACTTTTTGTTCACAACTCCGTCAAAATTTCAAATTTTATTTATTTTTTCTTTTGTCGAAGCACAAGCTATACACATCTATTAACAGATTTTTTTTTTTTTTTTTTTTTTTTTTTTTTTTTAAATTTCAGAAGAATATGTCAGGAGTTATCCTGACAACGCCGAGAGAACTTTTTTCTGAGGGGTCAAGGGAAATGTGGTCCCAATAGCTGAATTTTCAAACTTTTAAAATGAAAATTTCACAAAGTACTTGTCAAATGTGTATCTTTGATATGTTAAATTGCTTAAATAAAATATTTCATTTGATATATTATTAAAAAAAATTAGTAAAAATATGCTTTTTTTGAGCCTTCGAAACCCACCTAACAATAATAAAGGTACATGAACAAAAAAGACATGGGTCAATGAAGGCGTTCAAAGTTTCATCCACCGACTTCAATCGTGACCTTCGAAATATTCAGTATTTCGAAGGTCACGCTACAATGTAGGATTCCTTACATCAACAGCCCACATACTTAAGAATATTCTGGATGCGCGAATTACGTTAGCTTTCAGGAAAATCGAAATTCCGATTACTTTGGAATAGTTCAGAATATACGGAATTCCATGCGCCGTAGATGTGAAATCTGCTTTGAAATCAGTGATCGAAACTTCGAATATGTATATTGACCCATGTCCCTTTTGTTCATGTACAGTCAGCAAAAAAAAAAAAAAAAAAAAAAAAAAACTTCTACGTATTAAAACTTGCACGAACTTCGTTAATTAATTAATTTATTTTTGAGTTATTTGGATCAAATCTGCGCGTAAAATAATGTGGTTTATATACTGTTTTCATTTTTTCATAGAGTTGTAAGCTGTCAAAGTATGGCGATGCTGATGTTAAATGAATGTGACAAACATTAATTCATATCTTCCCGAAAAGTTTTTTTTTTTGAAATTTAATTTTTTATGCGTTAGAATGATGTGACCCAAACATATTCCATGCATATTTTTGATTGAAAACATATTTTTAATTATGAAAATTATTAATAAATTCATATGCCAAAAAATTATTGATTATAACCTTCATTAATTTTTGCACGAATAAAGCAGGAATCAAGAAAAATATGGGTTTTCAAATTTACAGCTGATTCCTATCATTATTATTTGAGTTATAGGGATATTTCATTTCTTCGTACTGACGTGAGAAGGTTGTCATTTGTGTCATCTATAACCATAGGAAATAAAATAATTATTCGTGTAAGTTAGGATGCATACATAACTTCCTAATCAGCATTACTTTAGTTTATTTTATATTTAAAAACTTTATATTTCTTTCCAGTTGTTATCTGAATGAATATATTACTTTTATGAGGGAGATCTTAATTTAATTTATTTTTTAAATGTAGTGATGAATCTCTAACACATTTTCGTTTATAACTACATCAAGAATTAATATAAAAGTTTATAAAGTATAATTTTTTTCGAATAGCCTTGATCTCAGAAATTCGAATATGGAGTCAGAAATGGGTTTTATTGTTTGAAAAAATGAAGTTGAGGCAAGTTTTAATATGTAGACGGCCATATAAGTAAAATTTAACTATTGCACCAATAACGAGACGTTATCATCAGTCGATAGTCACCAGCCGCATAACTTACGGCGAAACTAGTTGTTGGTGGCTTTTTTTTTTACTATAAAATTCTTATAAAAACAAATTTTAAACGTATTTTTCTGTGTACCCCAACACGTCAGGAAAGTTTTTCATTGCTACATGATTCAGAGTCATGGGGAGGCACCATACCCCTCCCATAAATTGTGAAACGTGGTATTAAAACACCCTGTATAGTAGATAGAGGTCCTTTAATAAAAATCTGTCACACAAATACATGACTGTTAGGCCATACCCTCCAACATCCTAATTAATATTCCGTAGTATTGTTAGTCCCGCCCTTTTCTCCCACCAATAAATTTTTAGAATTTTTAGAGTAATATTCTCGAAATGCAATTGCGATCAAATAAGAATATATATACACTAAGCGACAAAAAAAAAAAAAAAGCCGCACTTGGATGTTTTCCTTTTCGCCTTCTACAACCGCCAATTTTATCTTTTAAAAAGCAAATTTTCGAACAGATTTTACTATGTTGTCCTCCACATACACTTTAGCTTTGAGTCTAGTGTTTAAAATAAAATGCAATTGTCAGGAAAATTGTAATTTTAGAATTTATTTCAAAAATGGTAAGAATAAGGCAGTTAACGATGCCGCAAAAAGTATTAATTTTTAAATGAAAATAAAAAAATATTTTAATACGTGAGATGGCAAAATAATTAAATGCTAACGAAATATTGGTAAAATGAATTTTAGCAAAATATAAATTTTTTTGGCCGTTTAAACTGGGAATTTGACTTTAGGCGGTCATGTTGCTCATCCAAGCAAGATAACCGCAAGTTAAAATGCGAATGTTTAAAAAATCGATTTGTATCATGTTCAGAACTTAAAAAAGATTTTTAAAAAGTGTATAGTAAATTACTTTCTTCAAAAACAATGCGGGAACAATTAAACAAAGCGGGTTAAAGAACGGAAGATCTGCGAAAAAAGCCATTATTAAGGAAAAGAATTAGAAAAAAACAATACTTTAGTTGATCAAAATTTAAAAACATTATCAGTTAATTATTAGGCTGAACTGGTTTTCTCTGATGAATCAAGTTTTCTTTATTTCGTGCAGTTGAAAAAATTAGAATGAAGACGAAAATTTGACCGACTTAATGAAAATCGCACTTTTAAAACAGTGACACATTCTCCGTACATCATGGTACGGAGGTGCATAAATTTTCAAACACTCGGGGAAATTTTTATGCTCAAGGGATCAATTAACTCGAAATAAAACTTAATCTGCATAAAAGTGGTGCCTGACCGACTATTTTGGAGGTATCTTAGACATTTCCGTAAACAGCATTTGAAGATAATAAGGCACCTTACTACACGGCGTCTGTGGTAAGTTTATTCACTTCAAATTGTCAAAATTTCTTATACATTCCCATGAGAACCTATAATTCTGTAAGTAATTATACTTTTTTCCCCTTTAAGTTAAATACCTCAAAGGATATAGTAGAATTTCTTCTTTACCAGACAGGGAAATGGTCAAAATCGCGATCCGCTCGAAAATGTTTCGTCTATAAAAAGGCGGGGGAGAGGGGAGAGGATTCCAAATTTGCAGCCTATAACTCTGCCAGAACTAGGAAAATTTATTTGTGATATTTGGCACATTGAAATTTCTGAGATTTATATTAAAACACTGTATAAAACTATGCCATTGCGCATTAATGCAGTAATTCCATATAAAGGTGGAATTAACCCAATGCAGAATACATATTTTTAACAAAAAATTGCTTAGATCTAACAAATAAATAGTTTTATTTCATATATTAAAATATAGCTTGTTTATTTCATATAATAAATCATAATAGAATGCAAAGTGTATAGTTATTGCATTATGTTCAAAAAGAAAGTTTTATGCAGATTTTTAAAAAGTACTTCGTAAAGTGCAATAAAGCGAATTATTACATCGAAATATACATAGGTATCATTTCATACCTTTGGTATTATGCAAACAAGACAGTTTTATTTGTTTCAAACATTAATTTTAAAGTTATCTATATTAATAAAATCAGAGTTTTGTCTGTAAATTTGTCGGAATCGAAAAATTTTGCGATATCTTCACGTTTTACACCCCATGAAAGCCGAAAATGACTTCAGAAAATTTTGCCTGTGTGTGTGTGTGTGTGTGTCTGTGTGTATGTCATCGTGTCCGAATGTCGCTTTTTTTGTCCGGGCATCACTTGAGAACGGCTGGACGGAATTCAATGATGCTTGGCAGGAATTTAGGTCTTCACCCAACTTAAAATTATATCTATCAACTTTTGAGAAATTCCCCCCCGTTCTCCCCCTAGGGGGTAAAAGACTAAAACACGTTTGTCCGGGCATCACTCGAGAAGGGCTGAACGGAATTCAACAGCGCTTGGCAGGGATTTAGGTATTCACCCAACTTAAAATTATATCCATCAACTTTTCAGAAATTCTCCCCCATTCCCCCCTGGGGGGTAAAAGACTAAAACACGTTTGTCCGGGCATCACTCGAGAACGGCTGGACGGAATTCAACGGCGCTTGGCAGAAACTTAGGTCTTCACCCAACTTAAAATTATATCTATAGAAATTTTCAAAATTCTGATTAATGTTTAAATTGTGGGCAAAAAACGCCTGCGCATGCGCCATAAATATTTTTTCACTAAAACGCTTTGAATGGAAAAATAAAATGCAAAAATAAATTTTTAAGATAAAGACTTTTTTCATTCGCGTGAATCGCACTACAAATTATGAAAAGATTTAAATGAAGTTTTGCCATCTGAGTTTCATATACTTTAGTTAATTTTAAAACATCTAATTGTCGTATCGAAAAACTGTTTACACCCCAGGATTCAGGAAAATCATCTCTTTAATTTGGTACTGAATTTGTAACGATAGGTCTGATACTTCTAATTTATTTTCCCCTTTTTCCGTTTTTCCGTTGCCACTTAAATTTCATACTTTAGTTATTTTTTTAATATCTAATTGTCGCATCGAAAAACTGTTTGCACCCCTGGATTCAGAAAAATCGCCTCTTTCATTTGGTACCAAATTTATAAATATAGGTCTGATATTTCTAATTTATTTTACCCTTTTTCCGTTTTCAACCTAGATTCGATATGGAACAGCTTTAGCATTGGATCCCTTTGGCAAAATTTGAAATTCGGAACCGAAGTAGCTCGGACGTTTCTCGCCAAGATCTTTGATTGCACAATTGAGATAGCCAATTCAGTTCATCGCAAAAATGGCTTAAAATATTTAAAGTCACCAAAGGGTTCCCATACTAAAGCTGTGCATTTTGTACTTATTTATTTATATTTTCTATTAAAGACTTCTGTGGTCACGAAATTTGGTGCGTAAATTGTTTGTTTGCATCCGGCACTTATTGTAACTGGATTTCACGAAATTCGAAATCTCCCCCCCCCCCTTCTCGGAGTCGGAGGGCAATAAACGGTATAACTTCAGTATAACCCCACAGCTGAATTTGGCGATTTTTCTTTGGCGTTGTTTTGAAGGATAACGATGTCGTTCTGGACTGTTTGCGATATAATATGGCAGCCTAATATTTTGCTTATTTTGGATTTATGATTTAGATTATGATTTTGTCATTTATCATATATGATTTATGATTTATGATTTTTAGATTTATGATTTAGCCATAATCGCCAACAAAAAAATCGCCAAATATCGTTGTGGGTTTATACTAAAGTCGTTCCCAATAAACATGTGTAAAAACATGTTTTTCCGTTTGAATTCGCTTTGAATTATCTTAGAATGGCGAATTTTGGTGTGCGGATATTGATTAAGTGTACGCATTATGTACATTAGTGGGATTTTGCAAAACTTCGAACTCACCCACTGAGGAAGGGGAAGTAACAAGTGGGTAAGTTGTGCTTAAGGCAGTGGGGACCCAGACTGTATATTGATTAAGTGTACGCATTATGTACATTAGTGTGATTTTGCAAGACTTCGAACTCACCCGCTGAGGAAGGGGAAGTAAGAAGTGGGTAAGTTGTGCCGAAGACAGTGGAGACCTAGACTCCTCACTTTGCGAGCGAGAAAACCTCTACCAATCACAGCGAGAACTTGGGTTATTAATAAAGATATGCGATTTTGACAACTCATTTAAGTTTAATGTCCAGCGAAGCGGGCAAAGCCTGCTAGTTACAAATAAAAAAGGTATAAGTCATTTTTTCTGCAATGCGGCTTTTTTTTTGTCGCTTAGTGTATATATATATATATATATATATCAAAGCAGTCTTTGGGGACTGCCGATAGAAGTGAAAAATAAGTAACTTGTGAATTGTATCGTCGAGCTATTAGATTATTATTTTCGGTTTGTAAAGAAGTGTTTATGATCTGTTTTATATGATTCGGCACAATATTTGTAGCTATCCATATTAAATGAACTAAGCCTTATATTAGGTAAAAATATTGATTACTTATAAAATTATTTTAATTAGTATGAGATACAAAAGAAAACCGATTCAGGACACCTCAGAACGTGTAAATCAGGTGAAATCTCAAATTCCACTTTCGATAATATAAAAGAACTTTAAAATATCTTTCGAATGATGTATTAAAAATAATTTAATCATAATTAGAATTTGAAATATTGAAATATTACAGTGCCATCTGGCGGTAGAAATTTCTGTAAGCGACTGTTCAATTCCAACTCAACAAAGCTTTCAAATGATGTATTACTTATGAAATTATTTTAATTAGTAGCTGAGATACAAAAGAAAACCGATTCAGGACACCTCAAAACGTGTAAATCAGCTGAAATCTCGAATTCCACTTTAGATAATATATATTGGTAAAATATATGTTTCTTCTCATGGAAATACTTCGCTGACGATGACGCGAGTTTCATGATTTTTGTTCACCCAAAAGTGCTCAACGCGCCTAAAGAAGTTTTCACTTCAAATGGAAAACCTTCGCTGACGATGACGCGAGTTTCATGATTTTTGTTCAACCAAAAGTGCTCAACGCACCTAAAGAAGTTTTCACTTCAAAAATACTTTATACTGGTGTGAAAAAGAAGGCGGGGCTAACAATACTACGGAATATTAATTAGTTTGTTGGAGGGTATGTGTTAGGCAGATACAATTTTCATATTGAAACAATACTCAAATAAAATCATTCATATAATTACGATGATGAAGACATGTCAGACGGCGAGCCTTTTGTCAAGGCCTGATTTTTCAGAGTTTTTTTTTTTTTTTTTGTCAAGTTTTACAAGGAACATTCACGAACTGTGACACACCGATCGTAACCAAACTTTACAGGTATTTAACCCTTTCCGGCTCAGAGTAATTCTATTCATTTAAAACTAACAGCCACCGGAATTCAAGAACGATATTAAAAGACAAAAAGTAAATGAAGTGTTACCTCTATATTATAGAAGAAAAATACTATAAAAAATTTCTGGGATGAATTTTTGCCCTTGAGAATTAAAATTAGATGTTGCGGCAACACTGTGCTGGAAAGGGTTAAAAGGTATTAAGATATACATTCCTACCAATTTATATCGGCAAACGTTACTTCAGAACAGAGGTATTGGTGCTCGAAGTCGGAACTATTTTTTTTTTTCAATATTGTGACACCATTCAATTTATCTATTTGATTTTTCTATTTTTTCCCCATTAAATACGCTGAAGATTTATTTATTTTAATTGTATTTTTGTAATCGTCTGCATGTGCATATTTTTTTTTGCTCTAGAATTATTATTATTATTATTATTATTATTATTTTTTAAGATTTGAAAACTAACGTATTTTTATATAAAAGAGATTTCAATTAGAATTTTTAACAGTTTATTTAATTCCTATTTTATTATATAATATGGTAACATGGAGCGTATCAAGCTGTTAAAAATACGTGGCGAGTGGATATTTTCAGGTCTATTATTTTGGTAGAATTTTACAAACATATACGTCTGCATTCTTTTTTGCAAGAAATGTGAAATACAATTTAAATAAATAAATCAACAGCACGTGTTTGGCAGAGAAAAGATAGAAAAGTCAAATAGATAAATTGAATAACGTACACAATAGTGGAGGGAAAAAAAAAAAAAAAAAAAATATATATATATATATATATATATATAGTTCCAACTTCGAACACAAATACCTCTGTTCTAAAATAACGTTAGCCGATATACATTTGTAGGAGTGCATATCTTCTGAAATCTTTTATTTTTCACACATTGTTTCAATTTTCCCATAAGTGTATAAAGCAGAACGTGGCCGTGCTAATGCTACTCCTGTCGATGTCACGAACCTGCAAGGTATGATGTCGTTTCACAAACATTCACTGCTAATGTACAGCTTGTTGATACAGTATATACATATAACACATTGAAAGTTTGATTGCAAATCGCCACTAGCAGAATTTATAGGACTAGTCGTTTTTTGCTCTTTACATTACCTGAAACCTTGTATTCCAAAAACCGAAATGGAATAGCATTTCATAATTTGCATATGATTTTCTTTTCTACGGGTAGTGTGATTGTGTGATTGATATCGAGAAACGTAATTGACGTCGTTTCGCAGCCATTCAGGCTAATATACAGCTTGTTGATACATCCTCCAGGTACTAGTTCCTTATTTCTTTGAAAGTTTGACTTCAAATCACCGTTAGCAGAATTTATAGGATTTATACTGTTTGAGAATAAGAGTCGAATGAGGTCGTATGAGAATTTATATCGTTTGCTGCTTTTTTATTATTTGAAACTCAGTATTCCGTAAATCGAAAAGGAACAGTGTTTAATAATTTGGATATGGCTTTCTTTTCTATTGGTAGTGTGATTTATATAGGGAAACTCAAATTTCTTGATGGTGGTGTAATTTTTTACAATAAACCTGTTCAGTCTTTCATTTCCAATTTTGACTTAAAGAAAGGTACAGAGATCACACACTCCTTTATTATTCAGTACTTTTTTTTAAATTTTTTTTTTATTTTTATGGATGGTAATTGTGGGAATTGTAAATTGATGGTAATTGTAAATTGTTATAGAGCTGCCACAGGCGACTTTTTTTTTTTTTTTTTTTTTTTAAATCATTTTCATACCACTAATTTCATAACATAAAATTTATAATTAATTTATGCGAGCAAAGTGCAGATTTACCTGCGAAAATACATTATAAATTTTATTTTTTGAAAATAATGGTACGAAAAGAATATGAAAAAAGTCGTCTATGGCAACCCTGTGCATGCACAAAGTTGCCCATACTTTTCTCCGCCCCTATTTATAAATAGCAGTCTTTTGCAATATGCCTATATATAGTTGCCAACTTAGCACCTTTTGGCTACTGGAAAATTTTAATAAATTTTTTTATTTCACTTTATCAGTGAAAACTTTTACAGTTCACTTATTAAATACAATAAATATTTCCATTAAATTTTTCGGGCAGCCAAAAGGTGCTAAGTTGGCAGCTATGTGCCTATATAATTTAATAAAGCAAGGATTTCTATGCAAAAAGTGTAAAGCTACCTTTGTAAAAATCCCTGAATTTAGTTTAATTAATATTATTTTAGAGATTTTATAATCTCTAATTTTCAATGGAATTTAGAAAACTTTGGACTGAATAATCATCATTTATAGTTATTTTTTAAATTTTGTCTAAATTGATCGAAAATTCACGATTTTTAATTTTATTCTTTAATATAAAAAACACGTGACTATCAGTTAACATGAGTTGGGAGTTTAAAGAATGGCACTTCCCAAATTTTAAAAATATCAATGCAAAGTGGCCTAGAAAATCACATTGTAATTAATAATAATAATAATAATAATAATAATAATAATATATATATATATGTATATATCGAACAGATTTTCGTCAAACATAGCTAAGAACAATCCTGATTAAATCAGTGTCCTACAAATAAAGAAATAAAGAATAAACCTCAAGGCTTAAACCAAAGGCTTAAAACTTGTAACACCTCTTTTTCTGGTAGAGGGTTAAAAATAATAGTTGAAACGCTCAGCAACAACCCTGTGCTTATAACACACGATTTCATGTTGTCAGATACAGTTAAATTAATAGAATATCATAAAAAAAAAAAAAGTTTTTCTGAAATTACACATTCACTGCCTTCTTAAAATTAATCTAAATCTTAGAGTTATCTTAAATTTTAAATTTTTTAAATTTAATAACTCAAAATTAATTTCAAATTGATTTAAATAATATCAATTTTTCACAAATATATATATTATAAGTAAATAATAAAACAACTAATAAACAGTCTTATCTTCTTTTTACCAATATTAAACTTCAATAAATACTTAATTTTTCGAAAGAAGATATTGGAACTCTTCTTATCCGTTTTACTTTCAAGATAATTGAAAATAAACATCAGGTTCTATTTGCATGAAATTTATTGATCTGAAGTAAAAGTTGAAAATTGAATGTCTTCCAAACGATAGCACTGTTAAATATATGATGTGAATAGCGTTTATTCAATTTTATTTGATCTGTATGAAAATGCAATCAAATGTCAAATAGAGCGATAAATTATGGAAAGTCTCGGTTGATTGCCTTTATGTCAAGTTGTTCCCCAATTTGAGTGAAAAGGTGAAATTCAGGTATGTTATTAAACTCAGTAAACATGTGTTACGTGGAGAGACTTATCGTGTTTTCTGCATATTTAGAATTTGAGTTCTGAATGTAAATAAATTCGAAAATGTGTGAAAATATTTTAATGTGGTGGAGTTCAAGTTACATTTAAAGTGGTTTTTGCGTAAGTAACTCAGTTAAAATAGATATCTTACAATTGTACCGGAATTTTTTTTACTGATGAAGATTGTTCTAAAAAAAAAAAAAAAAAACAATAATAATAATAATAAACTTATTTTGTAGAGGGCTATTTTCCCCGAGTCTTCCACTTCTCACTAATACATACATTTTAATTAATATTCTGTTGCATTGTTAACCCTCCGCGTACGGTGCCCGTGATTTCGACGGGCAAAAGAACTTTTTACATTAAATTTCATTTACATCACAATTTCTAAAATACTATTTTTAACAGATAAATTATTGAAAATTATTATCCCAGTAGATTACATTTCCACCACTAATTGTAAAATGCAATGTTTGATATTTATAAATCTTGAAAACTAATGAAACATGTTTTTAGTAAAATAGTGATATTAAAAAATAAGACTATTTGCAACCTATGTATGTAAGTACAATACACCCCCCACCTTTTTCTACACCACTTTAATTTTAGAGTAATTTTCTCCAAATTTAATTACGATTAAATAAGAAGAAATATTCTCAAAAACATACTGGTATGAGATAGAGAGAGAGAGAGAGAAAAAAAAAAGCGCGGGTACTAACATTACTACAGAATATTGATGAGAATTAGAATGATGATAGGTATGCAAACAATAAATTTCTTTTAAAATTTATAGGATTATTTTTATGGATAAAATTATATTTATAATTACTGATGAAAGACTCAATCGTACGAGTCCTGTTCAGAGTACAGGGGTCGCATTCTTCGCCTTTTTTTAGGGTACTTTTAGGGATAGAAAATTTAAGAGTTTTTTTGCTACCAGTATTTTTATGGAAAAATTTTCATGGTATTTTCATAGTAATGTCTCATGATTAAGCAGGTTAGAGATTTTTTAATAAAATTGTGGTGGTAAAAAGACATAAATTTCTCATTCAGTAACAGCCCTAAAATAAAAAATCTGGAGTGACTCCACTCGACTTTCCGAACATTGAGTAACTAACAGTTTTGTAGATAAAATAAAGAAAGAGGAATTGCTAAACAAACAAAAGAGAGAAAACCATAATAGAGTGTTTTTTTCTCCATATATCACACGAGGTTTTATTTAACGCTACTGAACTTTGAGCCCTTAGATCATAATGATAAAGAATTTTTCGTTTTGTCCCTGTAAAAATCTATAGATGCTAGATTCACCAAAATGCTTATAGTTAGTGCAACAGTGATTTATAATATTCATACAAATTTTCAGCTCAATTGAATAAGGCGTTTAGATGCTATCGCACTTTTAAAAATTTGGTCTCATAGGCCATAATGATAAAGAATTTTTCTTTGTGTCCCTGTAAAAAAACTGTAGTGCTAGATTCACCAAAATCTATACAGTTGGTGCAAATGCGACCTATAACATGTGTACAATTTTTTTGCTCAGATTAATAAGGCGTTTAGACGCTATCACACTTTTAAAAATTTGGCCCCATTGGCCTTAATGATAAAGAATTTTTCTTTGTGTCCCTGTAAAAAAACTATAAGTGCTAGATTCTCCAAAATCTATACAGATTGAGTATCTGTGACCTATAATATGGGTATAAAATTTTTGCTCAATTGAATAAGGCGTTTAGATGCTATCGCACTTTTAAGATTTTGGTCCCATAGGCCATAATGATAAAGAATTTTTCTTTGTGTCCCTGTAAAAAAACTATAAGTGCTAGATTCACCAAAATCTATAGGGTTCGTACTATGGTGACTTACAATATACGTACCAACTTTCAGGTTAATCGAACAAAGCCTTTAGACGCTAGCGTGTTCACAAACATACACACATACACACATACACACATACACACACACATACATACATCATCGTAAAAATAGTGAAAACGGACTCAGGGGACCTCAAAACGTATAGAAACATCAAAATCTCGAATTCGGATTTTTGACATGATTACAATACTTTCCTCGCTATAGTGTTCGGAAAGTAAAAAGCGGAGAATGCGACCCCTGAGAGTAAAATGAAATCATATTTTAGATGATATGCTTTTAAATATAATAAGTGCATAGCTGCCAATATTTTAATTTATTCCGGAGTATTTTTAACCCCGCCTTTATTTCGCACCACTTTATTTATAGAAAAAAATTTCTCCGATACATAACTTCGATATAATAAGAAAAAATTACTTTTAAAAAAATAAGTGGTCCAAAATAAAGGCGGGGCTAAAAGTACTCTGTAATAAATTTAAATATTGGCAGCTATGTAAGTGCACCGGTAGTCGATATTATAAATTTAAGCTTTAAAAACAAGATTTCTAATTCTTGCATAGGTTTGAGCAGCGTTCATGGTCGGTGTTAGACTCCTCTTCTACTAATGTCTTGAATTACAATTATTTTAGGCAATCAATATTAGAGTAAGATTTGTTTATGTGAAAGAAAAATTGAAATTTCTGACATTTTGCCGTTTTTTTTCTTGATGTTTTGAATAAAGAAGTAAAATTTTGTTTATTTTGTCTCTGTTTATTTTTGGCTGATTTCGTGTACCATTTGCTTTCATGACTAAAACAAATATGAATAATTCGTTTACTTTGCTAATTTTTTATCTTTTATTAACACGTAATGTATCATTATGACCTGTAATAGACAACCCTGTCATCACGATATGTCCATAGCTGCCAACATTTTAATTTATCGGCGTATTTTTAGCCCCGCCTTTATTTCGCAACACTTTATTTATAGAAAAAATTTCTCCAATATATAATTTCGATAAAATAAGAAAAAATTACTCTTAAAATTACATAGCTGCCAATATATTAATTAATTTTGGAGTACTTTTAGCCCCGCCTTTATTTCGCACCCCTTTATTTATAGAAAAATTTTCTCCAATATATAACTTTGATAAAATAAGACAAAATTACTTTTAAAAAATAAGTGGTACGAAATTAAGGCGGGGCTAAAAATACTCCGGAATAAATTAAAATTTTGGCAGCTATGAAATTAAATGATATGAAATAAAAGCGAGACTAAAAATACTCCAGAATAAATTAAAATTTTGGCAGCTATGAAATTAAATGATATGAAATAAAAGCGAGACTAAAAATACTCCGGAATAAATTAAAATGTTGGCAGTTATGTATGCCATCATGATCTGTAGTAGACAGCCTTATCACCACTATATGTCATTATGACCTACAGTAGAGAACCCTATCCACTACTGGCTCATTTGATTTTTAAAGCAGAGTCAAGTAGTGAACACAACTTAGTATTCTCACAAATTCAGAATGTGGTACGAAATTTTTCACTCAAAGTTAAATTGGAAAGCTTAAATATATTCATAAAAGGCTATTTTTTTCCAGAAATTTTTAGAAAATAGTTGCTTTTTTTGGAAATGACATGCAGAATTCCAGCAAATATATCAAAGTAAAACTGGCTAGTTTTGGTATTTATAAGATATTCTCACAAGGAGGTGAGTGAATTGTTATTTACTAATTAAGTCTTATTTTTAATAAAAAATTATGCTATTGAAGCCGTTAAATTTTTCAGAGACAATTGGTTTTCAATTTATGCTATAAGTTTTTACATATTTAGTTTGTTCTTTTAACGCATAAATGAAACATAAAATACTTTTTCTAATTAAATGTACATTTTCCATTAGTTCACATTTTATTTTGCCTTTTCTGAAAAAATTCAGAAGTGTCCACTACTGGGTTTTGAAGTGATTCAATTAACATTTTTCGCATTAAGTCGTGTACAGAAATAGTCAACTGACGTATCAGACATTGATCATTACTAAAATACACAGAAAATGTCTTTAAAGTGTCCACTTATGTCCACCTTACCCTTTATGCTTCCCTCATTTTAAGAAAATGTCTAATGTATTTTATTTGTATTTTAAGGAAAAAAAAAAAATATTTTTAATGGATCCAAATAAACACAATTTCTGTTGTATGTTCTGAAGGTCAGACTATCCAGTTTTACACCAGAATATTCTTTTTAACGAAGTCCTAGATTTACTAGGTGACGAAACATCACATTTTAATAAATGAAATTTCTGGTGTAAATCTTATGCATCTGACGGGCGGATTATATTATATGCCGTAAAGCAGGGTAATATTTTTTGTAATATTTGCATATAATGCAGGGGTCATACTCTCCGCCCTTTTTCTAGGACACTCTCAAGGATTAGAAATTTCCTTCGTTATTGTTACCAGTATTTTTATACAAAAAATTCCATACTATTTAATCATGACACATTACTATAAAAATACCGTAAATGTTGCTGCATAAAATTAATGGTTGCAAAAAAAGGGGAAATTTCTTATCCTCGTGAGTGTTCTGAAAAAGAGGCGGAGAGTACGACCTTTGATATAATAACTTAATGATTAAAAAAAAAAAATAAATAAAATTCTGCAAAAAATGAAAAGCTAGAACTATGTATCGGAACACTATAAGTTGCTAAAACACGCAAGAATTGTTTCGAATGAAAATAATTAATCTCTTTATTAGGCTAGAAAAAGAAGACACGAGTGTATTGATGTGTGTAGTATGGTACGAAAACAGCATTGAGGCTAATTTTTTGGCCTGATAATGGGGCGTCTCTAACTATTTCTTCTCGTAACAGTTGTTGCGTGTTTTAGTAATTTATGATGTTTCTCCACAAAGTTCTACATTTACAGATAACCCCCTAACACATTTTTGATTATAACTCTATGAATACTAAAGATAAAGTATACAAACAATATACTTTTCCGCACTGCCAGACCCTCAGAAATTCGAATATGAAGTCAAAATTGGGTGTTGCTATTGAAAAAAAAAACCCAAAGTTGGCGCTCATTTCTAAATGTAGATAACCCCTAATTCAAAATTCGACAACATTTTCAGAAAGTGCATTTAATTTCCTGTTGAATTATGTCTATTAGATGTTCCTGCGCCAATTAATAACGAAATTACAGCGGGTGTTGCGTTGTTTTTACCCCGACTGTACATAATTATCTCTTTTGGTGAATTATTATGGAGAAAAAAGACGACAGAAAGAGTGCAGATACATAAAAGTTGCATAAAATATGTGTCCTTTATACAATTTGTTAAATGTGCATGTATAGGTATAGCAGAAAGCATACTCTATTTTCATAAAAAATCATAACAATTATATTACTACAGAGATAGAGACACAATTCTTTCTTTTTTTTACACAAAAAAATCTCTTAAAAATTTCCATTTGTCGTCTAATAGATTTACCGAGATTGTTACACGAGAATTTTAAAGCGTTTAAGCCGACAAGGGACATTTACATTTTAAGTGCTTTAGAGCGTTAAGGTCAGCAATGGGCTAATATTTTTAAATATATAGCTGAACCTCTAAAGCATCTTCGTTTGTAACTATACAAACAATTAATTTAAAGTATATTTTCGAACTGCCTTGATCTTAAAAATTTGAATATGGAGTCAAAAATGGATGTTACCTTTGAAAAAATGAAGCTGATGCAAACTGTAATATGTAGACGACCCCTAAGCAAAATTTAACTATAGCATTAATAATTAGACATTATTACAATCGATCGGCATCAGCCGCATTAATTTGAGGCGAAATTAGTAGGGGAAGGGCATTTTCTTTCTTTTTATAATTGTACATGTTAAAAACTTTGTATGGTTATATATATATTTAACCCCTTGACTGGTAATTTTCAAGAAAGCGGTAAAAGAAGTGCCTATTTTTTTTATTCAAGAAAATTGTGTAAAATAATGTGTATGAACAATATATGCGTTCATTTTTAATTTTTGGAATTTTTTTAGCATGAAATCAAGAAAATTTAATTTTTCAAAAAAAAAAAAAAAAAAAAACAATCAGGGTATTTATGATTGAATGTTTGTTTTCCAGTAAGTAGAAAATATAAGCGATATGTATTTTAAGCATTAAAACAGAATTTTATGAAAAGAATTTTACGTATAATACAACACTATACTTATAATACACTGTTCTCAAATTAACTATCAGAACTTTCATAAATATCACTTATTTCTGAATCACTCTCAGATGCATTTATACTAAAATTAGGATCGAAACATTTTGGGATTCTGTCTACATAATGTAAACAATATTGAAAAAATATATTTTATCACAGAGCGCAAAATCACGTGCATTCAAAAGCCATACCTGAGCTAAGATTACAAAATAAGTATTACAAATATTTAAAATTGGATAATGCTGACAGCTTAAAATAAATCCACTATCTCCAATTACATTTTAAATAGTCTGCTACTTTCATATAGAGTGTAAAACAAGAAATAAAAAATTTTCTGGGTATGAGAAATGGTTTGTTTTTAAATCTTTTTAGAGCGTTACTTTTGAACACTCCAGCCCGGAAATATGGACACACGAGAAATAGAGAAAGAAAACTCACCCCGTCATTTTCACGGAAGCTAGAAGAAAGGGGTTAATAATAATAATAATAAAATGTAATTAGAGCCCGATTAAGATTATGCCATATAGTTAACCTATGTTTAAATATTATTTTTGACTTATAATTGACTGAAATCGATCGTTAAAATAAGAATATAAATATATGTATTAGGTATACCGGAAAGTTATGTCCTTTTGAATTAAAATATTGGAATAGAAAATTTATCCGGGATAATATTTAATCCGGGATAATATTTAATCCGGGATAATATCTTGGGTAACTTTTAAGATGATAATTGGTAAAGTACCATATATATAAATATTGTCAAACAATAATTTCTGGTGTTATTTTATTAATTCAAATGCACTAAACATTCTGGTAAACTTAATATTTTAAAATTGTTGTGTAAATCAGGGTTGACAGATCTGGCCTTTTTTTTTTATTCAATAGTCACCAATAATTTTTATCTGTAACGTTTGACTAATAGTCTAAGACTGATAGTCTATTATGTATATCAAATGTCACTTATCAAAATTATTGGTGACTATAGAATAATAAAAAAAAAAGGTCAGATCTGGCAACACTGGTGTAAATTAGATTCTTAAAATCTCTGTTTTCTCATAATAATCATTTCCCAATGAAAGCGCAAAATTTCTGTAATAAATAAGTAGATATAAATAAATATATATATATATATATTTATATTTATCTCCAATCTTCAATTATGAAACATAACCTAAGCTCCTAAAGTGACCGTCAATAGAAATACATCAAGCAGTAGCACATCACAATCTATTGATGACATCACATTTACACATTTATTCTTGACTAAAATTGAAGAAGCAAGTATAATTTTACAATATCTTAACTAAACTATTTGTTCTATAAGCCTTAAATTTGAGCATTTATATTTGCAAAAAATGCTATTTGAACATCGATCCTTCATGAATGAAAGTTATTTAAGAGAACTTGAACAACATATATCGTTCAAGATATGAAAAAGGCATCATTTTCATGAAAATTATAATGTAACATGGTTTCTAAAACAAAGTTTTATAAAATTCGCACAATAAATACAAAAATATTGTGCAATATATTTCTACTTACTCTATATGTCATAAAAATTTTATGCAATATATTTCTGTTTATTCTGTATATCACAAAAATATTATGCAATTTATTTCTGTATATACCATATTATTATCTAAGTAAATTATCTAAGCGATATGCGAACAAACTGAATGAGCACAATCGCCATTTGAATCGTTATTGTATTAAAGAAATGCAATTTTCTCTCAAAGTAGGTTTTAAATTTATAATGGGGTATGTATTTTCGCAAGGTTTTACAAACTCTTTGTTATTATAGTTTTTCTGAAATGTAATATTCAAATCCGTTCTCGCTTCACTTGATGATACCGGAGTGTTTTATTTTGGAAATACAAGAGACAGTTCAAAATTTCATAGAAACTTGTCACCGAAACTTCGAAAATGTATTGAAAAGTGTGCAAAGTTTACAAAAATCTGTCAAAAGTTACAGAGCGGTTTTCCAAACTTAATCTGGATTTTCTAGAGGTTCTTTGGTCGATAAAAGCTATAAAAATGTTATTAATCATAATTTGATGATTTCACCCTCTTCTGTCTATTTGATCGCTAAAATATAAAATATTTTTAACATAATTTCTTAGTAATGTAGAACCATCTTATGAATGCTCTTTTCCCAAAAGACAGCGCTCACAGCGGATTTTGATTGCAACCTGACTTATAAAATTTAAGACTCAAAGTGTGACAGGAATTTCAAGGCTTCTTAATTTGATTTATTATGACGCAGGAAGAGTTATGGATAGGTTCTTGTAATTTTTACTCAGACGTTACTGATCTTGGTCAAAAATTAGAGGCGATTGGGCACTGATATTTTCCCCAATGGACCAATGTTTTTTCTGTCCATGATGGAAAGTAATACTTGAAATCATATGTTCTTAGCCCACTTTAGACACAATAGATCAAAGGATATTAAACTTACTAACAATTTCCGAAATTGTTTGTACAATGGCTCCACCTTATATTCCGCGTTCAAAGTCTGTTATTTACTTGCGTTTGGCAATAATCCTGTCGTAAAATTATTCACAGGAATTATTTGAATAAAAGTGAAAGTCATAAAAATACACTACCCAATTATACATTTCTTATGCGATGCTACTGCTACTTGGATATTTCCATATTGCTATCTCATGACTTTTGTCCCTTCTGTGTAAACTCACTACATTTGAAATAGGTGTTGATGTATTGGTGAAGAGATTTCGGCCAATTACGACACATCGATCCTACGCCTGAGTATTTTTCTCTGTGGGGTCTTTCTAAGGAGTTCTAGTCTGTATTCATATGAGTTTCGGGTATAATAACGGAAAACTCCTAAAAGCTAGGTCAACAGCGTAACCTGTGTTCGATTCATGCGAGTTTTGGATATAAAAGCGGAAAACTCCTAAAAGCTATGTTAGCAGCACAACATGTGTTCGATTCTGTCTACCAGCTTCGATAGCAGAACCTCTCGGCCACTGGAGAAACCACTTTGAATATGTGTGCGATGATCTTGGTTTCGTTGCAACTGCCAAAGATGGAGCAGTTGATAAATATTCTGTATTCATACATTTGATATTGTATCAATTGGAAGGAATCCGAATATTTTCCCAGAGGTTCTGCTCTCTAAGCTGGTAGTCAGTCGGTACTAGATTCGAACCTAGATCACGCTTGTAAGCCGATACTTTCAGAGTTATTTTGGTTATTTCTGAAAAACTGTTATTCTGGTTATTTCTATTGAATATGAGCTAGTAGCCCTAAAGGACCCTTCATACACTGGCAACGAGCAGAGCTTCAAAACTCATAAATTATCCATTGTCCGAAAGCGACCCTTGAAATTTTGCACACATTTACAATGAAGGACATTACTTTTTATTGCTCTTTTACAAAAGAGACCAGTTCCCATGCAATTATCGCACTAGGGGGTTTGGGAGCGAGCTTCGATTCTCAAAAAAAACATCAAAGAAATATCAAAAGAAACCGAAATTGAAGCTTTCCAGTTGCCAGTGTGTGAAGTCTCCTTTAGAAAGATTCCCCCGGAGGCATACTGCCCAGGCCTAGTGCAGACAAGTGGCCTTAATCCCCACACGAATACCGAACGGTCTCTCTGCATTCCACGAAGCTGTATCACTCGTTTGAGTATTAAACGTGTACACTTACAAATATTGTCCTTTTGCTATGAGTAAATTAAAAAAAATAATGGTTTGGTCTATGTTAGGTTTTAGTACTGGTACCGAGTTCTTTTATATAACTGAAGTAACTTTTTCTGTTTACCCCTGCAATTTTTATTTATTTATTTATTTTACATTTATTTATTTTTGAAACTTGTAATTGGTATTTTACTTAATAATTTATTATAACGCAGAAAAAATATCATGCTTAAGGGGTTAGTGTATGTTTTTACTGGCTTTGCTACGCCATGTATTTTTTCTAGTTTTTATTTATTTATTTTTTTTAAATATATATATATATATATATATATATATATATTATCTAAAAATTCAATATTCTGATGGAAAATTCAAACATTCTTCTCTCAATAAAAGCTTTTTAATACGTGAAGTTAAGTAACATTTTGTTAATTAAATATTAAAAATTAATTATTTGTTAACTATTAAATAAATAATTAAATTAATTATATAATAATTAAATATTGTTTTAATTAACTAGTTTTAAAAATAGCTTTAATTTGATTCTTTGAAATACTTTAATTTAACTAATATTTATATCTAGGTATTTTAATTTTTTCTAGTTTTACAATTAACGATATAAGGCAAATTAATTCTAGCAATGGGTAATTTCATAAAATATGCAATAAACGATAAATTGAGCTTCCGATAAATTTGTAGAATTCATATTGTCTATCACGCAACTGAAATTAACGCTGCACGCTCTCTTAATGTTTGTTTTATTTATGACTTAGACTCCAGTTTCCTGTTTGCAATGTGTTAAGAAAATGACTTGTAGCAGATATATGAACATTTTAACGATGCATAAATTCGCCAGACATATAATTTAAGACCTACGTGAGGTGGTGTCACATAGTTAAACTTTTAAGCAAGATTTAAATGCCGCAGAAGATTCAATTGTGAACATTAGAATGTTTGCTCGTGCGTCATTTTTCTTTCAAGATTTTGACATCGCTTCTCGAATTCTTATTTAACTTGGAAATTAAGGAAAAGTTCTTTTTCGTTGATTTAGGAAATAAGTAATTTTTAGGAAATTTAAGGGAAAATTATTAAAAATTTAATACGATAGAATAAAATAGTATACTGTTAATATACCTTTTTTGATTAAATAAAAATTGTAACAGTTATAAAAAGGAACAAGAAAATTGAAGGAAGTGTTCTGATAAGCTAGACGATAATGCTCTAAAGCTTTGATGGATTATCTGAATAAAGAAATATCATAGTGTTTATCATTTGAAGATGATACCGGTAAAATAAAGTATAATGTAAAAGAACGAAAAAAGAATGGGTTAGAGTAATTTTAAGAAAACTATTTAAAAATAAAATATATATAATTGCCAACTCACACGGTTTTTGCGAAAGATTTCATACCAACATAATTATAATAGTAATTTTATATTACTATTATCATATTAGTATACCAATATAATAATAATAAACGCTAATATGTTAAATCACATGAAATTAAGTTACTATTAAAAATTAGAGATAATAAATTTTTTTTAAAAATGTAGATTTTGGCAGTTATTACATTACATGCGTATAAAGATTTCATTTTTTAAAACTTATTCTAATTAAAATGTGCAAACAATATTATGTATAGTATAGAGGCGCATTTTACTTAATTTTACCCCAGTACCATCGATTGAGTACGGCCTTTGTTGAGTTATATAAAACTACAAATTTCGACGGAGAAAAATTTAATAGTTACTATTACAAGCGCCGTCTTTAAAAATGTGTAAAGTAAAAGAAAAAAAAAAAAAAAAAAAAGAAATCTACCATTTTTAAACCTAAAGAGTAGAAAAGTTACTACTAACACTTTTTAATTAAAATGAATGAAAAGAAGTAAAAATCATGAAAGATTTTATGCATTTTTTCACCATTTCGGAAGATTGTTTCTAAAATAACTGATGTAAAATTTTTTTAAACGAGACTTACACACTTAATGTAGCTATTCTAAAAACATAAATTGTTACATATTTTAAATATAAAAATAAATTTAATGAAAAAATACAAAATAAATTTTCCCCACTTTTTAAATGACTATTAATTATAAGAACAATGAAGATTTCGTTGTTTCATTTAACTTATAAGATAATAAATTACAGACTGATATGCAAATTTGTTGACTATGGGTATAACATTATTCATATATAAGGGGGTTTGGAACTCGTTGGGCCTAGGGACACAGTGGATCAGGGTTAATTATTTTAATATTATTAATATTTTTTATTTTCATTTTTTATATGTCAGACAGCTGTAATAGTCCTAAAATAACTTATGATGAAAGCACATTCTACTGTGTTAAGAACCATTTTTATTTCAGCAGACTGTATTTCAGCACTGCTCAGTAATTTTTGGAAGTCCCCGATTTTATGATTCTAAACTGCTTTCATTATGATTAAAGCAGTAAATTGAATTTTTGTCATAAAGTTAGCCCTTTTATTTAATAACCCTTTATATTTATTTTTAGTTCATATAATAAAGAAAAAAAAATACTCCTTTTTTATTAATTCAAGAACATATGGTACCTTGGTCCACTTTTTTGGGGTTACCTTAGACTATGGACCATTTTATCCCAGGTAATTAAAAAAAAAAAGTTTTTTGGTCTTTTATGTTTTTAATTACAATAATTAAAGCATTACTTTAATTTTTTTACTTATATTTATGTACAGTTAATCTTTATAAGTTACAATTGGTTTTTAATTAGTTTTTTTTTTTTTTTTTTTTTTTTTGTGCAGATATCATCTCAAGAACAAATCATCATGAAGAAGTCGGGCTAGTTTTAAAATATAACTTATGATAGTGGCAAGAACTCTATTAAAAATTAACATCCTACTTTGAAAGCTTCGTAAGTTATTTAAAATTACACATTTTCATGACATGGCAGAATAAGGCAATATTTCGCTAAATTTGGACGATGAAGAATCCCAAAACAGCAAGAAAAAGCACGAAATTGCATGAAGACTAAAATACGAAATGGAGGTTAGCATTAGAACGTAGCAAATTATATGATAAGGCAAATGCATCGATGAAGTTAAAGGGTATCCTAGGGCATTTAAGTCTGCTACCATGCACGGAGATCAGCCGAGTTCATTGCTCTTACCATGAATATACTATGACGCGTAGTAGAAATTCATGAGAATAAATAGCTATGAGGAGAGAAACTGGGTAAAGTCCACCTTGTTAAATAGTTTCGATTAAAATTAAGTAAACAAGCGTTATTTATCCTAAAAATTGTATGTTTGATTTTAAATCCAAAAGAAATTTACTTAATTACAATATTTTCTAATATTTATCCACAATATTGTGATTGGAATATTTAGTTTTAGATATGTTCCATCCTGTCCCATGAGGTGGACCTAGGTACCCAGATTTTGTGTAGCTTGGCCCATTTCTAAGGTTCTGTAAAATAAATAAATAAGTAAAATAAAAAATATAAAAAATATTGTAAATATATTATTTTGAAAAAAGATCTTGCATGGAGAGAAATATATAATAAGTCTGATGAGAAACGAACAAACTATATGGCTAAATTTTTGGTGTGGTAAAAAATAAAAATTAGTGCCCAGGTAAAAAGTGTGCCCTAATCCCCCCTAAGATTTAAAATGAACTCAAACGGACATTAGTTAAAATGCACCAGTGAAAAGAACTTTTATGAATTAAAATTTAAAAAGTTTTTTTTTTTTTTTTTTTTTTAAACGGAAGGGAAATTTCTATTAGGCGTATAGCCAATGAAATTTTAAGACCAAAAATTGATTAAAAAAAGAAAAAAAAATGATCATATTAGGAATTGAAGGTACAGTGAAAAATAGATCTGGCTATCAGAATTGTCTTAATTGTCAGAAGAGATCTAAGACGCATAACTGCTCCTACTGCTCTACTAACATGTTTTCTGCTAAAATTTCCGAAATTTTGATGGACAAGTTTTGAAGTGAAAATATACATGTGTTATAAATGATCGGTATTTTGCAAAATATATTAAAATGAATGCAAAACCAGCAGTAATTGAAAATCATAAAATGTTAGGAAGAGAAACTGAGCTAAAGTGGACTAACCCTTTGCCTGCCCTAATGCTCTAAAGCGCAACAGTGTTGTAAAATTTAGGGACTCGTTTATTCAACTCTCACCAATAATTTTGAGATGTTATATTTGATATACTCAACGGACGAATAACCTTTGAAGTGATTAGACAAACGTTACAATTAGAATTTAGCGGTGCTTATTGAATAAAAAAGTCTCTAAATTTGGCAACACTCACCAGGGAAGTGAAATTAATCGTATCAATCCTTATCGCTCGTATGTCCCTTCTGAGGGGACATTAACCCTTATCGCTTGTATGTCCCTTCTGAGAGGACATTAACGCTTATCGTTCGTATGTCCCTTCTGAGAGGACATTAAAAAATCGAGCCACGCCTTAAGGTGTTCCTCTGCAAATGAAATGTTATTTTTCTAAAACGTGGAACTATGGGCTACCTTTCGACTACCGGAAAATTTTAATAGAAAGATTTATTTTATTTAATGATGAAGTAAAATAAAACAAATTATTACAATTTTTCGGTAGCCAAAAGGTAGTAAGTTGGAAACTATACGTGTGACGTTTTAAAGGAACGCCAAAAGGCGTGTCTTACTGTTCAAAATAGGAAAATATCGCGAGCGCTAAGGGTTAAATTGGACCGGTAAAGGATTAAACACAACTTGTAATATACTACATTTTTGGATGAGAAGCGTTTTATTAATAACTGACCAATTTTTTTTTAAAACAATGATTAGCACGATCGCAGATTAGCGAAAGGCAAAGAGGGTATTTTAAAAGCAGATATGAATCAGGTGTTTTAAAAGTGAACCTTCGATGTTCTGAGGAGCAGTTTAAGCTAACGACAAAATGCACATCAAGAGAATATCCATTAATCTTAAACGTGCAATTCTTAGCATATAGTGCTTATTTTCAGGAAGCAATACTTTTTTTTTTCCAACAAAATAGATATTTTGCTTTACTTCTACAGCAGTAAAAAATGATTTGAATAAAGAAAAATCAATATTTAAATCTAGCTGCCTAATTTTAAAAACCTAAAAATTATAGAAAAATGCTAACTTATATTTTGAAAGTAAATGCAAATGAAGTGAGTTGAGTTCAACCGAAGAGCTTGAGAAAAACATCTATGCAGTTTGAGACGGTATTGAACTTGAATAATAATAAAAAAAAAAGTATTAAAACTATGCCAAACAGAATGATTGATTGTCTCACTATGAAAAGAGGCTTCTTAAAATATCAGCTGAAAGAATAACTATAAAAATGATGAACATTACAGTCATGTGAATGTGCGAAAAAATTATTTTTTGACTGTATTTATTAAAATAGAAAAAAAAAAAATAATCTTCTTAAATATTCTCTATTAACATTAAAAGTTTTCATTGCTTAATTAAAAAAAAAAAAAAAAAAAAAATGCTGTCTTAAAAATTATGAGAACCAGTGTATTACATTAAGACGAAACAACACTTTTTTTTTAATGTCTTAATTGGACGGCTCGTTGTAAAAGTGGTGTGACTACATATTTTTTAAAATATATATATTTTTGCTTAATTGTATCACATTTTGTCACACCTTTTATTATAAAAAAGAAAAAACTCCAATAATTGCATTAAAATCCCATAAATGGCATTACATGCTTTTCTCAGAAAACTAAAACTTCTAAGTATTCATTATAAAAATGAAGTTTCTAAGTTACTTCAAATTATTTTTAATGTAATTTATAAATTCTTATAACTATGATCTGTATTAAACACAAAAATCGATAACACTTACTGAATCTTGACTCTTTTTCCAACGCATAAATTTGAAAAATGCTCGTTATTTCAAAATCAATTTCCAAGGGAATAATTCACTTTTGCAATAAACGATACAATTATAGGTTTCTTAAAATTTCTTTTCTAAATTTTTAACAAAATGAAATATATATATGTATATAAATTATTCAAATTATATATATATATTTGTAAAAATTATAATATTCAAGAAGAAAGCTTCATTATTGATTCCTTTAATTATCTTAATAATTATGTAAAATGATGATAAAATCGATAGAATAATAATTAATAGTTAATAAAATTAATAGCTTGAATAGAATCAATAAAAATAAAATAAAAGTTACTTATTTCTATATTATTTATAAGTTCATTATTAGGATTGTATTTTATAAAATGAAACTAGGTTGAAGGATTTAAAACTTTCGTGAAGTTTTTTTAATTTTCAACATGATATACATACAGCTTCCAACTACTACAATTTTTCAGTAACACTTCAATTTATTTAATTATAGAAAACTGCTACAAAATTTATAAATGATGTGTATTAAAAATTACCAGTAATTAAAAATCGTCATTGTTGGCAGCTAAGTATGCATGAAAAATTTGTCAGCCCATCTTGTTCGTGCTCGGCTAATTGACGGCACAAAAGTCTTATGCCTGAGGAATAGTTTTATATAATGGTATTTCTAGGAAGTCCTAGCCTGAATTCATGCGAGTTTTGGAGAAAACCACAGAAAACTCGAAATGGCACATCAAAATGCACATCATTCAACGAGCGATACCTGCTTTCGAACCTGGCATTTACCACCTGGGCACCGGTAGGGCAATATGCTACACGAACAGTGGATGATATCGGTTGCAGTGTTTATTAAGTTTTACTTGGTATGTGATAGAAAAATTATTATCATTAATATTTTTTTTTTGCCTTTTATTGTTTTTACACTCACTCTGACAAAATGAATGCAAATTTTGTAAGTCTTTATACGCATCTCTTATTTAAAAAGTTTCTTCCAGAAAATGATCAGGAAGAGCGAATATAAATTCGAGAATGGCGAAGAAAATCAAACACATTTTATTGCAAGTAATACAACTTAGTTTTCTAGGAATGAAAATGAAACAAAATTTTTGTTCGGTAATAGTAGTACTTAAAAAAAAAAAAAAAAAATGCGGCAGGTTTTATATTCGAATCTTCACCACCTCATTAAAAAAAAAAAAAAAGTTGGCAGCTATATTATTTTAAACATAATTCTACAAAGGTTTCATTTATTATTTCCAAATGCAATATATAATAATAATAATAATAATAATAATAATAATAATAATCCTCTAAATGAATTCAATATTTCTTTCGTAGTAAAAAATTAATTTTATCCTTAACAATAATTTGTTAATTATTCTATTTTTCACATTAAAATGAAAACTTGATTAGCATTAGAAATTGATTTTTAAATGGAATAATCTTTATAAGTTTCACAAATTATTTTAACAATCAAAATTATCTTTCGGAATTCAACTTATTATTTCACATAATACATTATAGTAAGCTAAATTCCCTCAGAATTATTAGCTGCCTAACTTTTCTAAAAGTTAAAATGCACTGCTATCCTAAAAGTCGCTTTATTGTGGAATTATTCACGCTACAAATTGTGTTTAGGCATTTAGCTAATGAGTGCGCCTCGTAAGAAACCCTATAATTGTAATTAATGATATGAAAAGACATAAACACAGACAATAAGCCTAAAATTCTCACGCAGTGTTTAATGTGTCTTTTAATGATGATGAATGGTGGAGATTTATGCTAATAAGTAAGAATACAAATTGGCCGATTTGCAGAATCTGAAATCTCTTCTACTGACTTAAGATAGTTAATCGTTGTATCACGATTTAATCTCTTGTAATATTATGTTTAGGTGTTTGAATGTGACAGATGGATGACAGTTAATTCCAGAGGAATTTTAAGTATTTGTAACCTTTAGTATGTCAACTGAAATATTACAAATGCTCTCATATTTTCGGAAGATGAATATTGTTTCTAAGAAAAAAAAATTATCTTAAAATTGTGAATTTTTATTTTTAGTGTCAGTAGCTTTACTGGTCCACTATACATTTTATATACAAAGTATAATACAAAACTTTAGTATATATTTATTTATATTTTTTAATACAGTTTCTTGCAATTTTTAAATTATGCTGTTACACACTTGATTAAAGAGACATTTTCTGTATAAAACTAATATTTTAACGAGCGAAAATTGCAATAGTACAAGATACAATATATAGCAGAAAATTATACAATATGTAGGAATTGAATTTTATTTCTAAAAATATTATATACAATATGATTAATAATTAATTATTAGAGATGGCTTTAATAATAAGATTATCCATAATAGGATGTAATACAATTTAAAATATTCGAATCAGTGCAAAATTTAGAGTAAATAAAGCTTTAGCTTTACAAAGTCTTTAAAGCGATTATTATCTTAGACTTGAATAAATTTTCTCAATAAAATAAATTTTTGTTAATATTTGTGAGCATTATTTCAATAATATCAGGTGTGCATAGCTGCCAAGAGTTGCGATTTCTGGATACCAATGTGTTTTCTATAGACTTTTTTTAATAAGATTTGGTAGCAGTTTTTTTTATGATTAAATAAATGATGAAAATTTCTATTAAAATAAATAAATAAATAAATAAATAAAAACATCCATAACATTTGATAGCTGTAGGTATGGCACGAATAATAATTATAATTCTATATAATATAATTATAGTATATAATAATACTAATAGTAACTTAAGAATTTTGTATATACTCTTTCGATCTCCTCTTGGGCGGGGTATCCTCTGTAGGGGTTTTATCTTCGTGGGGGGTTTTAAGGGGACTATTGAACTTATTATTATTAATATCAGCTTTTAAAGTAGTTTGGTTAAAAATATTACTAATTACTGTACCATTATCTAAAAAAAATTGTGAAATTCTTTGCAAATTATGATATAACTATCAAAATATTTATCAACATAAGTGATAGTAAACTTATTTTGTAAAACATTCATAGATTTAATTAACAGTTTTACATTTCCGAATTTAATAAAGTTATATTGAATAATAAGTTGATGTTTTAATAATTTTAATACATTTATCTTCCATATATTGAAGTATTTTAGAAGTATATTATAATCAATAGAAACTTTATATAGAAATAAGTTTAAAGCTAAAGAAAACTAAATAATGATATGATTAATATTAATTTTATTATGTAGTTTAAATTTAGTACCTCAATTCATAAGTTTATGTGAATTCAGATCATCAACAATACTAAGATCACCAGTAATATTATGTCCATGTTAGATATCAACAAATTTTTTATATTCGTGTTCATTACAATATCAGAGATTATTGGAAGTGGGCGATTTTTTCAGAAAAAAAAAAATTATAAGTAAAGATACGGCTTCTTAACGTACTTGGATATTAAAAATGCTTATAGATAACATAAATGCCAATATTTTAATTTATTCCGGAGTATTTTTAGCCCCGCCTTTTTCTCATACCACTTATTTTTTAAAGAAAAATTATTCTTATTTTATCGAAGTTATATATTGGAGAAAATTTTTCTATAAATAAAGTGATGCGAAATAAAGTCGGGGCTAAAAATACTTAGGAATATATAAAAAAATTGGCATCTATGAGATAGTTACACTTTTAACCCTTTCCGACCCAGGCCGTACGATCGTGCGGGTTAGACACTCACAACATCCACTTACATTTTTGCATCTGGAACAGTCGTATGTAATAAAATCAGGAAATGAACGATCGAGCTAATTAGCAGAAAGTGTAAAGTATAATTTTCAATCAACAAATGTCGGTTATAGTGCATATTTTTCTTTCAGTTTGCAAAAACAGAAGAATGCAATATCTTAAGGTAAAAATTTTCGGGTCGGAAAGGGTTAAGAGGAAATGCATTATGTTTATTATTAAGAATATTCTGAAATTTAACATAGTTAAAAGCAGAATTAGTAAAATTAATTATCAATTGAGTGTTATTAGATGCTTAATAGGCTTAATGGAGAGTTTTAAATTTAGTATGGAAGCTCGATAATGTAATATATATATTGTTTATTTAAAAAATATTATCTTCATGTTGGTTTGAATTTCTTTTTCTTGCACTGTTCTTACATCACATTACTTTCAGCATTTCAATATTATAAATTAATTTTTTCAGAAATCTTGATTCATGTTCTTTCTAATTCTTCATGTGATACTTGGTTTCATCTTCTGCAATGTTGAAAAGGTTTTCAATATATATTCCTATAGATATAAGTCACATACACACAAAAAAAAGTGCGTAAAATAGTTATTTTATGAAATTTTTTAAAGTAAACATTAATAAATAGATTTTTAATGCTAAAAATAAACTTCTAACCAATTATAATTAAACTATAAGAATCTCCAGGTTGATCAAGTGCATTATAAATTATAACAGCATCATGTCAATTATGTTTGCTTTTCTTAAGTCCACGCTTATATCTAGAAGTCTTTTTCATATTGAAAGTGATTTAAACCTTAATGTACATCCTCATAATTATCACGCTTATCTAAATCAGAAAAACAAGATAAAACTTTTTAAATATTGTTAGTTTAGTCCATAGTGATAATTAGTATTGTAACTAGACATACACTAAGTAACATTGAAAATGCAACTCCAAGAAGGAGTGGTCAGAAAGTGATGAAACTCGGCAAACAGAGAGAGACAACAACGAACAATAAGTCATCTTTATTTTGAAATAATATTCATAATACAGAGTGAGAAGAGCCTCGGCTCAGTAGGTTGTAAGACCACCGTGGGCAGCGATACACGAAGCAATACGTCTAGATATAGAGTCAATGAGAGTACGGATCGTGTCCTAAAGAATGGCTCTCCATTTCCTGTCAACACAATTGTGCTTCACACAATTGCGCGTACACAATTGCGCGTACACAATTGCGCCCCAAACTATGATGCCGCGTTTTCGCGCAGTGGAATGTTCCACAATTGCTACCGGATTGGACCTGTCTCTACGTCGACGCCACACTCGTACGCGGTGACTAGTATTAGAGCATAACCTCCTAAACTAGATGCCTGTCGCGTGGCTCGGAAACTTGACAACAGTTAAAGCGGTAGACAGCGCCACCTGGTGTAGATTGCGCGACTTTTTTATTCAACAGCCACCAAAAATTTTTTTAAATGGGATATAATATACATAAAAGGCGAATAGAATCGAAGAAACGTCGATTTATTTAACAGGGAGCAGCCCCCGCTCATCACTCTTGGAGCGATGTAGAGCGCTTCTGAGGGGACTACTCGCAGTTTATTGAAAACTCTAAAAAAAAAAAAAAAAAAAAAAAAATTCGCCAGGCCTAATTAACCTTAAACGCAACATTGGGCGATGGATAGAGACAGAAATTTAATAAGTAGATATTTACAAAACATGGTTGGTCTGCATGCCGGGCCCAGCCGGCCCCACGCGACAGTTGGCATGCAGACTGAAGTTGCCAGGGAATTCACCCTCTCACGACTAAGAGCAACTTTTGTAAAATCATATTTTGCTTCTGCTGACCTGCAGCAGTACAGGTAACCAAGTATTAAAAACTAAAAATAAAATAAAAATAAAATAAATAAAGATAAAATAAATATAAATAAAATAAATAAAAATAAAAATAAAATAAAAATAAAACAAGAAATTACATATTTAAATTTAGGGAAATAAATAAAAAGATGTTTCAATTAGTTAAATTGGTAATATCCATTAGTAGATCAAAAATTTTATTAAGCTTGAAGATAAGGGGTTTACGTGTAATAATGTCTTCAAGCCAATTTAGTGGGCGGGGATTTGGATTTCTAAGATGGTAATTTTGGGTTAAATGACAATGGTAATAATAATGGTTTGGAGTCCCCTCTTCGCCGCAGGGACACAGGGGAGATCGTCGACAATGAAACCTATGAAGGTATGAAGGAAATGGACCATGGCCAGTGAGGAACGCTGTGATGGGAGGGGTGAGATTCCAAGAATTGTGGCTTACCTGTGGAACCAAGTTAAAGGTAAACCTACCTTTTTCAGAATCGTTCCACAGGTTTTGCCATTTAATATTTAAAATTTGTTTAATTTTCGATTTTACAAATGAGGGGGGGGGGTGGGAGGGAGACATTGACTGTCGGGAACTCGGTTGCCTCCTTGGCCAGAGAGTCCGCGAGCTCATTGCCGGCGACTCCCCTGTGGGCAGAAACGTGTGCCAGGGAGATTTTAGTGGATTGATTTATTAGAAGTTTTTTGATTTCTAGTATTTGTGGGTGTCTGCTCCTGTGGCGGGCAATTGCGAGCAGACCCGAGAGACTATCGCTGAAAATGCTGATTTCTGGATACTGGGGAGCAGAAAGTGCCCAGTCCAAGGCCTTCTTAATGGCCAATAATTCGGCCTGAAAAACTGAGTTATAGTCCTCGAGTCTGCCCGCCCACCGGTGGATAACTTCATCCGAGACGAAAATGCAGAAAGCTGCACCCACTCCATGATCTGTCTTAGATCCATCGGTGAAAACAGCCACCGGAGCAGAGGGAGAGAAGCTATTTTTAGAACAATTAATAAGAAGGGAAGCAACGTCCTTTCCTGGGTGAATGTTCCAACTGCAGGTCATAGTTTGGATTGGGGTCTGGGGGAAGACTATTGAGGCAAGGTCTGTGTCTTTGAGCTGAAGGATATTTGTTTTGATGTAAATTTGGGAGACCTGCAGGTGGGCATGAGGAATACCAGTGATGACAAGAAACGTCGATTATATATATCATATACCACTTCTTAAAATTATTGGTGACAGCTGAATAAAAAATCGCGCAATCTGTACCAAGTGGCGCTGTCTACCGCTTCAACTGTTGCTAAGTTTCCGAGCTACACGACAGGCATCTAGTTTAGGAGGCTTTGATTAGAGAAACAGAGGCGTGACTCATCTGAGAACACGACACTGTGCCATTCCGTCGTCCACATAGATTTATCCCAGCACCATTGCAGACATTGGCGCCTATGCTGTGGGGTCAATGGCAGTCTTCTTAACGGACGCCATGAGTGAGGACAGTGCCTGATTTAAGGCAGGGCATTCGGGGCATGTGCCCTTGGCCCTCACAGTGAAGGGGCCCCCGAGAAATTCCATCATACATTTTAAAAAATAGTTAAAATGAAAAATTTCCGAATTTTGCTATAAGGATATTTGTTTTTTTGTTTTTCGTCAATGGATGGAGGAATTACTGCGCTGTTTTATAAATCGGCGTGATGATCTTTCAAGGAAACTATCAATTCATCGGAAAAATTGCAATATTTTTGCAGGCCACTAGCAACTAATCGACGGGAAATGGTACTGGTCGATATGGGAACATCTAGGGTGTCTTGACCATGTTGGAGAATGGAGGTAGAAGCGGATTGCGGGTCCGCTACCGCTTGTCGGCGGATGCGTCGATCCACGCATGCTGACGTCACTCTGGCTACACTGGCACCTTTCAAACTTGCCACATATTTTTGTTCCAACACTTTCGCCACAGCCGGTGCACTGTGGACGCGTCTAGGTGTGTGTCAGCTGAGATTTGTCGTAAGGATCAACCTGTCCTACTCAGCCCGATCACCATGCCCCTCGTAAAATCGTCTCTCTGCTGGAACTGCTTCTGTTGAGATGGTCTGGCATTCTCTGCAATTACACGCGTCCTCTGAGAGAAGAACAAAATTTCTACTATTATTTACCTAGCAGAAATAACGGCACGAAAATTGAACATTCTGCAGTTTCCTTTCCTTATATCTTATTCAATGTGCGCTAGAGAGCTACGCATTTCACATCATTCGCTATCTCGGTGAAGTGCGTCTACCTGAAATTTGCGTAATTTTCTAGCCACTTCTTCTTGGTGTTGCATTTTTAGTTTCGCGTAGTGTACATTCAGAATCCATTAAAAGTCTATGATTAACATTTTTGATAATATCTAAAATTTTAATTATAACATTTTGAAAATCACACCTTTTAAAATGAAGATGTTCAATGATATGCGAAAAGTTAAAATTTTCCAAATTTGACGTCATTGTTAAATACCTATGACATGGACAGCTATTCATATGCTAAGACATTCTGCTGAGAATATATTCACTTGTGTATCAATATACTAATCAACGTCATTCTCCCCCCCCCCCCTTATTTATGGTAATACAGTAAAAATAAAGCAAAATTTTATTAAAGGGAAAAAAAAGGCAAAAAGTGAAAAACAAAGAACATTCTTCATTGAATTAAAAAAAAAAAAAATGAAAACCTTTCTTTAGATTCTGTTTCCTAGAAAAGAAGAAAAACTGTCTTTAAAAATATTTAATCAGCGAGATAAAAATATTTCCTGTTTTATATCTAGTTTTTTTTATTTTTTATTTTATTTTTTATTTATTGTATTCTGCAATCGCTGAATTAAATAAAAGAAAAATTTTAATTTAAAATAGCATTAATGATTTCTAAAATCTTTGTAATTTTGTATCATGTTATAACATTTACGTTTTGTATTTGCGAAAAAAGATACCTTTTGTTTGTATAGTATAAAGATTTAAATTGGATGCATTAGAAGCTGAAAATTTAATTAGCAGAAAAACAAAGTTTAAAAAGATAAATGGTTTCTCGTTTGCATATCCAATATGTATATATTTTCAGAGGAATAGAATTATTTGTACAAATAAAGCTGATAAAAAAAATGTTTCATTAGAATGGTGAATAAAAATGTTTTAAATTGAACTGTACCCCATATTAAGTAAAATATATCATAATATAAATCTATATAAATAATTTTTAAATTTTGGAAACATTTGATAATTTATGAAATGTACTCCCCCCCCCCCCCCTCCAAGTGCTAATATTCTTGTAGTATTATCAAAATTGTTTATCGATCTTTCTTAATATGTACAGGGGGGTGGTGTAAAAAGTCCCTGACACATGTGACAACTTTAATGTAAAATCAAGTATTTGGCGCATGAGAATGCGGTTTGCACTGAAATGTTTCCTACGATAAAATGTTTTGTTTAAGCAAATAAAAAAGTCAGTTCCATATTTTGCTTATAGATGACGATTTGCTTAAAAAAAAAAAAAAAAAAGAAAGAAAGAAATCACCGAAAACTTAAAGTAAGCGGTTAAAGAGCATTTATTTTGTGCAGTTCTCTACTGTATTTCAATCTATCTGCTCTTTGTAGCTCGGACCACATATAAACAGTAATCCAGTTTAAATCACGTATTTACTAGTATTGCTTGTGAAATAAACTACATATTACATACATTGTTCACTAATTCAGTGCTTCAATATCAGTCAAGGGAAAGTATGAGCTTTGCCCTTTCTGTAGCAGCATTTTCTATGCTTAAAACTTATTCTTTTTTTTTTTTTTTTTTTTAAGAATTCGACGCAATGTTGTAATTACAATATCTAATTGTGGCTATGAAATCCTTGTTAATGTTGTTGGATTGGAAACAAATGTCTGTCGTATATGTCAAACATTTTCTTTGGATGTGTGCCACTTGACATTTCTTTTTAGATTCAGAACATTTCTAGCTTCTAAAAATTTCCTATGCCAATCCTATGTTTCAAAATGGATTTTTTTTTTTTAATGTTTGGCACGAAGTTTTTTTTTGAACAGATGAAAAATTTGGTTTCAAGATATACCAACCTTAAAAATGAACCTTTTCAAAAGTAGTCGTCATTTCTGAACGACAGCTTAAAAACTGATCTGAAACCTACAAGAAACGCATATATTAGTTTTAAATGGAAAAGTTATTATAGGAAAAAATTGTAATTGATATTTTTATTTATTTTTAAATTAAACTTTTCATCGTAAGAAATACTGTAATGCAAACCGCTCTTTTGTGTGTTTTGTTTTTTGTATTAAGGTAAAGCTAGGAGAGTTTGCGCACAATTCAACAAAATGATACAAAAAATCCAAATATTATTTTTTTGCTAAACTGTTGGTACATAACTTTAAATTGATCCTTCTTCTATGCATTTCTATTGCTATTGTGTTGCTCTTTTGTAATTTAAATAACTGTAGCAATAAAACCAAGAGAGTTATTTTGCGCAATCTCTCCTTATAGGGTAGGAGTGATTGCGCATGTGGGTAGGAGAGATTGCGCTTAATTATAACTACAATTACATTATCAATAATAATAATTCACTTAAATGACATTGTTGTAAGGTATTAGTAAACCAATATTTTCGTATTTGGAGTGGATATTTAAATTCAATAATAAAAAAAATCCGAAAAATAAAAGAAATTTAAAAGAACTACAAACATTTATTTAAAGAAAAAAATATTAAAGAAACAAAGCTAAATAAAGAACAAGTCCAGAAAATAATATTAAGCTAATAGTTAACAAGTTTAACTTAAAATTAGTACATTACTTTTTCAGCTACGATGGTTTCTTGTTTGCTGATCGAATATCTCGTTGTCCGCAATCATTGTGCAGTTATTGTCCAACCACCTGCAACAAGTTAACCCTTTCGAAACGGTGTATCCGTCTCAAACAGGCATTTCCGAGAAAAAAAAAAAAGAAAAAAAAGAAAGCACACCGTGCGTGCAATGATATGTGGCTAGTCCCGCCCATTTTTAAGCGTCCACCATTTACTATTTATTAAAGTTTTTTCCACAAAATCTTCAGTGAAAAAATCCTTTACGTTTTAAAATTCTTTACGCTTTAAAATCCTATACGTTTATTTTATTTATTTTATTTTATTGAAAGTTAGACGATTACATTCCTTAAAACTGTGGTCGTACTCTCCACCCTTTTTTCAGGACACTCTCACAGATAAGAAGTTTTCATATTTTTAGCCACCATTAATTTCATGTAGAATTATTCTGGATATATTTATAGTAATGTGCCACAGGGGTCGTACTTTCCGCCCTTTTTTCAGAACACTCTCACAGATAAGAAGTTTTCACATTTTTAGCCACCATTAATTTCATGTAGAATTATTCTGGATATATTAATAGTAATGTGCCACAGGGGTCGTACTTTCCGCCCTTTTTTCAGGACACTCTCAGAGATGAAGAATTTTCACCACCACTAATTTCAGGCAGGCATGCTTGTGGTATTTTCATAGTGATGTGTCGTGATCAAATAGCATTGAAATTTTGTATACAAATACAGGCTGTTCGCACATTTTTTAGACGATTTTATTTCGCAGTAAGAAAAAATCGTTTGCATGGAGAATTTTATTTTCACAACAGTTATATTTTTGGAAGTTTTATTTATCTTCTGATATTTATAATTTTTGTTTAGATGCAAAAATGCGCTTTTAAAATGGCAGTGGATGGAAGGATAGGTTTCCACTCTTTCCAAAGATAGGTTTTAGTGAAATCGTTATGAAAAGCATTTATCAGGAGAAAAATGGAAAAATGTTGCAACAACAGATGAATCTTGGGTCTATTTAAGTGGTTGCAATAAAAAAAGGTCAATTTATTATCACAAAAGTGGAGAAAAAAAATTGCTACATGGCTCAAAGCATCAAAAGAGAGTTTTTCTAAAGGATTTATGATTGCCACTGGTTTTTTCATACAAGCGCAAGATAAAAGCAAAAAAATGTGACAAAAATGTCAAAATCAACTCTAAATACTCTCAAGAACATATTTTAATTCCAATTTTTAAAAATGAAAATCCAGATCTTTATCCACATCCACAATGCTATCAATCCGTTGAACTGTATCAAGACAAAATAAGCAGCCACACATCGCAATCCGCAATTGCTTTTCTAGAAAAAAATGGAACAAAAAACGGGAATTAAAAGCATACCCTTCACTGACATTCCTGCTAAATCTTCTGATGTATCACTGTTGGATTTTTGTGTTTTTCGACTCTTAAAATCAACATTATCCAAACACCGACCTACAACGCTTTGTGGACTCTGGAAAGACGTTCAAGAGGAGTAGAAAAATATACCTCTTCCGATATTATAAGAAGCATTATTATCATAGAAATTATGATGTAGAATGTTAGTTAAGAACAAGGGCTATCAAACTGAACAAATAAAACACGAAATATGAGTGAAATTGCTTCAGTACACTCCATCAAAATCGTCTAAAAAATGTGCGAATAGCCTCTGTAGTGGTATCAATAAAGAAGGAAATTTCTCATTCATGAGAGTGTCCTGAAAAAAGGGCGGAGAGTACGACCCCTGTGTGCCACGATTATACAGGATGTGGCTTTTGTCGATTGTGCCACTCTTGAATAATGTTCAATTTCAGATTCTGTGGATAGTCTCCATGAAGTTGGAGCGCCGTCTCGAATGGTTTGAATTAGTCCAATCACTTATCGAATTTAGGTTTTGGTACAGCCCCAGGCATTGAACATACTCATCATCATTGTCCTGTTGTCACCAATAAGCTGCAAAATCTCGTTAGTATAGAATTTTAAATGCGCAATATCTCCTAAACAGGAAAAGCGCAAACTCTCCCATTTTGGTAGGAGAGATTCCGCAGTGTTTTTAAAAAAAATACTCACTTTTAGAGGAAATCGTGGTGCTTCTACCGTTAGTCTAGGTCAGTAGGTTATGAGCAACTGTGAAAAAAAAAAAAAAAAAAAAAAAAAAATGAATTACTACCATTGTATTGAAATTCTTAGAAAAGTTTATGAAAATTCAAGCATTTATTTTTGAGAATGAGACAAAATAACCACGTTTTATCTTAAACTCTTAGAGCAATCAATATGCAAATTCAAGTCGGCACACCGCTACTGATGTTATACAACCATCCTATTTCAACTCGCCCACTCTTCTCTTTCCTTCCAATCGCCTATGTGCGCAAACTCTCCTGGCTTTACCTTACATTAAATTTTAAATTGTGCCAAGTTTTTTTTTCCCTGTTTAAACAGACAAGGAAAACATGGAAACATTAGCAAATTATTATTTAAAGGATATTTAAATTAAAGATAAAAAAAATCGATCTTTTTTTTTTTAAAGAACATTTTAGTGCTTCAATCATGATTCTAAGCACTTTGGTTCAAAAGTAATACGCGAAATTGTAATTGATAACAAGATCGAACTTATTGCATTTCCAATTTTTAACGCTTATTTTCTCAAAAATGCTTCTTGCTACTGTTAGAAAGCGTTGAAAAAATTTCTTCACCTATTGCCTTAAAGTCTCTCACACACATTTATATAAAGGGTATTCAGAAAATGAATTATCATCTTGTAAAACTAACTTTATTTAGTTAAAATTTTCTACAAAACAGTTTGAAATTTTTGAAAATATAAAAAATTAAATTTTACACGATTTTAAATGTAGTAAATTTTGAAATATCACAAAATTCTTATCTTATTTTTTGAAATAATGATATACAAACATTTTAAGATTATAAAAACGTTAACAGGTTAACTTCACGGTAAGGTATCTTGCAGATAGTGTCAAAAAAGTACTTTTGAGTAAATAAACGTTTGAGTAAATAAAGTTTGGAAATGCAATAAGTTCAGTTTTTATTTCAGTTACAATTTTGCTCATAACTTTTGAACTAACGTATGCAGAATCATAAGTGATGAAGCAAAATGTTCAAAATTGTTAATATTTTAATATGGTACATATCTTTTAAAAATTCGATTTTTTAAAAGTTAAAAAACCCCAAGACCCCTTTATAAACCAGGAGTATTCGTCTTCTTGAGATTATATACCATCCTGTAGTATGAACTGATAGACCCAAGAGACAGTTAAATTCTGTATACGAATTAATGTATTATACCTAATTACCCTTTTCATTTAAAATTATTTTTAATTCTGTCAATTTTAATCCTTTTGTAACTCTTGAAAGCAGTGTTGCCAGATTTGGGGACTTTTTTATTCAGCTATCACTAATAATTTTGAAAAGTGATATTTGATATTACATAATGCACGATTATTCTCCAAAGTGATTAGTCAACCGCTACAATTAAAATTTAGTGGTGGGGTTTGAATAAAAAGATGGCAACACTGCTTGAAAGTTCAAATTTTTAAAAGATATTTTTAGTTTATAATTAGCACTATTGGGACTTCTCTAATGATTTTGCATTTGTAATTTTAATGAAAATTAATCCAAAGATTAATTTGGATTTGCAGCAAAATGCATAGCTCTTTCTAATATGAAAAATCATAGCAAAATAATCGCTCTCTCTACATGCATCACTCTCTCTCATGCAGTGCTCTCTCTAATAATCCTCAAATAAATTACTAAGAATTGTCACTTACAAATGTATCAATTTCTGAGTATTGAAATAAATGAACATTATAAAGAATAGATTATTAATGAGGGTTAATTTAACCCATAACCTTCTTCGAACATTACACTTGAATGTTACAGGTTGCCGACAGTCGAAATTTCCCCCCTTATTCTTACACTAGTATTTTCTGCCAGAATTTTTATTAGTAAATTCGCACGACTAATTAAGCAAAGAATTATTATTATATAAATATATTGGTAGACGAATCAGGGAAAACATTTCGACTGTCGACACCCTGTGTTAGAATAATCAAGCATCTGATATCTCTTTTGGATTTTATGTTATATAATCAGTATTTCTCTGTGACGAATAATACCGGTGCTTAAAAAAGAGTTCATGTCAAAATTAACCACCAGTTTTGTGTCAGATAAACTTTATTTGTGATCTAATTAACAAGAAGATAATTAATCCTTTGCAGCAAATGCCACTACAGTGGAGGGAAAAAAAAAAAAAGAGCTCAGCCTTTAGGCATATTCCTTTAAAGTAATACACTGTTTTTCTTAATAAGAAGATTTCGCGAATTAGTGTTTAATCCCTTAGATACCGTCGGCGTATATATATGGCAGTGGCACACACGTCATCGATTGCTGAGGGGGAAAAATGCGTGTTTGTGAGTAAGGCCGATTGTCTGCGCTAAGGTACTAGGCTTGAGGAGAACGTCCTCCGTGGGGTCTCTCTAAGTGGTCTTAACCCGTATTTATGCAAGTTTTGGAGATAATCACGGAAAACTCTGAACGGCTAGGCCAATAGGCGTGACCTGGGATCGAATCTGGCACCTCACGTCTACCAGTATTGAAACCAGAACCTGTCAGCCACTTCTGGGCGAAAAAATTAATGATTTAAACACGAATACTTAAAATTATTCTGTTAAATACAGTAATGTTTTGAGGAACGATAAAAGAAGAGGATTGCTCTTAGAAATAGGAAAATTTGCAAATCGTAATTTTCAAACATCTTTGTATTTAAGGTTCTGATAAATTGCAACATATGAGTGCGCAAACTGTTTCATGCACAAATTTCTCAATGTTAAACATGTACTACAAGAATTGACAGTCGGGACCTGATTAACTTCTGAAAACAGAGGAAGTTCGATATCATTTCAAAGCCCCCTTTATATGGAGAAAGTTTTCCTTTTTATATACATATAGAAACAAACTCATTAATGCTGAAAATTTAATTCCCACATGTGTATAAGCAGTCTACAGATTAGAATTTTTCTTCCCTTGTATATATTGTGTCATTAAAAAATATTATCGATTATATATAGACGTGAATCAAGAACAACACAAAATAATTTTTTTTCATTCCACTATAAACTCCAGCGTCTCCAGAAATTGGTGGCAGTGTTATTGTTCTTTGTCAATGAGATATTTGAGTGTTTACTTACCCATGTCATAAGTATAGTATATGATTGATTAACAACTTATTTAAAGAAAAGATTCAGATTTGTTGTTGTTAAATTATAGAACTTTCTCAAAATAGTGTACACATTTTCTTACTTTAAGAAAACTTTCTCAGAAGAAAATTTAAATTACAGTGTAAAAACATAAACTGAGTGTACCAGATCCTGTTTTTCTGTCATTTTGGATGCTCTCTTAAATTTTTGACGGGTAAGCTTGTGCTTTCGGATAATTTTCAATATATTATTCCCTGGTAACATGAAAGAAAAGTCTTATTCATATTATGATATACGAGTTTAAAAAATGTAAATAAATTATTTAATAATTGACGATAGTTTTGTAAGAGTCGGATAGATTTGTTGCGCGCACTGATGATAATATCATGTCCTATAGTTGTCAACTTTTACGAATTTTGAGTACTAGTAATTTTATGGAAATTTTTTTGCTTTATTTGAAGACTAAATTTCTTGATTTAAGCCCTCTCCAAAGAAAAAAAAAACTGTTTTAAAATGCAGGTACTGAAAATGCGCATAAGATGGCAACTATGCGGGTATGCATCCATTCCATCAGGTTAAAAAAATTCCATGTAATTTAAAATTCAGAATCTATTCGTTTTGAGTGATGAACACCAGTATGATAAACTGAAGAACATTTGAATTACAATACAGTTATTATTTTTAGGAGCCATATATTCTAGTGTTAAATAAGAACTAATACTTTTCTCAAATATTATAATCTATCTTTTTTAACTACTGCAGGAAAAAGCCAGTAAATTAGTGACCCTAACACAAACGTCTGTGAAATATTCGCTGAACTCTGCCTCCTGATTTAATTAAAAAATTATTAACAAAGAAAATGCTTAAGAAACTGTAATTTATTTTGAAGGTGAGTAAAATTTTCATTTTGCACGCATAAGCAAGAAATTTTATTGCAGAAATTAATAAAGACCATAAGCAAGCAGACTGCCAAGCTACGAGGTAACGTTAAACTAAGAGTTATCTCGTAGCTTGGCAGCCAACATGTTAAATTAATGTTTTGGTATATTATTCCCTAAAACACATATATTTTCGTATTCATTAACATTACACTCCATTTGGTGTAAATAATTATTAAATAATTTATTAAATCCGATATAAAACATGCAATGAAATTTTACCGGAAAAGAAACAGAATATTACTAATATTTTATTCCTTGAAATCGCATTTATGATATTGTAAAGCAGTAAGATTAAACAAAATGTTTGTGATTATTTAAGAGTTGTTTCGATCTTAATGTTTTAAAATGCATTTAATTAATCTTCGTATATCCCTTTTTAATTATAAAGGTTTAAGCTGTCGTACATTAGATTTAGGTTCGTTAAATTTACGTTTTTTATTTCGTATGGTTTGTCATAAATTAAATTAAGAGTATTTGGATCCTAAATTAGAATAATAAATCTATAAAGAATTTTTATGCATGTATGTTTGTTAGCTTTTTGCGGGCTTTTTATATTTATTAAAAACAGATAAAAGTAGCCGTAACAACCATAGTATATATATTTAGACGTATTTATAACATTTTTTACCCTGGTTTACAAAAAGAAACCTAAAAATGCAAAAATTAAACGCATAAAAATATATAAAACCCAATTTTTCCTGTAATAATTTTTTGTTATTTCTTTGTACTATCCGAGAAGTGCTGGGTTCGAATCCAGATCACGCTCAACAGCCTAGGCATTCCGAGTTTTTATTGTATTTTATCCGAAACTTGCGTTAATGTGGGCTAGGACCCACTTAGAAAGACCTCCAGGAAGTCATTCTACTAAGGTCTTGGTACTACGTGTAGACAATTGACCTTAACCACTACAGAACTATGTTTTATTCAGGAGTATGCGATTCAAAATCCATTGTAACCTTTAATACTGTTTAGAATTGTTCAAAAAAAAAAAAAAAAAAAAAAAAAAACAGTTATAAGAATAATAAATACTAAAACAAAATATATTTAAATACGCAAGGTAGTTATTAGAAAAAACGGAAAGCCAACGGATATATTTTTAAATTATTTTTTATTCAGGAGTATGCGATTCTACAGTCATTTGCAAAAGTTTAAGACCAGTAGCCGATTTTCTGTATTTTAACACATTGCATCATTTGCGCAGATTATTACGTCATCTCATGTGATGATTGCATCAGACGCATTCTACTGATATAAATAAAGGTGCCCGGCACGTTTATCGCCAGTTGTTTATTGGATTTTGTCGTAGACAGTGCTGTTGTGTAATTATTGTAATGGGTAAAAAACCTTCACTTACTGATACAAGAAGGTCAGAAATATTGACCCTGAATAAAATTGGATTTTCTGAACGTCAAATAAGCTCGAGGATAAATCTGTACTGATAAGTATAAAGGATTTAAGTCCATATTCTTGATTTTTCAGGAGACGAAAAATAAAGTTAAACTAACTAAAAACTAATCAGAAGAATCGATTAGGAAAAAGGGATTATGTTGATTGATACCCTTTATACCATTCAGTGATTGTCAACCTTCATTTAATAAAGGGAAAAATTTGAATCAAATATTTTATACCAAAGATTAATGCTAAATTTCTGACTTGAATCTTTTTTTACATATGGATTTTCTCAAAGACTAAATGACATGGATTTAAATCCTTTATACCAATCGAAAGAGAACATTTTTCTGAGTCTGACTATGTATTTAACTCAAAATCGACATTTTTGGACTTAAATCCTTTATACTTATCAGTACAGAAATGTGACCAAGACAGCTGTGCATCAAGCTATTGCAGATTTAGTGTGTATTTGACATGGCGTTTCAATCGATTCTCTCTTTCGACATTACCCCCCATCTTCAGGATGATTAGTGGTAATTAATAACTTGCACTCTAACCGGGAAAAGTACACAGAAACTAGTTTTTTTTTGTAAATCGTTGAAACATTTAAAAGAAATATGGTTAGAGGTTTTTATGATATGAAAATCCGACTAACTTATTTTCTTCTTCAGAAATACTAACAGTCGCATGCTTTGCCTAGAGCAAATTGTAGTATAAACCTGGTTTTCTAGAAAACTGCTCGAAAGATTAAATATATATATATTTAGGGGTTTGAGATGATAATTCGATGGCGATTTTCCTTCTCTCTAGCAAAATTAGCTTGCATTGGTATCCCACTCTCTATCCGGGGCAAACAAATAATAAGAAATATATTTCTGAAATTAAATCGTAGTATTTACACTATGAATGATTTTCACATTGAGATTGAGTGAACTTGGTCATCCAGGTACTACTTATAATGAGCTAAATATATTTTCCCAGGCAAATTTAATTGACTTCTAAATTTACTCTTATTTCTCGTGTCATATTATCCTATTTTCCTCTTATACAAAATAAAAATAATTATAAAAATTTGTTTAAAAAAATTTCAGAGATATCAAAAGAAAGCAACCCAATGTTTATCAGGGAAAAAATTAATATATCTAGAACTGTAACTAATTTAAAGGTCATAAATGTATGGTGTGTCACATTATATATCACGCATGACAAAAATGATTAATTGTTAGCTTAATTCTAACATAGTAAAATTATTATGTAAATTATGTAAGGATGTCAAGAGTTTTAAAAATAAAATGATGAGAGATTTTTCAGCCTGTCACAAGTTATACACTGTCATTGTAAATAAAATAATTGTTTATAAAAGTTTAATTAAACGTTAATTACTATTGATTTTGAAAGGAATATAGAGTTTTGGATATTTAAATATAATTTACAATATGAATAAATTATTTAAGATTATAAGTGAAAATTTGCTTAAATGACATGACTGAGCAAAGATTTTTAAATCAAAAAGTTGTAAGGAAGAATGCATAAATTTTTATCAAATTTCAGATTTGATAGTACATAAACGAAAGAAAAAACACAGAATGTTAGTCCACTTCTTCTTTTACTTGCTGAAAAATATTCCTAAATGTATATGCAATAAAATGTAGCCTTTTACTAAGGAAGCCTATATATTTTACCAATGAATTGTATTAATAAAATCTTTTTGTAAAAAAATAGAACCGACTCCAAAAAGGAACTACTATTCAAACAACTAAAAATGAAAGAAAATTGGCAGAAAATGGAACTGTAAATTGCGGCTAAAAGTATAAAATAATTTCCTTCGCCAAACAACCTATAACACTACAATTAATCATAACTTTTGAAGTCGGCGCAAAATTAAATAAAATTAAATTAGTTTTTAAAGGTTTGTCTTTAGATCGGTAGCAACAAATGCTGTTGTCTCGAATGATCAATTTTCATGTTTCCTTTATTATTTTATCACTGTATACAATTGGTCCATTAGTAGCATCTACATAGAACAGTGAACATTCTTCACAATGCGGTATTTATGTTTCTACGAAGTTAGAGTTTCCTTTGCAAATTTGGTATAACTTTGATAACTATCATCCTTGGTGGCTTTTGGATTTGGCGTTCAAAACGTATTGCAAAAATATACACGCAAGATGTATATTTTCATAATATATATTGTACGATGTGTCGTTTCATATTCTTGATTTCTCCCTTGATATACCTTATCAAAATAATCATGATATCCCAAAGAAATTAAATATGTTTGCCAGATAATTTTGCGATTTTTCTTTCACCAAGGACGTCAGATACCAGTATCTTCGCCAACTTTTGCTGCATAGGAAATCTTATTTGTTTCCTTGAATCAAATTAGTTCTCGGTTGAGTTTTGCAGGTAGCAATGTGAGATGTGTATTTTGAATAGGACTTGATTTTTGTATTGAATAAAGGTATCAATTTTTATTTAATTTTGCGCCGACTTCAAAAGTTATGATTAATTGTAGTGTTATAGGTTGTTTGGCGAAGGAAATTATTTTATACTTTTAGCCGCAATTTACAGTTCCATTTTCTGCCAATTTTCTTTCATTTTTAGTTGTTTGAATAGTAGTTCCTTTTTGGAGTCGGTTCTATTTTTTTACAAAAAGATTTTATTTTTCTCTTTTCAGTGAAAACTTATTTATATAGCAGAGCATCAGAAGGCGTTCGACGGAAATTTCAAAAATCACAAGTTCCAAGAAAAGTGCCATTACTCAAAAAATGGTTTATGTCACTGAAAAATACATGAAATGCACCCAATGTGAACAAAAAAGTTACATCTCCATCTAGAAAATTATCCACTCGAGAATCAGTTGTGCCAGTTTTATTCTAGTCAAGTTATTTTTAAGTTGATTTTTCTCAAATGCTGCATTTTTAAATTGTGCTACTTTTCTTGCCTTTATCGGATATGAGTAAAAAACTATCTATTCAACGAACATACGTTAAATTAAAAAGTCTTTAGAAATGTAAAAGACGGATACGCTGTATTCGTAACCGAAAATTCTGTTAGGCTTTTATATTGAACTTTACTGTGAATACGTGTTACCCGCTGCGCTGGAAATTGCGCAGCGTAAAGTTCAAACAAAGAGCAAAATATGCATTGCAGCTGACGGACAGGAGTTTCAACATCGATACTTACATACTGCTTTTACCAGTGCAGCTGCATACGTTCAACAGTTAGAGTAAGAACAGAGTTTTGTGAGTATCCTGTAATTTGTTTATATTTTAATGAAATCATAATGAAACCTATTTCAGGCCAAGGTCATTACGACAACAAAAAAAGTATTAAAATTAAATCGTCTGTTACGAAGTTATAAACTGACAAATTTCAACAACAACAACGAGAAACATGGTTTGCATTGAGAACCTCTTCCTTTATGAAGTCGGTTTAAAACGTCTATGCGTTAATCGATGTGACCGTTTAAAATAACCATACTTTGAATTTTACATAGCATAAATGTCACCCGCTACGCTACAACATATGCAATGTCGTTCAAGTGTGCACAAAAAAAAAAAAATGTGAACAAACAAATGCACGTTTTAAGCGTTCTGTTTTTAGGATTAATGTCTAAACTATCTTTGCGTAGTACATCGATGATGCTCTGCAATTTTATAATTCTTTTTTTTCCCCTGTCTTGAAACGTTTCCGGGATAGAATCGCTAACTCCACCCTTTTCCACCAGATGGCGCTTTAGGCGGTTAAATCGCGTAGCACATGTCCACTTAACTATATCTACATACCACTTTTATAACTATAGCTGCAGCTGTTCAGCAGTTAAAAGAGTCGAGACTGACTTTTTTGGGCACCCTGTATTTTCTTTTGATCGTAAAGATCTTACAATGGGATTTATTTCAGACAAAGACCTTTACAATAAAACAAAAAGTATCAAAATCGGATCATCTGTTCAGACGTTATGAGCTAACAAACAAAAACAAAAACAAAAAACATATGCTTTGAATTGAGAACCTGCTCCTTTTTGAAGTCGGTTAATTAGAGTATATCTTACGAAGTTATATGCTTATAAACACCAAAAACAACACATAGCTTGAATTAAGAACACCCTCCTTTCTGAAGTTGGTTGAAAAGGACTTTGCGCTAATCAATGTGACCGCTTACAGTAACAGTACTTTGAACCACAGAGTATACGTGTGTCATCCGCTACGCTGCAAAGTGTGCAACGTAGTTCAAGTGTGCACAATGTAGGAAATTGCGAACAAACAACTGCACGTTTTAAGCGTTCTATTTTTAGCAATAATGTCTAAAAACTGTCTTTTCGTAGTAAATCGAAGATGCTCTACAACTTCGTAATTAACTTTTCTCCCATCTTGAACCGTTTTTGAGATAGGAGCGCTAATTCCGCTGTTTTTCACCAGATGGCGATTTATTTTCTTTAGATTGTAAAGAAGTTATAATGGGACCTACTTCAGATCAAGATCTCTACAACAAAACAAAAAGTATCAAGTAACCGTATTTTGAACTATATAGCGTATGTCACCAACTACGCAACAATGTGAGCAATGTAGCTCAAGTATGTATAGTGTAAAAAATTGCGAACAAAAAAATGCACGTTTTTAGCCTTGCATTTTTAGCATCAATGTCAAAACTATCTTTTCGTACTAAATCGATGATGCTCTACAATTTTATAATTCCCCTTTTCCCCCTGTGTTGAACCGTTTCCGAGATAGGAACGTTAGCATGAATGTCTAAACTATCTTTTTGTACTAAATCGGTGATACTCTTCAGCTTTGTAATTTACTTTTTCTTTAGAACGGTTTTCGAGATAGGAACACTAACTCCGCTATTTTCCACCAGGTGGCGCTGCAAGCGGTTTAACCTGTACTGCATGGCCACTTTGCTATATTTACATACCATTTTTAAAACTATAGCTGCAGCCGTTGAGCACTTAAAAGAGTGGGAATGATTTTTTTGGGCACCCTGTATTTTCTTTAGATCGTAAAGATATTACAATGGGACCTATTGTAGACCAAGACCTTTTCAACAAAACAAAAAGTATCAAAATCGGAGCATCCGTTCAGAAGTTATGAGCTAACAAACATAAAAAAAACATACGGTTTGAATTGAGAACCTTCCTTCTTTTTTTGAAGTCGGTTAAAAATAAAATGAAAGTCCAAAAATAGCTTTAAAAATAAATAAGCAGCTTATTTCTAGTCAAAGTCGTTTGTAGAATTTTTGAAAAAAGTTAAGTTTCACTTCTAGGTCTAGTATGTGGAATTTAACTAGGAAAATATTTAAGACAAATAAGGTGTTTTGGTAAAGATCTGTTTTACAAATTTGAGATACCCTAAATTCCCTTTAATAAATATAATGGCATATTTGGTAACATTTATTATAATTTATACTGGATTTTTAGAATGCATAAAGAGAATTTTTCTTCCGATTCCATCGTAATTACGTGTTGTAGAAAATTTCTCTACAAAAAAAGTGGTGAAAAAAAAAAAAGAAGGCGTACTTACAATACTACGGAATAAATTATAAATATTACCAAGTATGATAGTGCTTACATTCATAAAAGTTCAAAATCTCATGACTCGTTCATGTTGGTGGAGTCAAATGCTTAAGAAAAACATTAGAATGAAAGTCACATTTCCTAAAGATGCTTGAAGTTACTCCATCGGAAAGCTAGCATCGAAAACTGCTGTTACGTAGCAGCCAACCCTCCAGAATTTTATGTTCATCTTTTTCCGTATAAACGTTATTGTTTTATTTGAAGACTAAATTTCCACACTTAAATAAGACAAAGGTAACAACTTTGATATAGTGGCATTAAATAAATAGGGGGAGTGTGCAGCTATGCTATTATGTTGTTTAACCCTTTAACGTTCACTACTTAATTTATTTTAAAAATTACTAAACTAATTTTAAAAATGGCTTTTAGACACATAGCTGATCATAAATATTTAAAAAATAAAAAATTAGCATTGTTCCTTTTCCAGAAATTTTCGGTTTGAAACATCTGTAAGTAAACCTTATTAAATTCAAATAATATTTAATTTAATAAATAAATCACTTTATAAGTAAACATTATCGACAACAAAAACTCGCAAAAGTTGCATAGATCCCAACATTTCAATTTATTCCAGAGTATTTTAACCCTTTGCAACGCAAGGTATTTCGGATCATTTAAATTACACTGCCACCGGAATTTACGAACATAATTAAAATAGAAGAAATTTTAAATTTTCAAGTTTAAAAAAGGGCTTTTTCTGCTATGTTATAAATGTAAATTTTTGCTAAAAAATTTCCGGGATGTGTTTTTGCACTTGAGAACTAAAATTAGGTGTTCCATCAGCGGGAACACTGCGACTGAAAGGGTTAAGGCTTATAAGTGACAGGAAACTGCAAGTCCTGTCCGACGACGACTCTTGTGCTGCTCAGACTTGCCAACATTTCTAATTTATTATGGAGCAATTTTAGCACCTGCTTATTTTTCACATCATTTTATTTGTATTGTTTTTTAATCTCTAATGTATTTACAATTAAATAATAATAAAAAGAATAGTCTTGTATGCATAAAAAAATGTAGGTACTTAACTGCTCCAGAATAATTATAAACGTTGGCATGCTTTGCTCCTCGATTCATTAAACTTATACTAATTTCGTGCACTTTTTGACCGATGCTAATTTATTTTCTTGTTTTTAATTCTCTTTTTCCTCATACAAATACAATAGTTCAGATTTCGTTTTTAATTGTGCTACATAAAGTGTTAACAAGTTTTTACTATGGAGTTTCAGTCCATAGACTATCAGAGATGCCAAAATTGCAATTTGTTCCAAAGCATTGTTAGTAATCGTCCTTTTTTCACACTTTTTCTTGAAGGATATTTTCATACCTGCCAACATACTAATTAATTTTCCGTAGTACTGTTAGTCTCGCCTTTTTTTTCACACCAGTATTTTTGGAGAGTATTTTTTTTTTCTTATTTAATCGTAATCACATTTGGAGAATATTACTCTCCGAAATTATTGGTGTGATAAAAAAGGCGGGACTAACAATACTACGGAACATTAATTAGTATGTTGGCAGGTATGTATTTTTCTTTTTATCTGATCATAATTAAAAATAGGAAAAAATTTCATTAGAAATAAAGTGGTGGGAAAAAAGACGAATACTAACAGTGCCCCGGAATAAATTAAGATGTTGGCTGGATTATATCATGTATAAATATACTTCGAGATTGTACATATTGATGAAAATAGTATACGGAAATTAAAACGACAATTTATAAAATAGAAACACTTAATATCGCTTATAATCAATTGAAACTTAGTATACAATTCCTGTCACTTTTCAGAAGTTTGTAATTTACTCACAATCGAATGAATTCAAGGAATATCTTAATTAAATAGTTGAGAATGTAGTAATTAATTTTCGACTCAAGTACATGTCAGGATTAATTGAGTGAAAATCGATTTTATGGAAACTTTAGATTTCGTTTTAATATGGTTCCCATCACATTCAACTCTTTATTCATGAAGCAGAGAATTCAGAAATTTTAAATATGTGTGCACGTATACATTTTTATTTTTAATGTGCCCATATACAAACAAGCTCTTTATTATTGTAATCGAATGCTTATTTTTTGAATAAAATCTAACTTTATTTTTAATATTATATTCGACTGATGCTGATTATTTATTTATTATTTTATTTTATTATTATTTTTTTGTAATAAAAATTACTATAATCATGCAGTTTAATAGGTTTTCAGAAGTTAAATTTTGCATGAAAAGTTAATCATTGGCAAAAAAAATTTCTGTTTGTTCATATTTTCTCAGAACAGCGTAATTATACATTTAAAAGAAATCTTCTTTCTTGAAATAAAATTATTTTAAAATAGTAATGTTTTTATAATATTATAATTAATATGATGTTTCAGTATTTTGTGTATATATATTAGACATTGTATTGAATGACTGATAATAACAATAATAATAAAAATAGTTTTTATGATTTATAGTCGATGTCATTTGAAGAGTAATTTTACGTGTGATTTATATATCATTTAATATTCATGGTTTACAAAGTTCCAAGGAGGTTAAATACAGAAACACCATTTTTCTTTTATTCGTGGCTATAAAAGACCAAACTTATCAACATCACTTAAATGTAATAAATTTATTCTTAAATTTACACTGTACGCACATTTAAGACTAAATTTATCTTAAGATTATTCTGGTAAAAGAGTCCTTAAAAAAAAAAAAAAAAAAAAGCGTGGCCGTGGGAACCCTGTATACGTGGTGTATAATGCAAGATGTTCTATCAAAAGTGCTTTATTGATATGAATTGCTATTATGAAAATGCCTTACTTGTAAAAAAAAATGCTTTCGAAAAGCATTTTGTGAGGTTCCATATCTCGCTGCATGTATTAGTAAATATAAAAATTCTTACATGTAATTTCACTTTGGTATGGATTAATTAAAATTACAGCTTCAAATTTTTTAGTAGTTGTGCCCAGCTAACTTACCTAATGCTATATGCGCAGACATACCAACATTTTAATTTATTCCAAGACATTATTAATAACCGCCATTTTTCACATCACTTTTCTTGAAGAATATTTTTTTTTCTTATTTAAACGTAATTAAATATTGGAGAAAATTTCAGTACAAATAATGTGGTGTAAAAAAAGGTGTATACTAGCAGTGATTCGAAATAAATTAAATATATTGGCATGTCTGTATGAACTCAGAATTTCATATAATTATAGGAAAATAGAATCATAAGTGCCGATTTTTTAAAATTTCAAGGGGAGGACAATCGATGCGACCGGGCAGATGTGATCTGTCTGGATTTAGTTTTTCTTATAATCTTTGTATAGTTAATCTTATAATCTTTGTATTGTGAGATTTAAATTGATATAAACTGGTTAATTCAGTTAAAGAAAAATATTGTTACTATTTTAAAATAAACCTGTCTATATCCACTTTTCAACAACTGAAATAATAAGATTGTTTTTAATACAATATTAAAAACAATTAAAGTCAAAGGTTTTTTTTATAAAAATACTACTGCATCACTATTTACATTAATTTATTTACATATCCTTCACTTCTGAAATCTTTCTGAATGAAAAGGAAAATGAAAAATAAGTCTAGCTGCCAGCGTCCTCTTTGCTAACATCAAATATGTAATTTGTCTACAACCCTGAAAATAACAATAATACAGCGCCACGAAGCTCTAATTTAAAAGCAATTTACAGATATTCAATAGACATTTGATGCAGTCAACGTATATCAACATTAATTCACAGATATTTATGATAGCATAGCCTCGTAAACACTTAACAACAATTTATCCCAGAATTAACACAGCTGTGAGTGCCATTCTATGCAACCTCTCTGTAAAGCGTATCTCCTTACGTCTGACATAAACATTGAGATTCTCCAAAAATATATTTCCGTAAATGTGCAACATGCGTAGAAATAAAGTATAAATAAAATGATGTAACATGTTTTTGTTTGTTTTCTTTGCATTACATATTATTTTAAACGCCCTCTAGCGACTCCGGATAGCTTCTGCGACACCGTGTTCCTGTGTTACTTTTGATGACTTTGCATGCGAGTTTTGACATTTCATTTTTGTCACATTATTCTGAGTCAGCCTGTACCAAAGTTCTATTAAAAACATTTTTTATTTCAATAAAGGAAAAATGTAACACGTAGTTTGCTTTTAAAGAATAGAAAAGGAAGACAAAAATAACAAAAAATATAGGTCTATACATTACAGTAGTACCATGCATTACTATTTAAGTTCTTGCAACTCTAAAAGTAAAAATATTATCTTTTCTTAGAAAAATAAAACAAATATTTAATAAAAAAAAATATAATTCGCTTTGTCATTTATTATTAGCTATATTTACATACTAATTTTGGCCATAATAAGGAAACATTTATTGAAAAAATACCACGAAAACGGAATGCAATGATATCTCTTGTAGATAAATGCCTAAATACGTCTGATTTTTTATACCGCAAATAATAATTAGTCCTTCACCCCCAATAAATGTCAGTCTTCCTGATAGACAGTATCAACTATATGTTTGTTATTAAATATATATTTAAAATCCTTTCTTATATTGAAAAATAATGCAATCATCCATGTTATGTTCAGTTCAGCCATATGATAAACATTAAATATTAGCATGTTCAATACGGTTCGAAGTCTTGACTTATTCAGGCATTAACAGTTATTTTTCTCTTAGAAAAGTTTCTTTCTTTCATTTTTATTATATGATTTTTGATACTGCAGCAAATTTCTATCAGATAATTAGTATTTTGCCTCTGGTATTCTCTCAACTTCATCCTTTACCCATTACCTTTTGTGATTCAATTGCTATTCTCTTTTTACAAAACTCAACTTCATCACTTGATAAACCCTGTTATACAGTTGCAGACAAGCCGTTACTACTTAAATATACCACACCCCTTCTCATAATTGCTTCAAAAAATGCGTTAAAAAATAAAGATTGCCAATTCTGACCATTTTCGTTTTGTGCAGGCCTTCTCATCAAATACTTAAAGTAAATAATTGACATTGCTATAACTTACGAACTAGTGGAATTAGATTAAGAAAAACAAACCTTTTTTTTTTTAAACTTTTATAGAATTTTTATTAGAAACGTATAAATTTGGACAAAAATAGATGTTTTTGGACCTGAAAAAACTAGGTAAATTTATTACTAAAAATTTAGGAAACGTACTTATAAGAAAATAATAACTTAAAAATACGCTGGTAGGCCATATTTTAAACCTATATAAGCTCTAATGCAAACATCCGTTCAAGTTTGTTATACGATAATGCCTTTACTATAGTCCGCTTCAGTAAGACCGATGTGCCTAGAACTGACTTGGTAAATTTCCAAAATTAAGCTAAGGGATCAAAGCAAAGTCCTTAAGCAAGCTGTTTATAACATTTTGAAATAATTCTAAATAAAAATAAAAAAATACAAAAAGAATTCCACCAATATCCCGACATGGTGTAGTTTGGAAGTAAAAATTTCAGCCCTTCCCCCTATGCACTCTTTAACATAGCAAAATAATTGCATATTCATAATTATAGCTTTGGATATCTTTTTTCTTGTGTTAACATATTTTACCAATTTTTTCAAAATCTGTGTAGTCTACAACATGTTTTGTTTTATAAAAGCGAACAGAATTTAAGATTCGCAATAATATTAATAACAATAAAAAAAGATAGAAACTTTTCATTTTTTCTATTTTTGTATGCAATAGGTATTTGGATAAAAGTATTTTTTTTTATTATTAAGAAATGCATATTCAATATTTTGGCATTATTAAAACTTATTTATTAAATTATAAAAAGGATTAAACAATTTTTGAAAAAAAATTACCTCTGATTTACCCCATCCTACCCTATTTGATTAAATAATGAATATTTTTTTGTTAATTATTTTACTTTAAAAATTATCTTCTAAATTTCTGTAGTTGAAATTGACAAATTAAGTCAAAAGATCATTTTAATTATGGCGTTACAAAATCTAAGTAAAATGTCACATAACGATAATAAATTTTACAAATGAATTATAAACTATCACAGAACACGAAAATCTTTATTGTCAAGCGCTTTTGATTGCTCCCCCTCTATTGGGATTACATGAATCATACGTTTAAATTATGCATAAAATCTCCTGTTTCTAGATAAATGCTTCTAGGTTTAGAGAGTATCTAAAATGAAAATGTCAAGGGAGACTAAAAAGATGAAGGTAGGTAGTCAAGCGTCAAATCGAAATATATACAAAGACAATTGGTTAGTTTAAATGATAGCCTCCCGCATTTTATCGAAAATTTATTTAATAACAAAAGCAATAATGGTAAATAATTTATTTATGAATGAAGGTCATACATGAAATGTTTATTGTAGTTATTTGGTGTAATGGCGAGATAGAATTATTATCCTTGTCACAAATTCGAAATTTAAAAAATATATATAATTCAGGGATCTCATACCACTATGAAGGAAACTAAATTTTCTTCTTCTAAAACCAACGATAATATAGATACAGAAATTTCTTAAACAAATATTGGTATGAAATCTGCGCCAATGCTCGATCCATGGTATAATTTAAAAAACTTTCAGAAATGTATTTAAAAATCTGAAATTTTATTCAATATTAAACTGTAGTAAGTCGTATAATTTTTATCGAAACGTATATGTATAAAATATTGCGAAATAATTCATTACCATAGCTTAGGTATTTCATTTAAAAATTCTGACGTGAGATAACTGAATAAAATTTAACTCTTGTCTGTATTTTTGCTAAGAGTACCATTATCTACTTAGTAATATAATCATGAAAATACTTTCGAAAATTTTTGAAAGTGGGAAAAAAAAAAAAAAAAAAAAAAAAAAAAGAAAGAAAGAAAAAAGGCAGCATAAAAATCGCAATCTTTTTCAAAAATACAATATGAGAAATTGAATGTTCATGAGTAAAATTTTTTTTCAAGTTGTCTTGTTTAATTTCACTTTGAATCGCATAAAAATATTTTTAAAGTTTCATGTATTATACATTAAATTTCATAAATATATATTATAAAAGATATGTACAAAGAAACGAGGCAATACGATCCAATTCTTTAACTGAAATTTATTAACCTTTTGCGGCGCAAGACAATTCGGATCATTTAAATTATACTGCCACCGGAATCCATGAACTAAATTAAACTAAAAGAAATTTTAAATTTTAAGGTTAAAAAAACTGGCCTTTTCTGATATGTTATAAACGTAAATTTTTGCTAAAAAATTTCCGGGATGAATTTTTTTAGCTGGATCTTAAATTTAGCGTCCTCGCAGCGAGGATGCCGCGCGTTAAGGGGTTAAATGTATAGAACAAACAAACACGCACAAAAGTTGATAATACATTGCTTCCAAAAACTATAATAATTTTTTGAATTTATGATTCATGTTTGACTTAATATTCAATAATTAAGTATATGAAAAATAAAATTTTTTCTAGTAAATCTAATTGTTGAAAATTTTATCATTTAAAATGTTTTCTACGAGTAGAATTTAAGGTAAAGCTAGGAGAGTCTGCGCACAATTTAATAGAATAATAAAAAAATTCTAAATATTATTTCTTTTTACTAAACTATAGATGAATAGTTTTCACTTCAATAATTTTCTATGCATTTCACAAATTCACTAATAGGATGTCAACAATGGCGTTAGTATTTCGAGCGGTAATGATAAGAGAGAAAAATTCTGAATTCCATTCTAATATTATTTCTGTTTAGTACCTATTCACGTTACCTCGACAAGAACTGCTTTTGACGTTATTTATATTCACTAATCGAATTCAGCATTAACTTTTCGTGAGTTTATAAACCAGAAAAATTTCATAGAATCCTTATTACAGTTAATGCATCGAAAGTTAGGATTCAAAATTTCGAAGAATCCGATTTCCTTATAGTTTGGTCTACTGCAGGACTGGAAACAATGTTAGAAAAAACAACCATTGAAATTGTAACTGAAATTTTGAAAATATCTTTTGAACGAAGAAAATCCATTGCTGAAAGAAGTAAATTACAATAGATAGTAAGATAATTGGGATCTATTGAAGGTATCGAGAGTTTGGAGAAAGTACTCTATGTGTATCAATATAGATAAGCCATCACTCTGAATTAAAACACAGCGGTTATGATGAATGGTTGCAATATTTTCCATGATGGATGTCTACAAAGCTTGATCCTGGAGAATTCTGTTAAAAGATAAGGCCAACATGCTCCTTAATGGAGTTGTGCATTCACAATCGCTTACATTCTTTAAAATTTCGTATTACAGAAGTGCCAAGTTATTACGGATTATTCGTAACACTCATCCCAAAATTTATTAATAGTATTTCTTAAGAAAAATTATGTGACATTAAATAAGACGAAGATTACTATTCCAAAATATTGGTATGAAAAGTATTTTCAGTTAGTAACGACTTGATACCCATGTTTATAAGAATACTTGTATTATAACAATACATATATCCCCATGTATTGAAAAGTTGTTAACAACGGATGCCAATATTATCTATAACAACCACAAATAAAAGGAAGAAAAGCGTAGGAAATTAAAATAAATGCGGGATGAAAGGATTTGATTTTACATGTTTTTCTTTTCCATGCCTGTATGTGACGCAGTAGCGCGGGTTAAAAAAATAGTAATGATAAATAATAATAAAACAAAATAAATAAAAATAAAAATAAATGAAGCATTTGACTCGTCTGGATAGATCTTCTTCAAGTGAAAGTTTTACAGAAAAAAATTCATTGACAAATTCAAAATTTCAATATGCCTTCCCGATATAATTTGATGATTTTACGCCTGGTTATATTATAGAAAATATTAATAAAGGGAAAAATAACAGATGTATCAAGATGTTCGTTATCACCCACAGCTTTGTTTCATGGCTGAGAAAAGTATTTAGAAACTGGAAAGTGTAGAAAGTGTCAAAGGGAAGATCACGCTCAAAGTAGACGTTTGTAAAAGATAGGACACATCATTATATATATATATATATATAAACTGAAGCCTATTTTTAAATTTTAGATAATAAATATAAATTATTATGTACAAAACATAGTTAAATTTAGGACGACAGTGTATTTTTTTTAAGTCAAGTTTTCCATATAAAAGCATATATACACTCATGTTTGTAAAAATTGCAACACCATGAAAGAATTGTCAGAAATTAATGAAATTAATGAAATTTATGCCACATATTACTGATAGGGGTACAAGTAAACGACCAAATGTGCAAGACAAAAAACAAAAAAGAACGTCTGAAATCAGTACTTTGTGTGTCCGCCACGCTGAGCGATGAGAGCCTGTACACGTCGTGCCATTGAATAATACAGGTTCTGAATGTAATCCTGGGGAATGACATTCCAGATGACTTCGACTTGACGCCAAAGTTCAATCTTACTGTGCTCTCCACCAGTTCTACGAGCGAGTTGCTGACCAATGAAATCCCAAACGCCCTCGATGGGTGACATATCCGGGAAATAAGCAAGCCATGGAAGAAGTGAAACCTGTTGTGCACTGAAGAAGGCTTGTGCAGTCAGAGAAACATGTGCACGGAAATTATCCTGCTGAAATACAGCACCCGGAATGCGTCGAAGAATGGGAATGACCTCTGGCTCCAAAATTTCCCTTATTTAGCGATCACTGTTGAGGTTGCCCACAATGTGAACTAGATGGGATCGACAATTATACCCAATAGCTTCCCACACCATGATGCTATGCGTTTGGGCAGTATGACTCTGGATAACACACTGTGGGAGCAGACGTTCCCTCCTATAACGTCTAACGCGTACTCTTCCGTCATTGTACTCCAGATTGTAGTGAGATTCATCGGAGAAAACAATTTGTTGCCACTGGGCAAGCCACGTGCTCTGTTGCTGAGCCCATTGAAGTCGGAGGCGTCTGAGATTCAGCGAGAGGAGAATCCTACGTAGAGGTACCCTTGCACGCAGTTCATGCTGCAGCAAACGGCGACGAACCGTGGAGTTAGATAACATAAGACCTGTAGCCGTGCTCCAACGTTGTGCTAACACACGAGAGGACTCTGTATGGTCCGTCACAGCCATGCAGATGAGATGTCTGTCACCTCGCGCCATTGTTCTATTGCGTGCTCCACTGCCAGGCTTTCCGCTTGTTTGATTCTCCTCTGTCCATTTCTTCCAAACACGCATCACTGTTGTGGCATTACACTGCGTGCGGACTACGATTTCTCGATACGAAAATCCAGCCTCCGCATACCAACGATGCGGCCTCGTACGAACTCCGTTAGTTGTTCGTATGGCACCCTCCGATTTTGACGAAGCATATTGACCACCAATGAAACGTTTACCGCAGACATAGGACAATAAACAGATTTCAACGCGCCTTTACAGTTCTTTATATACTTAGAACAAGTGACTGATAAGGAGTCGGTGCTTGTTCCACGCAAGCCCAATCGCTTTGCAATTCTAACAATTTTCGTGTCTTATCGCACTTTACATTTCGTGTAAGTTTGGTTCAGTTCGCATAATCCCTTCATGGTGTTGCAATTTTCACAAACATGAGTGTAAAACATTTTTACCCAACCCAAGTTACATCCCTAATCTTTAATTTTTGGTTTGCTATACAGGTTTCTGTTTATTTATTTAATCACAATTGTAATAGTTTTAAATAAAATTATGCAAATAAAAACATGTGTGATATTATTTGTATGGATGTAAGTATGTTTCTTAAATATGCTCTAAACTATTTTGTACAAAAATATTAATTCTATGTCCAATCTTTAAAGACATATTTTAAAAAAAAGAGATAGTAAAGTTTTTAGGGAGTAAATGTAACATCCATTTATGATTGAAATTGTTTAAAAAATATGAAAATGACCCAATAAAATGAATAATTTTGTGATAAATTTATTTTTTACTGATGTGATAAGAGCCATAAATATGAGAGATGCAAAAATAATTTTGTAAAATATTTTTTTATGTTATTTACTTTATATATATAATCGATATTTTCTAATAAATTATTCTCTCTTATTTGAAAGCCGAGATGCATGCATTATCATATATAAAGAAGTGATGGTATCATAAAAATTTTTGCATTAAAAATCTTCAAATATCTCCTCATAATCTACTGAAAGTTTTATTTGGGGGTAGGAAAGTTACATATAAAATCGATGACTGAGGAGAGGAATTTTTATTGCTTAACGTCTTGCTCTAAATTCTACATTTATGAACATTTTACGCGAATTTTTCAGAATCAACTAAATTAGTCTGATACCTATGTTATTTATATAAAAGTGCATGGGAAAAGAAAATATCACTACAAAATTTCCACACACGCACAAAAATTAATTATGTAAAGTTATGCTTGGCTATATAACAAATGTCTTATTTTTTAGGAATCGCATACTTCTTAACAAAAAATAATTTGAAAATATATCTATTGATTTTTCACTTTTCTAATGCCTAACTTTGGGTATTTAAATATGTTTTAGTATTTATTATTCTCATAACTAATAGTTATTTTCAGAGCCTGATTAAGGGGGAAGCACACATTATTTATACTTACACCGTTATTTTTTAACAAATACTTTCCTCCTATAATAAACAGAAAATTCTCATTAAAAATTATTGTAAAAGAATTCTGGTGTCTAATAACGGTGAGTAAATTGGATTGTTTTACACCATTCATTTTTTATAAAAAATATTTCCTCGTCAAAGCGTGGAATTTCTATGACATAAAGTAAAAACTAATTGTAAAAATATTCCGGTGAGAGCGGAGATAATGTGTGCTTCCCCCTTAATCAGGCTCTGGTTATTTTGAATAATTCTATAGGATTAAAGAGTTCAGTAGTTTACATACTGAATTATATATCGTCCTAAAAAAAAAAAAAAAAAAAAACCACATTAAGTTAATTAGTTGAAAATAATACTTATAAGAATATAATAAAATATGAATTTTTGTAATGATAAACTTTTTGATATTACAAAAATCTCTACTCTTATAACAAATATAGCAGAGGCGCTATGAAGAATACTTTTAAGGAATTCTTAACTTTAAATCTTTTTACAGTATAAATACTTTGAAGTATACAAACCCTTCATTCAAAACGTAATTAAAACTACTACAATAAAATTTTGTGTGCGCATAATAGAATTTAATCATTTCGCACCCCAGAAAGAAGAAGTAACGCAAGTAAAAAAGAAAAAAAAAGTAGTTTTGAGATTGTATCATTGAAAAATGTTTATGAAGTTCCCCAACGTACACGAAAAGCGTCCCATCTCTATCTAGCAATTTATTCACTTGAGAAGCCATTGTGTCAGTTTTATTGTAGGCTGTTTAATGTTTTATCTCACTCTTTAAGTTAATTTTTCTCAAATATTTTTTTTTTTTTTTTTTTTTTTTTTCGGTGATGCGATTTATATATCAAATGCATTAACTGCTGATAATTGATTTTTCTCGAAATATAAAATTCATATATAAAAAAGAGAAAATTACAAATCAAGTATTATGTTTAGTTTGTAATTAGTAGTTTAATAAATACGATATTTTATAACATATTTCTGTAGTGTAATTTCTTTTTACTGTTTTAACTTCATTTCAAGCTAAATAACAATTCAATATGCATTATTAGTGGCTGAGAGGTTCTGCTCTCCAGCTGGTAGGCGGGATGTTTGAACTCAGATGCTCTTTGGTTTAGAAGTTCAGAGTTTTGAGTTATTTTCTCCAAAATTAACATGAATACGAGTTAATATCCTTTAAAATGACCCCCCAAGGATTGCATTTCATCTCAGCCTAAGAAAGAAGCGCGTGTACTCAATGAGCCTGAACTCCCTCACACAACGCCAAATCCATATATTTAACTGGTATTTCGAGTTTCTTTTATAGTAATTTGATATTCAGAGCTTTCAGTTTAGTGAATCAATTTGTTTTTTGCTTATTTTCAAGCTACGTTTAACTTGAATTTGGCCTGAAACACTGTCACAGAAATTGATACTCTAGTTGCCGTAAATATATCCTTAAAGAAATTGTTACAATATTCTCGAAGTGATTTTTTGTGTTTCTATAGGATAAAGGCCATTTTTAAAAAATAGTGGTAAATAAATGAATAAAAAAAGAATTATTTTATATTTCTATCAACTTACTTTGTGTAGATAAAATTCTGCTGCTTTTTAAATCTGAACTAGAAAAGTAATTTTTTTTTTAGAAGCTCAACATTTTCAATAATAGAAGTTGAAAGTTTGAATTGATAATGCAAAACGTCATTCATTGCTTTAGAGTTTTGTATTATTTATCTGGGTGTAATTTGAAACAATGATTATAAATAGAGACAAAATTAAATTATCTAATCTGGTGTGTCACTCACACAACTTTCTCTTACCCTGCATTTTAATAATACAAAGACTTATTACAGATTAAGGAATTAGATAAGAAGCACTGTATATGAATATGATTTAAAAACAGTTCAATATGGTTTTAGAAACAGTTTTATTTGACCCATATTTATAGGGGAACTACCGTCACCTTTTAACCGCACATTTCAATATAGTACATACAGTCATGAACAATTAAGAATGATATGAAATTTAAAAGTTTATTCCAAATTATTTAGACACAACTTTCACACAAACCAATATTTACAACTTAGGAACCTTTTTAATTGCCCACCCCCCATCAAAGTATACAATTTGATCTTCAAAATATAAGGTTTGAAATTTTAGCAGTTATTTGTTTTTAAGTTATGCTGATAAACGATATATACACAGATTAACTGCTGTAAACTTGATTTTCGGACTTACTTCATGGAACCTCAGAACGTGTAATTATAGAAAAATGTCAGCGATGAAAAATTAACTTCAAATAATACATTGTTTATCATATGGGTATGAGAAAGTAACTATCACTCCCATTTTCTTCGTTGAATTTTTGGGTGCCCATGCACATTACTTATATAAATTGTACATATATATATACCCCATAATCCACTTAAATTTAGCACAATATGGAAAATACATAATGCAATTTGAAGTTAATTTTCAGCAATTTCCTATTATAGCCTTAATATATCGTTTTTCTTTTTTGTAGCCCTGTAAATGAATAGTGAATGATATACATAACATATTCTACACGAAACAGGCTTTTATACTAATACATATCAAAAATAAATTAATCGTTCAGTTATTTAATCGATTCCTCAATTAACTGTGAATCTTAACTGTATACAGACACATGTATATCTCGTGTTCTGATTTATGTGCAAGAGTGCAAGCTACTCATACAAGTTTTTTAATGTGTAATGTATGTTATACTTTAGTTTTATTAATTATTAATAGTATTTCATTTAACTATTTTTATTATTATTTCCATTAATAATATTGAATATGCTGCATGAATTAAAATATGATTTTTATCTGGTTTTCACATATATTTTCAGTTTTAATTTTCTCTTTTTTGGTGGTGTTATTGGGTGTAGCTTGTTGTAAATATTTAGCAATTTGCATACAACAAGACAGAAATAACACCCACTTTACATGCAACATTCATTCTATACCCTTGAAAAAGTAATGAATTTGTATGTTTCAATTTCTGGATGGTTGATTGTCGCAATCTCTTTTTGAATTTTTCTGTTTTATCTTTTTCAAAGTTTATTGTTTTCGTCTATTCAATGTTTGAAAAGGTTTTCAATATATATATATATATTTGTGTGTGTGCAGTTTAACGATGTTAACCCTTTCAGGGGCGGTGGTACGTATTATATACCACCTAATTTCACTTCCCAACTGCAAAAATTCATCCCAGAAATTTTTTAGAAAGAGCTTACGTTTTTAACCTTAAAATTAAAAATTTCTTTTAGTTTAATTTAGTTCATGAATTCCGGTGGCAGTATAATTTAAATGATCCGATTTGTCTTGCGCCGCAAAGGATTAAATTATACCTACCAGAAATTTTGCACACGGATGTAATGTATTGAAATTCTCTTGGATATCCCTGTATACAAACTATTTATTTGTTTTTAACTAAAAATAGCATCTCCATGTAATACTTATTTAGAATACCGAGTTTGGACTTCTTACTAATATTTGTTTTTGAGTTATGGGGATAACAAGCAGACAAACAGACGCACACACAAAGAGACCAATAGCAAGGGTCGTACTCTCCGCCCTTTTTTCAGGACACTCTCATGAATGAGATATTTTAAAATTTATTGCTACCACTATTTTTATAAAGTAATCTCTGCCCTGTATAATCATGGCACATTACTACAAACTTACTAGATGTACTTCTGCAAGAAATTAGTGGTGGCAAAAAAGGGAGAAATTTCTAATATCTTAGAGTGTCCTGAAAAATGGGCGGAGAGTACGACCCCTGCCAATAGTCAAAAACCTGATTTTTGGACTCAGAAGACCTTAAAACGTGTAATTATATCAAACTATCAATTCTTCAAAACAATACTATCTCCATCATACATGGGTAAAAAAAAAGCAAAAATTATGCATAAAATCAAACCGAGTTCGAAAGTCTCCGAGCAGCAGTAGTTTCTAAAATTTCTAAAGTACTTACGCATAGGTAAACAATTTAGTTGTTACAATAAAATATTTTTTTGCTAATAGTTTATTTCTGTTTCGTTTTAAAAATATTTTTTCATAAAACTTATGGATGCATATTCTTTTCTAGTTATCAAAATATATTTTTTGAAGTACAGTATTTAAAATATGTTTTGAAAAAAGATCGTATTAGAAATTTCAGATTCTTTAATTTATTGAATCCTATTATACATTTAAATCATTGTTTCCAGATGATCGACAGTCAATTTGCCCAAACAGTTTTATTTTTTTTTCCTCAAAACAATCCCAAACTTAATTTATATTGAAAAAAGTAAATAAATAAATAAATAAAAATAAATAAAGTAAAATATTTAACAGGTTTAAGCCTAAATTTTCCCCTGAATGAAGCTCATTTGTGAATATATATACAAAAATAACTTTTATACACTCTAGTTATCAGAAAATTTTAAATCTGCGTAAAGTACTTTGGAGCTGAGGATGTACGTAGGATGTACTTTAATAGTCAGAATATCCTGAGAATGTCCTGGGGAATAGGGGTACCTTCAAAAGTTCCTACGTGCTAAAGAAAGCTATTAAAAGTTCAGATGCGTAGTGACAAATCTTTACAGTTGGCGACGCTGTAAACTTATCAGGTAGTAGACCAATTTAAGGTAAAAGAAATGAAAATTTTCCCAGATTTCTCCCCGAAATTTCAAAGATCCTCTCGAAATTCCCCACAAACATTTGGTCCCCCAAAACCAAAAAAAAAAAAAAAATCCCCAAAATGGGGACAGAATACCCAATCTCGCAATACTAATTTAAATGGTTATTATTATTATTTCACATTTGCATTTTATGGATGTAGATTGCTAATGTAAAATTTTTCTCTATGAAATATTAATAATAATAGTGAAGGTACATTCTTAAAATCTTCAAAGAATATTTTAGTAAGCTTTTACGGTAAGGATAAAACACATATTTCAGTTTCTGTGAAGGAAATGAAAAATTTATTTTCAGATCTTAGAAAAAAAAATTATAAATATAAAACAGAACAAAATATTTTAAACCCACATGAAAACCTACAAAATTTATAAGAAATTTTGGCATTTTCAGAAAGTTAAGCTCTCATATAACAAATGAAATGTTGTGATAACGAAAACATACGCGTTCTTTCATTTTCTCTGTTTTGACTTGAAATTCAAATCGTGTAAAATATCTGTAGCTATTAATAAAAAATGGGTCCCTCTGAAACAAAGCAAGAAGCGGAATGTATTTCTGAATTTTAAGAACAGTTTTGAAAATGATACTGTATGTCAGGTCATATGGTTATAGAAAATAAGACATGTGTCATAGATATAAATATTGAACAAGAATCAAAGAGTCCCCTCCCCCCCCCCCCCCCCAACAAATAGAGTATTTGTCAGTAGTATAAGTGATATTTTGAAACTGGTCCGATATTTTTACGATCATTTATTCTTGAGATAATATGTTCATAGACTGACGAAACAACTACCCTACAGACTATAGACTTGCTAACTATGCTTCTTTATCCGTAATGGTATTAAGCACCGCCTTTTTTTTCACACCAGAATAGTTGTAGAGCAATAGCCTTCTTATTTAATCATGAGAACATATTGCTGACTATTACTCTACAACTATTCTGGTGTAAAAAAAAAGGCGGAGCCTAATACCATTACGAAAAACTAGCATAGTTAGCAGGTCTAAGACGGTAACCACATCGATTTTATAATTTTCAGGTTCCTCTATCCAGAACCTGATTAAGGGGGAAGCACACATTTTTTATACTTACATCGTTATTTTTTAACAAATACTTTCCTCCTATAATAAACAGAAAATTCTCATTAAAAATTATTTTAAAAGAATTCTGGTGTCTAATAACGATGAATAAATTGGATTGTTTTACACCATTCATTTTTTATAAAAAATATTTCGTCGGCAAAGCGTGGAATTTCTATGACATGAAGTAAAAAATAATTGTAAAAATATTCCGGTGAGAGCGAAGATAATGTGTGCTTCCCCCTTAATCAGGCTCTGCCTCTATCCTCAAAACGTATAAAAACGTTAAAAAAGCACAGTTGAAAAATTTCCATACCTACAAGTTCGCCAGTATCAAAAAGCTCTCCATACCTTTAGTATAACGTAAAACTAAAAATAGTGGTAAGAGTGTGCTTCGGTCCCTGTTCGGCACAGGCTATGTGTGAAAAATACCCACAAATTTTCAAATAAAACAGTTAAAATAATTAGCAGTAAAAGATTCACCGGAGGACTGGTGTTAAAAAGTAATGCAGTGTTCGTAGAGTCTTTATTTTTGAGCACCAGTAAAATTTTATAGCTATTTTTGTCAAAATAAGCTTGTAATTTCAAGTAAAATTTTGTTATATAAAATTTGTGGTGGAAAAATCCTTACAAAAGGGCGGGTACATACAAATACTGTAATAAATGAAAACTAGTATGTTGTGGTCACCGCAAGACTTTCTTCGATAAAATGTTACACAAATTCATGCTGTACAAATTATTTATTAAATTATTATTTATGAAAATTATTTTCCATGATAAATGCTAACGATTTTTATTTGACAGAATTATAACACTAAATGCCGAAAAAAAGTCACTATTGTTCCAAAATCAGAAAATTGCGATTTTTTTTTTTTTTTTTTTGTTAAAAAATGAAAACAATCGATAACTTTGTTTTAAATAATCACAGATCTATGGTTCAACCATTGGTTTTAAAGGTATTAACGAAATCTTTCGAAAGATATACGTATTGAAAACTTACGTATTTCAAGGGAGGGGGGGGGGGTGTTGCTCTCACATGTACAAACTTTTTTCCTTCATTTACTAATACTATTATCAATAATTCATATTAATTTTACAATCACACGCTAAAATTAACTCTCATTATGTAAATTTATACGAAAATTTGTCCTATACTGCCATGTTAAAAATTTAGGAAAAATAAAAGAGAATCACAGTGCCACCTGTTGAGCGATTGATCCCCAAATCTAATCAGCACCAGTTTATATCAGGGTCCAACTAAAAGACAAATTTGGTTAAATTTCGTTCATTGGTTCGGGACATACAGCGTCCACAAAATTTGTGATACACACACAGACACGCAAGCAGACAGATACACAGCCAGACATTTTCTAAAAACAGTCAAATCGTGTTCAGGACATCCCAAAACGTGTAAATCCTCCGAAAACTGGAGTTCGAAAATTTTTCCGAATCCAATACATTCTCTCTCTTTGTGTATATATATAGAAGAAAGTAAAAAAATATATAAACATTATGAAAAAAAAAAAGTAAATCGGGATATTTGTTTCAGGTCGAAATCATACCGCAACTTTCCGTTAGGCGAGGAAAATAGGAACGAGTGCAGCAAGCAAAGCAGCAACACAGGTTTGTTTGCTGCACTCGTGCCTACTTTATTCGGGCTATTATTTCGGCTTGAAACAATTGTTTCCAAAAAAATGTTTATGGTGTTCACGTACAAAGTTTTTATTTATTAGTAAAAATAAATATTATTTAATTTCAGTACCACATTGCAATTTAGTAGAAAAAAAGGAATAACGCATTTATATAATTGATTTCTCATTCTATATTTAAATAACCTCTGTTTAAGTTGTTTAAATTTTCAATTCTCTAAAGTTTTGAAGTGTAGTCGGTTTTGAATTATGAATGATTTTAAGAAGCTTAAAAACTTTAGCCATTCTCAGGACACATAAATGATGATAAATGGTGAAAAGTTTATTTTCTTCATTCATAAATCTTTATACATGTGACCTGTTTTATTGCAAAAGGTACATTTGTTACTATTACTGAATAAATTGAGTATCATGAAGTTATATAGAGAGAATATCAAATAAAACTTGAAGAGAAATAATCAAATAAAGCTAATTAAATGAATAATTTGAATTGTATTAAGGTATTGGAAATTGCATATGGAAAAGATAAATATTAATCAGTCTCAATATAAAAATAGCAAACTATAATAAAATTAAATTGGAACTGAAAAATTTTGGTAATTTCATACAAACAAAAGTTCAAACGATGATTCCCATAAAAATTTTAAATAAATCTCATTACGTACTTGTTTAAGTTTAAAATAAAGTAAGGAATTGTGGAAGTTTATTTTTAATACAGTTATTTATTTATATTTATTAAGTTTATGCAAAGGAAAATCTACGCCCTTTAAAGAAAGTAAATCAATTTAAACTGTTAAAAAGATAAACGAATACCTAAAAAACGTATTAACACTTCTCAAAACTGAAATACATCTTTTTATTTATTATATTAATTTTATTTTATTATTTTTTGAACAAACGTTGATTGGAAAAATAATTACTAATATATTGGGATTGAAGTGAACAGTCACATTCATCAGAAAATAGGCCAGACAAAGAGAAAGAATTATGTGTTTAATACCTGCTAAACTATTGCGTTTCCATATATGAATTATGTAATATACCATGCATTTATATAAAGGTTTCTAAATTACCATATCATAACAATACTCTACTAATGGCGTAAATAATCTGAACAACTCCAGCAAATTAACACTTTTACATAGACTAAACATTTAAAAGTGTTTACACGCATACACACGAATTTTGTATACATAGTTGCCGGAGCAATTTTGACCCCGCCTTTATTTCGCACCACTTTATTTATAGAATATTTTTCTCCAATATATAACAACAATAATATAAGAAAAAATTGCTTTTAAAATAAAAGTGGTATGGAATAAAGGCGGGGCTAAAAATCCTCTGGAATAAATTAAAATGTTGGCAACTCTGTGTATATATAATGAAATGCCAAACTTTCGAAATTATTCTGGAGCGTTGTTATTACCCGCCTGTTTTCCACACCACTTTTTATTTTATAGTTTATAAATATCAGGGTTATAATTATTTATTAATAACAGTAATATGCCTATTGGTATGTGAAAAAATATTTCAATTCGAAAATGGTCGTGTAGTAGAATTTGAAATATAACACATTCTTAACTAGTTGGCAGAGGTGGACTATCCTCATTTTTTTATTACATATTTATTATAATAAATTTGCACTATAGGTCACACCTGATTGATGATAAAAGCAATTAGCTGGCTGCCCATCACCCAGGTCAATGACTGAAAGGCCCCATTTTCAGAAATATCCGTCCCCCCCCCCACACACACTTCGATACTGTTACTGTATCCTAATTTTCCATGTAATTTTCCATGTGTTGGTTTCACATTTATTTTTCCTGCAATTGCATGGGTTTTCTCCTGCAATATTCCCCATAATGCATATTTATGAAAAATATTGCCTGAATTTCCTTTGTTACGAAAAACTTTAATTTTGAATAACATACGAACATCTTAAAGCAAATGTTGATATTATATAATGTTCATTCAATTACCAAAAATGATAGTTTAAAACCTGTCCGATTTATTTTTGCGAAAATATTCTTTTTATTGTTTGTTCATGCTAAATTTCCCCTTTATTTGACATGATAAGATAATAAATTGAAAGATAAATACTATGCACAGAATTCTTACTTAAATTCCTTAAAATAAATTCTCTTTATCCTACATGAACGACATAGTAGGTACTGTTTGTTGCCGGTTACCAATTATAAATAAAAAAGGACTATTCTATTAAAAAAAAAAAAAAAAAAAAAAAACTGAAGTTAAACAGGAGATGCACTACTACAGTAGAAAAAATAAAAATATCTATTTTATCTTTTAAACCCTATTTTGATAAAAATCACAGTAGCCTTGTCACAAGCATAACAGAGTGGATAAGATAACGATAAAAAAACAAACAGAAGAGTTTTTTTTTTTTTTTTTTTTTAAATAAATAGTAGTAAAAGATTTCGGCCAAATTCCCAATTTTGTAAATTTCGAATAATTAAAAAATGTTTAAATGTAGAATGTTGAAATTGAAGTAGATTTTCTCCAATATTAAAAAAGCTATATTAAAGTTAGTCAGCATCTTTACAAACATAAATTATTGAGATAATGTCTACATAGACTGAAACACTAACTAACAAACTAGCAAACTGACTAACCTAGAAATGAACACCACACCGATATCGTTGTTTTCGGATTCTTCATACCTCAAAACACAATTCTTTTACAATCTCAAACATATTCCTAGAAAGAAGTTTAAAAACTCAAAAAATAAGTCGGTTTTAATAACTTTATGACATAATATTACATAGCTACTAACTGTTACACTTTTTTAATACCAATGATTCTGAAAAAAAATTTATTTATTATTTATCAAGTGCCAGGCCATTGACCATCAGGTCCTTAGGCAACGAGCTCTCCAATATGTCTTCACAATGCAGTCCAAACTCTTAAGTGCAGAACACACGTCTAGATGAGCAGCGTCCATGACTTGTCCAGAAGCACACAAAACACAAAAAGGTGAGTCAGTCAGATTAAAACGAAACAAATGAGCACGGAGGTAGTCATATCCAGTCAATAGTCTAAACTCAGCCACAGCAGCAGCCTGAGGAGAGTCCGAGACACAGTTAGGTTTTAATAGCGCCCTCCATGATTTATTTTCAGTAGCACTGGCAGCAGCAATTTGAAAATATTTTTTATAGATCCTATTAATTTCAAGTTTAGCAGAGTGAAACGGCAGGTCTCTAGAAGATCTCTGGAGAATATCCGTGCCTCTTTTTGCTAAGAGGTCCACCATTTCATTTCCCCTAAGGCCACAATCAGAAGGCACCCACTGGAAGGCAACCTTTGTCCGGATTCTGCTCAGTAGCTCTCTGCAACTCTTGACTCGGGAACTTTGTTAATTTTGGTTACTTGCCAAAGCCTGAAGGGCAGAACTTGAGTCTGATAAAATTATAGCCTTATAAGGAGGGGAGAGATGGGCAGAAAGCTGATATAGGGCCAAATGAATGGCCTCGACTTCACCATCATAATGAGTTGTATGAGAGCCAACATGTAAGTAAAAAGAAAAAAAAAAAAGGTCACAGAAAACACCAGCTCCAGCGCCCTGATTGAAATCCAAAAGGGAGCCATCAGTGTAAATATGAAGCCATTCATCTGGAGGATAACGGGTATTAATGGTTTCCAAAGCGATGGCACGAAGAGCTTCTGAGAAAAATCAAAATATCTTATTTAATGAATGAAAAATGAAAACTGTAAGAGAAATCTATAAAAATTTCTGTAAAAAAAAAAAAACTTTTTAACAATAAGGTTATAACAATGATAATTTTATAACAATAGCAGCTATAACTTCTTGTTAAAGCTACTTTTGGTAGCCCAAAAGCGTAGATGTTAGGATATAGAAAATGACGGGCATAAGTATGTCGGGTATAAGTGGGTTGGTTGGTTGGTTGATGGAGTTTTTACGTCGCACTAGTGCTGCGCAATGGGGAATTGGTGACGGTCTGGGACTCAACCCTAGAGGTGGTTAGGAGACATGCCATCACAATTTTGATCCTACACGGAGAGGATGGCTCCCCCGCTTCGGTAACCCCCAGAGGTATAATTTTGAAGGAAACATGGAGGACATTGCGGCCACGTTAGATTTTATGTGCACCAGCCACCATCAGTGTATACGACGGTCTTTGGCCGGCTCGAGTACCGAACCCGCAATCTTTCAATTACGAGCCCGGCGCTCTACGGGTGTAAGTGGGATATAGAAAATGAGATGTAAGAATAATTAGCTACAGGGTATATTAAAAATGTAGGGACAAATTTTTAAGAGAGATACATATCATTTAGAGGAATGAGAATTGCATAGGAACCTGTAACTGGAAACACCAGGAGAAAGTGGTAGCAGAGGTAGATCTGAAAAGACAGAAGACAGAGTTTAATAAGAAATATTTATTGAACATATTTAATACAAAAGACGTACTAAATGCATACAGTTAATAATATTTCTACAACAAATGTTCGAAGTTTTATCATCAGACACGAAGAAAACTTGACATCGACGGAGTATTGATTGGCGTACACGGTGGAACGTCTAATTTGTCGTCTAAAAATGTTCACATTTTTTCGGCCTTAAAGAGTCGGTTAAAAAGTCTTTAATAAGGCTAGCGAAAATCCAAACTATGAAACCAAATATCTCGGACAATATTAGGCGTACAGCAGTGAAACTTTTTGTGTATGTTTTCAGGATGGTGTCAGCTTTTACTAAATATGACTTTAGGGACCTGGAGACTGTATAAAAAATTAGTTTTCCTAATTTTCAAAAAACTGATTTTTTAAATTTAAACATGCCATATCATAAATGCCAATATTTTAAAAAACACTTCGAAGTATATGTCTGCTACCAATGGTTACGGAGATAAAGGTCTCGCGACTTTGCGACTTTGCGGTCTCGCGACTTTGCATTGAACCCTGTATATGTAATTAACTAACAAATTCCACCAAAGCTACAAAATTTTTAATTAGAATAAAGGACAAAACTAAACAAAAGGAAGTGTCAAAACGTACTTGAAAAACAAAGTTGTACATTGTTTCGTTGTTCCTTTTTACTGCATTGTTTGAAATTGATGCTTATATAAACCAAAATATGCATATTTATTTTTTAATATACTATTTCATAAATGTTAAGTGATAGTATTTGAAATAGAATAGTCATTTCGTGGTTCAGTAAATAAAAAAATATGTAAATAAATATATTCATTTATAAACAGTCGATGATTATATTAATTAGAAATTTATTATTTTGACATTTTTTTTATAAATTTTCAAAAGAAATGCTGGACTAATTGGGCTTCAATTTCAGACACGCAAAGGACATTTTTAGGCTCGCTCTTTCTAGTAACGATTTAAACATTAGTGAAAGTAAAGGGCCAACCACAAATATAACGGAAAAGAAAAAATACTTTGGATTATTCTGTATCATAAAACCATAAGTGCCATTTTTCCGTTTTTTTGACACCAGTATTTCTCAAGAGAAATTCTTTTTTACTAAAAGACTCAAATTATGAAATTAAATAAGAAGAGTACAGCTATTTTATAATACTGGTGTGAAAATATTGGAAGAATTGGCACCTATGATAAAAACTACAAATGACTTGTAACCAGAGCCTGATTAAGGGGGAAGCACACATTATTTATACTTACACCGTTATTTTTTAACAAATACTTTCCTCCTATAATAAACAGGAAATTCACATTACAAATTATTTTAAAAGAATTCTGGTGTCTAATAACGGTGAGTAAATTGGATTGTTTTACACCGTTCATTTTTTATAAAAAATATTTCCTCGTCAAAGCGTGGCATTTTCTATGACATGAAGTAATAAATAATTGTAAAAATATTCCGGTGAGAGCGGAGATAATGTGTGCTTCCCCCTTAATCAGGCTCTGCTTGTAACTTTAAGACATGTTTTCACTTGCTATTTATAAAGTTTGTGCGCTTGCTTGTACGAAATCCACGAATATTTAGACACTAACTTTTTATATTAATAATGTTTTAGCAAATTTTTTCTTATAAAAAAAATTTCAGCAAAATATTACCAAATTTTCAGAAATATATATATATATATATATATCGAGAAACTCTGTTTTGAAACATAAAATTCAAACATCTGATTTTCAGTGATGTATGATTATTTCTAGTAAATATAATTTGAAGTATATATTTTTATTCTATTGCATAAAGTCTTTAATTTTTACAGCACATGTGCACAAAATAGCACTTTTTAATTACATAAGTTGAAAGCTATATATACATAGCTGCCAATATTTTAATTTATTCTGGAGTAGTTTTAACCCCGCCTTTATTTCGCGCCACTTTATTTATAGAAATTTTTTTCTCCAATATATAACTTCGATAAAATAAGATAAAATTACTTAAAAAAAAAAAAAATAAGTGGTACGAAATAAAGGTGGGGCTAAAAATACTCCGGAATAAATTAAAATATTGGCAGCTATGTATATATAGAGCACTGTATGTCAAAAGTTTTTTTGAATAGAATAAAAATTAAATAAATTATCGTCAAAAGAATGAGTTGTATTTTAAATATTTTCCAGAGTTACTATTTCATACGGCATTTTCTACTTGTCACGTATCTAATTTGCAGACATAATTATTTTAGCCACATTGCAAAAAATATTTTAATGAAACTCTTCGTATGAACTTATAAATCTTAGTAAATAAATAAAATTTTGTGAGAGTTACAAGCTTGTAAGAGATTTTTCCACATATAATGTATTTAATTTAAAGATAAAACTATTTCACTCACACTTTAAAATGTCATTCTTATGAGCACGCAACTCCTAGAAAAATATTAAATTCAGCTCATATTTTTTGCGATAATTTTTTAATCGATTCAAATGAACTTTTGACATATGCTGCTGTATATATTTAGCTTTGAACCTATGTAATAAAATAAGTGCTTTCTTTCATGCATAGGTAGTAAAAAATTATTTACTATACATACTCATATTTCATTGGAAATTAAATGCATGCATTTTATGTTTCAGAATTAATTTTCTCTAACATTTTGTCAATTTTTCTGCATTTTTTGTTAAAATAAATAAATAAATAAATAATAATAAATAAATATATCAATTCTTATTATAAGCAAAAAATATTCAAAAAATTTAATAATATTAGAATTTTTTTTTTTTTCTATAAATATCTAAATATTCGTTCGTTTGCTGCTAAAAGTATTTTTTCCAACTTTTACCCTTTTTGACCAGAGCCTGATTAAGGGGGAAGCACACATTATTTATACTTATACCGTTATTTTTTAACAAATACTTTCATCCTATAATAAACAGAAAATTCTCATTACAAATTATTTTAAAAGAATTCTGGTGTCTAATAACGGTGAGTAAATTGGATTGTTTTACACCGTTCATTTTTTATAAAAAATATTTCCTCGTCAAAGCGTGGAATTTCTATGACCTGAAGTAATAAATAATTGTAAAAATATTCCGGTGAGAGCGGGGATAATGTGTGCTTCCCGCTTAATCAGGCTCTGGTGGTGTATATTTTATACCACCTAATTTCAGTTCTCAACTGCGAAAATTCATCCCAGAAATTTTATATAAAATTTTACTCTTTTACCTTATCTGAAAACATTCATTTATTACTTTTCTTCTAATCTTGATCTCAGACTCTGGTGGCAGTTGATTTTAAACGAACTTAAATTCATTACCCCTGAAGGGGTTAATAAAAAGCGGTATGGATGAAAGTGGGACTAGAAATTCTAATTCTAATTAAAAATAAATAAATAAAATAAAATGTAGCCAACTCTGTTTTCGGTTACCGAAAGATTTTAATAGAAATTTATTTTATATTTCTGTGGAATTTTTCACAGACTAAATGAAGTAAATATTTATAAAAAAAATTCCAGTAGCCAAAAAGCGTAAAAGTCGGCAAGTATGCAAAAGAGCATACAAATTTGGTAAACAGTAAGAGAAATGACGTATTAAAGTTAACAGTCATTTGTATTTTTCATGACACAGGATAATCCGAAATTATTTTAAATTTGTGGTTGGTCCTGCAACTGCCCTCGTGACTACATCATTATTGGAAAGAATGAGTTTATGAATGTTCTTCGCATATTTCAAATTTAAGGTCATTTGGTCCAGTATTTCTTTAAATAATAGGCAAGAGTAATATATATATATATATATAACAATTTAAACACCCACTGTTAAAATTTCCGTAAATTATTTAGTGTTTTTTGAAATCGTAAAGGCATAGCTGTCCACTTTCACGCTTTTTTTTTTTTTTTTTAAAGATTAAGCACCAGTACACCACATAATAGAGAGGAACTGTCCACCCAGAAGAATTTTAAAGCTCCTTCGACTATGCCTTTCTTTTCAGCGGGCTGCACGATATGCGAATACGTATATAGATATATATTGGATTATATATATATAACCAATCGGAATGTTACATTAGTGTGTAAGCACGCATTTTTAAAAATTGAGAATTTTAAATCAGTATTAACTAAAGTTGAAAATTGACTATAAATAGTAATTATAAGTTCATCATAGTTCATAAATATCTAAATTGCGTGTAAAATTAGAGTTTTTACAGATATTTTTAAAAATTAGTTGAAAAGGGATTCTTTAAAGTCGTTGATATTTTAAAATTTGCGAGCCGTCAATCTTCCAACTTATGTCTGATAAGAAGCAGAGCTTGCAGCGTCCCTAAAATTTCACGTGCGTTTTATTATAACACTGCGCTGAAAAAAAAAAAAAAAAAAAAAAAAAAAAATTCGAACCCTGATATTATTTTTGTTGATTCTCATGTAAAATGACCCCTTGAATTCGAATATGACCCCCATTTCACCCAATCACCAATCACCCACCGTTTTCTTGAGACGGCACCTCCTTCCCCAATATTTATGAATTTTCGGTAATATTATGGCCATAATTTTGATTTGAAGAATTATTTTAACACTTAAATATATATATATATATATATATATATATATATATATATAATGTGTAATGAATAATAATAACTTATTGATAAAATATAATAAATGTAATGTATAATTTTAGTGGCAATTCCCCCCCCCCCCCCCCCAAACAAACACTTAATTTCCGCTTGCTGCAAATGTTCCTGTTTTAGAATTTTCCAACTCTATGGCTCTTCAGTAGATATTTAACAGTTAAAATAATCCTTTCACCTTTAAAAATCAAATATATTGCCAAAAAATTACCGAAAAGTGATAAAAATAGCTGGACGTTCCCAAGAAACGGTGGGTGATAGGGCATAATGGACGTCATATTCGTATTCAGGATATCATTTTACATAAGAATTCGCAAAAATGGTGTTGGGGCCGATTTTCAAGCAGAGCAGTGTAATTATTTCTATTTTCAAAAAGAACATTTTCTTGAAGGTTTTAATGCTATAATATTAAAAATAAAAATAAATAAAAATAAAGTGAAGGTAAAAATTTAGGAACGCTGCAAGCCTTGATTGGAGTTTTTTTTTTTTTTTTTTTTTTTTTTTTAAATATTTTAATCAAGCCCTTTTAAAAATCTCAAATCTTTAACTGATTTTGTCAAAAAATTACAAACTAACTTAAATTAGTATGAGTTTATAGTCCAAAAATCAACTAAATTCGGTTAAATATTAGTAGGGCTATTAACGGTCTATTAGTTGAATACCTCCTTTTTTGATAGAAAACTTCGGTAATGGTTTGCAATGCTTTTCTTTGATCGAAAAATACGAAGATTACTATTAGAAGAAAGTAGCATTCAATTAACCCTTTGAATACTGAATTATTTGAAGGTTTTTATGCCCATGGGACAAAGATTTTTATGCAATTGGTCCTGTTTATCCACGCCTCCTATACATGTATTATATTCGATTACATATGATGATTTGATAATTTTGTCAAAATTATCATCATACCTTTTTCGCTTCCCTGTATCAACTATTAGGTTGATTCATAAATAATTTCCGATGCATTTAAAATAGAATACACACCAATAACATTATACAAAAAATATAATAATGTATATTAGGTATTATTTCCTGTCGAAGAATAGCAGAATAAGCCCCACCCACATTTTTTATGTTATATCTTTGTAGGTGAAGTCTTAAATAACTTCTTTTGTTTTTAGACCGCATTTATTTTGCTTTCATTAAGTTACAAAATTATATCAATTTATTATGTATTCACCATTATTACGTATGACGTTTTCCCATCTTCTTGGCAGCTTATATATTTCTTCCTTGTAAAATGTGGTTTGTTTCGATTGGAAGAAATTTTCGACATCCTGTTTGACTTGTTCTTCAGATTTGAATGTTTTTCTTTTCAAAAAGTTCTGTAAGGAACAGGAAATGTGAAAATCTGTCGGGGCAAGGTCCGGTGAGTAAGGTGGTTTCGGTAAAACAGACCATCCGAGATCAGGAATTTTTTCTTGAGTCACCCCTGCTGTATGTGGTTTTTGCACTATCATGTAAAATAATAACGTTTTTGCTATTGGCGAGTGTAGGACATCTTTCATGAAGTTTCTCTTTCACTCTTTGCAGTTGCTGAACATATATGTGTGCAGTAATTGTTAAATTTGACTTTAATAACTCGTGATTGATTAGTCCTCGACAATACTACCATACACACAATAAAATCTTTTTTCCATGGAAGTCAGCTTTCAAATCTGGCAAGGGTTTTTGTTTCTTATCAAGGCATTGTCTTTTATAGATGATATTCTCATAAGTAATCCATTTCTCATCGGCAGTTATTATCCTATCTAAAAAAGGCTCGTTTTTTTCCTCGTGAGAGCAGACTTGTAGCGATAGGCAGGCGATCTTCCTTATTCTGTTCACTGAGATTGTGTGGTACCTAATTTGCTTTGGTACCTAATTTTTGGTAACCATACTCCTAATTTGCTGACTTTCCCTAATTTCTTCAGGTGGCGGAAAATAGTTGATTGTGGTGCATTCAACTTTTCTACTATGTCTCTAGTTAATTGGCGTGGATTTTGTTACAATATAGCCTTTAAAAGGTTGTCATCAAAGTCGGAAGGACGTCCTGTCCTCAGTTCGTCCTTTAAAGTCGTATTTCCAGAACGGAATTTTGTAAACCAATATCTAACTGTCCGATCAGTAATTAGTCCTTCACCGTATACACTACATATTTTTTCAGCAGTCACTTTAGCACAATTGTCTTGTCTGAATTCCCAAAGCAAGCAATTGACGAATATGCACTTTTTTATTCTCCATTTTAGGAGTTTGGAGTAACAGTTTAATCAGATATGCACCATACAAAACGATTGTTAGAAGAATAATTGAACCACAGATTATATACTAAGACAGATGGCACATGCCCAATGAAATCAGACCAATGAGTACAGTAATGCCAGTAACGGCTGAAAGCTAATGTTTCCAAATATTTGCATAATTCCATTAAAATAAATAGTGATCGTTATTCTGATTAGTTAAAAACGAACATAATATGCAAAATTCTACACCTTCGAAGAACTGTATTAATATTTGCAGTATGCATACTTTGACCATTCGTCCAATGCAAGTAACACCCAAACACACTACATGATGAATGCAGGGGGAGGAGCCTATCTTTGAAGCCTTATTTTCATTGCATAATGTTTCTGGTGTAAATTTTAACTAAACTGCAACGGAAATTATTTATGAATCGACCTAATAAATTAATATTTGAATGTTTTGTGCTCAGCATGTATACATCTTTCTTATCTTTCCGTCTTAGTGCTAACAAACCATGGGAGGATAACATTTTGGCCCCTCCTTTTTTAAGTTTGAAGGAAGCAAGCTTTTTTGGCATGTTTTCTGTTCTTTCGCACAGTTCCAACTACATTTGTATCTTGTTCTAGTAATTTTAAATATAATTGTGGAGACGAATACCAATTATCCATGTATAATGTGTAGCCTTTTTTCAAAATCTGTTGCGTCACTTCTAGAACAACACTCTCAGACGCCGGTACATCAGTCCCCGCCCACTGGCAGAGGTGCAGAATGCCTGCTTTTTAAATTCATCCACCGTAACTTCGTCCAAGTAAGCAGGTGTCACTCGTCAAATGTATACAAAGGGTTAAGAGAATATCTTATTATATTTAATTCCAACGCCACATCGACATTCTATAATTTTCCAGCTGGCGTTTTACCAACTGAAATTTAAGGGCAGTTTACACAGGATTATTTCTACTTTCAAACACCAATTCCATTAACGGAACAGAATTGAATCTAGAGAAACACCTACCAGTTGATAATACACAGGCAGGCATAGAAAAGAAGTGCTTAGAGGTTTTATTATATAAATTTTCCTATTGCAATACTTTATTTTTTTAATGAAATATCAGAGAGTTGGTTGGTTGGTTGGTTGGTTGCCTTTTATTGGCGCAAGGTCCATAATGGGACATGCTGCGCCAAACTCTGATGAATGAAAAACAAAGGCTAAAAAAGTAGCTTCTGGATGGATTTACGCATCCAGATGGTCAGATGAGAAAAAAATAGTAAAATAAGGCTGGGTGAACATATAAAAGATGACAAAAGTACAAAAATAGTACGAAACAGAGTAAAGAGTGTATAAAAATCAGGGAGAGAACACATAAATAGTTAAATCAGGGATGGAACACGGGTGAAGAACTCATACCACGATGAATGTAACAAAAATTTCCACTTCTTAAATCAACGATATTATAGGTAGAGAAATTTCTTAAACAAATATCAGCATGAGTTCTGTGTCCGTGTTCCATCCCTGTTAAATGCATTTTAGGAAAATTAAAAATCTGTTTTGAATATGAATAGTCAATTTGCCGTATTGTAAATAGAAAATTTAATCGAGCGCATATATATAATCTACTTCATAAATACTTTAATGATTGAGGATGGTAAAGTATCTCATCATCTCTTTAAAGATATGGCATGAAACGATGTTTAATTACACCATTCACTATTTCGTTTAGTATTTTTAGTTAATTATTAGAATTACACAGGTGACAGGTTCGGAATGATAAGAAATCTATATTAATAAAATCAGAGTTTTGTCTGTAAATTTGTCAGAATCGAAAAATTTTGCGATATCTTCACGTTTCACACCCCATGAAAGCCGAAAATGACTTCAGAAAATTTTGCCTGTGTGTGTGTGTGTGTGTCATCGTGTCCGTATGTCGCTTTTTTTGTCCGGGCATGACTCGAGAACGGCTGGACGGAATTCAACGGCGTTTGGCAGGAATTTAGGTCTTCACCCAACTTAAAATTATATTTATCAACTTTTCAGAAATTCTACCACGTTCCCCCCCTAGGAGGTAAAAGACTAAAACACGTTTGCCCGGGCATCACTCGAGAACGGCTGGACGGAATTCAATGGCGCTTGGCAGAAACTTAGGTCTTTACCCAACTTGAAATTATATCTATAGAAATTTTCAAAATTATGATTAGTGTTTAAATTGTGGGTAAAAAACGCCTGCGCATGCGCCATAAATATTTTTTCACTAAAATGCTTTGAATGGAAAAATAAAATATAAAAATATTTTTTTAAGTTAAAGACTTTTGTATTCGCGTGATTCGCACTACAAATTATGAAAAGATTGAAATGAAGTGTTGCCATCTAAGTTTCATACTTTAGTTAATTTTAAAAAATCTAATTGTCGTATCCAAAAACTGTTTGCACCCCAGGATTCAGAAAAATCACCTCTTTAATTTGGTACTGAATTTGTAATGATAGGTCTAATATTTCTAATTTATTTTTCCCTTTATCCGTTTTTCCGTTGCCACTTAAATTTCATACTTTAGTTATTTTTTAAAAATCTAATTGTCGCATCGAAAAACTGTTTGAACCCCTGGATTCATCAAAATCGCCCCTTTCATTCGGTATCAAATTTATAAATATAGGTCTGATATTTCTAATTTATTTTACCCTTTTTCTGTTTTCAACCCAGATTCGATATGGAACAGCTTTAGTATTGGATCCCTTTGGCAAAATTTGAAATTCGGCACCGAAGTAGCTCGGACGTTTCTCGCCAAGATCTTTAATTGCACAATTGAGATAGCCAATTCAGTTCATCGCAAAAATGGCTTAAAAAATTTAAAGCCGCCCCAAAGGGGTCCCATACTAAAGCTGTACTTTTTGTATTTATTTATTTATAATATTTTCTATTAAAGACTTCTGTGGTCACGAAATTTGGTGCGTAAATTGTTTGTATGCATCCGGCACTTATTGTAACTGGATTTCATGAAATTCGAAATCCCCCCCCCCCCTCCTCGGAGTCGGAGGGCAATAAACATGTGTAAAAACGCGTTTTTCCGTTTGAATTCGCTTTGAATTATCTTAGAATGGCGAATTTTGGTGTGTGGATATTGATTAAGTGTACGCATTATATACATTAGTGGGATTTTGCAAAACTTCGAACTCACCCGCTGAGGGTGGGGAAGTAAGAAGTGGGTAAGTTGTGCCGAAGACAGTGGGGACCCAGACTCCTCACATTGGGAGCGAGAAAACCTCTACCAATCACAGCGAGAACTTAGGTTATTAATAAAGATATGGCATTTTGACAACTCATTTAAGTTTAATGTCCAGCGAAGCGAGCAAAGCCTGCTAGCGTTTAATAATAATAATAATAATAATGACAATAATAATGAAATAAATCTAAAAGAAAATATATGATATCACTGCCATTGGGCAGAGTTGCTAACATTATAGTAATTTTGAAGAAAGATTTTCTTTTTAGTTAATCTTTGTCACATATTGGTAAGACATAGTCTGCCGTGCGAAAAGAAGGCGGGGCTAAAAATGCTCCGGAATAAATTATAAAGGTTAGCAACTGTGCATTATCATAGTTGCCAGCATTTTAATTTATTCCGGAGCATTTAGAGCCCAGCATTTAAATCGCACCACTTTATTTGTACAATATATTTTTCAATATATAGCTACGATAAAATAAGAAAAAAAATATCCTTAAGAAAAAAGTGGTATGAAATAAAGGCGGCAATAAAAATGCTACGGAATAAATTAAAATGTTGGCATCTCTGCATTATGGTGGAATATATCAAGGGCTGTACACAGCGTTTCCAGATCTGGCGGATTTTTTATTCAATAAACATCAATAATTTTTAGAAGGGATATTTGATATACATAATAGTCTATCAATCTTCGAAGTGATTAGACAAACGTTTCAATTAAGAATTATTGGTGATTATTGAATAAAAAATACTCCAGTTTTGACAACACTAGTCGTACAGTCAGCAAAAAAAAAAAAAAAAAAAAAGAAAGACAACCCCGACTAATTTATGTTATTCTTATTGTTTCCTAAGCAAAATTTCGATATTTATTCTACATATTATTTTATAATAACAGGAGACTTGGCGTTGGAATATTAAAACCCGAATAAACTACTACGTCAGAAACGCCAAAGAAAAATATTTGAGATGCACACAGCTGTTTCGGTAGCATTAAGCGTACCGTCTTTAGTGCAAAAGTAATTCTGAAACTGGAGAAGTGCTCGTATATATAGGAGAGGGACCGTATTTAGTTCAACCAATAGGATTACGGGAATGGCGAGGAGAGTGGCCAATAGGAATTTAGGCATGTTAGCTGTGTAAACAGTATAAAAATTAAAAAAAATGTGGACTGAATGTAAAATTTCCAACAATCAGACAAATAGAGAACAGCGAAATCACAATTTACAAGGTTTTTAAAATTTTTATAAATATGAAAAGCTTCAAAGAAATCGAGTTCATGAATGGATTTAGGTCTGCAAATTATTTTAGCTGAATTAAATTTAAAATTATGATTTTCCTCCCAGCAATGTTTAGAAATAGTCGATTTATTGGTTTCTTGTTTGCGGACGTAATTCATATGTTCTTTTAGACGAAATTTAAGGCTGCGTTTAGTTTGGCCAATATATGATAAACCACACTGACATGAAATACTATAAATGCCCCAAGAATTATGCATATCAATGGGATCTTTTAACTGAGAAAAGGTGAGTTTATTGGAATGCGAAAAATATTATTTTAAAATCATATTCTTTGAGAATTTTAGCTATGGTTTGACTGGATTCAGGAAAGTAGCGTAAGACAATACTGAGATTAGAAGAGACTGATTTAGTAGACGAAATACGAGGGAGTTGTAATTTTTGGATAGCTTTGTCTATAATGGAAGGGTCATAACCTCTGTCAATTGCAATGGCTTTCAAGTATTTAATTTCAGATTTTAATAAAATAGGATTTGAACAAATATTAAGGGCACGGTTTACAAAAGTATAGAAAGCAGACATTTTTTGGTTAGGTGGGTGACATGAACGCATATGGGGAGGAAGGGAGACTGCAAAATTTTTACGATAGACAGTGATTGAAAATCCATTTACAGTGCGAGAGACGAGGGTATCAAGAAATGGAAGGGAGTCATTATTTTCTATTTCATATGTAAACTAGATATCACTGTTAATTGAATTTAAAGTTTCTAAGACATGGTCAATATTGTGGCGAGATTAGTCGATAAGCGTGAAGGTGTCGTCAACGTAACGGGTCCAAAAAGGAAAAGATATTTTCTTAAAAAGCTTGCTTTCGAATAGTGCATGTAAATATCTGCGAGAATTGGGGAGAGAGGGGGAACCCATAAGCTAAACCTTCAGACGGACGATATAATTTATTTTGGAAAGAAAAAGTGGTTTGTGATAAACAAATGCGGGTAAGAGAAATTAATTCTTGTACTTCAAAAGGTGTGAAATGAAACTCTTTTAATCTATTTTCGAGACAGCAGAGGGCGCTGCTTATTGGAACATTAGTGAAAAGAGATTTTACATCAAAAGAAACCATAGTAAGATTAGTGTGAGGGCAGTTTTGAATATTTTTTGGAAATTTTATGGAATTCTTAACAGTATAACTATCAGCAGCAAGAAAGGGAGGAAAAATTATGGTGAGAAATTTAGCTAAATTATAGGAAGCAGTACCGATATTAGAGACTATGGGACGAAATGCAATATTGGGTTTGTGAACTTCGGTAAAGCATAAAATCTGGCACATTTAGCAATAGAAGGAATAAGATGAGATTTAGTCGAGTCCAATAACAAGGGGCAAGATTTTTCAGTATTGACTTACCCTATTTTTCCTAAATCCAGTCAAACCATAGCTAAAATTCTCAAACAATATGATTTTAAAATAATATTTTCGCCTTCCAATAAACTCACCTTTTCTCAGTTAAAAGATCCCATTGATATGCATAATTCTTGGGGCATTTATAATATTTCCTGTCAGTGTGGTTTATCATATATTGGCCAAACTAAACGCAGTCTTAAATTTCGTCTAAAAGAACATATGAATTACGTTCGCAAACAAGAAACCAATAAATTGGCTATTTCTAAACATTGCTGGGAGGAAAATCATAATTTTAAATTTAATTCAGCTAAAATAATTTGCAGACCTAAATCCATTCATGAACTCGATTTCTTTGAAGCTTTTCATATTTATAAAATTTTTAAAAATCTTGTAAATTGTGATTTCGCTGTTCCCTATTTGTCTGATTGTTGGAAATTTTACATTCAGTCCACAATTTCTTAATTCTTCTACTGTTTACACAGCTAACATTCCTAAATTCCTATTGGCCACTCTCTCCACCTTTCCCGTAATCCTATTGGTTGAACTAAATTCGGTCCCTCTCCTACACATACGAGCACTTTTCCAGTTTCAGAATTACTTTTGCACTGAAGACGATACGCTTAATGCTACCGAAACAGCAGTATGCATCTCAGATATTTTTCTTTGGCGTTTCTGACGTAGTAGTTTTTTGGGGTTTTACATATTAACTTTTTTTTGTAAAATTAACGCAATGCAGACGAGAGAATGTGAAAGAATTCCAAAAGAAAACAAGACTTATTACTTAAAGAGGAATGCTTTTGAACAATCTCTCTCTCTCACTTTTTACTTCCATTACCCTACTACCGTAGGTAATGGAAGTATTGTATTCGGTCTGAAAATTCGATATCGGGTTTTCACCTGATTTACACGTTTTAAGGTCCCCTGAGTCCAAAAAAGTGGTTTTTGGCAATTGGTCAGTGTGTATGTATGTGTGTGTGTATGTATGTGGAGAATCTTCTGGCTATTATAGCTCAGAAACTAATAAAGATAGAGCTACGAAACTTTAGAATTGAAATACGTCTGGTCTACAGATGAAATTTCCAAATTTTGGTGAAAATTGAACAACCGGAGGTGGGACATCGGAAACCGTAAGTGGGACCGTAAGTCCGTATCTCAAAAACGGCTCTAACGATTTTCTTCAAACTTGCTATATAAACACTCTATTAGATGTCCTTTCGAATGATACAGTTGGTTAGTTCAGGAAAATTGATAGGCGTCCTGTATAAATAGCTCAATTTCAGGCCTCGCAAAGGCGTTCCTTTAAAAACGGTTGTACGGATTTTTTTCAAACTCGCCATTTTAACTCACTTTTAAATATGATTTTGTATGTAATTATTGTTTTCCTGTCAATAATTGAGTTTAACCGGAAGTGGGACATCGGAAACCGGAAGTGGGACCGTAAGTCCGTATCTCAAAAACGGCTCTAACGATTTTCTTCAAATTTGCTATATAAACACTCTATTAGATGTCCTTTCGAATGATATAGTTGGTTAGTTCAGGAAAATTGATAGGCGTCCTGTATAAATAGCTCAATTTCAGGTCTCCCAAGGGCGTTCCTTTAAAAACAGCTGTACGGAATTTTTTCAAACTCGCCATTTTAACTCATGTTTAAGTATGCTTTTGTATGTAATTATTGTTTCCGATCAATAATTGACTTTTTGTAAATGTTGGCATCTCAGAAACGGCTCTAACGATTTTCTTGAAAATTTGTATTTGGTTGATTATTATTTTTCTAATTATTATTTTAAATAACTTATTTGACGGATAGAGCAATTTTGTTACTTATTTAAATCAATAATGTATATAAAATGTTTATAATGTGTGTAGTACTGGGTAATGGAAGTCGTGTGGCTGTTACACACCAGATTTTTTTTTTAATAATAAATATCTTTTCTCAGATTTTTAGCATTAATTTTTTGTTTAAATCTTGTTATCTATATTTTTGAATATTATATATTGTAGAATTGTACGCCTCAAATTAAATGTAACAATTTATAGAAACAGTTTTATGCGTTTTTTTTTTTTTTTTTTTTTTTTTTTTTTACAAAACAAAATACCCAACAGAAATATATAATTACTTTCTCTTACCCATAAGGTAGAGAAAGTATTGTTTTTGGGTCAAATTTTCGAACGCGAGATTTTGTTATATTTACACGTTTTGAGGTCCCCTGAATACGAAAATCATGTTTTTAGCAAATGGTCTGTGTGTCTGTGTGTGTGTCTGTGTGTGTGTCTGTCTGTTATCAGCATATCTCAAAAACAAATTATGGCAGAAAGTTCAAACTTGGTATTCTAAATGTGTATCATATAGGGATGCTACAGTAAGCTTTTCGTTAAGATCAAGCAAATGTTTCGTGTACAGGGACAATCAAGAGAATTCTAATACATTACGTCTATGGGGAAAGTTGCAGGTAAGTAGAGTTTAACGTCTATAGACTGCACTAAACCAAATTAAACGAACATATATTTTTTGTAATAGAGATAGTTAACTGGGAAAATTTTTTTGTGTATGTAGGAGCCTCGCCTCCCCCCCCCCTGGGGGGGAAGTCCCCCCTCGAGGGGAGTAAATTTTCATGATGGGTATCATTCAAAAGAGCTTGCGAATACCTTTAAAACGAATGGTTGAACTATAAATCTGTGATAATTTAAAACAAAGTTATAGATTTTTTTTAATTTTAACAAAAAAAAAAAAAAAAACTTAGAAAAAAAAAAATCTTTTTTTTTTTTTTTTTTTAAATATTGAGAGTAAAATGGACTTTTTTGGATATTTAGTGTTACACTACCTCTCTAATATGGAAATCGTCTGCATTATCACAAAAAATAATTTTTTTAAATAATAATTTTAATAAATTATTTTTTAAAAACAGAATTATTTTTTAATAACCGAATTAAATTCTATATAAATGTAGGTACATTAATGAAACGGGGGGTTGAGGGGGGCGGTAGCCCCCCTCACACAGAACTAATTATCGTATAAAACTCTTCTGAAGCCTAATTTGAATTGTTTAGCATAGGTTTACATGACAGTTCTCGTTATCTCACCTCTTAATCTACAACCTGTATTTATAGCATTAAATTTCAGGGTAAGAGAAAGTCGTGTGAGTGACACACCAGATTATTTTTTTCTTAAATATTAAACATTTTTCTTAATTTTTTCCGCTGTAATTATTATTATTATTATTATTTTATCATCTACATTTTTGTAATTGAATATTGGAGATCTCGTATACCCAAGCTATATAAGTACATGCATATACTATTATTGAATTCCATACATTATGTCACACCTATATTAATATATATATATATATATATATATATATATATATATATATATAAATCTTCATTAAAGTGAAAGAAAAGAAATTTTTATTGCTGATCGTTATTGTCAAGTTACAATCTTTTTATTTAATAGATATATCTGATCAGTTTTAGATGCAATATACTATTTAAATGTATCTAGCGTGTATCGTTTTAAAATATTTATTTTATTGAACACCATTATCTAATTATTAATTAAAGCACACATTATTTATACTTACACCGTTATTTTTTAACAAATACTTTCCTCCTATAATAAACAGAAAATTCTCATTAAAAATTATTTTAAATGAATTCTGGTGTCTAATAACGGTGAGTAAATTGGATTGTTTTACACCGTTCATTTTTTATAAAAAATATTTCCTCGTCAAAGCGTGGAATTTCTATGACATGAAGTAAAAAATAATTGTAAAAATATTCCGGTGAGAGCGGAGATAATGTGTGCTTCCCCCTTAATCAGGCTCTGTTAAAGCATATTTAATAAATCCAAATAAGACAAAGCAGACTCCTGAGCAGTGTTGCTAGACCTGACGGATTTTTTATTCAATAGTCACCAATAATTTTGAGATGTGATATTTGATATACAGTCATTTGCAAACGTTTAAGACTAGTAGCCGATTTTCAGCATTTTAACATATTGCATCATTTGCGCAGATTATTGAATAATCTTAGGTACTGATTGCATTAGACGCATTCTACTGCTATAAATAAAGGTGGTCGGAATATTTATCGCCAGCTGTTTATTGAATTTTGTCGTAGACAGTGCTTTTGTGTAATTATTGTAATGGGTAAAAAACCTTCACTTACTGTTACAAAAAGGTCGGAAATACTGAACCTACATAGAATTGGATTTTCTGAGCGTCAAATAAATTCGAGGGTAAATGTGAGCAAGACAGCTGTGCATCAAGCTATTGTTAAATTTAAAATTTCGGGAAAATTTGTGGACCTTGAGAGAAGCGGTCGCCCTAGAAAAACGAGTGCGCGTGATGATCATGTGATAAGATGGATGGTCGTAAGAGATCCAAGAACCTCCTGCAATACGATTAGACATTCTCTGGCTGCAAAAGGCACCAACGTCAGTTTCAGTACTATTTCAAGACATCTGGTCAAAGATTTTGGTTTATAATTCCATAAACCTGCAAATAAACTTCGACTTACTCCATGTATGAAAAGAAACGACTGACTTTCGCCAGACAGTATAAGAATTGGACAGTACAGCGGTGGAGTAGGGTATTATTTTCGGATGAGTCAAGTGTGCAGCAGTTTTCTGCACGTGCTACAAGTGTTCGCCGCCCAAGGAGAAAAAGATATGATGAGAGATATGCGATTCAAACTGTGAAACATCTTCCAATCCAAATGATATGGGGTGCAATGTCTGTGTCCAGTACTGCTAGTCTGTATTTTGTGCCACCTAAAACCACTATGAACGGAAAGCGGTACCTTAATTTGTTACGTAAGAAGTTGAAGCTTCACATGTGTATTCATAAATGTTCAATTTTCATGCATGATGGGGCTCCGTGTCACAGGTCGAAGATTGTCAAGAAATATCTGAGGGCACAGAAAATCAAAGTGCTTGACTGGTCAGTTAACAGCCCAGATTTGAATCCAATAGAGAATCTGTGGTGTATTTTGAAAAATAATGTCGCCGAAAAGCAACCATTTACTGATACGACACTTGTTGAAGCAATAAAGCATGTCTAGGTGCACAGACATTTCTAAAGCTTACTGCAAGTCTCTTATTTATAGCATGCCTAAGGGGATTGCACAAGGTATTAAAAAAAAGGAGGTCCTACAAAATACTGACTTTAATTACAGTAAATAACAATGTACATTCTATTTTGTTCTTTTATGTATAAAATATGTAGAGGGAAGCGGGGTAATTTTTAGACGAAAAATAAACTTTTGTTATAAAAAAGGTTTCTTTAGATATAGTTCAAATTTTATATTTCTATATTATTAATATTATATGAATTACCTTATCAGAATATTCAATTAGTGTCTTTGTAAATACAGAAAAACAAAAACAAAAACAAAACAAATAAAAAAAAAAATAAATAAATAAATAAATAAATAAAATAAATAAAATAAATAAATAAAAACGTGTCTAAGAATTTCCCTGGAAATTGGGGTAATTCTCAGAAATGCACGGGGTAATTATTAGACACTGGATTTCTATGTTTCATGAATAGAAAATAAGATTTTTACAAACAGCACTAGTATGTAAGTATTTGGTTATACCGTGTACTTCAAACAGGGTAAAATAATCGGCAATTTAATGCCCACACACAAAAAAAGTTACATGTTGGATTTCACACTTTATAACTTTTTATAAAAATCAGGGAAAACATGGCAATAATTAAAAACGTAGTTTAATTATTAAATCTGTATGTACTAGATACTAGGTCAGTTGTGGCGATAAAGCAGAAGAATTAAAAAGTAAATTAACTCAAAAAACAGACTTTATTAACATGAAGTTATTATCCATTTTAACTTGAAACACAACTTCAATTATCTTTTCTTAGTTCATTCACAAAAACATCCTTATGGAACTTCTTAAGTGTTCTATAAACGTCAGCAATTTAATCATTACTTGATATTTTAAAGGAATAAACAGAATCTGTCTGAATTGCACCATAAAATAAATTCAGGAACTTTTTCAAAATCTGGAATGAAGGTCACCAAAATTTGGTGTCCTCATACCATTTCAAAAATTTCAATCTCAGATGCTCTTTTAATTTTTTTTAAAGACTTCCAACGCTTTCCCAATATAATATAGAGTTTCATAATAAACAGCAAAAAAATTATGACTAGCAATCGCTATCAAATTATTTATTACATTTGTTAAGTGTAGCTTCACTTGATGTGGACTTTTTGGTAAGACATATTTTTTAATATTAATGGTAGCATCAGAGTTGCCTATTAAACTGGTGTCAGAGGATGCATCGTTGTGAAAACTTTCATCATCTGAAGAACTTCCAAATTCTTCTGGTAAAACCTCTTTTTTTTTTTTTTTTTTTTTTTTTTAAGTGTTATTCTTTTTTTTTTTTTTTTTTTTTTTTTTTTTTTTTTTAAGGAAACATAGGAAACATTTTTCCCGTCCCTTTCCTTTATTTTTTTCATATAATCATCAGATGTTACAACAACTGCATCCATATCTACTATCATCTTAAAATGTTTTCGTTACTAATACCTTACTTTAAGTTTAAATAAACAACTTAGTTCCGCCTTTAGAATCACTTATATGTAAGTTCTTTCACAAAAAGTAAATAAAGACATCAAATTATAGTTAACAAGCTATAATTTGTATATTCATAGTAATAATCTAATGTTTTTGACAGTAACTTAACGTTTTTGTTCACTTGAGTTTTACTTTATTATGAATTGTAAATATAATAGTTTAAGTTATCTCATTTTTTAATAAAGTACTTACGTTTTATAATATTCATTGATTTCTTTTGAAATTGTGCCTAATATAATCAATGAATAGATAATCAATAGTAACTGGGCTCTTTAAATACTATTTTTTACATTATATTAAATTTACCTTTGACTAGAACATATAAAAAATAATTTAAACCTATTTTTTCATTGTTTAAGAATTACCCCAGGATGTCTAAACATTGCCCCAAGACTTGTCTAAAAATTACCCCGGCATGTAAGAATATAAGAATGCCTTTTTAAAAGGCCGATACTCATCTCAGTTTATGAATACTGCAATTTTCTGTACATAAATTTTAAGTTAATGAATTTCTTCTTTAATACCACTTAAAATCTGAAACTAAACTAAATAAATATATGCGATAAACAAATTTGAAAATATTGAAAGCAAAAGTTGGAAGGTAATTTTTCAGAGACATTTTTCTAGTGAAATAGAAAACATGCTAATATGGGGATTACTGCTTAGAAAATTTTTATACAATGAGAAAAGACATTGAAAAACTTAAATTTAAATACAACATCGAATTAAAGTTCACAGCTTTCAAACACCAAGTGCGTCTAAGAATTATCCCACCGTTATCGTGTCTAAAAATTACCCCGCTTCACCCTATGTTATTTTTGCGGAATTACATTAAATCTGATTTTTTTGTGGGTGGTCTTAAACTTTTGCAGATGACTATACATAATAGACACACTTGCCAACATAATAATTAATATTCCGTTGAATTGTTAGCCCCGCCTTCTTTTTCACATCAGTATCTTTTTAGAATATTTTTTCCTGTTATTCAATCGTAATTACATTTGGAGAATATTACTCTAAAAATTTTCTGGCGTGAAAAAAAGGGCGGGACAAACAACACTTCGGAGTATTAATTAGGATGTTGGCAATTATGATAATAGACCATCAATCTTCGAAGTGATTAGGCAAACGTTACTATTAAAAATTATTGGGGATTATTGAATAAAAAATTCGCCAGATCTGGAAACACTGCTCCTGAAGACGATTGCATCTCTATTATAGGGATGGAACAGTGGCGCAGAATTCATACCGGTATCTGTATAAGAAATTTCTCTATTAATAATATAGTTGTTTCAAGAGATAGAAAATTTTGTTTCATTGATGGTGGTATGAGTTCTGCGCCAGTGTTCCACCACTGCTATTATGATTTATTTCTTTTAACCTTTTTTTCACAAAACCTTTCCGATAAAAAACAATATGATTTTGCACTCTTTCTTGTATAATCTTAATTTTACTTTTCTAAAACAGGTTGTTGTTATTGAAAAAAAGAAAAAAAAAAAAAATCAAAGTTAGCGCTCATTTTAAAATGTAGATGACCCCCTTAATTGAAAAATTTGCGATATTTTTTAAAAGTACACGTGATTCAATGTTGAATGATACCTACCACATTTTTCTGCGTCAATTAATAACGAAATAACACCGAGTGTTGCGGTTTTTTTGCTCCCAGACTGTACATTTGATTTCAATGCGTTTCCTATTTGACGGCAATAATTTGTAAACTATGTTATTTCGCATTTATTTTTCCTTTATCTCCAGCAATAAATCATGTAAATTTGAATCGTTATTACTTTCTATCCATGTTATATTTTTCCTGTATGATTTCCGCACGATTAAATTTAAGATCAATCATAGAATTTCTAAATAACCTTTTGTCCACTACATTATGCAATGTTGCCAAAATCAGGGATTTTTTTTTTTTTTTTTAATTCAATTATTAACAATAATTTTGAGTAGTGATATATTATATACATAAAAGACAATTGATCTTCGAAATGATGAGACAACCGTTACAATTAAAATTTAGTGGTGGATATTGAATAAAAATGTCCCTAAATTTGGCAATACTGACATTATGTCCACTACATTAGACGAAAGTTTTTATTTTTTTCCTTTGCCCAAAAGCTTTATACAGATATAGTTTTCATAATCATCCTTTTTGTAATCTTAATGCTTTCAATTTATACTCATAAATGGCAACACAATATAAAATTATGATGGAAAAAATGTTTAAAATGCAAGTGGGAAAATGGCGTCGACCTCTGTTGGAAGGTTAGTATGATTCATTATTTTAAACATTTTATAAAAAAAAAAAAACTTTTTATTTTATAATGAAATTTTTGGTTCAAAGTTAATGATTTCAGCATAGCTGCCAGCATTTTCATTTATTCCGGAGTATTTTTATCCTGGCTTTATTTTGCACCTCTTTATTTATAGAAAATTTTCTCCAATATATAACTTCAATAAAAAAAAAAAAAAAAAAAAAAACTTTAAAAAAATAAGTGGTATGAAATAAAGGGGGCTGAAAATACTCTGGAATAAATTAAATGTTAGCAGCTATGATTTTGGTCATTTACGATTATATATAATCAGAAATCCTTTCCTGAAAAGCTGTTTCGATTTATAGTCTTTGCGATTATCTTCTATCTACTATAATGGGCGTCATGAACATAGGCTAATACTAATCGGTGGTTGGAAGTCCACAGTAAAAAAATACCGTGAACTACTTTTTTTTTTTCTTTCTTCACTGAAGTAAAGCAGTTTATTACGATTACTAAAAAGTTTTTTTCAGTTGAAATAATATGTTATTAATTTATTTCTAGATATAAATAGGTGAAAATATATCTATTATTTATTTATTATTCATATTTAAGGAGAAGTCCAAAACACAAAATAGAAATTCAGTTTTGTTTTATTTGTTCACTGAAGCGTTTAATTTTAAAATATTTTCAGAGCTGCCAACCTAATCCGGAAAACTGTTAGTACCGCCCCTTTTTTTACACCACTTAATTTTTAGAGTAATTCTCTTCAAATATATTTACGATGAATTAAGAAAACAAATACTCTAAAAATATATTGGCGTAGAAAAAGGGGCGGTACACACAATTTGCCGGATTAGGTTGGCAGCTCTCTATTTTATTATGAAAAACAATTGTTGCCTGCTATGAGAGAGTTGAGTTTAGTACTTTTCTCGTCAGACATCAAATATTGTACAATGGTGCAAGAAAATTCACGCACAAGAAAATCCACATAATTATACGTAAAATGCAAAGTTCATTTGTGCATTGGTTGAAAAACAAACTCTTTTTTATTACTTTCAACATGAAAATTGTAATATTGAAAAGCACGAAAATCCATTGTGTTCATGCATGTTGTCCACTTTAATAGACAAACCACAACGCTTTAAAACAAGGTAAAATTTTATAATGTATTATTTGTCTCTGATTTCCTGGACAATTTCTTTTGAGAAATGAAAAAAAAAAAAAAAAAAAAAAAAAAAGAAAAAAATCCTGCTAACTTCATTAGATTTTTAGCATGCGACAAATGGTTAAAACGCCACTTGATATGAAAAATTCAAATAAAGTAATTATTCAATGCAACGTTGTATATTTTTTTTACGATTGTAATAGCTTCTAAAATTTATTCCCGTAAGAATGTGCTAAATACCGTATATACTCGCGTATAAGTCGACCCCTAAATTTGAAAGATAAAAGTGGTTTAATACCAGTATTTTAGATCAATTTCCTTTCACTTGTTTTATCATGATCGATTTTGTGCATACAAGATGAAGGAAAGAAGTTTAAAATACCGGTGCAAAAGAACTTTTTTTTTCTCGATTTAGGGGTCGACTTATATGCGAGTATATACGGTACTGTTTAAATTGTTTCTGCATTTTACTAAAAGTATTTACTTACTCAGTTTAATCCATGGATTTTCAAATGCTTAAAAAAAGAAAATAAATAAAATAAAAACAAAACAGTAGAAGAAAAAAGAAATGGAATGACAGAGTGTGTTAAATTATATTGTGAAGGCATTACGTTGCCAGAAACTGCAAATAATTTTGAATTTGATTTTTTTTTTTTAAATTCGGATTGGTTTATAATTTCTTATCTTTAAATTCAATATTACTCGATAAGTGAATATTTTGTTGTCTTGATAATACGTGTTATGTGGACACGGTATCTTTGGCCTGGCGCGACTAAAGTAAGTTTCATATAAAGTCAGATATTTTCATTTGAAATTTATAAATTTATAAACTGTACCATATTAGCTTTGTTCAATAAAATATATATTTAGAAAACAATTATTATGGTTTTTGATAGATCTTTTACATATTTGAAATTTTTAAATTGCGTTTTCTGAGTTTGCATTTTTTTTTTTTTTTTTTTTTTTTTTTTAACGAGTTAATGATTCTCAGAATGCTAAAACGTCTTCAGATATTTTAGAAAAAACATAATATTTTTTATGAATGTTTAACAGAACCTACTTAAAAGAATTAGGAATGGATTTTTCAATATCTTAAAAAAAAAAAAAAAAAAAAAAAAAAAATTGTCAAAAACAATGCTTTATTGCAAATTTTTATGTAGACATACATTTTTAATAATTTTTTTTCTCAAAATAAATTTAAATAATAATAAATTACAAAATTCACTCCTAATTCTTTTGAGTAGGTTCTATAAAGGAAAAAAAAAAAAAAAAAAAAAAAAAAAAAAACCTTTTTTAAATATCTACATAAGTTTTAGTATTCTGAAGATCATTAATTCATGAAAAATTGTAAACTGAGAAAACGCAATTTAAGGATTTCAAATCTGTAAGAAAATATAAAAAAACCATAAGAATTGTGCCTGAATATATATTTTATTGAAAAAAAATCTAATATAGTTCCACAGATTTATAAATATTAAATGAAGATGTAGGCTTTTATATGAAACCTACTTCAGTAGTGCGAAGTCCCTTTAATGTAGCCATTTAAGGGGACTTGGCATCTTTGACGGCACAACTGAAGCAGGTTTCATATAAAAGCTTATATTCTCATTTAATGTTTATAAATTGAACTATATTTGGTTTGTTCAATCAAATATATAAACAAGCAACAATTCTTATGGTTTTTAATGCATTTTTTACGGATCTAAAATCTTTAACTTGCGTTTTCACAGTTTGCATTTTTTCATAAATTCATGATCATAAAAATGCTAAAACTGCGATAGATATTAAAGAAAAGACTTAATATAAAAGACTTAAGTCTTGTTTTGAAATTTATTAGTTAGTTTTTGAGAAGAAAAAAAAAAAAAAAAAGGAAAAAGTGCATGTCTAGGAAAAAAAAAATTTGGAAAAGAAACATGCTTTTTGTTTTATTTTTATTTTAAATATTTTTCCTTTTAAAGGTATTGTAAAGTCCATCCCTATTCTTTTTAAGTAAGTTCTATTAAACATCCAAGAAAAATATTAAGTTTTTTCTTAAATATCTGTAGAAGTTTTAGAATTTTGAAGATCATGAATTCATAACTGAGAAAACACAATTTAAAGATTTCAAATCTGCAAAAAATATATCAAAAACCATAAAAATTGTTGCTGGAATATATATTCTATTGAAGAAACTAAACATATTACAATTTATAAATATTAACCGTTTGTACTCAAACGTCGCCTCTCAGGCGACATCCGATTCATTACTTCAACTCGAATGGCGCTCGAGAGGCGCCATAACCAATTAAGTTACTCTATACGAGTATCTTATATCCACCAATAATGTTCTACAACTAAAAGTGTTATAACCGGTACATATTTCGTTAAGAAAGAGACTCCACCCACTCTTTTTATTAAGTGCCTTTGGGCGTTGCTTGCCTTGGTCATTCGTAAATGGCCAAGAATGCTTTGCAAAATATCACACGATGGAAAATTATAAATCACAATATTCATATATAATGCTTGTAATATGTAAATATACATCAAATATAGAAATAAAATGTTTATATTTAAAATTCTTATGTTTCATATTTTGCAATTTTTATTAAAACTATTGTCTGGTAGCTCATTACGCTTACTAAAAGAGAATTCGAATGCGAAAGGTTAATTTTCCATCTCACTTCAGGCCCGCACATTTGGAAAATACAAAGTGGTAGACATAAAAGAGGCCACTGACAAAAAAGAAGGCGCAGCCTTCGTAAAAAATGCATTATGCTAGCCTTTTATTACGCGGCCAGCATAACATTAGGACAGCCAGATCTTATATTTAGCTAGATTAGATTTAGCTAGACTAGCTAAAAAGCGGAAACTACGAAGTACTGCTGTACTTCTATATTTTTGAATAGATCTCTTACACAATTCTAATTCTGTTCTCAAGCCACGCCCTTTTAAGAAGCATTTTCTAGTACGAAAAATTAATCCATGAGTACCGGAAAAATTATGAAAGTTTATATGCGGATCACGAAATATCTGGATGATGGCTTCGAGTTGCTGGTATACCCATACTAGGGCTGGAGTATTTATCAATATATCCCCAAGTATCAATATTTTTTTAATATCGCAGTAACGATATTAAAGATCTTGCTCTGCCAATATATCCCTCAAACGATATTTCTTAGCACACACTGAGCGATCGATCGATGCGCCGATAAATAATGTTTAATGCCAATCTTAAATACCTTCTTCAAATCCTGCTTTCCCTACTAGCACCATCACCACGCACCGAACAAAGCGAACGCCGCGCCGTATAGCTTATACTAATGCAACCCTTTGTGCACTGCACGCTCCATCCATGTCCTGATAAATAATAATGAACGCCAATCTTAAATACCTTCTTCTAATTCTGTTTTCCCCACTAAGCATGCATCACCCACCATGCACCGAACAAAAAGACAGCTGAATAGTGCAACCCTTTTTCATTTTCCCTCCCCTTTTTCTTTTTTCCCTACTTCCAACCCCAAACGATATCTCTCTTTCATTAAGAAAAAAACTAAGTTACCGCAGTGTATCTACTCTCTTTATCTTTATTCGTGCTATCTACCCAATCGAAAATATCACTGTCCAAAAAGTCTGAATGATATTCATCAAGAAAATTAAGTTATCACAGTATATTGACTTCAACCAATATACTAACTTCCCATAGTACATTGACCCTAAACGATAATATGAAAGAATTTATACTACCGTTAGTATTTGATAATATTGCACATCACCGCTTTGTGGATCGTAGGTGTAATACCACAGTAACCAAACCACAGACAAGGCGATATGAAAACAAACGCTTATTATGACGAATGAAAACAATATATTTTGTTTTAGCTCATTTCCTGCTATTGGTTCATTGATATTGGTTTATTTCAAAATATCGGTAACTTCTAGCCAATAAGATGCGACATGTGTTTAACTCGCTTTGGGCTGTACATCAGTCAGAGTCCCTTTCTCCTTTCCCATGTTATCCAATGGGATTTTCGTTGCTTCGTTTTATAAAAATATCTCATTCAAAAATGAAGTTTTTCGAATTCTGTTTTTTGAATATTACTCTTTGAACGGGTCGCCTTTTAGCTTGGTGAACAATTTTTCGAAAAAATTAATTTAAATATTTTAGTTCAATAAGTAAATTATGGACTCTAAGTGTGGATCTCTAAGTAAAATATTTAAATTTATTTTTTCGAAAAATTGCTCACTAAGCTAAAAGACGACCTGTTCAAAGAGTAATATTAAAAAAAACAGAATTTAAGCTAAAAGACGACCTGTTCAAAGAGTAATATTCAAAAAACAGAATTCGAAAAAGTTCATTTTTTAATAAAATATTTTTATAAAACGACGAGACAAAAATCCCATTGGATAACATGGGAAGGGAGAAAGGGTGCTATCTGACTGATGTAAAATAAAGTTTTATCTTCAGTAAATTTACAGTGACAGTTTCTTTATAGAAATATATAATATTGGATAGTTTATTACTTTTTTTTATGTAGCATTTATTTTTTCTCTTTCCTTTTCCTTCTTTCTTTCTTTTCTTTTCTTTTTTTTTTTTTTTTTTTTTTTTTTTAAGCCGTACATGTTAAATAAAATTGGTTTAAATGCAAAATGAGTTACTTTAAGTAACAAAATGAAACTTTAACATAATTTTGTTTAAATAATATAATTTTTATACTGACAATGTATACATATATATATAATTCAATTTTCAATTAGTGTGATACTATTACGAATGTGAATTGAACACATATACATTTAAAAAATATAGTAATGATTTGGTAAGCAGATACAAAAATAAAAATGACAAGTAACTGACATTTAGGATGCATATAAGAGTTTTAAGTAAAAAATATTACTCTCTACGACCAAAAAAGGTGTATCCAATGGCAGTTCTTGACTATTTAAAATGATTTTCCTTTTTATTTAATACCTACATCTAAAGACAATTTTTCTTAAGCTTTATTTTTAGTAGAATTATGAATTTTGATATACTTGGTGCAAATAAAACACAGATCACATATTAGCTGTGTTAAAATATGATTTTAAAATAATTAAAGCTTAAAATGGGAAGAATAGAGGATAAACTATACAGAGGTATACTAAAAAGCAATAGTATAAGTTATAAGAAACACAAAATATTGATTCACTTTTTATGCATTTTTTTTTTTTTTAATGATAAAGTTATGGTAGTAATATACCAGAAAATACATAGAAAACACTCTATACTTCTATACTTTAAAATTCGTGTGCATATGTCTTTAAAAAATAACAAATGTCTATTTTTTCCTATCTTGATAGAAATATCGCAATATATCACTAATATCGATATTAACTTGGTGATATATCGCGATATTTAATTTCTGATATCGTCCAACACTAACCCATACGAAAAAGGCTTCGAGTGCAAACGGTTAAATGGAAACATAAGCTTTTATTTAAAACCTATTTCAATGATGCCAAGTTCACTTAAGAAAATAAATAAAATAAAAATAGTAGAAAAAGTGTTGCAGCATTGAAATTCTCAAAAATACCACACAACGGGATGAAATCTACTCCCACTGATCTTAACAATTCCGTAAAAAAGACAGAATTGTACTCCAAGACAATATTGAAGTTCCTGATTGAAGAACTAAAGCAAGATCGATAGCATTGATAGCGGTTCGATAACAAATACTTAACGCAATTTTTATATAATTTTTCTTGTTACTATGCTTTTTAGAACTTGTTACGAGTCGTGAAATGGATAATGCTTAATGACAGATTAATTTTGAATTTTATTTAATTACATTTAATTATTTGTTCTTATTATACAATAAGACTTTGTGTGCTGACAAAAAACAAAAAGAAAGAGAACTTCAAATATAACGATAATATTTAGGCTCTTGTGTATGATGTTTTAAGCCTTGTAACAAAAAACAATCTAATATAGAGAAGAAATATTGAACAAGAAATATTTTATCTAATCGATAATTCAGATTAGAAAATTTTATAGATAAGTAATTTCGAAATTTCTGTGTTTTGTAAAATTTTATATTTTGCACATAAATTTTGAGAGACATTAATAAATCTCACAAAAAAGGCAAAAGTTAAAGTAGAAAATGTTAGAAAGTCAAGATCTGTGGCTTGTAAAGATTTAGAGATATGTTACTTTATCAAACATTCATTACTCTAGATAACTGAACTGTCATAAAAAGCTTTTCTAATTGTATTGATTGTAAGAATACATGGATACGTGTATAGTAGTGTGCTCTTTTACATCCGAGATGAATGTTCCAGAGAGAAAGAAAAGCTTAGAACTTAACTGAATAAATGATTTTATTTATTACAGAAGGGCATTAATAGCACAATAGTATAATTCAGAGCTGCCAACGTAATCCGGCAAATTGTTAGTACCGCCCCTTTTTCTACACCACTTAATTTTTAAAGTAATTTTCTTCAAATATTTTTGCGATGAATTAAGAAGAAAAAAACTCTAAGAAATGACTGGCGTAGAAAAAGGGGCGGTACTAACGATTTGCCGGATTACGTTGGCAGCTCTGATAATTATTTTATTCTATTCATTTTTTCAAGGTTTTTTTTCTTCAACCACTATTATTTAAAAAAAAATATTAACATAAATGTACAGGCTTATGTTATAACAAAATTCACTCTATAAAATAACGGGTACACAAATTTAAAGCCGTGTTAATCCTGCTATTTCTTTTATTATTTGACTGATTTAACTTTAGAAAATTATCACTATCTTGCTCAGCGTTGCCAAATTTGTTGACATTTTTATTCAATATCCACCAATTATTTTTATTTGTAACGGTTGCGTCATATCGGAGATTAATTGTCTTTTATGTATTACAATAGCCTCCTAAATTAGATGCCTGTTGCGTGGCTCAGGAACTTGGCAACAATTCAAGCGGTAGATAGTGCCACCTAGTACAGATAGTGCGACTTTTTTATTCAACAGCCACCAAAAAATTTTACAAGTGGGATTTGATATACATAAAAGGCGAATAGAATCGAAGAAACGTCGATTATACATATCATTTATCACTTCTTAAAATTATTGGTGACAGTTCAATAAAAAAGTCCAGCAATCTGACTAGGTGGCGCTGTCTACCGCTTGAACTGTTACCAAGTTTCAGATCCACGCGACAGGCATCTAGTTTAGGAGGCTATGGTATTACAAATATCTCTTTTCAAAAATTATTTGTGATCATTAAATAAAAAAGTCCCTAAATTTGGCAAACGCTGATATTGTTTCCATGGGCTGCCTGTTTTATTGACTCTTTCACTTTTAATCTCGAACAATGAACTTTTTTTTTTTTAGGCTTACTTTATGACGATTTTGCATAATTTATAGGATTTCAATTTTATCTATTGTAATTTGAAAACGTTTATACATGGGACAGGGTTGCTATTTTGATTTATTCTGGCTATGAGCTATTTTATTTTCCCTCTGAGCAGTGTTGTCAGATTGGAGACTTTTTTTTTATTCAATAGCCACCACTAAATTTTTATTGTAACGGCTGCCTAATCACTGCGAAGATCAATCGTCTATTATATGCAGAGCTGCCAACATAATCCGGCAAACTGTTAGTACCGCCCCTTTTTCTACACCAGTCATTTCTTAGGAATTTTTTCTTCTTAATTCATTACAAATATATTTGAAGAAAATTACTTTAAAAATTATGTGGTGTAGAAAAAGGGGCGGTACTAACAATTTGCCGGATTAGGTTGGCAGCTCTGTATATGTATCTTTCATCACTTCTTAACCCGTATCGCTCGTATGTCCCTTCTGAGGGGATATTAAAAAATCGAGCCACGCCTTAAGGTGTTCCTCTGCAAATGAAATGTTATTTTTCTAAAACGCGTAACTATAGGCTATCTTTCGGCTACCGGAAAATTTTAACAGAAAGACTTATTTTATTTAATGATGAAGTAAAATAAAACAAATTATTACAATTTTTCGGTAGCCAAAAGGTAGTAAGTTGGAAACTATACGTGTGACGTTTTAAAGGAACGCCAAAAAGCTTGTCTTACAGAAAATATTCCGAGAGCAAAGGGTTAAAATTATTGGTGATAGTTGAATAAAAAAATGTCCCCAATCTGTCAACACTGCCTTTGAGTTTGTTCATAGAATAAGATAGAATTAGAACACACGATTTTATGTTTATTTGATTTTAAATTAATTATATTATTATAAAATTTTCATTTAAACTTATTTGTTACGTAGATTCAATTTTTAATTGCTTATTGAGTGTTATTTTTAAACTTAAAAAGAAAAAAAAAGTACTGAATGTTACGTTTTCCATCTTAAATCATTTTTCAATAATGAATAAGTATCACGTAAGTTTTTCTAATTTGTTAGACTGCACATTTACTTTCAATTACATATCCTGTTTTATGGCATTAATTTGCAATATATATTATTTTGGCTTTAATAATTCGTTTGATCCAGTTATAATCGATGTATAATTGGTTCATTAATATTTTCTATCCATGTTATAATCTTCTTGTGTACTTTCTCTCAAGTGTATCTGTAATCATGCACCAGCACTGAAGACACCAACTCATAAGTCTACTGACTCTTACGTTACAAATTTGATGCTGAAAGATAGGAAGTTCAGTCATCGTTTGCACCTTTTATGTTAGATGAGCAATTGCCCTGTCTTCATACGATAATAGAATAATACATCGAAAAGGAAGATTAAAAATTAAGATCATTGAAATAAAATCAAATTAAAACACCACTCGGAATAAAAATTTCAATTAAATAATAAAAAATAAAAATAAAAAAATCAATATATATATATATATATATATATATATATATATATATATATATATATATATATATATATATATATATATATATGTATATCTTTTTGCATACTTGCCAACCATCTCATTATGAACTGTACAATTTTTAGTACCTGCCTTTTTTCACACCAATAATTTTTTAGAGTAATTTTAGTCTTATTTAATCGTAACAACATTAGGAGAGAATAATTCTAAAAATATAGTGGTGTGAGAAAAGGGGCGTTTTTTCAGGGGGCGTTAACAATTGTACGGTTATTAATGAGATGGTTGGCAAATATGTTTTTGCTAATGTAGAAATTTTTAAATTTTCGTGTTATCGAAAAATATTGAACGCTTATTAAATTTTAACAGAATTTAATAAGTATGATTTACCTACTTAACTTATTCATTGAACTTTTATAAGACTGAAGAAAATGACATGGAGCTGTAAACTGTAATATAATACAAGATAAACGTATTACGAATTTACGACATCATAGGTGCCAAATCTCCATTATTTTCAACGGAGACTTCATACCGGAAAGTTTTTAGAAATGTTTTCAGTTTAATTAACTTTATGTATTTGTCGAAAATTAATGTGACAGATTTCTTTTTAAAATACTGATGTATAAATCTGATTTAAAAAATAATATTGTTGGCAGCTATGCGATATAATAAACCGCAAATTGCCTTGAATTTGAATCAAAAGTACTACATTAACCAGAGACTCCAACATACTAATTAATATTCCGTAGTATTGTTAGCCCCGCCTTTTTTTCACGCCAGTATCATTTTAGAGTGTTTTTCTTCTTATTTAATCATAACTGAATTTGGAGACTATTACTCCAAAAATTTACTGGTGTGTAAAAAAGGGCGTGACTAACAACACTACGGAATATTAATTAGGATGTTGGAGTCTCTGCATTAACATTGGGAATAGATCTATCATTTTCAATGTGTTACATAAAACTATTTTTGCAACAGATCTCTTTAGTTTGTCTTATAATCGCTAATTCGGGCATATCAAAAAAAAAAAAAAAAAAAAAAAATTCAGGGCTTTTTCTAATTATCTGCAGAGCTACAACCTGTATATTTTTTTACTACCGGAAATTTTTAATAAGTGTTTTAGCAGTTTTCTGTGATTAAACACGATGAAATATTTTACAAAGAAATACTGGTGTTAAAAATGTGTACAAGTTGGCACCTATGTATCTATATCAATTTTTTATGAGGATACTATTGGGTTGGTCGGAAAGTAATTTCGTATTTCTCAGCAGAGGATTTAATTGCATTTTTTTCATACCATCTTCACAATTAAGCTGCATTACCATTATATATTGTGACAGCTGATATAGCAAGGCTTGCTTGTGAAAAAGTTCGTTTTATTCTGCTCAATAGGTTTTGATCGGTGCCCTATCAAATAAAGAAAATCGGAAGCGACATTTTCGGCATATTTTGTTTATGCTATCAAAAAGGCGAAAATACTGTTCAAACAAGAAAAAAAGTATACGATGTATATACAGTAAATGTATTTAAAGAACGTCAGTGTCAAAACTGGTTTATCAAATTTTGTTCCGAAAATTTTGACGTTGAAGATGCATTATGTTCTGGAAAACCAGTTTATGCTAATGAAGACAAAATAAAGTATTGCTTTAGGAAAACTGCCAAATAACAACTCGTGAGATCGCTAAGAAACCGACCAAAGTGGAGAACTTCAATAGAATATTTATACAATATAAGAAAACCGTCTTTCATTTTCAGAGGAAAAAAAGAAATTATTTTCCAAACAATCCAATACATAGAAGTATAATAGTTTCCTTAAAACATTGAAAAAAACAAAGGCCGCTTTTCTACTTATAACACGTAGGGTATTAGACCCAGTGGAAAGCTAATTTTAGGAAACTTTACATACACTATTAGACACAGTATACGGAAATCAGAAGGCAAAAATGTTAAATATCTCAGAAAATATGGGAATTTTCACTACGCATACACACGATTAAAAAAAAATCATTTACATAACTTAATAGCCAAAAGTATTGAGCTACTGATAGGAAAGCCTCAAACAAATACTGTGTAAATTCAAAAAGTTGTTTTCCCTCGCTTTCTACGAACTTAACAGTTCCGACAAAAAGACAGAACTACGCCTGGAAACAACAATCAGATATGATTGAAAGATTGCAACAAGATCGTTGATGGAAGTATTGCAGTGATAATAAATACTTAGTATATTTTTAATATAGTTTTTCTTGTTGCTATGTCTTAATGATTGTTATGTATAACGGAATGACGAATATTTAAAATAATTTACAATTTTATTTAGCTAAAATTAACTATTTAAGGGTGCTAACAATAAAAAACAAATTTCAACATAACAATGTAATTTCAAGACTACTACCGGTGACTTTTTTTTTTCGCAGTACCATTATTTCTATGACATAAAATTTATAATAATTTTATGCCGGATAACCGCAGATTTACCTGCCCAAATATATTGTAAATTTTATTTTGTGGAAAAAGTGATAAGAAAAGTAGAAAAAAAAAAAAAGTCGTCTGTGGCAGTCCTGTAATTTTCGACATTTGTGCAATTTATATTATTCAGCCTTGTAATAAAATCTCTAAAGAAGAAATACAAATATCAAACAGGAAGCAGTCTATCTAATAGATCTTTCAAAATTAGAGCATTTTCTAAATCAATCACTTCGAAATTTCTTCACCTTTTTTCTTTTTGTAAAGTTCTATATTTTGTGCATTTAGGTTTATGAGGTATTAATGAATATATTAAAAAAATATAGAAATTAATCATTAAAGTAGAAAATGTTAAAAGGTCTTGATCTGAGAGTTGTAAAGATTTAGAGATGTGTTACTTTGCCAAACTTTTATTTATTTAGATAACTAAATTATATATATATATATTTATAATTTCTAATTCTTTTGATTACAGATTACATCAAAATGTTTTTTGTAATGTAGTTTTTTACAGATAAGTTCGAGTCAAAAAGGAAAGCTTACTGTTTAGTTGAAAAAAAAATAAATAAATAAAAAATAAAAAAATAAAAAAAATAAATAAACTATTTATTACAGAAGGCTTTTAATATCAGATTAATATTATTATTTCTGTGTATTAATATGTGACTTATTTAATCTTAGAAAATTAGTACTTTTGGGTTATACCTCTATTTTTCAACCATAGTATTTATCCTATTTAATCACAAAGTATTAATTTAAAAATCATTAAAATTTTCTAAATAAAAATAGTACTGTCAGAAACGCTGAACCCTTTCACCCCTGCTTCTATTCAATATTATTCTTAATGTAATGTTGGGGTCAATATGGCCCGATTCTATTTTGTATTTAAAAATTTGCCCATCCAAATACTATTTCAATATGTAATAGTCAGTAAATGAGTTCCTCGGAAGATGACAAATTTATTCAAGCTCAGGTATAGTGATGATGTCGAACACATGATGATGTTACACATGATGTCGAACGCGTGACATTAATTTCAAACGAGGGAATGGTGTTTGGAGATTTTTGCTTTGTATAAGTTGTTCGAGAACTCGATGAAATACCGTGTACTACAATGTAATGTATTTGAAGTATACTGACAAATCCATTCAAGCAATATAAGACAAGTAAATTATCTAAATATTGTTTCTCACGTAACAGTAAAACTTAATTAAACCTACAGTCACAGAGCTGAATAAAAAACTAAGATCAATGACGAAAAAAAAAAAAAATCAAATATAAAAATTGCAATTTAGCTTACATGCCAACTTACAATGTGCAGACGGCGAAGAGAAAAAAAAAAAAAAAAAAAAAAAAAAAAAAAAAAAAAAGCCGAAAATTATCGTAGAAACATGTGGCTGGTACCGATCGGTTTGTAATAACGTCTAGATTATAACGTCATAATTATATTTTGATTAGGGGGCCGTCCACATATTAAAACTGGCAACAACTTAGTTTTTTTCAATACAATGGCAGCCTACGATTTTAGCATTTTTTTTTTTTTAGAATCAAATCATCTCGAAAAATGGTGTAGTTTATATATTTTTCTCAAATTTTCATTGGGTTATAAACTATCATAATCTGAGGGTGCTAATGTTAAATAAATCTGACAGATTTTATTTTATATCTTCCAAAAACCTTTCTCAATACATTTCCCCCCCCCAAGTGTTAGAGTAAAATGACTTAAACATATTCCATGCAGGTTTTCGATTTAAAAACATATTTTTAACAATGAAAATTCTTAATAAATTCATAATCCAAAAAATTATGAATTATGGCCTATATTAATTTTTGCACGAATAGAACAAGCATCACCAAAAACATGGTTTTTCAAAGTTTATAGTTCATTCCTATCATTAATTTTCGAGTTATAATAATATTTCCTTCCCTAATAACTTAAGTGGGGACATCACATCTTATCATTTCTATTATTTATAAATAAATATTCTGTTCCGTCAGATTGTATATAATCTGACGGAAAAGTTTTTCAGCTTACTTTTGTGGGGTTCTTATTGTTTTCTAAGCAACGTTTCGATATTTATTATACAAACTAACTTATTTTTGTAAAATTTACAAAATGCAGCTGTAGTTGCCAACTTAGCACCTTTTGCTACCGGAAAATTTTTAATAAAAATTTTAATTTTATTTAATCAGTGAAAACTCTTACAGTTTACCGACTAAATAAAATAAATATTTCTATTAAATTTTTCCGGTAACAAAAAGGGGCTAAGTTTTCAACTGTGAATGCAACCGAGAGATAGTGAAAGAACTCCAGCAGAAAACAGATCCCGCTTTCTCAACCTCTGAAACAATGAACACATAAAAAAAGGTTTTGAATTTTCGTATTTTATTCTATATGCATAGATGCCAAATTTTCCGTATTTTAAACACCGGTATTTTTTAAGGGGAATTTTTATGAACTTTTGCAGCAGTTTTCGCTGCTTAAATAAGATAAAAATTTCTGAAAAATAATACCGGTATCCAAAATACGGAACGGTTGGCAGCTGTGCTATATGTGATGCTAGTAGAGATAAACACCAATGACATTTACTGCATCGATTGCTGGTGACAAAATTGAAATAATTTAATCATGAATATGTAAAATCATTTTGTTTTATACTGTAAAAAAAAAAAAAAAAAAAAAAAAAAAAAAGGCGTAAAAGCGGGATTTACTTTACAAGATAGAAACATATCTGATGTTGATATGTTGAGTTTTTCTTCGTAAATATTAAATAACTTTTTTTAGTTCTTTACCGCTAAATTATTGTATTTGTGTTTGAATATTGTAGGGTTTGTAAACGTACACTAATTTCAATGTAATGATTTCGAAAACGCTGTAAGGCGGTGCTTACTATTTGAAATAATAATAAATATTCAATAACAGTCTTTTTAAATAGATTTAATAACTTTCAAAAAATTTTCTTACAGCAAATTTTCTGCTTCAACCCTTTGCCGGTCTTATTTAATTTTCTTCCGTCGGTCAGTGTTGCGAAATTTGAGGATTTTTTATTCAATATCCACACTTTCGAATTTAGATGTTTTGTGAAATGTCTTAAAAAGTTCGTTAGGAATCATCTTGAAACTTTGGTTGTGTAAAGAACATGTTATACCTCAAAATTTTTATGTAAAAGTTTTCTCATGAAAAGAAAGAGGGGACCAGTAAAAAAAAAAAAAAAAAAAATCAAAATGTTTTGGATCGCCCTTTAAAAGGTAATACTTTAAATGCGTTTTGGTTGTAGCATGTGATTGTTAGGACTCTTTTCATTATCTGTATAAAATTTTCTGAGGCTACCATATATATTCATGGAGATATAACGGTTTCTTTAAAAAATTGCAAAAACAATTTCCACCTTTTTAATTATAACACGTGGGATATTACACCTAGTGCAAAGCCATATTCAGGAAATATGGCAAACTACATTAGATACAGCATACAGCAATCAGAATGAAAATATGTTAAACATCTTACGAAATACGAGCACTTTTACGGAATACATTTTAATAACGCATGCGCAAGCTTTATAAAAATTACATTTGCATAATTTAATAGCCAAAGGTATTGAGCAATTTGTATGAAAACCCCAAACAAATATTATGTAAATCCAAAATGTTACGAGAGACAGAATAAACAAAATTTAAGTTCTTCTGAAAAAAAAAAAAAAAAAAAAAAAACGAAAGATGTGAGGGGTTTTTATCAGTATTTATTTACAATCAGCGAAAACACTATAATACCATTGGGCATTTATTGAATCAAAATAAAAATGTGACTAAAACCCCTTATAGTTTAGTTTTATTTTGAGAGAACTGAAATTTTGTTTATTCTAACTCTCGCAAAATTTTGAATTTACATGATATTTTTTTGGTGGTTTCATATAAATTGATCAATACCTTTGGCTATTAACCCTTTGCGGCGCAAGACAATTTAAAACATTTAAATTATAATGCCACCGGAATTCATGAACTAAATTAAACGAAAAGAAATTTGAAATTTTAAGGTTTAAAAAACCGGCCTTTTCTGATATGTTATAAACGTGAATTTTTGCTAAAAAATTTCCGGTATGAAATTTTGCAGCTGGATCTTAAATTTTGCGTCCTCGCAGCGAGGACAGCGCGCGTTAAGGGGTTAAATGATGCAAATGAAATTTTTAAAAAGCTTGCGCATGCGTAGTTAAAAATTATTTAGTAAAAGCGTTTGTATTTTAGAAGATATTTAACATTTTTCATTCTGATTGCTGTATGCTGTGTCTAATATAGTATACCATATTTCCTGAAAATGGCTTTGCATTGGTCTAATACCCTACGTGTTATAATTAAAAAAGGGGAAATTGTTTTTGCAATTTTTTAAAGAAACCGTTATATCTCCATGAATATATGTGGTAGCATCGTAAAAGTTTATACAGATAATGAGGAAAGTCCTCATAACCACATGCTACAGCCAAAACGCATTTTAAGCATTACCTTTAACAGGGTGAACCAAAACATTTTGATTTTTGTTTAATTTTTTACTGGTACCCTTTTCCTTTTCATGACACGACGTTTACTGAAATATACGAGGTATAACATGTTTTATACACTAACAAAGTTCCAAGATGATTCCTATAGAACATTTCAAGATATTTGACAAAACGTCTAAATTCGAAAGCGTCCAAATACGTATTGGTAAATAATGTATATCCAATTACGACGATCCTATCACGGTGTAAAATTATCTCTTATTAGGGAAAATTACTTAACCCGTTAGTAGTCGCTATAGGCAGCGCCACCTATTACAAATTGCTCACTTTTTATTTAACTGTCACCAATAATTTTAAGAAGTGTTGCGATCGACGATTCTTCGACTTTATTCGCGTTTTATGTATATCAAATGCTACTTCTAAAAATTTTTGGTGGCTATTGAATAAAAAAATGTGGAAAAACTGAAGGATGGGCGGCAAATCGACCAACTAGCGACTACTAACGGTTTAAAAACAAAGTATAATAATTTCCGGCATATAATCCGACAATGAGATTAATCAATTTCGCACCAGAAATTTTATCTACAAAAAAAAAAAAAAAAAAAAAATTTTTTTTTTTTTTTTTTTTTTTTTTTTTTAACGAAAATACGTCTACAAATTCTACTTTGTCTACTAATTATAATTTATGGTGTAGAACTGATTTATGTAAACCATGGATTATACGCCGGTGACATGTCTTATCAATGTTTAAAGATTCAGACAAAGATCTTACACGTGTTTGCACTCTCAGAAATTCAAACAGTTTTTCAAGTAAGTTTAGATATCATACCTGCCAAATTACTAATTAATATTCGGGAAGATTGTCAGTACTCGCCCCTTTTTTTCACACCAGTCTTTTTTTAGAGTATTTTTCTTCTTATTTACTCATAATTACATTTTAAGAAAATTTCTCCAAAAATAAGTCCGTGTGGAATAACGGGTGGGTTTTAACAATCTTCCGGAATATTAATTAGTAAGTTGGAAAGTATGAGATACAAACACATCTTTAATAATTAACCTTCATTTTACTTTATATTTAAAATTTCTGTACTTTTTTATCGTTTAAATTTTAAAGATTAATTTACATTCTATGCGTGATTATAATTTATTTTTATCGACGGATCCTTAATACATTTTCGCTTGTATCTGTATTAAAAATATATAAATAGCACCTTTTTCCGAACTGCCTTGATCTCAGAAATTTGAATATGGAGTCAAAAATGGGGGTTGCCATTGAAAAAATTGAAGATGATACCAGTTTTATTATGTTGACGACCCCCTAAGCAAAATCTAACTGAAATTTTATAAATTAGACGATATTATTAATCGGTAGGCACCAGACCAGTGTTGTGCAAGTTCGCGAAAAAAGCGAACTAGTTCAAACTCAAGTTCATCGTGTAAAAAAACGAGTTAGTTCGCGCTCAAACTCATGTCTGAAAGAAATGAACGCGCTCAGTTCAAATTCATTTTTAAAAATGAGGAAACTCATTAAAAGTTTATGTTTACGTACTTTTTTTTTTTCGCTTTTCTAAATAGATCTTATCCTCTGTGAACACTTTCATAGGTAATTTCGCTTTTTCTAAAATTACCAATTACCATGAAAATTATTCTTAATTTAACGCTTAATTAAACTTATAAACTTATAACTCTTAATTATAACTTATTAATTTAATTGTAGTAAAAATTTATTTAGCAAACATTTCTAAATAGTGTACCCACTCCGCTGTTTTTGTATGGTTTTTTATTCTCAAATTTTTAATACGTTTGTTTATGCGCATGAGAAAACTTCCAGAAGACAAATTCCATCATTTAAAGGTTCCGCTGTTTTAAATCAGTGTTGTGCAGGACCGCATTCATGGGTTTAACTAAAACATTTTCAGTTTTGAGTTGAATTTCACTCGTTTTTTAAATTCTGAACTTGAGCTGAGCAAAGTTCATTTTCTCATGAATTTGAGCGGGAAAAGTAACTCAAACTCATATGTATTTTATTCCTTTGTGAAAAATTTTTATATTCTTGGTAGCAATACTTTCTACCTTTTTAATCGCAAGAGAGGATGCATTTCTCACAAGAGAGAAACGCATCGGGTCGGGTAATCGCTTATTACCTACTTTGCTGGTCGGGTGCAGGTAAAATTTGCATTAATTTTTATTCGCAAAATGTTTTCTTCGAAAATTGTTTTATGCTTTACTTATGAATCTAAACTTTTAAATGAAGAGATTGGATGACATTGTGTTCCTTCCTAGTAATTTAAAGACATGACTGATAACATGAATTTAATTACATTTACCTAAATATTAATACTTAACGTTTAAAGCTTTATATGGAAAACTATTTTTTTCCAACCTATATTTGCTTCCTTATTTTACTGTCAAAATACTTGGAACAGTGGATTTTTAAAATATAAGCTTTAATACAGCTAAAAGTTTGTTTATAATTAAATAAATACATTGTTGTAATATTTTTATGCAATATTTAATTTTCTGAACGATCTCTTCAATAATATTATTGTAGAGAACTTTTATTCAGTTTATTATATAACACAATTTTAACAATATAGCGGGTCAGAAGCTGCAGATTCAGTTCGGGTTGAAGGTCAAAAGTCATTTTGCAGGTCGGATCGGCTGCGAGTCAGGTTTACTCGAACCACGCAGTCTAAGCCAGTCCTTTCATAAGAAGAAATATAAATTCCGCTGATCACCTGGTGCAGTTGAAGACTTAAATGCCCTATCCAGTAGGCTACCCTTTTCCTTGCTACAGTAATTTTTTCGTGCCCAGTTTTCCACGATATTATACTGTTGTCAATTTTGTAATTTCAGTTTTCATGCAAGCAAATCCATGCTATTTCAATAACATAATTTTTTGCGAAATACCTCCTATTATGAAAAATTATGGAAGTTGTAAGAGTGATTTAAGAAAAGTTTTAAGAAAGCCTTTAATTATAAATAAAAATATAAAGATTTAAAAGTATAATATTAAATCCCAATGATTAAATCCTGTTTGCTAGTATCATAAATGATATTTTAAAACTAGCTGTACATTTAAAAAAAGAAAAATAATCTTTAGTTTAGTACACGTATATTAGAATTTTTGTGGATGTATTCGTGGATATATATATATTCATTTTAGGAAAAAAAAGAAAGAAACATTAAGAGAATTTAAATTAGATTATAAATAGCTTGTTGTAATTAGGAGGATTATTATTCTATTTTTATTTATTTGTTTTTTTCTTATTTTTTATTTTATTTAATTATTTTTAATTATTATTAATTGCATTTTCCAGAAAGTGTTGAAAATAAAATAATCATTGATATAAAATCTACATCTCTGACATGAAATTATTTCAATAATCTCAATGCATTTTTATTTTTAGTATTAAAAATATAAATAGACATTAAAAACTATACTATTATTCTATTTAATCTATGTGTAACATGCGTTAAACCAGTAATCCTTGTTTAAATCTTTTAATTTTTAAAGATGCTATGTTTCAATGCAAAAGTTATAAAATAAGGATTATTTTCATGTATAAAGAATCACTTTCACAAATAACAGGAATCTCACTATTTTTAAAGAAAAAAGAGAATCTATGGACATGGACTCAGTGTGCTCAGGCCTACAGAGCAAGACATCAATAGTCCTGTGATTGCAGATCCTTTCACTGATTAGCATCGTATTTATCAGTGAAATGAAATGTCCAGTACTTTTATGAGAGGGCGGCAATTTGTCACATTGCCTCAGGGCTGTGGGGTGTAGTACATCTACCGTGGCTCTGGGTGGTCTTTCATCGTGGCACCCGCCAGCAATGTAATGTTCTAATAGTATTTTAATAGTATTGTAGAATACAGGGAGTTTTCTGCTGCAGAAGTATTGCAACAAAAGATTCTCACGCTTTTTTTCTTTTGAATCCAATCCAATGTACATCGTTTTGTCGGAGATCGGAGACGACCGACTAGGTTACTCACAAAGAATATTTGAGCTCCTCTTTGGAACTGTGCTGAAAACACGAAACAAATACCTCTCTTCAAAAATGGTCAACAGAATTACTGAAAAGCACTCCTCTGTATAAGGAAACTTACCACCTAACTGTTATTTATAATAAAATGTATTTATTCGAAATATTCCCAAGAAATTTTATAAACATGTTTAATTTGTTGTGCCAAAAAACTTATACCTCAGATTTATCGATATATATTGATATGTAAAAGGATGAGTTTTTATTTATTTATTTATTTATTTATTTTTATTTTTATTTTTTTAAACTGATTTAAGCTTTTATTAAGATTTATTTTTAGTTCTGTAATAGACATTTAATAAAGTTTGAGCTTTATAAATCAAAGATTGAATTTTATGATGTATATATTGTTTAAATAATTAAAGGTTATAAATGGCCAAGTTAGTGATTTTTTTTTTCTCAATTGATTAAATAAAACATAAAATTTCTAAAGTTAAAATGATTTCTGTAATAATGATATTTTTACCATCCAAATTCCGGTATTTTATTTTATTGCCCTTTTTTTTCACATAAAGTTTCAACATATATTTATTTATTTGTTTCTTTCCTTGTCAGTCACATCCCTATATTTTAATATTTGTGTCGGAAAAAATATTCTAAAATTTTTATTGTGCTTTTTTATTATTCAAAATTAGTTTTAAAATTGCTGTTAATTTGAGGTTCAATATATAACACTTTCAGATCATTTTCAATTGATATTTCATGAATATACATTCTAAAATTAAAAATGGTTTGAACTAAGAAGTTTTGTTTTTATAATTTAGAAACAAATTAAAATAATCATCTAAAATACTTTTCTTGCTATAGTAAAATTTTCGTGTATATGCAATTAACAATAGCAGAGATTAAGTTTATGAGTGAGAAAATGTTGCATTTGAAACTATTAGATAGTCCTATAAACTCCTTTTAAATTGATTTCATATGAATATGTTCAAATTTTGATACCTAGGAATTCCACGAAGATTTGAGAAGTTCTCAAAAACTACACATTTTTTCTCACTAATATTTCTGAAGAAATTGAATAAATCTTAAAACCTATTAAAAAAGTGTGTGAGAGAGAGACTAATACTGTTATGAATACGTAGTATTTTGTAGACGAAACTTATACAAAAAATCGCTCATTTTTTTAAAGACATTATTTCATGTTTATTGGTTATTGATACAAGGCGATTTCTTTGAATTGTTGGAAAATGCAGATAAAGGCGAACGAATCGTTTTTTATGAACGCTTGCTAACGGGAGGTAAGAGGGAACTCTCATCCCCCCCCCCCCCCCAAACCCCACACACCCAATGCTTAAACAAACTGGTACGTTTGGTAAATTTCAAACCTGGTTGGCAAACACTTTTTAGTAAAAAACTATAATGCATTTACAGATTCTAATTTTCTATTTCTTTCCCCCTCCCCTTTTTTACTTTCTTCTATATTCAATAGAAGAAAGTATTGGATTCGTAAAAAGTTTCGGCTTCCGGTTTTCGATGGATTTATACGCTTTGAGAGGTCCAGAAGACGATTTGACGATTTTTAGAAAATGTCTGTCTGTGTGTGTGTGACAAAAATGTTTGGGAACTGTATCTCAGGAACTACAGCACAGAATTGCATGTAAATTTATATGCAGATGTACCTTGACCAAAATTAGAGCCTACCAAATTTTGGTATCAATTTCTCCAGAGGTGGCGCTGCTAGACCGCGATTTCCACAGTTTCGTGGAAGGCTATATCTCAGGAACTGCTGGTACGAAATCGCATATGAATTTGTTTGCTGATGCTCTTTTTTCATTAAAATCAGTAAGAAGGTGATATAAAGACAATTATTCTCTTTCAATCTGCTCCTATACCCCTCCTTCCTTCAGGTATATACTTAGTGAAAGTAGTACCAATTTAATTGACTGAAATTTCTAAAAATGTATTATGAAAATAATTCTTTAAATTCATTCTTTGATGTTTATTGTTTTTGCGATTTGCAAATTGCAATTTTTCCTGTGCCCTTTTTTTCCGGGTGCCGAGATAAACCAATTTTATATCAAAAAATTTCTAACAGAAAAAGCCATATTTCTACGAAGAAATGAGTCATACAAATTTAACGCTGTCTGTTAATTAAAAATTCTGTTTAAAACTGATTTATATCATCTGCGGATTATAAGCCAGAAATACAGTAAATTTATACATATATATATATATTTTTTCACAATAATTGGTTCAAGATAATCCTCATTGTCTACATTTATACGTAATTGACAACATTCTATTTAATATTCCGTAGTATTGTTAGTATGCGCCTTTTATTCACACCATTTTTTTAGTGACTACTTTTCTCTTTATTTAATCTTAGTTACTTTTAGAGAAAATTATACTGAAAATGAAGTGGTGTGAAAAAAAGAGACTGATGCTATCAGTGCTACGAAATTTTAATGAGAACTTCGGCAGCTATGATTTATTTGAAATTTTTACTATGCTGCCATGTTAAAAATTACCATAATACAGGACGACAATATCACCTGTTTTGCGAAAAACACGAAAAATGCATACGCAATTTTATTACAGTCCTATATTTATTTTTTTATATCATTGCGCATCAATATAAATTTTTGGAAATTTTGTGCATTTGTTCTCGATTTAGAATTGCGAAAAGAAATTTTATCACACACGCAAACACAAATTCCTTAAAAAAGGTTAATTCATATTATGAAGTGTGAATAAATGGAGAGCTATAATCCTATTCATAACCACTAATTCTGTTGAAACAGAACTGTAACTTGACTCAGATTCACTATATTAAACAAAGGCAGGAAAAGCAATACCTATAAAAAACTTTTAAATTTCTTTCTTTAATATTTCTGGTTGTTACATTTTATGAAGATAATCTTAATACACACCTAACTGCGGAATCAGATGAACCATCCTTCTTTTTCAAAGACACTTCCCACCACTTTTTCTTTTTAAATAAACCTCCTTCTTTCAAATACTGTAATTTTCGGCGTATAATCAGCAGATAAGTCAGTTTTGCACCAAAATGTTTAACCCTTTTTAACCCAAATTATTTTATTTTTGGAAAAATATTTTGAAACTTTTTTAGTATATTTCTTTATGCATGAGAATTATCTCATATTAACACTTTCGCGACCGCATGATTTTGAATTTTTGACAGTAAAGTCCGCCTGTGGGCGTTATTCTCCCGTGTTACAATAATTCAGAACAAAATTTTCTGTATTTACATTTTTATTAGAAATGGATATACATTATAATTATATTCTTTCTAATCAAAGTATTTGTATCCATAGCATATTGATTCTACAAATATGAATATTGTGTATGTTTTTAAGAAACAGATAATATACAAATTGTAGTTAAAACAAAGCTAAAATTTATTTTTCAAGTTATAGAAATTTGTTGTATTTTTAAATTACAAATATTAGAAATAGAAAAAGTTATATACTTTTTATTCAAGAAAATTCAATAATTATTTGTTAATTTTTTAAAATTTTGAATTGAATTATAAAAAAAAAATAATAATTAAAAGTTTAAATTAAATAAATAATTAAAGAGGCAAAAAATTCCTGTAGGTAGCATTGAACCCAAGTCGTCTGAGTGGCAGACGCTTACTCTAATAAGTGCGCCATTGGAACGTTGGCAACATTGCGAAATAACTTGTACTTAATGATTACTGAAACTTTAAAGGCCTTTTTTCTCGAAATTCTGTGGCTAGTGTGCGCTACTGCTTTAATATGTTGTTACCTTCATAGTTAGTATACTACAACTCTGCGCAATTTCATCCCGATCTGAATTTTTCATTTCGTGACCTCTCCTTGTTAGTTGAAGTTTACTATGGTGATGAAGATAGATATTAGATTATTGAGTTTATAAGTACAATTTGTAATTTTTCACTCATGTATTGATTAAAAAATTAGAATGTTAATTTGAGAAGAATAATAAATGAATCGAAATGAAACTTTATTTATACATGAATAAGATCAAATGCGTGCTTTCCTTTCTCGTATTTCCGGATCGAAGTTAGCAAGAACATATAAAAAACACATTAAAAAAAAAAAAAAAAAAAAAAAAAAAAAGAAAACGTTGATTGCATGTTTTGTTGATTTAATTATAATCTGGCAGTAAACCTTTAAGATTATGTTGCTAAAATAACAGAATTTGTCATTATTGACAAGAATTAAATTACTTAGACTAACATTTGAAAAATAGTTTTTAAATAGTTTCATTATTCAAATTCTTTTTCGACTCGAATGAAGAAAAAACAAAAGAACAAAAGTTTCCCTTTTCATCCTTTTCATTGCAGTCATGTAATCGTCTGCGTATCTGTTGGCGACATCTTTGCATCAGTCTTTTTTGCTTCAACATGCTGTGCGGAAGAGAGAGGCACCCGGGTAGACATCGACATGTTTGGAAGAAGTATCACTTTCGATATAAGTCAAATTAAACGTTCAGCGGCTAACATTTGATCTTCGACGACTCTGGTGACACCGTCTTGTCTATATGTCCAGCTATTGTTCTCACCAGGAAACCATCTCAATAATGTAATAATAGAAATCATTTAAATTATGTTCATTCAAGAGGGCATAATCTAAAGTGATTTTTGACGCATAAACTGTTAGCCCTCGTAAGCTCATTCTCGAGAAATCTATATTCGAGTTTGAGTAAGAATGTAGTAACGAGAAAGGAGTTGGAGGAGTCCCGTGAAAACCTGCCAGAACCACGAGTTTTATGAATTTTTAGATTCCATTTTAGGGAATCTTTAGACGTTATATCTCGATTGAATATATCTCAAAGCTAAAATGGGCAACTGATTACTGCAGCAAAGAACACGTTTGTTTATGCTCTTTCGATTTCTGCTTGTTTTGGACTTCATTCATTATTTCAGCAAGGTGTAGTGTTATCGATTCAGGCTTGATTGCACCGATTATTAGCGAAATTTCAGAATTTATAGCTCGAAAACGAGCTGACGAGGGCTATTGTTTTATGCGTCAAAAATATATTTATATATACTCTTTTGATTAATGCTTGTTTGGATTTTTTTTTATTATTGCAGTATGGGAAGGTTTCCTGATCAGTATTCTTCCCTGGTACCACTGCAGTGGTGGTGATTGCTTGTCCCTCAATAAAAATAACTGTCGAGGACAGAAGCTGCGGATCTTGTTTGCTTCTTTCGGACGTTGATTGAGGCTCTGCAAATATTCTTTGGACAATCTATGCCAGATTTTTTTTTTTCATTTGCATGATAAGCCGAAACCTGGAAGAGAGACTTTGAGAAATAGATGTTAATGAATTCTCTGACAATTCTAATAAAGCAAAGCCAATTAATAGGTGCCCAGAGGTTAGTGCACCTAAATCGTTGGAATCATCTGATAATAGAACCAAAGGCCTAGAATTGATACAGATTTCAATTTTACACAAGATTGTCGATAATTCCTCTAAAGTTAATACTGCACCTTGAGTTCCTTTTACGAGATGTGTCTTTGAAATTTTAATAGAGGCTTCCCACAAACTCCCGAAATGTGGGGCATACGCGGGTATATAATGCCACGAGTTTCTTTTTTGGGACACAAAGTCTTGTACTGTGACTTCTTTGAGCAATTTGAATAACTGTTTAAGGATAGAATGGGCGAAACCCAATCATGCCTAAGTGGAAAACCACGCCGTGCAGTAAAAATAAAACAAAAAATCTAAGTAAGCAGCAGACGAAAAGGCATATATAAATGTGTATTTTTATGCATAAATCCTTTACCCTCGATAGCTCTTTCTACAGAAATAAAATATGAAATTTTCTAATGATCTATAAAAACATACCTTATTAATGAAAACCACGCCTTACTGTAGTGTATGTAAAAGGCAAATTTAAGTATCATTAAAGGATGAATAAAAACCAAAAACGTGTTTTACCATTAATAATTGTTCACACATTATGTTTTACGAAAATTTAAGAGCAGCGACAAAATCCAAATTTAATATAGTTTTTCAAATGTACAATTCAGCGTAGTGAAGGGCGTGTATTTTGATAAGTTTTTATCGAGACTCCGCCCAATCTTTTCTTTTTTCAACTTATTTCCCAACTATAACGATATATATTTAAAAAATGATAAAACGAGCATCGTAATAATTTATGCGTCGAAAATCACGTTAGATATTTCTCTTTTGAAGAACAACATTTAATTGATATCAATGATCAGACTACTAACGTCGTCTTCTGTTGATATTTTTTGAGTATTAAAAAATAAATAAATAAATAAATAAAACAGAATCACTTATACAGTTATCAGTTAATTTACTAATTTTTTTTGTGTTTTACAGTAAAACCTCTCTAAGTTGGACACCTGCGGTTCCAAGAAAAAATGTCCAACTTAGAGAGGTGTCCAACTTATAGGGGTGCTTACTTTTCTTTATTTAATTAAGCTGTATCTATGCATGCTTTTTAACTTTTAATCACATCTACATATAATATAATTAAGTATCCATGACTTATATACAAAAAATAATTAATTTGCCGATTTAAAATTAAAATTAAAATTATGTTGTGTGTTATGTGTAAAATTATGTGTGTTTAATACTTTCTTCCATAATTTTTTATATAATAGCGCTACCTAACAGTTAACAATAATATCTTAATGTGCATTTACGCAATGAAAGATTTAGAGAGAAAAATGTAAATTAAATTTAGTCATATTCAACAGTAATGCATCATACTACATTATATAAAGAAAACAGTGCCTGATTTACACGTACTTTTGTATTCTCAAGTAACATTTCATAACATCATGGAAGAAAATACTGAAAATATATCATTAAATTAAGTTAGCAGATATAACATCATTTTTGACAGATTTTAAATTAAAATAAGTTGGTGAAAGCAAGATATAACAGAAATGTTTGTTAAGAAAAGCAAAATGTGAAGTATACAGTGTAATGAATTCTTATATTTGTTTTTCTACGAAGAGTGTCATAAGAAGAACTTAATTTAACTGTCATACCGAGTTAATTAAAGAACATTTTTGGTAGTGTTTTAAGTTCATTATCTTAATTAATTAAATTTCAAAAATAAGAAGAGGACGCAAATAAACACTCCAACTTATTATTAGTTGCACACAAGATTTGAGAGAAATTAAAAATGTCGGTATCTACAATTTCTTAGCGAGAAAGATGCTGAAATGGTGTGTTGTCTCAGATGACATGATGTATTTTATTTATTTATTTGTTTTTTTAATAAGAAAAATATTAATAAGATCGAGTTCTGAACAAAAATTTAATTTATAAAATTAAATATTTAAATTTTGAAATCTTATATTAAAATTGTATAAAAATATTGAATGCCAATTTTAATTTGTTGTTTGAGAACAAAAATATGAAGTATGTGTGTATAAACCTTTCATACAGACATATAACTTGATTACATAAGGTAAAGCTAGGAGAGATCGTGCGGTAGAAGAGATTGTGCACAGAGCCTGATTAAGGGGGAAGCACACATTATTTACACTTACACCGCTATTTTTTAACAAATACTTTCCTCCTATAATAAACAGAAAATTCTCATTAAAAATTATTTAAAAAAAATTCTGGTGTCTAATAACGGTGAGTAAATTGGATTGTTTTACACCGTTCATTTTTTATAAAAAATATTTCCTCTTCAAAGCGTGGAATTTCTATGACATGAAGTAAAAAATAATTGTAAAAATATTCCGGTGAGAGCGGAGATAATGTGTGCTTCCCCCTTAATCAGGCTCTGATTGTGCACACAGGGGATCGGAGGGAAAGAGTAGAGTGGGACAGTTGTGACTTCAGGTGGTTGTACAACATCAGTAGTGAAGTGTCGAGTTGAATGTGCATGTTGATTGCTTTACGAGTCTAAGATAAAACGTGGTTATTTTGTCTCGTTTTCAAAAATAAATGTTTGAATTTTCATATTTAGTAGGAATTTCAATACAATAGTAGTAGTACAAAATATTTTTAAATTAAATAATTTCTCATAAGTTACTAACCTAGACTAATGGTATGAGCACCACGATTTTCTATAAAAGCTAATGAATAAAAGACTGCACAATCTCTCCTACCAAAATGAGATAGTTTGCGCTTTTGCTATTTAGGTGAGACTGCGCATTGATTTTCATAAAATTCTATACTAATAGAAATTTCGCTGCTTATTGGTAATGACAAGGCAATGAGGAGGAATTTTTTGAATGTCTGGATATGTACCAGGAAATAATTTCAACAAGTGACTGGACTAGTTCAACCCATTGGAGATGGTGCATCTTTTTGGAGACTGTCTACAGAATCGAAAATTGAACATTATTCTGGAGTGACACGATCGACAAAAGCCATACCTCTAGTAGGATTTACATCTTGAAGGCCAATGTTAGCCTATGAGAAATTTATCGCAAAGTATTTAAATGTTATTGTATATCTGTTTAGTTTTGCAATATTTTCAGGTATGATGCTCAAGTTTTGTGTAGCAGTTGGCTGCTTAAATAGAAGCGATAAAACTAAATGCAAGCAAGACATATCAGCATCCCCAAACTTCTTTTTAAGGACTGTAATCGTCTAAATTTCAATAAAATAAAATAAATTAAATAAACGTAAAAGATTTTAAAGTTCAAACGAGAAGATTTCAAACCAAGTTTTGCGTTTTGAACATTTTTGTGCGGAAAATTTTGAGGAAAAAAACCCCCCTTTAATAAATAGTAAACGATGGGCTGAATCTGGGCTTAAAGGTGGGCAAGACTAGCCATATATCATCTTACACACAAAAGTGTCAACGTGTACGTTTTTATGGCACCGGAAATTATCAATTGAAATATTTAATAAGTTCTGTAGTAGTTTTCTGCGATTAAAAAAGGTAAATGTTTTGCAAAAAAATACCCGTGTTAGAAAACCGAAGAAGTTGGCACCTATGTACACATATGGTGTGCTACCTTTGTCTCTTTGACCGAAAATACATTACACACGCGGTGTGGAATCCGTCTCTAACAGGTTCACTTGTGGCAGGTGGTTGTATGATAACTGCTCCATGTACATAAGTTCAATGATTGTGGACAACGAGAGATTCGGTCAGCAAGCAAGAAACCATTCAAGCTGAAAAGCAAATATAATAATTTTGAGTTAAACGTGTTATTTAGTAGCTTAATGTTATTTCGTAATTTTTATCTGGTTTTGTTCTTTTTTCTTTTTCTTTCTTTTGTTCTTTTTTTTTTTTTTTTCATATATTTTCTTTAAATACATTTTTGTAATTCTTTTTAAATTTCATTCATTTTTCTGTTTTTCTAATTATTGAATTAAAATATTCACTACCAACACGAAATATTTGTTTGCAAATACCTTACAACAATGTCATTTAAGTTGAATTATTATTATTAGCAATGTAATTGTAGTTATAATTAAGCAATATCTCTCCTACCCTACAAGGGAGATTGCGCAGAATAACTCTCTTGGTTTTATTACAAATTTTATTTTGAATTATAACACAACAAAATAGTACAGGAAATGCATAGAACAAGGATCAATTCAAAATTATGCACCAATAGCATATTTGCCAACCTAATCCGAAAGATTGTTAGTTTCCGCCCCCTTTTGTACACCACTTAATTTTTAGATTAATTCTCTTCGAATATATTTACGATTAAATAAGAAGAAAAGTACTTTAAAAAAGACTGGTGTGAAAAATAGGCGGAAAGGGTCGTGACTAACAATCTTCCGGGCTAGGTTGGCAAGTATGCAATAGTTTAGCAAAAAATTAATATTTGGATTTTTTATGACGTTCGGATGAATTGTGCGCAAACTCTCCTACTTTACCTTATGTATAATAAAGTGGCATATTTTAATATACATTTTAATTTTATCCAACTTATCTTAAATAACCAGATCCTTTCAATTTAGACCTTTTATAAAATATCTAGAAAATACTTGAGAAATTATCCTGAAATTTCAGGGTTGTAAGGAGCACGCTGTACCATGTATGTTTCAGCGAAGTTTCTGTCCTCAAACAAAAATGGACCTAATTACAAAGGAAAAAAAATAGCGTTTGGGATTATCCTGTAAAAATTAATGCTATAAATGCAATCTAGTTGTAGCACATGATCATGAAGTTTTCTTAACTAAATGCGTATTCATTTGTAGATGAACAGCACGTATATTCATAGAATTATAAAAGTATCCTTAATGAACTGAGAAACATTCTCTGTTTTTTATTAGAATATACAGAGTATTCAACACACTTTTATGCCATTTTTGAAAACTTGACAACATAACACAAACATTTTTACTAAATAACTTTTAACTGCGCATGCAAAAACATAAAGATGAGTTCTTTAAGCTCTTTACCCTTTGCGGCGCAAGACAATTCGGATCATTTAAATTATACTGCCACCGGAATTCATGAACTAAATTAAACTAAAAGAAATTTTAAATTTTAAGGTTTAAAAAACCGGTCTTTTCTGATATGTTATAAACGTAAACTGTTGCTAAAAATTTTCCGGGATGAATTTTTGCAGCTGAATCTTAAATTTTGTGTCCTCGCAGCGAGGACACCGCGCATTAAGGAATTAAGCAAAATTTGATAGCCATATTCTTTGAGCTTTATATATGAAAATCCCAGATAAATATTGTGAAAATTCAAACTGTTATTGGTAGCCCAGTCGGTAGAGCTCCGGGCTCGTAATTGGAAGATTGCGGGATCGGTACCCGAGCCGACCAAAGACCGTCGTGTACACTAATGGTGGCTGATGCACGCAAAATCTGTCATGGCAGCAATGTCCTCCATGTTCCCATAAAAAATTATACCTCCGGGAGAGCCATTCTTTCCGTGGAGGATCAAAATTGTGATCGCATGTCTCCGGACCATCTCTACGGGTGAGTCCAAGACCGTCGCCATTGCCATTATTCAGCACTAGTGCGACGTAAAAACCCAGCCAACCAACCAACCATCAAACTGTTATCGTAGGTAGAATAAAATTAATTTCAGTTCCTTTCAAAGCAAAACGATAGGCAGATTTATCCATATTTAAATTCAATCAGTGTACACTGTAACTGTATTACCATTAATTTAATTGTAATATAAATTTAGGCAAACACATCTCTTCAAGTTTTTAGCTTTTTTTTTTCCTTAGAGAAACTGAAGTTCATTTTATCGACGATAATTTTTCGAATTTGCATAGTATTTGCTTAGGGTTTTCATGTTATACCGAAAAAAAAAAAAAAAAAAAAAAAGTGTGTGCAGTTAAAGGTATTTAATAAATTTTCTCATATTTTATACGATATTTAATATTTTTAACACTGATTACAGTGTGTCTAATGTAACATTATGCGTAATTAGTTTTCTGAAAATGATATTGCGTTGGGTCGGATATACTGCATGTTATAATCAAATTGAGGATAATTTTTTAATGAAACAGTTTAATCCTTTGAAGATCAAGGCAGTCAAAATCTGTCATGGCAGCAATGCCCTCCATGTTCCCATCAAAAATTATACCTCCGGGAGAGCCATTCTTTCCGTGGAGGATCAAAATTGTGATGGCATGTCTCCGGACCATCTCTACGGGTGAGTCCAAGACCGTCGCCATTGCCATTATTCAGCACTAGTGCGACTTAAAAACCCAGCCAACCAACCATCAAACTGTTATCGTAGGTAGAATAAAATTAATTTCAGTTCCTTTCAAAGCAAAACGATAGGCAGATTTATCCATATTTATATTCAATCAGTGTACACTGTATTACCATTAATTTAATTATAATATAAATTTAGGCAAACACATCCCTTCAAGTTTTCAGCTTTTTTTTTTTTTTTTCCCTTAGAGAAACTGAAGTTCATTTTATCGAGGATAATTTTTCGAATTTGCACGGTATTTGCTTAGGGTTTTCATGTTATACAGACAAAAAAAAAAAAAAATGTGTGTGCAGTTAAAGGTATTTAATAAATTTTCTCATATTTTATACGATATTTAATATTTTTAACACTGATTACAGTGTGTCTAATGTAACAGTATGCGTAATTAGTTTTCTGAAAATGATATTGCGTTGGGTCGGATATACTGCATGTTATAATCAAATTGAGGATAATTTTTTAATGAAACAGTTTAATCCTTTGAAGATCAAGGCAGTTATACTTATTTAATATAGAACGCTGTTAGAAATGGTGAAGATTTTTTTTTTCCTGCTAAGTAATAACGGGAAATTTTGTTAAAAAATTATGGGACGAATTGAAATTTGCTGGTATATAATGTATTGATTGTTCTTTAATGTGTTAAAAAAACTTTATGTTTCATTGATAATGGGGTACTTAGTACAAAAGAAGAGAGTTAATTAAAAGAGGCTTCATATTCAACTGCTTCGACTAAAAGACATTTCAAACACTTTGTTTTACACGGTGATTCTTAACTTTGTTTTTCTAAAATTTTCACTATTTCCCTTTTGCATAGCAGCCAATATTTTAATTTATTCCGGAGTATTTTAAGCCACTCCTTTATTTCGTACCACTTATTAAACCATTGGCAGTTATGCTTTTGACTTTTGGAACGGAGCTTTCGCTGACATATATGTGACATAATATACATAATTGTATATATATATATATATATATATATAGCTACATTATTTCAGTTTGTTCATTATGTTACACGTACGAAAGAAAATTTAAGCTTTATTGGTGATCAGTATATCCATGATAGATACTTTTTAATTGAAAAATATTGCACTTTTATAAAAAGTATTGTCTGACCAATCGTAAGTGTAATGTATTTAAATATACCTAAAATTATCTAAAAAAGTACTAAAGTATATACATATCCAAAAACTAAATTCATGATAATTAAGATACTGCAAAGGTGTTAATATTTTTATTTCTTTTTATAACTCTTTTTTTCTTGAAATATTTCCGGTGTGAAACAGTATAATTTTGTCTAGTTCTTGTAGGATCTTAATTTTATTTTTCTATATTTAGAGATAGCCCCCTAACACATTTTTGACCATAATTCTATAAATACTAAAGATAAAGTATACAAATAGTATACTTTTCCGCACTGCCAGACTCTCAGAAATTTGAATATGAAGTCAAAATTGGGTGTTACTATTGAAAAAATCAAAGTTGGCGCTCATTTTAATATGTAGATGACCCCTAATTAAAAATTTGACAACATTTTCAGAAAGTGCATTTCATTTCCTGTTGAATGGTGTCTATTAAGTTTTTCTGCGTCAATTAATAACGAAATACCATCAAGTGCTGCGTTTTTTTTTCTCCGACTGTACATAAATTTATATCTTATTGACCAGATATATTATATTTGTATCAGTATACTAATTTATGCATTCATTTATATCTTTATTATAATATAACCACCAATACAAAAGTTATTATAATTTAAAATGAGCGGAGCTTTGTTTTTGAGTCGTGTAAACACAGTGTTGCCAGATTGGGGACTTTTTCTATTTAATATCCACCAACAAATTTTTATTGTAACGGTTGTTTAACTTCGAAGATTAATCGTCTTTTAGGTATATCAAATATCATTTCTCAAAATTATTGGAGGTATTTGAATAAAAAAAAAGTCTCCAATCTGGCAACACTGCGTAAACAGCCCCATGCAATGTGTTAATATAAATGTACTACTTAAATGAGAAGTTTATTATAATATGAATGCTGGATTCGGTTTTCTTTAAAGAAAAGAAGAAGTTTATGCTTGTTAAAAAAAAAAACAAATGTGGCCATTTTGACCCAGAGGTGTAAAATTAAATATACCGGGAGTTATTTTTTTCTTTTATAGGTAATATTACAAAAAGGAATTTCAATTACACTTTTCCAAATGTCTACCTAAATATTTACTTATTAGAAAAATAAATGTTAGTTAATTTTTTCTCAAATTGTTTGTTTGTTTTATTTAATTATTTTTAGTTAGAATTTTTCGCATAAAAATTTCTGAATTACCAAAATATAGTGCAATAAAGTATACATTTGTTCTTGTTCTTGTTTTTTTTTTTTTTTTTTTTTTTTTTTTTTTTTTTCAATAAATTACAACTATAACATGGTTCGTACGGCCATGCCATTTTTCAAGGACTCTTCCACCAATATTTTTATACGATTTATTTTCTTTTAAGTTTAAGATTTTCGTTATATCAAAAAATGATATATAATATTATTTGTGTAGAAAATCCATAAAATTCAATGACTGTAAGAACTATGTATAATGCGCTCATTTATAAATCTATTAGTTTACCAAGCACATTACTAATAATAATCTCCTATTCTTACTAGAGGATTAGAATAAGCATCATTATTTACATCCGAATCCATGGATGATAGTATATTCAATTTAATATGTGTACGATATATCTTAGAAATGCAATATCTTAGAAAAGAAGATGAAGGTAAATATTTAAATACGCTATGATGTGTATACTTTGTGTCAAATGCGAAGTGAGAAACAAACATCTGGTATGTCTTGTTGAAAGTAGAAAAATACCTCAACAAATACATTGGAATTTCATAAGCACTCTTTTATTTCATAATATTTACGATGGCGTATGTATACAATATACATTTGTTTCTTCTCAGTCATAGGCATAAAATGGCTTATTATTAATGTATGGGTAAATGGGACGAATTAAATAATAAACAAATGATTTATAATTATAGAAATGGCAAAATTTCTAAAAATTGTGTTGTCGTTTCATTTTTTTTTTCCACTTAAGTATAAAATTGATAATAAAATGGATGATACATTAGCATATTTTTATTAAGTTGTGGTAAAAGGTCTGAAACTGGTTATAAACTTAGACAAACACACTCATAGAAAAAGAACGGAGAAAAAACAAAACAAAACAATGAAACTTCCAAATATAACCATAACTACCAAGTATTACGATTTTTCAATGGATTTTTTTTTTTTTTTTTTTTTTTTTTTTTGCATTTGTAGCAGATTTCGATGATTATATAGGGAGAAAATTTAAAAAAAAAAAAAAAAAAAAAAAAAACATACCGGTATTGTAATACTTGGCAACTGTGCTGTAACATATAGTACTGACAAATAACAGCATAATTAATCAAAGAGTACTCAAAACTAATTTTTAAATCATTCTGTTAATAAGAATTGGTACTAACTGTGGGTTATAAAGCGGATCGTTTTGGTATAAAATATAAAAATATTTGGCAAATCCTAAAAAAACTTAAACTTATATAGAATGAAAAAAAAAAAAAAATGTTTTAAAGTAAAGTTTGAATCTATTATTGAGCTGCCAACCTTAATGTTTATATTTTTAAGAAGGATTAACATCCTTAGTTTTTACTTAGTTTAACCATTTTCGTACAGTAATCTGAGAATTAATAAACTTTTCTCTAAATATTACATAAGTTTGCGTATTAACAGAAAGAGCGACGATCTCCTGAACAAGGATCTTTGTCGAATGTCAGAGAATACTGTGTTTTGAAAAAGTATCTCCTTAAAAATAAAATATTAAATGCATTATATTATAGCGGTGTTAAAAAAAGGTATTAAATGTTTCATATTAGGGTGAATTAATAAGGATAGTTTTATGCGGACAAATCCCATTGTACTTTGTTGTTATTGCCGAACGATTTAAATCGAATATTGAAACCATATGAAATTACTGGATACATTAAAAAATGTGAATCATACCAAAAAATTTTTTTTTGCCTTTTAGCTAATAAATGCATATCCCCCAACATCCTAATTAATATTCCGTAGTATTGTTAGTTCCGCCCTTTTTCTCGCACCAATAAATTTTTAGAGTAATATACTCCAAATGCAATTTCGAATAAATGAGAAGAAAAATACGCTAAAAGTATATTGGTGTGAAAAAGAAGGCGGGGCTGATAATACTACGGAATATTAATCAGTATGTTGGAGGGTATGTAAATGATTTTCTATTGTTTTTATTTTCTGACAAAAATTATGCATGTCGAAAAGATTTAAGACATTTCGATGATAAGGAAAATATCACATGTTTCTATTAGACCATCCAATTTTTCGATTTTTCACACCACTATTTAAGAACAGTTATATTTTTCTGATTTAACTGTAAATTTTTATTCTCAAAATGAAGCTAAAATGTTAATTCTAAATCAGCAATGTTAAAAAATTGAGAGTCAAAAACTAATGTAATTTATACAGGAATGTAATAAAAAAAAAACTGCAAAGGATTTTATATTGCTTGTTGTAGATTTTTACCCACTGGAAAAAAGAAAAAAAAAAAAAAAAAAAAAAAAAAAAAACCTAGTAAAAATGTTCTATTATGTCACTTTTTTTTAACAAGTTCGAAGATTAATCGTCGATAAGGTACAGTCACCCCCAAAAAAAACGCCACCCCCCACCTAATTTTGCCGTAAATTATCGTAGAAACATGCGACTGGTACCAATCAGTTTGTAATAACGTCTAGTTTATAATGTTATAGTTAGATTTTACTTAGGGGGGCGTCTACATATTAAAACTGACATCAACTTCATTTTTTTCAATGGTAACCCCCATTTTTTATAATTTATTTGAATTCTTTGGATCAAATCATCACGGAAAATGGTATAGTTTATATATTTCGCTCAATTTTTCATAGAGTTATAAGCTGTCAAAGTTTGGGGGTGCTAATGTTAAATGAATGTGACAAACATTAAATCATATCTTCCGAAATAATTATGATATTTAAATTCTGTTTTTTTTATTCGTTAGAATGAAGTAACCCAAACATATTCCATGCAAATTTTTGCTAAAAAAACATTTTTTGAATTATGAAAATTATTAATAAATTCATATTTGAAAAAATTATGAATTATGACCTATGTTAATTTTTGCACGAATAGAACGGGCATCATCAAAAACATAGGTTTCCAAATTTACAGCTCGTTCCTAACATTATTTTTTGAGTTACAGTGATATTTCACTTTTTATTCCTGTTAGGGGGCCGTCACTTGTTATAATCTGTATCCTCTATAAGTAAATGCTTGTATATAATTTGACGGAAAACTATTTTAATTTACCTTTATGTTATTTTTATTGTTTCCTAAGCAATATTTCGATGTTTATTATACAAACTGGCATATTTTTGTAAAGTTATCACAATGTAGGCGAGGGATTGTGAAAGAATTTCAAAAGAAAAGAAGCCCCGCCTCTGATTCGCTGAAACACTAGTTAAAAAAAAAGACAAATTTGCATATTCCTATTTGACTCTATATGTGACGCTGGTATGCATAAATCACAATGGTATTTACTACATCGATTATTGAAGACAAAACTTAAATGATTTAATTACAAATATGCAAAATTATTTTGCTTTATAGTATAAAGTTTTAGAAAACTTGTGAAAAGGCGTGGCTATTTACATTAAGCCTTGATATGGAAGCTATGTTGCTGTTTTTCGATGCTGCGAAATTTACAAAATGTATTAGTGTTAATATACTATACAGATAGAAGAATAATTATATAATATCAACAAATCTTCTTTAATCAATATGTTTATATACATTACTGTATGGAGATGTTTATATATGAATATTGTATTTATTTTTAATGAGAGATATAAACACGAAATACTAAAAAAAAAAGAAGAAAATGTGTTATAAATTTTTATAAATCAAGCAAAATATATATGCATACTTGCCAACCTAACCCGTAACATTGTTAGTTCCCGCCCCTGTGTGTACACAATTTAATTTTTAGAGTAATTAACTTTAAATATATTTACGATTAACTCATTGAGCGCCACGCGAATTCTTATGGAAATCCCATTTAGGCCACACGTGCTGCTTAGAAGAGTGTTATGTTTATCGAGTTTCAATAAACCCCATTAGGCCTTAACGATATAATCCTATAAAAATCCTATTAAAAAAAAAAAAAAACATGAAGTAAATTTTAAATAAATTGTCAGTAATTACTTAAAACTATGTAAGTTCTGTAGTTTTATATCATATTTTACACTGCCGGCTGACTTAGCCTAAATGGAAAGATCAGTGTCAGCCACCGATGGCTGACACGGCTCTAAAAAGACTGATGTGAAAAAAATGTACGGAAAGGGGCGGGACCAGTAATCTTCCGGGATAGGTTGACAAGAATGTATATACATAGAGCAATGCCAGAAAATGTTCTTTATTTTTCATGAACCAGATGAATGGTATTTTTTTTCTGAATAGTCTATGTATTAAATATAATGCTGCTTTAAATACCCTTTAAATGAAAAGTTTTATTACATAAAGTAATTTTCTGGCACTCTACAGCTCCCAAATGACACACAATACAAACCCCGCCTTTTTCCAGTGTTTAAAGGGTATTAACGTTTAATATGCTTTATATTCGTTTTGATCTTTCTTTCTCCTCCTTATCTTCTTCTTTTTTCCTTAAAAAAAAAAAAAAAAAAAAAAGAGTTATGTAACATTTTGACCTTTTCAAGTGAAGATTTAGATTAAGGGTAGTCAGCCTTTCTACACCCACCGTCCACTTCGGTATCTGTGTTAAAGTGTAGAATTTTAGAACATCCCATTAAGTAGTAGGATTTATTATTTTACATATTAATTTGTTACACATTATAAAATATAAAAGCAAAAGAATATCGTGGAGATTTATGTAAAAGTTTTTAATAATGTCATGAAAAAAAAAAAATAATAATAATAATTAATTAAAAAAATTAATAAATAAAAATAAAAAAATCTGTTTTAATATTTTAAAAAAGTCAATTAAAGAAAATGAAAGTACTGCAGTATCAGAACAAACTCCCATTGTCACTGTGAAACGGCCGTGGGAACCAGGTTGAGTGCCGCCGTTTCAGACAATTATACGGCAGCTTGAGTTAAAATAATTTTGAATTTTCAAACAAATTTAAAACCATTCATCTTTTTTTTTTTTTCTTTTGATAGATATTTTAATATCTATTCAAGCTATTTAATTTTCTTCGTATGAAGTGAACTATCTGATGTTTAATCAATACAAACCAATAAAAATCTTTTAATTCATAAACTAACTCAGAAAGTTCTGTGAATTAGTCATTTTTTTTATTTTATAATTAACATTTCTGAAATTTTTTTCCGGTGTGAAACTTAATAAATAATGTATACTGGGTGGTAGATCGTGATTTATATTTTCTAAATGTATAGACGGACCCCTAATACATTTTCACATGTAACTCTATATAAAATTGATTTAAGGTATATAAATAGGTATGTTTTTCGAACCGCCTTGATCTCAGAAATCTGAATATGAAGTCAAAAATAGGGGTTGCCATTGAAGAAAATGAAGTTAATGCCAGTTTTAATATGTAGACGACCCCTTAGGCAAAATTTAACTATACCGTTATAAACTAGACGTTATTAAAAATCGATCGGTACCAGTCAAATGTTTCTACGATAATTTACGGCGAAATTAGGGGGGGGGGCGTTTTTTTTTTGGGTGACTGTACATCAAATATCTGTACCAGGTGGCGTTGTGTACCGCTTGAAATGCTGCGAAGTTTCCGAGCTACGCGACAGGCATCTAGTTTAGGAGGCTATGGTGTGGTGCTTGACTTTCTCTAGCAATAACTATTTGTAGAAATTTTTGATATAAAAAAAGCCTAAAAGTTAAAAAGAAGATATTGCACGGAAATGCTGGCGTATTGATTGGAAAATTACTATATTTTCCGGCATTTAACGCACAGACCAGATAATTTTATTTTGCATCAAAAAACATAAGTACTAGGATATTTTCAAAATTTAAAATTTTTATGTAAAATTGATGTATCTCGTTTTCGGATTATATGACAGAAATTAGGGTAGGGGAAATGTTATGTATGCTTCTACACAAGCATTTAATGCCATAATAATCATTAAGAAGCAGTAACAAAATACGCCATGAAAGTAAGTGCATATCAGAAATGCAAATGATTACATACATAAACGCCACCGCCAATCAGATACATTCGTTTCACAGCAGCAATCTTTTTCTATGAAATGTAACGTTTTAGTAACTGGCATTAACATATTTATGTCGATTAAATAAAATTGCTGTTGTAAAACAATTTTTGTTTTTGGATTTGCGGCATCACTTATAAACCTAAAAGAAAAATTTGTTTTCTCGTTCATGATCATTGAAAAAGGAAAAAGGAACAAAATATTTGACTTTTATTAGTCCATTAACTGTGCCGGACGAATATATTCGTCCTGCTAAGCCGGTGCGTTAATTGCCCCGGGAGTATATCGGATCGCTTTTCGCTCGCCAGTGGGAGAAACGGTGGCACTGAGAAGCGAATTTCTTAAGTTTTTATTGGCAGGTAAGGCGTTAATGCACTATTAATATTTAACGCCCACATTCAAGACTTACGATAATTTCACGCGAAAACGCCGCAGGTCAGAAAAGACCGTTTTACACCAGAAATTTTATTTTAAAAAAAATAACGATATTTGCATAGCTGCCAACATTTTATTCCGGAATATATTTAGCCCCACCTTTATTTCGCACCACTTTATTTATAGAAATTTTTTCTCAAATATATAACTTCGATAAAATAAGGTGGAAAAAAAGAAAACCTCTTAAAAAACAAGTGGTATGGAAAAAAGCGGGGCTAAAAACACTCCGGAATAAATTAAAATGTTAGCAGCTATGTATTTATATCAGCCAATAAAATATTGCATTTTATTGAATCAAATTTCTGCGGTGAAACGGATGTATCTGACCCGTGGCGTTTACTTCGAAAATTACTGTAAATTCAATTCTGATACACGCACAAATAAATAAATAAAAGGAAAAAAAATAATAAAAAGAAAGAAAAATAAAGACAGAAAGAAAAAGAGTTAAATCACTATACAAAAATATCTCAAAAGGTGATTTAAGTTTGAAAATGCTATCTGTAAAAATTATTCTGTAATACGATAAATATTTTTATGTTAAACTATTTTCTATTTTTTAACCGACTTCAAAAAAGAAGGAAGGTTCTCAATTCAAACCGTATGTTTTTTTTATGTTTGTTAGCTCATAACTTCTAAACGAATGCTCCGATTTTCATACTTTTTGTTTTGTTGAAAAGGTCTTGGTCTGAAATAGGTCCCATTGTAATATCTTTACGATCTAAAAAAAATACAGGGTGCCCAAAAAAATCAGTCCCAACTCTTTTAACTGCTAAACGGCTGCAGCTATAGTGATAAAAGTGGTATGTACGTAAAGCAAAGTGTCCATGCAGTACAAGGTTAAACCGCTTGCAGCGCCACCTGGTGGAAAATAGCGGAGTTAGTGTTCTATCTCGAAACGGTTCTAGAAAAAATAGTGAATTACAATGTTGAAGAGTATCATCGATTTACTACAAAAAGATAGTTTAGACATCCATGCTAGCGTTCCTATCTCAGAAACGGTTCAAGACATCAGGGAAAAGTGAATTACAAAATTCCAGAGCATCATCAATTTAGTACGAAAAGACAGTTTAGACATTTATGCTAAAAATACAATGCTAAAAACGTACATTTGTTTGTTCGTAATTTCTTACACTATGCACACTTGAGCTACATTGCACACGTTGTAGCGTAGCTGGTGAGACATACGCTACATAGTTCAAAATGCGGTTACTTGACACTTTTTGTTTTGTTGTAAAGATCTTGGTCTGAAGTAGTTCCCATTGCAATACTTTTACAATCTAAAGAAAATAAAACGCCATGTAATGAAAAACAGCGGAATTAACGCTCCTATCTCAAAAACGGTTCAAGATGGGAGAAAAGTTAATTACGAAGTTGTAGAGCATCATCGATTTACTACGAAAAAACAGTTTTTAGACATTATTGCTAAAAACAGAACGCTTAAAACGTGCAGTTGTTTGTTCGCAATTTCCTACACTGTGCACACTTGAACTACGTTGCACACTTTGCAGCGTAGCGGATAACACGTATACTCTGCGGTTCAAAGTACTGTTACTGTAAGCGGTCACATCGATTAGCGAAAAGTCGTTTTCAACCAACTTCAGAAAGGAGGGTGTTCTTAATTCGAGCTATGTGTTGCTGTTGGTGTTTGTAAGCTTACAACTTCGTAAGAAATGCTCTAATTAGCAGACTTCAAAAAGGAGGAGGTTCTCAATTCAAAGCGTATGTTTTTTTTTGCTTTTGTTTTTGTTTGTTAGCTCATAACTTCTGAACGGATGCTCCAATTTTCATACTTTTTGTTTTATTGTAAAGGTCTTGGTCTGAAATAGGTCCCATTTTAATATCTTTACGATCAAAAGAAAATACAGGGTGCCCCAAAAAGTCCCAACTCTTTTAACTGCTAAACGGCTGCAGCTATAGTCATGAAATCGGTATGTAGGTATAGTAAAGTGGACATGTGCTACGCGATTCAACCGCCTACAGCGCCACCTGATGGAAAATAGTGGAGTTAGCGTTCATATCTCGGAAACGGTTCAAGACAGGGGAAAGGGGGATTATAAAATTACAGAGCATCATCGATTTAGTACGAAAAGATAGTTTAGACATTAATGCTAAAAACAGAACGCTTAAAATGTGCATTTGTTTGTTCACAATCTCCTATTTTGTGCACACTTGAACGACATTGCATATGTTGTAGCATAGCGGGTGACATGACATTTATGCTATGTAAAATTCAAAGTACGGTTATTATAAGCGGTCACATCGATTAACGCATAGACGTTTTAAACCGAATTCATAAAGGAAGAGGTTCTCAATACAAACCATGTTTCTCATTGTTGTTGTTGTTGAAATTTGTTAGCTTATAACTTCTTAAGAGATGATTTAATTTTAATACTTTTTTTTGTTGTCGTAATGATCTTGGCCGGAAATAGGTTTCATTATGATTTCATTAAGGTTTTAAACAAATTACAGTATACTCACAAAAGTTTGTTCTCATTCTAACTTCTGAACGCATGCAGCTACACTGTTAAAAACAGTATGTAAGTATCGATGTTAAAACTTCTGTCCGTCAGCTGCAATGCATATTTTGCTCTTTGTTTGAACTTCACGCTGCGCAATTTCCAGCGCAGCGGGTGACACGTATTCACTGTAAAGTTCAATGTATATGCCTAAGAGAATTTTTGGTTACGAATACAGCGTACCCGTTCTTTACATTTCTAAAGACTTTTTAACTTAACGTATGTTCATTCAGTAGATAGTTTTTTCTCATATCCGATAAAGGCAAGAAAAGTGACGCAACTTAAAAATGCAGCAATTGAGAAAAATCAAATGAAAAATAACTTGACTAGAATAAAACTGGCACAACTGTCTCTCGAGTGGATAACTTTCTAGATGAAGATGTAACTTTTTTGTTCACATTGGGTGCATTTCATGTATTTTTCAGTAACATAAACCATTTTTTGAGTTATAATAACGCCCACAAACGGAGCGTACAGTCAAAAACACAAAAAAATGTGGTCGTGAAAGGGTTGTTAATAAAAAGATTGACTCTGTTATAATTTCAAAATTGTTTAGAGCTCATTAATTTTATATATTAAAAAGAGCATTATAAAATTATATTTATAGATTCCAAATGCTTTAGAAACAACTTATTATTATTATTTTAAATATATATAACTATATATCAGTATGTGCTCACTGATAAAAAAAAATTTCGTCTTATTCATTGTAAATTTTTTCTATAAATATTTATAATGTTCATGGTATGGAAATCATATCTCGTTTATACTGCAAGTGATGCACCATTGACGAGAGGTTCTTCTCTCCAAACTGGTACACGAAAGATGCCGGGTCCTCATCGGCCTATCAATACTGTGTCTTCAGCTATTTTTTTTTTCCAAAACTCGCGTAAATACGAGTTAGAATACGTTACAAAGATTCCCATGGAGAGGTTCCACAAATACCTAGAACCCATGCATAATTAGACGGAACTAATTCAAAACATCAACCACCAAATGCGTAACTGCTAACTCTTTCGTTTTTTCTGTGAGCTTTGTACTTCTATTTTGTAATATGAATTTTCATTTTGTTAGTCAATGGATATTAGAATAGTTGCCAACATTTTAATTTATTCTGGAGAATTTTTAGCTCCGTCTTTAATCTGCCCTACTTTATTCATAGAATATTTTTCTCCAACGTATAACTGCTATAAAATAAGGAAAAAATACTCTTAACACCTTCGCGACCGATGACATGAATTCACGTCATTTGAAAATCTGTAACTCCGCCAGTGGGCGTTTCTTTAGGTTACATAGATTACTTTATTCATACTTGCCAACCATCTCATTAATAACAGTACAATTGTTAACACCCCTTGAATAAACGCCGCTTTTCTCATACTGTTTTATTTTAAGAGTAATTCTCTCCAAATGTTGTTACGATTAATTGAGAATAAAATTACTCTAAAAAATGATTGGTGTGAAAAAAAGGCGGGCACTAAAAATTGTACGGTTCATAATGAGATGGTTTATAAGTATGCATTATTTCTTAACAGTATAGCGATTATTCACATTTGTATTGTACAATCAATGCCCTATGGATTCATATACTTTGATTAACAAGAGTATAATTGTAATGTATATCCATTTATGTTACAAATATGAATACAGAAAATATTGATTTTAAATAATGTAATATACAATAATCCCACAGGCGGAGCTTAGAGTCAAAAAGACAAAAGCATGCGGTCGCGAAAGTGTTAAGAGAAAAGTGGTATGAAATAAAGGCGGGCTAAAAATGGTCCGCAATAAATTAAAATTTTAGCATCTCTGATATTAGTACCAGAATTTTATTTTTAAATATAGGCGTAATGAATCATATTGCGTAAACACCAACGTTAGCACTTGGGCTAATATTAAACATGACTGAAAATTGTTCCTTTCTGGCAAAAATTGCAGATAACATTAACACTTTCACATCCGCATGTTTTCCAGTTTTGAATAGTATGTTCTACCTTTTGGTGTTACTCTAAGACTTTAGAATATTTAGAAAATTTACTTGGTGAATACCAGGTACAGACCTGCCAACCTAATCCGGCAAATTGTTAACGCCCATAGAAAAACGCCCCTTTTTCTACACCACTAAATTTTTAGAGTAATTTTTTTGTTCATTCATCGTAAATATATTTGAAGAGAATTACTCTAAAAATTAAGTGGTGTAGAAAAAGGGGCGGTACTAACAATTTGCCGGATTTGGTTGGCAGCTCTGCAGGTATTATCATTTTAATTTATTAGAGAACACTGATAGTACTTTTTTTCACACAACTTCATTTATGATGAAATTTTCTCCAATTTGTAATTACGATTAAATGAAAAGAAAATTATTCTTTAAGAAAAGTGTTGTGTAAAAGTGATGGGTAAATTATTGGTTGTCAAGAGTGTGTGCGTTGGTCATAATCGGCCCTGCTAGCATTAGGAGAAATATGCAAGCGTCTTGTAATATATTGTCTCTACAGAATATTATTATAAATATAATATTAATAATTATATTATAGTGATAATTGAGTTCCGATGTTGAATTGTTCTTTCGAATATTCCGAATAATTTTTATAAAATTTTGTGTAACATTACAGGGATGGAACACGGGCGCAGAATTCATACCACTATCAATGTAAGAAAATTTTCTACCTGTTAAATCGACGATATTATAGGTAGAGAAATTTCTTAAACACATTCCGGTATGAATTCTGCGCCCGTGTTCCATCCCTGACATTATTAAACTTACTAAATTTTTTAAAAAGAAATTTTATAAAATACGAGAAATATTTCAGTATTCGTTTATGTGGGTATAAATACATATCTAATTAATCTTATTTCATATTAGATAAAATTTTAAGGGTATTCACATAGTAAAAAACCAAAAAGAGAATATTATACACACAACCATACCTTTCAACATCTTAATTATGAAACGGAAGATTTTTAGTACACACCCCTTTTTCCACACCACTTTATTTTCAGAGTAATTATCTCTAAATGTAGTTACGATTAAATAAGTATAAAATTAACCCGTTAGTAGTCGCTAGTTGGTCGATTTGCCGCCCATCCTTCAGTTTTTCCAGATTTTTTTATTCAATAGCCACCAAAAATTTTTGGAAGGGGCATTTGATACACATAAAACGCGAATAAAATCGATTTGACGTCGATCACATCACTTCTTAAAATTATTGATGACAGTTAAATAAAAAGTTCGCAATCTGTAATAGGTGGCGCTGTCGATAGCGACTACTAACGGGTTAATCTAAAAAACAATAACTGGTGTAAAAAAAGGCGGGTACTAAAAATCTTCCGTTTATTAATGAGATGTTGGCAAGTATGCACGACGTTATGTATCTTTGTTTTAAAATATAGATAGAGCATAAGTTTCGTTTTTATCTATGATGGATATACAGAGCTGCCAACCTAATTCGGCAAATTGTTAACGCCTATTGAAAAACGCCTCTTTTTCTACACCACTTAATTTTTAGAGCAATTCTTTTCAAATATATCTATGATGAATTAAGTAGAAAAATACTCTAAAAATTAAGTGGTGTAGAAAAAGGGGCGGTACTAACAATTTGCCAGATTAGGTTGGCAGCTCTGGATATAACTTTTAAGTTTTTTTTATGATAGCTAGGAAAACACCACAAATTTTATCTTCAGGGCAAAGAAACTTTTGAAATTAAATCCAGTTGTGTTGGTGATTGCGGCCAACTGTTTACACCAGGAAGGTATGTTTTCTGTTGGGGTCTTTCAGCTGGATCCTAGAAAGTATTAATATACTTTGTAAAATTAATAGTATGTGATAATTCATTTCAAAATTATACTAATTTAAGATTTATTTAAATATATTCTAAAAAAAGTACTTTAAATATTACCAGAAAAATTTAAATGATATCAACTTCATTAGAATATTCCCGAGAAATTAAACATTTCAGAAGCTTTCGAAATTTCTCGGATCACAATCTCTCTGCACTGGAAGGTTGGTAGTTATCGTATCAAGTGCTGTTTTTCTTAGGTTGAATATTTGGCCTTTTCAAGGTTTGCTCTATGACCGAATATTATAATGGTGTGAAAAGTCTACAAATATCACATTGATTCGGAAACAGGTGTATGTGTGTTAAAGCCAACAGTAGTCCTATCACTTTCTTTTTAGTAATAGTCTTTAGTAAACATTTGCAACAGTTTTCTTCGATTGAATTACACAAAAATTGCTTTCCATTTTTCTTTTTCTTTGTGTCTATCTGTAATGAAAGAATTGTTGTTAACATATAAAAGCTTCGAGTTAACGTCAAATTTTTGGAAGCTACAGTTTATTTTTTCTGTAATCATAAATTATATACTCTCGTTAAAAACTTACAAATATTCAGATTGTCTTGGCAAATGGTTACGTAGGTTAAGGCAAACTGGGTTATTACTTGTCCCTATTTTGAATACTATTTTTTTTTTAAATAATAATCTTTAGTAACCATCTGTAGCAGTTTTCATTAAATAATACGTACATTGTTTTTTTAGATATTCAAAATGTTACTAAAAACACAAAATCTGGGACTACCAAAGATACTGGACCGTATTTTTTTCAACACTAATATTCAAAATGTTATTAAGAACCCTGGATCCAGGACTAACAGGGACCAGAGCCTGATTAAGGGGGAAGCACACATTATTTATACTTACACCGTTATTTTTTAACAAATACTTTCCTCCTATAATAAACAGAAAAATCTCATTAAAAATTATTTTAAAAGAATTCTGGTGTCTAATAACGGTGAGTAAATTGGATTGTTTTACACCGTTCATTTTTTATAAAAAATATTTCCTCGTCAAAGCGTGGAATTTCTATGACATGAAGTAAAAAATAATTGTAAAAATATTCCGGTGACAACGGAGATAATGTGTGCTTCCCCCTTAATCAGGCTCTGACAGGGACCCTAGATCAATTATTTACTTGAGTGAAGTGGATATTGAGACAGTTCCTTCTGCAGTAGTCTGTATGATGTGTCCTAGCCCGTATTCAAGCGAGTTTTGAATAAAACCATGGAAATTTTCGAACGGATAAGTTCACAGTGACCTGGGCTTAAAATATTATATTTCCCGTTTACTGGCATTGAAATTAAATCTCGAATTTGTTATTCTCAAGAATTTCAGAAAATTTGTTTCTAGATGTTAGTACCGTTTTACTGAAGAAATAATTTTCATTTATTTAAAAAAAAATATTTTAAGTGCAATAAAAAATAAATTATTTAAAAAAATAAAAACAAAAATAAAAATAAATTAAATATGTATACATAGGATCAAAGATTCCGAAAGAAAAATATAAAATAAAGAAACCTTAGTTATTCAAGAGTAATTCCTCATGATATTTTGTTTCATATTTTGTTCTTTTTGTATTCAAAAAGAACATTCCTAACAGAGTAGGACATAATACTGAACACATAAGTAAATTAACTTAGAAAATATAAAATGATTTTTGACAGATTTTAAATAAAAATAAGTGGGTGAAAACAAGATCTAACGCAAGTGTTTGTTAAGAACACATAATATGAAATATGTATTGTAATGAATTCTTATGTTTGTTTTTCAACGAAGGTTCTACGAAAAATTTCATTTAACTGTCATATCTAGTTTAATTAATGAGCATTTTTGATATTTTAAGTTTATTATCTGAAATAATTAAAGTTCAAAAATAAATAGTTGACGCAAGTAAACCCTCCAACTTAATACTAATTGCGTACAACATTTCAGAATTAAATTAATATTGATGATGTGTACAACTTCTTATGGGGTAGTATACTTAAATGATGATTTGTCTCAGTATACTTAAATGATGACTTGTATTTTTGACTTTCTTTACATGAAGAAAAATATCATTACATTCGAGTTCTGGCTAAAGATTTAATTTGTAAGATTAATTACTATATAAAATTTAATTAATTATAGAAAAATTATTTGACTGTATATTTTTTATGTATTCTAAATTATATTAAAAAGCTATATTTATAGATACCGAATGCTGTATTAATAACTGTCTCTTTTTAGCTATGTATCTATAGGTATTCATTAATCAAATATATCGCTTTCGTTCGAAATTTTTTCAGAATTTTTTCTGCAGATATTGCTGTCTTGATGTTCATGGCATATTATAAGTAATGCACTCCATTTTTCTAAATACATTGTGAGGAATACGTGGTCTCCATTCCTCAATGATTAACTTAATATTTTAAGTACTAAATATGAAATTAGCACAGAGACTCAAAGTTAAATACAAATAAAGTTTATTAGAGTTCAAGTTCAATGCGGGGGTTGGGCTAACTCAGAAGTAACTCTTATCAAATAAATGTATAATAACTAATTTAGACAATTTGAAATATCTCACCCCAGAATAGAAGAAGTTATAGACGGATGCACTCCATTACTTAGATGCTCTGACTTTCAAACAGATCCACGGATTCCCGGATGATTCTATTTTCCATTCACGAATACTCACATTGAAGCACCACAACACTTATCAAGCTACTTAACGGCCCTCTTCACTCACCGTCGCCGGAAGCCCGAGCCAATGTTATTCTATGAAGAAATTTTCTTTACAAATAACTTATTAACTAATACATATTTTTAAATTCTGTTTTCACATTCAGAAAATTCCCAACTGTTAAATTGACGGACCTTTTTTAAAAATGTATTTTTTTAATTTTTAATATTTTATTTCGAAATTGCAAAATGAAAAAAATTCACATATTGAAAATTCGTATTTTGCAGCTTCAAAATAAAATATAAAAAATTAAAAAAATATTTTTTTTAGAAAAGGTGCGTCAATTTAACAGCTGGGAATTTTCAGAATGTGAAAACAGAGTTTAAAAATATGTATTAGTTAATAAGTTATTTGTAAAAAAAATTTCCCATAGAAAAACATTAGCTTCAGCTTCCGGTGGCGGTGAGTGAAGAGGGCCCTTAACTTAAGCACAACGTAATCTCAATTACCGAAATATATCTTTATCCAGACTTTAAGACTTAGCCGTTGTCATAGACAAACGTCGGACAAGACTCCACTACACCACTCTCCTTTTTTTTCCTACTTTCCACTACACATCCATATTTATATCTAAGCTTCATCCATTCCACTCACTTCATTTAATTCTAAGACTTCCCCTTATTCACTCGCGCTTCGCAACTTGTGAACTTAGCTGAAGCGCCATGCTGACGTGAACTCTATTACACACCGACCTTACAACGTAGCTGCCACCTCTCCTGATTTTTTCAATGATCTCTGTAACCCTATTTTGTAATAATAATCTTCAATATAGTTAAGTCGTAGAATATTAGTAACAGAAGTCACTTAAAAGTAAGTGGTAATAAATTATATTTGATGACTTCTCGGAAGTATTTGCACTACGACACATAATTTTCTTCTTCTTTTTTATTTTTATTTTCAAAAAGTACATTTTGGAACGTTTTAAGCAGGAGATATGATTTTAAAATTTCTTTTTTTGAGTACAGTTTTCATTTTAGTATTTTCTAGTAAAAAAATTAAGTAGATGTATTGATATTTCTATAGCGATAGAATGGGTAGCACTCCAATTTTCTGCCCTATATGCAACAATGTAATAGATAAGTTGTCCTTTTATTACTTTAAAATGAAAATAATCTTCCTATACATACGTTGATACATTACAATATTTGACTGCAAACAATAACATTTACTACTCAGTGTACTAAGTATTAAAATACCATCTTGACACTAATTAGTATTTAATGCAATTTTCAAGGTTACGCTATGCGCAGTAACAAATTTGTTGCTACAGACCAATTTGAAACCACAATTGCATTTTTTAACACTTTTTGGCAACCAAAAAAATTTAATAGTAATTATTTATCTATTTCTGTAACAGTTTAAATAAAATAAAAATTTCTGTGACATTTTCTTCAATAATTATTTGCAATTAAACAAGAAGAAAACTATACTTTAAGAAAAGTGGTAAGAGAAAAAGGGCGAGTACCAAAAACGCTTTGTAATAAATTTAGATGTTGGCGTATTTATGTACAAACGCTCTGTTATAAGTTTGTTATTGCTTTAGATTTTTTGTGTTAAGCATTTCCACGTGAATACAATTGTTGAGAAATTGGCCGATTTAGAATTTCATAAACTAAACTTCGCTTTCTTTTGTTATTAATTGTAGTTTTTGTATAAGAATATTTAAGCTGCATTAATATACATAAAAATCAACATTTACGGAATTGTTAAATATAACATTTTAATTGATATTTTCAGTCATTTAATTCACCTGGCTTCTATTTCTCCAGATATAAAACCCAATAAAATAGAATCGACTACTCAATAACGTTATTAATTCCATAAAATTTGAACTAGAATAAAAAAAAAGTAATAATAATAATTCAAGAAATTATGTTGGGATATTTAGCAAGCATTATTATCTTACTACTAAAATGTTTTATTATTTTGCATCAGATTTTTTTCCCCTTATTCTGATGTTCTAAAAAATGACACGTGTAAGCTGACGATCATCATATACTATTTAAACAAATAATGCAAAGAAAAAAATATTAGGAAAGAATTCTTGCTTTTTAATGTTAATTAATAGGTTTCTCTAATGAATAATATATATACATACACACATATATATATATATATATATATATATTTTTTAAAAGTGTATAGTTAAATAGAAAACAAAATATAAGGGAAAGAAAAAGGGAAGAGTTGCAGCTATTCTGTTTGAAAAGGTCTTACGTGGCACTTCTAGTTTACTCATAATAGTGTACAACAAGAAAGGATAACAGCAAACTCTGATTAATATAAATGAATATAAAATCAATAGCTTAAATATTTATTTATAATTTTTGCATAATATGTTTCTAAATAAATATAGAGCAACTATTGTTGCCAAATTTATCTACCGGAAAGTTTTAGTTAATTAATTTTAGATGGATGTTTTTAAATACCTGTACCTCGGAGGTAAAGGACACCCTGCCAGAGCCTGATTAAGGGGGAAGCACACATTATCTCCGCTCTCACCGGAATATTTTTACAATTATTTTTTACTTCATGTCATAGAAATTCCACGCTTTGACGAGAAAATATTTTTTATAAAAAATGAACGGTGTAAAACAATCCAATTTACTCACCGTTATTAGACACCAGAATTCTTTTAAAATAATTTTTAATGAGAATTTTCTGTTTATTATAGGAGGAAAGTATTTGTTAAAAAATAACGGTGTAAGTATAAATAATGTGTGCTTCCCCCTTAATCAGGCTCTGCACCCTGCTAATTTTTTGTAACGAGTTAGCACCAAAGCGTATGATTAAAAACAATACTTACATTTAGCACATTATATTATTAATACTGTATTAAAGTATCATGAAGCAATTATTGATAGTTGCGAAGAAACAAGCAAAAAAGTCGTAAAAATAAAGTTAAAAAAAAAAAAAAAAGTTGCTCTCCAGAAAAATTACATCTTTGGACATTGTAATGATTTTAAACTAGCAATAATCGGTCACCCTAATGAGGAATAAAAAGAAAAAAAAAATATTTCCAAAAGTATTATGAATTCTTCTAGGTTAAATAAATATATGGAGGTAAAATCATGTTCTGCAAAAATTGTGGGTGATATGAGAGTCCTAACGAAGATAAAAATTTGTAAGAATTACAAAACCAGCTAAGAACGGCTGGAATCAACGTAGGAGACCGTTCTCTTCTAAAACAGGCCATGGCGACTATTCACTCATACAGGAAAAACTCAAACTATCCTTTTTCTATATTTTTCTTCAACTTTAAGCTGCCTTCAAACTCTGGCAACGATGCAAGCTTCAAAAGTCATAAATTATCCATTGTCCAAAAGTGACCCTTGAAATTTTGCACGCATTTACAATGAAGGACATTACTTTTTATTGCTCTTTTACAAAAGAGACCAGTTCCCATGCAATTATCGCACTAGGGGGTTCGTGAGCGAGGACTCGAGCGAGCTTCAATTCTCAAAAACCACATCAAAGAAATATCAATAGAACCGAACTTTCAGCTTTCCAAGTTGCCAGAATTTGAAGGCAGCTTTACAGTTCTGTTTCGGGGCAAAGAAACATGGGGTGATTTTCCCCTTTCTATTTTTCATCAGCCGACTTAAGGGCAGTTTCCACTGAGGCAGGTTCTAAGTCGTTTCGATCGGCGCTATTCAGAATCCTTTGATGTGGTCGAATTGAACCGATTGAACCTGGCGATTGAACCTGGCTCAACGAGGTTGTTTCGAAGGGGAAATTGCCTGGTTCTAACCCCCTGCTGAAATAATTGAGGGGCCGGAGGCAGATATCTTTGTCAATTTTGCATGCTTTCCTTTGAGGTAACTGCGCAATCTGATAAAAAAGGGCTACAACTGGTGACAAGACATTTGGCTCTTTGTATCGGAAGTGTGATTAATGGCTTTTTGAACCTTGGTCTAGAGCTCGCAGTGGAAATCGGCCTTTACATTTTTTTGGAGGCGGCTTATTTCTTTTGCAGTTTATTTCCTCAGACCACTAAAGAAGTTCCTTTTCCTTGTTCATTTCAGTACGGAGAGTTACAACATGAGAAGAAATCTATTTCCCATGTATTGGAAGACAGGAGGGCGTTACTTTTCATACAAGGTTTTTGTATTTCTCAGACGTCTGGCACCTCGTAACATTTCTCACCTTTCCGAAAGTCTACTTCTTATAACATGATGTCCTTTACCCTCTGGGTACTCTTGTGACAGTCTTAACTAATTAAATAAAATAAAAATTTCTATTAAAATTTTACGGTAGCCAAATAAGTTAAAGTTGGCAACTAGGAATGTATTTATTTTATTTAAATTATGCTGTTATTTTATTAAATAATAAGTCAACCAAATACGTGTTTGTATACATAAGATGAAAATTGCATGCACAGCTGCCGACAATTACGTTTTTTAAAATGTCTTTGAGTAAAAATTTATTTAATCATTAAAGACAGCAAGAGCCGCATAGTCACTTTTTAAAATAGCTTTTTTTTTTTTTTTTTTTTTTTGATAGTGAAAATTTAGTAATAGTTTGCAGTAGTCATGTTCAATTGAATAATACGGAGATTGCTTTTTAAAAATAGTGGTATTTAAAAAGTGACAGCGCTGAACTTTGAGACTGCTACATAAAATTATTGAATATTGTTATTAATCATTACTAGTAATAAAAAATCGTATTGACTGGCAGTTATGTGTATGCAATGCATATTTTATTTGTTTGAATATGTAAATGAAGGGTTCGTTTGGATTATGTTTTGGAAAAAAAGAATCGAATACTTAGTAACAACAAATATACAAAAATTTATTTTATTCACAAAACAAAGTTTACATTGTCGAATATTGGAAAATAACTCCTTTTTAAAAATGTAACAGAGTATTATGCAGATAATGCAGGATACCCAAAGAATTATTACTTTTATAAGCTTTAATTTGAAAGCAGATTAATCGAAAAGATAAGAAAGAAATGCATTAAATTCTAAGTCGCACGATGGAATGACTTTTATTGAGCAATTTTCGTTATAAAAATCTCAATTAAGATAAATTTTCTACATCACGAATCTTATCATTATCGTAAAATAAAGAATTTTTTTTTATCATTATTAAAACGAAATGACATTTTGAAAATAATTGTTCAATAGCAAAGTTAATTACTTTTTCAAAAAAGTTCTAAGGCCGTTTTTCCCTTGTATAGATGTAGCATTAAAACATTTAGAATACATATTGATTTTTATTTTACTTCTATACTTTTAAAACCAATGTAACATTTAAAATGAGATAAAAAATATACAAAAATTTTAAACTTTAAAAATACATTTTAATTAAAATCATTAAAACATAAGACAGACGTTTTGGCTAGAACACTAGCCCTCCTCAGTGTCAAACATACAAGCACAAACAACATTTACAAAAATTCATAATACATCATAGCAAGATTAAATATTCAGGAGGAATAGCTTTAGCCTCGTTCAAGGCAGAACGTTGCATTTTGGTAAAAGCGCCTTCTAGAAAAATACGGGATTCATAGATATTTATATTAGAAGCTAAAATTTTAAAGTTTTCAAAATCTGGAAAATGATCACTATTGAGAGAATGGATTACGAGTTTTGATTTTAAATCTCCTGTTTTAAATAAACGTATATGTTCCTTTAATCTAATTTCACATGTTCTGCCAGTTTCACAGATATATGTAGAATCGAAATTTTTACAAGGAATACTATAGATTACACCTAGACGTTTAAGAGGGGGGGGGGGGACAGCGGGTTTAAAGTTTGAGAGAAAGTTACTAATACGGAGTTGAGGTTTAAAGCTAGTACAGATATTAACTGTTCTAAGTAATTTAGAGATATTTTCAGAAATACCTTTATAATAAGGGATAGTCGTACGATAAGTGGAATTTTTAACTTTAGGATAAACTGATTTATATGAGAAATATAACTCTTCTTTATAAATTCTTTTAATAAAACGAGGGGGTAACCATTATTTTTTAAATCAGAAAAAATTTTGGATAGTTCAATATTTAATAATTCGGAATTACTACAATAATGCTTTGCACGATGTAAAAGAGTACGAATGACTGCAATTTTATGCGATAAAGGATTAGCTGAATTGAAGTTAAGATATTGACCAGAGAAGGTGAGTTTTCTATAGACTGAAGTTGAAAAATGTAAAAAATCATTGACTGTTTTATGCATTATAAGGATGTCAAGAAAGGGTAGTTCATTATTAATTTCAGTTTCAAGGGTAAACTGGATAGCAGGGCATAAAGAGTTAGCAAAATCTAAAATATCGTTAACATAAAGTTGTTATACTTTTATATTATATTATAGAAAAGGTTACACTGAAATAAATTATAAAAAATGTTACATTGAATTTTTCTTTTTACATGTAAAGGATTCTTTTTATTTATTTATCTATTTTTTTTTTTTTTTTTTATAATTTTTACTCATAATGAAAACAAGTAAATAAAACTGATTCCTCAGTTATTTAATAATAATATAAAGATATACATCATTGATAGGGTAAAATTTAGAAGTGTCAATATAATGTAATATTTACCTGAATGATTTTATTTGATAAACGTTTGTATTCTATTCAACACAAAGTAATCTTCAACAAATATTGAATAATCGATATTTATAGCGTCTTACAAACAAAGATATAAAATTAAAATGGAATTTGATCTAGAAACATTTAAAAGTTTTTTTAGACTTTTCGATAAAAAATAATTCTATCGGGAACTTTTAACCTTTTTGTGATCAAAGATGCAAAGATGCAAATTTTTGTCAATTCGGTATTTTTAATTTCATGCATGATTATTAAATTAACAAAATATAATTTAACTTCTGAAAGAAAAAAACCCTAACTTGTGGCCGAGAGGTTCTGTGCTCTAAACTTGTAGATGGGAAGTATTAGGTTCGATTCCAGATCACGCCCGTTGACTTAGCCAATCGAAATTTTCCGTGTTTTTCTTCGAAACTCACATAAATACAGGCTAGAACCCCTTAAAAAAACTCCCACGGAAGGACACCACCCAGGCTTACGATCCTAGTGTAGTCAATCGGTATTAACCCTAATACACCCATTTTTAAGGAAAGCTTTGAATCGGATATTTTATTTATTTATTTATTTTATTTTTTCCACTTTACTTAATCATCGAAAATAAATATCCTTTTTTCCAAGTCTATTGATTTCGGCGGGAGAATTCATAACAGAAACTTTCTAGACTAATTTTCATTTAATTGTAGGGAAATAATAGGACATATTTCGATTAAAAAATAATGGTGATAAATCTGATTTGAAAATTCGAAATGTTAACAGGCATAAAATATGCCGGACTTTAAAAAAAATAGTTGTGATAAATTTGATTTAGAAATAGATGAATTAGAAATCTGAGTTAGAAATGTTGGCAGTTATGTAGTTATATTTAACTCCCGATCAAAAAAAGATTCGGGTTATAAGTTGAAGCCCTTTTCTGTCGCATTTTTAAAAAGTATTTATTACAAATTATACATTATAAATTGCATATTTAAAATTAAATAGGAAATTTACATTAATACAGTTGATAATACTAAATGAAGAATGAAAAAAAAATTACATATTATATTTCAGAAAACTTGCTTTAAAACCTAAATATTTCTTTTTATACATACATATGAAAAGATACGCTTACTTGTAGACAGTATAGTATATTATCACTTCCATGTAATAGTCTGACGAATAGGCGTTCTATGATTGACCTTTTTCGTATTGTTATTAAATTTTTCAAGTCATCCAAGTCTGATGTTTAACTTGATGTACTTTCACATAGCTGACAATATTTTAATTTATTCCGGAGTATTTTTAGCTCCGCCTTTATTTCGCACCACTTTATTTTTAGAATATTTTTCTCCAATATATAACTATGATAAAATAAGAAAAAATTACTCTTTAAAAAAAAGTGGTATGAATTAGAGGCGGAGCTAAAAGTACTCCGGAATAAATTAACCCTTTGCGCTCGGCATATTTTCCGTAAGACACGCCTTTTGGCGTTCCTTTAAAACGTCACACGTATAGTTTCCAACTTACTACCTTTTGGCTACCGAAAAATTGTAATAGTTTGTTTTATTTTACTTCAACATTAAATAAAATAAATCTTTCTGCTAAAAATTTTCCGGTAGCGGAAACGTTGCCTACAGTTACACGTTTTAGAAAAATAACATTTCATTTGCAGAGGAACACCTTAAGGCGTAGCTCGATTTTTTAATGTCTCCTCAGAAGGGACATGCGAGCGATAAGGGTTAAAATATTGGCAGCTGTGCTTTCAAAATGAATTTACTACATATATTTGTTTTACAAGCTTCTTAATATAATCTAAGATCTATTATAAACACAATTCGCAGAAAAATTTTCCACGTTTAAATCCCTAGGTTGATTGATTTTAACCTAAATACGGAGAAAAAATTCTGTGACTGTAATGAAAATTCTGTATCGTGGTCAAACTTATTTAAAAATCTCTGCAAATAAATGCGAACTCAAGAGGTGACTTTTAGTAACGATAATCTGAGCTTACGAACCAATTCTAGGAAATGAAGCGAGAATTTCTCGCAATACGATGGATTCGTAATCTCCTTAATATTCATAATGTTATTTCACCATCTAGAAAAGCATATAATAGAAATTATCGATCATTCCGTGTATCCAGGTTATTTGTTTACATTATACGCATAGCTCGTAAATCTGTATTTCTAGTTTATGGTTTTACAAAATGACTATTTATTCGTTTTAAATGGCGGCAGTATATATATATATATATATATATTTTTGAGAAGGCCGCATCTCAAAAATTAAAACAAGCTTTTGAGATAGGACGATATAGACAGTACAGTGAAAACCAAAGGAGCGTGCGCGCCCTGCATTCGGAATATTCTGTTGAAAACAGAAAAGTTCGAAATGGTGTGTTAAACTAAGACCTCAAACAAAAGTAAATATTTATGAAAAATAATCACTGAAGTTTTATCCGAAAAATGGTATATACGGTGCCTGATTAAGGGGGAAGCACACATTATTTATACTTACACCGTTATTTTTTAACAAATACTTTCCTACTATAATAAACAGAAAATTCTCATTAAAAATTATTTTAAAAGAATTCTGGTGTCTAATAACGGTGAGTAAATTGGATTGTTTTACACCGTTCATTTTTTATAAAAAATATCTTCTCGTCAAAGCGTGGAATTTCTATGACATGAAGTAAAAAATAATTGTAAAAATATTCCGGTGTGAGCGGAGATAATGTGTGCTTCCCCCTTAATCAGGCTCTGGGTATATAGAAATTATCATTTATATTTCAGAGAGGAAATATTTATAGAAAGAATTTATATATGCATAGAGGCAGAGTTGCCAACTATTTAATTTATTTTCGAGCATTATTAGCCCAGCCGTTTTATCACACCAGAAATTTTAAAGAATTATTTTCCCTTTATTTAATCGTTATCACTTATTAAAGAGAAATATACTATAAATATTATGGTGTGAAAAGAAGGCGGGGCTAAATATGTTCCAGAATAAATTATAAAAGTTGGCAACTCTGTAGAGGTCCGCCAAAAGTCCCACTCTTCCCATTCTATATAGGAAAACGTCGAAATTTCTGAAAACTGTGAAATACATCTTCAAACAATTTGAGGAATAAATCAGTTGATTAAAATAATTTTAGCTAGATGGCATACGAGGCCAAAAGAAAGAGCTAACTTCAAGTTTTCGAAAGAGAAAGGGGATGTTTTTTGTTAGTTCTTTGGAGAAGTCTTTTCAAAACAAACATATAAAAAATACGTTTTGTCCTACCACACTGTAAAAAAAAAAAAAAAAAAAAAAAAAAAATCCTGCTATATTACAGAAAATTCTTGACAGCAAAAGTTGCCAGAAAATATCCCTTCAATACGAGAAAAAATTGAGAACAGAAATTTTCTATAACCAAACATTACAGAATATATTCATAGAAACAGATTTTTTCCGTGATGCACATTTGCTATTCCAAAAACAAAAACAAAAACAAAAAAAAAAAAAACTTTATATTAAATATCTTTTTTCACATTTGACCAGGCAGGGTCGAACCAAAGACCCCCAGCATAGCAGGCAAAGGTTTACCTCGGAGCCACTGACTCACTTACTTAGGTTTTCCCAATCCTGCTTTGATATCAAGTTTTTCGAATACAAATCAAAAAATTATTTGTACCTGTCAAATAAAATCCGTTACAGTGGTTACAGGTCTAGCGTAAGAGAAATTTTTTACAGCGTAGTGATTCAATATCGAAACTCTTATTTTTGTGTTTGAACTTTTAATAATACAGTTATAAAGATTATGTCGTTAACTAAAACGTACTAAGTATTAGTTATAAAAAATAAACATAATTTACTAAATTTTATATAAATGAAGTTAACTCTTTTAATTTTATAAATTTTGTCTTAAAAGTTTAGTCATATTTTCCTCTTAATCAAATGATTTGATTGTAGCGGATTTTATCTGGTTGGTACAATTATTATTATTATTATTATTATTATTATTATTATTATTATTATTATTTGCTTTGTATTCGGAAAACTTGATATCAAAGGGGAAGTAGTAAGCAAAAGCGTGCTTATGTAAGTCTGTGGCTTCGAGATAAAGCCTTTGTCTGTAATACGGAGAGCTCTGATTCGATCCTACCTAATCACATGGGGCGAAACTTATTTATTGCGATATTTTTTTTTCCTTTCAACATGCACTACGGTAAAAATCTGTCAGTACGAATTTTGTGGCAAATTTTGCTGCCAGGAATTTTCCGTAATATAACAGGATTATTTTTTACAGTGCATGCTTGTAAACAGAGCCTGATTAAGGGAGAAGCACACATTATTTATACTTACACCGTTATTTTTTAACAAATACTTTCCTTCTACAATAAACAGAAAATTCTCATTAAAAATTATTTTAAAAGAATTCTGGTGTCTAATAACGGTGAGTAAATTGGATTGTTTTACACCGTTCATTTTTTATAAAAAATATTTCCTGGTCAAAGCGTGGAATTTCTATGACATGAAGTAAAAAATAATTGTAAAAATATTCCGGTGACAGCGGAGATAATGTGTGCTTCCCCTTATTCAGGCTCTGCTTGTAAGATGATTATGATTGATTAAAGACATTTCCTTTGCATGTACTTAACTTTAGAATCTTACACATAAGAATTTCAGACTCTATAAAATATGTTCAATCAGTTTGAAGGAGTGATTGTTCGGTTTTAAATAATTGAGGTTGGGGACATAAGAGACCCTAAAAGGTGTATATGGAATTTCAAACGGGGTGGAAGTCTTTTAGTTAGGTTCGTTGCGAAGGTCTTCTCATGAGAAACATTTAATAAAGCAGTTTTGCCCAACGATGTTTTTTGACATAATGACTATTTAAAGATTTAAAATATGATTAAGGATTTTTTTTTTTCACTGCATTACATCGTTTTATTACAGTAATCTAATAGAAGCTCAAATTCATTTTCACCTAGTTTTTGGTAATAATAGAGCTGTAGCATGAATTTGTATTTAACTGGTCGAATGTGTCTGGGAAGTTATTTGGAGAGCTTTGCACAGTTTCCTGTTTCTATTCTACTAGTAAATTAGATTGCATCATATATAATGAGGATTGTATCTAATGCTAAAGGTAAATATTGAGAGACAATTCTGGAAAATGAGAAGGCTATCCAACAGGGACTTAACGGTCTCTTATTGAAAACCGCTATTTCCTATAGTAATCTTCGTATTATTGATCGAAGAAAAGTACTGAATACGATTAATAATTTTTATTATGTAAAAAAATTTTATTAATTTAGAATACCGCTAACGTTCTTGCTTTTCTGAAACATTTGACTTGAGAAGAAATTTTCAGCGAACAAATATCAAATCTGTCTTTCCACTAACTAGCTATATATATATATATGTATATATATATATATATATATATACATGTACATATACAGACGTGACAAAATTTTTATTTTAATCCAGAGCACTCTTTGACCCGCCTTATTTTTATTTTTATTTTTATTCATTTATTTTTATTTATTTATTTACTTATTTTGTAGAATAAATTTCTTAAATATGTAATTATGATTAAATAAGAGGAAACAGGCTTTTAAATACTAGTAGCATGGAAAAGGGCGCTCCAAATGCGCTTCGGAATTAATTAGAAATGTTTGCGTGTTTATCTGTATATATACCTGCTGATCCAAAAGTTATAGGGAAAATAAAAATAATATTAAAAAAGTATTGACCGTAGCACTATGCAGTTTTCACTGAAATACACAGGAAGGCATGGTACATTTTTTAAGCAACAAAAGATTTGTTGCTAAATTAGTTTAATTTTTCTCCATAAGGTGGCGCTTTAATTGCAAAATTACTTTTTAACAGTGCGCAGTACATTCAACAATTCATCATGAACTATAAAAGTTCAATGTGACAGCCGCCAGTCATGAGAATGACATCGGACGTTGTGCATTCGGAATTCACATAATAATGCTTAACTAACAATGCTTTATCTCTTAACAATATCATGATTTTCTTTTTAGAACGAATGACAGCAGTAATAAGCAATAAATATTTAATTTAAATATTCACTAATATCTGAAATCATATGTAACACACAAAAGTCAAATTAATCTGTGTTCGCAATAGGGCGTCTTTTGTAAATGGAGATCCCTTTAAAATGTGAGAGGATACTGCGAATAAAACGCTACGTGTTGGTGAAAAATGTAACTAATATTTTTCTTAAGTATAAAAAGTCGCATAACTTTTTGCGCATTTTTGTGAAAACCGCATAGTGCTAAGGCCAATATTTTTTAAATAATATATTTTTTACTTTTTCTGTGTCTTTTGGATCCTTTGATCTGTATAACAACAAAAGTTTAAATTTTACGTTTTTACCATTTTTTCCCCTTCGACGTTTGTTAAATGGTATTCAATCATAAATATATTTAGGGAAATAAAAGTAATCGTTTCCTTATTATAAATAAGAAAGGGTATTTTATTATAAAAATTTATCGTAAAGAAAAGTCTGAATTCTTAAGATTTCAAAAAGCATAAACGTGTCTTAATTAACTTCTGCTAAATTTATATTATTTTCTAACGCATATTATAATATTTATCGAGTCTAATTTAAGTTGAGAAGGTAAAATAAAAACTGAGATATATTCATATAATATATATATATATATATATATATATATAATGGAAATATTCATTTTAAATGAACTAAATTAAAATCTACTAGTAAACACAAAATATAAATAAGTTTTAATAGATTTTCTTCAAAGCAATTCAAGTAATGGATTTAATTGTTATTCAAAAATTCAAAAGAGAAAAAAAAAATATCGAAAGCATAGTCGATTAAAACTAAGAATAATCGATTATTATTTTTTAAAAGCTTTTGCCAATAAAACATTTTAAAACTGAGATAAAAAACTCTTGTATCGATTTAGTTTCATAAACAAATTTCGCTTATAATAAAGAGCTTTTAAAAAGGGTGAAAAATTAAAAAAATATTGTTTTTTATAATTTTTCTAAAGTAAATGCTGATTTTTATCGTTTACCGGAAAAAATGATTAACCCCTTCCACTCCAGGGACGTACGTGCGTACGTCTAGTGTTAATGGCCATTAATACCATGGACGTACGTGCATACGTCCAAAGAAAGTATACAATACAATAAGCGCAACGTTGTTGTGGTATCAGAGAGAGTTATTTTATTTGTCATATGGTATTTTGACATTATATTTTCATTACTGACAACTAAATGGCGTTAGTAGTCTCGGTGACCTATTAGTTTTGGATACGCCCGTTGTTTCGTGATTTCTTGCGGCTGCGGTTGTGTGTAATTTTCGCTCCTCGATTTTGTGTGTTTTGCCAGTGTTTGAAACTGTGAATAATGTCTGATTCTCGTGATTCGGATAGTGATTATATCCCCGATTATAACGAACTTGAAGATTCCAATGATGACTTTACAACAATTGAAGACGGTGAAAGCGATGACAGTGATGATGAACCGCTTACAGCAGGTGACTGGAAATTAATATCGGATCCTTTTGTCGATGCACGTCCTGAGCAACTGCCTGAACTGAAAAGGGACTTTGATTTCCTAAATCCAGCTTTCCATTGTTACTTCGTTATGTATTGCATTATTTCAAAATTATAATCTGGTATTTCACATATTCACACTACAGCTAGCCTGGAGCGGAAGGGGTTAATGCGGAATATTTTAAAGTTATGTTAGAGATTTTATTGAAAGAAAAATAAAAGGCTGAATAATCGTATAAAGTGCATTAGTTCTTTTTCATGAATGTTTATACACGGATGCTTCTTTTCAAAATGATTAATTTATTTTTTGAAGCTAAAAATCGATTTCTTTTAAAACCAATAAACAAGACTCATTAACAATGTGACGGTGATAATATGCAGAGTATTTCTTAACTTCGTGTACTTTCGTGAACTTTCCATACTTAACTTCGTGGAAGTTAGATATGGAACAGGAACGGTCTCACGTAGGCTCCCCAAACCCCGAAAAGTTGGGTTGGGGGTGCCACTCTACGATCATTGTTTGCACATTAAGGCTCATTAGATGAAAACCTGCGTTTCAAAGGGATTTCTGAACCGCTACGAAAACCCATGATTGAGGAACTCGAATCCGACACCCGGCTTTTGAAAATCAGAGCGCCAATCATTCCGCCACTAGAAAGACTCAGCCTGTATGAAACATAGCTGTCAACGCCGTTTTCGATAACCATTAATTCCGAAGATTTTTTTTCTTTATTTCAAGACTAAAATTTTTTTATCTATAAAAGGCAGTGAGAAATATTCTAAAACAGTGATTTCAAAAATGCGGAAGCGTTATACATAGTTGCCAGCAACTGCTTTTTGACAGTTTTTAAATAATTTTGTTGATTTATTTAATCAAAAAAAGAAAAAAAAAATATATATTGTAGTATGATTTTTGGTCACCACTAATTTTAAATAACTTTTCATGAATTTCTCTCAAAATTTCCTATGATTGAATGTGGTGAAACATTTTACCCAAATAGAGTAGTTTATCTGCTCCTGTATGAGACACATATTCATAATTTATCTTCTAGTATTAACAAATATACGATTTAAAGCACACAAAATTCGTGAATGCAATTAATATAAACGAATAACACTCTCAGTTGTGCAACAGAACTGAAGCTAAAAAATAAAAAGAGATGTAATTCTTTTTCAGGAGAAAATGAGACTGAAATATTATTTTATGTGATTAAAAAAAAATCTCTTTTATCAATCATTTATTATCAATAATGAGAGTGTTAACAACCTTTAATAAAATAGCTGGGAAAATGTCAGGACGTTATACTCATTTTATCAACTGAAATTATAATGCTAAAAGCGATACAATTTTCTTTTTTAATTATTTTCCAGAAATGACTTTAATTAACAGTGACGTGAAAATATTTGTTTTCGGTGGTATGTCTTGTTCGTTTTACTCTACTTTTAAGGCTAACGTGATATGTTTTAGAAAACTTTTAATGTTGCTGTCCTACTACATTAATAAAAGTTGTCTTTTTATTTTTGGTTCAGGTTTAAATACATAACAGTATGTGAAATTTACCTTCTTATATGCTTTAAGAAGTTGGTAAACATATACAGGGTCTCCCATAAGTCTGTAGACATTTTAAAAATTCATAACTATTAAATGAATTGCAAGAATTGAACGCGGTTTGCGAAAAAATCATTCTCGTGAAAGGGAATTTTTTTTTGCTAAAGAAAAAATAATAATTAAGCTATTTATCGATAGAGAGCGCTGTGCGTGACCAGATCACACATTTTCTAGGAAAACTGTATTTATTCGCATGAAAATGTTTACGGGGATATAAATCCTATTCTATGTGTCCGTCGTCACCACAAATTGCAGTTTGCAAATGAGTTAAAACACTGCCAACTGCAGTTTCAGTCAGAGGTTCTTACCTGAGGGAAAACATCTTCACCAATAACGCTTTATCCACTAAGTCAGCATCGCACTTAAAATTTCACGTATGCACAAGTAGGAGGCAAAATAAGAAATAAACTGTTCTAATCGCAAAATTGTGCAATTTGTAGGACTTTCATTTGCATATTTTACTTTCACATCCGTGCGAAAAATTTAACTATTTGTCTAACTATCGTCGACAAAAATTTAACTATATTTTTTTCATTACCAAAATAAATAAATAAATAAATAAAATAAAATAAAGAAAGAAAGAAAGAAAAAAAGAAAGAAAAGAAAAAAATCCCCCTTCCGAGAAAGCGAGAATGGCTTTTTCGCAAACCGCGCTCAATTCTACTAATTCATTCAATAGATAATAAAGTGTTCGCTGATTATAAATAAATATTGATAAAACCACTATCATCATCCTTTTTTTTGGGGGGAAGAACTGAAATTTTGTTCATTCTATTATATGGTATACCCTAAGTGAGCACTTTATTATTGCGTCAAAATGTTGCGACCTAAGGCCTAGGATAGTAGGGAAAAAGTAGCTGAGTTCTTGAAACTTCAATGTAGGCGAATAATTTGGGAATATACGGGAATGAAAACATGATTTGAATGACTTTGAATGTGGGGGTGATAAATAGAGCTCGGATGCATGGAGTAAGTGCTAGCGAAAGTACCACATTTCTAAAACATTCATGAGCAGCTGTAGTGAAACCCAATCAAGAATAGAATATTTGGAAAAGAGTGCGTCTGGATGGGTAAATTTTGCTCGTCACCAAGTTGTAAAAGGTCGCGCGGAACGGAGAATCTCTCATAATGTAATAGAAAACTAAAAGAGAACTGTGCAGCAAATAGCAACAGATTTTAAACAAGAATCCTTTGAAATTATCTTTGATGGAACTGTCCGCTATGCTATTATTGCTAGGGCTATGGAAGTAAAAAGTCAGTGTGGACAGCGTAAGGTAGTCGTAATAAAGAGGCCACTCAGTGTGTAATACTACTATACAGTAATATGGTAACATACCACTATTACATAAGTACTATTGCCTAGTACTATTACACAGTATTTCTACTGTAAAAGAAGAACGTCTGTCAGAGCTATTTCTAAAAAAAAAGTAAACTAAACTTTCAGTGCGGAAGATTTGTTAGAAAAACTTGTGATCCTCAAAAATGTCCCGAATAAAAAAGAGGAGCATTCAAATTTTTATCATGAACAATCTATGAATTCTTTCTACCTAATCTTTGTGTAACTAAATACCGCAACATGACGCTACTCTGTGAATGCGATTGCAAGCGCTTGTGCCATGTTTTACCTTTATGCTGGTCAAAAACATTATGAATAATTGTAATGTAGCTGTCTCTTTTGACACAGTATAGGTCAACAAATTATTATGCTATAGCAAGAAACGATTCGTGTCAAAGGATAACGTTGTAAAATTTATTTATCCATTTCAGGCCTTTATTGCGTCATTGCAGACGCAAATGCTTGTAGTATAGACGCATAGCCTCCTAAAGCAGATGCCTGTCGCGTGACTCGTAAACTTGGCAACAGTTCAAGCGGTAGACAGCGCCACCTGGTACAGATTGCATGACTTTTTTATTCAACAGCCACCAAAAATTTTTAAAAGTGGGATTTGACATACATAAAAGGCGAATAGAATCGAATAAACGTCGATTATATATATCATATATCACTTCTTAAAATTATTGGTTACATTTGAATAAAAATGTCGCGCAATCTGTACGAGGTGGAGCTGCCTACCGCTTGAACTTTTACCAAGTTTACGAGCCTCGCGACAGGCATCTACTTTAGGAGTCTATGATAGACGTCTAGAGTTACAAATAAATAATTACAAGATAAAAAGAACTTTTATATACCACGTTTCTAAAATTTCTGTTGAATCATATAAACGCTACCGAAGGCAGCGGGAACCCGGAATAATTGGATAAAAATATAAAAAAATTCATTGCTATCGTGTTTTGAGCTATTATAAAAGTTTCAAATACATACTTGCCAAACATCTCATTATGAACCGTACAATTTTTAGTAACCGCCTCTTTTTTCACAGCAATAATTTTTTAGAGTTATTTCAGTGTTATTTAATCGTAATAACATTTAGAAAGAATTAATCTAAAAAAAAGTGGTGTGAGAAAAGAAGCGTTTTTTCAGGGGGTGTTAAGAATTGTATGGTTATTAATGAGATGGTTGGCAAGTATGCAAATGGCTAGCTAGCCGGGAAGTTAGTTAAAAATCGATTGCAAGCTCTGTACTGGTAACGCTACCGAAGGTAGCAGGGTACCGAAGCAGTTAGTTAAAAATATTTTTAAAATGCATTTTCACCGTGTTCTGAACTATTCTGAAAATTTCAGATGTCTAGCTAGTCTGGAAGTTAGTTAAATAAATTTTCTGTTGAATCATATAAACGCAGCCGAATGCAGTAGGAGGCCTGAAACAGATGACTAAAAGTATTAAAAAAATGTATTGTCACCGTGTTCTGAGCTATCCTGAAAGTTTCAAATGTGTAGCTAGTCGGGAAGTTAGTGAAAAATCGATTGCAAGCTTTGTACTGGTAACGATGCCAAAGGCAGCAGGAACCCGAAACAGTTGGCTAAAAGTATTTAAAAAATGCATTTTTACCGTGTTCTGAACCATTGTGACAGTTTCAAATGTCTAGCTAGTCAGGAAGTTAGTTAAATAAATTTTCTGTCGAATCATATAAAAGCTGCCGAATCATATAAAACGTTGAAACAGTTGACTAAAAGTATTAAAAAAATGTATTGTCACCGTGTTCTGAGCTGTCCTGAAAGTTTCAAATGTCAATCTAGTCGAGAAGTTAGTTAAAAATCGATTACAAGATTTGTACTGGACAAACAAATAAACAAACAAATAAGAATCGAAATTAATAAAAACATGGTAAAAACGAAGCACTGGACACCTTAATGAAATTCCCCTGCCATGTTTCAACAAGTAAGTTAATTTTAATTTCTTATTTTTTAAATACAAATTTTGTTTCCACTAATAAAAAAAGGCATTAATTTTGTTTTGTACAACTTTCGTTTTTCTTTACCTATTTTGAATATATATACAATAATGGCTCTCTCATTATTCTTTCAAATTAATATATGTATTTTTGAGGAATGCACATCATTTATATAATAGCCTAATCATGGCCTTTTTTCATACTTTGCCTAAATAGCATTTGCCATTCTATAGAATGCCTAGGTATTATATACAATGCCTAAGGAAAGTATGTAATGATTCTCATATTTTATACTTTGCCTAAAAATGTCCGGCATTATATACATAGCCTAGGTATTCTATAGAATGCCGGTGTTTCATACTTTGCCGGTAACATATCAATTAACACTTCTCAAAATTATTGGTGACTATTGGATAAAAAATTCTCAAAATCTGGCAAAACTGTACCGGATTGTGCAATATTTGTATAGAACTTGTAAGCGACACTACTGGCACTTATGACGTGTGTTTTTACAAAAATGTTAATCTTTTTCATAACTTAACGAAGCGTACAAGTGATACAAATTTCGTTCCTTTTGCACTTCTTCGTAATGTTCCATTTTCAACGACAAAATGTGTTATAACATGTAATTTTTTTAAATAAACAGATGCGTTCATTTTGATATTTTTATTTATCAATATGCATATATCATCATTTTTTTATTTTCATTTCGTAAATTTCTATTACATGTACACAATAAAACTGAAAATAAATCTTTATTCGTATAATATATTTATGATAGAGATAAGTAAAGAGACTGACACTAATTGAGCCACAACAATTTAGGACAAGCGAAATGTATAGAAATGGAAGAACAAGTAGCATTAAGGGCAGGGCATTTTAATTTTGATAGGACCTGATCGTGAACCAAGTCCATTTTTCTCGGCTTGGCGGGCCACCGTGGCCGGCCAATCATCAGCTTCGCGCCGAAAATGTGACGACTTTACTAATCAAATAAATATAATATTTAAATTTAAATGTTACATAAGGTTCAATTCATTTTAAACCATTTAAATCAACATTTGTATGCATTTTAGTGACAAAAATTAAGGTTTCCAAATAAATAAATAAATAATAATAATAATAAATAATAACAATAACATTTATTTTAATATTTCTTAAAATATTAATTAACACAGCAAAAAAGCGCTATTTTATTTTAAATAGATTAACAAAAAGAAGATATGCCAAAGTGTCGAAACGAATTTAATTCAAATCATTGATTCGGGTTTCTTTTTAAATTTATTCAGAATGGATTAATTTTTTTTTTTTGTAGTATGATATTAGATTTATTCATTTAAGATAGCGAGAAAAATTAATTTTCTAATTGAAAAAAGATTTGTTTTCCAAGATGTATTGAATTTGAAAAATAAGAATATTTGAATTAATGTAAAACAGATTATAATTTATTTTTATTACTTTAATTTTTTAAATGATTTTTATTGTATTATTTTGAGGTTTTAAAATTATGTAGATTAAATTTTCAGATACTCAATGAGGTATTAAAATTTAAGGCAAACATAAATTTAAGGATGATCAAATTTGAGCTTTTTTTTTTTTTTTTTTTTTTTTTTTTTTTTTTTAATTTCACATTTACCAAAAAATACATAAAAATTACTGCAAATCCCGGAATTTAACTACTTTACAATTTTACAGGACAGCGCTTAAGCTTTGTCACAGTTTGTACTCATTACGAAACATTTTTTTTTTTTTTTAAATTATATTAATTCTCCTAAACGTTTTTCTGTTAATGATTTTCGATTAACCCTCGCTTTCCCAAGATCAAGGTGTTACTGCAGAGAGATTGCTTTCAGGTGCCGATTGGCACGTTTGGCGAAAATCACCAGCACCGCGCCTTTTTGTATCGTTTAGAAGTTGCAACATTCCACTGATTACGTTTGCTATCTCTGGCGAATTAGCGCACTTTTTCAATGAGGCGGGCTTAACTAAATTTCAACTTCAAAATGGGGTCAAAATGACCCCATCTTGAGAAAGCGAGGGTTAATCCTTTGCCAGTCCTATTTAATTTTACTTCTTTGGTCAGTGTTGCCAAACTTAAGGATTTTTGTATTCAATACCCACCACTAAATTTAAACTGTAACGGTTGCCTAATCATTTCGAAGGTTCCTCGTTCATTATTTATATCAAATATTACACCTCAAAATTATTGGTGACAGTTGAATAAAAGAATCCCGAAATTTCCCAACACTGTTTAGAACGCTTTAGAGCGTTAGGGCCAGCAGAGCGTTAAATAACATGACTAATCAACGATTAAATAACATGAATATTACCATGCAGACATAGCAGTGTAAATTGAAATACAAAGGATAAAAAGAAACTTTTAAGTCATTAAACCGCAGGTGGATCTACCATATTACATCTACTTTACATTAGAAATTTATTTTTGGTACAAGTACATGGCACAAGTTTAACTGTCACAAGTACACGGCAGTCAAATCTTCCTTAATTTGGATAACGGTATTCTTAGCTGCCAACATTTGCAATTTTTAAATTAAATTTATCACTAGTATTTTATAAAAGGAACTTATAGCATATATTTTCGACGAATAAGTAATATAAAATAAACTGAAAACATTTCTAAAAACTTTCCAGTGCTATGTCTTCGTTAAAAATAACGAAAAACTGATACAGTTATCAAAAGCAGAAGAAGAGAGGAAAAAAAAAAAAAAAAAAAAAGGCCCTTCCTCCCGATTAATTCTGCCGTAAATTTGCTTAGAAATATCAACTGGTACCAGTCGATTGGTAATAACATCTATTTATTAACCCTTTGTGTACTGAATTATTTGAAGATTTTTATGCCCAAGGGACGGATTTAATTTGTCGCTATATGGAATGATTTTGAATTTTTGACAGTAAGGTCCGCCTGTGGGCGTTATTCTCCCATGTTTCAATATTTCCGAAAAAAAAATTTCTGTATTCACATTCATATTACAAATGGATATACATTATAATTTTATTCTTTCTAATCAAAGTATTTGAATCCATAGTATATTTCATTGAAAAATTGTGAATATTAATTATATATTTAAGAGAAAAAATAGCATACAAATTGCAAAAGAAACGCCCACTGGTGCAGTTACAGATTTTCAAATGGTTTGAATCTACGTCAGCGGTCGCGAAAATGTTAATATGTAAAAGTAATACATTTTATTTGGAATATACTTATATTGATGATATAAGTATGGTTGTAAGATATAAAAAACGCCAGGAAAGTGTTTGCGATCAACGCCCACTGGCGGGGTGCCGCAAACATTAACGCCTACTTCTTAAATTCAGATGACGAGTCAGACTAGTCCACCGTAACTTCGCCCAAGTAAGCACATGACGAGTCTCACTCGTCAAATGTACCCAAAGGGTTAATGCAATAGTTAAATTTTTCCTAGGTGGTCGTCTACATAAAACTTTCATCAACTTCATTTTCTTGAATATCAATACTTATTCTTAACTCTATATCCGAATTTCTGAGGTCACGGCGGTTCAGCAAAGGTATAGTTTCTTTAAATTAAGTCTTGATAGAGTTACAAACAAAAATGGGTTAGGGGAAAATCCCTATATATATATAAGATTTCACACATAAAAGTATCATATCGATTCAAATAATAACCGGAGTAATTAAGAAATGATATGGGCATCTAAACTTACATAAGTAAAAATTTTAAATCATGTAATCTGCAAAGTTATAGATGACACAAATGATAACACGTGACAGCACCCTAAGAATAAATAAAAATTGAAATATCCCTGTAACTCATAAATAAAGATTGGAATGAGCTGTAAGTTTGTAAACCCATATTTTTGTTGATGCCTGTTCTATTCATATAAAAATTAACATAGATCATAATTCATAATTTTTTGAAATATGAATTTATTAACTTTCGCTACCGCTTGTTTTTGACTTTTTGACAGTAAGCTCCGCCTGTTGGCGTTAATCTTGTATATTACATTTTTTAAATCAATGTTTTCCGTATTCATATTTATAATATAAATGGACATATATTACTATTACACTCTTTCTAATCAAAGTATTTGTATTCATAGCAGCGTTGCCAGATCTGGCATTTTTTTTTATTCAATAGTCACCAATAATTTTGAGAAGTGACATTTGATATATATAATAGACTATCAATCTTCGAAGTAATTAGTCAAACGATACAAATAAAAATTATTGGTGACTATTGAATAATAAGAAAGGCCAGATCTGGCAACCCTGATTCATACACTCCTTCTCATAATTATAAGGACACCCGTTTTTATATATTAACTAAAGGCAGAACACTATTATTTAAACAAATATATTTTTTATTAATTTGAATTTCATTAATAGACGATATTTAAAAAATTTATCGTTTTTCTATCATAAAAAACTTTAAATACGGTTAAAAAAAAAAAAAAAAAAGAAAAAAAAAAAAGGATTTTTCAGGTGTTCACAATTATAAGGACGGATCGAATCTTAGTATTTTTTTTTCAATTATTCTTTAAATTAATATATTTTGGGGTCTCTTTTTAGGGTGAAAAAGTCAAACATTCTCTTTGGTATATATATATATATATATATATATATATTCTTTAATATTCAGTTTCAATACCATTTCATATAGCATAGATGATATTCTGAATACATTTAAACTATTTAAAATTGCTTTCCACCTGCAGGCACTTTTCTAATATGATAAATTAAGATTTTGTTTTTCAACTTTTAGGCCATAGGAAAGGCAACAATACAGAAGTTTCTTTCTTCAAACTATTTCCTATTGCTCTAGAAGTAGAGCAAAAATGTAAGTCTTGTTGAAAAAAATATTATTACCCCCAAAACCTAACAAAAATCTGAGAATTCCAAGTTTAAAATTTGCGGATATTCTCTTGATGTTCATAATAATAGAAAAAAATTACTAAATTTAATCTGCCTTCAGTAGAAACAGCTCCCCAGAGCACCATAGACCCACCTTTAAAAAGCCCGATTCATATCTGCCTTTAAAAAATTTGCTCTGTCTTTCGCTATCTTCAGATCGTGCCAGTAACTGTTAAAACCATTTGATTAATCAAGAATAAAATGTTTTTCATCCGAAAATGAAACGTTTTACCATTTAATATTGTCTTTATTCAATTTTAGCACAGACGTTCTATCTCCCATTAAATGCTTATTGATTATTACAGGTTTTTTATTCGTTTTAACATATTATTAATTATTTTAAGCATGCATAAATGTGGATCCCAACCTTTCGTTAAAAATTACGAGAAAATTCAGCAGCAGTCATTATGAGGAGAATAATAAGAGGAATGATGAGTCGTCGATCTCTGTAAAACAACTATGATTTTCCATCAGATCTCTCTCCTATCGGACCAGCAGTTCAACGTTTGATCATATTTCCTTCAGCAATTTTAGATCTTCGAATTTCATTAGAAATTCGGCGGATTGAAATTATCCTTCCACTTAAAAAACACATTTATCATACTTCACTACATGAACGTTCTTTTTTTCGAGGAATTATCAGTAATGTCCGTCCACGAAAAATTGAAGGCTTATATATGAATTAATCTAGCCCAGTAGTTAACGAATTCGCTTGTCAACTGTAATTTATCCGCTTGTAAGTTAAATAAAACGAAAAAATCTTGATTGTCCCTATATTTATGAACATCTAAAAACGTGGAGAAAATATTTTGCATTAATTTTTATTAATTTTGTTTCATATTAAAAAAATTACAACTGTTTTGGTTTTTAGAATACTAGATATATTAAGTGCACTTAGTATAATCTTGTTCACAATTATTTTTACATTAGTTATTTCAAAATATAAAGTATCCTTATAAATATGAGTAGGAGTGTAGTGCATTGATTGTACAAATGATTGTACCTATGGGTATTTTGTTATAAAAATCAACACCTTATTTACCTTTCACAAAACTCATAAAAATATTAATAAAAAAGTACCGGTGTCTTAAACACTGTAACTCTTGGTATCTGTGTAAGTATAACGTCCTCTGTTATTTAAAAAATCTGATGTGAAACATATTATCCCCCCCCCCCCTTTAGATCGTATTATAGAAATTACAGAAGCAATAATTTATGTGTGCAAAATTTTTTGATTTTCTCATAACACTAACAAAATTATATATATTCTATTTTTGCTATTAATCATTCCTAAATTTTCAACTTCAGAATTATGTTTGCTTAGGTCAAAACTTATGTCAAAAGTTCATTTGAGCAGAGCAAAAATTAAGCAATCCGCAAACGAATAAGATAGATTTTAGATATTTTCCAGAATTGAAATTTGATAAGAGTTTTTTCCCATGCCACGTATTTACTTTGAGGTTCCAATTATTTTACTTACGTTTCAAAACTTCTTTTGTAAAAAATCCTTTATGGGCTTGTAACTGTAGCAAAATTTTATTTATTTACAAAAATTTGTGAGTTCATAAACGGTTTTAAAATTAGCAATTATTGTTAAAAAGTGGGAAAAGTTTTTTAATATTGAAAAAAAGGGGGATTTATTATATTCCTATTCTGAAGTTCAGCGAGCCTCACATTTACCTATGTCTCTAAAGTTCTAACTTATTTAACAAAATGATTTCACATATATGTGATTAAATAATTGAAATTTTGTTCTCATATATATATATATATATATAAGGTAAATGCATTTGGCGCTTTCGTATACTGGTGTCACGAAAAGAGTCAAAGACGAGTGCACTAAAATATTTTTTTTTATTAAAATATTATTTCAGAGAAAACTAGTTGGCATGGATTATTTCATATCACAATCGTCTGCCTGCAATGCGTTAGCAGAGATGCCAACATCCTAATTGACATTTCGTAGTATTGTTAGTACACACTCCTTTTAAACACCACTTATTTTTTAAAGTAATTCTTTTTAAAGTTAATTACAATTAAATAAGAAGAAAAATACTCTAAAAAAAAAAAAAAAAAAAAAAAAAAAAAAGACTGGTGTGAGAAAAATACGTGTACTAATAATACTATGGAATATTAATTAAGATATTGGCAACTATGAATTACGATTTTCCAAAAGCACTAATTTTTGATTTTTGACACTTTGCAGCGCAAGATAATTGGTCGCCTTTAAATTACACTGTCACCGGAATTTAAGAACAAAATTAAAATAAAATTTTTCTGCTGTGCCATGAAAGTGAAAGTTTATTGAAATATTTCCGGTATGAGTTTTTGCAGTTTAAACTTTAAAGTAAACGTTCAAAAAGTGTCGTCTTCAAAAAATATTGAAAAAAAAAATTATGTGGTTCTACTCTTCATAAAACACCAGGAAGTGAAAAAAATATCGGCTGAAATGAATTACAGCGACCACAAAAAATTATCAAAATTAAGCATATTTGGCGATTTAGCGCTGTTAGGCGATACGTTTGCTAGCACCGAGATTGCCGTGTACGAACTGAACCGTGTTTTGTTTCTCCGTCAAGTACTCAAAATCAATCGCCTAACAATGTGAAATCGCCAAATATGCCAAATAAATTTTGATAATTTTTTTGATGATTTCATGTCAATAGAAAACTATTGACATGAATTTATAAATATATAAGTTTTACAGATTAGAAAAACCAAAAGGAGAATTACAAACCAATGCGCAAAATTGCAGCGAAAGGAAATGCAAAACTTAGATGTAGGAATATATAAATGTAGAAATATAAATGTAGAAATATAAATATAAATATATATATATATATATACAAAAGTTATGGTATTAAAAAAAATTAAAGAGTAGGAGACACTAGGGAGACTTGTCCCAGTTTTTGATTTTTAATTTTTTATATTTCTTGTATAACAGTTAGATCTAAATAAAAAATAGTAGCAAATAGACTGTTGTTTTGTACATACGGTGGCTAAAAATGTTAGCATAATTCTTCCTAGATATGGTGCAAAAAAAATTTCTTTAAGTAAGCAGATGGGTCAAATGTCCCCAAGCTTAGGGACACTTGACTTCCTACTTAGGGATACATGTCCCCTCTCATGAAAGTGAGAAAATTCATAGGTATTGAAAGGAAAAAACATAGGTTTTTTGATTTAAACATTTTCTAGTTTTATTTTGTAGAAGATTTTAATGAATAAAAAAATATATATTTATTTATTGTTTTCTTTTATTTTTCTCATACTTTCTACTTTTCAGATTAAGAGCCCTTTTTTCCCCTTGTTCTACGTTCTGTCTCTTTCTTTCTTCTATTTCTCTTCTATTTGGTGTGACAGTAGCTAACATCTGTACTGATAAGTATAAAGGATTTAAGTCCAAAAATGTCGATTTTGAGTTAAGTACATAGTCAGACTCAGAAAAAAAATCTCAGTCGATTGGTATAAAGGATTTAAATCTATGTCATTTAGTCTTTGAGAAAATCAATTGGTAAAAAAAGGTTCAAGTCAGAAATTTACCATTCATGTATGGTATAAAATATTTAACTCAGTTTTCTCCTGTTTTTAAATGAAGGTTGACAATCACTGAATGGTATAAATGGTACAAATCAACATAATCCCTTTTCCCTAATCAATTCTTCTGATTTGTTTTTAGTTAGTTTAACTTGATTTTTCGTCTCCTGAAAAATCAAGAATATGGACTTAAATCCTTTATACTTATCAGTACAGATATATTCTTAGCCTTCTTCTTTTCAGTTATTCATTATGTAACTCATTGGGCTCAATGTAGGGATCGTACTCTACGCCCTTTTTTCAGTACACTCTCATAAATGAGAAATTTCTAAATGTAATTCCACCACTATTTTTAAAACGTAATTTCTACCCTGTGTAATGGTGGCAAAACAGACGGAGATTTTTTATCTCTGAGAGTGTACTGAAAAAAAAGCGTAGAGTACGACCCTGGCTCAATGATTAAAAATATTTTAGTTATTTCTTAAATGAGAACAATGGCCTATTCGCAATGTTTTACTTATTTCTTAGAAAAAAAAAAAAAAAAAAAAAATCATTAGTCCTAAATTACAATATTTTAGTTTTTCACAAGATAAAAAACCAAATCAAACAAAGAAGTTAAATTAACACTTTCATTAAAGCTGAAACTTCGCCAGTGGATGATCCTTTCAACATTTGTATGTTATTTATTTTTTACGAATATACCAGATATTCATATTTGTATAATCAATATACTATGAATATAACTTTTTTTGGTTGGGAAGAATATAATTATAATGTATATCCTTTTGTAATATAAATGTTAATACAGAAAATTTAATCCAGAAATGTTGTAACTCAGGAGAATAACAACCACAGACAGGCCTTACGGCCAAAAAGACAAAAGCATGCGGTAACGAAAGTGTTAATCACTGGGTCAAGTCTCCCCATCAGTTTGCTTGGGTCAAGTCTCCTTATGTTGCGTGGTTTTGTTAATCCTAATTATTTAGCAAATTGCATTATAGTTGTATGATGCTACTATGTACCAAAATGTAAATAAGACAGTGACTAAAATAGCTTTACTTTTGAAATTGACTTGTCTCAAAACTGGAAGTTCAAATTCAACAAAATCGAAGATCTTCAAAATTTACTTGAAAGATGCATTATCAATCAACACTAAATTGTTAGAAAACCACTAATAATTCTACGATGGTTGTTCACTGCAAAATGCGGTTGTATGATTAGTCAATCAGTACAATGGCTAAAATGTTTCTAAATTTACCCTTTCATAGGAAAAACCCTCATGGGTCAAGTCTCTCTATGGGTCAAACCTGCTTAGTTTTTGTACTAGGGGAAACTATGCAGGGGAAACCTGCATACTTTCCCCTACTATAAAAACTAAGCATGATCTTTTAAACAACAAATTTCAAGTAGCTTTTTCACCTTTCTTTTCAAAGGCTGATTAAGTAATTCAAGACAATCACCACGATAACATGGCGGGTGTACTAACACTTCTATTGCTACATATGTTTGTCTTTTTGATAATAAATTCTGGCTGTGGGCGTTATTTTACCAAGTTACATCTTTTGAACAAGATTTTCTGCATTCATATCTTTATCTTAATATATGTACGTTATTATATTACTCTTTCTAAACAATGTATTTGCATCCATAGTGCATTGATCATTCAAATATGAATACTGCAATATTAACACTTTCGCGACCGCTGACGTAGATTCACGTAATTTGAAAATCTGTAACTACATCAGTGGGCGTTTCTTTTGCAATTTGTATGTTATTTATTTTTTAAGAATATACCCAATATTCATATTTCTACAATCAATGTATTACGGATACAAATTCTGTGATTAGAAAGAGTATAATTATAACATATATCCATTTCTAATATATAAATGTGAATACAGAAAATTTTGTTCTCAAATATTGTTACTTGGGAGAATAACGCTCACAGGCGGGACTTACTCTCAAAAAGGCAAAAGCATGCGGTTGCGAATGTGTTAAGAATTAAAGTAACATAGAAGTTGTAAAAGAAACGCCCACAGACGAAGCTACAGATATAGAAATCGCACGATTTCGCAATAACGGTTGGTTGCGAAGTGCAGAACTCAAAGTCTCCGTTCTTTTTTCGGGACGCTTCCAGGGATGAGAAACTTTTTTCTTTCTTGCTACAACTATTTTTCTCTCTATCTTATTTAACCAAAACACATTACTAAAAAAATGTGGTAAACATTTCTGTATAAAAATAGTGGTTGCAAAAAAAAAAAAAAAAAAAAAAAAAAAAAAAAAATCTGGTAGATAACCCGTAGGTAAGATGTGTCATTTCTCCACTAGAAATTTTATTTAATAGAGAAATCTATACTTTTTCGAAGGAAGAGATCGTACAAATATAAATTTATTTATCAACTGAAATTTCTGGTGCAAAACTGGATTATATAACCTGCGGGGTGTCTACCAGAAATTACGGTAATAATTTTTTTTAGCTTATTTAATCGTCGAAACTATATGTGAAATGTTACTTAAAGAAAAAAAACTGTTGGTAAATCTAATTAAAAAATTAGAAAGGTTAGCAGCCATGTCTTTCCAAAGGAACCTACCCATCTTTAAGAGAGCTTCGGAAATATCCGAAAGGCTAGGCCGACATGCCCTACCTGGATACCAGTGTTGCCAGATCTGGCAGATTTTTTATTCAATAATCACCAATAATTTTTTATTGCAACGTTTGCCTAGTGAAATAGAAGATTAATCGTGCATTATTTATGTCAAATATCACTTTTTAAAATTATTGGTGATTATTGAATAAAAAATCCGCCAGATCTGGCCTTGGAGAGCAGAACCTCTAGGCCACTCTTTTAATAGGAAGATAAATTATATGTCTCAGAATCGAATTTACATATTGCCACACACACATGTTTATTTTTAAGAAGAATTTTCGTCTACTATAACATGTATTTTAAATATTGCTGTTAGTGGGTTTGGTTCTTAATCAGGTTTTGCATGTTTGACTTTTTCAGTATTTTTTTTAAATGATTAGACAATTGTTGTAATACATACATAGCTGCCAAATTCTTTAATTTATTCCAGAATGTTGTTAACCCCGCCCTTTTTTAACACCGTAAGATTTGTAGAAAAATTTTCTTCAATATATAATTATGATTAAATACGAAAAAAATTATTCTAAAAGGATTACGGTGTAAAAAAGAGGGCGGGGCTAACAACTTTCCGGAATAAAAAAAAAAAACTTGGCAGCTATGTATATATACTATATTCATACCGAATTTTTCGGCGTATAAGGTTCAGTCAGCCAAAAAAAAAAAAAAAAAAAAAAAAAAAAAAAAACCGCCACCACTCTCCACCTAATTTCGCCGTAAATTATCGTAGAAACATTTGACTGGCACCGATCGATTTGTAATAACGTCTAGTTTATAACGGTATAGTTACATTTTGCCTAGGGGGTCGTCTACATATTAAAACTGGCATTAACTTCATTTTCTTCAGTGGCAACCCCTATTTTTGACTTCATATTCAGATTTCTGAGATCAAAGCAGTTCGGAAAACATACCTATTTATATACTTTAAATCAATCTGAAATAGAGTTACACGTGAAAATGTATTAGGGGTCCGTCTATACATTTAGAAAATATAAATCATGATCTATCACTCAGTATACATTATTTATTAAATTTCACACCGGAAAAAAATTTCAGAAATGTTAATTATAAAACAAAAAAATGACTAATTCACAGAAGTCTCTGAGTTAGTTTATGAATTAATTGGTATTTTTATTGGTTTCTATTGATTAAACATCAAATAGTTCACTTCATACGAAGAAAATTAAATAGCTTGAATAGATATTAAAATATCTATCAAAAAAAAAGGTAAATGGTTTTAAATTTGTTTGAAAATTCAAAATTATTTTAACTCAAGCTGCCGTATAATTGTCTGAAAAGGTGGCACTCAACCTGGTTCCCATGGCCGTTTCACAGTGACAATGGGAGTTTGTTCTGATACTGCAGTACCTTCATTTTCTTTTATATAATTGACTTTTTAAAAATATTAAAACAGATTTTTTTATTTTTATTTATTTATTTTTTTAATTATTATTTTTTTTTCATGACATTATTAAAAACTTTTGCATAAATCTCCACGATATTTTTTGCTTTTGTATTTTATAATGTGTAACAAATTAATATGCAAAATAATAAATCCTACTACTTAATGGGATGTTCTAAAATTCTACTCTTAACACAGATACCGAAGTGGACGGTGGGTGTAGAAAGGCTGACTACCCTTAATCTAAATCTTCAGTTGAAAAGGTCAAAATGTTACATTACTCTATTAAAAAAAAAAGGAGTAACAGTGGGCTAAAAAAAACCCGGAATAAATTAAAATGTTGTTTATTCTGGTTTTAGTCAGGTGATATCACTTGTGCTAAATAGCTGGATCCGCCCTCTCTTAAGCTCAGGTTCAGCTTATCATTAAAATATTGTTTTTAATATCTGCCGCACCAAAATGTTCAAAACACGAATGCCAATTTTCATATATTTTAAAATCTTCCCGTTTCAACTTTAAAAGCTTTTAGATTAATTTATTTTATTTTGAATTTTTTAATTTAGACGATTAAAGTCTTGTAAATGAAATTTCAGGATTCTGTAAGATCAATATCTATATATTTGAAAGTAATAAGACTATTCCTTTGTTTTAAATTTTTATTCCATAATAACTGTGACTTTGATTTCGTGATTAGGAAATTGAAAATAAATACTATTGAGCTATGTTCCAATAATAGATCTTATAAACTTAAAAAACAAAAACAAAACAAAAAAAAAGCATTTTTTCACTATTTGATTCTGTATTAAAAAAACTTTTAATAGAAATTTGATATCTTATTATGTTACATTATGGGATAAATTTTAAATAACACAAAGCTTACAAACGGTACAGTGACCATATGTAAATATGTCACAACAAAACTTAAACAGAAAATTCATGGTAAAAAACTTTTTTAAATTATTAAGTATTCATAATAATAATAATAAAACGATTGTCGAATGCATAATTGCTGTTTCATGCAATCAGTTTCGCTGTACCGTGTTTTCTAAAACATGATATTTAACTAGAGGTGTACGTACTCTTGAATATTGAAATGCGAAAAAAAGTGTAACAGGGTTAAAATAGAATTTTAGCAGCGAAAAACTAGAAAAAGATATTTAATACTTATGAAGAAAGACTTAACATATTAGGATCGGATATATTCCTCTCTTGTACCGTAAGCCACGCCTTTTCACAAATTTTCTAAAACTTTATATTATAAAACAAAATAATTTTGCATATTTGTAATTAAATCATTAAAGTTTTGTCTTCAATAATCGATGTAGTAAATACCATTGGGATTTATGCATACCAGCGTCACATATAGAGTCAAATAGCAATATGCAAATTAGTCTTTTTTTTTTTAAATAGTGTTTCAGCGAATCAGAGGCGGGGCTTCTTTTCTTTTGAAATTCTTTCACAATCCCTCGCCTACATTGTGATAACTTTACAAAAATATGCCAATTTGCATAATAAACATCGAAATATTGCTTAGGAAACAATAAAAATAACATAAAGGTAAATAAAAATAGTTTTCCATCAAATTATATACAAACATTTACTTATAGAGGATACAGATTATAACAAGTGACGGCCCCCTAACAGGAATAAAAAGTGAAATATCACTGTAACTCAAACAATAATGTTAGGAACGAGCTGTAAATTTGGAAACCCGTGTTTTTGATGATGCCCGTTCTATTCTTGCAAAAATTAACATAGGTCATAATTCATAATTATTTCAAATATGAATTTATTAATAATTTTCATAATTCAAAAAATGTTTTTTTAGCAAAAATTTGCATGGAATATGTTTGGGTCACTTCATTCAACGAATAAAAAAAACAGAATTTAAACATCATAATTATTTCGGAAGATGTGATTCAATGTTTGTCACATTCATTTAACATTATCAACCCCAAACTTTGACAGCTTATAACTCTATGAAAAATTGAGCGAAATATATAAACTATACCATTTTCCGTGATGATTTGATCCAAAGAATTCAAATAAATTATAAAAAAGGGGGGTTACCATTGAAAAAAAAATGAAGTTGATGTCAGTTTTAATATGTAGACGACCCCCTAAGTAAAATCTAACTATAACATTACAAACTAGACGTTATTACAAACTGATCGGTACCAGTCGAATGTTTCTACGATAATTTACGGCGAAATTAGGTGGGGGGGGGTGGCATTTTTTTTTTTTTTGGCTGACTGTACATGTCACATAAATTAGTAACAAACCAGGAAATTTAATTTACAAATAAGGCTGTACTTGTAAGATACGAAAGATGTTAAAGTATAGCTTTTACTGTAAATAAAAATTTGCAGGGTAAACTGTTTTAAGCAGAATTCTTTGAAATTTTGGTAAAAACACATGAAGTTATTATTTTTTCATCCTGAAAGTGACTTATCGCTGAGTCAACATTTTAATTAATTCTAAACACATTGCTTACAAACTTTTACATTTCATACTATCTATTTTCACAATACGAATATGTGCTTTCTTTAAAAGAAAATTTTAATACGAGTGTAACATTGAAATTTTTGAGACATCTGACGAAGATAGACGATAAAAATGTTATTGGTTAAGCATCTAAATTTAAAATCTTTTACGGCCAAATACGGTAATTTGACGCACCAATTGCAATTTATCTGTCGTTGAATAAGTTACAAAAAAGAAAAAAAAAAAAAAAAAAAAAGGAGGTTGACACGAAAACATTATTTTCTGTAATTTTCTATTATTACTATTTTTAGTAAATTCTATTAAACATAAATATATATATATATATATATATATATATATATATAGGGGAGCGTGGGGCTAGTTGTCACAGGGGTAAGAAGTAACATGCAATTTACGAAATATTTTGTAACATTTGTGATTATATATATATATATTTTTATAAACAAAATTCTTATGAAACGATTTATAATGCAAGAATAATCGGTGCCCCCACAAAAGTGGTTAAAGAGAGTTTCTGTACACGGGCTTCATTTTCGCTAGTTAGTGCAAAAAAAAGAAAAAAAAAAAAAAATATATATATATATATATATATATAGATAGATATATATTAGGAATATAATATAATTTAAAAGAATGATTTATTTTGCAAAACGATAAGAATTCTTCTTAAATAATTGAGAACAACTTTTATTAGATTTATTTAATGTATTAATTTTAAGTTTATATTTTATTTCAAAGATTATTTTATTAATAAAGGGCTACATTTACATTTTAAAATAAATGAAATTATTAATTTATGAAAGATACATTGAAAAAGGTTTGCATAATTAATCTATAATAAAATTAATCTTTTTTTTTTAAAGAACAGAAATGTAAATTACTTCAACAAACAAGTATATAATTTAAAATAAATAAATTAAAAAAAAAAAAAAATCAATTTCTTATGAAAAATGTACTAATTTATTGTTCAGAATATTTAAAGAATTAAATATAAAATTGACCACATGTGAGGAACTCATCCACACGTCTGCAAAAGTGCATATATGTTAGAGGAGACTACTTTGAATACTGCTAACCAAGAAACTATCCAAATAGTGTAATAATAAAAATCAATTAAATTATGTTCATTCGAGACGGTATAATCTAACGTTATTTTCAACGCGTAAACTGTTGGCCCTCGCGAGCGCGTTCTCGAGAAATCCATAGTTAAGTTGGTGGTGTCGCAGTTCCGACCGGGACAGATCCGACCGGGGTTAAAATCGTCGCAGTTCCGACCGTTTTGGTTTGAGGGTAGCAGTTCCGACCGGATGTATCCGAAAGCAGGTGCAACACAGGAGATGTGTTTATGTGTAAGGGGGGAGGGGGGGAAGCTTCACTGATTAAATTCGTTAAAAAGAGTTAACAAAACTGAATTTATTTACTAAATAAAAAACCCAAACTCGTACAAAAGTCAATAAATTTAAAAAAAGTTTTTTTTTTTTTTTTTTTTTTTTTTTTTTTTTTTTTTTATGATATACAATTATTGTAATGTAATTATGGTGCATAGCTTGAGGTGGAAGGGAGTGCTAGTATGCGCTAGTATTTTAGTTCTTTTCCCTACTTTAATAATTTAGTGTGGCACTCACACGGCTTTCTCTTATCTTGTAATTCAATTTTATAAAAACAGACTACAGAACAAGGGATGAGATAACAAGTATTAATTGTATATAAACCTACGTTAAAAAGAATTCAAACCAGGTTAAGAAACAATTTTATTTGACAAATAACTACTTACAAGTGTGTGACTCCTCGATGTCTTTTTCTAGTCAATTTTGTCCTTTTACTACTTCTGTTGCGAGCCTTTTTTTTTTTTTTTTTTTTTTTTTTTTTTAAACACACTTGGAATTGTGAGTTTTTTTTTGGTTTTCGTTCCATGCTATTTCTATGAGATTTTAGCTTTTTTTCTCCTCGTTTTCTACATTCTAAAGTGCGGGGGGGGGGTGTACCTCCCACTTTTAATTGAAAAATCTATTTCTAAATACTTTTAATGTAAAAATATTTTTTTCTTTGGGAGATTATCGAAAAAAAAATTAAAGAATTATGTAATATAAAAATATAATTAAAATTGATTGCATTTATTAAAAATCAAAATGTTTAATGATAAAATTAATTTGTTTAATAGAACTATTTGAGCTTTTAATTGAAAAAAATATTTCTAAATACTATAAATACTACATAATATTGTTTTTTTTCCTGTAAATAATTAAAGATTAAAATAAATAAATAAAAATAAAAATAAAAAAATCTAGAAAATTAATTTAACTAATATATATATATATATATATATATATATATATATATATATATATATAGAGAGAGAGAGAGAGAGATAGTTTAGTATTATTGTTTCGGCTTTTAATAGAAAAATCTTTATTAAAATACTTTTAATGTTAAAAGATATTTTTTTCTATGAACGAAAATAATAATAATAATAATAGTAATAGTAATAATAGTAATAATAAAAGCTAGTTTAAAAAAATAATTCAATAAAATATTCTAATTAAAAAATAAAAAAATATTTAATAAAAAATATAATTTTTTTTTATAATTAAATTAGTTCAAATTACTTTATACTATTTTTTGACTTTTAATTAAAAGGCCTATTTCAGTAGCAGAGCGGTTCTGCTCTTCAAGTTGATAGATTGGTTTTAGTGTTTGGGAATAAGGCCGATTGACTACTCTAGGGTCCTAGGCCTCATAGGGGGTGCCTTCCGTGGAGGTCTTTCTAATGATTCCTAGCCCGTATTTACGAAAGTTCCTGAGAAAACCACGGAAAATTCCGAACGGCTAGATCGAAGAGCGTGACCTGGGATGGAACCCAGCACCTCACGTCTACCAGCTTTGAGAGAAGAACCGCTCAGCCACTGGTGGGCTCTGATTGGCTTCTTTTGCCGTGTTCGATCCAAGGTCCCACATTTCAACCTAGACATTTGCAATTTTCCGTGGTTTTCTCTGAAACTCGCGCATATACAGACCAGGGCTCATTAGAAAGAACTCTCATGAAAGGCATTTCATCCAGGCTTAGGACCTGTATGTCGTCAATAGGCTTTAACGCTTAAACCACAACCACCAAAATATTTTTAATTAAAAAACTTTTTTTTTATTAAATGATTATATATAAAAATTAATAATTAAAAAATCATTTAATAATACATTCAAATTAAAAATAATTTAACTATTAAAAATGTAAAATTTTAATAATTAAATTAATTGAAATTGCTTAATACATAGCTGCCATGTTTTTTAATTTATTCCAGAATGTTCATAGCGCCGTACTTTTTTTCACACTGTAATCTTTGTAGAAAAAATTCCTTCGATATATAATTACGATTAAATATTAAGAAAATCACTCTAAAAATATTACGGTGTGAAAAAGCGGCGGGACTAACAACATTCCGGAATGAATTAAAAAACTTGGCAGCTATGTAATACTATTGTTCAAGCTTTAAAATGAAACCTCTAATTCAAAATGCTCTTAAATATAAAAATATTTTTTTTCTATAACTGATTATAGAAAGAAGGATCTAATAAAAATTGTTTTATTTAAAAAAAACTTTCAAAGAAAGAGTAAATTAATTATCTAAGGACTAAATGAATTAAGAAAAATATAAATTTTAATAATTAAATTTGTTGCGATCCCTTAATGCAATTGTTTCTGCTTTCATTAGAAAGAAATATTTTAAAACACTTTTAACATTAAAAGATTTTTTTTTCTGTGAATAATTATGAAAAAAAGCTAGTTAAGGATCTAATTAAAATTATTATATTTAAAACATCTAATATAAGACTAAATTAATTATCTAAAAGGTAAATTAATTATCAAAAATATAAATTTTAATAATTAATTTAGCTGAGAGTGCTTAACACAACTGTTTCTGCTTTTAACAGAAAAATTTATTTTAAAACAATTTTAGCATTAAAATATTTTATTTTCTAGGAATAATTATTGAAAAAAAAAAAAAAAAAAAGGTTAGTTAAAAAATTATTTAATGAACTATCAGGGATGGAACACGGGCGCAGAATTCATACCACTATCAATGTAAGAAAATTGTCTACTTCTTAAATCAAGGATATTATAGGTAGAGAAATTTCTTAAACGGATTCCGGTATGAATTCTGCGCCCGTGTTCCATCCCTGAACTATTCAATTAAAATACTAATTTATTTATTAAAAATGTAATTTTTTATAATTAAGTTAGATGAAATCGCTGAATACATTTATTTGGACTTTTATAATCAATACGCCCAGCAGTTCTGCTGTTGACGTTGGTAGACAGAAAGTGTCGGGTTCGATCCCAGGTCATGGTTGCCGACACTCATGTTCTCAGTCGGGGTTAACACCTAAACTACCACCACCAAATTATTTTTAATATAAAAAGTTATTTTAATCTGTAATTATAGAAAAAATAACTAATAATATATCATAATTAAAAACTTATTTAATTATCAAAAATATCTTTTACATAGTGAATTTAGATCAGAGTACTTAATATTACTGTTTGAGCTTTTAACAGAAAAACAATTTCAAAATACTTTGTAATATAAAAAGATATCTTTTGTCATGATTATAAAACAAAGAATTAATTAAAATTACGTTATTTAAATAATATAATAAATTTCAGTGCCTCAAATTTATTTTTAAATTTATTTTCGTATAAAATATACTGACATTTCACATGGAGAAAAGATATTTTACAACTTTCGCAGAAGTTGCTCAGATCAGAATAGCTTGCTTGTTCATAAACATACGCCTGTCTATTCAAAGCTGTTATTAAATTCAAAAGCTTATTCCAAGTTATTTAGGTAACTTTCACTGACACCACTCCCTGAAACGTCAATAAACCGACCCGAACCCGACAAGTGAATTTTGAATCAACCGGAAACCGGACCCGAACCCGACAAATAAATTTTATTCGACCCGAAAACCGACCTGAACCCGACAAATAAATTTTATTCGACCCGAAAACCGACCTGAACCCGACAAATAAATTTTATTCGACCCGAAAACTGACCCGAACCCGCACCCAACCCGAAGCCGATTTGTTTATACCCGCACCCGACCCGAAACCCGATTGGATTGGATTTGGGAATAGGGCCGATTGATTGAACAGGGAGCAGCCCCCGCTCACCGCTCGAAGAGCGGAGTTGAGCGCTTCCAGGAAAATCCACGTGAGCTGCTCCGACATTTATTGAGAAATCAAAAAAAAAAAAAAAAAAAAAAAAAATACATCATACATCGCCTGGCTTAGCCAGCCCGCGACAAGGGGCGATGCAAATGGGCATGGGTATTTACAAGAGCGGCGCCAGACATAAGTCTACCCGCGACACGGGGCGCCGCTTGATTATAGGAGAGAGCGTGCGAGGCTGTGTGGCCTTCCGCGACAAGCGGCACGCTACCAGTTTAGACCCTTGCATTTATGAGGGCTACTGCAGCATCACGGGCACACGGGAAGATAACAGGGAGATAGAAGATTAATGTGTTTAGGAGAAAGAATTTTTCTTTAGTTGTGATTTTAGGTTAGTTTGTTAGATTACATAAATCCATTAGGAATGAGAAAATTTTATTTAATTTATTAATTAAGGGTTTCCTTGTTAAAATGTTGTCCAGCCAATTGATTGGTCTGGGAGAGGGATTTCTAATATGATATAGTGCTGCTAAGGGGCAGTGGAAATAATAATGTTGCGGAGTTCCCTCCTCGCCGCAGGAACACAGGTGAGAGCGTCGGCAATGAAATTTGTAAAGGTAAGATGGGAAGGGGCCATGACCTGTTAAAAATGCCGTGATAGGTGGAGTTAGGGTCCAGGAATTAATACGAGCCTGTGGGATCAGCGAAAAGGTGTGCCTACCCTTCTCTGAACTATCCCACAGGTTTTGCCATTTGAGATTAATAATTTCTTTGATTCTATTTTTGACATAGGAGGGTGGGGCAGGGATTGTGGAACACTTGGTGGGGAAATCAGTTGCTTCTTTTGCAAGGGAGTCAGCGAGTTCATTGCCGATCACGCCCCTGTGGGCAGAACCGTGTGCCAGGGAGCAAGTTAAGTTAGGATTCGTTAAGAGTTTTTTGATCTGTTGAATTTGTGGGTGTCTGCTCCGATGCCGAGCTATTGCCTGAAGGCCCGAGAGACTATCGCTGAAGATGTTAAAGATATCATTCGTGTTCGAGTCGCCAATCCAGCGTATTGCTTTTTCTATGGCATAGATTTCCGCTTGGAAGACTGTATTATAGTCCTCGAGCCTGCAGGCCCACCGATGGGCCACGGTGCCACGGTCCAGCACGCAAAACGCTGCTGCAACCCCGGCGTCCGTTTTGGAACCATCAGTGTAGATCGCCACTGGAGCAGAGGGAGAGAAACTATTTTTAGTGCAATTGGTGATGAATGGGGCAACATCCTTGCCTGGGTGAATATCCCAGCTGCAGGTCAAAGTTTGTATGGGGGTTTGTGGGAAGATGATGTTTGTTAATTCGGGGTCTTTAAGCTGTAGGATTTGAGTTTTTATATATGTCTGCGAGACCTGCAGGTGGGCATGAGGAATCCCAGTGATTACGGTGTGGGCATCAGTGGAAATTGTTTTATATCCTCTTGCAATTTGCAAGAGGAAGGGTCTTTGGACTGAGTTAAGAGAGGTAATGGCATCAGTTCATCAGGTGACCGCCCCAAATGGCGGCTCCGTAGGTTATTATTTTCTCGATGATTGTTTTATACCAGGTTTTTAGGAGAGAGGTGGAGATACCCCACCTCTTTCCCACCATTTTTGCTGAGCTGTGGTATATACTTTGAGTCTTTAGTTTAATTTCTTTTACGTGAGCCAGCCAGCTGAGGTGCCTGTCAAAGATGATGCCAAGGAGTTTCATGTTTTCGACATGATTGACACTGATGCCGTCTATCCGCATCTTGGGATTCCTAGTTCTTTTAAGGGCTTTAGGGAAGGCGAGAGTTAATGCTTTGGTTTTAGATAGGGATAATTTTAAGTCGAGTTCTTTCAAAAGTTTACTGAAGTGGGAAAGGGCTTCCTGGGCCTGGTCCTCCAGGTTTTTTCTAGTTCGACCCTAGACAATCAGGGAGAAATCATCCGCATAAGCAAATGTTGTGAAGCCCGCAGAGTTCATGCTTTTGAGTATTATGTCTGCTATCAGATTACACAGGACAGGACCTAGGCATGAACCCTGTGGGCAGCCTTTAGTTTGGGGATGTTCGGTATTCCCGTCACCCCAGTTGACAATAATTTTCCTATGGGAGAGGTATGAGCGGATGATTCCGGCCAGATTACTCGGGCAGTTAAGGTCTTGTAGGGCGCGTAGAATGTGTGGCCACTCCACATTGTCGAAGGCAGGGCCGATTGATTGCTGTAAGTCCTAGGAGAAGAAGTGCCCTCCGTGGGGTCTTTCTAAGGGTCCTAGCCAGTATTTACGCGCAGGCCTACCAGCGGCCGAGCATTTCTGTGCTCAAAGCTGGTAGACGTGAGGTGCCAGGTTCGATCCCAGGTAGCGCTCGTCGGCCTAGCCGTTCTGAGTTTTCTGCGGTTTCCTTCGAAACTTGCGTATATACGAGCTAAGAATGACCCCCATGGAGGGCACTCCCCGTCAGGCCTAGGACCTATAGCAATCAATCGACCATATTCCCAAAATTCAAATTCAAATTCCATATTTACGCAAGTTCGGAGAAAACCACGGAAAACACCGAACGGCTGTGCCGACAAGCACGACCTGGGATCGAGCCTGGTACCTCATGTCTAAAAGTTTTGAGCGTAGAATCCCTCGGCCGCAACAAAACCCGAATCTAAATGAAAATTAACAATTTCTTAAAAAATCATGGGAAATATTTTTAATTTATAAAATAAAGTAAATTTAACTGTCACACTACTGTGTGTATATATGGTAAACCATTTTAAAAAGATTTAAAAGTGTAATTACTAATACTGAGTTATAACTAAATTAAAAATTTAAAAATCTGGAAAATGGATTAATAATACTTTTAACTATTTATGTGTGAAATAATGTTAAATCTAATGTGCATTGCTAAGGGAATTATGGTGATCTTTTGCGGGTTATATCCATTGACGCAGCGATTGCCCTGCCTTTAATTATAGCGCTCGGAAAAGCTACCTTGCGATGAACAGGTGTGCATAAATTTAAGAATTCGGTCGCAAGTGCTACGATTCTAATCCCGGTCGGAACTGCGACGTAACCGTTAAGTTAGGGTAAAAATGTAGTAACGAGAAAGAAGTGGGGGGTGTCCCGATAAACAGGGCCTGATTAAGGGGGAAGCTCGCTCTTCACACATTATTTATACTTACACCGTTATTTTTTAACTAATACTTTCCTCCTATAATAAACAGAAAATTTTCATTAAAAATTATTTTAAAAGAATTCTGGTGTCTAATAACGGTGAGTAAATTGGATTGTTTTACACCGTTCATTTTTTATAAAAAATATTTCCTCGTCAAAGCGTGGAATTTCTATGACAAGAAGTAAAAAATAATTGTAAAAATATTCCGGTTAGAGCGAGCTTCCCCCTTAATCAGGCCCTGCCGATAAAGCCTGTCATAACAATGACTTTTATCAGTTTGTATACTTGTCAACCATCTCATTAATAACCATACAATTGTTAACGCCCCTTGAAGAAACGCCCTTATTTCACACCGTTTAATTTTTAGAATAATTCTCTTCAAATAGTGTTACGATTAAATATGTCTAAAAAATAACTGGTGTAAAAAAAAGGTGGGTACTAAAAATTGTACAATTCATAATGAGATGGTTGGCAAGTATGAGTTTGTAAATTCTACATTAGCGAATTTTTAGACTATTTCTCGAAAGAAAATAATATTAAAACTAAAATGTGCAACTGATTTATGCATCAAACAACACATTTTTAGATGCTCTTTCGATTACTGTTTGTGTTAGATTTTAATGATTATTTCAGATAGGCGTGGTTTTATGGATTCAGGCATGGTTGCACCGATTATTAGCGAACTTTCAGAATTTGTAACTCGAAAACGAGTTGACGAGGACTGTTGCTTTATGCGTCAAAAAACTTGTTTGTACAAGCTCTTTCGATTAATGCTTGTTTGGATTTTTTTTATGATTCTTGTATGGGATTGTTTCTTGGTAAGATTTGATAAGTTTAACTTGTACCATTTAGCTGCATCACAAAAGTTTCAGAATGACCCTCGTATATAGTTAGATGGTATTTTATGTTGAATTCTTAATATTGTTAAAAAAAAAAAAAAATCTTTGATTTAGGAATTAAAAACAGTATTTCTTAAAGAGTAGTGAGAATTCTTCTATATACACAACACTTACGTCTTCACTAACGTTTAAATATTCAGTTTAATTGCTGTTTATCCCCTTAACGCGCGCTGTCCTCGCTGCGAGGACGCAGAATTTAAGATCCAGCTGTAAAAATTCATCTCGGAAATTTTTTAGCAAAAATTTACGTTTATAACATATCAGAAAAGGCCAGTTTTTTCAACCTTAAAATTTAAAATTTCTTTTAGTTTAATTTAGTTCATGAATTCCGGTGGCAGTATTATTTAAATGATCAGAATTGTCCTGCGCCGCAAAGGGTTAAGGGAAAGATACAACGTAATAGGATATGTTAAATGTATTTTAACCATAGCCTCCTAAACTAGATGCGTTCCGCGTGGCTCGGAAACTCGGCAGCAGTTCAAGTGGTAGACAGCACCACCTGGTACAGATTGCGTGACTTTTTTATTCAATTCTCACCAAATAATCGACGTTTCTTCGATTCTATTTGCTTTTATGTATATCAAACCCCACTTTTAAAAACTGTTGGTGGCTGGTCAATAAAAAAGTCGAGCAACCTGTGCCAGGTGGCGCTGTCTACCACCAAGTTTCCGAGCCATGCCGAAGTCGTCTGGTATAAGAGACTATGTTTTAACTATCTTTTTCTAAAACATATTTTTTTAATCTTTTGCAACCAGAAAGTTGTAAATATAATACTCAAACATATAAAGTAAATTCAACTCTCAGATTTAGCATCTGAGTTTTGCAAGTTGTAAAACATATCTAGACAGTTTGTTTGGTTCGAAGGCCGAACATGCGTATTAGTGAGGCAATCTTTGTCAAGCCAATCGCGCTGCTTGGTAGTGCGTAATGTTTGCAGTTTTTCAATAAGATCCGTTAAAATTATTAAAGATATTTTATAGTAAATAAAAATTAAGCGAATTTGAAATAAATTTTCACTAATTACTTAAAACAATGTAAATATTTTTAATTTTACAGTTGTCAGCCATCGGTGGTTGACGCGGCTTTATATCATATTTTACACTATCAGCACCGGTAGTTGACGCGGCCTAACCGGAAGTTCAGTGTCAGCCACCGATGGCTGATATGACACTCAACGTGTTAATCCTAGGTAACTAAACTTAAATCATTATTACGTTGAAACTAGACATTCGACTCATAGACTACGAATTTAAAACATGTATATTTTAATATATCCTTTATTTATTTCAAACAAATTAGCGTAACTTAAAAAAAAAAAAAAAAAAAAAAAATCACACACATTATAATAGTTCAATAAAAAAATAGAAAAATGGTAAAAATTATCGTTTGCACTCTTGGCAGATGTTAAGAGTGTGTTTCCACAAACAACATTGTTGCAGTAGTTGCATACGTATTTTGTAATACTGCGTTCCTTAGATGGACAGAAAGAGCAAATTATGTGTGTGTTCGACACACTTTTAGTCGTGCCTTCTGTGGGATTTTCAATATTCAAAATATCTTCTATATTTATTTTGATGATTACTAAACATTCGACTGTTAGACGAAGAAAACAGCAAATCTCGAAAAGTCACAAGTGTACAGCCGTGCTTATCATCTTCGGATAACTCATTTTACTAGTTATGAAGGCATTGTGAGTGAAGTGCTGTGAGAGCAACGGGAACATCTCGAATTTGCTAAACTGACAGGGGTTAGTTGTCTATTAGACGAATGTTTAGTATTCTAGTGTTAATATAAGTACGTTAGAGAGCATTTTTGTATGTGTTTTACAATGCTAATTTTTAATGCATGAAGCGCTTCGTCATGTGTGCTTCTTGATAAATTGATTTTTAAACCGGAGTCTTATGGAAAATTTAACTGCTATAAAGAAATTCCTACTATTATGATGTTTGATATAGGTAGAGGAAACGTGCATAGGTGTATGCGATTGGACTTACAAAGATTTACGTCTTTATCATAACACACCCATGAATATAACGAATTATTATAAATTGTGATTAATCCGCATATTATTATTCCTGATTTTCGCCTTTTTAAAGTGCAAGTCACTTTTATAAAATATTATAAAAAAAAAAAAAAAAAAAAAAAAAAAAAAAAGAAGTGGTGCATGGATTGCAGAGAGTCCGTAATAACTTAGCATCTATGAAATTCCTATAAATACGTACCAATGATTTGGATATATTATTTTACGCACCATGATATTCAGCAGTTACTTAGGCCTTTCAGGAGCCATACATAATATTCCTGAGAGAATATGAAATGATATTTTACAACAAAAAAAGTTATAATGTTTGAATTAATTTGCATTTCATTGAGGACTACTTTTTAACAGCTTTTTATTGAAACTGAATTACGTCATCGCGTCTAAGTCTCCCGCTAAGAAATTAAGGCAACTCCACTTTAAAGTAAATGTAAGCCGTTATTTTCGCCAGTCGTTAGCTCGGTTGGTTAGTGCGTCATGTTGACAACGCGATGATCGTGAGTTCGATCCTCGATGGGCCGATTTGATAAATTTTGCAGAAAATTAATAGAGAAAGTGTCAGTTGAAAAATGGAATTTTTCATTGTCTACACAATACCTGAAATGTTTTCAAGAAACTCTTGTTTAGTTATTAAAAAGCACAAAGTAAAAATATAAATAATATGTATGTATATATATATATATATATCCGCTTCGCTTATCACTATTTTCAAATGAATCACTATAATTAATGAATTCTCAAAATTGCATTAATTTTTATCATGTGAAAAAAAAAAAAAAAAGAGAATAAAATTTCTAATCGGGAAAAATGTCGCACTGGGTCCCCACTGCCTTCGGCAGCTCAGGCCATTGTGCACTGGGCGCGCGCATTTACGTTCGACACTCTTAATGAAGCACTATATTATCGTAAGGGTAAAACATAAATATAAAATACAAAAAAATCTTCTCTCATCAGTGGAATAATCGTTCCCGTCCCCCACTGCCTGCGGCAGCGTATACATGTGCACTCGGCGCGCCTGTTCCTTCGCCCACCGTCCCTGCATGTCCTAATTATCTTATTTAAAAAAAATATATCTGCAATTGTTTTTTCGAGCTTTTAAGCCTAATAATACTAATTTCCTACGTTCCATCTTAATTTCTTTATTTTTGCCCTTGCACTCGCCCCCTTCCCGCTCCTCGTAAGAATTCTACGTTTTCGGAAATATCCGCAATCGATTTATCGGGCCTTAAGGGGGCTGAGTACCTTTGACTTGGCACCACTGAGGATTTAATATAAACGCTTATTTTTCCATTTAACATTTATAAAATGAATTATGCAAGTTTTTTTCAATAAAATATGCATTCAGGCAACAATTCTTATGGTTTTCAAAATATTTTTTACAGATTTGAAACCTTGAAATTATATTTTCTGAGCTTACTTTTTTTCATGAATTCATGGTCTTCAAAATGTTAAAAGTTCTACAGATATTTGAGAAATAACTTAATAATTTTTTTTTTTTTTTGGATATTTAATAGAACCTACTTAAAAGAATTAGAGATGGATTTTGCAATATCTTTAAAAGAAAAAAAAATTAAAAATAAAAATTTAACAAAAATTATTTTTTACAAATTTTTATATAGACATGCAGTTTTCAAATTTTTTTCCTCAAAAACTAATTAATAAACCTCAAAATCCATTCCTAATTATTTTAAGTAAATTTTATTAAATATCGAAAAAAAATATTAAGTCTTTTCTTGAACATCGGCAGAAATTTTAGCATTTTGAAGATCACGAATTCATGAAAAAATCCAAGCTAAGAAAACTCAATTTGAAGATTTCAAATCTGTAAAAAATATATCAAAATCCGAAACTTTTGAATATGTATTTTATTGAACAAACCTAATATAGTTCAATTTCTAAATATTAAAGGAAAAATTAAGCTTTTATATGAAACCTTCAGTGGTGTCAAATCCCCTTAAGTCAAAGGTGTCAAATCCCCTTAAACCTAATAATACTAATTTTCAATGCTCTCACTCTTATTTCTATATTTTTGCCAATTCGCCCCCCCCCCTTCCCGTCTATCCTAATAATTTTTCCCTTTTGAAACTATCTGCATTCGATTTGTAGGTCCCCAAAACCTATCTGTGGCAATTTCGAACGGTATAACTCTATTTCTATTGTTTTTTCCTCCCCCCCCCTCTTCCCGGCTCTCCAAAAAATTTTACAAATTCGAAAATCCCGTGATCGATTTGTAGGTATCAAAAACCTCTATGTACCAATTTTGTACGATCTAAATCTATTTTTAACTTTTTGCTCCCCCGGCCTCCCTTCTCACCCTTCGTAATAATTTAACACTTTTGGAAATATCTTCATTCGACTTGCAGGCCTCTAAAACCTATCTGTAGCAATTTTGAACGGTCTGATTTTATCTCTATTTTTTTTTTCTCTCAGCCCCTTTGACATATATATATACGCCGATAGCATTTTAGGTTTAGGAGGCAAACAAGAATACACAAAATGTCTTAATAATAATAATGTATTGTTTTAGAGGAACGTCTAAAAAGGGGCTCGTTTCTCATTTTTGCCCCCACTTTAGCTGTCCCGATCGCAAAGGGTAAATTGAATAAGGATTATTGTTTAAGAATTTTCCAGAGTGCGGAATTTTTAATATTTGTTTATATCCTTATCAGATGATTATTTTTTTGTTCGTAATTCTCTCGAATTTTACTTGCTTTCAGCTGTCAGGTGCAGAGTTTCGAACACCAATTATTTTTAAAGCCAAAAATAGCTTTTATTATAACAACGAAATTTTGTGATTAAATAAGGGGAAGATAACTTAAAAAAAATAGTGGTGTGAAAAAAATCCGGAGGGTTGGAGGCTCTGCCGGTGATGGGTTCAAGTACCGGTTCAGGCCAGCGTTGTCAAAATGTAGGGATATTTTTATTCAACACTTACCACAAAATTTGAAAAATTATATTTTATATATATTGCAGTCGCTTAGACAAACATACAGTTAAACAAGCAGAACAATTAAAACTTACTGATAGATACCGACGGGCCTCGCAGAGTTCCTAAACTTTTAACTTTATTGCATAATATTGTCATCAGTACCGTCAATAAGAAATTTTCCTCAAAATATTATCATTAAAAGTTTTAAAATTGTGCTAACAGTATAAAAAAAATATGTGTAAAATTTTAGGAAAGCTGAGAGACATAAATTACACTGATCTGTATGAAAATTTGCCCCAACTCAATTTTTGCAAATACTTATGTGAAAATGACCTCCTGAATCCGAATATGACATCTATTTTGCCCTACCAATCCCCGTTTTTTCGGCACGTCCTCCTATTTTTATCACTTTTCATTAATTTTATGACTATAAATTCGATTTGTAGTGGAGGAAAGAATTATTTTAAATGGTTAAATATCTTCTGAGGTGCTACAGAGTTGGAAAATTCTAAAACATGAACTTTTGCAGCAAGGGAAAACTTCAGGGGGGGGGGGAGGGATTTGCCACTGAAATTATACATTATATTTATTACATTTTATTAATCAATTAGTATTATTATTTATTATACATATATTTTTTTCGTTTTTAAGTGATAAAATATTTCTTTTCCATTCTCCAAATCAAATCCAGGGCCATAGAATTACCAAACAGATATAAAAGTTGTGGGAGGTGGTGGTGTCCCGAGAAAACGGTGACTGGGCAAAATGGAGGTCATATTCGGATTCAGGAGGTCGTTTTACTTAAGAATCAGCAAGAATGTTTTCGGAGCTCGAATTTTTTTTTTTTTTTTTTTTTTTTTTTTTGTAGCGCAGTGTTATTGAATATAAAGTCCCTACAAGTTGTTAATACTGGTTCAGGCACTAATCTTTGTAGAGGTGGAATTCATTTATAGCTGTAAGTTCCAGTCTAATGAGGCTTATCCCTTTTCGACTGACGTTATTTTTAAGTGCCATGAGTGTAAAAAGCGAACGAAATCGAATTTGCGGTAGAGAAATGTCAAATATATTTAGGAAAACAGAACGTGTATACATCACTTTGATCTCACTACAAGGCAGTAGACATTATATGTAGCCGTTTTCGTTCCGAAAAGGATTTTATAGAGCGCTCTTGGTGTTTTTGATTGACAATTTTCACGATCTTCACGTGTGTTATAATTAATTCCTATATTATCTCAATAATCTCCCATGTAAGAAAAAAATATAAGAAATAAATCTTCACAACAGTTAACCTACTCGTAGGAACTTAAATTTTAACTTTTGTAAACAGTTCTTGTAAATAGTTGCTGCAAGTAGTTTAAATTTCATTTGTAAGTAGTCAATTTTTTTTTCTGTAAACCTTTTAACTTTAATTGTAATTTTAAAATTTTCATTAACTATGACCAGCGTTGCCAGATCTGGCCTTTTTTTTTATTCTATAGTCACCAATAATTTTGAGAAATGACATTTGATATATATAATAAACTATCTATCCTCGAAGTGGTTAGTGAAACTTTATAAATAAAAATTATTGGTGACTGTTGAATAAAAAAAAAAGGGCCAGATCTGGCAACTCTGACTCTGACTGCTTAACAATCTAGTTTGGCTAACTTCTTTTATTATTATTATTCTTATTCTTATTAATTAATCTGGTTGTAATTAATTAATATTATTATTATTAATTAATCTTGTTATTATTTTTATTATTATTAATTAATCTTGTAAAATATATATATTAATTTTAGTATAAATTTATTAATCTTTGACTACTTAACAGTCTTGTTAGACCTTTTCTTAGCTTTATAACCCCTAGTTATGATAGAAAAAAAAAGAATATATATATATATATATATATATATATATATATATCCTTGTAGTGTTAGGAATTGTTTTCCTTTTAACATTCATGAAAGTCACAGCTGCTAGTTTGGCTCCACCCTGTCTCTCTCCTCTGTTACAAAAATGTTAAGTCATCAAATCATCACACCTGAGTTCCTCTGAACTCCCTCAGCTTACTTTTCCGATCATCTGGACCATGCAACTCCTCTTCAGGCTCGCTTCTCCTCGGATGGAGGTAATCGATGGTCGTGACCATCGTACGTACTCCAGAAAGCCCCGTGATGATGATGATGGTGAGGAACAAAAAAAAAAAAAAAAAAAAAAAAGCTTCGATTTTATAAGTTTCTAAGGTCCAAACATCTGTTTCAACCTCTATGTACTAGTAGTACAATAAAGAATCACCTCACATCATAATATCGATTAAACATAACCTACGATGTTCTTTTCTTTCCAGGGATGGAACACGGGCGCAGAATTCATACCGGAATCCGTTTAAGAAATTTCTCTACCTATAATATCGTTGATTTAAGAAGTAGAAAATTTTCTTACATTGATAGTGGTATGAATTCTGCGCCCGTGTTCCATCCCTGTCTTTCCCATAAATAAATTATCAAACTGAACATTTCGACGTCAGTGAATTTTAAGCATGTGATTTTGGAGAAAAAATTCTTAAAACAATCTAAGAAATGCGGTGTTCGTCTTAGTTGAAAAGAAATTATTCAATTTCTTTAATAGTACCTAGAAATCAGCGCTGTTACGTTTTTAGTATGCTGTTACATTTTTTAATATTGCTACTTTTAAAAAGAAATCTTCGAATTATTCAGTCGAGAAAAACTACTGCAAAGATTTTCTATTTAAAAAAGTGACCATGCGGATGCCTGGAGCAACATCTTAAAAGAATGCAAAAAAGTACTGCTTACTTTTTAAAATAGCAAAATCTCTCAACCGTAAATGTTACTTTTTTGTATTATTTTGCGCCTCGAATATTCTCTCGCAGTTATAAACTAAGGATCTTTTCCAAATAAGGATATAAACAAATGCAAATACCGTCAAAAAAGAATATTTTTCATAGTTATCTTTAAGTATGATTCTACTTACGATAATAAAGAAAATCACATAATATGAAGTATTTTGTGGATGAAGTTAAAAACTGTTTGTGGGGATATTAAGTGATTTAATTGGACGATTCTCCAGAAACTTAAATATATGATGGCCGAAAATAATACCGCAAGAATGGCTTGACATAAAAAAATTACTTTTTTTTTTCTAATTTTAAAACTGATATTTTCCTCCGTATTCCTATTTGTATATATATATATATATATATATATATATATATATATATATATATATAAATACTTATTACCATTCCCTATAAAATTTTTTAAATAACTGGATAGCAGTGTTGCCAAATTTAGGGACATTTTTATTCAATATCTACCACTCATTTTAATTGTAACGGTTGCTTAATCAATTCAAAGAATAATCATCAATTATATAGATATGATTGTCAACTTAGCACCCTTTGCATAGGTGACAAGTCTCCCGTTTTTCGCGAGAGTCTTCAAACCGGAAAATTTTTATAGCGGTTTTCGGTGGTATTAATCGTCGAAAATGTATATAACATATTTCATTTTAAAATATTGGTGCCAATTCTGATTTAAAAGTTTAAAATGTTGGCAGGTATGCTCTTGGCTACCGGAAAATGTTTATAAGAAATTTTATTTTACTTAATCAGTGAAAACCGTTACAGTCACATAGCTGACAAGTTTTTTTATTTATTCCGGAATGGTGTTAGTCCCGCCCTTTTCTCACACCATAATCTTTGTAGAAACAATTTCTTCAATATATAATTAAGATTAAATATGAAGAAAATTACTCAACAAATATTACGGTTTGAAAAAAGGGCGAAACTAACAGCATTCCGGGCATCATCAAAAACATGGGTTTCCAAATTTACAGCTCGTTCCTAACATTATTTTTTGAGTTACAGTGATATTTTACTTTTTATTCCTGTTAGGGGGCCGTCACTTGTTACAATCTGTATCCTCTATAAGTAAATGTTTGTATATAATTTGACGGAAAACTATTTTAATTTACCTTTATGTTATTTTTATTATTTCCTAAGCAATATTTCGATGTTTATTATACAAATTGGCATATTTTTGTAAAGTTATCACAATGTAGGCGAGGGATTGTGAAAGAATTTCAAAAGAAATGAAGCCCCGCCTCTGATTCGCTGAAACACTATTTAAAAAAAAAGACTAATTTGCATATTCCTATTTGACTCTATATGTGACACTGGTATGCATAAATCACAATGGTATTTACTACATCGATTATTGAAGACAAAACTTAAATGATTTAATTACAAATACGCAAAATTATTTTGTTTTATATTATAAAGTTTTAGAAAATTTGTGAAAAGGCGTGGCTTACGGTACAAGAGAGGAATATATCCGATCCTAATATGTTAAGTCTTTCTTCATAAGTATTAAATATCTTTTTCTAGTTTTTCGCTGCTAAAATTCTATTTTAACCCTGTTACACTTTTTTTCTTATTTCAATGTTCAAGAGTTCAATGTTCAATGTTTCAATGTTTCAATGTTCAATGTTTCAATGTTCTTTTTTTTTTTTTTTTTTTTTTTTTTTTTTTTTTTTACCTCTAGTTAAATATCATGTTTTAGAAAACACGGTACAGCGAAACTGATTGCATGAAACAGCAATTATGCATTCGACAATCGTTTTATTATTATTATTATTATGAATATTTAATAAATTTAAAAAGATTTTTTACCATGAATTTTCTGTTTAAATTTTGTTGTGACATATTTGCATTTGGTTACTGTACCGTTTGTAAGCTTTGTGTTATTTAAAATTTATCCCATAATGTAGCATAATAAAATATCAAATTTCTGTTAAAAGTTTTTTAATAGAGAATCAAATAATGAAAAATTGCTTTATTATTATTATTATTATTATTATTATTATTATTATTATTTTTAAGTTTATAAGATCTATTATTGGAACATAGCTCAATAGTATTTATTTTCAATTTCCTAATCACGAAATCGAAGTCACAGTTATTATAGAATAAAAATTTAAAACAAAGGAATTGTCTTATTACTTTCAAATATATAGATATTGATCTTACAGAATCCTGAAATTTCATTTAAAAGACTTTAATCATCTAAATTTAAAAATTCAAAATAAAATAAATTAATCTAAATGCTTTTAAAGTTGAAACGGGAAGATTTCAAAAGATATGAAAATTGACATTTGTGTTTTGAACATTTTGGTGCGGCAGATATTAAAAACAATATTTTAACGATGAGCTGAACCTGAGCTTAAGAGAGGGTGGATCCAGCTACTTAGCACAAGTGATATCACCTGACTAAAACCAGAATAAACAACATTTTAATATATTCCGGGGTATTTTTAGCCCACTGTTATTCTTTTTTTTTTTTTTCAAATTTTAACACTAGCTACAGTACGCTTACGTCCTATTTACATTAAGCTTTGATATGGAAGCTATGTTGCTGTTTTTCGATGCTGCGAAATTTACAAAATATATTTGTGTTAATATACTATACAGATAGAAAAATAATTATATAATATCAACAAAACTTCTTTAATAAATATGTTTATATACATTACCGTATGAAATGTTTATATATGAATATTGTATTTATTTTGAATGAGAAATACAAACAGAAAATTCTAAGGAAAAAAAAAAAAAAAAGAAGAAAATGTGTTATAATTTTTTATAAATCAAGCGAAATATATATGCATACTTGCCAACCGAACCCGTAACATTGATAGTTTCCGCCCCTTTGTGTACACAATTTAATTTTTAGAGTAATTAACTTCAAATACATTTACGATTAACTCACTGAGCGCCACGCGAATTCTTATGGAGTTCCCATTCAGGCCACACGCACTGCTTAGAAGCGTGTTATGTTTATCGAGTTTCGATAAACCCCATTAGGCCTTAAAGATATAATCCAGAGACTCCAACATCCTAATTGATATTCCGTAGTGTTGTTAGTCACGCCCTTTTTTACACACCAATAAATTTTTAGAGTAATAGTCTCCAAATTCAATTACGATTAAATAAGAAGAAAAATACTCTAAAATGATACTAGTGTGAAAAAAAAAGCGGGGCCAACAATTCTAAGGAATATTAATTAGTATGTTGGAGTCTCTGTATAATCCTATAAAAATCCTACAATTAAAAAAAAAAAAAAAAAAAAAAAAAAAAAAAAAAAAAGGGAAATAAATTTTAAATAAATTGTCAGTAATTACTTAAAACTATGTAAATTCTGTAGTTTTATATCATATTTTGCACTGCCGGCTGACTTGGCGCCTAAATGGAAAGATCAGTGTCAGCCACCGATGGCTGACATGGCGCTGAACCTGTTAAATAAAGAAAAAATATTCTACAAAGACTGACGTGAAAAAAATGTACGGAAAGGGGCGGAACCAGTAATCCTCCGGGTTAGGTTGAGAAGAATGTATATACATAGAGCAATGCCAGAAAATGTTCTTTATTTTTCATGAACCGGATGAATGGTACTTTTTTTCTGAATAGTCTATGTATAAAGTATAATGCTGCTTTAAATACCCTTTAAATGAAAAGTTTTATTACATAAAGTAATTTTCTGGCACTCTACAACTCCCAAATGACACACAATACGAAACACCGCCCTTTTCCAGTGTTTAAAGGGTATTAAAGTTTAATATGCTTTCTATTCGTTTTGATCTTTCCTCCTCCTCCTTATCTTCTTCTTTTTTCATAAAAAAAAAAAAAAAAAAAAAAAAAAACTGCAATCTGACACAATTTTGTTAACTTAGACTGATAATTATACAGAGAATTTTAACAGGAACAGAGAAGAGAGAACATTTTAAAAGTATGATTCGTAATAAAGTTCTATTTTTATGTGTTCATGCGATTAATTGTTTTCTTGTGTTTACGAGGAAATCTTAACATTTTCACATTGCTAATTTATAAAATATAGTTTTTTGTTCTCAATATATTGAGAAATAAATAAATATATATATATCTGCGAGAATATCGAACATTTCCTTTAATATTAATTAAGTCAAGGTACATTTTTAAAATCCTCCATAATGAAATTATAAAATTCTGCATTCGAAAAGCTTCATGTACACTAAGCGACAAAAAAAAAAAAAAAAAAAAAAGCCGCACTGCAGAAAAAATGACTTATACCTTTTTATTTGTAATAACTTTAAAATTAATGTTTGAAACAAGTAAAACTGTCTTGTTTGCATAATATCAAAGAGATGAAATGATACCTATGTATATTTTCGATTTAATAATTCGCTTTATTACACTTTACGAAGTACTTTTTAAAAATCTGCATAAAACTTTCTTTTTGAACATAATGCAATAACTATACACTTTGCAATCTATTATGATTTATTATATGAAATAAACAAGTTATATTTTAATATATGAAATAAAACTATTTATTTGTTAGATAATGATGAAATAAACAAGTTATATTTTAATATATGAAATAAAACTATTTATTTGTTAGATCTAAGCAATTTTTTGTTAAAAATATGTATTCTGCATTGGGTTAATTCCACCTTTATATGAAATTACTGCATTAATGCGCAATGGCATAGTTTTATACAGTGTTTTAATATAAATCTCAGAAATTTCAATGTGCCAAATATCACAAATAAATTTTTCTAGTTCTGGCAGAGTTATAGGCTGCAAATTTCGAATCCTCTCCCCTCTCCCCCGCTTTTTTATAGACGAAACATTTTCGAGCGGATCGCGATTTTGACCATTTCCATGTCTGGTAAAGAAGAAATTCTACTATAACCTTTGTGGTATTTAACTTAAAGTGAAAAAAAGTATGATTACTTACAGAATTATAGGTTCTCATGGGAATGTATAAGAAATTTTGACAAATTGAAGTGAATAAACTTACCACAGACGCCGTGTAGTAAGGTGCCTTATTATCTTCAAATGCTGTTTACGGAAATGTCTAAGATACCTCCAAAATAGTCGGTCAGGCACCACTTTTATGCAGATTGTGTTTTATTTCGAGTTAATTGATCCCTTGAGCATAAAAATTTCCCCGAGTGTTTGAAAAGTTATGCACCTCCGTACCATAATGTACGGAGAATGTGTCACTGTTTTAAAAGTGCGATTTTCATTAAGTCGGTCACATTTTCGTCTTCATTCTAGCTTTTTTCAACTGCACGAAATAAAGAAAACTTGATTCATCAGAGAAAACCAGTTCAGCCTAATAATTAACTGATAATGTTTTTAAATTTTAGTCAACTAAAGTATTGTTTTTTCTAATTCTTTTCCTTAATAATGGCTTTTTTCGCAGATCTTACGTTCTTTAACCCGCTTTGTTTAATTGTTCCCGCATTGTTTTTGAAGAAAATAATTTACTATACACTTTTTAAAAATCTTTTTTAAGTTCTGAACATGATACAAATCGATTTTTTAAACATTCGCATTTTAACTTCCGGTTATCTCGCTTGGATGAGCAACATGACCGCCTAAAGCCAAATTCCCAGTTTAAACGGCCAAAAAAATTTATATTTTGCTAAAATTCATTTTACCAATATTTCGTTAGCATTTAACGATTTTGCCATCTCACGTATTAAAATATTTTTTGATTTTCATTTAAAAAATAATACTTTTTGTGGCATCGTTAACTGCCTTATTCTTACCATTTTTGAAATAAATTCTAAAATTGCAATTTTCCTGACAATTGCATTTTGTTTTTAACACTAGACTCAAAACTAAAATGTATGTGGAGGACAACATAGTAAAATCTGTTCGAAAATTTGCTTTTTAAACGATAAAATTGGCGGTTGTAGAAGGCGAAAAGGAAAACATCCAAGTGCGGCTTTTTTTTTGTCGCTTAGTGTATGTGTAAATCACAAAATATTAATATTTAAACGTGTGGCTAATCTGACGCAAAAAAATTAACTTTTATTTAATTTCCAACTATTTAAATTTTGAATACTTAAATTAACATTACAATCTGTATTATTTTTATAAAAAGTTTATAAAATAAAGACTTAACTTGTAAATTGTATTAAAAAAAAAAAAAAAAAAAGAAAGAAAGAAAGAAAGAAAACGAATATATATATACATATATATATATGTGTGTGTGTGTTAGGCAAATTTTATGCATATTTTGTAAAATCATAGAATTTAGGAAACTTAAATATTTGATATTTTTCCCATAATCGATGCGTACAGATCCCATTCACTGTGACATCTTAGATATTTTAATAACTATTCAAGCTATTTAATTTCTTCCTATGAAGTGAACTATTTGATGTTTAATCAATAGAAACCAATAATAATCTTTAAATTCATAAACTAACTCAGATTTTTTATTTTATAATTAACATTTCTGAAATTTTTTTTCCGGTGTGAAACTTCATAAATAATCTATACTGGGTGGTAGATCATGATTTATATTTTCTAAATGTATAGACGGACCCCTAATACATTTTCACGTGTAACTCTATTTAGAATTGATTTAAAATGTATAAATAGGTTTGTTTTCCGAACCGCCTTGATCTCAGAAATCTGAATATGAAGTCAAAAATAGGGGTTGCCATTGAAGAAAATGAAGTTAATGCCAGTTTCAATATGTAGACGACCCCCTAGGCAAAATGTAACTATACCGTTATAAACTAGACGTTATTACAAATCGATCAGTACCAGTCAAATGTTTCTATGATAATTTACGGCGAAATTAGGTGGGGGGGGGGGGGGTGGCGTTTTTTTTTTTGGCTGCATGTACAAACTATATACTATGGATATAAATACTTTGATTGGTGAGTGTATACTTATAATGTATATCCATTTGCAACATGAATCTTAATATAGATTTTTTTTTTTTTCTGAAATATTGTAACTTGGGAGAATAACGCTCATAACACTGCTCTGCAAAAATAATTTTTTTTTCGAGATCTGATACCATTCTTGCTGATTCTTATGTAAAATGACCTCCTGAATACGAATATGACTCCCATTTTGCCCAGTCTCCCACCGTTTTCTAGATACACCTCCACCTCCATCAATTTCTTTCCCTGTTCGATAATTTTATTACCATGAATATGAATTGAAGAATGAAAAATAATTAATTTAACACCTAAAGACAACAATATATATATATATATATATTGAATACTGCATATTACACACACACATATATATATATATATATATATATATATGTAAAGCTTAAAAAATAACATTAACAACAGATTAAAAAAATACAAGATGTGTAAAGTATAATTTCAGTGGCAAATCCCCCCAAAAATTTTTCCTTGTCGCAAATGTGCATGTTTTAGAATTTTCCAACTCTGTAGCCCCTCAGAAGATATTTAACACTTTCGCGACCGCTGACGAAGATTCACGTTATTTGGAAATCTGTAACTCCGCCAGTGGGCGTTCCTTTCGTAATTGGTATGTTGTTTATTTCTTAAGTATATACCCAATATTCATATTTTTACAATGAAATATACTATGGATACAAATGCTTTGATTGGAAAGAATATAATTACAATGCATATCCATTAGTAATGTAAATGTGAATAGAGAAAATTTTGTTCTGAAATATTGTAACAAGCGATAATAACGCCTACAGGCGGACCTTACTGTCAAAAAGATAAAAGTATGCGATCGCGAAAGTGCTAACGGTTAAAATAACCCTCCCACTCCTAAAAATTGATTTATAGCCACAAGATCACCGAAAAATAATAAAAATAAGGGGACATTCCTAAAAAACGGTGGATGATAGGTGAAAATGGGCATCATATTCGGATACAGGAGGTTATTTTACATAAGAATATGCTAAAATGGTAGAGGCAATTTTCATGCCGAGCAGTACAGACGGACCTTACTGTCAAAAAGACGAAAACGTGTGGTCGCGAAAGTTTTAAAATTTTCCGGTAGCCAAAATGTGCTAAGTTAGCCATTATACATACCGTACCTGGTAACATTTATAATTTATTCCGGAGTACTGTTAGCCCCGCCCTTTTTTCACTATAGTCAGATTATAGAAAAATTTTCTTCAATATGTAATTATGTTTAAAAAGAAGAAAAGCGCTCTTAAATTATACTGGTGTGAAAAAAGGGCGGGGCTAATAGTATTCCGGAATAAATTATAAATATTACCAGGTGTATATATATATACATATATATATATATTTATATATATATATATACATCACATATCACGCCTCAAAATTATTGGTCACATTGAATAAAAAAGTCCTTAAATTTGGCATCACTGCTGGAAAGTCGATCTTCTGCCCGATCTAATTCCACATCATTTTTCATTCTTAATTTATTAAAAAAAACACACACACACACAAAAGTTCACAAATTAAATTAGTAATAGTAAACTATACATACCTAAAGATATAAAATATCATTTTTCAATCCATTCAACCATTTAATTAAAAAAAGGTTTATCATTTTAAATATCCCAAGGTTGTCATGTTCCTTGGCAGGAATTCTTGGCAGGAATTTTATCAAATATTTTAGAATAAAAGAGGTATATTTTAGTCTGGTGCATAACAACACTATTTATTTGCACCATTTTGTTGGATTCACAGTGTGCTTTCAGGATCTGATTCACCTAGTGTTCTGATCGAAGTCTTGAAGTTTTAAATTATATAGCAGCGTTAACACGGCCCGATTTTTTTCAAGGATTCTTCCACCAGAAATATCTAAAAATAAATTTCTTATGAAATATGCACTGTTTATTTAAGAATAAATTTTTCTTAAGATTATTCTGGTGGCAGAGTCCTCGAAAAAAGGCGTGGCCGTGGAAACCCTGTATAGTATGTGATATTTTTCGCAGTCATTCCCCAGTAAAATACTTCTATTTTATTTCTATACACATAAAAGAATTCTTCAAAACTAACGCGTGATATTATATGTAATTAAGTGATAATGATAACAGATAATTTTATTTTTACTCTAAATTTGATTCTAGGCCTGAGTAATAGGCTTTCTGTAAGAAAGATATCACTCTACTCGTAATTCATTTACAAAGTGGTTAAAGATCCGCTTTTTTTCCACTGATTCTACCACCAGAATATTTATATGATAATTTTTACTTAATAAATGGTGCAAACGTACAATGAAAAATTCCAAAAGAAAACTATTGGTGAAAAATCAGGGAAAAAATGTGGTTTGTGACGACCCTGACATAACATAGTTAAGCATACATACCTGGCCAACATTCTAATTAATATTCCATAAAAGTTTTAGCACCGCCCCTTTTTCCGCACCACTTAATATTTAGAGTAATTTTCTTCAAATTTGATTATGATTAAGTAAGAAGAAAAACATTCTGAAGAAAGACTGGTGAGCATAGCCAGATACTTAACATAAAGAGTCCCCTTTAGAGGGGTCTTACTCTCTGCCCTTCTTTTAGGACACTCTTAAGCATAAATGCCAATATTTTAACTTATTTTGGTTATTGCTTTATTAGTTGCAGGGCTGCTTTCGCTGGAGTGCCCTCCGCGTCATCAGTGCTTTACCTTGTGGAAAATGCTACTAAATTTCAATGTTTATTTCGCTCTTCATTTCTCCTCTTGAGCAGGTGGCGCCACTGTAGGTCTAAACTAGCCTTTGATTCGTGGTCATTAACGGAATTACAGTTATGGATAATTTCCATACTTTCACGGTAAAAAGCGTATGTTGGATTATTTTAATTCGCGATTTTTGTGGAATGGTTAAACTGGATATCAGTGTTACTATTTAGATAAGTTTTGACTAAGGCGGTAGCACATTTCCCGTATTTAATATCGTTTTGATGTTTTTTCAATCTAGTTTTAATTTTACGTTTCGACATTCCTATGGAACAGCCTGTTTCATTATTTTGATACTTAAACGGAATTTTGTATATGCTAACAGTTTCAATGGGGGTGGGGGTAAGGTCTTATCGCTTCTTATCATTTGATATATATTACGATTAGGTTTAATGGGAATATTAACGTTAAATTACTAGCTGTATTTTTAATTTTGATTGAGGCTCCTTGATCATAGGGTGTTGAATAAGTAATTATTGGGGATTTTGATAGATTTGAATACAGTTTAATTTTCGAACTTCTTTTCTATACAATTTATTTACCAGATTTTTTTGAGTAACCTGCATCAGTAGTAGATAAAATTATGTTTTTTCAAATCTGATTTATCGGTACAAATTAATATCGCGCGATTGATGTAACTTTGGATTGCACTTAATTTACATTTAAAGGGGGTCTTATTCCTATTATTTATAATTTCATTACTTGACATGGGTTTTCTATAAACTGAAGTTTTATACCGTTACTCTCGGGTTTTATTTTTACATCCAAATAGTTGATTTCGTTACCCACTTCGTTTTCACATGCAAATTTAATATTTTTGTCAAGCTGATTTAAAATGTTAAGGATTTCGTCGATATTTTGGTTATTGTGAACTATTGCGAAATTATCATCTACATATCTAACACAAAATACGATTTTATTCTGCATTAACTTAAAGATAGTATTTTCAGGTAACCTTAATTTATATTCAGCTGTAATTCCGGATATGGGCGATCCCATTGGGACCCCCATATTTTGTTCATAAATTTTACCGTTGAACATAAAATAACTTTCGCGAAATATTAAATTGCTAGTGGCTATTAATGTATCTGCAACAAGCGTTTTATATTTTTCTTTAATTGAATGATTAATAGTTTCAGAAATTTCATCAATATCAATGGAGGGAAAGAGTTTCACTACGTCAAAACTAACAAAAATAGTCATTTTTATTGATTTTTAAATTTCTCAAACGTTTTATAAAATCTTCAGTTGAATTAAGGCTATTGTAGGGGGGAGGCAATAATTTACGATAAACTTCAGTCTTATATTTTTCTAGGGGATAAGTGGGACCTTCTTTTTTACTAACAATTGGACGGAGTTTAGGAAATAATGTTTTCGGTTACTATATCGGCATGACCAAAAGCAAAATCAATAATAAAATCAATGAGCATGAAAATGATATTAAATACGATAAAATAACGACCGCATTCACTAAAACGAATCACGAACAAAATATAAACATAGATTTTCGGAATGTTAAAAAACTGGCGAATTACAACAACCATCGATGTGCTACAATGCATGAAACAATAGAAATCATGGCCAACGAGCATGCTTGTAACGATCAACAAGCTCTCTTTCATAACTTACACACTCATATTTTTTTAATGCTTCAACAATGGGCAGAGCCTGATTAAGGGGGAAGCACACATTATCTCCGCTCTCACCGGAATATTTTTACAATTATTTTTTACTTCATGTCATAGAAATTCCACGCTTTGATGAGGAAATATTTTTTTATAAAAAATGAACGGTGTAAAACAATCCAATTTACTCACCGTTATTAGACACCAGAATTCTTTTAAAATAATTTTTAATCAGAATTTTCTGCTTATTATAGGAGGAAAGTATTTGTTAAAAAATAACGGTGTAAGTATAAATAATGTGTGCTTCCCCCCTTAATCAGGCTCTGACAATGGGATGTTTCAAATTAATTTCTTCTTCTGTAACATTTGTGAGTGCCATATTATTTTCTGTGTGTTGTTTATGCAGAATCCGAACAACATTGTACGTGTTAATTTCCAAAACCGTTGTCTTTTAAAAAAATTGAGAAATATTTAATTTTTCAAACTGTAAATTTCTTTTTAAACAGTAATTAAAAAAAAATTGCAAAATACAGAAGATTTTTCAATAACCGATTAAAAAAAAAAAAAAAAAAAAAAACTAAAGATATGTATAACTTAAACGTCTATTTGAGTGCTATTTAAATATTTGAAACTCGCAAAATTAATAAAAAAAAAAAAAGAAAGAAAGAAAGAAAGAAAGAAAGATTTTTCAAAGATAAAATAAAATACTTTTAACAAAAGACCACAAGCATATATCAAATAAGCTTGTATAAGAAACAGCCAACTCTTTCATCTATTAATTTCAAACTATATTTGCCATAACGCTATTCAGAAAGATTTGTTTTGAAAGAATTGTTAAACGCATTAAAATCGGGAAAGGATGTTGCTTGCCAAATTGCGTGTGCCTTTTGTCTTTTTACGCCAATTATTTGAAAGTATTTTATATTTTACAGAATTTTGATTGGGATTCCGCCGATAAATTTGGTTGATCTTGTATTACTATGTAAGTAGTACAGTCGGTAACAAAAGCAGGGATGGAACACGGGCGCAGAATTCATACCGGAATCTGTTTAAGAAATTTCCATACCTATAATATCGTTGATCTAAGAGGTAGAAAATTTTCTTACATTCATAGTGGTATGCATTCTGCGCCCGTGTTCCATCCATGCAAAAGTCTCCGAACGCTAGTAAAAATTCCTACATAAAAAAAGTACACTTAATACAGTTTTGTTAAATAAATCCTTGCCTAGTCCTGTTCTTAGTCAGTCTAAAAACAGGATTAGACAAGGATTTATTTAACAAAACTGTATTAAGTGTACCTTTTTTTTATAGGCATTTTTGCTAGTGTTCGGAGACTTTTGTTACCGACTGTATCTCTGCAATTTTTTTCGCAAAATTCTGTGTATGCGCTTTAAGTGGACCTTCCTTGTCAGAACAATTCTTAGGGGTGAGTCCTGAATCGTCGCCAACTGTCCATAGTGTAGCACTAGTACAACGTAAAACCCGCTCAAACCTCAACCTGACATCCTGTGCAAAAGACAGATACCTCACAATGCTATCTAATAGATAAAACTTTATTAACACCTATTTAAATTTACAAGATTTAAAAACAATATCCCCAGTCATTATAAATGTAATTATTGTCATATTTTACTCATTTTTTTAACGTTCAAAGTGAGTGAGAGAATGGGTTTTTACGTGGCACTTTGCGCAATTGGCAGTGAACTGGGATCTACACCTAGAGTGGTACAGAATAAACAAGCCATTAAATTCTGATCCTCCTCAGAGGTGATGTTTTCCCCATTTCGATAACCTATCTTCTCACCTAGAGGTATGAATTTCATACATGGAAACTTCCTACACAATAAGCGCGTTCAACTGAAGTTAACATGAACTTTTCTTTTTTTCAATAAAATATCAAAAATTATGAAAATACAAACAAATTAAAAACATCGATGCTTTCATTTGTGTGCAGCAGTAATCGACAAATAAAATCAAAACAATGAAGAAAAGCATCAATAAATGCAGATACATTGCTACGCATAAATCACAAATTATAAGAAATTCAGCGGAGCTGCAATTACTAACAGACACGAATGTACGCTTCGCGCACACGGAAATAAATAAAATAAAATGAAAATCACTGGCTATCGCCATACCAGTGTTTTTGAATCTTAAAGTGCATGAAGTTCTGAATCGCATCAATCACTAATATGCACGTAATTCTACTACCAAACTAAAATATTATGGCCACAACAAGACTTACTTCTATGTAATCTTATACGAATTCAGGCGGTACAAATTACCTATTAAATTGTTATTTATTTAAATTATTTTCCTTCATGGATGCAGACGATATTTATCTCACAGAATTATAACTCTAAATGCCGAAAAAATATCAGTTTTGAGCCAACACCAGAAGAAATGCGATTTTCTTTTTCCTTTTTTTCCGTTAAAAATGAAAAAATCGGTAACCTTGTTTTAAGTTATCAGAGATCTGTGGTTCAATTATTTGTTTTAAAGGTATTGATTTCTTTCGAGAGATACCCATACTGAAAATTTACACCCTTGGGAATGGAGGGGCGGGGGGTACTTCCCTCCGGAGGGGGTGGGCGATGGTATCACATGCATAAACTTTTTCCTAGTTTATTATTTTTACGATCAATAATTGATATTAATTTTAAAATCACACGTTAAAAATAACTCTCATTGTGTACATTTATACGAAATTTTGTCCTATACTGTCGCGTTAAAAATTTAGAAAAAATGAGATCAGAGCGAAAACCTTTGAACTATTGATCCCCAAATCTTATCAGCATTAGTTGAGATCAAGGTCTAACAAAATACCAAGGTTGGTTAAATTTCATTTATTTGTTCGTGAAATACAGCATTCACAAAAATAGTGATACACACACATAGACATTTTCTAAAAATAGTCAAATCGTATTCAGGACATCTAAATCTTGTAAATCCATCGAAAACAGAATTTTGAAATTTTTTACGAATTCAATACTTTCTTATTATAAATATATATATGTAAGAAAATAAAAAAAGTTGGTTGGTTGGTTGGTTTTAATATTTCAGTAATACAGCGTTGTGAGTAATTAAAATGCAAAAGGAAATAATCGTTTTCTTAAAAACCAGGGTGACTAGATTTCCTCGAATTCAAGCACACTCATTTTCTGAAATTTGAAGAATAATAAAGACTTTTATTTATTACTTTTTTTTATTTGTATAATCTTCATTTACTTAGAATCCAAAACCTTCACCGTAATTTAAATTTTTGTAATAATTTTGATGTTTCTCTTTTATAAAAGTACCCTAATTTGGCCACTATAACTACAGCGCCTAGAAAATATAGTGTGGAAAGCGACTAGCAAATGAGTTCTTTAAAAATTAAGCCTCTCACGAGAGGTCAGTGTGATCGAGTTTATTGCTTGAAAAACTCCCTATTGGTTAAATATGTATTTAGAACATGTGATTGAGCAGACGAAACTGGGGAAAGCCAACCATCTCTTCAATTGAGCAAAAAATTCGATTGCAGCGCCATCTGGTAAAATTAATATATTTTAGCAGTATTTTAAGCATTCCCTCATCAGCGCTTGCCACACTGTATATTCAATTATACCTGTGGGGGGTCACCGAAGTGGGAGAATTCCCTTCCGTGGACGATCAAAATTGTGATGGCATATCTCCGGACTACTTCTGGGGGTGAGTCCCAGACCGCCGCCAATTGTCCATCGCGCAGAATTAATATTACGTAAAACCCAACCAACCAACCACTGTATATTCTAGACGCTGTACTTTAACTACAGATAAACGAATAATTTCTGAAACCAGATGACTCAGTGAAATAATATATCCAATCGTTCCCATGACTCCTTTCCATGGAGGATCAAAATTGGGATGGCATGTCCCCGGACTGTTCTTAGGGGCGCGTCCCAGACTGTCGCCAGTTACCCATTTTGCAGTACAAATAAGACGTTAAACACAACCATCTTCCCTATAATACGTCATTATTGAGAAAGTAAATGTATGGCTGCTAGAATTCATAATTCATCTGCGCGGAATTTCGCCAAATGCATTCGGTACCACTTTTTTTAAAAAGCAGTCTGTGAGACTGACATTCCTGGTAACATTCCCTGACATTCCCTGAGAAGGTACGCCACAGTGAAGTCGTTGGTGTAAATTATAAGGAATTTAAAAATGCATTGTACTCTTTTAACAAAAACAAGGCCCCTGGCCCTGATAAATTTGGTGTACAGTCGGCTGCAAAATTATTCGAGCACTAGCAATAATCCTTGCCAAAAAAAAGTACACTTAATACAGCTTTGTTAAATAAATCCTTGTCGAGTCATGTTCTTAATCTGTCTAAGAACATGATTCGACAAGGATTTACTTAGCAAAACAGTCTTAAGTGTACTTTTTAAATATAGGAATTATTAGCTAGTGCTCGAATAATTTTGCAGCCGACTATAAGATTTATTCTGTACATTTTCAACCAAATCCCAAACCTTTTATTTCTATCTTTAACAAATTGTTGAACATGGGTTATTTTCCTAGGGTTTGGAAAAGGGGCAACATTGTTTTCTTCTCAAAACTCAATACAGTGGCTACCAATCAGAAATCATATAGACCGATTTGTCTGCTATCTAATATTAGCAAGGTCTTTGAGAAGATAATTGTTGGTAGACTGAACCATTTTTTGGGGAATGAAAATATCTTGCACTACCTTCAGTTTGGTTTCCGGGAGGGTCGTAGTACGACTATGTGCCTTAAGAGTCTTATTGATGATATTATGGCTAGGAAGAGAAATTATAAGTATACTTCGGCCACTTTCTTCGACATTACTGGTGCGTTTGATAATGCGAGTTTGGAGTTTATTCTTGCGGAACTAAATGATCTTGGTGTGCCTGTCTACTTGCGTAACATTATTGCCAGCTATTTGCGTAACAGGTATGTTAAATATTTATTTTTGAATGACTTTCATAAAGTTGATAGGGGCTGTCCCCAGGGGTCCTGTTTGGGGCCCATCCTTTGGCTAATTCTGATTAACAAAATTTTTGGCTGTTTTGATCTGATTATGGTTTCTTTATTTGGTTACGCTGATGATTTTGTGTTGGTGTGCTCAGGTAACTCTAGAGCCCAACTTGAATATATCACAAACCAAAATATAAATATCTTTAGTGACTTTGTGGAGTCGAGGAACCTGGTCGTTTCTTCGTTAAAAACTAAAAGTGTTGTCTTTGGTAGTCTTTCCCCTAATCGTCCCCCGATTTTTAAGATAAAGGACTCTTCAATCAAGGTCGTCGACGCTCATGTTTTCTTGGGTGTCCTGATTGACTGCAAGTTGAGTTTTCTTCCTCATGTCGAGACTATCTGGGATACGATTTATGACATTAGTAAAAATATTAGAAGATTTAGTGGTGCCACTTGGGGTATCAGACCTGCTATGAAGAAGCTCTGGTATTATATTGTGATTTTGCCCAAAATCCTTTATGCTGCTGAGGCGTGGTATCCTAGGCTGAATTGTCATGGTGTTAGAAAGTTGAATTCTTGCCAGCGTACGTTCATTATCCATATTTGTCATTTTTATAAATCAGTCTCCACTGATGCTATTCGTCATCTTACTGGGGTTCCTCCCGTGACTTTGGAGGCGGAGAGGCTTATTAAGAAGTACAATTTCCGTTATGGTGATAAATCTCTATATTTTGATGGTGATTATTATGATAAAAATGACTTTGATAAAAGACTTTTCAAGTATAACATTGACTCGTCGGGTTTGTGTAGAGATTTTGAAAATTTAGCTGATCTGGACAGTAATGATTTGCTCAGGATTTACACTGACGGAAGTAAGACGGATGAGGGTGTTGGTGCTACCTGGGTTGCTATTTACAATAATGATATTGTTAAATTTGATTTGCTGAAGCTCAGGGAATATAACTCTGCTTTTCAAGCTGAACTGATTGCTATTAAAGAAGCGCTTACTTAGATAAAGGATGCAAATTTCAATTCTGTTGTTATTCTCACTGATAGTCTCTCTTCTATTCAGGCTTGTAGAAACCTTTATCCTGGTACCATGTTAATTAAGGATGTCCTGGACCTCATTCAAATCTGTGATAGTAATGTGGTAATTAAATGGGTGAGGGGACATACTGGTATTTTGGGTAATGAAATTGCAGATTTCTTGGCCAAGAATGCTTGTGTTACTGGTAATAGAGTGGTTATTCCCTATCCTAACTCACTTATTAAGAAATTTCTGAACAATGACCTGAAAATTGCTTGGCAACGTGAGTGGAATTCTTCAGATAATGGCAGACTTACTTTTAGCATTTTTCCTACCGTTTCTCTTAATTTTAAACTAAAGAATCAAGTTCTTTATTACTTCGCTACTGGTCATGGTGCTTTTCCCTACTATTTGCACTTTAAAGCTAAAGATAGGGATAGTCCAAATTGTCCTTGTGGCTCTCTTGGGGATTCTCTGCACTACCTGACGACTAGGTGTTCCTTTTCTGGTCAATTTATTAAGAGAGATACTGCGGAGAGTCTTGGTGACTACTTTCAGAGAATAGATAATTCTAGGTTCTGGTGTAAACGAGCTGCTTCCATCTATAATCATTTGAACGAATGTTTTACTTTTATTACTTATAAATTTTAGGCTCTTGATTTGTTTGGATTGTAAATGGTGTCTTACTGTTGCTTATTTGTAATTGTTATGTAGTTTTATCGCTTGTTCCTGTATCTTAATATATTTTAGGTTCTTGTTTTTAACTGTTGTATTTTACCTTTAGTGTTTTATTCTAATGTTTTGGTATTTGTGTTTGCTATGCATTGTTTTAACTTTTAAACTGTTGTTTTAACCTTTTTAACCTTGTAGTTTGTTAACTTGGGTTATTTTAGCTGTATTTAAATTTTTGTATTTTAAACTTTGTGCTTATTGCTATTTTTAATACTGTTTTTGTATTTTGGCTATATGGTCTTTGTTACTTTATGGGAATTTCTGTTGCTGTTTTGCGTGTTCCTGTATGTTTTTATTCACGCTGCTTGACATTTTGTTCAGTACGATTGTTCTGCTGTTTTATGCTTTTGTATTATTGGCTTTGTATGTAACACTTCCATGTGACTCTGTATTTTTGATTTTTCCAAATATTTTTTTCTGCTTGTTTTCTGGGTTCGTTCTCCTGGCTGGGTTTTGGTTGGATGGTAGATGCTTCTTTTTCCGACCGGTTCTGGGCCTTCGGGCCGGCCATAAACCTTCGGGTTGGTCGGCGGTTTCGGGGGTAATTCCTGGTAACGCACGATAAAAACATGTTTCGGTCAAAGAGTTAATATTCCGTAGTACTGTTACTATCAGATGTTGGCACATTACCTTTATAGTGCTGGTAGAAATAACATACGTAATAAGTAGCTAATTCACAGTTTAGCGGAAGAAAAATACGCGAAACAAATTTTATGCATGAAAAAATTTAAATTAAAAAATAATTTATTTAATATATTTTTAATTTAAAATACAAATATATCAGTAAAAATATCGTAATTTATAAAGTACTATTTATAAACATTTTATTACGAATATAAATTTTTATTTCAGTTTGAAAATATTGTAATTCACAAATACGAAATTCTTACCTTTTATAACTTTATACAAACAAACAAAAAAAAAAAAAAAAAAAAAAAAAAAAAAGAACCACATGAAATTCTTATTCCATAGTTGTATAATAAATTAAGCGTAATCTAAATCGAAAAATTATACGGGAGAAAAAATGCAGTATTTATATAATAATACAGTTACTTTTTTAAAAGAGAGCAATATTAAACTAGTATGTTGTGGCCACCACAAGACTTTCTTCTATATTTACCTATACATATTCAATCAGTAACAATATTTAAAAAAAAAAAAAAAAAAAAAAAAAAAAAAAAAAGTACGATTTTTTTTTTTTTTGTTAAAAGTGAAAAAAATCGATAACTTTGTTTTAAATTATCACAGATTTATAGTTCAACCATTCGTTTTAAAGGTATTGACGAGACCTTTCGAAAGATACCCATCTTGAAAATTTATCCCCCCCGGGGGGGGGGGGGGGTACTTCCCCCCAGGGGGGGAAGCGATGCCCCCCATGCAGAAAATTTTTTTCCTAGTTACATACTACTATTATCAATAATTCATATTAATTTTACAATCACAAGTTTAAAACAACTCTTATTATGCACATTTATACGAATTTTTGTCCTATGCTGCCATGTTAAAAATTTAGATAAAATGCTATCACAGCGCCAGCTGTTGAGCTATTGATCCCCAAACATAATCAGCACCAGTTAATGTCGGGGACAAACTAAATACCAAGTTTGGTTAAATTTCGTTAAAAAAAAAAAAAAAAAAAAATGCGATTTTTTTCTAAGTTTTTTTTTGTTAAAAGTAAAAAAAATCGATAACTTTGGTTTAAATTATCACAGATTTATCGTTCAACCATTCGTTTTAAAGGTATTGACGAGATCTTTCGAAAGATACCCATCTTGAAACTTTGCCCCCCCGGGTGGGAACTTCCCCCCCCGTGGGGGGGGGAACCGATGCCCCCACATGCACAAATTTTTTTTCCTAGTTAACTACTACTATTATCAACCTGATCTTTCGAAAGATACCCAATGTGAAAATTTACCCCCCCTGGGGGGGTATTTCCCTCCTAGGGGGGGGGAAGCGATGCCCCCCCATGCACAAAATTTTTTTCCTAGTTACATACTACTATTATCAATAATTCATATTAATTTTACAATCACAAGTTTAAAACAACTCTAATTATGCACATTTATACGAATTTTTGTCCTATGCTGCCATGTTAAAAATTTAGATAAAATGCTATCACAGCGCCACCTGTTGAGCTATTGATCCCCAAACATAATCAGCGCCAGTTTATGTCGGGGACCAACTAAATACCAAGTTTGGTTAAATTTCGTTAAAAAAAAAAAAAAAAAAAAAAAAAAAAAAGCGATATTTTTCTAAGTTTTTTTTTGTTAAAAGTAAAAAAAATCGATAACTTTGGTTTAAATTATCACAGATTTATCGTTCAACCATTCGTTTTAAAGGTATTGACGAGATCTTTCGAAAGATACCCATCTTGAAACTTTGCCCCCCCCCCGGGTGGGAACTTCCCCCCCGGTGGGGGGGGGGAACCGATGCCCCCACATGCACAAAAATTTTTTCCCAGTTAACTATTACTATTATCAACGAGACCTTTCGAAAGATACCCATCTTGAAAATTTACTTCCCCGGGGGGGATTTTCCCCCCGGGGGATAACCGATGCCCCCCCATGCACAAAATTTTTTTCCTAGCTAACTACTACTATTATCAATAATTCATATTAATTTTACAATCACAAGTGTAAAATAACTCTCTTTATGCCCATTTATACGGAATTTTGTCCTATACTGCCATGTTAAAAATTTGCATAAAATGCGATCAGAACGCCACCTATTGAGCGATTGATCCCAAAATCTAATCAGCACCAGTTTATGTCAGGGTGCAACTAAATACCAAGTTTGGTTAAATTTCATTCATTGGTTCGGGAGATACAGCGTCCACAAAAAAATGATACAGACAGACAGACATTTTCTAAAAACTATTAATGCGTGTTCTCCATATCCCAAAACATGTAAATCCATCAAAAAGTGGACTTCGAAAATTTTCGCGAATCCAATACTTTCTCTATATTACATATAGAAGAAAGTAAAAATCATCTAATAAAAGTATTATACACGAAATATACATGCAATACATAATTGTGAAGCACATATATTTCAGTAAAAATCCTTATTAACTGTGCTTTGTAAAACCAAATAAATTTGTTATTCTATGAGAAACATGGAGACGATGAGCGGCATGAGAGCATGCCGCTTTTACGTTTGCAGAGCTAATTTTTCACTCTTAAATGTTATTGGGTACTTTCATGAGGCATAGACACGATCTCTGTTATTAAATGCATTTCTCCCGTCATTCAACAGGGTCGCTTCATTTGCACACTGACCAGGTAATCTATCCTCCAACTGAACTGTCAAGTGTTATTGTTTATCAAAGTGATCAACTTTGGAAATGTTCATTTATGCATTTAACTTGAATGCGCGGAATTTTTCGAAATGTAGTTAATTTCTAAGCTAATTTTTTTTCTTGTTCAGTCATAGATAATTACTGTGAAAAATATGATGCACATAGCGACACAGGCGACGGAATTTGATTTCACAATTTTAGGAAAATGTCATACCTAAGGTTGCTATAGGATGAATATGTCAAATCATGTCAAATCAACCAAAAAAAAAAGATGATTTGACACCCATAGTCTCAGATTTTGACGAAACTTGGTGTATTTGTTCCTTTCATGGATTTAAATGAGGAAAAAAAAATATTTTTGCTCTATCTTAAATAGTTTAGGTTTTACATCTAGTTAAAGATTTGTGAATTTCATGTTTTTTTTTCGATCAGGCAGAGAAAACGCAATTTGTTCTTTCATAAAGAATAATTTTTATCTCCCTTATTTACCAACTAATGTTGATGAAATTTTTTATGAGTATGCTTTAATATATAAGAAATACAGGAAAAAATAAATTAAACTAGCAAGTATTTGCACATGGCCAGAAAAAATTCCTGAAATGTTATTTTGAAATTTTTTTTAATGAAATACAGAGTTCCACTACAAATGGATTATCATCATGAGGGAAAAAGATAACCAAACAATTTTTTTTTGTATTCTCTTTCTAAAGGATGTATTCTACAACATGAAAAAATAAAATAAATGGCTTTTTGCATCCTTCATTATTTTTTCTGACTTCAAATTTAAAATTTCCAATTCCATCATTTTCTTGAAATCGCCAAATTAGAAGTTCCAATTTTAGTAAAATTGTACAAAACTTTGAACTAAAATGTTATTTATCAACTAATTTCAGTTTGAAGGTTTTTGAAATAAAATGAAAAATTGAATTACAAAATTAGGTGGTGTATGATTAAAACAACAGAGTAGTTTTTAAGAATGTTAATTCAACATGTACAGAAAGATAGATACATAAATGCTATTAAATTGAATCAACAAAATTATATCTAAACTGAAATTTCAAAACAAACAAACAAAAAAGTTTCTAAATTAATATTAAATGTTCTAATTAATAGAAATTTGTATTAAAATTTAATTTTGTTTTAAAAACAAGATCTAAATTCTAATCATTTTACTACTCACTGCTATTTCAAATGTTAATCTTATTGTAAACAATCAAACCATTTAAGTTGCAACAAGACAATTAAGTGATATTCTGTCTACTGTGTAGGTACATGTTTAGATGTCTGAATAAGTCAATTTTTGTTTGACATGCTTAACCCTTTAACGATCATTGGTTTCGCAGCAAAACCAAACATTTGACATAATTTAACAATTTTTATGCAGCAGATTTTTTATTATTTCTCCCTTGTTATAATCAGGTTTCAAACTTTTGTTCCTTTTCTGTTCTGTAGATAACAGCACTATTCCAAAATTTAACAAATAATGCTTCAAAGGAAGCTAAATGCATAAGTCACTTGACGTTTCTTAGTGTGTGCGGGTGCGAACTGCTGGTTTCATGATGCACTCATGTCTAGTTTTTATCATTTAATGAAGAGCTGGACTATTATTTTCACCTGAAACAACTTTTACGAGTTTTCGTAGTCGATAATGTTTACTTACAAAGTGTTTTATTTATTAAATTAAATATTATTTGAACTTAATAAGGTTAACTTATAGATGTTTCAAACCAAAAATTCTCGAGAAGGAACAATGCTAATTTTATTATTTTTTAAATATTTATGATTAGCTATGTGTCAAAAAGCTATTTTTTAAATTAGTTTAGTAATTTTTAAAATAAGTAGCGAACGTTAAAGGGTTAAACAAGTGAGCTTGCTCAGTAGCAGAGACAAAACTTGGCATCTTGTAATTAGTCAGTCACAAGCTATTGCATGTGTAACATGCATTATTGAGGCTATACTATTTTGAAAAGAGTTATTGTTAATTATTTTTTGAATGTTATAGTATATTAGAAAAATGAGAAGTGCAGTGCGGGGGAAATGACTCAAAGTGATTGTCATTTGTTATACCATATTACGAAAAAAACCTTGCAAACTCTTGATAAACTATTTGAAACTGATTTAACTTTCTTAAAATTGAGGACAGAATTAATTTGTGAATAAAAAACTATTTGTCTTCATCACCAAAGTGTGTTAAAAAAAAAAAAAAAAAAAACAGAAGGCTTGTTGCATTTACTTTGTATTACTATGCAAACTTTCTTTTTCCAGTAAAATTTCAGATTCTTCCTTTTTGAGTTGTCAACTATTCTTAAAATTCTAATTATACTATTAAGCACGATATAATCAATCAGTAAATTTCATTGTTGCTTCGTGGTTTCATTGTTATTCATCTGCTTTGAAATTTTGCTTTTTCAATCCATATGACTCCTATTCTGGTCGTGGCAGGCTGGGTGTGTGAGTGTTCCCGGGGTGAAACTAGTTTAACCCCACATGCAAGTCACAAGTCTTGCCGCCTGCCTCCTTCCTTCCTATCTTATGTTTATTAAATTATTTTTTCATATATTTTGATAAAGTTTATGGTTTTAAGTTAAGATTTGTTGTGTTACTTTATTGATTCGTTTGTTTTGCAGGCTGTTAATTAATAAAACTGGTTTCTTTACATTAGTGTATTTCATCCACTGATAAATTTTTTTTTAAATCTTATTGGTCATTGGTGTTTCAGTGATCTTGTATCTGTTGCTTGGCTTCTACTATGCTTAATAGATCATCATATATATATATATATATATATATATATATATATATATATATATATATATATATATTAAAATCTTTTAAACTGAAATTTATTGACAAATAACATTTTCTGCATTGCTGCTTTCGTTGTAGTACTCGTGCGTACTTTGTCTTCCTGACGAAGGATCTTGGGTTTTTTTTTTTTAAACTCAAAACAATTGCTGAAAATTCTTGTATTTTATGACGTTTATTCAAAATTTGTACTTATTAAATAACATTTTGGTTCAAATTTTTGTATAATTTTACTAAAATTTGAACTTATAATTTAGCGATTTCTAGAAAATGCGGGAAATGGAAATTTTAAATTTGAAGTCAGAGAAAATAATGAAGGATGCAAAAAGCCATTTATTTTATTTTTTCATGTTGTAGAATACACCTTTTAGAGCAATAATAAAGAAAAAATTTTTTGATTATCCTTTTCCCTCATGATGATGATCCATTTGGAGAGGAACTCTGTATTTCATTAAAAAAAATTTCAAAATAACATTTCAGGATTTTTTCCTGGCCATGTGCTAGTTTAATCCACTTGCTAGTTTAATTTATTTTTTCCTGTATTTCTTACATATTAAAGCATACTGATAAAAAATTTCATCAACATTGGTTGGTAAATAAGGAAGGAAAAAATTGTTCTTTATAAAAGAACAAATTGCAATTCTTCCGCCTGTTCGAAAAATAACATGAAATTCCCAAATCTTTAACAAGCTGTGAAACCTAAACCATTTAAGATAAATCAAAAAAAAAAAAAAATTTTTCCTTATTTAAATCCATAAAAGGAACAAATACACCAAGTTTCGTCAAAATCTGAGACTATGGGTGTCATGGTGTGGTTGAATTGACATGGAATGACCCTATAGGCAACATTAAAAAAAAAAAAAAAAAATATATATATATATATATATATTCGCACCACTATTTTCATAACATAAAATTTATAATGTATTTATGCAGGTAAAGTGCAGGTTTACTTGTGTAAATATATTATAACTTTTTTTTCGGAAATAGTGGAGCGAAAAGAATATAAAAAATGTCGCCTTTGTCCGTCCTGCATACCTGCCAACATTCTAATTAATATCCCTTAGTACTATTAGCATACACCTTTTTTTTTTTTTCTTTTTCACACCATTTTTTAAAAATATTTTTCTTCTCATGTAATCGTAATTAATTTTGGAGAAAATTTCTCTAAAAATAAAGTAGTGTGGAAAAAGGAGCGGGAAAGCAGTAAGATCTGCCTGTGGGCGTTTTTCTCTCAAGTTACAATTTTACAGAACAAAATTTAGTGCATTCACATATATAATACAAATGGATATACATTATTCCTTTGAAGCAGATTTCTCATCAAACATAATTTTTACTCTTTTTTGATAGTTTTAAGTTATTTTAGATCTAAATAAGTAGAAAATGTTATATTTAAAATTTTAATTAATTTTGGTTCTAAAATATAGAGTGGGGCACCGGTGTCCCTTTCTGCGTTGAAGATAAATTCATCATGGGACACGGGCGTCCCATGAATAAATATTTTTATAAATTGCACTTATTTACAATTACTTAGATATAGGAGTAGCAATAATTCATTACTGATCTTTTTTAAATAATCAAATTTAATTAGAAATAAATTTTTGAAATTGGTTGATAAAATTTTTTCAAACTACTTTTATTTAACATTTTTATTTTAGTAAAAAATTTACTCCGATAACCTAACAGATTTTTTATAGTAACTATTAGACTCTCTTTTATAATAAAAAACTATCATATAATAATAATATTTGCAATAAGAGCGTCAAAAAATAAATAAGCAAAAGGGACACCGGTGTCCCATCTGCGTCAAAGGGTTAAAATCATACTCTCTTTAACCAAAGTATTTGCATCCATAGTATATTGTTTGCACAAGTATGAATATTGTGTATATTTTTAAGAAACTAATACCATAGAAATTGCAAAGAAAACGCCCACTGGCGGAGCTACAGATTTTCAAATGACGTGTATCTACGTCAGCAGTTGCGAAAGTATTAATTCGAATGTTGGCAGGTATAGTAATGGATACCTGCCAACATCAATATTCCGTAGTTTAGTTAGCTTCAGTTGCTTTTTCCACAACATTTTATTTTTAGAACTATTTTCTTTCTATCGTAATTACGATTAAATAAGAAGAAAATTTCACTAAAGACAGACTGTTGTCAGAAAAAAAGCGGGTCTAACAATGCTACAGAATAGTAATTAGAATGTTGGCAGGTATACGTAATGCAGAGCTGACAACCTAATCCGGCAAATTGTTCGTACCGCCCCTTTTTCTACACCACTTAATATTTAGAGTAATTCTCTTTAAATTTATCAACGATGAATTAAGAAGAAAAATACTCTAAAAAATTAAGTGGTGTAGAAAAAGGGGTGGTACTAACAATTTGCCGAATTAGGTTGGCAGCTCTGGTACTGTCTTTTACCGGTATCGTTTTCTTAACATGGATATCATTTGTAAAACTAATTGAAAGTTATGAAACATACTAAATCTAATATGTTTAGAATTAATATACATGTAGTTAATAGTGATTTCTTATAAAATTGCCGTCGGAAGATGAAAAGTTTTGTAGATGAATATATGACCATCCAAATTCATAGAGAAAGTAGATTTTGTATTTATTTTATTTATTTACTGTATTCAAATCTCAATAAACGCTTTTTTAATTCGAAATCTTTTTTTTTTACTTTTTGTTGGCTAAGAACATCCAGTTAATTTCAGTATTTCAGGAATTTTATGGATTGGGTGAAAAAATAAACAAGACGAAAAAGTATTTAAAAGAACCATTACTAATCACCAGAACTATGTTATCTACTCTCTAATCTATTTGAAGGTAACTGATGAGTTCAAACTAAAGTCAGGCTCGGCTGCCTAGTTGCCGTTCAGCTATTTTCTTCCGAATTATGTGTGAATATGGGATAGGACACCTTTAATAGGTCACTTGGAGGGTACTCGACCCGGGCCAAATTCCGCAGAATTTTGGGCAGAGATTTTTCTAGAAAATTTAAACTGGCGAGTGACTAATATTAAAATGTCTGTAACTCAAGCTTTCTCTAAGCGAGATAGAAAAAAAAATTCAAACTGATTTAGGAAACTAATATGTCAGGCTTTAATATTAACCCAAAAATAGAAAATCGGAGTTTTGACCGAAAATTGCATTTTAAAGGTAGGGAGGTACCTTAATAAGTAGTTTACAGGACGTCAGAGTTGTCAAAATTTTAAATAAATCCAGAGTACCTTTAGCCCAGAGCATATATATCACCATTTTTAAAACATATATATAGTATAATATTTTCTTATTTTATCCTAGTTATATGTTAGAGAAAAAAATTCTACAAATGAAGTAGGGCGAAATAAAGGTCATGCTAAAAATGCACCGGAATTAAATAAAATGTTGGCAGCTATGGGAAGCAGTTAAGACAGTTAAAAAAGAACACGCATTTAAAAAAAAAAAAAAAAAAAAAAAAAGATGAATGCATATCTGATATCTGTCATTAGAAATATAAAACATGTCTCAACCGGAAAATTTTGCATATAATACACATATAAATAATTTAGTACGATTACTCTTTGTGTGCGATTTTTCCGTTTAGATGCTAAACATGTCAAGATAGCATATTCTGGCAGAGTCTAGAATTGCTCATTTGAATAATGTGTATGTCGGTGTGAACCTTCTGTTTAGTAAGCAAACTTCGCGAAGCTCTTGAAATTTGCGTCATCAATAGAATCTTCAAAATAATAACTTATGTAATAAGACGATCATTTGAAGTTAATTTAGAAAGGAAAATACGCTTAAGAAATTTTATAGATTAAAAAAATTTAAAGTATGTTTTATTTCATATATTTATAATTTAAATGTTACATAAATCAGTGATAATATCACAATTCCTAAAGTATAATACATAAATACTTTCTTAGGAATACAAATTTTTATTTCCTTTTAAAAATACTGTTATAATTACATACGAAATTCTTACCCTTTATAAATTTGTAATGAAAGAGCACATACAATTCCTATTTTGTTTAATAATGTAATAAATAATTTAAGCCTAATCTGAATTGAAAAATTAGAAGTGACAAAATAATGTGACAAAAAAAGTAGAAGAAGAAGAAAAAATCAAGATATAATAACAGTTCAATACAAGTAATAAATGCCAAACATTTGCAATGTCTTTGTTATTTTGAAATGCATAATAATATGTTTAGTAAATGTTATTGAAGCATATATTTTTCAATAATAATCCATATTTTTAGCTTTGGCACACCAAAAATCCCCTTCCCAGCTTATCCCGAGCTCAGCTCGGGCAGGCGAATAAACAAGGATACAAGAGTTTCCGTCTGAAGACGGAACGCTGACACCACTAATCTTTATCAATAATTTCTATCATATTTGTGCAGCAATTTATTGTGATAGAAATTACTGATAATGAATACTCGTGTGGCTACTCTTTTTTGAGAGTGAAACTCTTGCACCCCGGAGAATAAATTGAGCCGGTAATTGGATAAATTTGTTATTCTATGAGAAGCGAGAAGATGATGACATGACCGCATGGCGCTTCAACAAACAGTCAAATGTTTTCGTGATCGGCGAGAAAAATTGTGAAGAGTCAAGAACGATAATGTTATGCACATGTTTCACTCTATAGAGCAAGCAACCCGTCTGGTTCACAGAGAGAAGCAAGAAGCTTTATTTCCCCCTTCTGCTCTCACTTTCATCATATCACGGTTAGTGAAATAAATAATACTGAGTTTTTACAGTTTTAACGAAATGCAAACGCTTAAATAATTTGTCTTAAGTTATAGTTTGAAACGATATATGATCGTTTACCCCGAAATTTTACATTAGAATATTAAAAAATATAAAAAATAAGTAAAAAATAATTTTTAAAGATTAGAAGCTTTTTATTGTAAAGCCCTATATACAAAGCTGCCAAGATTTTAATTTTTTCCGGAATGCTGTTAGCCCCGCCCTTTTTTCACACCTTAAACTTCGTCGGAAATTTTTCTTCAATATATAATTACGATTAAATATGAAGAAAATTACTCTGAAAAGATTACGGTGTGAAAAAGGGGCTGGACTAACAACATTCCGGAATATATTAAAAAACTTGGCAGCTATGCCTAAATACATAGCTGTCATTTTTTTAAATTTATTCCGGAATGTTGTTAGCCAAGCCCTTTTTTCACACCGTAATCTTTTTAAAGTAAGTTTCTTCATATTTAATCCTCGTTCTATAGTGAAGAAAATTTTCCTACAAATTTTGCGGTGTGAAAAAAGGGCGGGGCTAATAACATTCCGGAATAAATTAAAAAACTTGGCAGCTATGCCTAAATAGCATAATATAAAAAAAAAAAAAATATTGAGGTAAAGGTGCTTTAAAGAATGAAAGTTTTAACACTAATGAAATTTTAGAGAAAAATATATAATATTTCCCTTTTGCAAAAGATGAAAATTTTTAAGTATTAAAAATATTTTAAAAAGCATTCGAGACCAATATTCTTAGTTATTAGTTTTTTGTAAAATTATTCGTTAACCCATTAATTTCAAAGGTCTCGAAAACTTTTTAAAATATTTTTAATATTTAAAAATTTTCACCTCTTGCAAGAGGGAAATATTATATATTTTTCTCTAAAATTTCATTAGCGTTAAAATTTTATTTTTTATAGCATGTCTTTACCTCAGTAATTTTTTATTTTATGCTTTTTAGAGCTTCATAATAATAAGCTTCTAATCTTAAAAAATTATTTTTTACTTAAATTTTTATTTTGTGCTTTTTAATAAATAAAGCTTCTTAAAAATCTAATCAAAATTTCTTAGGATACTGTGTAGACAACTAAAGATTTTCTTTTAGATAGTGACATTTTTTTTTTAATTATCTGAAAAAAAAAATAATAATAATAGCACGTCGGCCTTCGAGGATTAAACACACGACCAACGCGTTATCAGCATGACATTCTAACCAAAAGTCAAAGAACAGTCAAAAAAGTCATAGAACATGCTAGAAAAATCTAAGCAATGAAAAAATATTGTTCTTGAATGCTTTTCGAAATACTTTGAATATTTAAGAATTTTCATCTCGTGTAAAAGTGACATATCTACAATCTTCCTTAAGATTTTCTTATTGTTGGAACTTTTATTTTTTATAGCATGTCTCTGCAAGAATAAAATTTTATTTTATGCTTTTTAAAGCTCCACAACAAAAAGTTTTCAGCCGTCTTCTTCTTCTCTTTTTTTTTTTTTTTTTTTTTTTTTTTTTGTTTGTTATTCTTTTTAGTTACTAGAAAGAAGCTTCTTAAAAAAACTAATCAAAATTTCTTAGAATGCTGTGTAGGCCATGAAAGGTTTTGTTTTTAACAAATGACATCTTTTTTATTAATTATCTATAAAAAATAACACGTCGGCCCTTGAAGACCGAACCCACCCACCACCATCGCGTTATCAACATGACGTTTTAACCAACTGAGCCATTGAACGATGTAAACATTCCTTAAATTTACTTACATGTGGAAGCGCTTTGTCTTTTTTAGCGTGACACGAAAACGTGATAAAAAAATCCAATTTCAAAAATAAGAAGTTTGTAAAAAAATATTTATTTATGTATTTTTTACTTAAAACTTTTTATTTGGTGCTTTTTTTTTATTATCAAAAATATTTTATTATTTTTAATATCTAAAAAAAAAAAAAAAAAGTTTCATAAAAAAAGTCCTCAAAAGATTCTTAGAATACTGTGTAAGTAACAAAAAATTTTCTTGTATCAGTTGACACCTTTTCTACTAATTATCTTCAAAAATTAACTCGCCGGACCTTCCGGGGACCGAACTCTCGACGACCGCGTTATTAACGTGACGCTTTAACCAACTGAACCAAGAAGCGACGAATGGAATGACTTATATTTACTTTAAAATGAAGGCACTTTGTTTACTAGCGTGACACGAAGACACGATGACAAAGTCAATTTCATATAAAAAAGGTTCTAATAAGTATATAAATGGTTTCTGCGTTAATAAAATAAGTGAAAGTATAATAGTTTGTGAGACAAGCCTGGCAGCACTGGGTCAGACGCATCATTTCATACCAGAAATTTCATCAAATAGAATGTAATGTCGTATAAAATACTGTTGCGAAGAAATAAAAAGGGAAGTCACAAATTCTGGCAGTGTGTCTGCGCAGTACTTAGTTGTCATTTAGAAAGGTTCCAAAATAGTATAGTCTGGTATTGTGCTCGTATGAATCATGTATTTATTGATGTGAGACTTTTGTTTAGTAGACATACTGGGCAAAATTCCCAAAGCTCGTTATCTTATTGCTTAACGGACGGGTCGAATCAGTGCTGCCAGATTGCGCAACTTTTTTATTTAATTGTCTCCAATAATTTTGAGAAGTGATGTTTGATATATATAATAGATAATTAATCGTCGATTATGTACATTCACCCCTCCCCCCCCCCCCCCAAAAAAAAAAAAAAAAAAAAAAAAAAACGCCACGCCACCACCTAATTTCGCCATAATTTATTGAAGAAACATGCAGCTGGTACCTATCGATCTGTAACAACGTCTAGTTTTTAATGGTGTAGTTAGATTTTACTTAAGAGGGTCATCTACATATTAAAACAGGCATAAACTTCATTTTTTTCAATGACGACCCCTATTTTCGACTTCATATTCAGATTTCGGAGATCAAGGCAGTTCGGAAAACCTACCCATTTATGTACTTTAAATCAATTTTAAACAGAGTTACACGTGAAAATGTGTTAGGGGATCGTCCATACATTAAAAAAAATAATTTGATATCTACCACCCAATATACATTATTTATTAAATTGCACGCCAGAAAAAAAGTTCAGAAATATTAATTATAAAATAAAAAAAAACGATTCAAATTCGCAGAACTTTCTATGTTAGCTTATGAATTAAAAATTTTTTATTGGTTAAAATTTATTAAACTTTGTATAGTTAAATACATCACTTCATAGGAAGAAAATTAAATAGCTTGAATCATATGAGCCCCACAATTTTGAATTATAAAAATCTAGCTACCAAGGTAAAAGAACAATAGTAATAATGATAATAATATTAATAGCGGTTAAAAAAAAAAAAAAAAAAAAAAAAAAAAACTGTTTAATATTTCAGAAAAAGTATTATCTACTTCTGAAAAGCAAAAACTGTTTTATTTAAGAGACAAAAATTTAAGTTAAAATACATTTAAAAAACAACAACAACAAATATATATATATATATATATATATATATATATAAAAAAACAATTAAATCTACTAACTAACAATTATTATCTAATTCTTGTTGGGTATATTTTTATTTTATACAGTAAGCCTCGCATGAAAGTATTACTAAAAAGTTTTACATTTAATTTCAGGCGTACAAACCAACAATAGATAATATACAAAAATATAGATAACAAGATTTAAACTAAAATCTGAGAAAGGATATTTAACATTTTTGCGACCACTGACGTCATTTTGAAATCTGTAACTCCTTCAGTGGGCGTTTCTTTCACAATTTGTGTGTTATGATATTTCTTAAGAATATTCCTTATATTCATATTTATATAAACATAATAGTATGAATACAAATACTTTCGCTAGAAAGAGTATAATTATTATGTATATCCATATGAAAAGAAATATGGATATAGAAAAAACGGTTTCCTATTGCCTAGAACGAATATTCCCCGTTCTGCAGTCGTCTACTGTACTTGAATTCTTAATTTTAAATGCGTAAAATCTATATCTTTAAAAGTTACAAGACATATTACTTAGTTTTAAATTATTTTTCCATGATAAATGTGTCGCCAGTTTTACGCCGTGATTAGAATAATAGAAAATAAATAATATTGCGCTTTGTTTCAATAATAGATTTTAAAAACTTAAAAAAAAAAAAAAGAAAAAAAAAAAGAAAAAGAAAAAAATACCACTTAATTATTCAGTATTAAAAAAACATGTAATAAAAATTTTATATTTTATTGTGTTACGTCACGGGATAAAATTTAAATAGCATAAACGGTAGAGTAAGCGAATGCGAAAATGTCACAACAAGATTAAAACAGAAAATTTGTTTTAAACAATCTGATAAAAATTAATAAAAATCAATTATATTAATTGATAAAAAGGAAATAACAAAAGTATTGTTCACTGCGTATTGCTCTTTCAAATAATAGTCCTCGTCTTACCGCGTTTTTTTTTTTTTTTTTTTTTTTTTACCGTCATGATACTTAACTTGAGGTGCACGAATCCTAGAATATTGAAGTTAAAACCAAAAGACAAAAGGGACAAAATAGAATTTTAGCAGTGAGAAACTAGAAAACGTTGTGTAATATTTAAGAACAAAGACTTAACATTTCAGAATCGAGTATAAACCTCTTTGCAACGGAAGCCACGCCTTTACACAGTTTTTCAAAAACTTTACATTATCAGAGCTGCCAACCTAATCCGGCAAATTGTTAACGCCCATTGAAAAACGCCCTTTTTTCCACACCACTTAATTTTTAGAGCAATTCTCTTCAAATGTATCTATGATGAATTAAGTAGAAAAATACTCTATAATATGAGTGGTGTAGAAAAAGGGGCGGTACTAACAATTTGCCGGATTAGGTTGGCAGCTCTGCATTATGAAACAAAATATTTTACATACTTCCAATTGAATCATTTAAATTTTGTCTTCAGCATTCGATGTAGTAAATGCCATTGACATTTATGCATACCAGCGTCACATAGAGTCATATACGAATACAAAAAATAGTTTTTTTAATATTGTTTCCGCAATATAGAGGTGGGGCTACATTTCTTTTGGAATTTTTTCACAATCTCTCGCTTGCATTGCGATAATTTTATAAAAATGATCCAATTTGTATCATAAACATCGAAATGCTGCTTAGAAAACAATTAGAATAACATTAAGGTAAATTAAAATAGTTTTTCGTCAAAATATATACAGATATTTACTCACATAGGATACAAATTATTATAAGTGACGGCCCCCTAATAACAGTAAAAAATGAAATATCAGTGTAATTAAAAAAATAATAAGAAGAACAAGCTGTAAATTTGGAAACCCACGTTTTTGATGATGCCCGTTCCATTTATGCAAAAATTAAAATAGGTCATAATACATAATTTTTTCAAATATGAAATTATTAATAATTTTCATATTTCATTTTTTTTTTTTTTTTTTAATCAAAAATATGCTGGAATAGGTTTGGGTCACTTTATTCTATCATATATATATATATATATAAAAAAAAAAAAAAAAAAAAAAAAAAACAGAATTTGAATATCATAATTGTTTTGGAAGATTAGAAATAATGTTTGTCACATTCATTTAACATTAGCGCCCTCATAGTTTGACAGCTTATAACTCTGTGAAGAATTGAGCAAAATATATAAACTACATAGCTGCCAATATTTTAATTTATTCCGGAGTACCTTTAGCCCCGCTTTAAGTATAGAAAAATATTCTCTAATATATACCTTCGACCAAATAATAAAAAATGCTTAAAAAAAATAAGTGGTACGAAATAAAGGCGGGGCTAAAAGTACTCCGGAATAAATTAAAATATTTGCAGCTATGAAACTATACCATTTTCCGCGATGATTTTGTCCAAAGAATTCAAATAAATTATAAAAAATGGGGGTTACCATTGAAAAAAGTTGGTGCCAGTTTTAATGTGTAGACGACCCCTTAAGCAAAATCTAACTATATCATTATAAACTAGATGTTATTACAAATCGATTGGTACCAACCACATGTTTCTACAATAATTTTCGCGCGAAATTAGGTGTGTGTGTGGTGGTGCGGGGGGGGGCGTTTTTTTTTTTTTTTTTTGGTTGACTGTACATTAAATATCACTTTTAAAAATTATTGGTGACTGTTGAATAAAAAAGTCTCGCAGTCTCGCAAGACTGGGTCGAATTTGTTTTACCTTTCTCAGTTTCCGGGCATTTTACACATTGCGTGCGCAATGCATTTACAAATAACTTCGCCTACAGGCGTTTCTTTTACAGATTGTGCATTACGATTATCCTGTAAAATATGCCCTCATTTTGTATCTGTACTACCAGGGTAGTATTCATATAAATACTTCGACTATAAATAGTATAATTACTATATACATTCATTTTTAATGATAACATGAATACATAAAATATATTTGCTTTATAATGCAACATTTTGGAGTAACGCCCAAAGGCGGGCTTTTCTGTTCAAAATAGAAAATACGCCGGAAATGCGCAGTACAGTCAACAGACAGATTGTAATATAACTAATGATAACAAGAAAAAAAAAAAAAATAACACAATTGCATAAAATGACAAAACTAACGCAACGTACTGAAAATTAAAGCAAAATCGTAAATATTATGTGGTCCGTTCTAGAAAATCATTATGGAAAAACGTAAATCTACGTGGCCTGTCCTAGGAAGTCACAGTGGAAAAACGTAAATTTATGTGACCCGTCCGTTAAGTGTTAAGAAGTGTTGAAAACAATAACTTACTTACTAAAGTGCCTTTAAAGTTGATTTAGAAAGGAAATGAAGTGTAAAAAATTTTATGCATTAAAATACTTAAATAAAAGTATAATTTATTTCGTATATTTTTAATTTACATGTTAAAGAAATGAGTGATAATATCGTAATTTATAAAGTGCGATATATAAATACTTTATTACGAATACAGAGTTTCAATTCCGTTTAAAAATAAAGTGATATATAGATAGGAACCTTTTATAAATTTGTAAAAGAAGAGAACATAAAATTCCTATTTCGTATAATAGTGTAATAATAATTTAAGCCTAATCAGAAACGAACAATTATACGGAACAAGTAGAGGATTCTTTAAAAAAATATATTTCTAGGGGGGGGGGGAGCGTTTTAACGCACCAAAGAAATTTGTTATTCTATGAGAAGCGAGAAGATGATGACATGACCGTATGTATCTTTTACATTTCAAGAGCTAGTTTACTACTCTTAAGTTCTATTGGGTGCCTTGCCGAGGTATAGAGTCGCGATTTGTTGTTGAATACAGTTTCCCATCACCCAACAGGACTGTCGCATTTGCACACTGAACTTTACCTGAATGATTAGGCAATCTATCCTCCAATGATAACACGGAGATATAAAAATGTAATTTTCTTTCCTTCAGCCACCTCTTAGTCCCTTCCAAAGTATGTGTTGCACTCGATGCAATTTTTCATAAATTTTAATTGATAGTATACAAATTTTCATTGAACATTGTTAGAAGATGTTATAAAAACAACTACTTTCAATCGTTTCTCCTCCTTCTAAAAGTATGTATGTAACGCTTATTGCTTATTTATCTTTAATATAAGCAAATGTCGTACCGAATGAATTCAAATTTCTAAAAATATAATATGAAAGTATTTTTTTAAATTAATTACTTGCTTTTTTGTTTCTTTGCGATTTGAAAATTGCTAAATTGCCACTTTGCCATTCTCTTCCCCCTTTTTTTATCCCTAGGATATTATTTATGCCGGTAACAGGAAGAAACTTTTCTTCCGTGCAATACAAAGTTCCAAGCCAGGAAACTAGAGTGAGATCGTGAAAGGGGGTAATAAATGCTTTTAGTGTTCGCAGGTATTCGCCAGTTATACCACTAATATAACTGTTGAGAATAGAAGTATTCACGATATTACACAAATAAATTCCTTCCTGAACATGACAGTTAAACATTACCATTCAGTGAACGGAGAAAATATGTCTCCTAAATTTGTAATTAAAAATTTGATAATAACTAAAGTTCTGCTAATAATATTGTGATAACTAATAAAAACCTGTCTATTTCGTAATGAATGATGCGTTTTGCAAAACTTAAATTACCAAACAGGTAATTTTCGTTGCATATCGGAAACGAATTTTGTTGTAAATTAAAACTTTCTGTTCCAAAGATGAATCTTTCCTTTTCAAAATATTTTTATGTATCTATTTTTTTTTATATAATGCTTTTAGTTTTATGAATAGGTATTAAATCTCCCCGAAATCTGTCAGCGCAAATTCAGTTCGAATATCAGAAAGTGTGATCCATAGTAAAGCATTATTCAAGTAAACAAATAAAGAAACAATATATATATATTAGGGGAATCGGAAAATAATGTCGTTTTGAATTAAAATACTGACATCGGAAATTTATCCTGCATAAAATTTAAGGTATTCTTAGGTAACTTATAAGACGGTTATTTGTAAAGTACCATGTAAGCACTGTTAAACAAAAATTTCCGGTTTCATTTTATTAATTCAAAGCGATATTATTTTCTATCCCCCTAATATATATATATATATATTATCTTAATATAAAAAAAATGCATGTAAGTGAAGGAAAATAAAATAAAATATCAAAATAAAGTAATATTTATATAAATATAGGTACATAAATATGAAAATAACATCATCTTGTATTACACATTTTATTTATTCTTGTATAATTTATACTTATTGATATCCAGTGTTGCCAACTGTACGATAACATTTGACAACATTTCTGATTTCTATATACTGATTCACACCAGTATTTTTTGATAGAAATATTTCATATAAATTTTACACACTTATTCACAATTAAATTTTCTATCGGAAATTCCTTCGATGAAGTCATCCACCTAAATCAGGGCCTTGACAATTATGTGTGTGACAATTACAGCATGGTTGGAACAACTGAACTAATATCAGATCAACCAAAATTTCTAATTTATTCTGCAGCATTGTTATTATCCACCTAAACTCACACAACACTTTTTTTGTAGAGTAAATTTTGCAATATTTACTTACATTTAAAAAAGAAAAAATAAGCTTAAAAAAAATGGTATGAAAAAAGACAAGTAGTAATGATGCTACAAAACAAACTAAAGATGTTGGCAGATCTGAAATACACATTTTTTATGGGTTCCTAATAATAATAATAATAATAATTACTATTTATCTCTAATGCATTTAAGAGCAATATTAGTGATAACCTAGAACAAATATGCTCATCCAAAGTTAATTTTTCTGTTTTTTAATTCGCTACAACCGAGGTGTAAGTTTGATTGTATTTCAACAAAGAAATACTTTGACAAAGACAACAAATTTAACTGTTTTAACCCTTTGCGGCACAGGGTAATACAGATCATTTAAATTACACTGCCACCGGAATTTAGGAACAAAATTAAAATAAAAGATATTTAAAATTTTCACGTTAAAAAAAATAGGGCCTTTTCTGCTATGTTATAAATGTAATTTTTTGCTAGGATATTTCCAGGATGAGTTTTTGCAGTTGAGAATTAAAATTAGGTGTTCCATCAGCGGGAACACTGCGACTGAAAGGGTTAATGCTAAAGCACTTAACCTTTACCTTAAATTGCTATCGGTTTTACAGACCTCAATAACAGATTTTCCGGTGTAAATATTTAATTTTAGCTTTGTAAAAAATTCGAAACCCAATCATGCCTAACTGGAAAAACACGCCGTGCAGTAAAAAAAAAAAAAAAAAAAAAAAAATCTAAGTAAGCAGCAGTCGAAAAGGCATATATAAATGTGTATATTTATGCATAAATCCTTTACCCTCGATAGCTCTTTCTACAAAAATAAAATATGAAATTTTCTAATAATCCATAAAAACACACCTAATTAATGAAAACCACGCCTTACTGTAGTGTATGTAAAAGGCAAATTTAAGTATCATTAAAGGATGAATAAAACAAAAAACGTGTTTTACCATTAATGATTGTTCACACATAATGTTTTACGAAAATTTAAGAGCAGAGAAAAAATCCAAATTTAATATAGTTTTCTAAATATACAATTCAGCGTAGTGAGGGTTGTGTATTTTGATAAGATTTTATCGAGTCTCCGCCCATACTTTTCTCTTTCTAGCTTTTTTCACAAATATAAGGATATATATTTTAAAAATGATGAAACGAGCATCGTAATAATTTATGCTTCGAAAATCACGTTAGATATTTCTCTTTCGAAAGAACTACATTTAATTGATATCAGTGATCAGACTTCTAATGTCGTCTTCTGTTGATATTTTTTGGGTATTTAAAAAAAAAAAAAAAAAAAAAAAAAAAAGTTATTAAATAAAACACAATCACTCATACAATTATCAGTTAATTTATTAATTATTTTTGTGTTTTACGAAGAAATAATGAAAGAAAAGAACTTTATAAAAAAATATTTTTTTTTTTAACTTTTTGCAAAAGAAAAATAATGAAACTATGATGTTAACAATTGTATTTTCCTGCACAAAGGCCATGTAGCCTTTTCTTACAGCAAGCGCAGATGGGGTTGGAACGCTTTATCTCACTCTGCTTGTTACTGTAGACCACACATTGATGTAAATTTCGTCACTTTCTTCATTATTTGCTTCCAATGTCTCATCCTCCTTCGTACCATTATGCACCGAATTATCGTCCAAACTAATCTTGCGACGTAACATAACCAACTGCTTCACATTATCTAGATGTTCCGATAGACTGATTGATTTTTTTTTTCGTAAAAATTAAATTAAAATCCCGGTGTTATAAGAATTGTATCTCTCGAAGCGCCATAGCGCTTCTTCGCAGTTTTCGAGACTAAATATTGCAGCGCTATCGCGCTGTTTAGCAGTCAAACGATTAAAACGGCGTTTTAAACATCTGAGAAATTTTACCTGTTTTAATTTTAATTAAGGGAAAATAATGTAATTCTCTTTAAAAAGCGAAATTAGACGAAAATTTAATGAGTTAAATTCAAGCATTTTAAAATTAGTTAGATGGATTTCAGGGATGGAACACAGGCGTAGAATTCATACCACATTCAATGTAAGAAAATTTTCTACTTCTTAAATTTTTTATATAGATTCCGGTATCAATTCAGCGCCCGTGTTCCAACCCTGGGATTTTGAAGGCTATTTAAAATCGTCTAAATTTTTCATAGAAAATCTAATTCTATTTTTTAATCTCTCATTAATAAGAGGATAAACCGAGGTACTAGATAGTTTTAAAACTTACCTATCACAAATTTTAAACAAGGTCATTAATTCTCTCTCTCGTCTATGTAAATTTGAATTTTTCATAACATGAATTTTTTTAAACATGAATTACACTGAGAAAAATTATGTCACTGACATCTAGACTTTATATTGTGGTTCTAGTAAAAACAGTTACATGCCATTCTTATAAATTCTGGTTCTAGTAAAAACAGTTACATGTCATCCTTATAAATTCTGGTTCCCTTTGATAGCGAGTTCTAAAATTCCCTATTAATATTCTAGACGTTTCTATCCAGTTTATTGATTTATCTTATGCGCAAAACTCGAAAATCTATATTTTTCGTTTAGGGATTTAGAAAATGGCTACTTATTCTTTCTAGATGAAAGTGGTATTTTTTTTTTCCTCAATGTAGTTGAGACAACACGAAATATTTTCAATTTTTTTTTACAACAAATAATTGACAAATAAACATATGATAACATTTAAACTTATTTTTTTTCCGATTCTTGACACATTCAGGTCCGCATATTTCCCCCTTTTTAATAGCCTATCCAGTAAATAAATGTCCCAGCGTTCTGAATTTAAGTTGCAACGTGCTGCGTGTGAATCCAGGTTCTGGCATGGATGTTTGTACTGGTTCAAAATTCATGCAAAAGCCGTATGACTTGTTCAAATGAAATTTTTTAACCCTTTCCGGCGCAAGACAATTTGGATCATTTAAATTATACTGCCACCGGAATTCATGAACTAAATTAAACTAAAAGAAATTTTTAATTTTAAGGTTAAAAAAACCGGCCTTTTCTGATATGTTATAAACGTAAATTTTTGCTAAAAATTTCCGGGATGAATTTTTGCAGCTGGATTTTAAATTTTGCGTCCTTGCAGCGAGGACACCGCGCGTTAAGGGGTTAAGAAATAAAGAACAGCACATACATAACCTAAACACAAATTCTTTTTCAATAGCGAGTGTTTCTCTTCCTTTGGCATTCCTCTGAAAAATTATATTATTTAACAAAATGGATCTATTTCGTGTTGAACTTATTTAAATATTATCCGCAGCAATCTTCACAGATAATGTCACTTGCACACCTATATACCAACGGCTAGTAATACCAGATTCAGAAACATTTTTATTCAGTAATCACCAATAATTTTGTGGAGTGATATTTAATATACATAACAGAGAGAAGATTACTCTTCGAAATGTTTAGGAAATCATCACAATTAAAAATTTAGTTGGTAGATATTGACTAAAAATTCCCTAAATAATGCAAATCTGCCGGCGGCACCTAAAAAGCTAAATACGAGTACACAAAATGCTTTTGCAATTTAGTATATTGTTTTAGGGAAATGCGTAATCGCGTGATTAATTTAATTTAATTAATTTACTTATTTTACATTATAAACAATTATCGTTTTCGGACGCTTGTTTTGAAATGGAAATGTTTATAAATATTACAATCTAGTGTTAAATTATCTATTTAGTAGCAGCAAAATATTTTAGTAATTTAAATACGGCTACCATAGACAGAGTTCATACATGCTCGCATTTTCAGAAGGAGATTTACACCATTACTCTCGAACAATAAACTCCTTTGTAAAATTAAAATTTGTTCCATGACAAAATCTATTATTCAAAATTAGTGATAGAGTAAAATTTGGACTATACACTCCTTTCAATTTATCTTCGTCATCAACATTTTAGTGTCATAATTTTCGCATAGCCTTTTTTTTTTTTTTACAAAACATTTTTGCGTCTCTTTATGGAAAACATTGATATTGGGAAACAGTAACAATCAGAAATATATATATATAAAGGAATGGTGGGGAGTATGAAATAATCGGGTAAAACGAATATCGTTATATCTCATCTGCTACAAATCGGAAGCACGTCAAACATCTTCACTGGGCCTCATATACAATCAATAGTTCACATTGTGTCAGTGAAAGAGCAGTTTTGTGTTATAGAACTTCTTTAATTTATCAAGATTAAAATTTTTTTCTTTTTTTTTTTTTTTTTGGGGGGGGGGGACGGGGGATAAGTATTAAAAATTCTGTAATCTATTTATGAACGGTAAAATGAGTGAAAACTTCGTGCTATTTCTGGTAGGGGAGTCGACAGTGTTGCCATACATAGGGACTTTTTTATTCGATATTCTTCACTAAATTTTAATCGTAATAGTTGCCTAATCTCTTCGAAGATTAATCATTATTAACATAATTGGTAACATTTATAATTTATTTCGCCATACTGTTAGCCCCGACTTTATTTCACACCAGTGTATTTTAAAAGCATTCTTTTTCTTATTTCATCGTAATTACATATTGCAGAAAATTTCTTTAAATCATACTTGTGAAAAAAAAAAAGGGCGGGGCTAATAAGACTCCAGAATAAATTATATTTGTTACCAGGAATGCTATTGCGTGTATCAAATATCACTACTTAAAATAATCTGGTGTGTCACTCACACGACTTTCTCTTACCCTGAAATTTAATACTATAAATACAGCTAGCAGATTAATAGGTAAGATAACAAGTACTGTTATGTAAACCTATGTTAAACAATTCATATTAGGCTTCTGAAGAGTTTTATATGATAATTAGTTCTGTGTGAGGGGGGGCTACCGCCCCCCTCAACCCCCCCTTTCACTAATGTACCTACATTTATATAGAATTTAATTCGGTTATTAAAAAATAATTCTCTTTTTAAAAAATAATTTATTAAAATTATTATTAAAAAAATTATCTTTTATGATAAGGCAGATGATTTCCATATTAAAGAAGTAGTATAACACCAAATGTCCAAAAAAAGTCCATTTTATTCTAAATATTAAAAAAAAAAAAAAAAAAAAAAAAAAAAAAAAGTACGATTCCCCAGTTAACTATCTCTATTACAAAAAATGTATATTTGTTTCATTTGGTTTAGTGCAGTCTTTTGACGTTAAACTCTACTTTCCTGCAATTTCCCCCATAGACGTAATGTATTAGAATTCTCTTGATTGTCCCTGTACACGAACCATTTGCTTGATCTTAACGAAAAGCTTACTGCAGCATCCCTACATGATACACATTTAGAATACTGAGTTTGGAATTTCTGCTACTATTTGTTGGGGAAGTATGAAAACTAGATACACATTTAGAATACCAAGTTTGAACTTTCTGCCATAATTTTTTCTTGAGATATGCTGATAACAGACAGACACACACACAGACATACAGACACACACACAGACACACACACAGACATACAGACACACAGACATACACACAAACCATTTGCTAAAAACATGATTTTCGTATTCAGGGGACCTCAAAACGTGTAAATATAACAAAATCTCGCGTTCGAAAATTTGACCCAAAAACAATACTTTCTCTACCTTATGGGTAAGAGAAAGTAAAAATTGGTAATTACTGAATACAAGAGTCAATAAATTGGCAACACTGGTATTTGAGTTAATTAATAGTTTATTACCTATGAACTTCTTTCTACCAACAGGTGATACAGATTAATTTATTCTCCAAGCTGACGATTCGGATAATATGGAACACTAACTATTCAATACTATTTGCAATTATTGTAAAATTTAAATATTGGTAATTTTTTCAGTAATGTTTATTTTCAAAAATAATTTCTAAATAAAATATTTATATTTCAATTATTCATAATTTTCTTTAAAAATACTACCCTGTTTCATATTATTCTTTAAAGAATTGGTTATTCCATATTTTCCTTCATAAATATTTCATATTACCAGCTTGGTCCGTAGTAGACAAAAAAAAAAAAAAAAAAAATCCTTAACTAAAACTTTTACAAGTAAATTTTTTTTTTTTTGTAACATAAAACCATCAAAATACATTAACGAAACTTGAAAGTTTGCGATAGTCGAGTACAAAATCCTCCAAAATCCTTCAGTTTATCATCGTTAGTTAAAAAAGAAATGGTATTTATAGTTACCTTCGTTCCCCTATTTATGTAAAGAAAGCAGAAATTATCAAACACTTGACAGCAGCTGTATCTCAAAATTTTAATTAATTAATTCAAATATATCAGTTAAATGATTATAAAAAATAATAATGTAAAAGAAACATTTTTGTTCCAGTAGTTGAGATTAAATTAAAAAATATTATAAAATGTTCAGTCTTATTCCTCTTAAAAAATCTTTTTTTTTTATAGGCGAAAAGTAATTAATATCATGCATGCATAAAATTTAAGATTATTTATTTATTTATTTTTTTAATTGTTTTACTTACATATAATTTAATTCAAGGGTGGAAAATTGGCACCGAATTCATACCGGTATTTATGAAACAAAATTTTCTACTTCCTAAATCAACGAATTTATAAACAGAGAAAAATTTCAAACAAATAACTGAATGAATACTGCGCCAATTTTCCACCCCTGTTTACACTGGTAAAAAAATGCAATTTTGTTTCCAGAAATTCTCCGTGAAAATTACAGAACTCTCTGTAATTTGAGAAAAAGTTCGTAATTTACGGAAAAATTACGTTGACAAAACGTATTTTTCAGTAACTTTCACAGAAAATATTTGGCAACAAAATTGCATTTTTTAACGGTGTAATTAAAAAATACATATTTAATTAACCTAGTTTACATAATTTTCGAAAATTTTCAAAAGATGATGCTGATTTTACGTAAAAATTGAAATTTTCAGTAGAAAATACTAAATGCTAAAAAATTAAATACGAAATAAAATGTAGTCTATGCGACACATTTAAAATATATTTTTATACGAAAAAGTTTACTACAGAAGAAAAATCCTGTTGAAATGAAGAGAGCTATAAACGTGACAGTTTTGAAAAATATCTGTAAATTATTTTCATTGTGAAATAAATTCAACGAAGATCCTTTAGAAATCATTCTTTTTGATTTAAAAGCCTAGAAAGATATATCATACATAAATCTCAGATGTTATGATAAATAAATTTATAAGTAAAATTATGAGATGCTTTCTACGTTGACTGTAAACTGAGCTAATATTTTTTGAAAAAAAAAAAAAAAAAAAAAAAAAAAATGTTACGCCTTTTGCATCCTTATAAAACACTTTGGAGTGTCTTTTCTTTATAGTATTTTGATTCATGAAATTTTATGCGAGTTTCGAATTATGCGAACAATGAAGCAGAGCGTTTAATTGCAGAAAATCGCAAATTCACTTGTTAATGTATTGTTGTTTAAACACGAAAAAAAAAAAAAAAAGTTTTAAATATTATCTTAAGGAATGAAATTTTTGCAACGTTTCTTTTACAACAATGTTTCAAAATATGAATAAAAAAGCTGGTCGAGAAATTGTCCCCAATATGTAATGAAGCTGAAATAAGAAGAAAATTACCCTTAAAAAGAGTGGTGTAGGAAAAGGGCGAGTACCGGCAATACTCCAGAATAAATTATAAATGTTACCATTTATGTATATATTGCTATAAAGTATTGGTACGTCAAAAATATTATGTCTATTGTGAGGTAGATCAAGATTTATTTTTTCTAAATGTATAGACGGACCCCTAATACATTTTCACGTGTAACTCTATTTAGATTTGATTTAAATTGTACACATAGGTATGTTTTCGAACCGCCTTGATCTCAGAAATCTGAATATGAGGTCAAAAATAGGGGTCGTCATTGACAAAAATGATTCCTGTTTTAATATGTAGATGACCCCTTATGCAAAATCTAATTACACCATTAAAAACTAGACGTTATTACTGATCGATAGGTACCAGATGCATGTTTCTACGATAATTTACGGCAAAATTAGGTTGGAAGGGGGCTTTTTTTTTTCCGACTGTAGAAATAGTGGTAGCAATTAAAAAAAAAAAATTATATATATATATCTTGTTTCTGAGAATGTCCTGAAAATAGGGCGGAGAGTACGAACCCTGGAAACATAGAGACGGCGAGCGGCATGACAGTATGCGACTTTTACGTTTGCAGAGATAGTTTTTCACTTTTAAATTTTATTGGGTACTTTCATGAGGCAAAGACACAATCTCTGTTATTTAATGCATTTCTCCCGTCATTCAGCAGGATCGCTTCATTTGCACACTGACCAGGTAATTTATCCTCCAACTGAACTGTCAAGTGTTATTGTTTATCAAAGTGATCAACTTTGGAAATATTCATTTATGCATTTAACTTGAATGCGCGGAATTCTTCCAAATGTAGTTAATTTCTAAGCTTTTTTTTTTTTTTTTTGTTCAGCCATAGATAATTACTGTGAAAAAATATGATGCAGATAGCGACACATGCGACGGAATTTCGTTTCACAATTTTAGGAAAATGTCATACCTAAGGTTGCTCTAGGCAAAAAAAAAATTTTTAAATTATTATTTTCGCACCACTATTTTCATAACATAAAATTTATAATGTATTTATGCAGATAAAGTGCAGATTTACCTGCGTAAATATATTATAATTCTTTTTTCGGAAATAGTGGTGCGAAAAGAATATAAAAAATGTCACCTTTGTCAGTACTGCATACCTGCAAACATTCTAATTAATATCCCTTAATACTGTTAGCATACGATTTTTTTTTTTTTTTTTTTACACACCATTTTTTAAAAATATTTTTTTTTTCTTATCTAATCGTAATTAAATATTTTTTTTTTCTTTTCTAAAAATAAAGTAGTGTGGAAAAAGGAGCGGGTAAGCAGTAAGATCTGCCTGTGGGCGTTTTTCTCTCAAGTTACAATTTTACAAAACAAAATTTAGTGCATTCACATTTATAATACAAATGGATATACATTATAATCATACTCTCTCTAACGAAAGTATTTGTATCCATAGTATATTGATTGCACAGGTATGAATTTTGTGTATATTTTAAAGAAACGAATACCATAGAAATTGCAAAGAAAACGCCCACGGGAAGAGTTACAGATTTTTAATTGACGTGTATCTGCGTCAGCGGTCGCGAAAGTGTTAATTCGAATGCTGGCAGGTATAGTAATGGATACCTGCCAACATTCTTATCAATAATCCGTAGTTTAGTCAGCTTCAGCTGCTTTTTCCAGAACATTTTATTTTTAGAACTATTTTTTTTTTCTATAGTAATTACGAATAAATAAGAAGAAAATTTCACTAAAGTCAGACTGTTGTCAGAAAAAAGCGGGTCTAGTAATTGGGAATAGGGGGGGGGGGGAAATTAGCGGGGAATAGTAATTAGAATGTTGGCAGGTATACGTAATGCAGAGCTGCCGACTTAATCCGGCAAACTGTCAGTACCGCCCCTTTTTCTACACCACTTAATATTTAGAGTAATTCTCTTTGAATTTATCAAGGATGAAATAAGAAAAAAAAATACTCTAAAAATTAAGTGGTGTAGAAAAAGGGGCGGTACTAACAATTTGCCAGATTAGGTTGGCAGCTCTGGTACAGTCTTTCACCGGTATCGTTTTCTTAACATGGATATCATTTGTAAAACTAATTGAAATTTATGAAACATACTAAATCTAATATGTTTAGAATTAATATACATGTAGTTAATTGTGATTTCTTATAAAATTGCCATCGGAGGATGAAAAGTTTTGTAAGTGATTATATGACCATCCAAACTCATAGAGAAAATAGATTTTGTATTTATTTTATTTATTTACTGTATTCAAATCTCAATAAACACTTTTTTAAATCGAAATCTTTTTTAATTTTTTTACTCTTTGTCGGCTAACAACATTCAGTTAATTTCAGTATTTCAGGAATTTTATGGATTGGGTGAAAAAATAAACAAGACGAAAAAGTATTTAAAAGAACCATTACTAATCACCAGAACTATGTTATCTACTCTCTAATCTATTTGAAGGTAGGTGACGAGTTCAAAATAAAGTTAGGCTCGTTTGCCTAGTTGTCGTTTATCTATTTTCTTCCGAATCATCCGTGAATATGGGATAGGTCACCTTTGATAGATCCCTTGTAGGGTACTCCACCCGGGCCTAATTCCGCAGGATTTTGGGCTATAAATATTTCAGAAAATTTTCTAGAAAATTTAAACTGGCGAGTGACTAATATTAAAATGTCTGTACTCAAGTTCTAAGCGAGATAGAAACAAAATTCAAACTGATTTAGGAAACTAAAATGTCATGCTTTAATATTAACCCAAAAATGGAAATTCGGAGTTTTGACCGAAAATTGCATTTTAAAGGCAGGCAGGCACCTTAGTAAGTAGTTTACAGGACGACAGATTTGACAAAATTTTAATTAATTTGGAAGTACTTTTAGCCCGGAGCATACATATCACCATTTTTAAAAAATATATATAGTATAATATTTTCTTATTTTATCCTAGTTATATGTTGGAGAAAAGTATTCTACAAATAAAGTGGGGCGAAATAAAGGTCGTGCTAAAAATGCGCCGGATTTAATTAAAATGTTGGCAGCTATGGGAAGCAGTTTAGATAGCTAAAAAAAAAAACATAAATGTATTAAAAAAAAAAAAAAAAAAAAAAAAAAGATGAATACATATCTGTCATTAGAACTTACATAAAACGTGTCGGAACCGGAAAATTTTGCATATAATACACATATAAATAATTTAATACTATCACTCCTCGCGGACAGCTTCTCCGTTCTGAATGAACGTGTCAAGATAGCATATTTTGGCAGAGTCCAGAATTGCTCATTTGAATAATGTGTATGTTGGTGTGAACCTATTGTTTAGTAAGCAAACTTCACTAAGTTGTTGAAATTCGCGTCATCATTAGAATCTTCGAAATAATAACATATTTAATAAGACGATCATTTGAAGTTAATTTAAAAAGGAAAATATGCGTAAGAAATTTTATAGATTAAAAAAAAATTAAAGTATCTTTTATTTCATATATTTATAATTAAAATGTTACATAAATCAGTGATAATATCACAATTCCTAAAGTAAAATACATAAATACTTTCTTAGGAATACAAATTTTTATTTCCTTAAAAAAAAAAAAAAAAAAAAAAAAAAAAAAAAAAAAAATACTGTTATAATTAGATACGAAATACTTTCCCTTTATAAATTTGTAATGAAAGAGCACATAAAATTCCTATTTCGTATAATAAGGTAATAAATAATTTAAGCCTAATCTGAATTATGAAATGCATATTAATATGTTTAATAAATGTTATTGAAGCATATATTTTTCAATAATAATCCATATATTTTAGCTTTGGCACACCAAAAAACTACTTCCCAGCTTATCCTTAGCTCAGCTCGTGCAGGCGAATAAACAAGGATACAAGAGTTTCCGTCTGAAGACGGAACGCTGACACCACTAAACTTTATCAATAATTTCTATCATATTTGTGCAGCAATTTATTGTAGAATTTACTGATAAAGAATATTCGAGTGACTGCTCTTTTTTGAGAGTGAAACTCTTGCACCCCTGAGAATAAATTTAGCCGGCAATTTGATAAATTTGTTATTCTATGAGAAACGAGAAGATGATGACATGACCGCATGGCGCTATAACAAACAGTCAAATGTTATACACCTGTTTCACTCTATACAGCAACTCGTCTGGTTCACAGAGAGAAGCAAGAAGAAGCTTTATTCCCCCCTTCTGCTCTCACTTTTATCTTATCACGGTCAGTGAAATAAATAATACTGAATTTATATAGTTTTGACGAAATGCAAACGCTTAAATAATTTGTCTTAAGTTATAGTTTGAAACGATAGATGATTGTTTACGCCCAGGCCTGTCCAACCCAAAACACTTAGTGGGCCGCATTGGAAATTTATTTTATTAATTCGGGCCGCACCGTATGTACAGTAAAGAAAAAAAAAAAACCTAACCCCCTCCCCCCCCCTTCTTCTTTCCCAACTTTTCCGATTATTATCTAAATACAGGGTTTAAACTGCCATTAGTTTTTTTAGCATTTTGCTAAAAGATATTGTATTTTGCTAAACTATGTCAGTAAGAATTTCGCTAAAAAGCTAAAACTAGATTATTTCATAAAATATCTTTATATATCTACCTCTAGTTTTTATGCAAATATTCGTAGACTGAAATTACAAAATCACTAAAAATATTGGGAATCATTATCTATTTAGTATATTCGGATTTAATTTCGACTTTTAATGGTTGAATTTAAATGCAAAAAATATTTAAAAACATAATTAAGAATTTGCTTCATAGATGTATTCTCAGTGCTAGTATTGTGTTTGTTGAAATCTAAACAAAATTTTGCTGATTCATTTTTCTTAAATCACAATATATGCTTGGTTAAAATCGTCAGTGAACAAAAGACACAGAAAACAAAATTGGGGATAACCAAGTTAAGAAAAAAGAAATCAATTCTATTCAAAGAATTAATTTTCGAAAAAGCTAAAATACAGCTTATACGTTTTAGCTAAAACGCTAAAGAAACTTTTTTGCCAGGTTAAACCCTGTCTAAATAGATATAATACTTTTATCTGTGATATCTTAATTTGATTTTTTTTTTTTTTTTAAATAGAGATTTACCCTTGATTAATTTTTGCTTTTAACTCTATGAAAACTTGATATAAGAAATACACATAAACTATACCTTTTTCCAAACCGCCTTGACTTCCGAAATTCGAATATGCAGTCAAAAATGGGTGTTACTATTCGGGCCAGAAAAAAAAAAAAATAATAATAAATAAATAAAAATTAAAAAAGAAGAAGAAGTTTGTGCAAGTTTTAATATGTACAGTCACCCAAAAAAAAAACGCCACCCCCCCACCTAATTTCGCCGTAAATTATCGTAGAAACATTTGACTGGTACCGATCGATTTGTAATAACGTCTAGTTTATAACGGTATAGTTAAATTTTGCCTAAGGGGTCATCTACATATTAAAACTGGCATTAACTTCATTTTCTTCAATAGCAACCCCTATTTTTGACTTCACATTTAGATTTCTGAGATCAAGGCGGTTCGAAAAACATACCTATTTATATACCTTAAATTAATTTTAAATAGAGTTACACGTGAAAATGTATTAGGGGTCCGTCTATACATTTAGAAAATATAAATCACGATCTACCACCCAGTAAACATTATTTATTAAGTTTCACACCGGAAAAAAATTTCAGAAATGTTATAAAATAAAAAAAATGACTAATTCACAGAAATTTCTGAGTTAGTTTATGAATTAAAAGATTTTTATTGGTTTCTATTGATTAAACATCAGGTAGTTCACTTCATACGAAGAAAATTAAATAGCTTGAATAGATATTAAAATATCTAAAAAAAAAAAAAAAAAAAAAAAAAAGATGGATGGTTTTAAATTTGTTTGAAAATTCAAAATTATTTTAACTCAAGCTGCCGTATAATTGTCTGAAACGGCGGCACTCAACCTGGTTCCCACGGCCGTTTCACAGTGACAATGGGAGTTTGTTCTGATACTGCAGTACTTTCATTTTCTTTAATTGACTTTTTTAAAATATTAAAACAGATTTTTTTTATTTTTATTTATTTATTTTTTTAATTAATTATTATTATTATTTTTGTCATGACATTATTAAAAACTTTTACATAAATCTCCACGATATTCTTTTGCTTTTATATTTTCTAATGTGTAACAAATTAATATGTAAAATAATAAATCCTACTACTTAATGGGATGTTCTAAAATTCTACACTTTAACACAGATACCGAAGTGGACGGTGGGTGTAGAAAGGCTGACTACCCTTAATCTAAATCTTTACTTGAAAAGGTCAAAATGTTACATAACTCTTTTTTTTTTTAAGGAAAAAAGAAGAAGAGAAGGAAGAGAAGGAAAGATCAAAACGAATATAAAGCATATTAAACGTTAATACCCTTTAAACACTGGAAAAAGGCGGGGCTTCGTATTGTGTGTCATTTGGGAGCTGTAGAGTGCCAGAAAATTACTTTATGTAATAAAACTTTTCATTTAAAGGGTATTTAAAGCAGCATTATATTTAATACATAGACTATTCAGAAAAAAGATCCATTCATCTGGTTCATGAAAAATAAAGAACATTTTCTGGCATTGCTCTATGTATATACATTCTTGTCAACCTATCCCGGAAGATTACTGGTCCCGCCCCTTTCCGTACATTTTTTTTTCACATCAGTCTTTTTAGAGCCGTGTCAGCCATCGGTGGCTGACACTGATCTTTCCATTTAGGCTAAGTCAGCCGGCAGTGTAAAATATGATATAAAACTACAGAACTTACATAGTTTTAAGTAATTACTGACAATTTATTTAAAATTTACTTCATGTTTTTTTTTTTTTTTTAATAGGATTTTTATAGGATTATATCGTTAAGGCCTAATGGGGTTTATTGAAACTCGATAAACATAACACGCTTCTAAGCAGCACGTGTGGCCTGAATGGGATTTCCATAAGAATTCGCGTGGCGCTCAATGAGTTAATCGTAAATGTATTTGAAGTTAATTACTCTAAAAATTAAATTGTGTACACACAGGGGCGGGAACTAACAATGTTACGGGTTAGGTTGGCAAGTATGCATATATATTTTGCTTGATTTATAAAAATTTATAACACATTTTCTTTTTTTTTTTTAGTATTTTGTGTTTATATCTCTCATTAAAAATAAATACGATATTCATATATAAACATTTCCATACAGTAATGTATATAAACATATTGATTAAAGAAGATTTGTTGATATTATATAATTATTCTTCTATCTGTATAGTATATTAACACAAATATATTTTGTAAATTTCGCAGCATCGAAAAACAGCAACATAGCTTCCATATCAAGGCTTAATGTAAATAGGACGTAAGCGTACTGTAGCTAGTGTTGAAATTAGAAAAAAAAAAAAAAAAAAAAAAGAATAACAGTGAGCTAAAAATACGCCGGAATAAATTAAAATGTTGTTTATTCTGGTTTTAGTGAGGTGATATCACTCGTGCTAAATAGCTGGATCCGCCCTCTCTTAAGCTCAGGTTCAGCTCATCATAAAAATATTGTTTTTAATATCTGCCGCACCAAAATGTTCAAAACACAAATGCCAATTTTCATACATTTTGAAATCTTCCCGTTTCAACTTTAAAAGCATTTAGATTAATTTATTTTATTTTGAATTTTTAAATTTAGACGTTTAAAGTCTTTTAAATGAAATTTAAGGATTCTGTAAGATCAATATCTATATATTTGAAAGTAATAAGACAATTCCTTTGTTTTAAATTTTTATTCCATAATAACTGTGACTTTGATTTCGTGATTAGGAAATTGAAAATAAATACTATTGAGCTATGTTCCAATAATAGATCTTATAAACTTAAAAAAAAAAAAAAAAAAAAAAAAAAAAAATAATAATAATAATAATAAAGCAATTTTTCACTATTTGATTCTGTATTAAAAAACTTTTAATAGAAATTTTATATTTTATTATGTTACATTATGGGATAAATTTTAAATAACACAAAACTTACAAACGGTACAGTAACCAAACGCAAATATGTCACAACAAAATTTAAACAGAAAATTTATGGTAAAAAATCTTTTTAAAATTATTAAATATTCATAATAATAATAATAAAACGATTGTCGAATGCATAATTGCTGTTTCATGCAATCAGTTTCGCTGTACCGTGTTTTCTAAAACATGATATTTAACTACAGGTGTACGTATTCTTGAATATTGAAATGCGAAAAAAAGTGTAACAGGGTTAAAATAGAATTTTAGCAGCGAAAAACTAGAAAAAGATATTTAATACTTATGAAGAAAGACTTAACATATTAGGATCGGACTTATTCTTCTCTTATACCGTAAGCCACGCCTTTTCACAAATTTTCTAAAACTTTATAATATAAAGCAAAATAATTTTGCATTTTTGTAATTAAATCATTTAAGTTTTGTCTTCAATAATCGATGTAGTAAATACCATTGTGATTTATGCATACCAGCGTCACATACAGAGTCAAATAGGAATATGAAAATTTGTCTTTTTTTTTAAATAGTGTTTCAGCGAATCAGAGGTGGGGCTTCTTTTCTTTTGAAATTCTTTCACAATCCCTCGCCTACATTGTGATAAATTTACAAAAATATGCCAATTTGTATAATAAACATCGAAATATTGCTTAGGAAACAATAAAAATAACATAAAGGTAAATTAAAATAGTTTTCCGTCAAGTTATATACAAACATTTACTTATAGAGGATACAGATTATAACAAGTGACGGCCCCCTAACAGGAATAAAAAGTGAAATATCACTGTAACTCAAAAAATAATGTTAGGAACGAGCTGTAAATTTGGAAACCCATGTTTTTGATGATGCCCGTTCTATTCGTGCAAAAATTAATATAGGTCATAATTCATAATTTTTTCAAATATGAATTTATTAATATTTTTCATAATTCAAAAAATATTTTTTTAGCAAAAATTTGCATGGAATATGTTTGGGTCACTTCATTTTAACGAATAAAAAAAAACAGAATTTAAATATCATAATTATTTCGGAAGATATGATTTAATGTTTGTCACATTCATTTAACATTAGCATCCCCAAACTTTGACAGCTTATAACTCTATGAAAAATTGAGCGAAATATATAAACTATACCATTTTACGTGATGATTTGATCCAAAGAATTCAAATAAATTATAAAAAATGGGGGTTACCATTGAAAAAAATGAAGTTGATGTCAGTTTTAATATGTAGACGACCCCCTAAGTAAAATCTAACTATAACATTATAAACTAGACGTTATTACAAACTGATTGGTACCAGTCGCATGTTTCTACGATAATTTACGGCAAAATTAGGTGGGGGGGGGGCGTTTTTTTTTTGGGTGACTGTACATGACACCCTAAACAAAATTTAGCAATTGAATTAAAAACTAGATGTTATTACCAATCGTTAGGCATTAGCTGCTGGTTTCTACGATAATTTACGGTGACATTAATCGGGGAAGGAAATTATTACTATTTTATGACTGTACATATGCATATGTGCATATATGTTTGTGAGTATATGATTCATGTATGTATATACTTTTTTTGGGAAAGAGCAGGGTGAAAATTCGGAGCAGAATACATTAATTTAAAATATTTTCATTCATAAATTAACAATAGAATTGTGAAAAATTGATGACTATATATTAAAACTATAATAAAAAGAATAATAATGGATCTAATAATATTTCATTACAACAGATTTTTAGCTACCATAACCGTTGAAAGGTATTTACACTTCGAAAAGTCAGAACGCATTTATTAACTTTTGATCCGTTAACCAAAGTTGTCAAACTAAATATCGTTAGCCTCCTCGTACCTCGCGGGCCGCAAGAAGCTACGCGGTGGGCCGCATGCGGCCCGAGGGCCGCGGGTTGGCCGCCCCTGGTTACGCCAATATTTTACATTAGAATATTAAAAAAATAAAAATTTAAGTAAAAAATAATTTTCTAAGATTAGAAGCTTTTTATTGTGAAGCCCTAAAAAGCATAAAATAAAAAATTATTGAGGTAAAGACATGCTATAAAAAAAAGAAAGTCTTAACGCTAATGAAATTTTAGAGAAAAACATTGATATTTCCCTTTTGCAAGTGTTAAAAAATTTTAAATATTAAAATTATTTAAATAATCTGGTGTGTCACTCACACCACTTTCTCTTACCCTGAAATTTAACACTATAAATACAGGTTGCAGATTAAATGGTAAGATAACGAGTACTGTTATGTAAACCAGTGTTAAACAATTCATATTAGGCTTCTGAAGAGTTTTATATGATAATTAGTTCTGTGTGAGGGGGGCTACCGCCCCCCTCAACCCTCCGTTTCATTAATGCACCTACATTTACATAGAATTTAATTCGGTTATTAAAAAATAATTCTGTTTTTAAAAAATAATTTATTAAAATTATTATTTAAAAAAATATCTGTTATGATAATGCAGACGATTTCCATATTAGAGAAGTGGTATAACACCAAATATAAAAAAAAAAAGTCCATTTTATTCTCATCATTAAGGGGAAAAAAAACCGATTTTTTTTTCAAGTTTTTTTTTTTTTTTTTTCGTTAAAATTAAAAAAAAAATCGATAACTTTGTTTTAAATTATCGCAGATCGATGGTTCAACCATTCGTTTTAAAGGTATTGGCGAGCTCTTTTGAAAGATACCCATCATGAAAATTTACTCCCCTCGAGGGGGGACTCCCCCCCAGGGGGGGAGGCGAGGCTCCTACATACACAATTTTTTTTCCCCAGTTAACTATCTCTATTACAAAAAATATATATTCGTTTCATTTGGTTTAGTTCAGTCTATAGACGTTAAACTCTACTTTCCTGCAATTTCCCCCATAGGCGTAATGTATTAGAATTCTCTTGATTGTCCCTGTACACGAACCATTTGCTTGATCTTAACGAAAAGCTTACTGTAGCATCCCTATATGATACACATTTAGAATACCAAGTTTGAACTTTCTGCCATAATTTGTTTTTGAGATATGCTGATAACAGACAGACACACAGACTGACACAGACAGACACACAGACACACAGACAGACACACAGACATACACACAGACCATTTGCTAAAAACATGATTTTCGTATTCAGGGGACCTCAAAACGTGTAAATATAACAAAATGTCGCGTTCGAAAATTTGACCCAAAAACAATACTTTCTCTACCTTATGGGTAAGAGAAAGTAAAAAGCATTCAAGACCAATATTCTTAGTTATTAGTTTTTTGCAAAATTATTCGTTAAGCCATAAATTTCAAAGGACTCGAAAACTTTTTAAAATATTTTTAATATTTAAAAATATTCACCACTTTAAAAGTGAAATATCTATATATTTTTCTCTGAAATTTCATTAGCGTTAAAGCTTTCATTTTTTTTATAGCATATCTTTACCTCAATAATTTTTTATTTTATGCTTTTTAGGGCTTCCCAATAAACAGCTTCTAATCCAGGGATGGAACACGGGCGCAGAATTCATACCACTCTCAATGTAAGAAAATTTTCTACTTCTTAAATCAACGATATTATAGGTAGAGAAATTTCTTAAACGGATTCCGGTATGAATTCTGCGCCCGTGTTCCATCCCTGCTAATCTTAAAAAAGTATTTTTTACTTACATTTTTATTTTGTGCTTTTTAGTAAATGAAGCATCTTAAAAATCTAATCAAAATTTCTTAGGATACTGTGTAGACAACTAAAGATTTTCTTTTAGATACTGACATTTTTTTTAAATATCTAAAAAAAAAAAAAAAAAAAAAATCACGTCAGCCTTCGAGGATCCAACCCACGACGAACGCGTTATCAGCGTGACATTCTAACTAAAAGTCAAAACACATGCAAAAAAAGTCATAGAACATACTAGAAAAATCTAAGCAATGAAAAAAAAATTATGTTCTTGAATACTTTTTGAAATACTTTGAATACTTAAAAATTTTTATCTCGTGTAAAAGTGACATATCTACAATCTTCTTTAAAACTTCCTTATTGTTGGAACTTTTATTTTTTATAGCATGTCCCTGCAAAAATAAAATTTTATTTTATGCTTTTTAAGGCTCCAAAACAAAACGTTTTCAGCTATTTTTGTTATTCTTTTTAGTTACTAAAAAGAAGCTTCTTGAAAAACTAATCAAAATTTCTTAGAGTGCTGTGTAGGCCATGAAAGGTTTTGTTTTTAACAAATGAAATCTTTTTTATTAATTATCTATAAAAAAGTAACACGTCGGCCTTTGAAGACCGAACCCACCCACCACCATCGCGTTATCAGCATGACGCTTTAACCAACTGAGCCATTGAACCATGTAAACATTCCTTATATTTACTTTAAAGTGGAAGTGCTTTGTTTTTTTAGCGTGACACGAAGACGCGATCACAAAATCCAATTTCAAAAATAAGAAGTTTTTAAAAAAATATTTGTTTATGCCTTTTTTACTTAAAACTTTTTACTTGGTGCTTTTTTTTTATTATCAAAAATATTTTATTATTTTTAATATCTAAAAAAAAAAAAAAATAGTTTAATAAAAAAACTCCTCAAAAAATTCTTAGAATACTGAGTAAGCAACCAAAAAATTTTTTGTATCAATTGACACCTTTTCTACTAATTATCTGCAAAAATTAACACGCCGGACTTTCCGGGGACCGAACTTTCGTCCATCGTGTTATTAACGTGACGCTCTAACAGACTGAAGCAAGAAACGACGAATGGAATGGCGTATGTTTAATTTAAAATGAAGGCACCTTGTTTATTAGTGTGATGCGAAGATACGATGATAAAGTCAATTTCATATAAGAAGCTTCTAATAAGTATTCTGCGCTAATAAAATAACTCAAAGTATAGTAGTCTGTGTGACAAGCCTGGCAACACTGGGTCAGGCGCACCATTTCATACCAGAAATTTCATTAAATAGAATCTAATGTCGTATAAAATATTGTTGCGAAGAAAAAAAAAAAAAAAAGAAGTCTGAAAGTCTGGCAACGCTGTGTCCGCACAACACTTAGTTGTCATTTAGAAAGGTTCCAAGATAGTACATTCTGGTGAAGGCCGGCATTATGGTAATTTGAATGATGTATTTGTTGATGTGGAACTTTTGATTAGTAGACAGACTAGGCAAAATTCCCAAAGCTCATCGTTATCTTGACTTTTAACGGGCGGGTCGAATCAGTGTTGCCAGATTGCGCAACTTTTTTATTTAATTGTCTCCAATAATTTTGAGAAGTGATGTTTGATATACATAATAGATATTTAATCGTCGATTATGTACATTAAATATCACCTTTCAAAATTATTGGTGACAGTTGAATAAAAAAGTCGCGCAGTCTGGCAACACTGGGTCGAATTTGTTTTACCTCTCTCAGTTTCCGGGCATTTTACACATTTTGTGCGCAATGCATTTTCAAATAACTTCGCCTACAGGCGTTTCTTTTACATATTGTGTATTACGTTTATACTGGAAAATATGCCCACGTTTTGTATCTGTACTACCAGGGTATTCAGATGAATACTTCGACTAGAAATAGTATAATTACTATATACATTTATTTTTAATGATAACATGAATGCATAAAATACATTTGCTTTATAATGCAACATTTTGGAGTAACTCCCAAATTCGGGCTTTTCTGTTCAAAATAGGAAAATACGCCGTATGAAATGTGTTAAAAATACTACCCAATAATATTATAGTTTTAAAAAATTAAAGAACACGCTTTTATAGAAATGTGAACTAAAAAGCACAAAATATCTATCTTAGTATTAAAATGCAGGATAAGAGAAAATCGTATGAGTGACACACCCAGAGCTGCCAACCTAATCCGGCAAATTGTTTGTATCGCCCTTTTTCCTACACCTCTTAATTTTTAGAGTATTTGTTTCTCTTATTCTTCGTATATATATTTGAAGAGAATTACTCTAAAAATTTAGTGGTGTACAAAAAGGGGCGGTACTAACAATTTGCCGGATTAGGTTGGCAGCTTTGCACACCATAATATTTACATACATTTAAATCTTTAATTAAAATAATTTAGATTTAAACAAAAAGATTTTTTAAAAAATCTCGCCTGACAGGGCTCGAACGCCAGACCTTTAGGTTCGTAGCGCGGAGCTTTACCTCACAGCCATAGTGTTCACGCAGGGAAAGTCTTTTTTTACAATATAGATTTTTTGTTTGCTTCCACAGCGGTTACATACAAGCATACATACAAGCATACATACAGGTGAAGTTAATAAAAGCGTGTTAAAAAGCCAACTGCGCAGTACAGTCAACAGACAGATTGTAATATAACTAATGATACCTAGAAAAAAAATAACGCAATTGCATAAAATGAAAAACTAACGCAACGTACTGAAAATTAAAGCAAAATCGTAAATACATGAGGTCCGTCCGAGAAAATCATTATGGAAAAACGTAAATCTACGTGGCCGGTCATAGGAAGTCACAGTGGAAAAACGTAAATTTACGTGACCCGTCCGTTAAGTGTTAAGAAGTGTTGAAAACAATAACTTTACGTAGTTAAGCGCCTTTAAATTTGATTTGGAAAGGAAAAGAAGTGTAAAAAATTTTATGCATTAAAATATTTAAATAAAAATATAATTTATTTCGTATATTTATAAATTACATGTTAAAGAAATGAGTGATAATATCGTAATTTATAAAGTGCGATACATGAATACCTCATTACGAATACAGAGTTTCATTTCTGTTTAAAAATAAAGTGATATATGGATATGAAACTCTTACCTTTTATAAATTTGTAAAAGAAGAGAACATAAAATTCCTATTTCGTATAATAGTGTAATAAATAATTTAAGCCTAATCAGAATCGAACAATTAAACGGAACAAGTAGTGATTGCTTTAAAAAATGTATTTCTAGGGGGAAAAAGGCGTTTTAACACACCAAAGAAGTTTGTTATTCTATGAGAAGCGAGGAGATGATGACATGACCGCATGTACCTTTTACGTTTCATGAGCTAGTTTACTACTCGTAAATTCTATTGGGTGCTTTGCCGAGGTATAGAGTCACGCTTTGTTGTTGAATACAGTTTCCCATCACCCAACAGGATCGCCGCATTTGCACACTAAACTTTATCTAAATGATTAGGCAGTCTATCCTCCAATGGTAACACAGAGATATAAAATATAATTTTCTTTCCTTCCTCTTATCCCCTTTCAAAGTATGTGTTGCACTCGCTGATATTTTTCATAAATTTTAATTGATAGTATACAAATTTTCATTAATAAGTTGTTAGAAGGTGTTATAAAAACAATTACTTTCAATCGGTCATCCTCCTTCTAAAAGTATATGTAACGCTTATTGCTTATTTATCTTTAATATAAGCGATTGTCATACCGAATGAATTCAAATTTCTAAAAATATAAGATGAAACTAATTCTTGAAATTAATTATTTTATATTTATTGTTTTTGGGATTTGAAAATTGCTAAATTGCCAAATTTCCATGCCCCCCTCATGGAATTTCTATCACATGAAGTAAAAAATAATTGTAAAAATATTCCGGTGAGAGCGGAGATAATGTGTGCTTCCCCCTTAATCAGGCTCTGATATCAGAGCCTTGACATTTATGTGTATGATAATTATCGCATGGTTCGAACAACTGAACTAATATCAGATCTACCAAACATTCGAATTTATTAGGGAGCATTGATATTATCCACCTTTTCTCACACAACACTTTTTTTGTAGAGTAAAGTTTACAATATTAAATTACATTTAAATAAGAAAAAAATTAAGCTTAACCCCTTCAGGGGAAATGAATTTAAGTTCATTTAAAATTAAATGCCACCAGAGTCTGAGATCAAGATTAGAAGAAAAGTAATAAATGAATGTTTCCGGGTAAGGTATAAAAGTAAAATTTTATGTAAAATTTCTGGGATGAATTTTTGCAATTGAGAACTGAAATTAGATGGTTAAAATATATACCACTGCCCCTGAAAGGGTTAAAAAAATACTATGAAAAAAGATAAGTAGTAATGATGCTAAAAAACAAACTAAAGATGTTGGCTTATCTGAAGTACACATTTTTTATGAGTTCCTAATAATAATAATAATAAATACTATTTATCTCTAATGCATTTAAAAGTAATATTAGTGATAGCCTGGAACAAATATGCTCATCCAAAGTTAATTTTTCTGTTTTTTATTTCGCTACACCTGAATATAGTAAGTTAATTTTCTTTCAACAAAGAAATACTTTGTCAAATACAAGAAATTTAAAATGGTGTTTTAAACATCCAGAAAATTTTACCTGTTTTAGATTAAATTAAGGGAAAATAGTGTATTTCTTTTTAAAAAGCGCAATTAGAAGAAACTGTAATGAGTTAAATTCAAGCATTACAAAGTTAGTTAAAAGATTTCAGGGATGGAACACAGTCGTAGAATTCATACCAGTATCAAAGTGAGAAAATTTTCTACTTCTTAAATCAACGATATTATGGGCAGAGAAATTCCTTAAACAGAATCCGGTGTGAATTCTGCGCACGTGTTCCATCCCTAGGATTTCGAAGTTTATTTAAAATCGTCTAAACGTTTCATAGAAAATCTAATTCTATGCTCTAATCTCTCATTCAGAGCCTGATTAAGGGCGAAGCACACATTATTTATACTTACACCGTTATTTTTTAACAAATACTTTCCTCCTATGATAAACACAAAATTCTCATTAAAAATTATTTTAAAAGAATTCTGATGTCTAATAACGGTGAGTAAATTGGATTGTTTTACACCGTTCATTTTTTATAAAAAATATTTCCTCGTCAAAGCGTGGAATTTTTATAACATGAAGTAAAAAATAATTGTAAAAATATTCCGGTGAAAGCGGAGATAATGTCTGCTTCCCCCTTAATCAGGCTCTGCTCTCATTAATGAGAAGAGAAACTGTGGTACTAGATAGCTTTAAAACTTACGTAACACAAATTTTAAATAAGGCATTAATTACCTCTCTCATGTATCTAAAATTTGAATTTTTTATAACAGACACATTTTTTTAAAACATGAATTACACTGAGAAAAATTATGCCATTGAGATCTAGAATATATATTGTGGCTCTAGTAGAAACAGTTACATGTCATCCTTATACATTCTGGTTCCCTTTGATAACGAGTTCTAAAATTCCTTATTAGTATTCTAGACGTTTCTATCCTGTTTATTGGTTTATTTTATGCGCAAAACTCGGAAATCTGTATTTTTAGAATTTTTAGTTTTTTTAGGATTTAGAAAATGGCTACCTATTCTTTCTTGATGAAAGTGGTATTTTTTTTTTCTCAATATAGTTGACACAACACGAAATAATTTCAAATTTTCTTTACAACAAATAACTGACAAATAAACATATGATAACATTTAAACTTACTTTTTTTTTTTCCGATTCCTAACGCATTCAGGTCCGCCTATTTTCTCCTTTTTAACAGCCTATCCAGGAACTAAATGTTTCAGCGTTCTGGATTTAAGTTGCAACATGCTGCATGTGAATCCCGGTTCTTGCATGGATGTTTGTACTGGTTCAAAATTCATGCAAAAGCCGTATGACTCGTTCAAATGAAATTTTTTATGAAATAAAGAACAGTAGATAGATAACCTAAACACAAATTCTTTTTCAACAGCAAGTGTTTCCCATTCTTTGGCATTCCTCTGAAAAATTACATTATTTAACAAAATGGTTCTATATTTCGTGTTGAAATTAATTAAATATTATCCGCGCGCAGCAATCTTTACGGATAATGACACATGTGCGCACCTATATACCAGCGGCTAGTAATACCAGATATAGGAATATTTTCATTCAGTAATCACCAATAATTTTGTGGAGTGATATTTGATATACGTAATAGAGAGAAGATTAATCTTCGAAGTGTTCAGGAAATCATCACAATAAAAAAAAAAATTAGTTGGTATATATTGTATAAAAATTCCCTAAACTTTGCAACTCTGCCGGCGGCACTTAACCCCTTGACGCGCGCTGTCCTCGCTGCGAGTACGCAAAATTTATGATCCAGCTGCAAAAATTCATCCCGGAAACTTTTTGGCAAAAATTCACGTTTATAACGTATAAGAAACGGACGGTTTTTTAAACCTTAAAATGTAAAATTTCTTTTAGTTTAATTTAGTTCATGAATTCCGGTGGCTGTATAATTTAAATGTTTCAAATTGTCTTGAGCCGCAAAGGGTTAAAAAGCTGAATACGAGTACACAAAATCCTTTTGTGATTTAGTATAATGTTTTAGAGAAATGCCTAATCGCGTGATTAATTTAATTAATTTAATTTATTTATTTTACATTGTAAAAGAATTATCGTTTCCTGATGCTTGTTTTGATATGGAAGAACTTAGAAATGTTGACATCTAGTGTCAAATTATTTATTTATTAGCTATTACTACAAATTATCTATTTATTATATTTTAGTAATTTAAATCCGGCTACCATAGACAGGGATCGTTCATTCTCACGCTTTTGGAAGGAGATTTACACCATTACTCTCGAACAATAAACTCCTTTGTAAAATTAAAATTTGTTCCATGACAGAATCTATTATTCAAAATTAGTGATAGAGTAAAATTTGGATTATATACTCCTTTCAATTTATCTTCGTCATCAACTTTTTAGTGCCATAATTTTCGCATATCATTTTTTTTTTTTTTTTTTACAAAACATTTCTGCGTCTATTTATGGGAAACATTGATATTGGGAAATAGTAACAATTAGAAATACACTTACATAAAGGAATGATGGGGAGTATGAAATAGTCGGGTAAAATGAAAATCGTTATATCTCACCTGCTACAAATCGGAAGCACGTCATACATCTTCACTGGGCCTCATATACAAACAGTAGTTCATCTTGTGTCAGTGAGAAGAGCAGTTTTGTGTTATGGAACTTCTTTAATTTATCAAGATTTAGATTTTTTTTTTTTAGGGAGGGGGGGAAGGTGGGGTTAGGTATTAAAAATTCTGTAATCTATTTATGAAGCGGTAAAATGAGTGAAAACTTAGTGCCATTTCTGGTAGGGCTATCGACAGTGTTGCCATACGTAGGGACTTTTTTATTCGATATTGATCACTAAATTTTAATCTTAACGGTTGCCTAATCTCTTCGAAGATTAATCCTTATTACCACACCTGGTAACATTTATAATTTATTTTGCCGTACTGTTAGCCCCGCCCTTATTTCACACCAGTGTATTTTAAAAGCAATCTTCTTCTTATTTCATCGTAATTGCATATTGCAGAAAATTTCTTTAGATCATACTGGTGTAAAAAAAAAGGGCAAGGCTAATAGGACTCCAGAAAACATTATAATTGTTACCAGGAATGCTATTGCGTGTATCAAATATCACTACTTCAAAAAAATGGTAATATACTGAATACAAGAGTCCCTAAATTGGTAACACTGGTATTTGAGTTAGTTAATAGTTTATTACCTATGAACTTGTTTCTACCATCAGGTGATTGAGATTAATTTATTCTCCAAGCTGACGATTCGGATAATATGGAAAACCAACTATTCAATACTATTTGCAATTATTGTAAAACTTGAATATTGGTAATATTTTCAGTAATGTTTATTTTCAAAAATAATTTCTAAATAAAATATTTATATTACAATTATTCATAATTTTCTTTAAAAACACTACCTATTTCATATTATTCTTTAAAGAATTGGTTATTCCATATTTTCCTTCATAAATATTTCATATTACCCGCTTGGTCCGTATTAGACAAAAAAAAAAAAAAAAAAAAAAAAAAATCCTTAACTAAAACTTTTACATGTAAACTTTTTTTCTTCTTTTTTTGTAACATAAAACCATCAAAACACATTAACAACACTTGAAAGTTTGCAATAGTCAAATACGAAATCGTCCATAATACTCCAGTTTATCATGGTTAGTTAAAAAAGAAATGGTACTCATAGTTACCTTCGTTCCGCTATTTATGTAAAGAAAGCAGAAATTTTCAAACACTTGACAGCAGCTGTATCTCAAAATTTTAATTAATTAATTCACATATAACAGTTAAATGATTATGAAAAAAAAAATCTGGAGTGACTCCACTCGACTTTCCGAACATTGAGTAATTAACAGTTTTGTAGATAAAGTAAAGAAAGAGGAGTTGTTAAACAAACAAAAGAGAGAAAACCATAATAGAGTGTTTGAGTATTTTTCTCCATATATTACACGATGTTTTCTTTAACGCTACTGAACTTTGAGCCCATAGATCATAATGATAAAGAATTTTTCGTTGTGTCCCTGTAAAAACCTATAAATGCTAGATTCACCAAAATGCTTATAGTTAGTGCAACAGTGATTTATAATACTCATATAAATTTTCAGCTCAATTCAACAAGGCGTTTAGATGCTATCGTACTTTTAAAAATTTAGTCCCATAGGCCATAATGATAAAGAATTTTTCTTTGTGTCCCTGTAAAAAAACTGTGCTAGATTCACCAAAATCTTTACAGTTAGTTCAACTGTGATCTATAACATGTGTACAAATTTTTTGCTCAGATTAATAAGGCTTTTGGCCGCTATCACACTTTTAAAAATTTGGCCCCATAGGCATAATGATAAAGAATTTTTCTTTGTGTCCCTGTAAAAAAACTATAAGTGCTAGATTCTCCAAAATCTATACAGATTGAGTATTTGTGACCTATAATATGTGTATAAATTTTTTGCTCAATTGAATGAGACGTTTAGATGCTATCGTACTTTTAAGATTTTGCTCCCATAGGCCATAATGATAAAGAATTTTTCTTTGTGTCCCTGTAAAAAAACTATAAGTGCTAGATTCACCAAAATCTATAGGGTTCGTACTATGGTGACGTACAATATGCGTACCAACTTTCAGGTTAATCGAACAAAGCGTTTAGACGCTAGCGTGTTCACTCACAGACATACACACATACACACACATACACACATACACACACACATACATACATCATCGTAAAAATAGTGAAAACGGACTCAGGGGACCTCAAAACGTATAGAAACATCAAAATCTCGAATTCGGATTTTTGACATGATTACAATACTTTCCTCACTATAGTGTTCGGAAAGTAATAATGTAAAAGAAACATTTTTGTGTTCAGTCTTATTCCTCGTATTTTTTTTTTCTTTTTTAGGCGAAAAGTAATTAATATCATGTATACATAAAATTTATGATTTTTTATTTTTAATTGTTTTAATTACATACAATTTAATTCAGGGGTGGAAAATTGGCACAGAATTCATACCGGTATTTATGAAACAAAATTTTCTACTTCCTAAATCAACGATTTTGTAAACAGAGAAAAATTTCAAACAAATAACGGAATGAATACTACGCCAATTTTTCACTCCTGTTTACACTGTTAAAAAAATGCAATTTTGTTGCCAGAAATTCATGGTGAAAATTACAGAATTCTATGTAATTTAAGAAAAAGTTCGTAACTTACTCAAAAATTACGTTGACAAAACGTATATTTCAGTAACTTTCACAGAGAATTTTTGGCAACAAAATTGCATTTTTTAACAGTGTAATTAAAAAATACATATTTAATACATACATAATTTTCGAAAATTTTCAAAAGATGATGCTGATTTTACGTAAAAATTGAAATTTTCAGTAGACAATACTAAATGCTAAAAAATTAAATACGAAGTAAAATGTAGTCTATGCGACACATTTAAAATATATTTTTATACGAAAAATTTTACTACAGAAGAAAAAATCCTGTTGAAATGAAGAGAGCTATAAACGTGACAGTTTTGAAAAATATCTGTAAAATATTTTCATTGTGAAATAAATTCAACGAAGATCCTTTATAAATCATTCTTTTTGATTTGAAAGCCGAGAAAGATATATCATACATAAATCTCAGATGTTATGATAAATAAATTTATAAGTAAAATTATGAGATGCTTTCTACGTTGACTGTAACTGAGCACATATTTTTTTAAAATATAAAAAAAAAGTGATACGCCTTTTTCAGATTTATAAAATACTTTGGAGTGTCTTTTTTTTATGGTATTTTGATTCATGAAATTTTATGCGAGTTTCGAACTATTTGAATAATGAAAACGGAGCGTTTTATTGCACAAAATCGCAAATTCACTTGTTAATGTATTGTTTGAACATGTAAAAAAAAAAAAAAAAAAAAAAAAGTGTTCAGAGTTGCCAACCTAATCCGGGAAATTGTTTGTACCGCCCCTTTTCCTACACCACTCAATTTTTAGAGTAATTCTCTTCAAATATATTTACGATGGATTCAGAAAACAAATACTCTAAAAATTAAGTGGTGTAGAAAAAGGGGTGGTACAAACAATTTGCCGGATTAGGTTGGCAGCTCTTCGTGTTGAATATTATCTTAAGGAATGAAATTTTTGGATCATTTCTTTTACAACAATGTTCCAAAATATGAATAAAAAAGCTGGTCGAGAAATTGTCTCCAATATGTAATCAAGCTGAAATAAGAAGAAAATTGCCCTTAAAAATAGTGGTGTAGGAAAATGGTGGGTACCGGCAATACTCCTGAATAAATTATAAATGTTACCATTTATGTATACATTGCTATAAAGTACTGGTACGTCAAAAAATTGTATACACACTTTGAACTGTCATAGATACTGTATTTCCCGTGCTACTGCTAAAAGGTTCAATTTCCAACCAGATGCCCCCCCCCCCCCCCGCTCTCCCGCCGCACTATCATCGCGACGCACGAGCATACCTGGATGAAAATTTACTAGACCAGTGGATAGGATGCAGGGGGCCAATCAAGTTTCCTCCCCGCTCTTCAGACCTTATGCCGCCGGATTTCTTTTTATGGGGCACAGTAAAAGATGAGGTGTACAAACGCATACTTGCCAACCATCTGATTATGAACTGTACAATTTTTAGTACTTGCCTTTTTTTTCACACCAGTCATTTTTTAGAGTAATTTTATTTTTATTTAATCGTAACAACATTGAAAAGGATTACTGTAAAAATAGAGTGGTGTGAAATAAGGGGCTTTTTTTCAAGGGTCGTTAACAATTGTACGGTTATTAATAAGATGGTTGGCAAGTATGCAAACGTAAACCATGAGATTCAAGCAGTGTGCCCAGAAATCCCATTGGACACATTGGTACGATGTACGGAATCAGTGGTGACTCGTACTCAACAATGTATTGATGCTGAAGGCCGCTATTTTACCCAGTAATCACATTTGCATCAGAAAGTGCATTTATGTTTCAAATTGGACTTTAAGCTTTTCATTTCCATCAAATGAACCCTAAAGAACGGAACATAAATTTGCTATGACGGTTCAAAGTGTGTATAGATTTTTTTGACGCACCCGGTATTTCTTTTAATTTGAGTACGTTTTAAAAATTTTGAATTTAATTAACAAAGGTACGTAAATTTACACGTTCTAAGTAATAGGTCTGCAACAGAAGATATTTTTTTAATTATTTTCGTACCACTATTTCCATAACATAAAGTTTTAAATAAATTTATGCAGGCAAAGTGCATATTTACCTGCGAAAATATATTATAAGTTTTATTTTTTGGAAAAAGTAAAACAATATAAAAAATGTCGCCTGTGACAATTCTAAAGTAATGCTTATTTATTTAAGTTATATCAAATCATAGCCTCCTAAACTAGATGCCTGTCGCGTGGCATGAAAACTTATCAACAGTTCAAGTGATAGCCAGCGCCACCTGCTACGGATTGCGCGATTTTTTTATTCAACATTCACCAAACAATTTTTAAAAGCGAGTTTTGATATTCATAAAAGGCGAATAGAATCGAAGAAACGTCGATTAAATATATGATATATGACTTCTTAAAATTATTTGGGACAGTTGAATAAAAAAGTCGCACAATCTGTACCAGGTGGAGCTGTCTACCGCTTGAACTGCTGCCAAGTTTCCGGGCCTTTATTCCGGTAACAGGAAGAAACTTCTCTTCCGTGCAATAAAAAATTCCAAACCCATGGGGGGTTTAGAATGAACCCGTCGGAAAGAACTCGACGCGGAAACTTTTCAATATCGCAAACGTTAGGTTTCACTTGAAATCATCCCGATATGCGTTTTGTACCCTAGCACCAACTTCTCGGAAATGTGAGTCGAAACTTCTCCCAGAGAGAAAGGGATGTTTTCGAAATCGGATTAAGTTGACCAATCACAGACAAGGATAATTTCACCCTCGCCGCGAGATTTCATTTGGATTTTTTAGATAACCCAAGATGGCTGCCTCTGCTTGTGTGTTTGTGAATGTGTGTTTTAGTTTTATTTAATAAGAAAATAGTATTTATCCCCATTTATTTTTTGTATATATCGTATGTATTTTCTATATATCAAACCCATGTTATTACCGAAATTCACCTTTTGCCAGTTGCTAGCATTTTAAGGCAGTAAATGTAAATGATTTTCTGCCTTGAAGTGTTAGCTGCTAGCATTTTTTATTTAGTGAACGACGAATTACTATGGATATAAGAGCTTTGGATGTAATACAGGTAATTTTTTTTTGTCCTATCTGTATTAACTTTATAACTACGGTAATGCTTCTTTATTACATATATACACAAATATTAACATTTTGTTTAAATTTCCTCAATTAAAATTTTCGTGTACATATATTATTATAATTGATTTATTGTACTTACATGCGTTAAAGCAAACCTAATAGTATATTTTTTTTTTTTTTTTTTGCATGTTTGTATGTACTTTTTCTAGAATTTCTTTTAGAATTTACAATATACAATAAAATATGCTGTGTAATTTTAAATCATTAAGCATAGTAAAAAATTTTCTTCCGTCAAAGTAAAAAAAAGTAAAACCGTCTTTAAATTAATTTTCATTTTGTAAGTGAATTTCAAGGATGGAACACGGGCGCAGAATTCATACCACTATGAATGTAAGAAAATTTTCTACTTCTTAAATCAACGATATTATAAGTAGAGAAATTGCTTAAACGGATTCCGGTATGAATTCTGCGCCCGTGTTCCATCCCTGGAATTTACATAATATGTCTAATTTAGATTGTTAAAATCAATTATTAAATTAAAAAAATTATATATTCACTTACTTTTCCCTCTCTAAGAAATCAGAGATTCTTATTAGATTCTATTATATAGCTACAAATGAAGTTTTGCAAGTGAATGTAGAATTGGCGTGCTGCGTATCAAACTTACTTAATTCAATTATAATAAAACTTAAAAGGGAAAATAAATATTTATCATAATTTCCTTTAAGCTTATTAATGTTTTATATACTGGGACTTACATCATTCATAGACATACTTTAAACAAGATTTTTAGTTTATATATATATATAATTGCAGTTTTCATTAAACTTAATTAATTTTTAATAATTTTAAATATTAATACTTGTTATTCTTAATAGGTATGCTATTAATATTATACATGATTAAGAAGAATTTTAATTACAAAAAAATATATATATGGGTATTTATTGTAATTTTTATTATATTTAATTAATTTTCAATAACTTTAAATATTAAGACATGTTATTCTTCATACTTTTTAAATAAGAAGTTTAGTTACCAATATATATATATATATATATTACAATTTTCATTTAACTTAATTAATTTTAAAGATTTAAATATATTTAAAACTTGATTTTTCATTTTCTTGAATAACACCTAATGCCAAGATGGACGCCATTGGAACCTTGAATTGTTTATCTCACGACGATTCCACCCGGAAAAGACCTGTCGAAATTTCAGAAAACGATTCCGGCAGGCAATTCCGATAATGAAAGCGATTCGATAAGTTCGTTCTAGCGAAATAAGAAAGGCTATCGGAATGTGACGTCACATCGGAGAAATTCCGATAACGACAGCATTTCGATAAGTTCGTTCTAGATCCCCAGGAAAGTAGAATGAGATCGTGAAAGGGGGCAATAAATGCTTTTAGTGTTCGCAGATATTTGCCAGTTATACCACTAATATAACTGTTGAGAATAGAAGTATTCACGATGAGTTACAAAAATAAATTCCTTCCTCAAACATGACAGTTAAATATTACCATTCAGTGAACGGAGAAATTTTGTCTTCTAAATTTGTAATTAAAAATTTGATAATAACTAAAGTTCTGCTAATAATATTGTGATAACTAATAAAAACCTGTCTATTTCGTAATGAATGATGCGCTTTGCGAAACTTAAATTACCAAACAGGTAATTTTCGTTGCATATCTGAAACGAATTTTGTAGTAAATTAAAACTTTTTGTTCCCAAGATGAATCTTTCCGTTTCAAAATATTTTTATGTATCAATTTTTTTATATAATGTTTTTAGTTTTATGAATAGGTATTAAATCTCCCCGAAATCTGTCAGCGCAAATTCAGTTCGAATATCAGAAAGTGTGATCCATAGTAAAACTTTCTTCAAGTAAACAAACAAACAAACAATATATATATAGGAGTATATATATGGAGCCATATATATAAACAATATATATATGGAGTTTGCAGGAGCGCAAACTCCACAGTGGCGCCCCACGTTGGGCGCCAATGTAGAGAATCAAAGTGGGCCATGATTCTCTAATGTAAATTTTACTAAAACTTAAATATAAAGTTGAATACTTAATCACTTAATAAGGAGAGCTCGAGACAAGATTTTAAATAACAATAACTAAAGTTTATTTGAGCAGATTAATGGGAGGGCGGCCTGGTAAATTTATATAGCTCAGCCAGCGTTTTACTTAATCAAATATATGAATCAACAATTTAAGTAGATAATCTTAAATATCTCACCACAGCAGATAGTCGAAAGTGTACAGACGGTCGCACTCTTTACTCCAATACTACGGCTTCACTATGGGACAGAGGATTCCCTTCTATCCCAGCTTAAACTTCCGAAAACTTGTAGACACTCACCAACACTCCACACTACTTGCTTCACACAACTAAATCTCCTCTACGCTACTTTCGATATTCACCAAAATAAAAATCATCACATTCGCTATAATATCCTCCAACATCCACCATACGATCTTCCAACATCCACTATCGATCCTCCAACAACCACACCATCTACTAAAACCATCTCTATTTTTATACTTCTTCCTACACCCTCCTTTCACTACATTTCAATCCGTACTTTTAAAAATCACTTCTAATTTAACTAATATTCAAAATCTAAGTCTTTTAATGCAGCACCCTGCCGACAAAAAACTACCTCGACCTCAACCGTCACCGAGCCACTGGCGACGGAGTGATTTTAACCGTCCCCACTTACTACTTTGCTGGATCCAGCTTAATTGAAACAACTGTGGTGACGTTCTAACGTCTCAACCTCACACACTTTGAACTATCATAGAAACTGTATTTCCCGTGCTACAAGGTTCAATTTCCAACAAGATGGCGCACCCCCCCCCCTCTCCCGCCGCACTATCATCGCGACGCACGAGCATACCTGGATGAAAATTTACTAGACCAGTGGATAGGATGCACGGGGCCAATCAAGTTTCCTCCCCGCTCTTCAGACCTTATGCCGCCGGATTTCTTTTTATGGGGCACAGTAAAAGATGAGGTGTACAAACGCATACTTGCCAACCATCTCATTATGAACCGTACAATTTTTAGTACTCTCCTTTTTTTTCACACCAGCCATTTTTTAGAGCAATTTTATTTTTATTTAATCGTAACAACATTGAAAAGAATTCCTCTAAAAATAGAGTGGTGTGAAATAAGGGCTTTTTTTCAAGGGGCGTTAACAATTGTACAGTTATTAATAACAGAACTGTCAACCTAATCCGGCAAATTGTTAGTACCGCCCCTTTTTCTACACCACTTAATTTTTAGAGTATTTGTTTTCTTCATTCATTGTAAATATATTTGAAGAGAATTACTATAATAATTAAGTGGTGTAGGAAAAATGGCGGTACTAACAATTTGCCGGATTTGGTTGGCAGCTCTGTAATAAGATGGTTGGCAAGTATGCAAACGTAAACCATGAGATTCAAGCAGTGTGCGCAGAAATCCCATTGGACACATTGGTACGATGTACGGAATCAGTGGTGGCTCGTACTCAACAATGTATTGATGCTGAAGGCCGCTATTTTGAACAGTAATCACATTTGCATCAGAAAGTGCATTTATGTTTCAAATTGGACTTTAAGCTTTCCATTTACATCAATTGAATCTTGGAGAACGAAACATAAATTTGCTATGACGGTTCAAAGTGTGTATAGATTTTTTTGACGCACCCGGTATTTCTTTTAATTTGAGTACGTTTTAAAAATTTTGAATTTAATTAACAAAGGTACGTAAATTTACGTGTTCTAAGTAATAGGTCTGCAACAGAAGATATTTTTTTTATTATTTTCGTACCACTATTTCCATAACATAAAGTTAAAAAAAAAAAAAATTATGCAGGCAAAGTGCATATTTACCTGCGAAAATATATTACAAGTTTTATTTTTTGGAAAAAGTAAATCAATATAAAAAATGTCGCCTGTGACAGTTCTAAAGAAATGCTTATTTATTTAAGTTATATCCAATCATAGCCTCCTAAACTAGATGCCTGTCGCGTGGCACGAAAACTTATCAACAGTTCAAGTGATAGCCAGCGCCACCTGGTACGGATTGCGCGATTTTTTTTAATCAACAGACACCAAAAATTTTTAAAAGCGAGATTTGATATTCATAAAAGGCGAATAAAATCGAAGAAACGTCGATTAAATATATGATATATGACTTCTTAAAATTATTGGGGACAGTTGAATAAAAAAGTCGCACAATCTGTACCAGGTGGCGCTATCTACCGCTTGAACTGTTGCCAAGTTTCGAGCCACGTGACAGGCATGTAGTTTAGGTGGCTATGATCAAACAAATTTTAGGAAATAGTTTTAGCCTAATTATTCAATATATTTTAAAATATTCTCTCTTTACACATTTAAGGAAAAGAAAAAAAAAGTATATTTTTTAAGTTTAAACGATTCTTTTCATGAACTATAGACAAGTGTTTTAAAAAATTGCTCAAGTGTGTACTTTAAACGATAATTAACAAATAATGAGTCAAAATGTACGACAGTAATTAACCTACTTTTGGATCTTTGAGGACGATTCAATGAAGCAGTTCAATTGCAAATTAAAATTTGAATAGCTGACTAAATATAAAGTTTATTTATAGTATTATTTTTAGAAATTCTGAAAAATTGTTTAATTATTCGCTGAATATAAATAACTGGGATTTATCAGAATGAAAGCCAAATGGTTCTTTTGAATAATTTGTAAAATTGATAGAGTTGAAAAATATAATGATTCATAAACGTTAAATTTAAATTTAAAAATGTAATTTTTTTTACCTAGTATAATAAGTAGTGTAATTACCTACTGTTATATTTATTACCTAGAAAAAATGCCCAATTTTTGAATTATGTTTGCATATAAAAATGTTATTAGTTTTGCGTTTGCATATATTTTTTTAAACTAAACTGCAAATTTAAATCAACAATTTTTTAAATTGATTTTTTCGAAAGGAAATGTTTAGAATGTGAAGAAAATATTTTATTATTATTATTGAACATTAATTTAAATTAAAGTGTCTGCAGATTATAGGTTAAAGGTTCTTTCCATAATGACTATAATTACTGTTCTAAAGAGTCTTTTTATCTTCGATTTGTTCTCTTTAATCAGAATGCTAGTCTTTTGTTTAGTATCGTGTTCAAAATTTTATTGGGTACTTATCTAAAATATCTAATAATTTGAAATCCCGAATTTTTTAAAAACAGAAGTGCTTCAAATAACCTGAAAAATGTATATACTTTCTCAGAGCTGCCAACGTAATCTGGCAAATTATTAGTACCGCCCCTTTTTCTACACCACATAATATATAGAATATATTTTTTCTTAATTCATCGTAAATACATTTAAAGAGAATTACTCTAAAAACTAAGTGGTATAGCTAAGGGGTGATACTAAAAATTTGCCGGATTAGGTTTGCATCTCTGCTTACTAATTACAAGACTCTTAACAATGATAAACGAAATGCAGGGGTCGTACTATCCCCCTTTTTTTGAGGACACTGTCATTTAAAAGAAATGGCTGCCTTTTTTGCCACCAATAATTTCTTTATGGTGCTTTTGCAGTAATGTCTCCCAATTAAATCATAGCCTACTGACCTAGATGCCTTCCGCGTGGCTCGGAAACTTGGCAACAGTTGAAGCGGTAGACAGCGCCACCTGGTACAGATTGCGCGAGTTTTTTATTCAACAGCCACCAAAAAATGTTAAAAGTGGGATTTGATATACATAAAAGGCAAATAGAATCGAAGAAACGTCAATTATATATATCATATATCACTTCTTAAAATTATTTGTGGCAGTTGAACAAAAAAGTCTTTCAATCTGTACCAGGTTGCGTTGTCTACTGTTCGAGCTGTTGCCATGTTTCTGAGCCACTCGGAAGGCATCTAGTTTAGGAGGCCATGATTAAACAAAATAGTGATTATTGTAAAAAAATTGTAGTAGCAATAATGATAGAAATTACTTGTCCTTAAGAGTGTCCTAAAATAATTGCGGAGAGTTCGACCCCTGTGAAGGGAACTGTTTTAATTATGCTAAGTATCTGGCTATACACACCAGTCTTTTTTTAGAATGTTTTTCTTCTTACTTAAGCCTTTCAGGGGCGGTGGTATATATTTTATACCACCTAATTTCAGTTTTCAACTGCAAAAATTCATCCCAGAAATTTTATATAAAATTTTACCTTTTTACTTTATCTGAAAACATTCATTTATTACTTTTCTTCTAATCTTGATCTCAGACTCTGGTGGCAGTTGATTTTATATGAACTTAAATTCATTGCCCCTGAAGGGGTTAATCGTAATTATATTTGGAAAAAATTACTCCAAAAATTAAGTCTTGCGGAAAAAGGGGCGGTAGTAAAAAGATTACGGAATATTAATTAGAATGTTGGCCAGGTATGTATTCTTAAGTATGCTAACTCGGGGTGGTTACAGACCACATTTTTTCCCTGATTCTTCCACCAATAATTTTTTTGAGTAACCATCCTGTAAGTGAATTACAAGGAGAGTGATATCTTTCTGACATAAAGCCTGCTACTTAGGCCTAGAATCAAATTTACACTGTTAAAAAATGCAAGTTTGCTGCTAGAAATTCTTTGTAATTTGAGAAAATGGCTGTAAATTACGGAAAAATTACGTTGATAAAACATATTTTTCAGCCATTATAGAGAAATTTTGGCAGCAAATTTATAGAAATATAATAGAAACGTTGTGCATTAGAGTGACTGCTAAAAAATCCCATTCCATATAGTTTAAACCTTCAAAACTACGATAAGAACACTATGTGAATCAGGTCTTGAAAGAACACTGTCAATCCAACAAAATTGTGTGAATAAATATTGTTGTTACGCACCAGGCTAATATATACCTCTATTTCATACGTAATGACAAATCATAAGTAACGATTACTATGAAAAAAATTCTTTTTTGACGGTATTTGTATTTGTTTATATCCATATTTGGAAAAGATTCTTAGTTTATAACTGCGAAAGAATATTTTATGAGCAAAATAATACAAAATAGTAATTTTTTACAGTTGAGAGATTTTGCTATTTTAAAAAGTAAGCCCCACCTTTTCACATTCCTTTAAGATATTACAGCAGGGGCCCCCATGGTCACTTTTTAAAATACAACTTTTTTAAATAGAAGATCTTTGCAGTGGTTTTCTTGGACTGAATAATTCGGAGATTGCTTTTTAAAGGTAGTGATATTAAAAAATGTAACAGCATACTTAAAAAGTAACAGCATGGTTTCTAGGTACTATTAAAGAAATTGAATAGTTTCTTACAGATAGGAAGAACAACACATTTCTTAGATTAGTATATTTTTGTCGTTTAATCCTACTTTAAAAAGATTTGCAGCAGGAAAATTAAAAATTTGAAACTTAAATATGTGAATCACAATTAAAAATAAAGGGTATTCTACACTGTAAAAATTCATAGCTGCCAATATTTTAATTCATTCCGGAGTAATTTTAGCCCCGCCTCTATTTCGTACCACTTATTTTTTAAAAGTAATTTTTTCTTATTTTATCTATGTTATGCATTGAAGAAAAATTTTCTATAAATAAAGGCGGGGCGAAAACTACTCCGAAAAAAATTAAAATATTGGCAGCTATGAAAAAAATGTCCTATTTACTGCCAGAAAGTCTCTGTAATTTGAGAAAATACGTTCTGACAACGTAGTTTTTCGCAAATAATGCGTATTTTCTCAAATTACAGAGATTTTCTGGCAGCAAGTAGGACATATTTTTTGCAGCGTAAGGGAGTGTTCGCTTGTTTAAAAACGTATCAAGGTAGCTTATTCGGAATAGTACCGAATTTGCTTATGTAAAAAAACTTTAAGTCGACCCATGGAGCTGCTTTTCAGCAACGATGTACGAGTGTTTGTTCATGGCATCAAAATGTGAGGCATTTTGTCAAAATAAAAAGAAATATTGCTTAAAAGATGCTTCAGAAACTACCTTTTATTACAACAATTTTTTGGTATAAATTTTTTCTCTTATTCATTATATATTCGAAACAATTATTTTACAAATATAGTGGTGTGACAAAAGGCGGGTCCTATCGCTATAAACGAGTAAATTAGAAAATATATACTTATGTTTGAGAAAATTTCAGTACCATGAAGGAATGATGCGATTGAGCTGAAATTTTCAGAAAATGCAAACTATAGTGTGTTAAGCAAATCATTAACATTTCAGAATCACTACGCATGCGTGGGCTGAGCAGCGCTCATTGAATTGCTGCTGAAACCGTATAAACGGGGTTGTAACAGGCCACTACTTTGCATATTCGTTTCGTACCAGTATTTCGAGGAAATAAAATTTATAATTTACGCAGGTAAATCTGCGATTTACATAAATTTATTATAAATTTTATATTATACAAATAGTGGTGCGAAATTAATTAAAAAAGTCTCATGTGGCAGACCTGTGTAAATCGAGAGCTTACGGGACGTTAAAAGTAGTCTAGGGGTATCTGCTCTTATTAAATTTTAGGTGAGACGTAAAAATGCCTATTCGACGAAAGAGGTCGACATTTGAAGAACATACAAAGTTTGGAAGGAGTGAATCACTGGCCTTCGTGAAGAAGAATTCTTATTGTGCAATAGCAGCTCGTGTGCTGCGTAACAACAGGACAGCATTGCACAGAGGTGCGAGTTTGGAAGCAGCGAGCAAATGAGAATCAGACAACTTGGAAATTTGGGTGTGAACCCTGAAGTAAGTCATCAACGCGCGATGAATGGCACTCGGTCCGCATAGTGCTGACGGACAGTACAGCTTCATATAGACAGATGGCAGCACTATGATCCACTGCTACAGGTGTATCAGTATATGTTTCATTAATTCTTCGACGTCTGTTGCAGCATGGGCTGTATCCATCGACTCCATCTATCTGCGGCTTCAATGGTCTCCTGGACATACACTCGGCAGCAAAATCATTGAAGCGCTAGCAATAATTCCTATTTATAAGATGCGCACCTAATAGTGTTTTATTAAGAAAATATTTATCTAGTCATGATCTTTGTCTTGTGCTGTTTATAAAAATGTAAGTTGATGATAAAAATTAGCGATCATGCTATAAAAAAATATATGAGAAATATGGACATATGCTTCAATAATTTTGCTGCCGACTGTAGAGAGCTGCGTGAAGACTAGCAACAAGTGGTTCTTTCTGACGCATACCATTTTAATTTGTGGTATCATGATGGTCGTATACGTGCAATGCCGGTGAATGCAATTTTCTGGAGTGCATTATCAAACGTCACAGAGGATGAATATCTGGGGTTATGGTATAGGGTACGATTGCGTATACTAGTCGATCTCAGCTGCTACGAATTGTCGGTAATCTTAACAGCAACAGGTACATCAAAGAAATGGTGGAGCCCTGAGACGACCCTTTAGTTCAAAGCATTCCTGGAGCTATCTTTCCGCAGAAATGTGCCCGCTTATATGTTGTAAAGAATATTTAAGATTTCTTCTTAGAAAAAAAAAAAAAAAACTAAGCTTCTTCTTTGGCCAGTTTATTCGCCAAATATGCCGCCTAATCAATAGGTGTGGTGTTTTGTTTTTCGGCGTCGTGCTCAGAGCCTGATTAAGGGGGAAGCACACATTATCGCCGCTCTCACCGGAATATTTTTACAATTATTTTTTACTTCATGTCATAGAAATTCGACGCTTTGACGAGGAAATATTTTTTATAAAAAATGAACGGTGTAAAACAATCCAATTTACTCACCGTTATTAGACACCAGAATTCTTTTAAAATAATTTTTAATGAGAATTTTCTGTTTATTATAGGAGGAAAGTATTTGTTAAAAAATAACGGTGTAAGTATAAATAATGTGTGCTTCCCCCTTAATCAGGCTCTGGTCGTGCTTGTGATCCTCGTTCTACAGCTTCCGCAGATGAACATCGGGTACGCATACAAACAATATGAAATGTGTTTCCCCTGCCAGACATCCAACATTTGTTTAATTCTGTGCCATGTCGTAAAGCTGCACGTATTACAGTGCGTGGTAGTTACTCAAAATACAAATTTCAGAAACTTAAAATTTTCTTTTGCTTTGAAAATTTAATCATATAATCGTACAAATATCAGAAGTTCGTGTATAAAATTTCATTAATTTTTGACAATTATTTCATTGTGTTGCAATTTTCACAAACATAAGTGTATATATTAATTTCATTACAGTTAAACCAAAAAGGAACGTTGAAAAATTGCAATTAAAAAAAAAATCAATTTACTTGAATTCACTTTTTATGTACTAACAAAACTGTAAAATCTTCTGCTTTTAAATTACATTATATCCAAAAAACCTTTTTACTTTCTTCACAGATCAAAATTCTGTAAGTAATTGAAATGAAAGTAACTGTTCTGAAAGAGTGATGTTAAAAAATTTGGCAGCGTTGTAAAACTGCCAAATTTCCGCTTTTTAAATACGAAGAAGAAACAATTTTTCTTTATTTAAAGACTAAAAATTCTGTAATTAAATAAAACGAAAATAACTATTCTGAATTAATGGTGTTAAAATAAGAGGTAAAGTTTATAGCTATGCAAAATTTCCATATCCAGTTTACCTTTTTTCAGTCTTAAATATTTTTCATTTAGTTTTCATTGGTGTACATTTTGTAACTCTTCTGGCTGTCTAAATTTAAAAAAAATGATCAAATATACTTTAAATCTTTTCTTATCTCACATATTATTAATGTTCTAAACCACATATCTTTCGAAAAAAGTTTTCTGATTTGGTTGTATTAGAATTTAAATGAGTGATTTTTTATGCTTATTCTCCGCATAATAATTTCTATGATTTGGTGTTTTATTTCTATAACACAATATTTTTAAGTTTTAAATTCTCATTAGGAACCAACTACATTAGAGTTGCGTTCTTTGGCAACGTAGTCATTCATTTAGAAGCATGAAAAAAAAAGTTCTTTTCTATGCAATTTGGCAATAATTTTATGAAAGTATATATTTTTCTAAAAATACAATTTGGAATTAATTGTAATTTATTCCAAAACAAATAATTATTTCTCATCGACAAGATTCTGCAAATAAAACAGTTGTCTTCTTACATTTTATGTATTGACCAAAATGAATCATATGGCATCGCAATTCCATGCTTTTAATTAATGAGTTGGAAGGGAATCAAAATGCTTAACCGTAAGATCAAAATTAATTGCACCATAATTTTCGGCATTCAATCTGCAGATCAGATAAATTCTTTCCATATCAGCAATTTTTTATTAAAAAAAGAGATTATGCTTGAACCAAATAATACAGAATACAATTTTATCAATTAAAATACGGGGATAAAATAAAGATTCATCCCTTAAAAAATCCTTAATTTGTTAATTTTATAAAATCATTAAATGAGAAAAAAAAAAAGATGTACATAATTAAGGTACGTCCATAATTAACGTCCATAAAGTAACGTTCATAAAGTAACGTTCATAATTAAGGTATACAATTTTTCGGAAACTTACAATTGCTGTTAAATTTGGTTTGCCAATTTTGTATATAGGTTTTTGCAGTGGGTTAAGTTTTTGATTTCGTAAAGAATTCAAACCTAGATATGTAGAGCATTGCTTTTATTATTACTATTATTATGTTTATATTTTTGTTTGCATTGCATTGTTTATCATGGGGGATTTTCGAGATTAGAAGGAGAATCTCCTTTTTTAATCAAAATAAAAATGAACATATATTATAATATAACAATAAAACTAAACACGCGATTATTATATATGCAATAAAGAACTAGTATTTTTACGTCAGGGCTCGTACAGACCCACCTTTTTCCCTGAGTTGCACACCAGTATTTTGAAGTAATAGAACTCATTTTAAATTTGTAGACTTATTTTATTATGAAAATCTTTATACAAAGTTACTGGTATAAAACTCAGGGAAAATATAAGGCACGTACAAACCCTGTATGTGTATTATTATGGTAGAGTCATTCCATGCCAAATGAAGACAGCTAAAAATCTGACCCCCCTCAGATTTTTATGAAATTGGGCTCATTTATTTGTTCTACTGAGAAATGAATGGATACCAATTAATAAGCCCCTATCTCTTTCAGTTTTCGATATACAGCAAAAATGGGTAACAAAATGCAAATTTCTGAAATTCTTCTACTACAAATGTACCCATATTTTCTTACCTAATTAACTTAGAGAAAAAAGATTGGTATTTTAGAAAGCTTATTTACAGGCTTTCAAATGATGTATCACATGTATATAAATATGTTTAAAATTTTCATGTTAAAGTCAAAGATTTTGAAATTTGACCTTCAATATCTCAAAAAGTACGCATTTAATTTTCTTTTAAAAATTATATGTTATTTTTACTATTATCATCCATAATTATTGTAAATTTCAGCATGGGACGGCAATGGAATGCTGAGTTATAAACTAAAATGCAACCTTCCATCACTATTTTCATAATATCATAACGTAAGGTTTACGCATATTTTGTTCCCTAATCAATTGAGAGATATAAAACTGATACCATTAGAAAGCTTATAATACAGGCTTTTAAATGATATATCACATGTATATATTTAAAAAAAATTTCATTTTAAGGTCAAACATTTTGTCCGTTAAACTTCAATAGCTCAAAAACTATATATTTAATTTTCATTTAAAAATTATTTGTTATTATTACGTTTATTATCTATAATTACTGCAAGTTTCAACATGGGATGGCCATTTATTTGTAAAACGTTATGTTAATATGGAAATACTGGTAGAGTTTCATTTTAATTTATTACTCAGCATCCTATGGCCGTACCATGTTTAAACTTACTGTAATTATAGATAATAAACGTAAAAAAAAAAAAAAAAAAACATAATTTTTAAAAGAAAATTAATTTTGTACTTTTTGAGATATTGAAAGTCAAATGTCAAAATGTTTGATTTTAACATGAAATTTTTTAAAAATATACATGTGATATATCACACGAAAGAATGTATTATAAGCTTTCTAATGATACCAAACTTTTATCTGTAAGTTATATAGGAAAAAAATATGGGAACATGTGCAGTAGAAGAATTTCGGAACTTTGCATTTTTTACGCATTTTTGCAGCCCTGTATATCAAAAACTAAAAGAGATAGGGACTAATTAATTAGTATACATTCATTTCTCAATAGAACAAATAAATGAGCCCAATTTCATAAAAATATGAGGGGGTCAGGATCAAAATGTCGTTTTTTTTGTGTTGATTTGACTCGGTAACTGGTAAATACCTAAAGAAAAAGAGGCCTTTACCAGTGGCCAAGATGTTCTGTTTTCTAAATTGTTGGTCGCAAGGTGTCGAGTTCGAACCTAGTAATTACTCGTTGGCTTAGCCTTTCGAGTTTTTCCACGGTTTTCTCTAAAACAATCATAAATGCGAGTGGTAATTTGGTCACTAGTGCAGACCATACACCATCATCGCTAATGAGAAAGCGAATTGAATGGGTAGAACGGAGCCTCCTTTTTCGAGAAACCCTAAATCCAATGAACAAACTAAAGGTTATATTTCTCCTGAACCAAAATACCGCTCTGGTGCATTGTATTTGAAAGATACAGAAACTTACAAGTTGTTTTGCAAATTGGACTGATGGTAGTTTAAAGGTTGTTTGGGGAATTGCGGATTACAGATTTTTGCAGAAATTTGAATTTGTATTTTTCCAATACTTTAGACCAACCTTTCCGCTTTCATGGACCATTAAATTGACAATTTAAAATTCCGTGGACCACTAATATAATTGCTGAAGAAATGTAAGTATATTTCTAGAGTAATGATGAAAGAATCCTATTTTTTAATATTAAATAAATTAATTAAAGTAAAACAATAGAAACAAGTTCTTCAGACTCATTCGGAAGGGTAAATCGATTTCTTTTTACTTATAAAGCATCTGCCATTTTTAAACAAAATGGCGGCTACAAATTATTGAGAAACTTGTTTGAAGTAGTGATGTGGGCTATTAGCATATGGAGTTTTAAGCAAATCGTTTCTTAAATACCCTTTTATGTAAATTTAGAATTTTCAAGTGGCTGACACTTGGAAACAAGACGGTGCGCCAAGCTGGCAAACAAATATATCAAATGAATTTGTGAGATATGTCTACTGTACAAAATCATTTCGAATTAATTCAGAATTTCAAAAGTTATCGCGTTGACGAATTAAAAGGCCATCACTTGTTCCAATATGGCGGAGCAAGTTGCTCAGTGAAAGATGTTTGCAAGTTAAGCCCACTGTCCAACTTTGGTTCAAATAAATTCAGTATTTCAAAAGTTATCAATAACAAATTCTCAAGTGGCAGTGTTCAAGCGGCCGCAACTTCGAAACAAAACTGCAGATAAACTTGCCCATCGAAATCACAGTATTTGAATGATAAATCCATTTTTTAATGTTGGTTCGAATAAATTAAGTATTTCAAAAGTGTTCATGATAAAATTTTTTCAAGTGGCCCACTTGGAAACAATATGACAGAGCAAGTTGCCCAGCAAACGCATCCAAGATATTTGAAGCATAAGTTTACTGTCACACTTTGTGGTTCGAACCAGACAAGTATTTCAAAAGTAATTGTTATGACAAATTTTCAAGTTTCAGTTCTAAGGGGCTGTAACTTGAAAACAAAATGGTGAAGCAACTATATGCATAATAGTATATCAGGTTTCGAAGTGATTAGGCATACGTTACAATTAACAATCACTGATAATTGTTGAATAAAAAATCCGCCAGATCTGGGAACACTGGTAATGACTAGAGTGATAAATAGCGAATATAAAGTTTACTTGGAAAAGAAAGTACGCGTATCAAATACTATGCATTTAAAAATTTAAATTTAAATATGATTTATTTCATATATTTATGATTTAAAAGTTAAAATAAATAAATAAGTGATATTATTGTAATTAATATGGTAGGATACACTGAGAGAAAGTCTTTATTTTCATCGACGAACGTATCAAGACGGAATAGTCTGGCGAAAGACATAATTAATTATTTAAATCTAGTATTTGCTTGCGTTAAACTTCTGTTTATTGTGCAAACTTAGTGAAATTCTCAACGTTCATTACCATACCTGACAACATTCTAATTAACCCTTATACCGGAGCATCGGTCTCTGAGAACTTTGAAGGTTAGGCTTAGTCTAGGGTCCTGCGGAGGCATATTTCTAGAACAGAGGTACCGGCACATTGTTTACGTTTGGCGATAAATCTCGAATTCGCCAAGACACCAAGGGTGTCTAACTAAAACACTAGTGCGACGCAAAATCCACTCTACCCTCAATCTGTAGAGGATGTCACGTCTCGTAACAATCCTTAGGGATGAGTCCTGAACCGTCACCACCTGTCCATTGTGTAGCACTAGTGGAATGTAAAACCCGCTCAAACCTGAACTTCACTACCTGTATAAAAGACAGATGCCTCAGAATGCTGTCCTATAGATTAAAACTTTATTAACAGCTATTTAAATTTTCAAGATTTAAAAACAATACTCCTAGTCACTATAATGAAAATATTGTCATATTTTACTGAGTGAGAGAATGTGTTTTTATGTGGCACTAGTTCTAACTTTTGCGCAATTGGCAATGAATGGGATCTTCACCTAGAGTGGTCCAGAAAAGACATTCCATTAAATTCTGATCCTCCTCAGAGATGGTGGTTCCCCAATTTCGATAACCCATCTTCCCATTTAGAGGTATTAATTTCACACATAGAAACTTCCTATACAATAAGCGCTTTCAAGTGAAATTATACATGAATTTTTTTTTTTTTTTTTTTTAAACACGTTGAGCGCCACGTGAAATCTTAAGGAAATCTCCGTCAGGCCACGCGCTTTCTTTGAAGCGCTGGTATTGCGTTATAGCAACGCGTTTTTATATTTACCGTGTTTCAATAAAATCCATTAAAATGCCTTAATGATATAATCCTATAATGAATAAAAATTTAAAGGAAATTAGTGAGTGTCACCGAAGTGTAGTCATGCCGCCCATCGCTCTCGCAATGGGCTAAACTTCGCTAGGAACGGGGTAAGTACCAGTCGCAAATTATGTCTCAATCTTTTCATGAATGTCTGAGCTCTACTTTAATACCTCACTTTAGCAATTATGTTAATTAGAACCAAAGTTATCAATTAAAATAAACAGCGATAAAAGTAAACTAAATTCAACAAAAATCCCTTTTCTTCCCTAGCATGGCCGACCTAAGCCTCTCACTTAGACCAAGATTTTAACAAATATAATGCACTTAACGATTTACTTTAAGTAAAATTTTGCTTGGTGTCGTTGCTAGTAACTCTCAATTAACTTTTAAAACAGGCTACAAGTCTTTAAACCACTCCAATAATTAGTTAATTGAGAAATAATATTGTAATTTATCCCTCCTTTCTTCCCTCCTCTGTCAACTCAGTTGCAGCTAGTCACTGCTTTTCCCCTCCTCCTACGAATCTTTTCCTTAAGTTTAACTGATGTAAAGAATATCTTCCCACTCTAATACATTAGTATTTTTTTTTTTTTTTATTGAAAAGGAAAGGTCAGAGTTTAAGTTTTTTTTTTTTTTTTTTTTTTTTTTAATTCAGGTCTTTAATCCAGGCGCATTTCTTCTTTGAAACGCCATAACCCTAAAAAAAAAAAAAAAAAAAAAAATGTAACTCACAGTTAACTCAAACAAAATACGTTCAGAAAAACTCTAATTCCAAAGCTCCAAACTAATTTCAAAATTAAAAACAAGTGGAATCATCCACCTTTGATGCAGGGAAGAGAGCATGGCCTCAACACACTTTCCAATCCCAAACCCAACTAACACACTATCACCTTTTAATTAAATTTCAACCAACTAGCATCGACACCAACACAGTCCACTCAGCCCTCAGCAAAAGCAAATGATAACCATCATGAAACTAATTTCTCTTTCAATTTAACTAACTTTTGCTCAGACATCTCCCCCCCCCCCTCCTTTTTTTTTTTTTTTTTCTCTTTCAATATTCTCTAAATCTCATAAACTCTCAGAAAAGAAATCAAATACCTAAAAATTATATTTCTTTATTATTATTTTATTATTTTATTATTTTTTTTTCTGAGACATGGTACGGCTGGGAAAACCCCATCCATTCTTCTGGACGATTCGTTTTTCTTATCACTTAAAGCACTATCTATTGTTAGTTCTCTCTTAGAACTGCTCCTGCTCAATCAATCTTCTAAGCGCAGCTTAATAGTTTTCTGTGAAAATAATATAATATTTAATCCAAAAGTGTTAATCTTGCACAAGTACTTATTTGTGACGATCTTTAAAAAAAGGAAAAAAAAAAAAAAAAAAAAACAGAATGCCACGATCCAAAAACTCCTCGGAGATTGAGGAACAAGATCCTCCAAACCCCTCGAATGACGAATCTGCTCAGTCACTGAGTTCAATAAAGTCTTCGCACTCTTTAAGATCACAAAGATCCATCAAAAATGCAAACCCTTTCCGAAGAAATACACGAACATCTCATGTGCCCAGCACACCACAAGTACGGCCGAAGCGGAATATAAACTTCAGAAGCTACACATCCATCTCTGAAATCGCAGCAGCAGCAATAGACTTAATTAAAGTAACCAGGCTAAGAAGTGGCAAGGCACCTCTTGTGTCATTAAAAAGCGCACTCCTCCGAATTCAAGCCCTTTCTCAAACAGAAGCTTCCTCCCCAACTTCAAAGATTGAACAATCACCAGCAGAAGAAGTCTCAAAAAACACAGAAGACTTAAAGAAACTAAACGACAACATTAATGACCAATTTAAAAGAACAAAATCAATTCTGCAAGAAATACAATCATCTCAAGGAGCTATCCTATCTCTTCTGGAAAGTAATCCTGACCCAGTGGGCAACTCTGAAAATGAAGAACAACGCACAGGCAGAGCCTCAAAACCTCCCACAGCACACAAAATATTAACAACAAATGCAGCGGAGGACTCCGCGTCAGCGTCCACATCCTCACCATCGCCAACTACTCCTACATTTACAGCCAACAGCACCACATCTTCTACTAGCACCACATCTTCTACTAGCCCCACACCCCACTCCGACCTGGAACGAATTCTACACTGGTACAGGAGCACCCTGGTGGTCACCTCTACCAAGAGTTTTCATTCAGGGTCAGACATATTAAAAGCCATCAAAGAGCAAAATTTAACGACCACATCCAATAACCTAAAAATAAGAATCAAGCAAAAACATATCGATATTACCAGCAACTCCCCTAGTGAAGCCAAACGACTACAGGAAGAGTTAAACAGTAACCGTTTTATTTTACACAACCTAAGAGTACAACAGAAGATCATCAAAAACATCAAAATCATCATACTAAACGTTCCAGAGGGTGTTGAGGAATCCAGAATTAAAGTTACCACCATAGAACAATTAAACCTACCAATTGATCACACAAGCTCAATCAAATACATAGCCAAGAAAAAATCAAAAAGCAGCAACAAAATCAATCACATAATTTCGATACCGGAACCCATGGCAGAAGACCTTTTACGAGACGGCTTCCTCCAGCTGGGTCTCTTTAGATGTCGGGTGAGACCCTTCACTAGTATTCAGAGATGTTCAAGATGTCAAGAGCTCTGGCACTCTGCTGGTACCTGCAGCTCTATGCCCATATGTGCCCACTGCGGTCAGCAACATGAACCAACCAACAGTTGCTCCAACCCTCCAGCCTGCATCACCTGCATGAGGGAGAACTCCACCAATGGTACAAAACACAACTTTAAACATCCGTCCTACTCAAAAGAATGTCCAACCTATAATAGAATCTACAAAGAACTAAGAACCAGACTAGAAGACAAATACCCTCCACCACCAGCTCCATCACAACTGCCAAGACCACAGCCTCACCAACAATTCCACGACTCAAGTTACCAACAACAATCACTCTTAAGAGAACCAATCTACCCAAGCTCTCAGCAACAAGCAAGGGATTCTATATTCCACATGCGCTACTGGAGATATCAAGACCCCACCTTTCCTCAATATGGAGAATTCTCATCCTTCTACGACCCTGCCTACGGATACAACCAGGCGGTCAACTCTCCACCCAGACATCAACCAGTCTCAGCCAGTAGGTAAGCTCCTTCAACCTTTCTAAACTCTACCTTCTGTCCTATTCCCAATGTCCTCATCATCAGTTTCCTCCTCTCCTCCCCCAGTAGCAGCACCCTCAATTCCTCTCACCTCGTTCAATAACCTGAAAATCCTGCAGATCAACCTCAATAACTGTAGGGCGGCAAACTCGGCAGCACGAGAATTCATGGAGAAGAACTCTATTGATGTCGGGCTGCTGCAAGATGCCTACTGCACTAAAGAGGGTGATCTGTATGGTTTTCCCTCCTCCTGGTCCAGGTTTGAGTCCGTCCAACACTCAGCACACATTATCATCGCAGCACAAGACCTCACCTACACTCACCTCTTCACTGGGGAGCATTGTGTTTTTATAACTATGACCACCAATGAAGGTGAATTGTACGTTGGCAGCGCATACGCAGCCCCGTCTGCAGATTTCGAGGACTGCATGCAGGAGTGGCAGCACTTAATCAATCACAAAACACTCTTTCTATGTGGCTGCGACCTCAATGCAAATTCACCTCTGTGGTGTTCTCCCCGTGAGGATGCAAGAGGAAGCAGCCTCATAGAATACATCACAATAAACAACCTCTGTCTAGCTAACATTGAAAATTCACAACCGACCTTCCAAAAATGCGATGCCAAAGGCTGGCCTGATTTCACACTAGTAAACCCGAAAACATACGCCAAAATGAACGACTGGTCGGTCCTGGATATAGCCAACTGCTCAGATCATAAATACATAACATATACCCTAAAATCCTCACCAACTAAATCAACTCTTCAAAGGTTTGCTATAAAACGTGGCAACTTCTCAAAATTTAATAAAATACTTAAACTATCCACCGATAAACTAACTAGCACCATTAGTACAGTAAGGAACACCCAAGACTTAGAAAATGCAACCTCTTCTATTATCTCCACAATACACGCTGCTGCCTCTTCAGCCTTCAGGCTCAAACAATCGGGACGGAAATTCACCTACAATTTCTGGTCCCCTCAACTCAGATCCATGCGTAACCGCCTGACAGCACTCCGGAGACAACAAAAATATATCAACCCCTCAGATCTAATGCAACACAAACTTAAAATCCGCCAACTCTCAGCAACATTCAAAAAACAAATAAACATTGCAAAACATAACGCATGGAAACATTTTTGCACAACACAAACAAACATCCATGGCACTGCACAGAAATTCTATAGCAATAAATTTTTCACACCAACAGAACTCAAACTTGAACGTCCTCCAGCTCTTTCCTCTAAACACAACAACTTAGAATATATCACCTCAATTCTCTTCCCTCCGAGTAAATTCACCAGCCCCCATATTCCAAATTTTTCAGGTCCCATGGACGAAGCCTTCACGGAGGCAGAAATCCGGGCTGCTCTTTATAGCTTTAACGTAAATAAGGCCCCTGGCCCTGACAGCATAGACTTCAGAATCCTTAGACACTCCTTCAATACACTCACATATATTTTTCACACATGGACAAACTTATGCCTCAAACTACAATATTTTCCAGAAATTCTCAGAAGGGGTGAAGTGGTGTACTTTCTGAAGCAAGGGAAGCTTCCCTCTGAACCCTCCTCCTATCGACCGATCTGCCTGCTCCCAACAATAGGCAAATTACTATAAAAGCTCATTGTCAATAGACTAAATTTCTACCTGGAATCCAATAATCTTCTACACCCCAACCAATTCGGGTTCAGAGAGGGCAGATCATGTGAACTCGCTCTGCAGCAAATTTTAAACTCCTGCGCTCTTAACTTTCAGTCTGGAAAGTACACCACTCTTATTTCACTTGACATTAAAGGGGCTTTCGACAACATCGAATGGCCACACATCCTACACACTCTACAAACACTGAACTGCCCGGGAAATCTTGCGGGAGTCATCAGCTCTTACCTCTCCAACAGGAAAATCTTGATTAACTGGGGCCCTAACTACAGTGTTTTTCCACAATCTAAGGGCTGCCCCCAGGGATCGTGCCTAGGCCCGATCCTCTGGAACTTGGTGGCCAACAAAATTCTTCTAAAAATGAACTCAGAGGGTTTTAAAACCCTCGCATATGCTGATGACTTCTCTGTGATTCTCTCGGGTTTAACGAGAAAGGTTCTGGAGGAACAGGCCCAGGCTGCTCTCTCCCTCTTCAGCTCCCTATTAATAGAATCAGATCTAACACTCTCACCCTCGAAAACGCAAGCATTAACCTTCTCCTTCCCAAGACTCCTTAAACGGAACCCAGTGATGAGGATCGATGGCGTCAGTGTCCGTCATGTTTCACAACTAAAAATATTGGGAATCACAATAGATAGAAACCTAAACTGGCTGGCACACATACAAGACCTAAAAATAAAAATTTCTAAAATCTTCCACAATTCAGCAAAAATGGCAGGGAAGAGGTGGGGTATATCCACCTTCTTCCTAAAAACCTGGTATAAAATAGTAATAGAAAAGATCCTAACCTACGGCGCTGGCATTTGGGGTGCAACCTCACCAAAGCAGCGTCGAATAAACTTAACTCAATACAGAGAATGTTTTTGGTCCAAATCTCTGGAGGTTACAAAACAATCTCTACTGATGCCCTCACAGTCATCACTGGTATTCCACATGCTCACCTCCAATTAAAATACAACTTTAACAAAACTAACGTCCTGCAATTAAATAATTCCATTCTCACAGACACTCTCCTCCCTAATATTCATGTCCAACAGCTTTCTAACAGCTGGCAAATACACCCAGCTCAGGATGCTGCTTCCCTTTTCATAAATTGTGCAAAAAACAGCTTCTCCCCGTCTGCTCAACTGGCGATCTACACTGATGGCTCCAAAACCGATCATGGAGTGGGAGCTGCACTCTGCGTTTTAAACAATAACCAAGTTCTCCATCAGTGGGCAGGCAGGCTCGCAGACCACAATTCGGTCTTTCAGGCTGAGCTCTTTGCCATCCTGAAGGCAGTTGAGTGGTCAGAAAATAACTCTCCAGACTATAATCAAATCTCAATCTTCAGTGACAGCCTCTCGAGCCTGCAGGCCATAGCTCGCCACAAGAGCAGACACCCACAAGTAATTGAAATTAAAATAAAGCTCTCAAAATTAAAAACTAAAATCTCCCTGGCACACGTTTCTGCCCATAAGGGGGTCGTCGGAAATGAACTAGCGGACTCTCTTGCAAAATCAGCAACAGAATCTAGTGACATAGCCTATTCACTCCCAGCTCCCCCTTCCTACATAAAATATCACCTAAATCAAAAACTAATTAATGACTGGCAGAGTCTCTGGAGTGTGTCTCCAAAAGGGAGATACACTCACGAGCTAATACCAAATGTCTCACTCAATATTTGGGACCTCTCTCCAGAAATCTCTGCCTTTCTGTCAGGTCATGGCCCCTTCCCCAAATACCTCCACAGATTTCATTGCCGACGATCACCCTTATGCTCATGCGGTGAGGAGGGGACTGCACAACATTACTACTTTCACTGTCAACTTACAATACCTTACCATTTAAGGAACCCTAACCCTAGACCAGCAACCTGGCTGAACAATATAATAACTAGAAAGCCCCTACGGCTCAATTTAAAGCGCATCTATGCCTTCCTTCAAGATTTATCAAATTCAACAAACTAAATTCCTTCTCTATCTTTCCTTAATTTTTCCTCCTCTCCTACATGGCGAATACTGGTCATGTCTGAAGCTACAGAATTCCACTGAAGTGCTCTTGGAAAGCAATCATCCTGCGCATGATGTTGCTAACCAACATTGTTCTTAGGGTGTTTGGGCTTGATATAAAGACTGCGAGAACATTGTATAAAGACTGTGAAATTTGTACATTACCTGAATGAACTTTGTAATTAGACTTCCACTTAGCTCCGGTCCTCTTCACTTTCATGCAACTTTGTCGCCTTTTGTCGCGGGAGAGCTCTGCTCTGGCGACCTCTGTAATTTTTTTTTTTTTTTTTTTTTGTTATTTGCTATGCAATAAACAACGGGGGAGGCTTAACCTTTGGAGACGGGCTCTTCTGAATCTCCACAGTGGCTTTGGAGCCCCTCTCCAAAGGTTAAAAACGCTCAAAACCACTGCATAGTGGTGAGCGGCTTCTTTCCGTCTTAGAATCTTAGAATCTTAGAATGAATAAAAATTAAGTAAATTTTAAGTAATTTTTCAGTAATTATTTAAAACAATGTAAAGATATTAGTTTTATATCATGTTTTATACCGTCTGCCACCGGTAGTTGACGCGGCATTAAACTGAAAGTTAAGTGTCAGCCACTGATGGCTGAGGAAATGCAAATATATTAAAAACATCGATGCTTTCATTTTTGTGCAGCAGTAATAAAATAAAAAAAGAAAAAAAAAACAAAGAAAACAATGAAGAAAAGCACCAATAAATACGGATACAAATATCCTACACGTAAATCCCAAACTATTGGAAATTAAAAAGCGCTGCAATCACTAACACACACGAAAGTACCCTTCACGCACGCGGAAATTAATGAAAAAAAAAAAAATTACTGGCTACCGCTATATCGGTGTTCTTGAGTCTTAAAGTGCACGAAATTCTGAATCGCATCAATCATTAACACGCATGTAATTCTGCTACCAAACTAATACATTGGGGATATTACAAGGGTTACTTCTATGCAATTTTACAAAAATTCAGGCGGTGAAAATTACTTATTGAATTATTATTTATTTAAATTATTTTATATGATGAATGCAGACGATATTTATCTCACAAAATTATAATTCTAAATGCCAAAGGAATGTCAGTTTTGTGCAATCATCACAAGAAATGCGATTATTCTTTTTATTTTTTTCCCTTTTTTCGATAAAAATTAAAAAAATCGATAATTTTATTTTAAGTTATCACAGGTCTGTAGTTCAATCATTCGTTTTAAAGGTACTGAAGAGTTCTTTCGAAAGATACCCATGCTGAAAATCTACACCCTTAGGAAGGGGGGTACTTCTCTCCGGGGAGGGCGGGGAGCGATGGTACCACATGCATAAACTTTTTCCTAGTTTATTACTGTTACGATAACTAATTCATATTAATTTTAAAATCACACGTTAAGAACAACTGTCATTGAGTACATTTATACGAAATTTTGTCCTATACTGCCATGTTAAAAATTTAGAAAAAAAATGAGACCACACCACAGCACCACCTGTTGAGCTATTTTTTCCAAAACCCTATCAGTATTAGTTTAGATCAAGGTCCAACTAAATACCAAGTTTGGTTAAATTTCGTCTATTCGTTCGTGAGATACAGCATCCAGAAAATTTGTGATACACACAGACAGATATTTTCTAAAAACAGTCAAATTGTGTTGAAGTGATCTCAAAACTTGTAAATCCAACGAAAATTCCATTTAGAAAATTTTTACGATTTCAATATTTTCTTATTATGTATATAGAAGAAAAGAAAAAAGGTTGGTTGGTTGAGTTTAATTGTTTACTGCGTTATGGGTAATTGAAAGGAAAAAGGAGAAAATCGTTTTCTTAAAAGGCAGGGTACCACATTCATAAACTTTTTCCTAGTTTATTACTGTTACGATAAATAATTCATATTAATTTTAAAATCACACGTTAAGAACAACTGTCATTGAGTACATTTATACGAAATTTTGTCCTATACTGCCATGTTAAAAATTTAGAAAAAAAATGAGACCACAGCGCCACCTGTTGAGCTATTTTTTCCAAAACCCTATCAGTATTAGTTTAGATCAAGGTCCAACTAAATACCAAGTTTGGTTAAATTTCGTCTATTCGTTCGTGAGATACAGCACCAGAAAATTTGTGATACACACAGACAGATATTTTCTAAAAACAGTCAAATTGTGTTGAAGTGATCTCAAAACTTGTAAATCCAACGAAAATTCCATTTAGAAAATTTTTACGATTTCAATATTTTCTTATTATGTATATAGAAGAAAAGAAAAAAGGTTGGTTGGTTGAGTTTAATTGTTTACTGCGTTATGGGTAATTGAAAGGAAAAAGGAGAAAATCGTTTTCTTAAAAGCCAGGGTCACCAGATTTCCTCGAATCATACCCATTTTCTTAAATAATAATAATAATAAAAAAAAAACAATAATAAGGACTTTTTATTTATCACTTTTTTTATTTGTATAGTCTTCATTTACTTAGAATCCAAAAACTTCACTACGATTTAATTTTTTTATAATTTTCATACTTCTGTTTTACCAAAGTACCCTAATTTAGCCACTTTAATTACTGCGCCTAAAATACACAGTGTGGAAAGCGACTAGCAAATCAGTGCCTTAGAAATTAAGCCTCTCATTAGAGGTCAGTGCGATCGAGTTTTTTGCTTGAAAAACTCACTATTGGCTAATTATGTATTTAGATCACGTGATTGAGCAGACGAAACTGGGAAAAGCCAATCAACTCTTCAATTTGAGAAAAAAAAAATAGATCGCAGCGCCATCTGGCAAAATTAATATTTTTTAGCAGTATTTTAAGCATTCAATCATCACACTGTATATTCATACCTGTGAGGGTCACCGAAGCGAGAGAGATCCCTTCCGTGGACGATTAAAATTGGGTTCGCATATCTCCGGACTACCTCTTGGGTTGAGTCCCAGACCGTAGCCAATTTCCCACTGTGCAGCACTTGTACTACGTAAAACCTAACCAACCACTGTATATTCTAGGCGCTGTACTATAATTACAGACGAATAATTTCTGAAACCAGATGATTCAGTGAAATGATATATCCAATCATTCCTATGACTCCTCTCCATGGAAGATGGATTGCCCATTGCGCAGCACTAGTGCGACGCAAATCCCAATCAACCCACCATGGAGGATGAAAATTGTGATGGCATATCTCCGGACCTCTCTTAAGGGTGTGTCTCAGACCGTCGCCAATTACCCATTCTACAGTACAAGTAAGACGTTAAACACAACCATCTTCCCTAAGATACGTCATTATTGAGAAAGTAAATGTATTGCTGCTTGGTTGCACGAATTTACAATTCATCTGTGAAGAATTTCGCCAAATGCATTCGGTACCACTGTTTTTAAAAAGCAGTCTGTGAGGCCGATTTCCTGGTACGCACGATAAAAACATGTTCTGGTCAATGGGCTAATATTCCGTAGTACTGTTAGTTTCTACCAATTGAACTGTCAAGTGTCATTACTTGTCAAAGTGATCAACTTTGGAAATATTCATTTATGCATTTAACTTGAATGTGCGGTATCTATCCAAGTGCAGTCGATTTCTAAGCTAACACATTTTTTTCCAGTCATAGATAATTACAGTGAAAATCTGATGCAGATAGCGACACAGGCGACTGAATTTGATGTCACAATTTTAGGATAATGCCATATCTAGGGCTGCTATTGGAAACTTTTTTTTTAAATTATTATTATTTTTGTACCACGATTTGCATCACGTAAAAAGTTATAACATTTTTATGCAGGTGAAGTGTAGATTTACCTGAGTAAATAAATTATAAATTTTTTTGGAAATAGTGGTACGAAAAGAATATAAAAAAGGTCGCCTGTGCCAGTCCTGCATACCTGCCAACATTCTAATTAATATTACGTAGTACTCTTAGTATACGCCTTTTTTTTATACCATTAAAAAAAAAATATTTTTCTTTTTATCTAATCGTAATTAAATTTCCAGAAAATTTCTCTAAAAAGAAACAGTGCGGAAAAAAAAGGCGGGGCTAACGGTACTACGGACTATTAATTAGGATGTTGCCAAGTATGGATTTATTACATAATTTATTATTTTAAAGACTTCTAATGATAACGCAAATTTCGAGAACTTCGCAAAATTTGTTAATAACCATGTAATAACCATGCTGCAAAATATTAATTCGAATGTTGGCAGGTGTAGTAACGGATATCCGCTAACATTCTGATTAATGTTCCATAGTATTGTTATTTTCCGTTGCTTTTTTCCCAACATTTTATTTTTAGTGTTATTTTCTTTCAAACGTAAGTACGATTAAATAAGAAGAAAATTTCACTAAAAACAGACTGCTGTGAGAAAAAAGGCAAGTTTAACAATACTACAGAATGTTAATTCGAATGTTGGCAGGTATACGTAATGTCTTTCACCGGTATCGTTTTCTTAACATAGATATCATTTGCCTGGGGTCGTACTCTCCGGCCTTTTTTCAGGACACAATTCTAGATAAAAATTTTCCACCTTTATTGCTACCAATATTTTTATACAATATTTTCTGCCCTATTTAATTAAGACATATTACGATAAAAATACCAAAATACTTCTGCATTTAATGAGTGGTGGCAATAAAAGCGAAAAATTCTCTTTCCTGAAAATATCCTGAAAAAAGGGAAGAGAGTACGACCCCACCATTTGCACAAGTATTTGAAATTGATGATATATGCTAAATGTAATTTTTTTAGAATTAATAAACATCTAGTTAGTTGTGATATCTTATAAAAGTACTGTCGGAAGAAGAAACGTTTTGTAAGTGATCATGTGACCATCCAAATTAATAGAGAAAGTAGATGTTGTATTTATTTTATTTCTTTACTGTATTCAAATCTCAATTAACGCTTTTTTAATTTGAAATCTTTTTTAATTTTTTTTAATTTTTGTTGGCTAACAACATCCAGTTAATTTCAGTATTTTAGGAATTTTATGGATTAGGTGAAGAAATAAACAAGACGAAAAAGTATCTAAAAGAACTTACTAATCACCAAAATTATGTTATTTGCTCTCTAATCTACTTGAAGGTAGGTGACGAGTTCACACTAAAGTCACGATCGTCTGCTTAGTTGTCGTTTAGATGTTTTTTTCTGAATCATGCGTAAATATGGGATAGGACACCTTTGATTTTCCCTTGAATTTTGGGCTATAAATATTTTAGAAAATTTTATAAAAGATTTAATAAATAGTTTACAGTGTGTCAGAGTTATCAAAATATTAATTCCAGAGCACTTATAGCCCCGAGTGTATATATCACCTTAAAAAAAAAAAAAAAAAAAAAAAAAAAAAATATATATATATATATATATTATTACCTTTTCTTATTTTATCATAGTTATATGTTGGAGAAAAGTATTCTACTAATAAAGTGGTTGGAAATAAAGGCAGAACTAAAAATGCACCGGAATAAATTAAAATGTTGGCAGCTACAGGATGCAGTTAAGATAGCAAAAATGTATCTGCCAAGCTTGTAAATTTATTCCGGAATGCTGCAAGTCCCACCCATTTTTGACACCGTAATCTTTTTAGAGTAAGTTTCTTCACATTTAATCGTAATTATATATTGAAGAAAAAAATTCTTTAAAGATTACGGTGTGAAAAAAGGGCGGGGCTAACAGCATTCCGGAATAAATTAAAAAACTTGGCAGCTATGTACAGTCACCTCCCCCCCCCCCAAAAAAAAACGCCAAACCCACCTAATTTCGCCATAAGTTGTCGTAGAAACATGTGATTGGTACGAATCGATTTGTAATAACGTCTAGTTTATAATGGTATAGTTAGATTTTGGTTAAGGGGTCGTCTACATATTAAAACTGGCATCAACTTCATTTTTTTCAATGGTAACCCCATTTTTTATAATTTATTTGAATTCTTTGGATCAAATATTCACAGAAAATGGTACAGTTTATATATTTTGCTCAATTTTTCCTAGAGTTATAAGCTGTCAAAATATGAGGATGCTAATGTTAAATGAATGTGACAAACATTAATTCATATCTTCCAAAATAAATATGATATTCAAATTCTGTTTTTTTTTATACTATAAAATGAAGTGACACAAACATATTACATGCATATTTTTGATTTAAAAAAAACATTTTTTGAATTATGAAAATTATTTATAATTTCATATTTGAAAAAATTATGAATTATGACCTATGTTCATTTTTGCAAGAATACAACGGGCATCATCAAAAACATGGGTTTCCAAATTTACAGCTCGTTCCTAACATTATTTTATGAGTTACAGTGATATTTCATTTTTTACTGCTGTTAGGGGGCCGTCACCTGTTATAATTTGTATACTCTGTGAGTAAATATCTCTATATATTTTGACAAAAAACAATTTTAATTTATACTTTTGATATTTTAATTGCTTTCTAATCAACATTTCGACGTTTGTCATACAAATTGGCCAATATTTATAAAATTATCGCAATGCAGACGAGAGATTGTGAAAGGTTTCCATAAAAAAATGAAGCCACGCCTCCATATTGCAGAAACAATATTAAAAAACTAGTTCGCATATTCGTATTTGACTCTATGTATAACACTAGTACGCATAAATGTCAATGGCATTTAATACATCGAATGCTGAAGACAAAATTTAAATGATTTAATTGTAAATATGTAGAAAAATTTTGTTTTATAATGGAAAGTTTTAGAAAATTATGTAAAGGCGTGGCTTCCGTTACAAAAAGAAATATACACAGCTACCAATATTTTAATTTATTCCGGAGTAATTTTAGCCCCGCCTCTAATTCGTGCCACTTATTTTTTAAAAGTATTTTGTCTTATTTTATCGAAATTATGTATTGAAAAAACTTTTTCTATAAAGAAAGTGGTGCGGAATAAATGCGGGGTTAAAAGTATTCCGGAATAAATTAAAATATTGGCAGCTATGAATATACCCGATCCTGAAATGTCAAGTCTTTCTTCTTAAATGTTACATAACTTTTCCTAGTTTCTAACTGCTAAAATTCTATTTTAACTCAGTTGTCCCTCTTATTTTTACTTGAATATTGTAGAGTTCGTACACCTCAAGTTAAATATCATAATTTAGGAAACGCGGTAAGGCGAGGACTATCGTTTGAAAGAGGAATACGCATTTTTTTTTTTTTTTTTTTTTTTTTTTTTATAATTAACATTTAATAATTTTTAAGATTTTTTCAAAAGAATTTTCTGCTTTAATTTTGTTATGACATTTTCGCATTTGTTTACTGTATTTTTGCAAGCTTTGTGTTATTTAAATTTTATCGCATGACGTAACATAATATTAAATTTTTATTTAATGTTTTTTTTTAATACAAAATCAAACAGTGGAAGATTTTTTTTTTTTCATTAAATATATTATTGAAACAAAGCGCAATATTTTTTATTTTCGATTATTCTAATCACGGCGTAAAATTCACATTTATTATGGGAAAACAATTTAAAACAATGTATTATGTCTTATTACTTTTAAAGATATAGATTTTACATATTTAAAATTAAGAATTCAAGTACAGTAGACGACTGCAGAACGGGGAATATTCGTTCTAGGCAATAGGAAACTGTTTTTTCTATATCCATATTTATTTTTACATGAATATACATAATAATTATACTCTTTCTAGTGAAAATATTTGTATTCATATTATTTTGTTAATATAAATATGAATATAAGTAATTTTCTTAAGAAATATCATAAAACATGAATTGTGAAAGAAACGCCCACTGGAGGAGTTACAGATTTCCAAATGACGTGAAATTACGTCAGCAGTCGCGAAAATGTTAAATACGCTTTCTCAGATTTTAGTTTAAATCTTGTTATTTATATTTTTGTGTATTATCTATTGTTGGTTTGTACGCCTAAAATTAAATGTAAAACTTTATAGCAACACTTCCATGCGGGGCTTACTGCATAAAATAAAAATATACCCAACAACGAGTAGATAATTCTTTTTGTTAAATATTAAACACTTTTTATTTTGTTTTTTTAACCGCTATTGATATTATTATCATTATTACTATTATTCTTTTAGCTTGGTATCTAGATTTTCGTAATTCAACATTGTATAGTTCATATGATCCAAGCTATTTAATTTTCTTCGTATGAAGTGATATATTTAACTATTCAATGTTTAATAAACAGAAACCAATATAGTGTAACCACGTTTCCTACGCCTAGCAGTGAGGACGAGTCAAAAATCTTGGAGGGTTTCCAAGACCAACAAGTTTGAATTTAGCAAACATCCTGTCATTCGGTATTCCCTTATCGCTTATTTTCTCTCAATGAGAGATTGTCTCCCCTATTTTACTAGTGGACTCGTTGAATACGCACTTGCGCAGAGGCTTCCATGGTCATAAGAAATGTAGTTAACACCTTAACGCGCGGCGTCCTCGCTACAAGGACGCAAAATTTAAGATCCAGCTGCAAAAATTCATCCCGGAAATTTTTTAGCAAAAATTTATGTTTTTAACATATCAGAAAAGGCCGATTTTTTTAACCTTAAAATTTAAAATTTCTTTTAGTTTAATTTAGTTCATGAATTCCGGTGGCAGTATAATTTAAATGATCCGAATTCTCTTGCGCCGCAAAGGGTTAAAGAGTAAAAATCTTTTAACTCATAAACACAGAAATTTCGGGGAATTAGAATCATTTTTTTATTTTATAACTAACATTTTTTTTTTCCGGTGTGAAATTTAATAAATAATGTATATTGGGTGGTAGATTACGATTTATTTTTTCTAAATGTATAGACGGTCCCCTAACACATTTTCACGTGTAATTCTGTTTAGAATTGATTTAAAGTATATAAATAGGTATGTTTTCCGAACTGCCTTGATCTCAGAAATCTGAATATGAGGTCAAAAATAGGGGTCGTCAGTGGGGAAAAAAAATGAAGTTTATGCCTGTTTTAATATGTAGATAACCCCTTAAGCAAAATATAACTACACCATTAAAAACTAGAGGTTATTACAGAGCGATAGGTACCAGCCGCATGTTTCTACGATAATGTACGGCGAAATTAGGTGGGGAGGGTGGCGTTTTTTTTTGGGGGGGGGGGGTGACTGTACACATCTAGCATTTGTCATTATAACTTATATAAAACATGTCTCAACCGGAAAAATTTACATATAATACACATATAAATAACTTACTAGTAAACCACGACTTGGAGAGATGCTTCTTTTGTAAAGATATCAAGGTAGCATATTCTGGCTGAAGCCGGAGTTGCACATTTGAATAATGTATGTGCTGGTGTGATCCTTTTGTTTGTTACGCCAAGTTTTTGAAATTTGCGTCAGCATTAGAAGTGTTCAAAATAGTAACTTTCGTAAAAAGTTGCTCATTTAAAGTTGTTTTAGAAAGGAAGAGACGTTTAACAAATTTTATGCATTAACCTTCCTACCCTGTATGGGTCGATTCGACCCGTTTTTAAAATAGATCTTTCGATATCTTCTAGAAATTTTAATTTTGATTGTTCAAACATTATGTATGCCTCAAAAATATGCATTCGTTTTCAGAGTCATTGGTTTGTTTTAAACCCCCCCTCAAAAAATATGTGACATATTACCTGTCTGGGTCGATTTGGCCCACATTTTTACATGCATAGAAATGCTTAAAACTCCAATTTTTTCTTTTGAGTAGACTTCATTTTCAGGAATAGTCAATAAATTGCGATAGTTGTCGGAAACGTAGATGTAAAATGAGCTCCATAGAAGTCCTTTCTTAAGACCTAAATTCAATGTATACAAAGAGGGTCGATTCGACCCATACAGGTAAAACGTGCATAGAAACGTGTATTAACATGCATAGAAATACTTAAAACACCAATTGCTTCTTTTGAGTAGACTTCGTTTTCAGGAATAGTCAATAAATGGCGATAGTTGTCGGAAACGTAGATGTAAAATGAGCTCCATAGTAATTATTTCTTAAGACCTAAATTCAATCTATACAAAGTGGGTCGATTCGACCCATACAGGTAAAACGTAAAATTTTTTCAACAGGGTAGGAAGGTTAACAAAGTTTAAATTAAAATAGGATTTATTTCATATTTTTATAACTTAAATGTTATATAAATCAGTGATAATATCGCAATTCATAATGTACGATATATAAATACTTTCTTATGAATACAAATTTTTATTGTTTTTTAAAAATACTGTAATAATTCTTACCCTTTATAAATTTGTAAATAGAGCACATAAGAGTACATAAAATTCCTATTTCGTGTAGTAATGTAATAAATAATTTAATCCTAATCTGAATCGAAATATTACAAGTGACAAAATAATGCATGCTTTAAAAAATGTATTGAAAAAAAAAAAAAAAAAAAAGAAGAAGAAGGAGAAGAAGAATAAGACAAAATCAAGATATAATAAAAGTTCAATACAAGAAATATACGCTCATTCATTCGTATCCTCTTCGTTATCATGAAATGTATAATAATATGTATAATAAATGATATTGGAACATATATTTTTCAACAATAATCCATATTTTTAGCTTCTGCACACCAAATAACACATGGCTTATCCCGAGCTCAGCTCGGGCAAGCGAATACACAAGGGTGCAAGAATTTCCGTCTGAGATGGAACACTGACACCAGTAATCTTTATCAATAATTTCTATCATATTTTTGCAGTAATGTTTTGTGATAAAAATTATTGATAAAGAATACTCGTGTCAGTGCTCCTTTTTGAGACGGAAACTCTTGTAACCCTGCGAATAAATTGAGCGGACAAGGAGATAAATTTGTTATTCTGTGAGAAGTGAGGAGATGATGACATGACCGCATAGCACTATAATAAACATTCAACTGTTTTCGTAATTGGCGTGAAAGATTGTGAAAAGTCGAGAACGGCACCTGTTTCACTCTATATAGGGTAGGTTGGGGTAATTGTAAACATGGGGTAATTGTAAACGCACCCCTTATTTTTTTTATTATTTCAAATTTCAGAATGCAGATGCCAGCACATCTTCATACCTTCAAGGACCAATAGATGTTCATTGTTAATAAATCACTTTTTTTGTTAAGCACCATTTTGTTTATGCAGTTTTTGTTTTGGTCTGTGAAAAAGTGAAAAACAGAATTGCAAGGATTGATTAAAAATACTCTAAATCATACGAAAAGTTGAAATATTAATTCATTTTCTTTAAAAATAGTTTTAAACATTTTAATTTAATTTATTATAATGATTTTTCTTTGAAATTCATGTCTAAATTTTAGTTATTGCTTGTTTACAATTACCCCAGAAAAATCTTGCATTGGGGTAAATGTAAACATCAATTCCTCAGTAACACAACTTAGTATGAATGCATCTTATGTTTTTATTTTAATACTAAATTGTATTATAATTTTAATATGAATGTTATATTTCATTCCATTTTATAATTTACCTTAGTAATTAGGCCTAATCTATTCTATGTTATAAGTAGGCTTTTTTTTATGTCTACTAGTCTATTTTTTTTTTCTAATTCAGATATATATATATATATATAACAGAAACTAAGAAAAAAAACTATTAGCTACAGCTATGATGATTTAATCAAAGCAGTGAATGATGTGAGAGGACAATCCTTCTCCACAAAAAGTATTTTATCCCCAAAAACCATTGTTGAATATGTAGTAGCAGTAAAAGAGAAGACAGCAACGTGCAGAATTAAGCGAATGAATTATAGGGAACTACTAAATTCTACAAGTGTTTTAGAACGTCTAAAGGAATGTGAAAAAAAGAAAATTTCAAAAAGAAAGAAAAAGAATGTAAATGATAGAAAATCAAAAAGAAAGAAAATTAATGATGATACAACAAAAAAAGATTGATAGTGTCGAAGAAATAAAATAAAATTCTACGGAAGTCCAATATGCAAAACCCAAATTGCAGCATTTAATTCCTGGAAGTTATATATTAATAGATAAAAATAAGATTAAATACAAGTATGTCAGTGTTATAAATTCCATAGCACAAGATGAATGTACAGTCACGTTGTAGAAAATGACATTTTCCCCCCATAAATTTATCATCCATAAAAGCTATTTTGTCAGCACCCTCTATTAAGTATAATGAAAGGAAACTTGTGCATACATTTCCTGGTTTTGTGAGTGTAAAAGAAAAATGAAAATCTAGTAAAACAATATGTTTGTACTTCAACAAATGTTAAATAAAATGCTTTAGGTTTATTATCATCCAAAATTTACTTTATTATTTATTTAAGACATGATGTACTAATAAAAAAAATAGTTATTGCATATATAAACATTAAACAACTTTTTTAAAGTATTATATTTCATGTTATTATGCATTACATTATGGAAATATATCTGTTTACAATTACCCCATACTATATGGGGGAAATGTAAACACTATGGGATAATTGTAAACAGGCCCTTATAAATTTAAATAAAAACTTTAATGCAAAGTAAAATGCTTAAAACTTAGGTAAATGTTCAAAAATTAAGTTTCTGTCATTTTTTTAAACTAAAAGTTATTTGTTTAGTTTGTATGAATGATCATATTCAGAAGTGATCAAAAGTGTTTACAATTACCCCAACCTACCCTACAGCAACCCGTCTGGTTCACAGAGAGTAGCACGAAGAAGTTTTTTTCCCCCTTCTGCTCTCGCTTTCCTCTTATCGCGGTTAGTGAAATAAATAATACTGTATATAGTTTTAACGAGATGCAAATTTTTAAATAATTTGTCCTTAGTTATAGTTTGAAGAATAGTTTGAAACGATATATGAGTGTTTACGCGAACATTTTACATCAAAATATTAAATAAATATATAAATGCTTTCTGCATTAATAAAATAACTGAACGTTTAATAGTAGACAGATATAGCAACACTGGGTCAGGCGCATTCACTTCATACCGGAAATTTCATTAAATAGAATATAATGTCGTATAAAATATTGTTGAGTGTAAAGAGCTGCAGAGTCTGGCAACGCTGTATCCGCGCAGTACTTACAAGGGAAGTATGAATCAGTAAAATTGCTATTGAAACCGAACCAAGCTCCAATTAAAGAGCATGGTCGAAAAAAATAAGGTACAGTACAAATTTGCTGCAACAACCCCTATGGGGTCGAGATATGACCCCCTAATAGTTTCAGTAATTTCTATAAAAACCAACAAAACACGCCTCGTGGTAAAAACGGATGGTGCGTAGGTAGCGTGCTTGATTTCTGATACGGTGGTCCTAAGATCGGGCGTTTTGTAATTTGTTTATTTTTTCATTATTTTATTTTTTATTTTTTTACGTTTTTAATTAAATTAAATTATTAATTTAATAGAAAATATTTATTACATTACGAAGACTTTTTTTTTTTTTTTTTGAGTATTCCAATTAATAAAGTATTGACCATGAATTTAAGAAATATATATTTTTATTTTTTTATTTATAAAAAAGAAAATCATGTTTAAAGCTACGAACATAGTTTCTAATTTATAACAATTATGATTAAAAGTAGAAAAATCATGAAACCATAGGCATTTTTCACAATTAGTACAAGAAATATAAAAATATTTATCACAATTATTTGAATTACAATTTTGTTCACCGTAATTTATTGTTCGTCACGAACATTTTGTTAAATATTTGGCTTTTCGTCGAGATAACTAGATTTGTAATATTCATATTTATCCAGATTTTGAATTTTTTGATATGTAAACTAATTATAAATTAGTAAAATCATTTTGAGAAAATTTGTCATTGTGTTCAATATTATTATCAGTTCTTCCGACACCACCAAATTTGTCAGTTGTTTAATGAAATATTTGAAATAAAAGTTAAATACGACGTCGAATAGTTAAGCAACAGCTGTTGTTCATTCAGGAATTTTCATGCAAAAAATTGCATGAATAAATAATTGAGAGCAGACGATTAACTCTTACTATTAAAGTCGTCATTAAAAAATAGTAATTAAAATTTTACATAAAACATAATCATTAACAAAATTTTATCTGAATGCAATCATTAACAAAAACTTATCTAAATGTAATATAAAAGTATTTCCGGTTAAATTATTAATTTCTTTAAACTTAATAAATAAATAAATTGGTTAAAAATTAAAAAAATTATTAAATTGTTCTCGCTAAAAAAAAAAAAAAAAAAAAAAAAAAACCTCGTTTTAATACAATTAATATTTTCTCTTAAAATAATGATTAAATTTAATTAAAAATGTAAAAAATAAATATTTCAGTTGAGATAAAAAATTAAAATACAAAACGCCCTTGCGGGACTCGATCCCAGTACCTCCGTATCAGAAGTCAAGCTTGCTACCACTGCACCATCCGTTCTTACGACGACCTGTGTTGGCTTTTATAGAAATAACTAAAACTATTAGGGGGTCATATCTCGACCCCATGGGGGTTGTTGCAGCAAATTTCTACTGTATCCAATGTTTTCGACCATGCTCTTTTATTTAAGCTTGGTTTGGTTTCAATAACAATTTTACTGATTCATACTTCCCTTGTTAGCTGTCATCTAGAAAGGTTCCAAGATAGTATATTCTGCAGTAGGACGGTATTGCTCATTTGAATCATGCATTTGTTAATGGGAAACTTTTGTTTAGCAGACAGACTACGCAAAATTCTCAACGCTCGTTATCTTAAGAATTGTTGACAACAATAACTTATGTATTAAATAGTGCTTTTAAAGTTGATTTGGAAAGGAAAAGAAGTGTAACAAATTTCATGCATTAAAAAATTAAATTAAAATACGCTTTATTTCATATATTTATAATTTAAATGTTAAAGAATTGAGTTATAATACATACTTACCAACCATCTCATTAATAATCGTAACATTGTTACGCCCCTTTAAAACATGCTCTTTTTTCGACATCACTTTATTACCTTATTTTTATTAACTTCGATTCTTGTTTGTTTGTCCAGTACAAATCTTGCAATCGATTTTTAACTAACTTCCCGACTAGCTACACATTTGAAACTTTCAGGGTAGCTCAGAACACGGTGACAGTACATTTTTTAACACTGTTAGTCAACTGTTTCAGGTTCCTACTGCCTTCGGAAGCGTTTATATGATTCGACAGAAAATTTATTTAACTAACTTACCGACTAGCTTTACATTTGAAATTTTCAGAATAGTTCAGAACATGGTGAAAAAACATTTTTTAATACTTTTAGCCAACAGTTTCGGGTTCCTGCTGCCTTCGGCAGCTTTACCAGTACAAAGCTTGCAATCGATTTTTAACTAACTTCCCGACTAGCTAGACATTTGAATCTTTCAGGATAGCTCAGAACACTGTGACAATATATTTTGTTAATACTTTTAACCAACTGTGATTTTGAAGAACAATTTATACTCCAAACAAACTCTTGTCCTGTTCCTTCAACAAATCGAATCGACTCGTTTGGAAACGTTAAGAAACGTAATAAAAAATCGCGATGCCCCCAAGATACACAAATCTCTTAGAAAAATCTGGAGAGCTTCATTGAAGTGTCTGAATGCATTATCACAAATAGGCAGTTTAGCATCGCATTTAGGTTTTAGATACTGTAAATGCGACAAAAATGTCCTAAATGTGACATAATATTATTTGTCTTGTTTTACAAATAATAATTCATTATACAAATTTAGAACTAAGAATATAATGTTCAACCATTTTCTCTTTCTTTTTTCTTTTATTTATATAGTAAAATAACATATATGGCCCAAATGATACGTATAAACATACCATAAACGTATACCAATAAACCATACCAATAAACGTATCATAAATCTCGTCGCATTTAGGCATAATGACCTTACTCTGAAAAATCTGATGCAGATAGCGAAGCTTGCAAATGAAACTGATTGAGCATTTTTGGAGCAATGTCGTTCAGCGGTAACTTTTTCGTAACATATTAAATTTGCATAACTAATTGATATGGATAAAATATACTAAAAAATGTATGTTTAGACAGCAAGTTAATTGTGATTTCTTGTAAAACTGCCGTCCGAGAGAGAAAAGTTTCGTATGTGATCATGTGATTTTCTAGTTTTATAAAGCGAGTAGATTTTTTTATTTATTTACTTTTTCAAATGTGAATAAACGCATTTTCAGTTTGAAATCTTATTTAACTTTTTTATTGTTTGGTGGCTATCAAAATCTAGATAATTTAAGTATTTCAGGCATTTTATAGGTTAGGTGAAAAAAAGAAACAAAACAAAAACTTAATTAAAAGAAAAGTTACTTTTTAACTTTTTTGCTTATTTTACTGTTTTTAACAGTTTGCCATGCCTTTTGGTATTCGTCTGATAAATAAAATTTTTTAACAAAGATTTTTTACTCATTCGTGTTCAAATTTTATGTAATTGATTCGGTAAATGCCAATGGCGTATATACATGCGGACGGAAATTGAGATTTTAAAGTGAAATACGTAAACAACTTGTTTTACTGCTGGTAATGAAATGTTTAATTTACAACACGATTCTTTTCAGATCTGTATCAAAACCAACCTACTTTGTAATGAAAGATGTGTTTTGCAAATCTTCCATTACCAAAAAGGTAAATTTCGTTAAAAATTTGAAACGAATTGAGTTGTAAATTAAAACTTTTTGATCCCAAGAAGAATATCGTTTTATTTCAAAATATTTTTTTTTCAGTGTATGTATTTTTTTTTTTTTATATATAACGCTTCTAATTTTATACATATGTAATATATCTCTGCGAAATCTGCCAGGGCAAGTTCAGTTCGAGTATCAGAAAAGTGATCCATAATAAAACCTTATTCGAGTAAACAAACAAACAAACAATATATATACATGTATTTACATTATCTTAAACAAAAGTCTTGCATGCAAGTAAATGCAAATTAAAAAATGTCAAAGAAAAGTAATATTTATATATTAATAGGCAAGCATGAAATTTGTGGTACACTTTTAACATATTAATTATGGGAGTAGAGGGTTGAAAGTGGTATCAATTGAAAGGTATGAATAGTCAAATTTGCCGGATACAAAAGTTATTTTCTTACGATATCAAGAAGGCATTTAAAAATACTTTTATTTTCTATGCATATTCATTTTATACACGTAAAATTTGTATTGAAAATTCCTTCCATTTCAATCGCCTGCGTTCCTATAGCAACGCCTCGAAATTATATACTATTGAACATGCATACAAATTAAAAAAGGATTTGATTTGTGATAGTTCTATTTTTTTATTTTAATTTATTTATACTCTATAATTTCTATCTTTTTTTCTTTCTTTTTTTTATTGATTTACGTCAGCTTTAATTTAAAGAGATACTTTTCGGCTAAAACATAATGCATTTCAATTAACTGAAATTCACTACTTATTTTTAAAAAAGTGGATTTATCGGAAAAATCTACGATTTCCGGTTTTCGATTAATTTACATGTTTTGAGATTTTCTGAACACGATTCGACCGTTTTTAGAAAATGTCTGTCTTTTTGAGTTAGGTAGCAAAACTTTTCGAGCAGTGTATCTCATGAATCAATAAACTTAATTTAATTGAAATTGATATTTGGTTGGACCTTGATTTCAATTGGTGCAGTTTAACTTTGGGCTATATCACCTGCGCTGCCACACTGCGATTTCTTTTCTTTTCAGGGAAGGTTCAGCATCTACAGAGTACCAAACTTAGAATAAGTTATATACAGGGTGGTTATAATTAAACTTCCCCTATAAACATCCTACAGCGAAAATGGGTGAACAGAATGCAACGAAATTTGGTATGTAGACTATAGAAGAGATTCGCTCACGGAATTTCGAAAAAAAATCTTAGTTCCAAAATGTCCACCGGAGGGCACCCTTTCCCGTAAAACAATAAATTTAACACAATAAACGACCAAAACAGAATATATAAACAATATTAACAATCCAGAACAAGAATTATCAGTAATAAAATGCAAAACCGGGAAAAGCTGTCAGACCTAGGAAAAAAAATGTCGAGATTTGCATGCTTGCGAAGAAGAGGAAGCTTTATGCAAATTAGGTTAGGATATAAAACGTTTGCAGGCGCTGTCATGTTTTACGTCGATGTTTCCGGCTGTAATGTTGATGGTATCTTTAGCTGAACGTGCGTTATTGGTGAAGCTGTTTTACGAAAACAAGGGGAACGCTTTTGCTGCAGTTCGTGAATTTCGTCGTATAAAGAACCTACAGTCGGTAACAAAAGTGTCCGAACACTAGCAAAAATTCCTATGTAAAAAAAGTACAATTCATACGGTTCTGTTAAATAAATCCTTATCGAATCGTGTTCTTAGACTGGCTAAGAACAGGATTCGACAAGGATTTATTTAACAAAACCGTGTTAAGTGTACTTTTTTTACATAGGAATTTTTGCTAGTGTTCGGACACTTTTGTTTCCGACTGTACGGCGTGGACCAGTGTCTACTAAAGGTATCTGGGCCATGATTAAGAGATTTAAAGGGACGGAGAAATTAGGAGTTCAACCTGGAAGAGGCCGTAAATCTGTCACGCCGGTGCTTGTTGATGCCATCAAGACAACTGTTGCAGCACAATCACAGACATCAGAGTTTGGGGGCAGTAGCGCGCGTGCAATTTCTCAACAAGGCTATTCTTACAGCACCGCAAGAAAAGTGCTCAGGAACATAATGCACTACTTCCCTCACAAGATCCACCATACCCAAGAGCTGCTTGATAGGGACAAGCCACAACATCTCTCATTCGCAGTCAGTTTTCTGAACAGAATGACTGTTGATCTATCATGCCCTTGGAATATTCTGTGGAGCGACGACACTCATTTCTACCTCAATGAGACAATCAACACAGAGAATTGCCGCTTTTGGACTAAGGAAAATCAGTGGATGCACACTGAAATTCCCCTACATTCTCCAAAGGTGACTGTCTGGTGTGGATTCATGGCGACATTCACCTTTTGGGCAATTCCTCTTTGAGGAAATAACTGCACGTGGTTCTGTCACATATTCTCTTACGGGGCGTCGGTAACATTACATACTGCAGACGTTTGCTCTGCCGCAACCACAGTAAAGGCGGGTCCTTAATCGACCATTTTCATGCAGAATGGTGCGCCCTCACATATCCATGAGACCGTGAATGCGCTATTGCTCTAACACTTCACAGACGAACATGTTATTAGTCGCTCCTTTCGTAATCCATGGCCACCACTTTCGCTGGATTTAAATCCTTGCGATTTTTTTTTCATCGACTTGAAATTTTGCAGGTGAATGAGGGTGGTCACATGGAGCAACTTTCCCTACATCGTCCTGGACACGATTAACAACTGCTCCTCTTGTTCAATTTCGTCCTAATCTGTTCTTGTTTCTGCAAACTGAACTGTTTTTTTTTTCTCTCAAACATCATATTGTTACTTTTTCCTTACATTTACTTAATGTTGTTCGATGACAAGGTGATCAGAAACTAGTCAGTAAATGTTAATATTGTTTCTGTATTCCGTTTTGGTAGTTTGTTGTGTTAAATTTAATGTTTTTTCGGAAAAAAGCGACCTCTGATGGACATTTTGGAACAAATTTTCTTTTTTTCGAAATTTCGTGAACGCATCTCGTGTATATAAAGTCTATATACCAAATTTCGTTGCATTCCGGTCTCTCATTTGCGCTGTAGGATGTTGTTTATAGGGGAAATTTAATTATAACACACTTTATATTAAGTAAAACTCTGCTGATTTAGTTTAAGTGCATATCGGCCAACAAGTGGCGCTCTAAAGTTGCAATTTAATATCATTTTGGAGAAGATCATATGCTTCTATTTATATATTAGTATGCAAATATGAAATTTCTCGTACACTTTTAACATAAAAGGACTGAAAGTGTATCTTTTGAAAGGTGTAATAAACGGTAGTTGCTAAAAAAAAAAAAAAAAAAAAAAAAAAAAAAAAAAATCTAACGACGTCAAAAAGGCATTTAACCCGTTAGTACTCGCTATAGACAGCGCCACCTATTACAGATTGCGCACTTTTTATTTAACTTTCACTAATAATTTTAAGAAGTGATGTGATCGACGTGCTTTCGATTTCATTCGCGTTATATGTATATCAAATGCTACTTCTAAAAATTTTTGGTGGCTATTGAATAAAAAAATCTGGCAACACTGAAGGATGGGCGGCAGATCGACCAACTAGCGACTACTAACGGGTGAAATAGCAAAGAACACTGTCAATGTCAAAACAATGTGTCAGCAGTTTGAATATGTATATATATTCACTTCTGCTGCCAAACAAATGCTTATGAAATTTGTTTTTAAATGTTTACGTAAAAGAATTCTGAGATTTGAATAAATTTTTGGATGAATTTCGACCCCTGGGTTAAACTTTTTTATGTAAATATTAGTACATATATATCAAAATAGCATAATGTTGGATTACATATTTTATTTTTTCTTATATAATTTATGCTTTAGTGATATCCAGCGTTGCCAACGTACGATAACACTTAGCAACATTTCTAATTTCTAAATCAGGTTTCACACCAGCATTTTTTGATAGAAATATTTCATAATAATTTTATACGATTAAATAGCGTGAAATTTATTATAAGAAATTTCTTGTGTGAAGTCACCCGCCAAAATCAGAGCCTTGATAAGATATATAAGATAATTGGAAACAATGAACTGACATCAGCTATTCCAAAATTTCTAATTTATTCCGAAGCATTGTTATTACCCACCTTTTTCCCACACCACTCTTTTTCTAGAGTAATTTTTCGAAATATCCAATTATATTTAAATAAGAAAAATATTAACCTTAAAAATATGGTATGAAATAAGGCAAGTAGTAACGATTCTACAAAATAAACTAAAGATATTGGCAGATCTGTAATATAAATTTTTTATGAGTACTGAATAATAATAATGATTACTATTTATTTCTAATGCATTTAAAAGCAATATTAGTGATAACCTAGAACAAATACGCTCAGACAAAATTAATTTGTCTGTTTTTTAATTCGCTACATCCGAATAGTAAGTTTGATTTTCTTTCACCAAAGAAGTACTTTGCCAAAGACAACAAATTTAAAACGGCGTATTAAACATCCGGAAAATTTGACCTGTTTTAAAATTAAATTAAGGGAAAATAGTGTAATTCTCTTTAAAAAGCGCAATTAGATGAAATTGTAATGAGTCAAATTGAAGCATTATAAAATAATTAGTTAGAAGGATTTTGCAGTTAGTTTAAAATCGTCTAAACTTTATAAATATAACATTATTATAATGCATCCTTTTTAAAATAAATTTGCATTGTAATTATAAAAGCTTATAATTTCATTTTCATAGAAGATCTAATTCCATTCTCTAATCTCTCATTAATGAGAAGATAAACCGAGATACTAGATAGTTTTAAGACTTATTTATTGCAAATTTTAAATAAGTCATTAATTCCCTCTCTCGTCTATGTAAAATCTGAATTTCTCATAAGAAATACATTTTTTTAAACACGAATTACACAGAGAAAAAATTATGTCACTGACATCTAGAATCTATATAGTGGCACTAATAAAAATAATTACATGTCATCCTTATAAATTCTTGTTCCCTTTGATTGCGAGTTCTAAAATTCCATATTAGAATTCTAGACTGTTTTCCTGTATTATGGTGGCTAATCTCATTTAAGAATTTCTGTAAATAAATGCAAACACAAGAGGCGAGTTTCAGTAGCTATAATTTTGTTTTATTGTCCAATTCTGGGAAATCAACGAGAATTTCTGACAGTACAAAGGATTCATAACAATGAGAATGTTCACGATATTGTTTCACCGTCTAGAAAAGTGTAGACTAGACATTCTCGATCATTTCGTCTATCCAGTTTATTAGTTTATCTTATACGCAAAACTCGGAAATCTATATTTCTAGTTTAGGGATTTAGAAAATGGCTAGTTATTCTTTCCAGATGAAAGTGGTTTTTCTTTTTTCTCATTGTAGTTGAGACAACACGAAATAATTTAAAATTTTCTTTAAAACAAATAACTGACAAATAAACATATGGTAACATTTAAACTGATTTTTATTTCAATTCTTGACACATTCAGGTCTGCATATTTTCCCTTTTTTAACAGCCTAATGAGTAACTAAAAGTTCCAGTGTTCTTGATTTAAGTTGCAACGTGCTATGTTTGAATCCCGGTTCTGGCATGGATGTACGTAGGTTCAGAATTCATGTAAAAGCCGCATGACTCGGCTAAATGAAATTATTTATGAAATGAAGAACTGTAGATAGATAACCTAAACACAAATCCTTTTTCAGCAGCAAGTGTTCCTCTTCCCATAGCCTCGTAAACTAGATGCCTGTCGCGTGGCTCGGAAACTTAGCAACAGTCGAAGCGGTAGACAGCGCCACCTGGTACAGATTGCATGATATTTTTATTCAACTGTCATCAATAATTTTAAGAAGTGATATATGATATATATAATCGACGTTTCTTCGATTATATTCGCATTTTATGTATATCATATCCAACTTTTAAAAATTTTTGGTGGCTGTTGAATAAAAAAGTCATGCAATCTGATCCAGGTGGCGCTGTCTACCGCTTCAACTATTGCCAAGCTTCCGAGCCACGCGACAGGCATCTAGTTTAGGAGGCTATTCTCTTCCTTTGGCATTCCTCTGAAAAATTACATTATTTAACAATATGATTCTATATTTTCGTGTTAAAATCATTTAAATATTATCCGCAACAATCTTCGCGGAAAATGACACTTGCGCACCAATATACCAGCAGCCAGTGCTACCAGATTGAGGCACATTTTTATTCAATAATCACCAATAATTTTATGGAGTGATATTTTATATATGTAATAGAAGATTAATCTTCGAAGTGATTAAGAAACCATCACAATTAAAAAATTAGTGGTAGATATTGAATCAGTACAAAACCCCTTAACGGGTTAAAAGTTTGTGACGCCGCTACTTTATGGTTATAAGATTTTGAAATATGGATCTTAAAAATAATTATAACAAATTTTATGTGACGCTTTGCAATTAGTTAAAATATAAAGAGATTTTCTTATTTGATCATTTACTTTTTTTCTTCTATTTATATTTATGACGCGAACATAATATTTTTAACTTCAAGGTCAGACAGATATATAAAATACACTCACTGATTCTTTTTCATTCGAATTTCAAATTCAAAATAACAGTGTTAAAAGGAATGATATTAAAATTCCAGTGGTGCCTCGGTGTTATTTTAAAAGATTTGTTTTTAGGTTCCATTAGAATTACTTTTGTTTTGTCTAATAAAGCCTAATTACACATTGAAACATTGCTTTTAATTTTCAAATATACAGTAAATTAACTATACTTTCACTGAGTTTGCATTATAAATTTAAATTTTTTATTTCAATAAATTGATTTGTCTTTTTCGTCACGCTATCCAAAACTGTAATTCAAACTTATGTAAATGTTACTTTGGTATCATAGTATCCAACTAAGTGAAAATATACGCAAAGAGATAGTGTGACGTAAATAAATCATTTACACAAATTTTACTTGTAGTTTTGGATAGCGTGACGCAAAAGAGAAATCAATTTATTGAAATAAATAATTTTAATTGACCAAGATTTTAACTCATGTCTTAACCAAGATTTTTACAATGTACGTTTGAAATTTTCATGTAGCCACCACTTAGTTAACAAACTTAGTTAACAAACTCATCCAAGATATTTGTAAAATAAATTTGCTGTCTAACTTTGGTTCAGTTTTGAGTATTATTTCGAAAATTATCGTAATCACAAAATTTGCATTACATACACACACACACACACACACAAAACAACAACAAAAAAAAAAAAACAATTTATACATCTTTTACATTTATACGTTATTTTAGTGACGTCCTGATTCATTCCTATTCATTTGAATGAAAAATTTCTTTTTTTAAAAGTCGCACAATATTAGTTATGCCTTTTCCACTTTTCTAAAATTCCCAAAATTTCTCGACCGGTCATTATTTTACCACTTTAAATATAAATTTAGATGAGTATGTGAACTTTAATGGGAGTTATTCACAATCTATTAACTAAATAAAAACAAATTATCTGACGCTAATTTAAGCGATAATGATGTGGAATGTGAAGAAGTCATTTTTAAGAGCGGACAATGCCTAATCTTGGCAACTGCTATGGCCTATGCTATGCTAAGGGGAAATTTATTTCCATATATACTCATTACCAAATGTAATTTTTTAAATTCCGTTTTCACTTTCAGAAAATTCACAACCAATAAATTAGTACTCATTTTCGAAAAAAAATATTAAAAAAAAATTTTATATATTATTTTTGAGTTCAAAAATGCGAATTTTCACAAATTGCATTTTTTTTTTTTTTTTCATTTTTCAACCACAAAATGAAATACTAAAAATTTAAAAGATCAATTTTTGGAAAATGAGTACTAATTTAACGATTGTGAATTTTTTGAATGTGAAAACGGAATATAAAAAAATCTGATGTGGGCACCACATGACTTCCTTATACACTTTTAGAAATATACATAATGTTAAAAAAGGACCCGAAACAGTTGGCTAAAAATATTTAAAAAAAATGAATTATCACCGTGTTCTGAGCTTTTCTGAAAGTTAGCTAAAAACCGATCGCAAGATTTGTACTGGTAACGCTGACGAAGGCAGCAGGGACCCGAAAAAATTGGCTAAAAGTATTAAAAAAAGGAATTTTACCGTGTTCTGAACTATTCTGAAAGTTTCAAATGTCTACCTAGTCGGGAAGTTAGTTAAATAATTTTTTTGTTGGACCATATAAACGCTGCCGAAGGCAGCAGGGACCTGAAACAGTTGGCTAAAAGTATTAAAAAGATGCATATTCACCGTGTTCTGAACTATTCTGAATGTTTCAAATGTCTAGCTAGTCGGGAAGTTAATTAAATAAATTTTCTGTTGAACCATGTAAACACTGCCGAAGGCAGCAGTGACCCGAAACAATTGCCCAAAAATATTTTAAAAATGCATTGTCACCGTATTTTGAGCTTTTCCGGAAGTTTTAAATGTCTAGCTAGTCGGGAAGTTAGTTACAAATCGATTCCAAGATTTGAACTGGTAACGCTGCCGAAGGCAGCAGGGACCCTATACAGTTGGCTAAAAGTATTTAAAAAATGCATTTTCACCGTGTTCTGATCTAATCTGAAAGTTTCAAATGTCTAGCTAGTCGGGAAGTTAGTTAAATAAATTTTCTGTTGAATCGCATAAACGCTGCTCAAGGCAGCAGGTATCGGAAACAGTTGGCTAAAAATATTTAAAAAACGCATTGTCAACGTGTTCTGAGCTTTTCTGAAAGTTTCAAATGTCTAGCTAATCGGAAAGTCAGTTAAATTGCAATATTTGTCTAAACCGTTTTTGAGTTATTACCGTTTTTTGATACATTATGGCCAAATTTTTGTCATTATGAACCTAATTTTCCTAAATATCTCCAAAACGGAAAATCATAGAAAGTCCAAAAAGGGAGGTGCACAACTAGATGTTATAACAAACCTATGTACCAATTCGCAACTTTCTACGTCCAACCGTTTTTGAGTTATGCGACATACCCACACACACACACACACACACACATACAGACGTCACGAAAAATCGTGTAAAATCCCTTATATCTCTAAAACGAGAGCTCGTGTTAAGACGACACTTGCAGGTGTGCAACTAGACATCATGAAACTCACACGTATAAATTAGCAACATTCAGCGATCATTCGTTTTTGAGCAATGTGAAATACAAAATCCATTTCGCAAATCGGGATTACTATACTTCCTTATACTTTGTATAAGGAAGTAAAAATGTGTTTGATAACGATAATTTTGAAAACAAATTTTCTCATAAAATAACATGGACCACGGCTGTCGGGAAGATTATTTATTTTTCACTCTTAAAGATGCAATGGACTACACTGAAAAACTTTGAAATTATTTTGTTAATCAAAACACAAGCAAAAAAAATCATTTAATGAACTCAGTTTAATTCACAATGCAGTTCTTAATACTCATAGACAATCAACACATAAGCGAATATTAAAAAATTTTTAATGTAAATAAATAACAACCGGTATAGACATAAATCGTATAATATTTATGACTAAAAATACGCAAAATATATAATTAATACTCAAAATGTGTTTACATAGTATTCAAGATAAGTAATGTAATACTCAAAATATAAGATATGTAATTAGTACTGAAGTCATGAATTATAATATATTTTTCTCATTTTTAAAATTCTTTTTTTTTTTTTTTTTAATTCAATTTTTATTTTCAAATATAAATTCCACTACAAAGTAATGCACTTATCTTAAGAAACTCTTTTAATTCATATCTTCACATGAATTATGCTTCAATACTATAAAATTTGTAATAATGAAAATTTTATTATTAAAATCTTAGTAGGAATTTATGTATCTATCAGCAGCAAAGTAAAATTTGTCTACGATCCAGGACTGACGGCCCAAAACTGGTATCACAAGAATTTAGTGATGAGGGATGGAAAATTTTTCATAAAATTTTCAAAGCCAAAAATGCAATTTTTGTTTAGTAATTTTTTTATACGACATATTTAAGCATATATTTTATTAGTCACAGTACAGTTAATAGTTATAGTAATGTCAAGTACGTTTTGAGCATCTTGTTCGAGAAGGAGCAAATTAATACAAAGAAGGGACCTATAGTTGTTAATCAGAATTTTGAATGTTCCTTCAACAATAAATGTGTGTGAATACAGTTATAAAGTATTTGCAACATCAACATCAACATACATATAAAGAGGAATATATTGAAAAATTAATGCACTGTCATACCACAGAGCTTGTATCAGTTTTTCAAAATATTCATTTGATAAATAATGATACAGCAATTTTTTACTAATTTAGATAGTAATTCTGATTTAGGTAACCCCATAAACTCTAGTTCTGAGAAAGACTCGGAAAGTTCATGGTCATAACTTTTGTCTAACATCCAGTCAAAAAAAAAAAAAAAAAAAGCCTTAATCACAAAATTGGCATTATTGAAAACTTTTTAGATTAACCTCATGTAAAATTTCAATTTTATTTTCTAAATCACTTTCTAAAACTAATTTCTAAAGAGAATATATATATGCTTTTTATACAAGCAACAGGAAATACACTTAATTGCTTAAATAAATAGAGCTTGAGTTTGAAAAAAAATTGGTGAAGTCTAACTCATCAAATGAACGCCATCATAGTTTGTAACTGGAAGTCTGGAGATCCATTTGGGAGAAGTCCGTATTTCTTCATTTGTTTTAAATATCTAAAATTGAGTAATATTGAAAAAACTTATATTGGATGTCACATTTAAAAAATTAAAAAAAAATTATTAATAGTAATAAAATAGAATCCAAAACTTCTCAAAACTTCCAGATTTATTATTATTATTTTTTTTTAAATAGAAGAGTACATCCATTATCAAATACTACCACAACTATTATTTTGTGTTCACAAGTTATGCCTTAAAAAATAAATAAATAAATAAACTAAATTTTCACGAAATGCACACAACCTTACATGATCTGAGAAATGCTTTGCCAATTAAAATTTGCAAATTACAATTTCGCTGCCAGCGGCAGCCAAATCCCGTGTTATTGGAGAAATATGTCATGGGAACTCATTATTTAATGATTTTTCTTTTTTTCTTTTTCAATTCTGCGTTTACATTCAGGAAATTTACAAGCTTCAAACTTATTCTGTTTTTAAAAATCAGTTTTTTGTTTTTGATTTTTATTGTTTCATTTTGCAGTTATAAAGTGCAAAAAAGCACTTTGTTCATTTTTTTTTTCTGATTTATAGCTTTATGAAGTATTAAAAATTAAAGAAATAAATTTAAAAAAAAAGCAAAAACAAATATAATTATTCTTCATTTTTTAGCTAAAAGAGGAGAACTCTTCCTTTTATGGAGCATCAAAACTGTGCTCACACGTCTTTAGACCACCCTTAGAGGTGATTCCCAGACTGTCGCCAAACGCTGATAGCATAGCACTAGTGCAACATAAAACCCAATCAACCTCTGGAACTTTTAATTATGAAAACAGAATTAAAAAAAAAAACATTGAGTCATTCTCATAACAATTTTTTCTATATAATAAAGTGGGATTCACCTGCTGTTAATGGTATGTGGAGAGTCTCCGAGAGCTGCAGAATGCACACAGACACCTTATTTATACTGATTATTCAGCCATTATACATGCATAACAGCAAAGAAACTCCTCTACAAGCATATTTTATGTATTAAAATATAAAATAAAAATACTCCTTAAAATTTAACCATGAGTATTTCCATTCTTTGTATATGCAGGTTAAATTTAAAGTATTTTATTGTTTGTGACTGAAAAAGTTTATATTCTTTCTTAAATTCTATGCTCTGGACACTCCCCCCCCCCCCAATCAATAAATATCTTCTTTTACAATGGATAAAAATTTTGCAGAATTAAAATTACTGTGATGATTAAAACTATAAAAATTTGCATAATTAATAGAATTTCCCAGATTTAAGTATGGTCTTAAAAACCCACAACAGGGTTCGCACTAGAAAAAAAATACTGAGTGGGATTCTCAAACTCCTAAAAAAAAAAAAAAAAAAAGAACTTTCAAATTTAATTTATAATTACGTAGTTTACATTTTGCAAATTTCTTTTTAGAGAATTACAAATACAAACTAAACAATTAAAAAAAATCAAGTAAATGTTTAAAAGGGAAATTTACTTATTTATTTTCTGTCCCCTTTTCTCGCTAAGGACAGATACTGCTTTAATATCCGCACTTTAAATTTTCTTTAAAAAATGCAGGTAAAAATTACTTCATAAAAATATTTGGGAAAAAAAAATAGACAAAATATAAATTAAGCTTTACATTTTTATAATTTTAAAAATATGATAAAATCATCTGGAGAATGGAAAATATAAGTTAAGCTTTTTGCAAAAATGAAATTTCTGCATGAAAAAATTTATTTCATATATATATTTACAACTACAATAAAAAAAAAAAAAAAATCCCTCCTTCAATTTTAAATAACTATTTCTACATGTTTCTAAGCAATTAAAAGTTTTTTTTTTTTTAAAGAAAAATAAATTAAATATAAGAATGTATATGGTTTTAATATAAGCTACTGGATGGCGCGAGTACAAAATATTCAGTTACTATCGAAGACAACAAAAGAAACATTTCAGTGTGAAGTCCCCGCACATGCCCAGTTTGCTAATATTGCTATAACATTTGGGATCGGCGAAAATGCCAACCGCTACAGCAATGTTAGCAAACTGGGCATGCGCGGGGATTTTCTTCTGGTTTTAATTGATAGTAGCTGAATATTTTGTACTGGTGCTATCTAGTAGCTTATATTAAAACCATATACATTCCTATATTTAGTTTATTTTTCTTTAAAAAAAATTAAATTGCTTAGGAACATGTAGAAATAGTTATTTAAATTTGAAGGAGGGTTTTTTGTTTATTGTAGTTGTAAATATATTTATGAACAAGAATTTTTCATGCAGAAATTAATACTTAAAAAAATAATAATTATATTTTTTAAATTAATTATTATGTGTTTCAATCAAGATTAAGTAAAGATGTTATTTATTTATTTTGACGTGTTTTTCAAGAATTGCTATTTGACACATTTTTCATGAATTTTAACTCTATTTTCATGTTTTCTCTAATATACAGTGTAAGTACTATTTCATCCCCTAGCCATAAAAAAAAAAAAATCATTTGATTATAATGTTAATTATTCTTTTTATAAAAGTGAAGAAAATTTTTTATTGCTATCTCACTTTCAAAATAAAACCAATTCCAAAACTAAACACAAAAAAAACAATAAAATTTGTTTTTCATTATATTATTTTGCCTTATACATTTATGTGGCTTAAAAATGTATCATTTTAAAGTCTGAAAAGTAAATAAATAAATAAACTCTGACTGTAAGTAAAAAAAAAAAAGATTTTTAATTTTTAAAAAGGAATATATATGCATCTATACACATTTGCGAAAGTGTATGTTTTAAATTAAAAACTAAAGATGGCGCCAAAACTGTATTCGCTGTTTTCTCCCATTCCCGGCGCGGTAGAACACATGAATAGGAATACCAAATCGTTGAGCTCTGATAAAATCTATGGTCATGAATGATTAAAATTTTTTCGCTTTAAAAAATTGTAAATTTATCATGAATTACGATAAAATAGAATATCTAAAATTACAAAATACTTCCTTATTTAAAATATTATCTAAAATTTTTTTTGACTAAATTTGAAATTTTGAAATCAAAAATATTTTTTTCATAACAAAAGAGAAAATATATTTAAGTGAATTTGACTCAGTATATCTACAATAAATAATTAAAATACGTAATAAAGTGTTTCTGCGTTAGAAAAATGAAAATTTATATAATTCATTGAATGTATTCACGTCGGCCAAGCCAAAAAAAAAAAAAAAAAAAAAAAAAAAAGTTACTGGATTCAGAAAGATCCCATTAACAACATTAATTAATTAAAAGAAAATAGCTCGTGCCGTTTTAGAGATGTTTTTCATGATTTTACTCCATTACACAATCATCTTTCCCCATATGACGTTAAATTGAGATTTCAGATCTTAAAACATACTGCGTGTTGAAATGTAAAGATTTCATTATAGATTAAGACCGAAGATAAAAAACTATTTTGAAAAGATGAGAACAAAATATCGCCTACTTGCTGATATATTAAGTGTTTACTCTTTTTGATGTCAAACTTGCCGTATGTATAAGTTTGCAGCGTTCCGTTTGTCCTTCCGCTTGCGTCACTCGAAAAACTGACGTTTTTCATGATAAAAATTTCCTAAATTTGGCAACTCTGCCGGCGGCACATAAAAAGCTAAATACGAGTACACAAAATTCTTTTGTAAATTTAGTATAAAGTTTTAGAGAAATGCCTAATCGCGCGACTAATTTATTTTATTTTATTTATTTATTTTACACTGTACAAGGATTATCGTTTCCCGATGCATGTTTTGAAATGGAAAAACTTAGAAATATTGAAATATCGTGTTAAATTATCTATTTAGTAGCAGTAAAATATTTTAGTAATTTAAATCCAGCTACCATAGACAGGTATCGTTCATTATCACGCTTTTGGAAGGAGATTTACACCTTTACTCTCGAACAATAAACTTCTTTGTAAAATGAAAGTTCGTTCTATGCAAATTTGGACTTTATACACCTCTTTCAACTTATCTTCGTCATCAACTTTTTAGTGCCATAATTTTCGTATAGTATATATTTACAAAACATTTCTGCGTCTCTTTATAGGAAACATTGATATTGGGAAATAGTAACATTCAGAAATACATGTACATAAAAAAACGGTGGGCAATATGAAATAATCGGGTAAAATGAACACCGTTATATCTCACTTGCTACATATCAGAAGCCCGCCAAAGTCTTCACTGGGCCTCAAATATAAATGGTAGTTCACCTTGTGTCAGTGAGAAGAGCAGTTTTTGTGTTATAGAACTTCTTTAGTTTGTCAAGATTAAGACTTTCACTTATTCATTTATTTATTTTACTTTTTATTTATTTATTAATATATATATATATATATTTTTTTTTTGGGTGGGGGAGGGGTAAGTATTACGAATTCTGTAATCCAGAGCCTGATTAAGGGGGAAGCACACATTATTTATACTTACACCGTTATTTTTTAAGAAATACTTTCCTCCTATAATAAACAGAAAATTCTCATTAAAAATTATGTTAAAAGAATTCTGGTGTGTAATAACGGTGAGTAAATTGGATTGTTTTACACCGTTCATTTTTTATAAAAAATATTTCCTCGTCAAAGCGTGGAATTTCTATGACATAAAGTAAAAAACAATTGTAAAAATATTCCGGTGACAGCGGAGATAATGTGTGCTTCCCCCTTAATCAGGCTCTGCTGTAATCTATTTATGAAGCAGTAAAATGAGAGAAAACTTAGTGCCATTCCTGGTTGGGAAGTCGACAGTATTACCATACGTAGGGACTTTTTTTATCCGATATTCACCACTAACTTTTAATCGTAACGGTTGCCTAATCTATCGAAGATTAATCCTTATTACCATATCTGGTAACATTTTTAATTTACTCTGCCGAACTGTTAGTCCCGCCATTTTTTCACACCAGTGTACTTTAAAAGCACTTTTCTTCTTATTTCGTCGCAATTGCATATTACAGAAAATTTCTCTAAATCATACTGGTGTAAAAAAGGGCAGAGCTAATAGTACTCCAGAATAAATTATAATTGTTACCAGGAATGCTATTGCGTGCATCAAATATCACTACTTAAAAAAATTGGTAATTACTGAATACAAGTGTCCCTAAATTGGCACTGGTAGTTAAGTTAGTTAATAGTTTAATACGTATGAACTTGTTTCTACAAACAGGTGATTTAGATTGATTTATTCTCCAAGATGACCATTCGGGTAATATGGAATATCAACTATTCAATATTATTTGCAATTATTGTAAAACGTGAATGTTGATAATTTTTTCAGTAATGTTTATTTTCAAAAACAATTTCAAAATAAAATGTTTATATTGCAATTATTCATAATCTCCTTTAAAAGTACTACCGTACTCCATATTATTCTTTAAAGAATTGGGTATTCCATATTCCCCTTCATAAATACTCCATGTTACCCGCTTGGTTAATATTAGCCAAAAATATTTTTTTTCTTAACTAAAACTTTTACATATGATTTTTTTTTCTTCTTGTAACATAAAACCATCAAAACATATTAGAAACACTTGAAAATTTGCAATAGTTGAAAACTCAATCATCCAAAATACTTCAGTTTATTATGGTAAGTTCAAAAGGAAATGGTATTCACACTTACCTACGTTCCAATATATATGTAAGGAAAGTAGAAATTATCAAACACTTAATAGCAGCTGTTTCTCAAAATTTTAATTAATTAATTCAAATATGACAGTTAAATAATTATGAAAAATAATAATATAAAAGAAACATTTTTGTTCCAGTACTTGAGCTTAAATTAAAAAAATATTATAAAATGTTCAACCTTATTCCTTTTAAAAAATCTGTTATTTATAGGCGAAAAATATATAATATCCTGTATGTAAAAAGTTAAGATAATTTTTTTTTTATTTTTTACTTACAGATAATTTAATTAAGAAGTACATATTTAATTAAACTAGTTTATATAATTTTCAAAAATTTTCAGAAGCTGACGCTGATTTTACAATTTTACATAAAAACTGAAATTTTCAGTAGATAATACTAAATACAGAGGTGCCAAGTTATTGCGGATTGTCCGTAACCTTAATACCAGAATTTTTTTACTGTATGGTTTTGTAATAATTAACTGCAATATATTAGGAAAAGTTTTACTTTTTCTTTATTGTGCTATGAAATGGATATTTTGTTAGTAGTAAATGCTAAAAATAAAATACGAAGAAAAATGTAGTCCATGCGATACATTTAACATATATTTTTAAGAAAAAGTTTGCTACAGAAGAAAAATCTTGTTGAAATGAAGAGAGCTATGATAGTTAGCTAAACGTGATAGTTTTGAAAAATATCTATAAAATATTTTCATTGTGAAATAAATTCAACGAAGATCCTTTATAAATCATTCTTTTTGATTTGAAAGCCGAGAAAAATATATCATACATAAATCTCAGATGTTATGATAAATAAATTTACAAGTAAAATTATGAGATGCCTTCTACGTTGACTGTAAACTGAGCCCGTGTTTTTTGAAAATATATATTTAAAAAAAAAAAAAAAAAAAAAAAAAAAAAAAAAAAAGATACGCCTTTTTTAGCCTTATAAAATACTTTGGAGAGTCTTTTCTTTATGGTATTTTGATTCATGAAATTTTATGCGAGTTTCGAATTATGCGAATCATGAAACTGAACGTTTTACTTTAGAAAATTGCAAATTCACTTGTTAATGTATTATTGTTTGAACACGTAAAGAAAAAAAAAAATATTTTTAAATATTATCTTATAGAATGAAATTTTTGCAACATTTCTTTTACAACAACGTTTCGAAATATGAATAAAAAAGCTTGTCGAGAAATTGTCTGCAATATGTAATCAAGCTCAAATAAGAAGAATACTGCACTTAAAAATAGAGGCTTAGAAAACGACGGATAATGACAATATTTCGAAATAAAATATAAATGTTAGCATGTATGTATACATTGTTCTGAAGCATTTCTTTTAATTTGAGTACGCCTTAAAAATTTTGAGTTTCATTAATAACACTGAGGAGCAAACATTCAAACCGTGTTTTCTCCTTCGAATGCAATTTTTCAGAAAACACAAAAAACTGATAAATTAAAAAATAACCCTTCTTAGACCCTAATTATCATTTGTTTAGTTGTATTATTGGTTACTAGGAAGATCTGTAGGCCTACTTTACCTAATAAACTTAGAGTTAATTAGAAAAATGTATTTGAAATTTGGAGAAAGCATGTCTTGACCGAAACACAGAGGAGAAAACATGTTTTGAATGTTTCCAATGTGGAGAAAGCATGTTTTGACCGAAACACAGAGGAGAAAACGTGTTTTGAATGTTTCCAATGTGGACAAAACATTTTTTTTATGAAAAAGTATGTAGCTCGAATATTGATGAAATAACATTCTTAATGTAATTAACAGAACAGATTTTGTTAAGTAATTATAAAGTTAAATCAAATATTTACGCGTGAAAAATCATCATGCAAATTGTAAGGAAGAACTAAAATTTTTAAGCCAATATGAAATTTAAATTTTTAAACCGATATCTTCACTTAAGCAATTTCATGCTTCCTCTGTTTCTTCATATTCTACATGAAAGTTATTAGTAATGATATCTTTATACCATTTAAAAACAGGCTGATTTTTTCACTCTTCACCATACATTAATTGTAAAAGTTTGTCTATGTCATTCTGATGCCTTTAAGTTTGAGATGAATTCTCTTACCTTGTTTTTTTTTTAATTAATGCTTAAGTGGCTTTTTCTATTCCCTGCTCTCTTTTCCTCAATAGGTTCACCAGCATGTACCTTAGTAACAATATTGGCTAGCATTGTACGACCTATTTTAGTTATAGCCATGAAATTGTTTTTACACACAGGAATTCTCCTACCACAGCTACTAGTAATAAAATAAGAAGCAGAAAATGCATGCTGTAAGCCAGATGATTGCGATTTTTTTTTTTTTTTTTTTTTGGGGGGGGGGGGCTGGGTTATTAGGTCTACGTCTACGTCGAGTTACATTTTTTGTAACAACCAATGAGGCTATAATAGAATCTTGTCGCTGTTTGTCCGGAATTTCGTAAAGTCTATCCCGAAACTTCTTAACGTTATTAGGTCTAACATCAGTGTATGAAAAAGTATATTAATAGAATGTTTGCATGGAGCATAAATGTTGTTATCTAAAGGTGCTGAATATCGTTTCTTTTTCGCTTCTTTCCTTTTTCCACCAATTCTCTGTATTTTTCTAGTTCCATAATTAGAAGTACTCACTAATACACCACCTATTAATTCTTCCATTTGAAAAAAAAAAAAAATAATAATAATAATAATAAAGTACACTCCTCTAAAATGAAAAAAACAAGATAGAACTAACGAAAAAACAAACATAAAAAGCTGGTACATGTACGAATCACGCGACCAGAAAGAGCAGTACTGACTGGTTGGCTGGAGAAATCACAGTTTGACTGAAAACAGGCTCTGGAGCACTGAAAACAGGCACTGTTTGATTGAAACCCTAATTTTCTAAGAGCATTTATAATGTGATAAAAATTATTTTGGTTTAAAATAATAGTATAATTTTGTGCTATTTAATGTTGAGTTCACAGAAAAATCACTAACTCATTTTTTTTTATTTTTGGAGAAAACACGGTTTGAATGTTTGCTCCTCAGGTATGTACAGTCGGAAAAAAAAAAAAAAAAAAAACGCAGCGCTCGCTGTAATTTCGTTATTAATTGACGCAGAAAAATTTAATAAACACCATTCAACAGGAAATTAAATGCACTTTCTGAAGATGTTGTCGAATTTTGAATTAGGGGTTATCTATATATTGAAATGAGCGCCAACGTCTTCAATAGCAACACTCAATTTTGACTTCATATTCGAATTTCTGAGAGTCTGGCAGTGCGGAAAAATGTACTATTTGTATACTTTATCTTTAGTATACATAGAGTTATAACCAAAAATGTGTTAGGGGGCTATCTGTAAATGCAGAAAAATAAAATTAAGATCCTACAAGATATAGACAAAATTTTACTATTTCACACCGGAAACATTTCAAGAAAAAAAGAATTATGAAAAATAATGTTCCGTACGATTTGTTTTGTAATTTCTATAAAAATATAATTTCTTAATTAACGCTTTCGCAACTGCTAACATAGATTCACGTCATTTGAAAATCTATAACTCTGTCAGTAGGCGTTTCTTTCGTAATTTGTGTGTTACTTATTTCTTAAGTATGTACCCAGTGTTCATATTTTTGCAATAAAATATACTATGGATGGAAACATATTGATTAGAAAGAATACAATTATAATGTATATCCATTTGTAATATAATTGTGAGTACAGAAAATTTGTTATGAACTATTTTATTTTGAGAGAATAACGCTTGTGGGCGGACTTTATTGTCAAAAGGAGTCGCAAAAGTGTTAATATATACTTATAAAAGTTAAAGTGTATTTTTAAAAATATATAAAGTTAAAATATATTTATAAAATATTAAAGACTAAATTATCCTTAAAATAATAACCCCCCCCCCTACAAAATAAAATAAAATAAAGCAATATATGAAGTAAAAGATTAAGTCTTTAACTATGACGGCGGTTAAGAAACGATTTTACAAGTCTGTCTTGCATTGTTTCTTTCTTTTTTTTTTCTTTTTATTATTGACAATTTTTACATTCAAACTTTTTTTCTATTTTAAACAGTAAACCCCACCTTATTAAATAATTGTTTTTCTTCTAATGCATACTTACCAACAGCATAATTAATATTCCGTAGTATCATTAGCCACGTCTTTTTTTCTTTTACATCAGTATTATTTTAGAGTACTTTTCGTCTTATTTGATCGTAATTGCATTTGGAAAATATTACTCTACAAATTTACTGGTATGAGAAAAAGAGCGGGAAAAGCAACACTACGGAATATTAATGATGATGTTGGCAAGTATGCTAGTGTTCGTTTAAAGGATTCAAAGTTTATCACCAGATGAAGTAAATACCACTTGTGTATATTTTGTCAACGTAAAATAAGGGGTTTAACACGAACACTCAAAGTCACCATTACTTTTCTTTTCTGTGTTGTTTTCTTTTGAAGAACGATAAAAGGCGGGGCTTTAGAAAACAGGAATTCTTGATGCTAACACTAATGTCTAAAAATCATCATTTTTGTTTCATTTCTTTGTGTTTGACGTTGTTGTTACATAATTTCACCCGTAAATAAAAAATAAAAATATTTTGTTCAATTTTCTCTGTTATTTTTTAAGATTTGCTTCGTTAACTCATGCAAAACTTTATAAAAGACGGCCCCCTACACCACTCCAAAAGAAAGATTTATTTATATCTTGAAAACTAATAACTGGAATGAGCTGCAAATTTGCACATCTATATTTTTCAGCATTAGGATTCATTTTATGTAAAAATTAATATAGGTCATAATTCATAATTTTTATGAATATGAATTTATTAATATTTCTCAGAATTAAAAATATTTTTCAGAATCAAAAGTAATGATGGATTATGTTTGGGTTTCTTCACTGCATCTCGTAAAAAAAAATATATATATATATATATATATATATATATAACATATATATATCGATCAAGTTAGTTTTTGTGAAGATATTAATAAAAGTTTGAAATATGAATTTAACATTAGCACCTTCAAATTTTGAACGCTTATAACTCTATAAAAAAAATAAGTAAAATATGCGACCAATATACTTTTTCGTATCGTCGCGGCCCCAGGAATTCAAATATAAAATAAAAATAGGGTGTTACCATTGAAAAAAAATCAAAGTTGATGCGCGTTTTAATATGTGAGCGACCCCCAATTCAAAATTTCATTTCATTTTCTGAAAGTACTAACAATTCCCAGTTGAATGATACCTATTGCATTTTTTTGCATTGAATAGCAAAGGAGTTACATCGAGTGCTGCGTCCCCCCCCCCCCCCCGACTGTACATAAATTTACATGTTTGAAGTAAAAATGTGTTTTAAGTTTGTAGAGTGTGTTAAGCAAATTTATTATAAAATTTATGTGATTCAAATAGTAGTTCGAAATTAATAAAAGAAAAGACGCTTGTAGCAGCTCCGTATAAATAGAGAGTTGGACGGGGCGTTAAAGGTAGTCTATGGTTATCTGCTAGTGATAAATCATAGGTAAGACGTAACCATGCCGGTTCGACGAAAGAGGGTGACATTTGAACAACATACATAGTTTTTGCTTTTTCTTTATGGTATTTAAATTCATGAAATTTTAGCGAGTTTCGAATTATGCGTATCATGAAACTGACCATTTTAATGCACAAAATTGCAAATTCACATTTTAATGTATTATTGTTTAAACATGAAAAGAATTTTTTTTTTAAATATTATCTTAAAGAATGAAATTTTTGCAACATTTCTTTTACGACAATGTTTCAAAATATGAATAAAAATGCTTGTCGAAAAATTGTGAGCAGTATGTATCCAAGCTCAAATAAAAAGAAATCTATACTTAAAAAATGGCGTAGTAAAAGGGCGGTTACTGACAACACTTCGAAACAAATTATAAATGTTATAAAAGTTCGGTACCAATATTTCCAGCAAATGCAAATTACAGTGTGTTAAGCAAATCATAAACATTTCAGAGTCACCACGCTTGCGTGGGTATAAGCAACGACCTCTGAACGACTGTTGAAATCGCATAAAAAGGGCTGTCACAGGCAAATTCTTTTATATTCTTTTCGAACTATTATTTAAAAAAAAATGAAATTTGTAATATATTTTCGCAGGTAAAATCTGCACTTTGCCTGCAAAAGTTTATTATAAAATTTATGTGATAGAAATAGCGGTTCGAAATTAATAAATAAAAGTCGCTTGTAGCAGCCTTGTTAAATAGAGAGCTGTAGTACTGGACATTAAGTGTAGTCTATGGTTATCTGCAAGTGATAAATCATAGGGTGATATTTGAAAAACATACAAAGTTTTTGCTTTTTCATTACGGTATTTGAATTCATGAAATTTTATGTGAGTTTCGAATAATGCGAATTATGAAACCGAGCATTTTACTGCACAAAATTCCAAATTCCCTTCTTAATGTATTATTGTTGGAACACATAAAGAAAAAAAAATCTTTTTAATCATTATCTTATAGAAAGAAATTTTTGCAACATTTCTTTTAAATCAATGTTTCGAAATATGAATAAAAAATCTTGTCGAGAAATTGTCTGCAATATGTAATCAATCTCAAATAAGAAGAAAACAACACTTAAAAATAGCTGGGTAGTAAAAGGGAGGATACTGACAACACTTGGAAATAAATTATAAATGTTACTATGTATGTATACATTGTTATAAAGTATTTCTTTTAATTTGAGTTCGTCTTAAAAATTTTGAGATTATTTAAAAACAGATGTATGTAAATTTATGTGTTTTAAATAACACATCTGCCCTAGTGCATCTTTCCTAGAGCACAAACATACTCTCAAGTTTGCCCAAACAACAGGCGGCAATATCAAACATTATGCGCATGAAAACCTGCTAATTATTCGAATTTATTACGTAATAGTTTTAGAAGCTGCCTTTTTTCATACCAATTTATTGAAATTTTTTTTTTCTCTTATTCTTTACTTATTGGAGAAAATTATTCTACAAATATACAGTTGTGGAGAAAGGTGTATCCTATCCCTATAAAAGAATAAATTAGAATATATCTGTACTGATAAGTTTAAAGGATTTAAGTCCAAAAATGTCGATTTTGAGTTAAGTACATAGTCAGACTCAGAAAAAAATTCTCTATCGATTGGTGTAAAGGATTTAAATCCATGTCATTTAGTCTTTGAGAAATCCATTGGCAAAAAAAGATTCAAGTTAGAAATTTTGCATTAATCTTTGGTATAAAATATTTAATTCAATTTTTTCCCTTTATTAAATGAAGATTGACAATCACTGAATGGTATAAAGCGTATAAACCAATATAATCCCTTTTTCCTAATCGATTCTGCTGATTAGTTTTTAGTTAGTTTAACTTTATTTTTCGTCTCCTGAAAAATCAAGAATATGGACTTAAATCCTTTATACTTATCAGTACAGATATATAAACACTTATGTATGCGAAAATTTCAATACCACGAAGCAATTATGCGATTGAGCTGAAAATTTCAACAAAGGGAAAGTAAGTGTGTTAAGCATATCATAAAAATTTCAGAGTCACCACGCATGCGTGGGTTGAGCAGCAGCCTCTGAACGGCTGTTGAATCCGTATAAACAGGGCTTTCACAGGCAACTTTTTTTTAATTCCTTTCGTACGAGTACTTCGAAAAAATAAAATATGTAATATACTTACTCAGGTAAATCTACATTTCGCCTATATAAATTTATTGTACAATTTATGTGATACAAATAGTGGTTCGAAAATAATAATAATAATAAAAAAAAAGTCGCTTGTAGCAGCCCTGAAAATAGATAGCTGTACGGGACGTTGAAAGGATGTCTTCTAGTGATAAATCTTAGGGTGATATTTGAACAACATACAGTGTTTTTGCTTTTTCTTTATACTATTTGGATTAATGATATTTTAAACGAGTTTCGAATTATGTGAATCATGAAACAGACCGTTTTACTGCGCAATATTGCAAATTCACTTGTTAATATATTATTGTTTGAACAGGAAAAGAAAAAAAAAATCGTTTTAAATACTATCTTAAAAAAGAAATTTTTTAAGCATTTCTTTTACAACAATGTTTCAAAAGATGAATAAAAAAGCTTGTCGAGAAACTGTCTGCAATAGGTATAAAAGCGTAAATAAGAAGAAACCACACTTAAAAATGGTGGCTTAGAAAAAGGGCAGATACTACAACACTTCGAAAAAAATTATAAATATTACCATGTATGTATATATTATTAGAAATAATTTCTTTTAATTTAAGTACGCCTTAAAGATATTGACTTTAATTAATAACAGAGGTACGTAAATTTATGTGTTTTAAGTAACAGGGCTGAAACAGGAGACATATCATTATTATTATTATTATTATTATCGCACCAATATTTTCACAACATAAGATTTTTAATAAATTTGTGCAGGCAAAGTGAAGATTTACCTGCCAAAATATATTAAAAGTTTTATTTCTTGTAAATAATGGCACGAAAACAATATAAAAAATGTCGCATGCGGAAGGCCTAAAATGCTTATTTATTTAAGTTATAGCAAATAAATTTTACTAAATCATTTTAGCCTAACTATTGAATATATTTTAAAATATTAGTTCTCTTTTTAACTTATTTTTTTTTTTTTTTTACACGTTTTAGGTAAAAAAAAAAAAAAAAAGAAAAAAAAAGGCATTGCTTAGATTAAACGATGCTTTTCATGAACTATAGACGTGTTTTCAAATATTGCTCAAGTGTTTGCTTTAAACGATAAGTAAAAAATAATGAGTTAAAGTGTACGACAGTAATTAACCTACTTTTGGTTCTTTGAGGACAATTCAATGACGCTATTTAGTTGCAAATTAAAATTTGAAGAGCTGACTAAAAATAAAGTTTATTTATAGAATTATTTTTAGAATTTCTGAAAAATTGTTTAATTGTTCTCTAAATATAAATAATTGACTTTTCTCTGAACGAAAGAAAAAAATGTTCTTTCGAAGAATCAGTATATTTGACAGAGTTGGAAATCATAATGTTTCATAATCATTAAATTTAAGTTTAAAATGTAATTTTTATTACCTAGAATAATAAATAGTGTAATTACCTAGAGTTAAATTTCTTAGCTTGTAAAAACGTCTAATCTTGGATTATGTTTGCATATAAAAAGGTTATTAGTTTGCGTTTGTATATATTTTTTAAACTAAAGTGCAAATTTTAATCAAAACATTTTTTAAATGATTTTTTTTCAGAAGGAAACGCTTAATTTGTGAAGAAAATATTTTATTATTATTATTAAACATTAATTAAAAATAAAATGTCAGAAGATTATAGGTTAAAGGTGTTTTCTTAACCCTTTCCGGCGCAAGACAATTTGGATCCTTTAAATTATACTGCCACCGGAATTCGTGAACTAAATTAAAGTAAAAGAAATTTTGAATTTTAAGGTATAAAAATCAGCCTTCTCTAATATGTTAAAAACGTAAGTTTTTTCTAAAAAAATTCTGGGATGAATTCTTGCAGTTGGGAAGTGAAATTAGGTGGTATAAAATATATCCCACCGCGCATGAAAGGGTTAAACGACTATATATTACTGTTCTAAAAAGTCTTTTTATCTTCGATTTGTTCTCCTTAGTCAGAATGCTAGTCTTTTCCAGTGTTGCCAGTTCTGGCTAATTTTTTAATTCAACAATCACCAATAATTTTAAAAAGTGATATTTGACATATATAATAGACGATTAATCTTCGAAGCAATTAGGCAAACGCTGCAATTAAAAATTATTGGTGACTATTGAATTAAAAAATTAGCCAAATCTGGCAACACTGGTCTTTTCTTCACTATCGTGTCTAAGTTTAAATTAGGTTCTTACTTATAAAATTTAATATTTTGGAATCACGATTTTTTTAAAAAAAGGAGTGCTTCAAATAAAATCTGAAAAAAAAAAAAATGTATATATACTTATTTCTTATAAGACGCTTAACACTTTCGCGACCGCATGTTTTTGTTTTTTTTACAGTAAAGTCCGCCTGTGGGCGTTATTCTCTCTGGTTACAATATTTCAGAACAAAATTTTCTGTATTCACATTTATATTACAAATGAATATACATTATAGTTGTACTCTTTCTAATCAAAGCTTTTATATCTATAGTATATTGATAGTGCAAATATGAATATTGGTATATTTTTGAGAAATAAATAGCGTACATATTGCGAAAGAAACGCCCACTGGTGGAGTTAGTGATTTTAAAATGACGTGAATCTACGTCAGCGGTCGAGAAAGTGTTAACAATGATAAACTAAAGGCAGGGGTCGTACACTCCGCCTTTTTTCTGGACACTGGTGTTTAAAACAATTTTCACTCTTTTTTGCCGCAAATAATTTCATGGAGAAATCTTCCACCAATAATTTTCTTTTGGAATTTTTCATTGTGCGTTTGCACCATTAATTAAGTAAAAATTATCATATAAATATTCTGGAGGCAGAATCAGGAAAAAAAAAGGCGTGACTGTAACCACCCTGTAAGTGAAGCTCAAGGACAGTGATATCTTTCTTACAGACAGCCTGTTACTAAGGCCTAGAATCAAATTCTGGTTAAAAAAAATTATCTGTTATTATTGTCACTTAATTACATGTAATAACATGAGTTAGTTTTGAATTTTTTTTTTTTTTTTTTTACTTTTTTATGTGTATCGAAATGTAATAGAATCGTTGTTCTGGGGGTTAGTGCGAAAAATATAACGTAGTGTACGGTTTAAAACTTCAAAACTACGATAAGTACACTAGTTGAACCTGATCTTGAAAGCACACTGTGAATACAAAAAAATGGTGCGAATAAATAGTGTTGTTATGCACCAGGCTAAAATATGCCTCCTTTATTCTAAAATATTTGGTAAAATCCCTGCCAAGATACAAGATGCATCACAACCTTGGGATAAACTTAAAGAGGATATGCCTTTTTAGATTAAACGGTCGAATGGATTCAAAAATGATAATCTGTAGTATTTTTGTGTAATTTCTTTTTTAATAATTTAAAATTTAAAAAGGATTTAGGCTGTTCAGAAGATCGACTTTCCAGCAGTGATGTCATATTCAAGGACTTTTTTATTGAATGATCACCAATAAATTTGAGGAGTGATATTTCATGCCTGTAACAGAGGATTAATCTTCGAAGTGATTAAGCAACCGTTACAATTAAAATTAATTGTACACATATACTAAAAATGTCCGTAAAGTTGGCAGCACTTCTTTCCAGTTATTTTTTAAAAAAAATTATGGGGAATAGCAGTAAATATATATATATATATTATATGCAAGGGAATACCGAGGCAAATATCTGTCATAAAATTAGAAAATAAAATATTAATTTTCTACATCAAGCCATTCTTGTGATATTACTTTCGGACATCATATTTCTAAGTTTCTGGATAGACGTCCAATTAAATCACTTAATATCCCATCAAACAGTTTGTAACTTCATCCACAAAATACTTCACATTATGCGATTTTCTTTATTCTCGTAGGTGGAATCATACTTAACGATTACAATGAAAAATATACTTTTTTGGTGGTATTTATATTTGTTGAAGAGTCTTAGTTTATAACTGCGAAAGAATATTTGAGATGCAAAATAATACAAAAAAAGTATTTTTTTACGGTTGAGAGATTTTGCTATTTTAAAAAGTAAGCCCCACCTTTTTGCGTTTTTTTAATGTGTTACTGCAGGAGCACGCATGGTCACTTTTTAAAATACAACTTTTTTAAACAGAAGATCTTTGCAGTAGTTTTCTTCGATTGAATACCTCGGAGATTCTTTTTTAACGTTGTTATATTAAAAAAATGTAGCAGCATACTGAAATAGTAACAGCGCTGATTTCTAGGTACTATTAAAGATATTAATCACATTTAATTCAACTAGGAAGAACAACGCATTTCTTATATTATTTTAAGAAATCTACTCCAAAATTACATACTTTCTAATTCACTAATGTCAAAATGTTCAGTTTGCTATTATATTTATGGGAAGGGAAAAGAAAATCGTAGGTTATTTTTAAGATTAATCCATTTTTGTCATTAAAACATACTTTAAAATGTTTTGCAACAGGAAAATAAAAAATATGGAACTTAAATATATGAATGAGAATACAAGACATCTGGTATCCATAGGTGAACTTCTGACCTGTGAAAACGTATCAAGACGGCTTTTTCGGAATAGTACCGAATTTGCTTATGTAAAAATCTTTAAGTGGAAACATGCAGCGGCTGTTCAAGAACGAGGTAGAAATGTTCTGTCTTGGTAATAATATGTGAGGCATGTTCTCAAAAAAAAAAAAAAAAAAAAAAAAAAAAAAAAAAAAGCTTAAAAGATGCCTAAAGATTTTCCCCCGGGAAAAAAGATAAGCTTAAGTTTTCCTAACCAACAGGCGGCAATATCATATTATATATGCATGAAAACTTGCCAATATTTCGAATTTATTACATAATAATGTTAGAAGCTACTTTTTTTCATACTAATTTTTTGAAAAAAAAAAAAAAAAAAAAAAATCTTTATTTTATTCATTTCTTTTTGGATAAAATTTTTGTACAAATATAGTGGTGTGAAATAAAGGTGTGTCCTTTCACTATAAAGAGATAAATTAGAATTTATATGTACACCTGAATTTGCAAAATTTTCAGCACCATGAAGGAATGATGTGATTGATCGGAAATTTTTAGCGAATGCAAACTACATTGTGTTAATCCCTTCAGGAGCAAAGAACTTAAATTCATTTAAAATCAAATGCCACCAGAGTCTGAGATTAAGATTAGAAGAAAAGTTATAAATGAATGTTTTCAGATAAGGTAAAAAAGCAAAATTTTATATAAAATTTCTGGGATGAATTTTTGCAGTTGAGAACTGAAATTAGGTGGTATAAAATATATACCACCGCCCATGAAAGGGTTAAGCAAATTATAAAATTTCAGAGTTACCACCAGAGCTGCCAACCTAATCCGGCAAATTGTTAGTACCGCCCCTTTTTCTACACCACTTAATTTTTAGAGTATTTTTCTACTTAATTCATAATAGATACATTTGAAGAGAATTGCTCTAAAAATTTAATGGTGTAGAAAAAGGGGCGTTTTTCAATAGGCGTTAACAATTTGCCGGATTAGATTGGCAGCTCTGTACCACCTATGCGTGGGCTGAGCATCGATCTCTGAACGGCTATTGAAGCCGTATAAACAGGGCTTTCACAGACAACTTTTTTTACATTCCTTTCGTACGAGTACTTCGAAAAAAAAAATAAAATTTGTAATATACTTTCGAAGGTAAATCTGCACTTCACCTGTATAAATTTATTATACTATTTATGTGATACAAATAGTGGTTCGAAATTAATAATACTAATAAAAAAATATAAAAAAGTCGCTTGTAGCAGCCTTGAAAATAGTGAGCTGTACACTACGTTGAAAGTAGTCTATTTTTACCTGCTAGTGACAAATCTTAGGTGAGGCGTAACAAAGCCTTTTCAACGAAAGAGGGTGACATTTGAACAACATACAGAGTTTTTGCTTTTTCTTTAAGGTATTTGGATTCATGAAATTTTGTGCGAGTTTAGTACTATGCAATTCATGAAAGTGGCTGTTTTACTGCACAAAATTGCAAATTCACTTGTTAATGTTGTATTGTTTAAACATGAAAAGAAAAAAAAATCGTTTTAAATTTTATCTTACAGAATGAAATTTTTGCAACATTCCTTTTACAACAATCAGAGCCTGATTAAGGGGGAAGCACACATTATCTCCGCTCTCACCGGAACATTTTTACAATTATTTTTTACTACATGTCATAGAAATTTCACGCTTTGACAAGGAAATATTTTTTATAAAAAATGAACGGTGTAAAACAATTCAATTTACTCACCGTTATTAGACACCAGAATTCTTTTAATATAATTTTTAATGAGAATTTTCTGTTTATTATAGGAGGAAAGTATTTGTTAAAAAATAACGGTGTAAGTATAAATAATGTGTGCTTCCCCCTTAATCAGGCTCTGACAACAATGTTTCGAAATATGAATAAAAAAGCTTACCTAGAAATTGTCTAGAATATGTAATGAAGTGATATAAGTAGAAAACTACACTCAAAAATGGTGGTGCAGAAAAAGGCGGATACTGACAACACTTCAGAATAAATTATAAATATTACTATGTATGTATACATTGGTATAATGTATTTCTTATTTGAATACGCCTTAAAAATTTCGACTTTAATTAATAACAGAGGTATGTAAAAATATGTGTTTTAAGTTTGTCAGTATGTTAAGATAATTTATTAAAAATTTTATGTGTTAGAAATAGTGGTTCGAAATTAATAAAAAAAAGGTCGCTTGTAGCAGTCCTGTATAAAAACAGAACTGTACGGGATGTTGAATGTACCCAACAAACACAGAAAAATCGGTAGACAGTTGGCCCATTACCGGCTTGCCGTTTTAGGCGGTGACGTACCGATGCCGCTTGCCGAATCGGGTACGTAACTTTTGTGGGCCTTCAGGCTGCAGTCGCCCGATTGTCTGGTCCGCAGTCGGTCCATTACCGGCAAAATCGACAAGGCAGCCGGTACGATACCTAACCGTTTCCTAACCAGACATATACAGGTAATGAACTGGCATCGGCAAGCCGATGCCAGTTTGAAGCCGACATGTGTTCCGGCAAGCGAATGTCAGCAGCGTCGGCAGGAAACATTTTTTCTCTTCGCAGAAAAAAAATGTTTCCTGCCCAACTGGTCAGTGCTGCCATCTAGTGAAGGAATCGTGAACTTTTATGTTTACAATTTCCCGAGAAAAGGACAGAACCCGCAAATCTTCCATCCAGTGGTTTCTCTTTCTACTTTGCTTGCGTTTAAACATCCGACCATCGGCGTGAGTTTGCGCTTGTGAGTTTGCTTCTTGATAAAGGATAGTTTCGCTATTTATTATTTTAGATAGATATTGTATACTTTTATGAGATGTTACAATTAAATTAAAACTTTAAAAGTCAATATAATCAAAAGAAATATAAGTAAATTAGTTTTAAGTTGTGGTTTATATCAAATAAATTTTTTAATAAAATTAGAATATCAAATAGTTACATAAAAATATATGTATTTGAAATATATTACATATTGTTTAAGGAAAATATTTTGAGTCCAGTGAAATTATTGAACTTTTATTTGTTAGTAAAATTTTATTTTGAGTTTAATACTTTAGTAGATTTTAATAATTTATTATGTATTATCCCTTGTAGAAACATTTGGCAGCGAAACTAAAAATATATTTAAGTTATAACAACATAAATTTTATCGTTAATTCCGAGACAGAGATTGCATAATTCTTTAATTGTTTCAAATTAAGATTGTCAGTAAAAGAAAAATTAATAAATAAATAAAATAAAAATGCATGGTTTCTTAAGGAGAAAAAATGATTTAATTAAAAAACGTATGGAAACTTCAATTTTCTAAAATGATAAATGCAAATTAAAAAAAAATCTCTATTAAATTCATACTTTATATAAATGTAATTAGTTTTTTATGTTATTTTAGGGTCTTTTTTTTTTTTTTTTTTTTTTTTTTTTTTTTTTTGAGATTGTTTACGTTTACACTTTTTGAGGTTCCCGTCAAAATATACATAGCATTTTTATTTATTTATTTATTATTATTATTACTTTATTTTTAAAGAAAAGGATGAAAAAATATACATTCTTTCTTTGGCGTTTCAAATAAATGAATTACTTAATACTATTTATTTATTTTAATTTAATTAATTAATTTGTTTTATATTTAATAGTATTATTGTTGTTAATATTATTATTATTATTATGACAAATATAAGCATCTGTTATACTAAACATTTTCAACATTTCTGACAAAAGTAAAACTTAAAAAATAATAAAAAATAAACTTTATTATTATTATTATTATTTTTAACATTAACTTTAAAAATTCGAACTCGAAGCAAACTGTCCCAAATTCGGACCGACGTTGACACATTTTTTTCGGGCAACTACCGGATATCATATATCCGCCCAGTATCGTATGCCGATAGAAATGGTTTGCCGATTTTTAGCCGTAAGCTGTCCGGTAACAGCAACCGACATTGTTTCCTACTGTCGGTTGCCGGCATTCTACTGATTAGTCGCCGACAGCAGTGCGCCTTTCCCTACAGTAAACCGACATTGCCGACTGCGGTCGGACTCGATGCCGAAAGGCTTGTGTTTGTTGGGTAGTATATGGTTATCTGCTAATGATAAATCTTAGGGTGATATTTGAAGAACATACAGAGGTTTTGTTTTTTCATTATATAATTTGGATTCATGAAATTTTGTGCGGGTTTCGAATTATGCGAATCATGAAACTGACCCATTTACTGCACCAAATTGCAAATTCACTTTTTAATGTATTATTGTTTGAACACTTAAAGGAAAAAAAAAAAAATCTTTTTAAATATTATCTTATAGAATGAAATTTTTGCAAAATGTTTTTAGAACAATGTTTCGAAACATGAATAGAAAATCTTGTTGAGAAATTGTCTGCAATGTGTAATCAAGATCAATTAAGAAGAAAACTACACTTAAAAATAGTGGTACAGAAAGAGGACGGACACTGACAACAATTGGAAATAAATTATAAATGTTACTATGTATGTATACATTGTTAAAAAGTATTTCTTTTAATTTGATGTCGTCTTAAAATTTTTTTCATTATTTAATAACAGAGGTATGTAAATTTATGTGTTTTAAGTAACAGGGCTGGCATAAGATTTTTTTTTTTTTTTTTAATTATTTTCGTATCAATATTTCCATAACATAAAATTATTAATAAATTTATGAAGGCAAAGTGAAGATTTACCTGCGAAAATATATTATGTGTTTTATTTTTTGGAAATAATGATACGAAAACAATATAAAAAATGTCACCTGCGGCAGGCTTAAAGTAATGCTTATTTATTTATGTTATAGCAAATAAATTTTCCTATATAGTTTTAGCCTAATTACTGAATGTAATTTAAAAAAATTCAATCTCATTTTAACTTATAATTTCTTTACACGTTTTAAAAAAGAAACTTAAAAAAAGAAAAAAATATATATATATTAGTTTAAACGATTTTTTGCATGAACTATAGACAAGTGTTTTTGAAAATTTCTCAACTGTTTTCTTTAAAGGATAATTAATAAATAATGAGTCAAAAGCTACGAAAGTAATTAACCTACTTTTGGTTCTTCGAGGACAATTCAATGAAGCTCTTCAGTTTCAAATTAAAATTTGAATAGCTGACTAAAAAAGTTTATTTATAGAATTATTTTTAGAATTTCTGAAAAATAGTTTAATTATTCTCTTAATATAAATAATTGAATTTTCTCTGAATGAAGGTAAAAAGGTTCTTTGGAAAAATCAGTATATTTGATAAAGTTGAAAAATATAATGATACATAATCATTAAATTTAATATTAAAATGTAACTTTAATACCTAGTGTAATAAGTAGTGTAATTACCTGCAGTTATATTTGTTATCTTGTAAAAACGCCTAATCTTTGGATTATGTTTGCATATAAAATGGTTATTTGTTTGCATTTGTATATATTTTTTAAACTAAACTGCAAATTTTAATCAACAATTTTTTAAATTGTTATTTTCAAAAGGTAATGCTTAGTTTGTGAAGAAAATATTTTATTATCATTATTGAAGGTTATTTCAAATTAAAATGTCAGCAAATTATAGGTTAAAGGTGTTTTCCTAAACGATTATAATTACTGTTCTAAGAGTCTTTTTATCTTCAGTTTGTTCTCTTTGTTCAGAATGCTAGTCTTTTCTTCAGTATCGTGTCGAAATTTTAATCAGGTTCCTATCTATAAAATTTATAATTTTGAAATCATGAATTTTTTTAAAAAAGAAGTGCTTCAAATAAAATCTGAAAAAAAAAAAAAGTGTATAGAGTAGGTGCTCCAGTAATTGGCATGTATCCCGAAATAATTAATAGACAAGAAAAATAATAAAATCATATATTTTACATATAAGAATTTTAACATTTTATGTGAAACACTGGAGCACGGGGTGCTAATAACTGGTAAATTAAAAAAATAGCAGTTTCAAACACTGGAACATAGGGTGCCAATTACTGATAAAATGAAAAACGAGCAGTGCCAAATACTGGAACAATGAATGGGTGTCAAATAAAAATTCATAAAAAAAAATTGCTATCAAATGTATATATTTTAACATACATGCGGTTATGAATGTCTTTCATGCCATTTGTACTAACTTAAGATTTCTAAATATATTTTCTCATGACTAGAACATTAAAAACATCAGCGATTGCTCTAAAAGTGTCAATCACTGTTGCACTTAACCTATACTTACTTCTTATAAGACACTTAACAATGATAAACTAAAGGCAGGGATCGTGCTCTCTGCCTTTTATGCCACAAATAATTTCTTGCAGAAATCTTCCACAAATAATTTTCTTTTAAAATTTTTCATTGTGCGTTTGCCCTATTAATTACGTAAAAATTATCATATAAATATTCTGGTGGAAGTATCAGGGAAAAAAGGCGTGACAGTAGATAGAAAACACCGGTTCTAGGTCAGGCGGGGGAGGCACGGAGGCACCGGAAAGTCGTGCGGGTGCCGCACCACCCCCTGAGAGGTGTGGATGAGTTGACGTTGACCTTGAGACGTCCTCTAACTTAATCGTGAAAGATGATGAGGGTATTAATGAGGAAATTTAATTAAAAAAATTAATGAGTGGTTTATTGTAGAAGGTGACGATGGTTTTAAAGTGATGTTTGTGGTAGAATGAAAAAAGCAGGATATTGTTTGTGACTCATTAGGAAATTAATTAGGAGGGTAATTAGGAGGTTAATTAAGAAATTATTAAGAAATTAATTAAAAATTTAAAAATTGAGGGATAAATAAGAAATCGATTGAATTTAAGGATGTGGATGTGGGTAGAGTATGCAAGAAAAAGAGAGGTTTGACTGGGGTTCGAACCCGGCACCTGGCAGTAAAAATATTTCCATAAGACAGTAGTTTTTGTGCGCGAAACCACTGACCTATGGAAATATAGCCTGATGGTTCTATTTTAGGTATGAATGTGTGTGAGTGTATATATGGTGTTTCTATTATATGTCTGCACAGTTCTTTTTAAACTGTACAAACATATATTTTTGGAAACTCATTTGAAGAGTTCCTTTTTTCTTTGAAATCCTCAAAAGAGTATTTCTTATTTATTTATTTTTTATTTATTTTTAAAAAAGGGGACCCACCATCCACCCGCCGCATGTGTGGCGCCCCACCCGCCCCAATTTTTTTATAAACTTGAATCATCATTTCTTCTTATTTTTTTGATCTTCTAACTTTTGTAGAATCTTGTAACTTCATTTTCATTCTTCTAATTTTCTTTCTTCTAATTTTCCTTCTTGCAAGTTTTTGACCTTCATATATTGAAATCTTCAGTTTTTTCTTTGATGTTTTAAAGGGGACCCACCATCCACCCGCCGCATGTGTGCGACGCCCCAATTTTTTCTCATCTTCTAACTTTTCATTCTGATCTTCTAATTTTTCTGGGATCTTGCAACTTCATTTTCAATCTTCTAATTTTTCATTCTTCTAATTTTCCTTCTTGCAAGTTTTTGACCTTCATATATTGAAATCTTCAGTTTTTTCTTTGATGTTTTAAAGGGGACCCACCATCCACCCGCCGCATGTGTGCGACGCCCCAATTTTTTCTGATCTTCTAACTTTTCATTCTGATCTTCTAATTTTTCTGGGATCTTGCAACTTCATTTTCAATCTTCTAATTTTTCATTCTGATCTTCTAATTTTTCTGTGATCTTGCAACTTCATTTTCATTCTTCTAATTTTCTTTGTTGTAAGTTTGAAAACTTTTTATTTTCAAATCTTCAGTTTTTCATTTGATGTTTTAAAGGGGTCCCACCATCCACCCGCCGCATGTGTGCGACGCCCCAATTTTTTATGATCTTGTAACTTTTCTGAAATCTTGCATTTTTTAGATTTTTTTCATTTTTCTTATTTTTACAATTTTTTTCATTTTTCTTATTTTTCAATTTTTCTTCATTTTTCTCATTTTTCAATTTTTCTTCATTTTTTGAATTTTTCTTCATTTTTCAATTTTTTTTCATTTTTTCTCATTTTTCAATTTTTTTTTTTTTTTTAATTTTTAAGTTATTTTATAGTGCCCATAGGCTAATGCGCTGACCCCATCATCCAAAATGTATCTCTTGTCATCGAATGGAGTAAGAGAAATTTTATTTTGTTTATAGGTATATATTGTATGACATTCCTGCCCAATTCTCGTTTGTTCTGATATATTATATTTTAAATTATTAAGGCAATTAAGGTAATCTTGATGTTTAATTTTTTTCTTGACTGTTATTGTAGAAATCCCCTTCGCGGTTTTCTTTTCTCCATCTTCTGATCTTATACTGTACATTTTGGCTTTGAGGCCTACAAATTCATGGATGAACCGCCCGTTTAATTCGTCTTTAAACTTTCCCAAAACTTTCTTGTTGTGCTGTGAATGAAGTGGATGGTCTGTGGGATAATCTGATGTGTCGAAGATGTCTTGGTGTTGTAACATGTCTTGATAGATGTCAGTTGTGGTGATGTGGTAGGTGAGGGAATCCGTGTCGGTGAAGAGGAGTTTAGCTTGATCTTGGAATGTAGGTTTTATGAAATCGTAGTGGAATCTGTACATGTGTAGTTTAGAGAGTTCCAGGATGGTAAAGCCGATGTAAACGGGGCGGTTCATCAAGATGGATTTTTTAACCCTCTCCACTGCCGCTAAATTTTCATCAAATATTTTAAAATTGGTGTAAAGAGGTGAGGCAACAATCTTTTCAGCTCTTATGGAGGAGTTTGTAAGTTCTATGGATCTTCGTTTTCTTAAATTTTCTATTGTTTTCCCGAACACAGCATTGTTGAGTAACTTGAAGAAATTCTTCTCAAAGGTGGACTTGGATTCTTTTCGTTTTTCTGTGTTGAAGGCAATGTAGGGTTTCAGCCAGGGTGCTTGTTTAAATTTTAATACTTTGTGTATCTTGATGAGCTTTAATCCTTGTTGAAGATAATATTGTAGGTTTCTGTAGTGGGTGACATATTGAATTTTATTGTTGAGATTAGGTGTGAGTTTCTTGGAAGGATGAAATTTTCTATCTTGAAGCATGTGTTTGGCGAATGGTGATAGCATGTGTTCTGTGATGTGTAGGGGTTCTGGTGCTAGTGGATAATCGTTATGGTTGTCGTGGAGATGCTGTGGATATTCCAAGTCCACCTCGAAGATGAAACCTTCTGCTGCGTCGGGTTGTAGGTTGAGGATTTTTTCTGTGTTGAAGACTTCAGGGTCATGCCCACTGGAAGCCCCCGTAAGGCAGGGGCTCTGACCCTGAATGCCCGTAAAGTTTATTTGCGTCCCAATACATAATGTATTGGGATAAAGCAGAGGGGTTGTAATCTTCAGTTCTTGGGATGTTGGATCTTGCGTGGCGGTGACTTATCATGGAAACCCCACCTCTTACACCTTTTTCTATAAAAAGAAGCATATTGATGTCAGTGAGTAGTTCGAGGTCTACCCCTGTCATTTTTAAGCATGCCTGCCATGACAGACCGGGTGCTGTGAAGCAGTGAGTGGGATCTAATCCATAATATTTAAGACAAAGTCTTCGAAAATCTTCGAAGACATCTGCTAACAGCAGCACGTCAGTCTTCATGTACAGGTCATGGTATTCCCCAAGATCTTGGATGTTAAAGGCCTCCCACACTTTAACAGCATGTTCATAATCTTGTGAAGAAATGTCTTCATCAGTTAAATCATTGTGGAAGGCCCTTGGGGGTGGTAGCTGGTTTTCACCGAAGGTGTTGAAGTCGGTGATATGACTATAGGGATAGACCCCTTTTCTTAAGAGGAGAGAGCAATCTGTTGTAGGAGGAAAGTTTTCTTTAAGAAGATGAAATTGATTAGGATCTTGATTTTGGACGAGTTTATCTAAGGATGAGGGGAGGAACTGTAGAGAGTCCAGGAAGATGAGCTGGATGGGACAATTTTTCTTGATTAATTTAAAAGCTATATATTTTTCTAAAGTGTTGGGGATGACTTCTATGGTGTGGTCTTGTACTCTTCCAAGTTGGGTCATGAGGTGGTGGGTGTCATAATTCTTGCTGTTATGAAAAATGATGGGGATGGATTTGGGCTGTTTATAATTGAGATTGCAACTATTGTGAGCCGCGCCACGAAAAGCTCCGGAAAGATGGTCGTGGTCACGGACTCTGTTTTTATATAATCTATTATTGCATATGGAGCATCTAGTTGCTTGCTGAAAAGCTCTCTCCTCATCTGGGGTTAGCTGCATTGGAACTATTGAAGTTAATTTTCTGGCTATGTCTTCTTTTTCATATAGAATGGCTTCTAAGAAGTGCCCAACGGCATCATCACCCCTATAAACTTGAATAGGTTTGTAAGATTTGCCGTCGGGCCCTACGATAAGATAGGCATAGCCACAAGGAATATGTTCAGATGTTTTTATGGTGAATGAGGTACTATTATTGGGTGCGACAGTGGAGACGGGTTTTAAAATAGACTCGAAGTCTGCATATATCACATAAGATTTTAGATGTTGCATGTGGATGGAGGTGAAAGAGAGAATATTATTATTATTGGATGGCATTTTAATTTGCTGTATGGAGTGATTTTTACAATATTATAGGTGCTCTTTTAATGAATCAGGGTTTGAAAATCTATGAAGGCATCGAAAGCAGTAGTAAGTTTGATGTTGGTAATTAGTTAAGTGGCCCATTAATCTTGAGAAATTTTTATATATATGTAATGTTGATTCCCCTCAGAATCTTCTAATAATAATAAATTGATGACATCTTCATCCTCTCTAGGAGAAATGTAGAGAGGACAGATGTCTTCATCGGCATCGTATATAAAAATATTTATTCTGAGATTATTTAATTTTTCAATTTTTGGTATTTTATTGTATGGAACTGGGCAGGGAATGTCATTTAAAATTATTTCGTGCTCATATGGGTAATATTTATTCACTCTATCGGGATGATTTTCAAATTTATATTTATGGGCCAGAAGACACCATATGAGACATTTGTTATCTGAGAAATTTTGTATATTAATTAAGGCCTTCTTAGCTTTTAATTTCTGAGGAGTATTTATGAAAGAGCCGCCGCGAAGGGGAATGTATTTTGCCACTTTGATTTCAAGGCACTCTTATTCTGTTGAAAATCCAGTCGGATCCCTGATTTTGAAAGTCTTCTATATTATTTTCTATTTTTGTAAACATGTTATTAATATTATTAATTAAGTTGTCTGAGGTTAATTCTATTGTGCATTTTGAGGAGAAGTAAAATGAAGCTCTCTCTTTAATTTCATCTCCATCCACCTTGATAAATTCTGCCTTCATCACCCCGTGCCATTTTATTGATTTTTTATCATGAATTTCACTAGTTAAAATATTATTTATTTCATTGTTACTATTATTGGCAAAAATATTTATGTTACTTTCCTCCTCAGGCTCAGGATAAAGATAGAAATTTTTAAATGTATTAAGCGCTTGATTTATTTTTCTAATTCTATTATTATGACTTATTTTCATTTTTTTAGATGTTTGGTCGCTGCTACTAGTCACGCTTCCATGGACAGTTCTTTGATGTTGTAACAAATTATATTTTGTGATAAATTGTAAATTGCATACCAAACATGAATGCTGAAGAGAATTTTTGTGGAATCTGTCGTGATGCCTTCTCAAATCATCTTTTTGGGTGAAGAGTTTATCACATTCATTGCAATTGAAAGAAGTTTGTCGTTGATGAATTACTCTATGTCTAGTTAGATGTTCTTTTCTTCCGAATTTTTTATCACAATCTTCGCAAGAAAACAACTTTTCATTTTCATGTACTTTCATGTGCCTCAAAAGATTATCTCGTCTCGAAAATGTTTTTTGACACTGTTCACAACTGAAGAGTTTTTCTGTGTTGTGGGTGCGAAGATGCCTTTTAAATGTACCCATATGTGTAAAAACTTTCCCGCAAACAGGACAAGTCTGAAATAGACAAAAAACCTATTTTAGTATTTTAATTATTTTTTAAAATTTTAATTATTTTTTCACTAACAAGTGTTTTTAATCTAGCAAGATTTTTTTCTAACCTACTTTTAAAGGGAATTTATTTCTAACTTAGAGGAAACCTAGCAAGATTTTTTTCTAACCTACTTTTAGAAGGAATTTATTTCTAACTTAAAGAGAAATTAGTTTTTGAAAACCTAACATTTTTTTCTAGAGGATAGGAAAGAAGGAGTTTGCGTCTAACGCGGACTGAGGGGCGGTATGCGCCTGAATTTCAGGTCGTGCCTAATGCTCCACCTCGAGTCATGAAAAAGGGCAATACTCCCAAAGTCCCGAGAAGTTTTTACCTTTGATTTTGCAGTTGTCTCTTCCATATCATCATCAGGACTATCGGAGTTTATTCCATCATCGGTAGGCATAGGTGTGGTGTCGCTGCAGCTACTCTCACCAGTCAACTGCTCACCTCCAGAAGCTACTTGGATAGAATCCTAAAAAATAGCAAAAAGAAAAGAAAACATGTTTTAATTATTTTGTCTAAACAAAACTTTTATTATTACTTTTAAGAGAGAATTTAATTTTTATTCTAAGTAAAAATTTATTTTAAGTTTATCTAATCAAGATTTTTGAATTACTTTTAAGAGTGAATTTAATTTTTATTCTAAGTGAAAATTTATTTTAAGTTTATCTAATCAAGATTTTTTAATTACTTTGAAGAGTGAATTTAATTTTTATTCTAAGTAAAAATTTATTTTAAGTTTATCTAATCAAGATTTTTTAATTACTTTGAAGAGTGAATTTAATTTTTATTCTAAGTAAAAATTTATTTTAAGTTTATCTAATCAAGTTTTTTTAATTACTTTTAAGAGTGATTTTAATTTTTATTCTAAGTAAAAATTTATTTTAAGTTTATCTAATCAATTTTTGTTTAATTACTTTTAAGAGTGAATTTAATTTTTATTCTAAGTAAAAATTTATTTTAAGTTTATCTAATCAATTTTTGTTTAATTACTTTTAAGAGAGAATTAAATTTTTAGCAGAAATGAATTCTGAAAACTCAACTTAAACACAAAAATTTTTGAAACTAACATACTTGAGGTTCTGAAGAAGCTGATCTTGTATTTACACATTCCTCCCTAGATCCAGCACCAGTCTGAATAACATTCTGCAAAAAAGAAAAGAAAACATATTTTTTAAAACATTGTATATTATTCAAACAGTTAAACAGAAAAAGTGAAATAATACGTACCATATGACTTTTCAGATGAGCTCTAAGCTCCCTCGTATTGAAAAAAGCACCTCCACAAACCGCACATAAAAGAGTCGCCTCTACAGGTGCTTCACTCAGATGTGAAGGGCCAGGCTCGTTGTTTAATGAAGGTGCTTAAGAAAAAAAAGCATAAAAATATTTTAAGTCCAAATTATATGTTGAAATTATCTTTGAAAGCGAAAAAAAAAACATTTTTCTTACAGATTTTCGAAGAAGCGAACGGTTAGCAGGCTCCTGGTTCGAGCGACGGATAGGATCGAAGTTTTCAAAACCAGGAGGTACTTTTACAGAAGACTTATCGGCACTCTCAATCTGAAATAAGAAAAAACGAATATTTTGAGTATAAAAATCTATTTTAAAATATTCTATAAGTTTTTTAAAGAAATTTTTTTCTACCATTGAATCGTCATCTGAGAAATTGACCGGTGTTGTCCAATCGATACAATTGCTCTCTAAGATTTCACCCAAAATGATCTCTTGGGTAAGTCCAAAATCAAATTCGAACTGAAAAAAGAGAGAAATAATATATTTAAGTATATTTTTAAACATTTTTAAAAAAATAATCTAAACATTTTGAAATATTAATAAATGTTTTAAATTCTCACGTTGGAAATTGCTGGCATATTTTCGTCAAATTTGAACTCCATTATTTTTGAAATGGTTAAAAGTAGAAACAAGTCAAAAGAGAGAGTGATACAGCTAGATGTCTTCTCAGCGCAAATTCTGGATGCAGAATGAGACAAACATCTATGATTTTCCCCATCCCAGATGGAAGAGAGGGGTGCGTCAAAAGGGGGTAGAGGTTAAAAATTTGATACGACGCTGTAGGTCGGGAGGGGATTGATGCAGGGGAGATGACCCCTCCATGCATCTTCTTCTATATGAGGTGTGGTGATTTGGAATGTTCATCCCTACGTCATAAAATATCAAGAGTTGGGTTGGGGACGTGACTATATTGAATAGTATAAAATTTGATACGGTTTAGATCTTGTTAGTGTGGGAAATACTTTTCACTTAACAGAAAATGTGAAATTCTTGTCAGATATTTTTGAAAAAGAAGTTACTATCGTAAACATTTCGCTTCAAAGCGAAATAAATATTTCTATTTAAAGGGAATTTAATTTTTTAATAATTCTAAAACAAATTAATATTTTGTTTTTATCCCTCAAATAAATTACTTCATGTAAATTAATATGTTCTTTCAAACAATTTTTAATTCTTAAGTAAGATTTTCCCCAAGTTTCACTTTATAGAAAAAGATTTCTCATTGAACAATTATTATAAATTAATATATTCCTCATTATTTTTTCTTTCTTATAAAAATAAATAATTTATAAATTAATGTTTTTCTTTAACGATAATTTTTTATTTTATTTTTTTCTTCTTTTCTCAAATAAGTTTTTACCTAGAAAATAAAATCCATAAAGAATCTTAATAAATAAGTTAATAATTTGTACTCTTTGAGACATATAAATATTTTTTGTAAATTAATATGTTCTTTCAAACAATTTTTAATTCTTAAGTAAGTTTTTTCCTAGAAAATAAAATTCATAAAGAATCTTAATAAATAAGTTAATTATTTGTACTCTTTCAGACATATAAATATTTTTGTAAATTAATGTTTTTCAAGTAATTTTTTTCTTCCGATTAAATATATTCTTTTTATCAAATAAGGTTTTATTTCTTTTTTATTTTTTCTTCTTTTCTGAAATAAGTTTTTCACCTAGAAAATAAAATACATAAAGAATCTTAATAAGATTAAAAAAAAAAACATAGACAGATTTTATATTGAAACAAAAAGTGATTTATTCAAACCATTTATACATTATTTGAGAAGAATTTTTCAAAATAAGTTTGGAATATTGCATAGTCAACTTATTAAAAAAGGATTCATTGAAATTACACAAACAATGTTTTGAAATAATGTTTTGAACAATTTTAAAAGTGTTCAAATGTAGCAAAACAGTTTCTTGAGAAAAGATATATTTGTCATAAGTTTTTAACATTAAACAATCGTGATCGAACTGACAATCTATATTCAAATCACACCCGTTACATTCGAAAAATGTATTAATATTTGATTGAATTTCACTACAAATTGATGTTAGATAATGGTTTTGCGCTTCATCGAAAATCATATGTTCCTCACATTCAATTCTCTTGTTTGAAATCAAAGTTGGGATTTGTTTCACAAGAACACTTTCCATAAGGCAATGTGAAATCTGACTTTTCAATTCGACCAATCTGTTCATTTGATCTTTGAACAATTTTAAACCATTCGGCTTGAGATCAAAGCCGGCATTCTTTGTGTAAAACATTTGTTGCAACAAACACATGTCTTCATTCACAAACGCTGTTAACAGTTGATTGTTTGATATAAAACTATCCTTCACAGAATTGAATTTAAATGAAGATATATTTTTTTGGAAATCCAACCACGTTATTGGTGTTAATATAACGCCCAATTTTGTAGGAAAACGATCACCAGTACTATTTTCTGTAAAATTACGAATGTGCACTCGTAAATTTTTTTCATTTTCCAAAATGATTTGCAAAAATGTACACCAACTTAAATCCCATTCCCCCAGAATAGGGTTTGATTTCTGTCTATGTTGAAAAAATTTATCCAACCAGTCATTATTTGGAATTTCGCAAGACAGTTCACCACTAGTAGATTGTTCATTTTTAGCACAAGAAAGTTCGTTATCACATTTTGAAGTTAATAAATCATTAGAGGATGATTGTCCAATATTATCAGAGGGTGATTGTTCGTTTTTTTCACTACAAGACTGTGCACTATTATCAGGAGACGATTGTTCTAAGTCCAATCTAGGTCATTTCAAAGCTCGAGAAACAGTAATAATATGACGAAAAGTAAGACTTATTCTTGCATTCTTTATCGAAGGATCTACAGCAATACCGTGAGTGAAAAGTTCATTCGTAGGTTTAGCCATAGTGTATAAAGACCCATTGTCTAATTCAATCACTGTAGAAGGTGTGTTTGGCTTTTTAAATTCAATTTTCCTTGGTACACCAAAACTGAGGACTGCGATAGGGAAAGTATCATCCAGACTGAATTCGTTATCTTTATGTTGGGAAATGTAACTTTGTCCGTTCGGATACAGATTTAATAAAACATAGTTGTAGGCACATCCAACATGCTTTTCGACGATATTTCTAAGTTCCATCATGATTGGGATCCAAGGTTGGGCAGCAATTTGAGCACCGCTGAATGCATACACCAGGCCCTCGTCGCCAAATGCTAACACCTGACGTTTCAGCATAACATCTTTTCCCCAAATGTTGAAGGTGGGAGTGTAAAACGGTAAAGTTTTCAACTCGTTAAAATAGCCATCAGCTTTTTCTTTCTCGATAAAGTTAGGATAATAACTAACATTAAGACCGTTTTCATAAAAGTGGATACTCATTTTGAAATAAAGTTTAGCACGATGAAAAAATACAACTTACAAAAGCGAGAACAGGAGGTAGAATGAATGTTACCCCCTCAACTCGTGACGTCAAACCCACGCCCGCAATTGTTCAAAAATAACCAATGACCAACCTGTGACGTCAAACGCGGGAAAGCAAAAGTTGCCACACACCTTAAGACTGTTAAAGGTATGTCGTCTACCTGCACCTGGTACCTTCCAACCAACCTGTGTGGTCAACTGTGGGAACCCAATTGTTACCACATACCCTAAAGCTATTCAAGGAATGTCTTCATCCCCACCACCTGACCCCTCTCAGGTCTTGTCCAAACTTGCACGTGTCTACATATTTTAATGAAAGAATGAGGAGACAGAAAATAATAAAAAAATAATTTTATTTAAGATTAATCCAAAATGGGTTTACATGGGATTGTTTTCAAACTTTAGGCGTTGACATAGGACGTGATAACAAATTTTTATTTTTAATGAAACTTTGAGGTACGTGCATTTCTTTGAGAACTTGTAACAATTCACCCTGTGCGTTAATAGGTACTTTTTTGTTTGTAGAAAAAATTAAATGAAAAAAGTCTGCAATATTAGAGTTCTGTATTTTTTTATTTTTAAAAGACACTATTCCTTTTTCATTCCACTCTAGTTTGTGGGGGCTCGTCTTAAGAAATTCTAGTAATTTCAAAGCTTGTTTTTTCATTCTTGAAGGTACTAAAGTTAAAGGAAGTTGGTTATAATCAATTTCTTGTTTGATATGTTCAGGATTCACAGTCTCTTGTGTTGTTGTGGGTTCTTGTTTCACAGAATCTTGTTTCACAGAATCTTGTTCGGGTTTTGCAGGTTGTTGCTCAACTTCTTCATCAGAACGTTGAATCCACGGTAGGTTGCTTTCTTGTAAATTCATTTTTCTTTGCAATAATTCATAATAGCGTTGCACTTTTTCATAATCTGGTAAGGAACTGTTTAATATTTTTAGCAAAGCTTTATCCAATTCACTTAGCTGCTTTTTAGAAGGTGTGTGTTTGTTCAACACCTCTTCAGGCACCAAAGCAAATGTTTTAGCGAATTCCATGGAAGAGTGTGCTGATGGCTGATATGGCAGCGGGGATTAAAATGTTTAAAAATCCACCTTGTTGAACAATCAGTTTCTTTTTAGTGAATAAGGATCCTTTTTTCGTTCCAATCTTTCGAAGAGTCGATTTATATTTCGCCAACGATCGTTTCTGAGTAGTAGAAAGAGGCACGTTTCCTTTTAAAACATTCAACGTACACTCGCAGATAGCTTTAACAGTACGATTAGGTAATTTTTTAAGAAAATGTTTACGTAATTTATTGGGACATGAGCGAATCAATTCCAGGTCTCTAAGTTGTTCTCTTGACAAAGTCATGTTAGCAACTAACTCTTCACACACACTATTACTTTATTTATACTTGTATAAAAACTGGATTTGATTGGGTAGAATTTGTGTTCGCAATCTCATATCTTCATCCGTTTCATTCTTTAAATCGATAAACAAGTATGAGAAGGGTTTCTTTGTAGCATCTTCATACACTTCTTGAAAAAATTTAGATTTTTTAGGGTACAACTGCCTACCCAAATGCATAATTTGGCTCATGTCGCGACGATTTTTAAACAGAAAAATGTACTGAGCATTTAAAGACACTGTTCTAATTTCACTCCCTTTTTAAAAAAAAATTTGGGTTAAAAAAACAACACTTAGATTTAAATGGTGACTACCTTTCGTGAATAACGAAGTCAAACGTTTATCGTTACTGCATTCGGCCATTAAATCATCTATCACAAACAAAGTATTACCATTCAAATAATCTTTATAATTTGATGGGAAACCTTCTACAAAAGTAACATCAGGTATTTCATCGTATAAAGTTTGATAAATACCATAAAACCAAACCACTTTGTCGATGGTAGGATGAAACATTTGTTCTTTAAAATGTAACAAATCTCTCATAAAAAAAGACTTGCCACATCCCGTAGGACCGGCAAGAATCATAGTGAAAGGATGTTGTAGATGTGGAAACTCCATGATAAATGAACACAGACACAAAATGTATACAGTTTAAATAAGTGTTTATTGATAAAAATTAGCATACACACGAAATCTTTTGGCAACAAAATTATAGACTCGATGGTCGTTACAGATATTCTTGGTTACAAACATAGACAAAAATTCTTTCAGAGTTTTTCCTCTACATCTACAATATAAATAATAAACACAAAATTGGCCACAAACGGCAGTTATAGCACTCTGAAGCATCAGAGGATTATAGTTCACATGTGAAAATCGAGATGCAAAGTTCATAATAGGTCCTTTAAAATAACCGGGGTCGTTTCCATACGAATCAAAGAATTCCACTTCATCATCAGATTGTATGAAAAAGGCTAACCAGTGGGTTCCGGGTTCAGACGAGTCATCTGTGTTACATACGAGGCAAGCTGGATAACGCACGACCACCTCGGGTAGATGATCACTTGGGAAAACATCTAAAAAATATTTTTTCGTAATTGTATCACTGGATAAAATATTCTTGATTTGTAGAGAATCCATTTTCATTAATTGGCAAAGTCACATAAAACGTGTCGGGACTTGGTGATTTCAATAATGTTTTCAAATTCTGCATACACAAACACAGAAATGGTGGATTGTAAAGCAGTGGAGAATTTTATCTCAATTCTAAAATTTCCTTGTTGTTGTAAGTTGAGGTGGGGACCGTCACACAAGTCAGGACTTAGATCGAAAGCATACAAAGTATGACCATTCACGAAATCTTCTCGTGAAATATAATTTCCAGCATCACGATTGAAACCAGAGAATAATCGATGATAAGCTCTTATATAGTTTTTATCCTCGAAATTCAATTCCAAAGGTTTGCTAGGAACAGGTTGACCGTCCATATACACACTTAAAAAGTTAACATTGTAGTGATGAAAGTAAAAAGGGTTTAAGTCATATTTACCACTCATGGCGGCATTATCTAACAATCCAATTATGACACGTTTTGGCATAGCACCCAAAAGAACATTATCTTGCATAAAAGACATACTTCCAGCAGGTATTGTATAAGTCTTGCATAAAACTCGATCGATGGGGTATTTTGCAGAATTTTTTTCCAAAGCTTTAGCATGCCCTAATAAAACTCCGGGGTTCACTTTCACTTTGCGAATAAACAGCGAGGCATGTTCTAACACGACGTTATATTTCTTTTCTTGTCCAGCCACTTGCTTTGCCATTAAACAAAACTGGGGAGTGCTTCGAATCATTTTAATTTTCAAATCCACCACATTCAGTAAAAGTCGATTCTGTTGAAAAATGTCACAGTGTAAAGGACCGATCATATCTAAAATTTTACTCGTCTTGGTGAGTTCATGTCTTTTTACCAATCCAGGGTTTTGGGGAGTAGCTTGTGTGGGATCGGATACAGTTAAATTTTCATCTTTGTAAAAACATTCACAGGTTAGTAAACTTTTTTTAGCATCTTCACCGAAATTCAACAAAGTTTCAATGTAGGCACGGTATGGATAGGTGTTACTCGAAGAAGATATTAATCTTTCGTTCAGACTCACATCGATTTGAGAAAACAATGCGTGAAAAAATAAATTAACAGGTGCAACAGGTTCTTTATCAGCCAGAGCGGTTCCGTCAGCATTCACAATTTTCACTTTTAGGTACATGTGCGAGGAGGATAAATCTATGTATTCTTCACCATTACCCGTGATGTTAAATTCCACAGGTCCCCCATCGCGAATATTCGCGAGAGGGTGAAATTCGACGAAATGTCCTTTTTCAATAGCTGTCTGTGTAGGTGGTATCAAAAACAAGTCCAGTTCAGATTTGACACAGGCAGGTGAATCTTTATGAATGAGACCCGACATGATTAAGCAAAAATATCGTGTGTCTTCGCTCTCTTCACTTTGGGACGAATGATGGTTTTATTAGATCGCTTTCTCTTTTTATAGCATTGTCCTGAACCAATCATTGTTTTCATTTTTGTAGCAGCTTTGTCGGTTAAATTTTTTCCAGCTTCTTTCAACCGACGTTTAGCAACATTTTTTATATCTTCACCTCGTGACAGGTCGTTCAACACATCTACACCTGTATGAAACAATTGTTTACCAACAGCTTTCGCACCTGATTTAAAAAGGGGTACTGCAGCTCGAAAAAGAGATCGAAACAGTCCACCTAATCCATATCGTTTTTGTAATGTAGAACCTTGGTAGTAGTTCAAACCACTACCTGACTGGTGAATGTAATAATCTTCAAAAGATTTCGCACAACACTTGTAAGGAACAAACATTATGAGAGGTACTTTTGTCTAAAATGAAGTTTCACGATCAACTGCCCACGCTCGAATGACACCAGTCGTCCTGTGTGCGTCCTTATAACAGTTTCAATTGTTTGAAAGTTTTTCCTTGAAAGAGGTACATAATGTGGTCTGTCAAACATTTCGTGAATCATATCACCATCTTTACCTTTCACAGTAATTACTCTAAGCAAAGGGGATACTATATGACCAACGATCTGAGGTTCTGCTATATCCGAATATATGTAAAGTAATTTTAACCCATTCGAGGTCACGCGGTTTCAATTCTTTTACTTCGAAAATGGTTTCACTAGCACCTGTTACCTATCTCTCTAAAAGGTCAGCCGCTTTCAATGTTAAAAGTTTAGCAGTAACTCTATGAAAATTTTCCCCCATTCTGCGGAAGCTTCTTAGCAAACAAAAGCTCATTGAAGTCCATTGTGGGCATTTTCCTCGTGATTGACGTCCCCTAACCTCAAAATCTGCAATACTTTTTCGAAGAACTAATCTTCTGCATTTAAACGAAGTGAATCCTTTTAAAATAAAAATAGTGAGAAAACACATACTTAGAGTTGATTTTATAAAAGTTATAACAGCAAATCTAAACTATTATATGAAAAATTGCTGCATGAAATTGAATTGCAATCCATGGTGCTAATTTAATATTATTCATTAACTAATTTTTAATTATTTATTCCACGAATAAGGAAATATATCATAGCTGTAAATTCTTCTAACAAAGCAGAAATTTTTAACATAATTTCAGGTGCAGTTAAATTGCCATATTGATTCATTTTACTATTAATTATTATTATTAAATCAAAGTTAAAGGAGATAATTATTTTTTAAGATGATTTAGATCATTTTAAAAGATTATAAAAGTATAATTATTAAAAAAAAAAAGAGCAGATTCCAAAATTCTTTTGCAGACACCAAAGAATATAACAAAATTATTTACTTATTTATTTATTTTATTTTATTATTATTGTTTTTTATTTATTTATTTATTTATTTTTTTAGTAATTTTCAATTATAAAATCTTATAAATAAAATATTTTTACTTTAAATTAGTGTAAATTGATCCAGCTATGGATTTATTTGTTTCAATCAATAAACTTTATTAAAAAAAAAAAAAAAAAAAAAAAAAAAAAAACAGTATATTTTTAAGTTGCCTTTGGTAGTAAACTTCCTAATGATTATTTATTTATTTATTTTGTAAATCCTTAAAAATAATACATTCATAACAATTTACCGTTAAAAATAAAAGATAAAGAATCTAATAAAATTAATATTTAAATATTTTGTTAGTTCTAAAACTACCTAAACTAAAATATGTATCAGCTAATATAAATAAATTAAAAGTTTTAAATAATATTTGATCTGATATCGGATGTTAATTAAGTTGAAATATAGACATAGTGTTGTTCCTAAGTAGAAATTGGAAAATCGATATTAAAATAAGGACAAATTCAATTTTTAAATTTATTATATCTTATGCAATGGGAAATTTTTCTTTAAAATGTTATACTTTTTATAACAAAAATAATATAGGTTTCGTAATAAAATAATTTTTATTTAATTATGTTCTCAGATCTAAATATTTACAGTTTTAAATATATATAATCTAATCTTTTATTCATCTTTTATTTTATTAAAACAAATTTCTTCACGTACCGTAAAATATATGTAAGCACTTCCGATTTCGAAAGGAGGTTTCTTTTATTCTTTAGATGCAATAGACATGTGCAAAAATTTTGGAGGCGAAAAGCAAGACAGTTAAAATTCGAAAAATTTTAATATTTTTGCTATGATATCAAATGTCAATTAAATTTAAATATGGATGTAATAAACAGCAGTTTGAAAATCGATACTAAAATAAAATCGGATTCATTTTTTTTAATTTATTATATAGTATACAACAGAAATTTTTTTTCTTTCAAATTTTATAGGTTTTACATTTTTTTTTTTTTTTTAATTGCCTGCTATTATTATTTTATTTAATTACTTCATTTTTTTTTTTTTCTTTCTTTTTCTACCTTTCTTTGATCTCCCTTCCTCTTTTTGAACAATTCAAATTCTAGCTTCATGAATTTCTTGAGTGGCCACAGTTTCATGAATTTCTTAAGTGGCCAGGCCACAGTTTCATCAACTCTTTGAGTGGTCACAATCTATACAAGCCTCTATCAGATTAAAAGAAAAGAAAAAAAAAAAAAAAAAAAAAAAAAACACCTAAAGATATCACAAACTGTAAAGTAAAAAGTAAAAGTTCTTGATACTTCAGAACGAATAATTACTTGTAGTTTCGAGAGCTGCTAAACAGGTGCACTTTTCGTCAGGTAAAAAAAAAAAAAAAGAAAGAACTTGAGTTTACCTATATAAATATTCTCTAAAGTAAATTCTCTATGTTAATAAATGCACGCTCTATTGTTTCTTACTAAAGGTGAATAATATTTTAATTGGTGTTCAAATTAAAGTGGTAATTTTTAGCGATGTGCTCAGAATGTGTAGAAGCTTTTTAATTATGTTCTCAAAGCTTAGTTCGAAAAGTTCTCTAAGAAAATTCGGATCATAGGAATAATTCCAGTATAGCATTTTCTCTCTTTCTCTTTTTTTTTTTTTTTTCCCAGTACAATCTATAATATAAGAAAAATCTCGTTTGTCTGTTTGAGATGTCGAGGAAAGAATATCGCACGCAGAGCTAAGGAATTTGACATGCAGGTATGGTTCAACCTAAAGTGGTGCGCATGGGCTTACATTTTTGATATCTTAATAAATTTTTTGTAATTAATTAAAAAACATAAAATTTTGTTACGAATACATTTGGTTAGATAAACAAATTTACCATCTTGCGTTTTTAAATGTTATATAATCGTTAACGCCAGAGATCGAAGTTGAAAAGACACTTTTCTCCTCTTTGTGTGGATAAACATTGCGATTTTTCATGAAGTGCCTGAAATTTAACGTAGTCAAATGTTGCTAAAATATATCATTTTTCAATAAGAATGAATGTGTGTGCATTACTATGCATGTCTATATTGCACCGTAAATTTCATCTAAATCCAACAACTTTTGGAGATTTTACTGATTTTATTTATTTATTTATTTGCATTAGTATCCCCCAGTGGTCGAAATTCGACAACTTTTTACAAAAACTAAGGAAAGCAAAAATATTGCCTTCTCATAAACGGAATTAAATTGCAGAACAGCAGCGATACTAATTGGCACGATTCGACCATGAAGTACAGTGTTCAAACTAAAAAAAACAGACCTTTTCTATAAATGGTCTATTTGAGTAATCTCAAAACGTGTAACTTCATCGAAAACCAGAAATCTAATTTTTTTATTATTCCTATACTTTCTTCTTATACATGCAGAAGATAAAATAATAAATCCATTTTTGAAAAAATAAGTAGTCAATTTCAGTTAACTGAAATGCAAGGAAGTCTCAAGACTTGTAAACACATCAAAAACCGGAAATCGAAATTTTTTTACATCTTCTGTTTTCAATTCCTACTATTAGTTCACACTCTCCCTATATATATCTTGTACAAATCTTGCAATCGATTTTTAACTAACTTCCCGACTAGCTAGAAATTTGAAACTTTCAGGATTGATCAGAACACGGTGGCAATACATTTTTTAAATACTTTTAGCCTAATGTTTCGGGTTCCTGCTGCCTTCGGCAGCGTTACTAGTACAAAGCTTGCAATCGATTTTTAACTAACTTCCCGACTAGCTAGGCATTTGAAACTTTCAGGATATCTCAGAACACGGTGACAATATTTTTTTTAATACTTTTAGTCAATTGTTTCAGGCCCTTACTGCCTTCGGCAGCGTTTATATGATTCAACAGAAAATTTATTTAACTAACTTCCCGACTAGCTAGACATTTGAAGCTTTTAGAATAGTTCAGAATACGGTGAAAATGCATTTAAAAAATACTTTTAACCAACTGTTTCGGGTCCCTGCTGCCTTCGGCAGCGTTGCCAGTACAAAGCTTGCAATCGATTTTTAACTAACTTCCCGGCTAGCTAGCTAGCCGTTTGAAACTTTTATAATAGCTCAAAACACGATAACAATGAATTTTTTTTAATACATTTAGCCAATTTTTCCGGATACCCGCTGCCTTCGGTAGCGTTTATATGATTCAACAGAAAACTTAACATGGTATATTAAAAGTTCTTTTTATCTTGTAATTATTCTTATTATACAACTGAACTGAGTCCACGAGCTTAAATACTGTCCATTTATAAATTTTATTTTACTTTTTAGTTGATTTTGCATGCGCGCCTTTTATTTCTATTTATTAACTAAAATAAAATTTTCTTTGTTGACCTAAGTAGGAATTGACTTTTATTAATATTATTATTATTATTACTTGTTATATACGTAGCAAGTAATAAATCCACTTTTTAAAAATAAGTAGTCAGTTTCAGTTAATTAAAATGCAAGGGAAAAAAAAAGGAGGTATAAAATTTCAGTATGAGTATCTTTCGAAAGAACTCATCAATACTTTTGAAACGAATGCTTAAACCATAGATCTGTATTAATTTTTAAAAAAAGTATCTATTTTTTCATTTATAAAGAAAAAAAAATCTTCTGATGTTGATCCAATATTGACGTTCTTCTGCCTTATATTGCTATAATAAAAAACACCACAGAACTGGTGTTTTAAAATGATAAGTACAAACTTTGGATAAACGCCGTGAAATGCAAGAAACTTGCAAAAATTGTTTCGTGTAGAAAGAAAACACAGTCCTTCGTCAGGCGAAAAAAGTAGACACAAGTGCTGCAATCAAAGCAGCTTTTGATTCGAAACAATTGTTGCGATTTTCTTGCATTTTATGGTGTTTATCCAAAGTTTTGTATTTATTATTTAATGCTATAATTCTGTGAGATAAAAATCGTCTTCATTATTCATGAAAAATAATTTTAATAAATAATTCTCTGTATAAATAAAGAGAAGTGTATGTTTGTGTGTGTATCTGCGATCTGGTGCTCCAACTACTGATCGCACAGCTACAAATGTTGACATTTAGGTGAATAAAAGTTGAATGATCAGTCAATTAAAATTTCTTCTTCGGAATCAGAATGCAATTTATAAAAATGACAACATAAATTATTTAAATAACGAGTAACAATATTTTTCACCGTTATAGGAGGAAGTAAACCTAAATAAAAAATAAAGACTGAAATGAAACCTTATATTGACTGATAAGAAGAATAAACTGGAACGTTTCTTTCTAGAAAGTATACAATAGATAATCTGAAGAAAGGGACTCTCAGAAAAAGTGTATTACAACTGTACAATTTTTTCTCAAAATTTTTGTATATCCGCAGGTTTACAGGCTTAGAACTGCGCAAATGGCGTGGGTTGAACAAGCAGTTGAAAAAAGGGAGGGAATGAAATCTTCAATGAAAATAGTATCTTCATTCATAATAATAACTTATTTCTGTTGCATAATAATACAGTGAAACTTCACGGAATTATAATGTACTTATTAATATCCCCAACTGATTTAAAATATTGCTACTTGCAAACTTTTAAACCAATTTTTAATTTTGAAATTTATTAAACATTTTGAAAATGTTTTCTTTTTAAATTTCAGTGGCGGATCTAAGGGGGACGCGAGGGAGCTAAAGCCCCCCCCCCCCAAAAAAAAAAAAAAAAAAAAAAAAAAAAAAAACACTGACATTCACAATTGAATGTTACAATTGTAAATTTTTCATTGATCTGGAATGACATCTTGAAACTCTTAGCCCTCCCCCCCCCCCCCAAAAAAAAAAAAAAAAAAAAAAAAAAAGTTTGGGATCTACCACTGCTAAATTTCCCTGTTTGTCTTATTCTAATTAAATTGTATTAAACTTCACTTTTCCACTTCACCTCGTCTAATATTTTATTCCAATTGTTCTCACTTTCATTATCACTTGTTGATTTCTTTAACATTAGCTTCGGAACCATGTCATGACAACGGTAACCGAAAAAAAAAAGTAACGAATATAATAATGATATAAAAACGTATCTTATGTAAATGCCTAAAAGTCTGAGTAAAAATGGCAAAAATGTCTGAGATAGTGATTATAATTTGTATTCAAACATAGTTGGCTTAGAGAAAAAATAATTTATATCAGTATATATATATATAAAAAAAGAAAGAAAGAAAGAAAGAATAGAAATGAAAAAAATCATAAAACATTTGAGAATACAGAAATTTACATTTAAATCACCAAATATATGTATATATTTTAATTATTTTTGTTTTCAAAAAGGAGAAAAGCTCATTATTATTATTATTACTATAATAAATTCAGTGAAAGAAATTTGTAACACACTTTTCGAGTAAATATTAATAAATTTAGTACCAATCTCAGTAATATGTATAAAAATAAAATTAATATTTAAATTTTCTGAAATGATCTCCCCCCCCCCCTCTAAAAAGTTAAAATAATAATCATAAAAAAAAAAAAAAAAAAAAAAAAAACTAATATGTTGTGGCTATTACAAGACTTTATTCTGTATTTTCCTAGACAAATTCATACAGCAAAATTATTTTCCTTGATGAATGCAGAAGATTTTCTTCTAAGACAAGTAGCTCTAAAAGACGAAAGAGAGTCAATTTTTTTGCCATGAGAGAAAGTACTTTTTTCCCCGTATATATATATATATAAGATTATTTAAATTATAACAGATCTATGGTTCAATTATTTGTTTTAAAAGTATTGAGGAGTTCTTTAAAAGGATATCTATATAAAAAATTTTGTATTCCCAACAAGAGGATTTGGGGGAGGGGGGGGGATGCTCCTACATGCACACAATTCTTTTCTTAGTTTACTACTACTATTATTACTAATTCAAACCAAAGAAAAGTAAACAAAAGAAAAGAAACAAAAAGAAAATAAATAAGTCAGTAAATAACAATAATAACAGAAATAATAAGTACAAAACTTTGAATAAGCACGAAAAAATGCAACAAACCCGTAACAATTGTTTCGAATCGAAAGAACACATGACCCTTCATCGGGCGAACAAAGTAGGCACAAGTGCCGCTTTTACTAGACGCATATTGTTTCTTTTTTCTCTGTACCAAATTTAATTGCACCGTTCGGTGAATATGCAACTATGAACAAAAACTGGGGTGGGTGGCAACTTGTCGCAATAACTTGAAATATATTTTGAATTTTATTAAGAACTTTACACATTTTATGAACGTTACTACAATATTCAAACGGAGGATTGAGATGAGCGGCAGATCCTTGACCTTAAATATTGATTATAAACATTTTTCTTTCTTCTGCACCTGCCTCATTGCCCGATATAATCAACAGTATTTTTTTTTTTAATTAGTTAATGATAATTATTAAAAGATTCAACGATTCAAAGAATTCTTAAAAATAAGTTATATAAAATAATATTTTTTCTTTACCTGTGCCTCACCTGCAAGTATCTCTCTCTCTCTCTCTTTTTTCCAATTAGTAAATAACAATTATTCAAATTTAGGTTAAAAACGACATGAAAACATATATAAAACCAGGATTTCTGTTCATTTGATCCTAATTGTCCAAAATCATTAAGAGTTATATTATTAAATAAGTTAATTATGTTATATTATTAAATAATTTACTATTATATATACAGTCGGTAACAAAAGTGTCCAAACACTAGCAAAAATTCCTATGTAAAAAAAGTACACTTCATACGGTTTTGTTAAATAAATCCTTATCGAATCATGTTCATACACTGAGTAAGAACAGGATTCGGCAAGGATTTATTTAACAAAACCGTATGAAGCGTACTTTTTTTACATAGGATTTTTTGCTAGTGTTCGGACACTTTTGTTACCGACTGTATATATATATACAGAGAGAGAGAGATAATAAATTAGTTACGCAAAAATAAATATCGCAAAAAAAGTCAAATGAGTTATTGAGGCTCCCAATCTCTAGATACATTATATGGAAAATATGAATGGAGATGTAAAGTAATGCCTCTCAATGTTCCAAACACTGCATTGTTTTAAATTTATTTATTTTACAGAATGACTAAATCATTTAGGGGAAAAAGAAATACATTTAAACAGTTGTTTTCTTGAAAATGGTATACATGTTTACGGCAATTTAACACATATTTTACATTTTTTTTTTTTTTTTTTTTTAATATATAGTTTGGAGATGAAAGATCTAATACAAATAATTTTTGCGTTCTTTTTGGCTAATTCTGGGTTAACTAAATTTTAGACACTTTCAAAGTTCACTCTTAATAAAGCATAATGTATCAGATTTATTTTGCGTGTCTGTGTAAGCGAACTACATATGTGCTGTTTTATTTAATGAATTTTATATTACAGAAGTAATTGTTCATATAATTTCGTCTTCCTTCTGAAAGAGTTATAAATCTTTTATCTTTTAGAAGGTTTTTAAGAGCACACAACTTTCCCCACGCTGTTAAACGAAGATCTATAACATTTATCAATTTCATTCAAAAATAATCGATTTGATGTCACTAAATTTTTAAGGAGATAACTAAAAACATTCAGGTTAAATAGCTAAATTATTAAAAAATGTAAAAATGCGATTGTGAAAAAAATAGGGCAAAATTAAAAAATCTACAGAAATATGCAACAAACTTTTTATTATTAAAAATAAGCATAAGTATAAAAATAATTCTTAAGCTACTGTCAGTTTTTTTTTTTTTTTTTTTGAGGGAGGGGGAGGGGAGGATATTGTCAGGTACGCAGTAAAAATAGCTGTAGAAAATTTATCAACGATGAAAATGGTGATAATCAGTATTAATCAGTTAACTTGAAATTATTTTTAAATAATGATTTAAAGTGGATTCACGTTAAAAGGTAAAACATTATTAAAATATTTTTGCAGTATGTATTTGTAAAGTAGGCTATCAATTTCAGTATTCCTCACTCTGCTTGAAAATAATGCTTCTTTACTTCCCCTCTCCCCCCACCGCTTGTCTTATAGCAAATGTGTGCATCAAAGTTATCGGACATGTCAAAATTGACAAATCTCCCTTACTAAGGATTATCTTTAATCGTAGAACAATCGAAAAGAGTGAAATAGAATTTTCTGAACTCCCAAATATGCACTTCGGAAATCAAGAAGAATTTATCTTTTATATAAGTTAATATATATATTTTTAAATCCCTTTTTATAAATGTGTATTTACTAAATACAATTTAAAATGCTTTAACATAATAAAATTAAAATAATAATAACGAATAATAGTGTTTCTAACTAAAACAATACAATTTAAATTATTTTTCTGAGAAAAATAGTATGACGCAACTAACTACTAATAATTTAAAAAATATAATGCTAATTAAACTCTTTAGTTGCTCTAACAAGCAAATTATTACAAAGTTCGCTATTTATAATCGAAAGATATTAGCTATTTGTAAATATAAATTATTTTTCAGTACGCAATCAACAATTTTTGTCGTATTTGTATTTATTTATTTAAGTCTTTATCAAAACTGCTACTAAAATGAATATTCTTTATATATTTTGATGATAAAAAAATCACACACATACACACGCACACACACAAAAAAAAATAAAAAAAAAATAGGATCAGCATATAACATTTATTTTTTTAAGATACACGAATTATATTTATAGTAAAAAGAAATACACCATTTGATTCTTTCTATCTGAATAAAAATATTTAAAAAAATAATTTGCACACACACAAGAAAATAATATTAAATATGGTAATAATAATAATAAATCTTTATGCAATAATTCGGTGAATAAGAAAGCCGATAATATAACATTTTACTACGAACAATGATATTTTATATGTATTAATGTCTAATTACGCCATTTAGTTGAACAACAACAACAACCAAAAAAACTAGTATGTTGTGGCCACCACAAGACTTTCTTCTATATTTTCCTATACATATTCAATCAGTAACAATATTAAAAAATATATATATATATATATATATATATATATGATTTTTTTTTCTAAGTTTTTTTTTTTTTTGTAAAAATTAATACATATTCAATCACTAACAATATTTAAAAAAAAAAAATCGAATTTTTTTCTAATTTTTTTTTGGTTAAAAGTAAAAAAAAAATCGATAACTTTGTTTTAAATTATCACAGATTTATAGTTCAACCATTCGTTTTAAAGGTATTGACGAGATCTTTCGAATGATACCCATCTTCAAAATTTACCCCCCACGGGGGTACTTCCCCCCAGGGGGGGAAGCGATGCCCCCCCCCCCATGCATAAAATTTTTTTCTAGTTACGTACTACTATTATCAATAATTCATATTAATTTTACAATCACAAGTGCAAAATAACTCTTATTATGCACATTTATACGAATTTTTGTCCTATACTGCCATGTTAAAAATTTAGATAAAATGCTATCACAGCGCCTCCTGTTCAGCTATTGATCCCCAAATATAATCAGCACCAGTTTATGTCGGGGACCAACTAAATACTAAGTTTGGTAAAATTTCGTTAAAAAAAAAAAAAAAAAAATTACAATTTTTTTTTCAGTTTTTTTTTTTTTGTTGTTAAAAGTAAAAAAAATCGATAACTTTGTTTTAAATTATCACAGATTTATGATTCAACCATTCGTTTTAAAGGTATTGACGAGATCCTTCGAATGATACCCATCTTCAAAATTTAACCCCCCCGGGGGGGTACTTCCCCCCCCAGGGGGGGAACCGATGCCCCCATGCACAATTTTTTTTTTCCTAGTTAACTACTACTATTATCAATAATTCATATTAATTTTACAATCACAAGTTTAAAATAACTCTCATTATGCCCATTTATACGGAATTTTGTCTTATGCTGCCATGTTAAAAAATTGCATAAAATGCGATCACAGCGCCACCTGTTGAGCTATTGATCCCCAAATCATCTGGCCTCCAGTTCATGTCAGGGTGCAACTTAATACCAAGTTTGGTTAAATTTCATTCATTGGTTCGTGAGATACAGCGTCCACAAAAAAATGATACAGACAGACACACAGACGCACAGACACACAGACAGACAGACATTTTCTAAAAACTATCAAATCGTGTTCAGGACATCCCAAAACGTGCGGATCCGTCAAAAAACGGAGGTCGAAAATTTTCGTGAATCCAATACTTTCTCTATATTACATATAGAAGAAAGTAAAAAAGAAAATCAAATATTTTATAATTTGAGAAACAGCATTTGAAATTTCATTAGTTATGCGCATTGATTAACAACATTTTCCAACTGTACGTCTTTGCCTACGTCATCATACAACGGACCGACTGGAGGACTGAAAGAATTTGCAGTGGGAAATTATTTAAATGTGATTCATATAAATATCTTTCCTAAAACGCAATGCATTAGCATTTTTTTTTTTTTGGGGGGGGGGATCCATGTACGTAAACCAGTTGTACCCGCACTATTAATGCCATTTGAAATAAGAAACATTCCATTGGGTACTTCAACAATATATACCAATTAAAAAAATTATAAAAATATTTACGGTCGCAGGGGTAAGCAGACAAATTGACAAACATATGGACAGTTCGGCAGACATATGCACATATTGAAATCATATACACACTTAAAAATTGTTAGAAAATTTTAAAACGCTTAATGTAAACGAAAAGGCAACTCCAGCAAATTTATCACAAAAGATATACGGGAAAAAAAAAAAGTGTGTCGTTTGATATTTTTATATGTACAGTATTTTATGTTACATTGTAATTCAATTACTCAGAACAAAAAAATATTTTTTAATATTTATTTAAAAAAAATTGGTTCATAAAATTGTCTTTAAAGAAATATATATGGCCCTGAAAAATATTAGAGCTTGAGGGTGTCTGCTAGATTGAATTTTAACTATTTTCTATTCTGTATTTTTCTTACAAATCATCTTTAGAGGAAGTCTCGGTTCTGTCTATCATAACATTCTAAACTTCACTTGCGAGGTTGCGAGTAGTATTTAGTTATTTAGTATAATAATTAAGCGGGGGGGGGGGGATGTTGTTAGTGTAAAAACGAAAAAGAATTCTTTGAAACAAAATTTTAAGTAAACTATAAATTTGCAACGGATTTTAAATAATAATAATTATTATTATGAATTAGATTATTATGCACAAGAATATAAAATGAAATAAATAAGCAATGAAGTTCTGTGTAGTTGCTAACGATCGAACCTAGTATCTGTTTTGAAATACAATGTTTTTCTTAACCATCCAAAGAAATTCTCAAAAGCATTTTTTAACCAAATCCTTGACATTCCGCTGGATTACAAATAATATGATGAATGGACGACCTGTTGTACGACTATTATGTTGGTGAAAGAAGGAGTGGCTGAAAAACGCCTACTTCAACTCCCAGTGTGGAGCGAAGGGGAAAAGCACAAACGTGAATACGCGCCCGTGACCATTTTCAAGTACAAACTCTCGTCCGTGCTATAACGTTCATAACCATTTAGAAGTAACAAATGCTGACCGTTTATAAACGGTCGTGACCATTTAGAAGTAGAAATCTCCGACCGCGTATACACGTTCGTGACCACGAAAGGGTTAAATCGAAATTCGGGTCAGCTTCTTTAACCCCTTCAAAGAATTTAAAAGGGCTATCGCGTATAGGATCATCATTGTTAGCCAATTCGATCGGATAAAAGCCTAAAGTTTCGGCGAGCCCTGGTAATAACTTTATTCTAGCTGTTGGTTTTAATCCAATTTTCACTTTTCTAGTATGTTTGTTGTAGCTTATCTGAATTAAACCGTTGAAGTCTTGATAGTTCATCCATTTAATAATGTCTGAAGGGCTTTCAAAAAATCCAAAGGGGATTTTAGTTCTTTTCATCGTTCCAATACCTGCATCGTATTCGTATTCATTTCCACCGTCAAATATATTACTCCACATATGTGGATAAATCAATTCCACAAGTCCGACCTCCCATTCACCTTTCAGATCAAGAGGGGAAGGTAATCTCGTAATAAAATGTGAAATTTTATTTTCTGGGTAAAATTTCAAAGAACTGTCCGAAGGTAGCGTCACGTAGAAAGACATGTTGGTGAATGATTCTCAAAATAAATGTCGTTTCAATTTATAAATGAAATAAATTAGAAGCCAGTATCCATTGGTCGAATTTAGAAGGATAACCTTTATATTTCACTTTATACTCTAATCGCCCTTTTCTCATTCGCTTTTTTAAGATTTTTTCGATAGCAAAGTTCTCTTTAGGTTGAACTTTTTGAAGTTCTTCTGCGTAAAATGTCCCTAAGATAGGTTCGTTCATCAAATCCTTGATCCGGTAGACGGGCGGTTCCCGCGGTACGCACTCGGTCACGACGAAGAGTTCGTCGGTCCAATTAGTTTCGTATCCTTTTTCAAAGGTTAATTTTTGTTTGGATACTCGAACTGTATCTCCCGGTTTAAACACGCAATACTTTCTCTTTTCATTCCCCATATCCCCGTACAGAGTAAACCACACGTCGCTTTCATTTTCCGGAGTTACTTCGGCGGGCGCCCTTTTAATACTCGAATGATAAGTATGGTTATAACTATAAAGAAATTCATCTAACACGTCTATGTAGCGGTAAGTACGACGACTGGTAAAATATTTCCACATTTTAGTTTTTAAAGTACGGTTAAATCGTTCTACTACGGACGCTTTCGTGTTGTTAAAAGTTCTGAAAAATTTCACACCTTCCTCTTTGAGAAAATTTTGAAACTTGTTATTCAAAAACTCCCTTCCTGCATCCGTATTCAAACAGTTGGGTTTTCGTTCAGAGAAAATTTTTTTAAAAGCTTTCACAATCTCTTCACCTTTTTTAGATTTCAGAGGAACCGCCCTCGCTCGTTTTGAGAGGATGTCTATACAAGTTAAAATGTAGCGAAAACCATCGTTAAACTTTTGAAGAGACGTCAGATCAGCTAAATCTGCTTGCCACTGTTGATTAATTCTGGATACTATGACACGGTTCGTGGGGAATTTTTTTCGAATCGGTTTGTGAAATGAATATGCATCTATTCCTTGTAACCATTCTCGAATTTTTTTCTTTGAAAACTTGCCGCGGGCAGCACGGTGTAAGGCATCTACACCTCCAAAACTTGCAACCGCTTTCGGGTCTCGATAAGTTTCCTCCATGACAGCACGTATGTGAAGACATCACATTGAAAAGGATAAATTTCCCGTATCGTTTAAATTTAAAATAAAATCAACGTTAAACTTCCCACCTTCAGAAAAAATATAAAGAATCGAAAAGACAACACACATCACAAAATAAATGCAGAACACGAAAATCCCTTCCTCTCGGGACGGTAACATGACGAACACTAAATGATATTCAATCGAAAAATACATATTTATATTTAAGATACAGTCATCAGGCTATATTTCCATAGGTCAGTGGTTTCGCGCACGAAAACTACTGTCTTATGGAAATATTTTTACTGCCAGGTGCCGGGTTCGAACCCCAGTCAGACCACTCTATTTCTTGCATACTCTACCCACATCCACATCCTTAAATTCAATCGATTTCTTATTTATCCCTCAATTTTTAAATTTTTAATTAATTTCTTAATTAATTTCTTAATTAACCTCCTAATTACCCTCCTAATTAATTTCCTAATGAGTCACAAACAATATCCTGCTTTTTTCATTCTACCACAAACATCACTTTAAAACCATCGTCACCTTCTACAATAAACCACTCATTAATTTTTTTTAATTAAATTTCCTCATTAATACCCTCATCATCTTTCACGATTAAGTTAGAGGACGTCTCAAGGTCAACGTCAACTCATCCACACCTCTCAGGGGGTGGTGCGGCACCCGCACGATTTTCCGGTGCCTCCGTGCCTCCCCCGCCTGACCTAGAACCGGTGTTTTCTATCTACTCGTGACTGTAACCACCCTGTAAGCGAATCACAAGGACAGTGTTATCTTTTTTACAGACGGCCTGTTACTAAGGCCTAGAATCAAATTTTGATTAAAAAAAGTTATCTGTTATTATTATCATTTAATTATATATAATAACATGCGTTAGTTTTGAATTTTTTTTTTTTTTTTTTTTTCTTTTAGTGTGTATCGAAATATAAAAAAGTTCTGGGGAGTGACTGCGAAAAATACCACGTAATGTACAGTTTAAAACTTAAAAACCGTGATAAGTACACTAGTTGATCTTGAAAGCACACTGTGAATCCAAAAATATGGTGCGAATAAATAGTGTTGTTATGCACCAGGCTAAAATATGCCTCCTTTATTCTAAAATATTTGGTAAAATCCCTGCCAAGTTAAAAGATGCATGGCTACCTTGGGATAAAATTTAAGGTGATATGCCTTTTTAAATTAAACAGTTGAATGGATTCAAAAATGATATTTTACATCTTTAGGTATGTATTGTTTACTACTACTATTTTAATCTGTAGAATTGTTTTGTGATTTCTTTTTAAATAAATTAAGGTTTAAAAAAGATTTAGGCTGGGCAGAAGATCGACTTTAAAGCAGTGGTGTCATATTTAAGGACTTTTTTATTTAATGATCACTAATTATTTTCAGGAGTGATATTTGATGCAAATAATAAATGATTAATCTTCGAAGTGATTAAGCAACCGTTACAAATTAAATTAACGGTAATTATTGACTAAAAGTGTCCCTAAATTTGGCAACACTTCTTTCCAGTTATTTAAAAAAAATTTATAGGGAATGACAATAAATAATTTTTTTTTTATATATCCATGGGAATACGTAGGCAAATATCTGTCATAAAATTAGAAAACGAAATATTAATTTTCTACGTCAAGCCATTCTTGTGATATTATTTTCAGACATTATATTTTTAAGATTCTGGAGAATCATCCAATTAAATCACTTAATATCCCAACAAACATTTTTTAACTTAATCCCCAAAATACTTTACATTATGCGATTTTCTTTATTCTCGTAGGTAGTATCATACTTAACGATTACTATGAAAAATATTCTTTTTTGATGGTATTTGTATTTGTTTATATCCATATTTGGAAAGATTCTTAGTTTATTACTGCGAAAGAATATTTGAGATGCAAAATAATACAAAAAAGTATTATTTTATGGTTGAAAAATTTTGCTATTTTAAAAATTAAGCCTCGCATTTTCGCGTTTTTTTATGATGTTACTGCAGGGGTCCACATGGTCACTTTTTAAAATACAATTTTTTAAAATATAAAATCTTTGCAGTAGTTCTTTCCGACTGAATAATTCGGAGATTGCTTTTTAAAAGTTGTGATATTAAAAAAATGTAACAGCATACTGAAAAATTAACAGCGCTGATTTCTAGGTACTATTAAAGGAATTGATTCATTTTCATTCAACTAGGAAGAACACCTCATTTCTGAAATTGTGTTAAGAATTCTGCTTCAAAATCACATACTTTAAAATTCACTAATGTCGAAATGTTCAGTTTGCTATTATATTTAAGGGAAAGAAAAAGAACATGGTAGGTTATTTTGAAGATTAACATATTTTTGTCGTTAAAACATACTTTAAAATGATTTGTAACCAGAAAATAAAAAATATGGAACTTAAATATATGAGTCACAATTTAAGATATCTGGTGTCTTTTAGTGCCTTTTTTTGGAAACGTATCGAGACAGCTTATTCTGAATAGCGCGGAATTGGCGTATGTAAAAATTTTTAAGTGGAAACATGCACATGCAATTAAACAACGAGGTAGGGGTATTTGCTCATGGTAATAACGTGTGAGGCATATTCTCAAAAAAAAAAAAAAAAAAAAAAAGATGTAGCTTAAAAGATGCTTAAAGTCTTTCCCTAGAGCAAAAAGATAAGCTTAAGTTTGCACAAACAACAGGCAGCAATATCAAATTATATATGCAAGAAAACCTGCGAAGTATTCGAATTTAATACGTAATATTTATGAAAGATTTTTATTTTATTTTATAACAACTTGAATTTTTTTTTCTCTTATTTATTTCTTTTTGGAGACAATTATTCTACAAATATAGTGGTGTGAAATAAAAGTGTATCGTTTCACTATAAAGGAATATATCAGAATACATATGTAAACTTGAGTTTGCATAATTTTCTTCACCATGAAGGAATGGTGCGACCGAGAGGAAATTTTCAGCGAATGCAAATTATAGTGTGTTAAACAAATCAAAAAAATTTCAGAGTTACCACTTACGCGAGGGCTGAACATCGATCTCCGAACGGCTGTTGAAACCGTATAAACAGGGCTTTCACAGGCAACTTTAATAATATTCCTTTCGTACGAGTACTTCGAAAAAAAAAAAATGAAATTTTGAATATTTATACTTTTGCAGGTAAATTTATACTTCGCCTGTATAAATTTATTATACAATTTATGTGATACAAATAGTGGTTCGAATTTAATAATAAAAGTCGCTTGTAGCAGCCCTGTATAAAGCCCTGTATAAAGCCCTGTATACTTTTAAAAGGGAATCTCTGAATTATTCAGTCGAAGAAAACTGGTGAAAAGATTTTCTATTTAAAAAAGTTGTATTTCAAAAAGCGACCACGTGGATCGCTGTAGAGTAAGATCTTAGGACGTTGAAAGTAGTCTATTTTTATCTGCTAGTGATAAATCAGGTGAGACGTGACAAAGCGTTTTCGACGAAAGAGGGTGAAATTTGAACAACATACAGAGTGTTTAATTTTTCTTTATGTTATTTGGATTCATGAAATTTTATGCGAGTTTCGAATTATGCGAATCATGAAACTGGCTATTTTAGCGCCGAAAATTGCAAATTCACTTATTAATGTAGTATGGTTTGAACATGAAAACACAAAAAAAAAAAAAAAAAATCGTTTTAAATATTAACTTAAAGAATGAAATTCTTGCAACGTTCCTTTTACAACAATGTTTGGAAATATGAATAAAAAAGCTTATCTAGAAATTGTCTCCAGTATGTAATGAAACTGATATAAGAAGAAAACTACTCTTAAAAATGGTGGTGTAGAAAACGGGCGGATACTGACAAAACTTCAAAAAAATTATAAATTTTTATATGTATGTATGCATTTTTATAACGTATTTCTTTTAATTTGAGAAAGCCTTAAAAATTTCGACTTTAATTAATAACAGAGGTATGTAAATTTATGTGCTTTAAGTATTAAGGAGTTTTAAATTCGACAGCGTGCTAAGAAAATTTATTAAAAAATTTATGTGTTAGAAATAGTGGTTCGAATTTATTAAAAAAAAAGTCGCTTGTAGCAGTCCTGCATAAATAGAGAGCTGTATGGGACGTTGAATGTAGTCTATGATTATCTGCTAGTGATAAATCTTAGGGTGATATTTGAACAACATACAGAGGTTTTGCTTTTTAATTATGATATTTGGATTCATGAAATTTTATGCGAGTTTCGAATTATATGCGAATCACGAAACTGACACTTTCACTGCACAAAATTGCAAATTCTCTTGCTAATGTATTATTGTTTGAAAACGTAAAGAAAAAAAAATCTTTTTAAGTATTTTCTTATAGAATGAAATTTTTGCAACATTTCTTTTAGAACAATGTTTCGAAATATGAATAAAAAATCTTGTCGAGAAATTGCCTGCAATGGGTAATCAAGATTAAATAGGAAGAAAACTACACTTAAAAACAGTGGTGTAGAAAAAAGGCGAACTCTGACAACACTTGGAAATAAATTATAGTGTTACTATGTATGCATACATTGTTAAAAAGTATTTCTTTTAATTTGAGTTTGATTAAAAACCTCTGACATTATTTAATAACAGAGGTATGTAAATTTATGTGTTTTAAGAAACAGGGCTGCCACAGGAGATTTGTTTTTTTTTCTAATATTTTCGTACAAATATTTCCATAACATAAAATTATTAATAAATTTATGAACGCAAAGTGCAGATGTACCTGCGAAAATATTTTATAAATTTTATTTTTTGGAAATAATGGTACGAAAACAAAAAAAAATATCACCTGCGGCAGGCCTAAAGTAATGCTTATTTATTTCTGTTATAGCAAATAAATTTTCCTAATTAGTTTTACCTTTATTATTGAATATTATTTAAAATATTCTATCTCATTTTAACTTATAATTTCTTTACAGGTTTTAGGAAAAGAAACATACAATATATATATATTAGTTTAAACGGTTTTTAGCATGAACTATAGACAAGTGTTTTCGAAAATTGCTCAAGTGTTTTCTTTAAAGGATAATTAATATATAATGAGTCGAAATCTACGAAAGTAATTCACTTACTTTTGGTTCTTCGAGGACAATTCAATGAAGCTATTCACTTGCAAATTAAAATTTGAATAGCTGACTAAAAATAAAGTTTATTTATAGAATTATTTATAGAATTTCTGAAAAATTGTTTAATTATTCTCTTAATATAAATACTTTAATTTTCTCTGAATGAAGGTAAAAAGGTTCTGTGGAATAATTAGCATATTTGATAAAGGTGAAAAATATAATGATTCATAATAATTAACCCGTTAGTAGTCGCTATGACAGCACCACCTATTACAGATTGCGCACTTTTTATTTAACTGTCATCAATAATTTTAATGAGTGATGTGATCGACGTTCCTTTGATTTTTATTCGCGTTTTATGTGTATCAAATGCTACTTATAAAAATTTTTGGTGGCAATTGAATAAAAAAATCTGGCAACACTGAAGGATGGGCGGCAAATCGACCAACTAGCGACTACTAACGGGTTAAATTTAATATTAAAATGTAACTTTATTACCTAGTTTAATAAGTAGTGCAATTACCTACAGTTATATTTGTTACCTAGTAAAAACGCCTTATCTTTGGATTATGTTTGCATATAAAATGGTTATCAGTTTGCGTTTGTATATATATTTGAAACTAAACTGCAAATTTTAATCAACAGTTTTTTAAATTGATATTTTCAAAAAGTAATGCTTAGTTTGTGAAGAAAATATTTTATTATTTTTATTGAAGATTATTTCAAATTAAAATGTCAGCAAATTATAGGTTAAAAGTGTTTTCCTAAACAATTATAATTACTGTTCTAAGAGTCTTTTTATCTTCAATTTGTTCTCTTTGGTCAGAATGCTAGTCTTTTCTTCAGTATCGTGTCAAAATTTTAATCAGGTTCCTATCTATAAAATTTATAATTTTGAAATCATGAATTTTTTTTAAAAATGAAGTGCTTCAAATAAAATCTGAAAAAAAAAAAGTGTATAGAGTAGGTGCTCCAGTAATTGGCATCTATCCCGAAATAATTAATAGATAAGAAAAATAATAAAATCATATATTTTACATATAAGAATTTTGAAATTTTATACACTGGAGCATGGGGTGCTAATAACTGATAAATTGAAAAACTAGCAGTGTCAAACACTGGTCTTTCATACCATATGTACTAATTTAAGATTTCTAAAAATATTTTCTCATTATTAGAACATGAAAAACATCAGAGATCTCTCTAAAAGTGTCAATCACTGTTGCACTTACCCTATACTTACTTCTTATAAGACACTTAACAATCATAAACTCAAGGCAGGGGTCGTATTCTCCTCCTTTTTTTCTGGTCACTGGTGTTTAAAGGATTTTTCTGCCTTACAAATAATTTCATGCTGAAATCTAATACAAATAATTTCCTTTTGGAATTTTTCATTGTATGTTTGCACCATTAATTAAGTAAAAATTATCATATAAATATTCTGGTGGAAGTATCAGGGGAAAAAGGCGTGACTGTAACCACCCTTTAAGCGAAGCACAAGGACAGTAATATCTTTCTTACAGACAGCCTGTTACTGAGGCCTAGAATCAAATTTCGATAAAAAAAATTATCTGTTATTATTATCATTTAATTACATATAATAATTTGCGTTAGTATTGTTTTTTTTTTTTTTTTTTTTTTTTTATGTGTATCGAAATATAAAAGTATTGTTCCGGGGAGTGACTCTGAAAAATACCACGTAGTGTACAGTTTAAAACTTCAAAACTACGATACGTACACTAGTTGAACCAGATATGGAAAGCACACTGTGAATCCAAAAAAAAAAAAAAAAAAAAAAAAAAAAAAAAAAAATGACGCGAATAAATAGTGTTGTTATGCATCAGGCTAAAATATGCCTCCTTTACTCTAAAATATTTGGTAAAATCCCTGCCAAGTTACAAGGTGACCTTGGGATAAACATCAAGATGATATGCCTTTTTAAATTAGATAGTTGAATGGATCCAAAAATGATATTTTATATCTTTAGGTATGTATATTTTACTACAACAATTTTTATCTGTAGAGTTTTTTTGTAAGTTCTTTTTAAATAAATTATGATTTAAAATGGATTTAGGCTGGGCAGAAGATCGACTTTAAAGCAGTGATGTCATATTTAAGGACTTTTTTATTCAATGATCACTAATAATTTTCAGGAGTGATATTTGATGCAAATACACTGTAAAAAATAACTATTACAAGCTGCAAGAAATTCTCTGTGATTGGAGAAAATAATTATTTTCTCCAATCACAGAGAGTTTCATGCAGCTAGTAATAGTTATTTGTTTACAGTGTAATAGATGATTAATCTTCGAAGTGATTAAAAAACCGTTACAATTAAAATTAACTGTAGATATTGACTAAAAATGTCCCTAAATTTGGCAACACTCCTTTCCATTTATTTAAATTTTTTTTAATTGGGATTAGCAATAAATAATTTTTTTTTATATCCAAGGGAAAATGGACGCAAATATCTGTCATAAAATTAGAAAAAAAAAAAATTAATTTTCTACATCAAGCCATTCTTGTGATATTATTTTCGGACATTATATTTTCAAGTTTCTGGAGAATCATCCAATTAAATCACTTAATATCCAAACAGCTTTTAACATAAACCCCAAAATACTTCACATTATGCGATTTTCTTTATTCTCGTAGGTAGAATCAAACTTAACGATTACTAAGAAAAATATTCTTTTTTTATGGTATTTGTATTTGTTCATATCCATATTTGGAAAAGATTCTTAGTTTATAACTACGAAAGAATATTTGAGATGCAAAATAATACAAAAATGTATTATTTTATGGTTGAGAGATTTTGCTATTTTAAAAAGTAAGCCCCACCTTTTCGCGTTTTTTTTTTTTTTTTTTTTTTTCAGATGTTACTGCAGGGGTCCCCATGGTCACTTTTTAAAATACAACTTTTTTAAATAGAAGATTTTTGCAGTAGTTTTCTTCGTCTGAATATTTCGGAAATTTCTTTTTTAAAGTTGTGATATTAAAAAATGTAACAGCATACCGAAAAAGTAACAGCTCTTATTTCTAGGTACTATTAAAGAAGTTTATTAATTTTCATTCAACTAAGAAGAACACCGCATTTCTTAGACTGTTTTAAGAATTCGACTTCATAATCAGATACTTTCAAATTCACTAATTTCAAAATGTTTAGTTTGCTATTATATTTATGGGAAAGAAAAAGAACATCGTAGGTTATTTTTAAGATTAATATATTTTTGTCATTAAAACATATTTTTAAATGTTTTGCAACCGGAAAATAAAAAATATGGAACTGAAATATATTAATGAAAATATAGTCAGTCCGGGATCATGTAGAAGATTTCCCGAACGTATTGCGAAGGCTTATTCGGTATAGTACCGAATTTGCCAATGTAAAAATCTTTAAGTGGAAGCATGCAATAGCGTTTCAACAGCGTGGCAGCTGTATTTGCTCTTGGTAATAACGCGTGAGGCATACTCTCAAAAAAAAAAAAAAAAAAAAGCTTAAACCTTTGCGGCGCAGGGTAATTCGGGGCCTTTAAATTACACTGCCATCGGAATTTACTAACAAAATTAAAATAAATTTCAAATTTTCAGGTTTAAAAAAGGGCCTTTTCTGCTATTTTATAAATGTAAATTTTTGCAAAAAAATTCCGGGATGAATTTTCGCACTTGAGAATTAAAATTAGGTGTTCCATCAGCTGGAACACTGCGACTGAAAGGGTTAAAAGTTGCCTAAAGATTTTAAAAATATAAACTTAAGTTTGCGCAAACAACGGGCGGAAATATCAAATTATATATGCATGAAAACCTGCGATATATTTGAATTTAATACGTTATAGTTATAAAAGCTGATTTTTTTTTTTTTTTTTTTTTTCATACCGATTTTTTGAATTTTTTTTTCTCTTATTCACTTCTTTTTGGAGACAAATATTCTACAATTTTAGTGGTGTGAAATAAAGGTGTGTCGTTTCACTATAAAGGAATATATCAGAATACATATGTAAACTTGCGTTTGCATAATTTTCAGCACCATAAAGGAATGAACGGAATTGAGCAGAAATTCTCAGCGAATACTGATTATAGTGTGTTAAGCAATTTATAAAAATTTCAGAGTCACAACACATGCGTGAGCTGAGCAGCGAACTCTGAACGGCTGTTGAAACCGTATAAACCGAGCAGCCACAGGCAACTCTTTTATAATTTTTTCGTACTAGTATTTCGAAAAAATAAAATTTGTAATACATTTCTATATATTTTTCAGTCGAAGAAAACGAGTGAAAAGATTTTCTATTTTAAAAAGTTGTACTTTAAATAGTGACCATGTGGACCGCTGCAGTATGATCTTAAATCAGAAAAAAAAATCGTTTTAAATTTTATCTTAAAGAATGGAATTTTTTCAACATTCATTTTACAACAATGTTTCGAAATATGAATAAAAAAGCTTATCTAGAAATTGTCTAGAATATGTAATGAAACTGATATAAGTAGAAAAATACACTTAAAAATGGTGGTGTAGAAAAAGGTGGATACTGACAACACTTCAGAATAAATTATAAATATTACTATGTATGTATACGTTGTTATAATGTATTTCTTTTAATTTGAGTACGCCTTAAAAATTTCGACTTTAATTAATAACATAGGTATACAAATTTATTTGTTTTAAGTAATAATGTGTTTTAAGTTTGACAGTATGTTAAGAAAATTTATTAAAAAAATTATGTGTTAGAAATAGTGGTTCGGATTTAATTAAAAAAAGCCGTTTGTAGCAGCCCTGTATAAATACAGAATTGTATGGGACGATGAATGTAGTCTATGATTATCTGCCAGTGATAAATCTTAGGGTGATATTTGAACAACATACAGAGGTTTTTCTTTTTCATTATGTAATTTGGATTCATGAAATTTTGTGCGAGTTTCGAATTATGCGAATCATGAAACTGACGCATTTACTGCACAAAATTGCAAATTAACCTTTTTTATGTATTATTGTTTGAACACGTAAAGGAAAAAAAAATCATTTTAAATATTACCTTATAGAATGAAATTTTTGCAACGTTTCTTTTACAACAATGTTTCAAAATATGAATAAAAAAGCTTGTCGAGAAATTGTCTGCAATATGTAATCGGGCTCAAATAAGAAGAAAACTACGCTTAAAAATAGTGGCGTAGACAAAGTTCGGGTACTGACAACACTTCGAAATAGAATATAAATGTTACCATGTATGCATTGTTATAAAATATTTCTTTGAATTTGAGTTCGTCTTAAAAATCCTGGCTTTAATCAATAATAGAGGTATGTAAATTTATGTGTTTTAAATAACAGGGCGGCCACCGGAGATTTGTTTCTTTTTATTATTTTCGTACCAATATTTACACAACATAAAATTTTTAATAAATTTGTGCGGGCAAAATGCAGATTTACCTGCCAAAATATATTATTATTATTATTATTATTATTTTTTGGAAATAATGGTACGAAAACAATAAAAAAAAAAAATGTCATCTGCGGCAGGCTTAAAGTAATGCTTATTTATTTATGTTCTAGCAAATAAAATTTCCTAATTAATTTTAGCCTAATTATTGAATATAATTTAAAATATTCTATCTCATTTTAACTTATAATTTCTTTACAGGTTTTAGGAAAATAAACTATATGTATATATATATATATATAGTATTAGTTTAAACGATTTTTTGCAGGAACTATAGACAAGTGTTTTCTTTAAAGGATAATTAATAAATAATGAGTAAAATTGTACGAATATAATTAACCTACTTTTGGTTCTTCGAGGACAATTCAATGAAACTATTCAGTTGCAAATTAAAATTGGAATAGCTGACTAATTATAAAGTTTATTTATAAATTTTTTTTTAGAATTTCTGAAAAAATGTTTAATTATTCTCTGAATATAAATAATTGCCTTTTCTCTGAATGAAAGAAAGAAGGTTCCTTCGAAGAATCAGTACATTTGGCAGAGTTGAAATATATAATGATTCATAATCATTAAATTTAATTTTAGAAATGAAATTTTTATTATCTAGTATAATAAATATTGTAATTACCTAATGTTATATTTATTACCTAGAAAAAATGCCTAATTTTTGGATTATGTTTGCATATGAAAAGGCTATTAGTTTGTGTTTGTATATACTTTTAAAATAAAATGCAAATTTTAATCAACAGTTTATTAAATTGGTTTTTTCAAAAGGAAATTCTTAGTTTTCGAAGAAAATAATTTATTACTATTATTGAACATTAATTCAAATTAAAATATCTGCAGATTATAGATTAAAGCATACTTGCCAACATCCTTATTAATATTTCGTGGTATTGTTAGCCCCGCCCATTATTTTACACCAATAAATTTTTAGAGTAATATTCTACAATTGCAATTACGATTAAGTAAGTAGAAAAATGCTCTATAAAGATACTGGTGTGATAAAAAAGGCGGGGCTAACAACACTACGGAATATTAATTAGTATGTTGGCAAGTATGGGTTAAAGGTGTTTTCCTAAATGATTACACTGACTGTTCTGAAAGACTCTTTTTCCTTCAGTATGTTCTCTTTTGTCAGAATGGCAGTCTTTTCTTCAATACCGTGCCTAAATTTTAATTGGGTACTTATTCAAAAAATTTAGTGTTTTGAAATCAAGATTTTTTTTTTTAAGAAATGCTTAAAATAAAATCTGAATATATACATATATATATATATTATATACGAGGAGAATTCAAAAAGTAAAGGTACATTTGAGAGAAGCCGTACTTATTGTAATTATAGAAAACTGAAACATATCTTATTTTTCTACGCAACCTCCCTGGAATTCAATGCACTTTTTCAAACGTCTCATAAGTTTTTTGCTTGTTTGCAAGTTTTCCTCAGAGCCTGATTAAGGGGGAAGCACACATTATCTCCGCTCTCACCGGAATATTTTTACAATTATTTTTTACTTCATGTCATAGAAATTCCACGCTTTGACGAGGAAATATTTTTTATAAAAAATAAACGGTGTAAAACAATCCAATTTACTCACGTTATTAGACACCAGAATTCTTTTAAAATAATTTTTAATGAGAATTTTCTGTTTATTATAGGAGGAAAGTATTTGTTAAAAAATAACTGTGTAAGTATAAATAATGTGTGCTTCCACCTTAATCAGGCTCTGGTTTTCCTGCCCGATTTTGCCTCATCACATTCAGTAGTTCTTCCCTGTTTGACAGAGCCTGATTAAGGGGGAAGCACACATTATCTCCGCTCTCACCGGAATATTTTTACAATTATTTTTTACTTCATGTCATAGAAATTCCACGCTTTGACGAGGAAATATTTTTTATAAAAAATGAGCGGTGTAAAATAATCCAATTTACTCACCGTTATTAGACACCAGAATTCTTTTAAAATAATTTTTAATGAGAATTTTCTGTTTATTATAGGAGGAAAGTATTTGTTAAAAAATAACGGTGTAAGTATAAATAATGTGTGCTTTCCCCTTAACCTTTTCCCGACGGCAGATTCTGGCCAGCTAGTGTTCATAAAGACGGCAGAAAGACGGAAGATTTTACCCCCTGTCGGCGTCTTTTAATTTCAGGTGACTCGGAGTTTCACAATGGCTGTGGGAAGCCCCGTCCGACCCACATAATAGAATGATTTCTTCTACTAAACAATTTCCCTTTAAAGGAAAAAACCTTCACCCTGAAATCTCGATTGCACACTCTTTTATAGGGGAAAAACTTGTTGATTGTAGAACGAATCCTTTTCACTGTATTTATGTTTATTTGAAAAAGTCTTTATTCTATTGACAATGCAATTTTTCATGTTTAATTTGATAAATACAGAATTACTATTGAAATAATATTAATGAATAAATTTGGTGTGAAAATTTTAAATGTGCTTATGATTATGTAATTTAAGAAGAAATTAAAACAAAAGAATTATTTAAATTCTATATAAATTGTATTTGGGAGAAATTTCTGAGATTTATTGTTTTAATTATAATACTTTTAAAAATAAGTGTTGAAGCTTTTAATAAAAAAATTGGAAGATGAAAACTGAACAATATTACATATGATTAAATAATTATTTTTCAATATCAAGTGCTAATTATTATTTATTTATACATTTTATGATACTAAGAAGTTATACGGGTTTCAAAAGCTTAATATATATATATATATATATTCTCTCAATAATTTGCGCAACATTTAAACAATATTTTATAAAAGTTTCAGCAAAAATTCAGAAAAGTGACCAAAAAATGTATACTTAAAATATATTTGTAAAATTCCATGGTTCTAAATAAATAAATAAATAAATAAAATAAAATATTATCCGTGCCGATATGGTAATTGCTCAGGCTTTATGCATTAAGCATCTGGTATTAATAACCTATTTATGGACTTGCATGTATTTTAAAGTTAAAAAAATCAAATAAGATAAAAATAAAAATGTATGAAAATAATAAATAAAAAATATTATTCAAAAATTTGAGCATATAAAAGAGCAATACGCAATTTTATTTTGAAGAAGTATATAATAATTCAATAAGATCGGTGCATTAGTTTTTGAGAGGTCACGTCGATCATTTTTCTAAAATGTTTTCGAAAACCCACTCGCTGAATTTTCCAACATTTCCATAAAAACTTTATATAATATTTTTTAAATGTTGTTTTTTTATAGTCAAAATACTGGTATTTATTTATTATTTTATTATTATTTAAAGAAAAAAAAAAGGGGGGGTGGTGGAGGGAGAGAATATACTATTCAAAATTCACAACCACTGAAACACCTTAATTAGTTTTAATAGCTAATTTATAATATCAATATGTATTTATATATCTATTTATAATAAATGAAGTTTTTATTTACTTTTATTTGTTTTTATGAATATACGAACTAATATAAGCAACTTACTTATGTTTTCAATTTATTTATTTTTTGAATCATAATCAAAGCATATAAATTCTAAATGTATGTTTGGTTGGGAAAAAAGAATTAGTTATAAAAACTTTAAGCTAGATAATAATAATAATAATAATTATAATAGTAATAATTATTCTACATTCAGTATTGTGTTCGAACCATTTTAAAATGAAAGTATGTGTGATATAGAACTCACAAAGAGAAAAAAAAATTTTCCATTAAAAAAAAAAAAAAAAAGTTTCTTTGAAAATTAATTTAGAAGTTAAATATTAGAAGTTAATCCAGTTATGTAAAATTAAAATTTTTGAAAAATACAGTGTAACCTAATTTTCTCTCAAATGCATATTTAAATTTATAAAATAATCAAAACAATCATAATCCAATATATATATACACGACATCATAATACATTAATGTATTTAAAAATCATATTTTATTTTTTACTTTTTTTCTTTTGTAAAGAAAAAAAGTACACACACACCCCCTTTTTAAGAAAAAAAATTCTGTAAAAGTAACGTAATTATTTATCTTACATTTATCTTTTCTTTCCTTCTTTCTTTCTTTCTTTTTTTTTTTTTTTTAAGATAAAAAATTAAGTATGCTTGTTTATAGAGTAGAAGCATAATCCTCCTCATAAAAATTGATATTTCAGAGTTCATAGGAACGCTATCCGCGTTTGTAATGATCGATAGATGGCGCTCTCTGAACTGCAGTTGTTAGTAAATATAATAGCCACGTGTATCTGTTATTGCTCTTTCTCCGCCATTACATCATGGAAAATCGATTGCATAATATGATGATATGCAGTGGTGTGATAATTTCACCTTAGCCCACCAGAGGGCGAGCATTTCATTACAATCGCGGATTCCTTCACTAGAATTGTCCTTATAGTTTAAATTTACGAAAAGATAAATAATATAAAACGATAGTAATGATATATAAATTTATAAGAAAAGATCAGGGAAAAAAATAATTAAACAAAATAAATAAATAATAATTGTAATAAATATGGGTATTATAACAGTATATATAGGCCAGGAAAAGATTCATTGCAAATTTTCAAATTTCTGACGAAATTGCGGATGGTTGAGATTAAAGCAGTGAATAATGATTTAAAAAAAAAAAAAAAAAAAAAAAAATCCTTTGTTTCCATAAAATTTAAGAATCATAAAAAAGGTTAAAGTTGCCAAAATAAGTAAATAAACTGTTCGCAAAGAAGACGGAAATTTTTCCGTTTGTAAAGTAATACGTTATTAATGAATATGATATTTTTAGTGAATTATAATACATTAAATGTAGATTTCCTTTTACTCCCGTATAGGGAACTAAAAACAAAACAAGAAATGTCAAAATATATTCTCTAAGTATGAGAGAAATTAGAAAGAATTCCAGTATTTTGTCAATAATAATGAAAGCAAAAAGCGGCAAATGGATTTACGATTAATCCAAAAGTACCCAGAAAATTCCTTTTCCAGGTATTTTAAGAGTATTTCCACTAAATTTTTTTTATCAAAAGAAACGAATTCTGCATGGAGACAAAGTCTGTGTCTTGCATTCAGTTTAGGGAAAAAGAGGGAATGGGGATTAGCGAAAGATGTAACATCCGAAAGGTGATCATTTTTAAGAACTTTGACAGTTCTATCCGCCCCTAAAGCAGGTGAACAATATCCGAGGGGAAAAGTATAGTTTGGTCGATTTTTGAACCAACGCCGTCTTTTACAATAGGTTACTTCTTGGTTGAAATATCGACCAGCCGTCTTCTAAAGGTTAATCAGGCTTTACTGTTTGAAGCGCTCTATCCACTCGCAGATCTTTCCTCGCGATTAACAGCTATCACCATACTGTGCTTGCATTCGATGAATAATGTCCGCAGGTTTCACATCTTCCGCACACAAAAAGCGAAACACTGCCCTCATTTCCTCCTTGGTGCAGATCGCCAATAGAGCTGCCATGTTTAACGGTCTGCTGCACTTCAACGACTAATGCAGGAATACGAGCGACACGTTATTTTGAAGTGTTGCGAACTACACTCACTGAGCGTTGCTAATTTCTGGAAAGAGAAATGCAAATGTGTCTTTACTTTTTGATTTCCCCTCGCACATATACTTACTTCTTATAAGACACTTAACAATGGTAAACTAAAGGATGGGTCGTGCTCGCTGCCTTTTTTCTGGACAATGTCGTTTAAAACAAATTTCTGCCTTTTTTGCCACTAATAACTTCATGCAGAAATCTTTATGGTATTTTTGTCGTAATGTATCGCGATTAAATGGAATAGAGGTTATTGTAACAAAATAGTGGCAGCAATAAAGATAGAAGTTACTTATCGTTTAGACTGTCCTGAAAAAAAGGGAGGAGAGTACGACCTTTGTAAAGGGTCGTACTCTTTTAATTATGCTAAGTATCTTGCCATGCACACAAGCCTTTTTTTAGAATATTTTTTCTTCTTTTCTAATCGTAAAAAATTTGAAGAAAATTACTCTGAAAATTAAGTGATTTGGAAGAAGCGGCGAAGCTAAAAATAATACAGAATATTTATTAGAATGTTGGCCAGGTATGAATGCTTAAATATGTTAAGTCAAGGTGGTCACAGACTACATTTTTTCTCTGATTCTTCCAACAATAATTTTCTTGTGGAACTTTTCATTGTACGTTTCAACTTTTAATTAAGTAAAAGTTATCATATAAATATTCTGGTGGAAGAATTAGGCAAAAAAGGCGTGTCTGTAACCACCCTGTAATCGAATGACAAGGAGAGTGGTATCTTTCTTACAGAAAGCCTGTTACTAAAGCCTAGAATCAAATTTAGATTAAAAAATTATCTGTTATTATTATCACTTAATTACATATAACATGAATTAGTTTTTTTTTTTTTTTTTTTTTTTTTTTATGTGTATAGAAGTGTAATAAAAGTGTTGCTCTGGGAAGTTACTGCAGCGGTCCACATGGTCACTTCTTAAAGTACAACTTTTTTAAACAGAAAATCTTTGCAGTAGTTTTCTTTGACTGAATAATTCTGAGATTGATTTTTAAAAGTAGTGATAATAAAAAATATAACAGCATGCTTAAAAAGTAACAGCGCGGATTTCAAGGTACGATTAAAGAAAATGAATAATTTTCTTTCAACTAGTTAGAACACCGCATTTCTTAAATTATTTTATGAATTCTTCTCCAAAATCCCATTCTTTCAAATTCACTAACGTCGAAATGTTCAGTTTGCTATTTTATTTTTGGGAAAGAAAAGATCCTCGTGGGTTATGCTTAAGATTAATATATTTTTGTCGTTAAAACATACTTTAAAAAGTTTTGCAACCGGAAAATAAAAAACATGAAGCTTAAGTATATGAATCACAATAATTAATATCCGGTGTCCTAAGAGTGAAGGGTTGGATTGCTGTAGAACGTATCAAGACGGCTTATTCGGAATAGTGCCGAATTTGCGTAAGTAAAAATCTGAAATTTCAAAGTAACTTTTTATAACATTATACTTGAAACAATAGTTATTTGGAACAATAAATATAGAACAGCAATCACGAAAACCTACCATACAGAATACATAATAATAGATTTTAAAATATTGAATAAATTTTTAAATTACAATAACCACTCCCTGAATCGCAAAACATTGAGTATTTGGTAGGTCACAAAGCATTCAATGTGTAAAAATATTAATATTTACACCAATTTAATTTAAATCTTTAACCAAAAAATATCAGTTTAAATAAAACTTCTAAAATATTCAAAAATGTATTATTTAATAATTGAATTATTTATAAGAAATTTGGCTAATAAAATAAATTAAATCAGCATTTGCAAAGCAGCTGAATGCTTCTTTTAAAATGCTGCATTTCATGCTGTGATTTTTTTTCTTTAACAATTGTATGTTGTACTTACGTTTATTATCTACTAGCAGGCTACGCCCGCTTCGCTGGTCACTATATTTAAATGAATTTTCAAAAGAATTGGATCAGTATTTATTTTTTACATCACATTACAAATAAAAACTTAAAAAAAAAAAAAAAAAAAAGAAAGAAATTGCTTTAGATCTCGCTTCTTCGGGTACCCGTTGCCTAAGGCAGCTTTTTTTTCTGCCCGTACTGCATCGAGTCCAGTTTCCCACTGTCTACAGAAAGGTCTTTCTCGGGCACTTCAATCTGGATATTTATCGACGACTTGTGGATTTTCTGTTACTTAAGAACTACGATTTTAAAGATGACTGTATCTCAGCATCTATTATATATTTTAGTTTTTGAATCAATTGTTTTATAGTCCCCGTTATTTACACTATATTACGATTTGATTCCGAACAGTGCAATAAAATAAAATAAAAAAGTAGATTTTCTTTTAAAAGGAATTAAATACATGAAAAACGAATTTTAATCAGTTTATCCTTTCTACTATAAACTACCATTTTTTTCACCCAATAAATATTATAAATAATAATAATAAAGAAAAAAAAAAAAAAGATTTTAAAGGAATTAATTAAAAAAATGAAAAATAAAAAGTTGCTATAGTATAAAATTTATACATAAACGTAACAATTTATTTCTATTGCATTACCATTTGATTTTCAATAAACATAACAATAATAATGATAAAGAAAAAAAGAAAAAAAAAGAAAATCGCCTTCAAATGAATGCATTAATTAAAAAATGAATTGCATAATAGCCGTTGCTAAGATACGCAGACGATTACAACCGGAGAATAAATTCATGAAAAATGAAACATTAAAGCCAATATTTAAAATCGAAAAAACATTAATTTAAAAAGTTCAAATTCGAAATTCGAAAAAATCTCGATGAGGTGCCCACCTGCGGGGTCCCAGGTACCTACATGCCAAATTTGGAAGCTCTGCGATCAGTAGTGTGAGCACCAGAGCGCAGACAGACACACACACACACAGACATATACACACACAGACACACACACAGACACTTCTCTTTATTTATATAGATAATTACTGTCAGTGTCAACATGTTACGGCCATGGGATACTGAGTTATAAATTAAAATGCAACTCTACCGGTATTTCCATTTTAACATAACGTACGTTTTACAAAACAATGGCCGCCCCACGTTGAATCTTACAATAATTATAGATAATAAACGTAATAATAACATCTAACTTTCAAATGAAAGTTAAATGTATACTTTTTGAAATATTGAAATATAAAAGTCAAAATGTTTGACCTTAAAATGGAAATTTTTAAAAATATTTACATGGGATTTATTATTTAAAAGCCTCTATTATAAGCTTTCTAACGATACCAATCATATCGCTAAGTGAATTAGGGAACAAAATATGGGGAAAACTTACGTTATGTGAGTATGAAAATACTGATACAGGCATACTTGCCAACATCCTAATTAATATTCCGTAGAGTTGTTAGCCCCGGCCTTTTTTTCACACTAATAAATTTTTAGAATAATATTCTCTAATTGCAATTGCGATTAAATGAGAAGAAAAATACTGTAAAAAGATAACGGCGTGACAAAAAAGGCGGGATTAACAATACTACGGAATATTAATTAGTATGTTGGCAAGTATGTATAGGGTTGCATATTAATTTATAACTCAGCATCACATGGCCGTCCCTTGTTGAAATTTGCAGTAGTTTTAGATAATAAAATGTAAAAATAACATGTAATTTTTAAAAGAAAATTAAATGTGTACGTTTGAGATATTGGAGGTCAAAGGTCAAAGTGTTTGACCTCAAAGTGAAAAAATTAAAAAATATATACTTGTGATATATGATTGGAAAGCTTGTATTATATGCTTTCTAATGATACCAATGTTTTATCTCTAAGTTAATTAGAAAAAAAAATATGGGTAAATTTGTAGTAGAAGAATTTCGGAAATTTGCATTTTTTACCCATTTTTGCAGTCCTGTATATCAAAACTAAAAGAGATAGGGACTAATTAATTGGTATACATTCTTTTATTAATAGGACAAATAAATGAGCCCAACTTCATAAATATCTGAGGGTGTCAGACTTTCAGCTGTGTTGATTTGACATGGGATGACTCTGCCACAAATTTATCAGTGTCTATTTCATCAATTTCTCGACGTCTGCTGCAGCGTGGGCTGCATCCATCGACTCCATTCATCTGCAACCATCGACGCCTGAAGCTTCAGTGGGCTCATGGACATAGAGACTTGCATGCAGACTGGCAACAAGTGGTTCTTTCTGACGAATCCCACTTTAATTTGTGGTACCATGGTGGCCGAATACGTGCTATGCCGGGGAACGCTACTTGCCGGAGTGCATTATCGAACGTCATTGTGTACGAACATTTGGTTTATGGCCTAGGGTGCTATTCCGTGTTATAGTCGATCTCAGCTGCTACGAATTTTTGGTAATCTTAACACCAACAGTTACATCAATGGAATGCTGAAGCCCGAAGTCAACCCATTACTCAAAGGCATTCCTGGAGCTATCTTTAAATAGATTAATGTCCGCCCACATATTACCAGGAATGTTTAAGACTTCATTTTAAAAGAAAATATACAGCTTATTCCTTGGCCTGCTTATTCGCCAAATATGCCGCCTTTTGCATATGTGTGGGATTTTTTTTTTCGGCGTCTCGCTTGTGATCCTCGTCCTACAGCTTCTACAGCTTAGCGTACACATACAAATAATGTGGAATGTGTTTCCCCAGGCAAACATTCGAAATCTGCTTTTAAAGTAAGCGGTAAAGTTTATAGCTATGCAAAATTTTCAAATCCAGTTCAGCCTTTTTCAGTCTAAAATATCTTTCATTTAGCTTTCATTGGCGTAAATTTTTAAGTTTTCTGGTGTCTACATTAATAAAATTATCAAATATACTTGTAAATATTTTCTTACCTCACATATTATTATTTTTTCTAAACCACACATTTTTCGAATAAATTATTTTGGTTTTGTTGTATTAGAATTTAAATAAGTGATTTTTTTATGCTTAATCGCCGCATAATAATTTCTATGATTTTGTATTTTCTTTCCATTACACAATATTTTTAAGTTTTAAATTCTCATTAGGAGCAAACTATAGTAGAGTTACGTTCTTTGGCAACGCAGTAAAGCTCGAGATTAGTGGTCGGCAGTCGCGAATTGATGACCATTACACTGAAAATGGCAACCAAAAAATCAAACTCTAGCGGCCAAAAATGCAAAAATGTAACAATTTACTTATTAACCCATTAGCCGCTATAGACAGCGCCACCTATTACAGATTGCGTACTTTTTATTTAACTGTCACGAATAATTTTAAAAAGTGATGTGATCGACGTTTCTTCGATTTTATTCGCGTTTTATGTGTATCAAATGCCACTTCTAAAAACTTTTGGTGGCTATTGAATAAAAAAATTCTGGAAAAACTGATGGATGGGCGGCAAATCGAGCGACTACTAACGGGTTAAAGAAAAAAATCAAAATCATGAATCCTATGACCGTTGCTATGCGCCCCCTATAATCTTTAGCCGAACTTCGCCGACGTTCGGCTTTCGAAGGAAAGAAGAAAATACCATAAGGACCGTTAATGACGTCATCGCTGTACCGTGAGCTTCTTTTCTAACTTTCCACGCTCGTGTGTGATTGCATGATTCTACAACTTCGAACTTCGAAGCACGGTCCTGTACTTCTGTTGAGGCGAGCATTATTTATCAAATTGCTAAAAGAATAAAGAATATATAAAGAATATATAAAAAATAGATAATAATCGCGGTCGCGGTAATGGAAAAAGAAAGTTTCTGGTAAAGGAACCAAAGGCCGAGATAACCAAGTTATTTTCAAATGCTAATTGTAAAGTCATAATATTTATTTAGAAAGCAAATGCCTGTTTTAAGTAATAATTTATCAATTTTAATGAAATCCGAAATAAATGAATTTACGGCATGCAAATGTTCGAGGGATTTCCGTGTTTTTAATTATCCTTATTTTTATAATTTTTATTTTTCGATTTTAATAAATTTTTCTTAAGCATTCATCTGGGACCTTTATTCCAAAATTTTAAAATTTTATAAACCTGTTGTTAGATTAATGCAGGTAAAAAATGCATCGGATGGGATACTCATATGGGTGCAGGTGAAGATTTTATGATTTTTTTGAGTAACAGTAAGTTTCAGTACATTTGAAATATAGCTATATTGTAAACTAAGGTTTTGTTTATATTTAACCTTTCAGGGATAGAGTAATTACGGTCATTTAAAATCAAAAACCAGAAAGAAAAAGTAAGAAAAAATGAAATAAATGATTTTTTTTTTTTTTTTTTTTTTTTTTTTACGACAGGACTATTTCTTTCAATCTGCTATTTTGAGTCGTTACCAATTTATAGTGTTTCACTTCTAAAATGCCTGCAATATTCAATTTTACCGTTTAATTTCTTACTTTATCTTAAAATATTTTGTGAAATCCGTAAAAACCTTTCTATACATGTATATATATATATATATATATATATATATATTTCTCTTCCCTCGGTGAGGATCGAACTCTCAACCTTCGGGTTCGTAGTTGCGCACTCTGACCGCAGAACGAACAGGTCTTGGCTGAGCATTTCCTGGTTATTTACACTAGTGTTTTCAGGTATTTTTAGACTAAAACTGTAAAATGTATTTAAAATGTGTCTTATTTTACGATTTATAAGTTGAGTATATTGTTACAATTAATTATGTTTTTGAGAAATTAATGAATTAATATTAATTAATCTTTGACGAATTTTGAGTGTAATTTAAATATCGAATAACTGTTTTATAGATTTTTTTAATATTATGTTTTGTTCTGCAGAAATTGAAACTATTGATTATTAATATTAAATACGGAATTATTATCAAGATTAATTTACAAATTAAAATATTTCGTAAATGCGTATGAAGCAGTTAGGGGAAGATACTATACAATTAATGTATTCAAATTTTATTAATTTACTAGCTGGAACCCGTCGAATTCGACGATCATTTTATTGACCGTAATGTTTCAAAAAACGTCGCATCATTATTTAAATGTATTTCAAGTTAAAACATCTAATATAATTTACGACATTTCACTTAAAAAAAGAAAGTCAGAAAGATGCTTATAAATAGAAATACTATATATGACATCACTTTCTACAAAGAACAGTCAATGTGACGTCAAACTGACTACAAATAAACAGTTCCTATCTTTCATTTTCTATTTCGTTTAATACTAAGACTACATGTTAGCTGACCCGTCCGGCGTTTCCATAGCCCATGGTAATAACCTCAAATGAACCTTAAATTTGTATGGTTTTTATATCTTTAACTCGATTTTGTTTGAATTTCTATTTTATAAATGAAAGCATCACAAAAAAAAAAAAAAAAAAAAAAAAAAAACCTCAAACAGAACGGAACTCGGGCTCGTGACCCGGTGCCTGCGGCAGCGTATATACAGGCCGCTAATAACATGAAAAAATTCTCAACAATGAACCTGGAACCGAGCGAACCTCTGACTCGTGTTACCTCTGCCTGTGGCTGCTGCACTGTATAGCAGGCATGCATGCTACGCACGCGTTGCAAAATCCACTTTCTTCCACCAGGGGGTGCAGTATGTTGTATACGAACATCACCAATCGCCTTGATTTCCAAGACTTTTCAAATAAGGTGTCACAGGTGGTGTCAACTGCAAACTCCTTTAGTTGCACTTTCCACCACCAGGGGGCACAGCGTGTTCTATACGAACAACACCAACGGTAAGGAAATACCAAGACCTTTAAAATAAGGTGTAACATGATAGGGCCGACTGCAAAATCACCTAGTTCCATTTTTAACCACCAGGGGGTGCAGTATATTGTATACGAACATCCCCAATTAACATGAAATTTCAAGACCTCTATCACCAATCGCCTTGGATTTCCAAGACCTTACAAATAAGGTGTCATGGTGGTGTCAACTGCAAAATCCTTTAGTTGCACTTTCCACCGCCAGGGGACGCAGTGTGTTCTGTACGAACATCACCAACGGTCAGGAAATACCAAGACCTTGAAAATAAGATATAACTTGATAGGGTCTACTACAAAAACACCTAGCTCCATTTTTTCACCACCAGGGGGTGCACTATATTGTATACAAACATCCCCAGTCGACATGAAATTTCAAGACCTTTAAAATGAGGTGCTACATGCGTGGGTCTAGAACGGATTTCCCTCTCAAACTAATTTCCCCCCTTTCCCGCCCCGAAATCTACTTTCCCCCTTTTCCCCCTTTAAAATCGAAAATTCCAAATTCGCAGAAAGTAATTTTTTAGTATTCGACTCTTGTCCCCATATGTACAATTTTTTCACCGTGAAGTAATTTGAAGCTTAGTTAAGCTCGTAAACGTGTTTTTAACCCGTTTCCCCCCGGGTGGGGAAACCGTTCGACTCTTTTTTATTTTTCTCTTCTCATACTTCTCTCTACTTCTCTACAGACCAAGACCTTTTTTTAGACATCTCAACCAAATTTTTACACCAAGTAGTTCTCTCAATATAGTGGAGACAGACAAAAACATGTTTCAAATTAATATATAGATTTGGAATTAAAAATCAAAGCAATATTTTAATATGTGTTTAAGAATTTTACTGTGCGACCTCTATCATTATTATTATTATTATTATTATTATTATTATTATTATTATTATTATTTTATTTATTTATTTATTTATTGAAAGGCTGATAAAATACAAGTATAAGTAGTCCTGTCGTACTAAATTAAATTCTGTCATAGACAGAATTTCATCCATAGATTATTTTTCTTTTCATATCTCATCTGGATTTTCTTAGATAAAATTTTGTATGTCATCTTACTGAAGTATGGGACATATCTTACTCATCGTAATATATTTTTTTTTTCGTTAAGGAGTCAGTTATTATTTTAAATATTAAAATTACATAGATACCAAAATTTTAATTTTTTAAATTGAAATTTGTCATATTGACTTTCTGTATTAAATACATTTAAAATTGATAAATAAAATTTCTGGTATAAAGTCTACCTACCAAAAAAAAAAAAAAAAAAAAAAATTGTAACTATTCGAATTTATTTATTTATTTATTTATTTTTTCTTTTTTGGCAGAAAAAAAAAAAAAAAAAAAGCAATTTTCAGGGATAAATTTTGCAGTTGTCAGTAAAAAGTAGGTGATATAAAATACATCCTACCGCCCTTCAAGGGATTAAACATACATATTTCTAATATTATTTATAGTAATATTTAATTTTCTGAAAATTTGTTTAGTATTATGAATGTATTTTCGTTAATAAAATTTTAATTCAATATTTTATAACATAAATTTTACATTATTTTAATGCAGATCGCAGCTCAGAAGCTGCGCATTCGAGTTTCTTTTAAACACGGACTTATTGTATTTATTTTATAATTTTATTGTGAATAATGTAATATTAGTTTAAAACTTTCACGACCGCATTTTTTTTTTTTTGTCTTTTTCACAGTTAACTCCACCTGTGGGCGTCATCATTGTATATTACATTATTTTAAATCAATCTTTTCTGTATTCATATTTGTAATAAATGGATATACATTACACTTACACTCTTTCTAATCAAAGTATTTGTATCCGTAATGCATTGATTGAATAAATGTGAATATTGGGTGTACTGTTAAGCAATAATGTAACCTATGTAACCTAAAGAAACGCCCACTGACGGAGTTACAAATTTTCAAATGACGTGAATTCACGTCAGCGGTAGCGAAAGTGTTAATTTCTTTGTTAAATGCAGTGCAATTTATGTGTTTGTCTATATATATACGGACCAACCAAGAATTCAACCACTCTAATGATTGAATCTCTTTATACTGTTTCAAATGATTGAGATATTTTTACAGAAGTTCACAGTCAACCCTAATATTTTATGCATAAAACGTTAGTAAAATATTAATAAAACATAGTAAAAAACATTTCTATTGAAATTTTATAATATGCTTTTGTTGAGTATCATAGTTTTCTCTCCCCCCCCTTTTTTTTTATTTTAACTTGTTAATATCATTGACAAAGAACTAGTCACATATTTTCTGCGTTGTCAGTAGACTTTTATCTAAAGATGGCTATCAAAAGGGCCAAAATGGCGACAATTTTTTATGTCTCTTGTTGCCAGTGGTTACCATTCATAATTGCTAGTCTAGAGCATTACAACGTAGTCATTCATCTGTACACATGAAAAAAGTATGTTCTTTCCTATGCAATTTGGCAATCATTTTATCAAAGGTTGAATATTTTTCTAAAAATACAATCTAGAATTAATTGTAAATTATTCCAAAACAAATAATTATCTCTCTTCGACAAGGTTCTACAAATAAATCAGTTGTCTTCTTACATTTTATGTATTGGCCAAAACGAATCATCTGGCATCGAAAATCCATGCTTTTAATTAATGAGTTGGAAGGGAATCAAAATACTTAATTGTAAGATCAAAATTAATTGTACCATAATTTTTGGCATTTAATCTGCGGACCAGATAGATTTTTTCATATTAGTAATTTTGTATTAACAAAAAGGGAATATGCTTGAACCAAGCACTACAGCATACAATTACATCAATTAAAATATTACGAATAGAATAAAGATCCATACCTTAAAAAATCCTTAATTTGTTAAGTTTATAAAATCATTATATGAAAAAGAAAAATGGATGTATTGTACGTTCATAATTAAAGTGCACAATTATTCGGAAACTCACAATTGCTGTTAAATTTGATTTGTCAATTTTGTATATCGATTTTTGCAAGTGTCCGATTTCGTAAAGAATTTAAACCTAGATATGGAGTGCATTACTTTTATTATTATTATTTTGCTTATTATTTTATTTGCATTGCATTGTTTATCGTGCGAAATTTTCGAGATTACAAGAAGAATCTACAAAATTTTTTGTGCGAAAAGAAGGCGGAGCTAATAATGCTCGTGAATAAATTCTAAAAGTTGGGAACTCTGCCCTGTAGACGTTTTATTATGGTAAATGGTAAATACCTAAGGAAAGGGAGGCCTCGGTCAGTGGCCAAGATGTTCTGCTTTCTCAATTGTTGGACACAAGGTGTCGAGCTCGAACCTAGTACGTACTCGTTGGCTTAGCCTTTCGAGTTTTTCCATGGTTTCCCCTGAAACAATCATAAATGCGGGTGGTAATTTGGTCACTAGTGCAGGCAATTGACCGTACATAATCACCGCTAATGAGAAAGTGAAAGGAATGGGTAGAGCTGAGCCTCCTTTTTTGAGAATCCTCAAATCCAATGATGCATTACAAACTAAAGGCTATATTTCTCCTGAAGCAGAATACCGCACTGCAGCATTGTTTTCGAAAGTGACAGAAACTTACAAGTTTTATGTAAACTGGACTGATGAACGGTGTTTGGGAAATTGTGGATTACAGATATTCGCAAAAATTTGAATTCGCATTTTTCTAGTGCTCTAGAGTTTGTAACTCTACAGAAAATCGAGATATTCTAATGAGAATGACTTGATCTTGGAGGAAAAATCAGCAAGGTATTTTCTGCTCGTTCATATATGTGATTACTTCTTGAATATAGCTATTTTAAAAAAATTCTTAAAATTTAGGATGTCCAAGAGTTTGGACTGTAGTCTGGTTGAAATATGACGTCCATGGTCCATGTTATATACCGTGTTTTTCGGCGAATAACGCGCAGGTAACATAAATGAGTTACACACCAGAAAATTTATTTTACAAATAAAGCTGTTTTTGTAAAAAACGAAAGTTTGTTAAAAAATTTCTTTTACTGTAAATTTATATTTCTGGTGTATAACTGGTTTGGCAAACCTCCGCGTTATACGCCAGAAAATACGGTAATGAAAAGTGTTATACTTGCAATTTGTCAATAACGCAGAAACCTTTAGTCACTTCCTCGTTGCTCTGTTGTGATGGTTGTTATTGTTTTATTTGATAAAACAACCATAGTTAAACACAAAAAGTGAACCCATATGTTCTTCCTCCATCACATATTCTTTCATGTGATGTGATGCTTGCTCTTGAAGATGAGCAACTGTCTTGTAGCTATAATCTCAAGAGCCGATGGGATTGTTCAGAAAAAGTGAAGTGATTTCTGTAAAGCATGGTGAAAGGTGGTGTTGGTGTTAGGGATTAAGGCCGATTGACAACACTGGGGTCCTAGGCCTGAGGGGGAGTGCCTTCCGTGGAGGTCTTTCTAAGGGGTCCTAGCCCGTATTTACGCAAGTTTCGGAGGAAACCACGGAAAACTCCGAACGGCTAGGCCGACGAGCGCGACCGGGGATCGAACCCGGCACTTCACGTCTACCAGCTTTGAGCGCAGAACCGCTCGGCCGCTGGTGGGCCCATGGTGAAAGGATTATCAATGTTCCTCACATCGTCGAAAGAAGTAGAAGAAAAATTCTACAACAAACATCGGGATAGACAAAATAGTGCTCATCATGGAGGATGGCTGTGCTCCTGTATCGTGTCCAATCTGTTGTGTGACAGACGTTCATAATGGCAAAGATGGATTCGTGAGAGAACTGTCTATTAAAGCTAAAGTCTCAGTCTTGAAAAGAAACGTTAAAAGAATAGCTGTACTTCCCTCATATCAAGACTAACGTCCTGATAGGATCATGTTCGGTTAATCTGAATATCACAACTCCGCAAACACCTCCACTCAATTCTCTGTCATGTTCAAAAATAAACTGCTCAGTTCAATTTCAATCAAAGCTGCGTCACGAGGCAGCCATATGTTTTAGTTTCTAAAAAGACACTCATCGCACAGCAGTGATTGCACGCTGCTCTTCTCATTATAATTTAATGATATTGTTCACTTATGTACATTAAAATGTTTCATGTCATTAAGCACATTTACATAATTATTCAATCGCAAAATGTGTAAAATACATGTCTAAATCTATTGTAAATTTGTAATATAGTTTTGTGTATGAGCAAAGAAGTGTTCATTGCAACATTCAACATATTGTATGATGCAACACCATAAATATACACAAATCGTTGTTTCTGCATTAATGCAGAAACATTGCCTTTATTTTTGAATTTATATCTGTGTTTTCATAATTTACTGTATGAAAAGTATATATAATATTTTTGCTAAATTTTGAGTTGTTAATATTTCATTTTTTGAATAAAAGGCCCTGGAAAAATGTACAAGGTCGCAAAATATATTAACAAAAAATTTATAAAACTTAGTTAAACACAAAAAAATTTAATGTCAGTCTTTCTTACAAATGAAATTAAAACATAAACATGGGTTATGAATATATGTAAAATATAACCAAAGTATTAAATAACAATTTAGAAATCTGATGGCACTTTGTCTTGGAAATTAAGATAAGGTCGAGGAGTTGTAAATGAAAATATAAAGTCAATATCCTACAAATTCCCCCCTTTTTTTTCAATGACTTTTATCACTCGATCAGCCATCGTTCCAGAAAGTCGATATAAAGTTTCATTTTTGATAGTTTCCCAAGCACTCCTGATTACATTTGTGAGTTCGCCTTTTCCTCGATACTGCTGCATTTCCCTGTAAACAGATTGTAGAAGTATGCCCCAAATATTTTCCATAAGGTTTAAATCCGGACTGCTGTACGGCTAATCAAATAGATGGACCCCATTTGCTTCAAACCAAGCTTTCGCTGAATGAACAGCATGGATGATGAATACTTGCCAATCTAACGCGAAAGATTGTTAGTACCCACTACTTTTTGTACACCATTTAATTTTTAGAGTAATTCTCTTCCATACTTGCCAACCATCTCATTGTGAACCGTACAATTTTCAGTACCTGCCTTTTTTTTCACACCAGTTATTTTTTAGAGTAATTTTATTCTTTATTAATCGTAACAACATTTGCAGAGGATTATTCTAAAAATAAAGCGGTGTGAAAAAATGGGCGTATTTCCAAGGGGCGTTAACAATTGTACGGTTATTAATGAGATGGTTGGCAAGTATGTTTTTCAAATATATTTACGTCTAAATAACAAGAAAAGTATTCTAAAAAAAGACTGGTGTGAAAAAATAGGCGGAAAGGGGCGAGACTAACAATTTTCCGGGTTAGGTTGGCAAGTATGATGATAGCATTATCTTGCTGAAATATCCAATCTCTTGATGTAACTAGTGGGGCACTGGGAAGCAAAGTATCGCCCAGCATATCTTGGTAACTTTCTGCATTCATTTTGCTACCAATTACCACAACTGGTAACGTGTCATTAGCAGCAAAAGCTCGGCATACCATTGCTTATCCACCTCCTTATTGCCGCTTGGAAAAGTAAGGTTTTATTTTTTTTTATATCATGTCAGTATTTTTTAAGATCGTCTGGCCTATCAAAATTACATTTTTTCTCATGCGAAAGAACTATATCTTTCCATCTAATTCCAAACGAAACTTATTGCTTTAGCAAATTGTAAGTGAGCTAGTTTATGCTTCTTTGTCAAGGATGGTCAAGGTTGTAATTTTACAAACTGTGCCCTCGGGTTGGAACTTAACAGTTTCGCGACCGCATGCTTTTGTCTTTTTGACAGTAAGGTCCACCTGTGGGCGTTATTTTTCGAAATTACAATATTTCAGAACAATATTTTCCATATTAACATTTATATTAGAAATTGAAATACATTATAATTATAGTCTTTCTTATCAAAGTATTTGTATCCATAGTATATTTGTTTATAAAAATATGAACATTGGGTATATTCTTAAGAAATAAATGACATACAAATTTCAAAAGAAACGCCCACTGGAGGAGTTACAGATTTTCAAGTGACGTGAACCTACGTGAGCGGTCGCTAAAGTGTTAAAAGATTGCGGATATTTCAGCTGGTGTATGGTAGGCTTAAAAGCACGAACTATTTCAGAAAAAGACATTTTTTGTCGCATGCCCATCGAAAAACAGTTGATTTTTGGCGCTTTGAAAGTGCACTTGGTCTTCCTGGCAGCTTGCATTTACTAAACTTTGAAGGATTTAAATATATATATATATATATTGGCTACCGTTTTAGATCTACTGATAGACCTAGAACAGTTCATTCCACTTGCTTTCATTCCGAGGATTTTGCCAGGTTCTACACCTGACAATTTTTTCTGCCTCTGCATCGTTGTCAGTAGTACAAAGGAAGGTTAAAGTAAATGCGTTGTTTGGTCAGTGTTGCCAGAATTTGTGACTTTTTTATTCAATAGTCGCCAATAATTTTGAGAAGTGCTATTTGACATGCATAATAGACGAAACGAATGGGAGAATCGCTGATTATGTATACCAAATATCACTTTTTGAAATTAATGGTGACTATTGAATAAAAAAGTCTCTAAGTCTGGCAACACAGTGTTTGGTTGCCTTTTATGTTTCGTGCTTTCTTACAAGGAAACTTTCAAAAGGTGTCGTCTTCAAAAAGTATTGAAAAAAAAATATATATATGTGATTCTACACTTTATAAAACACCAGAAAGTGAAAAAAATATCGGCTGAAATGAACTACAGCGACCACAAAAAATTATCAAAATTAAGCCTATTTGGCTATTCCACACTGTTAGGCGATTGATTTTGACTATTTGGCGGAGAAACAAAACACGGTTCTATTCGTACACGGCAATCTCGGTGCTAGCGAACTTATCGCCTGTAAGTGCTAAATCGCCAAAAATGCTTAATTTTGATAATTTTTTGTGGTCGCTGTAATTCATTTCAGCCGATAATTTTTTCACTTTCTGGTGTTTTATGAAGAGTAGAATCATATATATTTTTTTCAATATTTTTTGAAGACGAAACCTTTTGAATGTTTCCTTGTTAGACCGCGGAAAATTTGTATATACCTACAAAATACACAAGACCTTATAATTTTTCCATCATCAAATAAGATTAATAACTAATAGGGTAATTAGTTCGATTCATTCAAATTAGATTTTAATTAAAATATATTATAATTAACAAATCATTTGTATATTTTTTATTTGTGTTGCTTTCCCATTCGACAAATTTGCATAAATCCTAGTTTAACTGTCTATTTAATCAAACTTATAATTTTTTCCAGGCCCTTATACCTATTTCCTGACAAGGAAACAATAATGTAATTATTCTATTTGTTATTTTAATAGTATTATATAATTTAAGAAAAACTCTGAAAATCCGGCCTAAAACAGCTACGAAAGTTGTTCCTTTTATGCTGCACACGCGTTTACATATTTTTGCCTGCTGATGGACAGTACTTTGCAGAAGGACTATTTTGCCCTGAAATACTTTTGGCGTGTATTTGCTTCTTATGGTGTTTAATTATAAATATATATATATTTTACCATTTTAGAATTTTATTTTTGGACTTCTTATTTTGGCTTTTTTGTTAATCGCCATTACTGCTATCGGTAAGTCTTGTATCGATTCAGCTAAAATCGAAAATATTTTGCATGAAAACTGAGAAATTTTTATTTCGTTAATAACCTGCAGCACCTTTTTTTTTCATCACAGCAATATTATTGATTCAGCCGAAAAATACTACCATCACTATACTTAAAGACAACCTTTTAATTTTTTTTAACTGAAGATCTACATTTTAATTATTTAAGGAGCAAGGTAGTTTTGATTCTTTAAAATGAAAAGTCACTAGAATTTACGAATAATAGTGGAAGAAATAAAATATATGTTTCCCTCTAATCAATAAAAATAAAATTTCGTTAAAAATTTACAAAACGAGTTTTTGCAGTTAGGAATTAAAATTAGGAGGGTTATATCCCATCGCCTTTCAAAGGGTTAATTAGAAAGTCGAATTTATTATAAAACAGCGGTCATGAGACTAATTTATCCTGAGTCAAACAGACACTATTATTTCAAAAAATCATTTTAAATGCTACAACCCCCAAAAAATGCATTTAATTTAAAGCACACCTATCTTATCTTGTTTGTTATTAAAATATCTAGAAACATTTTCATGGCGCTTTGAGGCTTACGATGAGTTTTATTGAAAACCAATGACATAATTAATAGCTAAATAGACCTGCTAACTATTCTAGTTTATCCGTAATGGTATTAGGCCCCTCCTTTTTTTCACACCAGAATAGTTGTAGAGTAATATTCAGCAATATGTTCTCATGATTAAATAAGAAGACTATTGCTTTACAACTATTCTGGGGTGAAAAAAAGGCGGGGCTTAATACCATTACAGAAAAACTAGCATAGTTAGCAGATCTAGCTAAATAATAATTATTAGGAACTGAAATATATAGAAATGTGAAAATATATTGTAAAGTGGTTGTGTGGCTTAAGGTCAATTGACTACATCATGATCCAAGGCCTATAGCTGGAATGTCCTCTATGGGGTCTTTGTAAGTGGTTCTAGCCTGTATTTATTCAAGTTTAGGAGAATACCACGGCAAACACCGAATGGCTATGTCAATGAGCGTGACTTGGAATCCAACCCGGTACTTCCCATGTACCAACTTTCAGTTCAGATCCACTCGGGAATCAGTGGGGCTATATTGTAAAGATAGACTTACTGAAATATTCCGGATTCCCAGTAACCTTCATTTCGGAAATACTTATACTATTTTTTTTTTAATGATAATTATGTGCGACTAGTTATTAATAGTGGCATGAAATCGATTTTCGGTTTGTAGTAACTTGGCACCTCTGTAAAGAGATCATTTCCATATTTTACCAATTTATTTAGGATATATATATATATATATATATATATATATATATATATATATTATTGTTATGAGACAAAGTTAGAAAAGTCATTTTACTACACTAAAATATTATATATATTAGAAACGTAATAAAGTAAAGGCTAATCGAAAAGTTAGTAATGTGATTTAAGAAAAAAAAAAAAAAAACTCTTTTTTTTAAATTTAATGATTTGAAAGTATCAAGATTAAATAATCCAAATTTCCAAATTAATCAAAACATTAAAAATATCTTTTAAAATGTATCTGTTATTAAACTGAAACACAAAAGATATTTTTCAACGTGCAAATTTAATGAAAATGCTTGATACAAAATAAATTTTTCGGTGATGTTTAAGTGAGTTTAAATATTTTAAAAACATAAAAGCTTTTTGAGAATATTAAAATCCTTACAATTTTTCTTTAAAGAAATATTCAATTACCTACGTATTGTACAAATATTTTTCCTGTTAAAGAAACAAAATATGCTTTTAGCTGAATAGTGAACATAAAAAATGTCCAAAGCTATATTCTATTTCGTTTCTTAAAGATAAGAAGGAAAAATTGCTTTCGTTTTCCTTTCATAGTTTGGTCATTTTCAAAATTTTAAGTTTCAATCTCAAAATTATTCAATTCGATATATTTTTTGATAACAACTTTATGAAATATTTTCTGTATTCAAGACATAGGGAATACAATATGTTTATTGTAAATAGTTATAGTAAAATGATAGAGACTATTTTTATGACCATTTTTTGCAAAAAGTTAATTTTTATTTACTTCATGAACAATATTTAATTTTTATAAATTGCAAAATCTAGTATGCTGCGGCCCCCCTCAAAGCTTCTTTCTATATAATTTTACATGACAGTACAACATCCAGATTAGCATGCATAATTATTTAATCGTAGATTACCATAATAAATATTTTACATATGCAGTTTGATGTAATTATAACCAACAGATGCTAAAATGCATCCATATGGAAAATCGCACATGGTGAGTTATAGCACAACTACATGTCGACTGATGTACAGTTAATACAGTCAAAATTTTTTGACTGATTTATTTTTTATTTTCATTATAGACATTTCGCTTTTCAAGTTTGTTGAAGTTATACGTTATATAATCAGAGCTGTAGCCTTCCCGTATACAGGGAAGTTGCAGCATTGTGGAACCATCTGTCATACTAAAGGATTACAAAAGGAATCAGCATTGTTTTACAAAATAGCACTTGCACGTGTGAAGTTTTGTGCAGTTTTACACAATACAAGCTGAAATACATCCTACTCGTAAACTGTAGCATAAAAGTGCTACCTGTTGGAATATGTACCAAAAATTGTAGAGAAAATTTATATCAAGGTGTAACCAAATACCCTAGGTATCAAGTTATGTGTGATTGCAAGAAAATTTTATACCACATTTTACTAACAGTTATTTTCGTGAAATTTAAGTGAATATAATTATTAAAAAATAATGCTATTAAAAATATTGGTATGAGTACATGGAACAATCCGCAATAATTTGACACTAATGTTAAATAGAAGTTTTATGAAATTCTTTGCATTAGTTCTTGATCTGTATCTGCCACAAAATTGAGACAGTTTCTAAAAATGGCCAAATCGAGTTCAGGGCAATTCAAAGCGTATAAATCCATGGAAAACTAGAAGTCGAAAATTTTTTCATTTTCAGTACTTTTTCTTGTGTATATAAAAGAATGTAATAAAGTATCTTATTAATAAATAGGTATAGCATTAACAACTTGACTAAATAAATTCTAAAATTATCGACGTATAAGCCGCATGACATTACAATACTATATAAATAAGAAATTTTATTCATCATGCATACCAAAGTTTCCAGCGTATTTAACCCTTTGCGGCGCAAGGCAATTTGAAACATTTAAATTATACTGCCACCGGAATTCATGAACTAAATTAAACTAAAAGAAATTTTTAATTTTAAGGTTTAAAAAACCGGCTTTTGCTGATATGTTATAAACGTGAATTTTTGCTAAAAAATTTCCGGGATGAATTTTTGCAGCTGAATCTTAAATTTTGCGTCCTTGCAGCGAGGACACCGCGCGTTAAGGGGTTAACCATCTGCCCATATCTTCATTAACCCTTTCCGGCGCAAGACAATTCGGATCTTATAATGGTGTGAAAAGTCTACAAATATCACATTGATTCGGAAACAGGTGTATGTGTGTTAAAGCCAACAGTAGTCCTATCACTTTCTTTTTAGTAATAGTCTTTAGTAAACATTTACAACAGTTTTTTTCGATTGAATTACACAAAAATTGCTTTCTATTTTTCTTTTTCTTTGTGTCTAGCTGTAATGAAAGAATTGTTGTTAACATATAAAAGCTTCGAGTTAACGTCAAATTTTTGGAAGCTACAGTTTATTTTTTCTGTAATCATAAATTATATACTCTCGTTAAAAACTTACAAATATTCAGATTGTTTTGGCAAATGGTTACGTAGGTTAACCCTTTGCAGCGCAAGACAATTCATATCATTTAAATTATACTGCCCCCGGAATTCATGAACTAAATTAAACTAAAAGAAATTTTTAATTTTAAGGTTTAAAAAACCGGCCTTTTCTGATATGTTATAAACGTAAATTTTTGCTACAAAATTTCCGGGATGAATTTTTGCAGCTAGATCTTAAATTTTGCGTCCTCGTAGCAAGGACACCGCGCGTTAAGGGATTAATACTGCGTAGTTTGGTTAGTTTTTTACACCAGTATTTGTAAAGAATTTTCTTTTTCTTATTTAATCATAATTACAGTTGGCGTGTTGGCGAATATTATTCTCAAAAAGTTTTCAAAAAATTTGTAAAGAATTTTCTCTTTCTTATTTAATCATAATTATAGTTGGCGTGTTGGCTAATATTATTCTCAAAAAAAAAAAAAAAAAAAAAAAAAACCTGGTGTGAAAATAGGCGGGACTAACAATACTACGGTATATTAATGAGGATGTTGCCAAGCGGTTTTGCCAGATATAGCGGATTTTTTATTCAATAATCACCAATAATTTTTAGAAGTGATATTTGGTATACATAATAGACTATCAGTCGTCGAAGTGATTAGGCAAACGTTACAATTAAAAATTGGTGATTATTGAATAAAAAAATCCGCTAGATCTCGCAATAATTTTGGTATAAGTGTGATTTAACACATTTTATTTAACAAAATCTAACATTTTCGTGTTTTTTATAAACATAAATATATAACTGTTAATTAAAACTTCTTATGCAAAAGGAATTTATCACACTTGCGGCTTATACGTTAGAAATTACGCGTAATTAAATTTGCACTAGGTACTGTACCAATATATTTTATTAATATGTATGTATGTATATATATATATATATATATATATATATACATATATATATATAATGTAAATGGATATATCTAACTTGTGGAATACACACCAATAACACATTTATACATCTAAAATTTAAATTTGATATTTTTGCCAAATCTTTATGATTTTTGTCGCGCAGAAACCAAAAGTAAAGCCAGTTTTTCTCTATCACGTATAGATTTTTGTCAACACAGGATGTCTTACCGACACAATTTCTTCCGTGACTCTTGCACCAATATAATTATGTGGTAAATTTTAGAGTATGTTTCCATGACAAATGACAATTAATTATGGAAACATACTAGAAACCATCTAAACTTGTGTCGTAGACACGCTACATTGACAAAAATCTGTACGTGATAGAGAAAAACTGATCTCATTTTCGGTTTCAGCACACGAGAAAGTATACAGATGAACATCAGCTAAAATTATCAAATTAAATTTTCCAAAAATAATTTTTGTAGACCTGTGTAAATACGGAAATTAAAATTCAACATTTAAACAGTGTTGCCAAATTTAGGGATTTTTTATTCAATATCTGTCATTAAATTTTAATTGTTACGGTTAGATAATCACTTCGAAGATTAATTGTCTATTACATATATCAAATATTACGCCTTAAAATTATTCGTGATTATTGAATAATAGAGTCCCAAAATTTGGCAACACTGCATTAAAAATAAATAAAATAATAAACAAAAAATAATTGCCTTTATCGGAATGCACTAGATTTATACTTGTTTAAAATACTCTTTCAGTTTGTGATATATTTTTCGATTTATATCATAATTTCATATTTTGCTCTTTATTTTGTAAGTTTTGTTTCTTATAAATTATTTTCTTTTTAATTATATTAATATTTATCTTGAACAATTAATTATGCAAATCACCGCTATTGTACCCCTTTACTCTAAAAATTCTTTCTACAAAAGTGTTGTAAAGGGTATAATAATAATAATAATAATAATAATAATAATAATAATAAAAAGAGTTAAATGTAGTTTGTTTTATGTTAAATGAACGTTTCTCTCTCTCCCTCTCCCCCCCTCTCTCTCTCCCTATATATATATATATATATATACATATATCAATTTATATATGTCTATATATATTTTCTATTACTTAGGTGTGACCTGTAGATAGCGTTGCCAGACTTGGGGTCTTTTATAATCAATGGTCACGAATAATTTTCAGACGTGATATTTAATATACATAATAGCATAGCCTCCTGAACTAGATGCCTGTCACGTGGCTCGGAAATTTGGCAACAGTTGAAGCGGTAGACAGCGCCACCAGGTACAGATTGCGCGACTTTTTTTATTCAACAGCCATAAAAAAATTTTAAAAGTGGGATATGATATAGAAAAAAGGCGAATAGAATCGAAGAAATGTCGATTATATATATCATATATCACTTCTTAAAATTATTGGTGTATTGAATTATTGAATAAAAAAATAGCGCAATCTGTACCAGGTGGCGCTGTCTACCGCTTTCAACTGTAGCTAAGTTTCCGAGCCACGCGACAGGCATATAGTTTAGGAGGCTATGATAATAGATAATTAATCTTCGCGGTGATTAGGAAATCGTTACAATTCCAAATTAATGGTTGATATTGAATAAAAAAGGTCCCTAAATCTGGCAACACTGTCTGTAGATGAAAAAATCCATGTTTAAATATAAAATTTTAAGGAACCGATTACGTTCTATTTGCAGAGTTTCCAAATTTTTTATACCCGCTTGTTTTTCATACCATTTTTCTAGAACAGCAGTTTTCTTCTTTTTTAACCGTAAATATATATCAGGGAGCATTAATGTAGTACAAAGATGGACACAACAACATTTTTTATTATTCCGGATTAGTACTCTCCTTTTTTCCATATCAATTTTTTTTAAAGATATTTTTCTTCATATTTAATTGTAATTATATACTGGAGAAACGTTAACTAACGATAAAGTGGTGTGAAAAAAAGAGGCGCTCTAACAGTGCTCCGGTGTTGATGTACAGGTTAAGGCCAATTGTCTGCACTTAGAAACCTATGCCAAAGCCTCTGTGGGGGTCTTTCTAAAGGTTTCTAGATTGTACTTACGCGAGTTTCGGAGAAAACCACGGGAAACTACAAACGGCTAGGTTGACATCTGGGATAGAACCCGGCACTTTCTATCTACCAGCTGTAAGCACAGAACCTCTCAGCCACTAGGGGTGCAATAATGCACCGAAATAAATTAAAATGTTGGTATGCCTGCAAAAAAAATGGTACGGAAGTAAAGCAGATATTAACAATTTTATTGAATAAACTAAAATGGTGGTAACTGTGCATATATACCACATACTAGAACATTTTATTTTATCGATAAATAAATAAATAAAAATAAATCTGGTGTTAAGCGGATGCATTGGTATGTACCTTTCTTGTAATATACAGTATTTAGGATTTCTAAAAATGCTAATGAAATTGTATCTTTCAGGGGAAAAAAGTAAGAATATTACAAGATTGTTTTTCTTCCTTTTTTTTTTTTTTTTTTTTTCCTTAAAAGTTTCAAATGAAATGTTAATAGTAGTTCAACTGAAATATTAATAGCCTCGAATTATCAAAATTACAACACATTTTTGTATATAATAAACTTCAAAGTTATAGGTAAATATTATTTATTTTTCTGTGAAAAATAAAAAGTTCAGAGTATTTTGCTTTACGCATTATTTAACTAGATTAAAAAAAAAAAAAAAAAAATCCTCATCTACCGAAAATAAATTACATTGTTTCATTTTTATCTTCGAAATATATTTTGTCTTTTTCTTTCATTCACATGTATACAGCAACTTTTATTTATGTATTTTTTTTTAATTAACTTACTTTTATTTTTTCAAGTTTTATTTTCAGTTTCTTCTTTATTTTTATAAAGTCTGTTTTATTTTTAAAGGAAAATTTTAAGAAAAAATTATCATGAAAAGTGTTAATATGTATAATATATGTAATAATATATGTATAATATTATGTATAATAAATGTAATTATTTCTTTAAAAATTATTAAATTTAAGTAAAATATTTTCCATTTCTTTTTTTTAGTAGAAACGTACACCGTATTTTCTAAGTAAATTAAAAAAATATTTGTTTTCTTTTTATTCAGCTTCACTTAATATAAAGTTGTGAACAAGAAATGTACAGGGGCGTAACTTTATTAAAAAGATCAGTATTTTTTAAACATTTTTTTTAATTAATTCCACATTATTTTAATCGAATTTTATTATTAATGAACAGATAGATGATTTTAAAAATCTAGGATGATGCGACTTATGAGTGTAGTAAATTTTCACATAGAAGGAGTTTCAGTTTTATTACTACTGTTTTTTATAACATAATTAAACACAATATTATAGAAAAATGTTTATTCAAATATTATTAGCTTTATGTATCTATTTTAGTTTTAGAAATAGTACGAAATATATTTTTAAAAATTTACTCCCAAATTTATCATATTGAGACCTATAGCGAAATAAATACTTTTCATACGCAACTTTTCTCTATAATGGCAGTAAATACAGAATATTTTTGTTCAGTGCAGTACGTTATTATTTGACTTTTAAATGGGGATGCTCATTTATATAAGTAGGGGAGACCGGGAATCAATGGACCATGGGATATAATGGACCACCCGCTACTTTTTATTTTATTAATTATTTTATTTATTTTTATAATTCGTATTTTGGTACATAGAGAAAAGCACAGCAGTGATGCAACTTATGTAGCAACTTCATGCTTAACTCGCAATTTACTCATTTTATTTGAGAAATTTATTTTGTGGTGGCCAAATGTAAGTATTTTTAGCTAAACATTTTTTCTTTTCACCATTCAAGAATTATGATCTGGAAGAGGTTATTAAGAACAATAAAGAGCTAATGACATCTATTATTATATTTAATCTAACTAAAATATTATTTTTAAATATTTGCTATTATTATTATTATTATTATTATTTTTTCACATTAGTTGTCAGAGTTCCGTATACAGGGATGGAACACGGGCGCAGAATTCATACCACTCTCAATGTAAGAAAATTTTTTACCTCTTAAATCAACGATATTATAGGTAGAGAAATTTCTTAAACGGATTCCGGTATGAATTCTGCGCCCGTGTTCCATCCCTGCGTATAGCAGCTCTCTGTCATAATAAACTGATATATGGAATCTACATTTTTGAAGTGTTACCTATTAATTATACTTAAAAATTTCAGAGTTAACCTTAATTAGATCTGTTATGTTTTCAAAGATGAATAAGCAAGCAATTTACTTTGAGGTTTCTTCTTATTTATTTTTAATAAACATAACAGTTGATTTTGTATTCTTATATTTTTACAAATATCATACAAGTATAACGAACTGAATTAAATAATGGAATTAGAAAGTAATAAATACACCTATGTTATATTTAAGAGTTTACAATTGTTACATATGAATAGTTTCACAGATCATGTAAAGTAAAAAAAAAAAAAAAAAAAGAACTATTCAGCTATGGAGCAGACAGTTGTGGATGATAAAAAAAAACTATTTGTTCAGCCTCCAAGGCATCAGGCATTTCAAAAACAACTCTTACAGGCTATGTATAGAGGCATAAAAATTCTAAATTACTTAAACTGAAAAACGATAACTATTAGATTTATCCAAAACTATGCATAAAAGCAGATAAATTCGATGGATAAAGAAGAAATGGTGGAAAATTATATAATAGATGGTTGTACAATGAAGTGCATCTCGGTCACTAAGTGAAATATCCCCATTTAAAAATAGTATATTTCGAATTGCATCCCTTTCCGATAACTTCCTTGCACAGACTTGCCAACCATCTCATTATGAACCGTAAAATTTTTAGTACCCGCCTTTTTTTTTCACACCAATAATGTTTCAGAGTAATTTCAGTCTTATTTAATCGTAACAATATTTGGAGAGAATTACTCTAAAAATATAGTGGGGTGAGGAAAGGGGCGTTTTTTCAGGGGGCGTTAACAATTGAACGGATATTAATGAGATGGTTGGCAAGTATCCTTGCATAAGGCAACAAATAAACAAATAAAGGGGCACTAACAATTTTAACTGATGTACCAGTAAAAATGGTTATTGAAAGAGAAGTATAAAATAAAAATAAATAGACAATTTAAAAAAAAAAAAAAAAAAAAAAAAAAAAACCTCTTTAGTAAGGACCAAGAAATAAAAAAAAGTCAGCTTCTGTTAAGACTTTCACGACCGCTGACGTAGATTCACGTCATTTGAAAATCTCAAACTCCCCTAGTGGGAGTTTCTTTCGCAATTTGTATGTTATTTATTCTTTAAAAATATACCGAATATACATATTTTCACTATCAATCAGCGTTCTCAACTTTTATAATTTATTCACAATCATTTTTAGCCCCACCTTCTTTTCGCACCAGAAATTTAGTAATTTATTTCTCTTTAATACATGACAACGATTAAATAAGAGGAAAATCATTTTTCAAAATTTCCGGTATAAAAAAAGAGGCGGGGCTAAAAAATATTGTGAATAAATTATAAAAGTCGGGAACGCTGCTATCAATATACTATGGATATAAAAGCTTTGATTAGAAAGTGTATAACTATAATGTATATCCATTTGTAATATAAATGCGAATACAGAAAATTATGTTCGGAAATATTGTAACTAGGAAGAATGACGCCCACATGCGGACCTTACAATGAAAAAGACAAAAACATGTGGTAGCGAAAGGGTTAAAGAAAAATATAAAACTGAAGTCTCACCTCATGTTCAAAGCAAAAATATGTATTAAACGTTCGAGTGTTTCTAAGAATATGTCTGTTTATAGTGATACAAAATTCAGTGATAAGGATATAATTTCACAGCAAGATGCTAATTTTAATACTAATAAAATAAGTGTACGTAAATTTTCGTTAAAAATTTTATGAAAAAGACAGTTTTACATTGTGTTGGTTTAATCACAAAAATAAAAGGTAAATAATCTTTTTTTGTGAGATTCATGCAACGAACACCTAATCAATATATCTAAATTTTTCCTGAGAATGTTGATATATCTTGTAAATTAATTTAATTGTAATTATGAGTTTTCCAGACTCTACAACTTCACAAGGAAACAGCAGACTTTCAGTGACACAAAAATCTTTGGTGTATCATTTCCAATTTTAATGTTAATTAATATACGTTATTTGTATGAATCGAAGACGTAAATAAACAAATGTAATATATTCTACATTTTTTACTATTAAAAAACACATTACATTATTATACTTTTTAAATTTTACCTGTGGTTCATAGTACCCGGTGCCATGGCCCATTTTACCCCGGTTTGGGGTAAAATAGCCCACTTTGTCAATCGGTATTAAAAAAATATATATTTATATATATAAAATAGTAAACGTAATAATTATTTTTGACTGAATGCAATATGAACCCTAATGTATAGGTAATATGCACACATCTTTTCAATAGCCAAAAATCCTTACTTTGTGAGTAAGCAAATTTACTAAAGTGATCTATTTTACCCCTGTCTCCCCTAAACAATAAAATATAGTTTCAGAAATAAAAAATGTGTGACGAAATTTAAATGAATTCTTTGCATGTGTATATGTAGAGTGTTGATGGATTCGCTTAATTCCCCAATTTATTTATGCTATACATTTATATAATAACAAGGTGTCGTAGTCTCCGCCTTCTTTTCAGGAAACTTTCAGAAATAAAAGAATTTATGCTATGTTTGCTACCACAATTTTTATAAAATAATTTCTATACTGTTTAATCACGACATATTAATTTAAAATTGCAATAAAGATTTCTCTAAGAAACTAGTGGCTAAATAGGCGACAATATCACGTCCTTGAAAGTATCATGAAAAAAATAAAAAATAAACATATAAAATAAGAAAAGCAGAGACTACGACCCCTGATAATGTTTTTATAATTCGCTTAAACACATCATAGCCTCCTAAACTAGATGCCTGTCGAGTAGCACGGAAACTTGGAAACAGTTCAAGCAGTAGACAGCGCCACCTGGTACAGATTGCGTGACCTTTTTACTCAACAGGCACCAAACATTTTTAAAAGCGGGAATTAACATACATAGAAGGCGAATATAATCGAAAAAACGTCGATTTTATATATCACATATCACTTCTTAAAATTATTGGTAACAGTTGAACAAATATATCGTGCAATCTGTACCAGATGGCGCTGTATACCGTTTGAACTGTTGCCAAGTTTCCGAGCGACGCGACAGCCATCTAGTTTAGGAGGCTATGATCACATAGGTGCCATGTCTCCCTTATTTTCAAAGGAGATTTCATACCGGAAAGTTTTTATAAATGTTTTCAATTTATTTAATTTTATTTAGTCGTCAAAAATATATCTGTAAAATCACTTTTTAAAAATGCTGTTGTATAAATCTGATTTAAAAATTAGGAGATGTTGGCAGCTATGTAATCAATTTCTAGAAGATTACTATAAAAAATCTGGTTATGGGAAAAAATGTTTATTGTCACACTAAATCAGACATGCCAACAGTCCTAATTTATCCCGAGGTACGGTTAGTACTCACCCTTTTCTTTTATACCATATTATTTGTAGAATAATTTTCTGAAAAGTTTAATTCGATTAAATCAGAAGGCTAATGCTCCTGTATACAGGTGATTCCGAGGTCATGGGACAAACATGAAGGGGAGGTAGAGAACATCACAAAGATTCAGAACTGAGGAACCCATGTCCCCAAACTTTATTTTAATCCTTTAAGAACCGGGTACTTTTGCGTGGGTATGGACACGGCTCTCAAATGTTGCCTTTTTTTAAGAAAAGAGTTTTTACTTGCTAAAGTTTACAAGAAGAAATAAATTGTGTTTTTATCGATGTGATTGCAATAATACAAACATTGTGTATGATTTTGCTAAATAATGAAGCATGCAAGATTTAAAAATTTACACAGTAGGCGGAGTAAATAGTACACAGTAGCTGAGAACCATAGCCTACTAAACTAGATGCCTGTCGCGTGACTTGGAAACTTTGCAACAGTTCAAGAGGTAGACAGCGCCACCTGGTAAAGATTGAGCGACTTTTTTATTTAACTGTCGCCAATAATTTTAAGAAGTGATGTGATCGACGTTTCTTCGATTCTACTCGCCTATTATACATATGAAATCCCACTTTTAAAAATATTTGGTAGCTGTTGAATAAAAGAGTTGCGCAATCTGTACTAGGTGGCGCTGTCTACCGCTTAAACTTTTGCCAAGTTTCCGAGCCACGCGACAGACATCTAGTTTAGGAGGCTATGTCCGAACATGCTCACCCATCCGACTTTTTTTTTTTTTTTTTTTGTGTTAAGGTTGTCACTTGTACCCAGCCAATCAATAGATTATCAAGTGGTAGCCATTGTTTCCATCATCATGTGTTACTTTTTTCTGTGTTTTCCTTAATCTTATCGTTAAAAAAAATTTCCACTTTTAATCATTACGCTTAGAAAAACGCCAATATTATAATTTATTCTAGAGTATTGTTAGTAAACGCACTTTTTTCACATCACTTTTCTTGAAGGGTATTTTTCTACATTTTTAATTATTATTACATATTGTAAAAAAATTCTATACAAATAAAATGGTATTAAAAAGTGCGTGTACTACGGTGCTCCGGAAAAAAAAAAAGTGAAATGATAGAATGTCTGTTAAAATAGAAAATAATGGTTCATTTCGTTCCCTTGACATCCTTGTGTCTCGCACTCGCAAAAATAAAAATTGCATATATCCAGAAGCATCGTTCAGAATAATGCCTCTATCAGCGATTTGTATACAAGGATGGTAATATGGCCTATACTTTGTACCACTATTTATGAATATATTTTTTTTCAAAAATGATAAACAGGAGTGTTTGCATTCCTAAATTTTTATTTTATTTCTCACCAGTAATTTTTTAATAGTGATGTTATTAGTAGTTTTCTAGTAATATTTAGCAATTAAATATGGCCAAAAAACATTTCGTAATTACTAGTGGAGAATAAAATAAAAAATCCGGAACGCAAACACCCCTGAATAAATCTTAGATTTAAAAGAATTTATTCATATGAATATTTACGTGATTTCTGCAACACATTACCACTCCTGTATGCAGTGTTGCCAAATTTAAGAATTTTTTGTTTAATATCTACCACTAATTTTTAATTGCGATGGTTGCCTAATCACTTGGAATATTAGTCGCCTAATAAGTATATCAAATATCACTCTTCAAACTTATTGGTGATTATTATTGAATAAAAATGTCCCTAAATTTGGCAGCACTACCTGTACGTAGAAACATATATTTCTTGTACAGTCAGCAAAAATAAGAAAAAGCCAACTTAAAATTATAGGTTTTTGAAACCTTAAATTTATTTATAATTACCCTGTATATTTAAGCATTCCAATTTAACTTTGAGAGAAATATCCCGTACCACATTCTGAATTTGTTGGAATACTAAGTTGTGTCCACTACTTGATCTTGCTTTAAAAATCAAATGAGCCTGTGGTGGATAGGTTTGTCTACTGTAGGTCATAATGACGTATAGTGGTGATAATGCTGTCTACTACAGATCATGATGACATACATAACTGCCAACAATTTTAACACCTCCGCGACCGCTGACGTGGATTCACGTCCTTTGAATATTCGTGGATTCACGTCCTACTCCATCTGTGGGCGTTTCTTTCGCAATTTGTATGTTATTTATTTCTTAAAAATATACCCAGTATTCCTATTTGTACAGCCAGAAAAGTTATAGTTAGATTTTGCTTAAGGGGTCGTCTACATATTAAAACTGGCATCAACTAAATTTTTTCAATAGTAACCCCCATTTTTTATAATTTAGTTGAATTCTTTGGATCAAATCATCGCGGAAAATATAGTTTATATATTTTGCTCAATTTTTCACAGAGTTATAAGCTGTCAAAGTACGGGAATGTTAACTAATGTTAAATGAATGTGACAAACATTAATTCATATCTTCCCCAAAAATTATTATATTCAAATTCTGTTTTATTTTTTATTTATTTTTTTATTTTTTATGCGTTAGAATCCAAGCATTTATTCAAGCATTTATAATTATTCCAAGCATTTTTTTTGATAAATACAAAACAAAATAAAATAAAAAAAACATTTTTTGAATTATGAAAATGATTAATAAATTCATATTTGAAAAAATTATAAATTATGACCTATGTTAATTTTCGCACGAATAGAACGGGCATCTTCAAAAACATGGGTTTCCAAATTTACAGCTCGTTCCTAACAATATTTTTTACTGCTGTTAAGGAGTCGCCACTTGTTACAATTTCTATCCTCTGTGAAAAAATATCTGTATAGATTTTGACGAAAAACTATTTTAATTTATCTTTTTGTTATTCTAATTACTTTCTAAGCAACATTTCGATGTTTATTATACAAATTGGCTAAGTTTTTAAAAAATTATCGCAATGAAGGCGAGAGATTGTGAAAGAATTCCAAAAGAAATGAAGCCCCGCCTGCATGTCGTGGAAAATAATAATAATAATAATAATAAAACTAGTTTGAATATTCGTATTTGACTCTATATATAACGCTGGTATGCAGAAATGCCAATGGTATTTACTACATCGAATGCTGAAGACCAAATTTAAATGATTTAATTTCAAATATGTAAAATAACTTTGTTTTATAATGTAAAGTTTTAGAAAATAGTGTAAAGGTGTGGCTTACGTTGCAAAAAAGGAATATACCCAATCCTCAAATGTTAAGTGTTTCTTCTTAAATATTACATATCTTTTCCGAGTTTCTCACTGCTAAAATTCTATATTAACCTTATTGTCCCCCCTTTTTTTTGTTACTTAAATATTGTAGGGTTCGTACACCGCAAAATAAAGCCATGATTTAGGAATCGCGGTAAGGCGAGGATTATTGTTTGAAAGAGGAATGCACAATGAAATATCTGTTTTTTGCTTTTTTTTAAATATTATAATTAACATTTAATAACTTTTATAAGATTTTTTTCAAACGAATTTTCAGTTTTAATTTTGTTGTGACATTTTCGCATTTGTTTACTGTACCGTTTGTAGGCTAATGTTACTAATTTTTATCGCATGACGTAACATAATATTAAATTTTTATTAAATATTTTTTTTAATACAAAACAAAACAGTGGAAGATTTTTTAAAATTAAATCTATTATTGAAACAAAGCACATTATTATTTATATTCGATTATTCTAATCACGGCGTAAAATTCACATTTATTATGGGAAAACAATTTAAAACAATGTAATATGTCTCATTACTTTAAAAAATATAGACCTTATTCGCTCTGGGCAATAGGAAATCGTTTTATATGGGACATACTTTATCAGACCAATTTATGCAAATTCGGTCCAATACTGAAAATTTTTATTTTATTTTATTTTGTTGTTTTGTTTTTTATTGTTTACTATACAAATTAGCCTATTTTTGTAAGATTAACGCATTCCAGGCGGGAAATTTTGATTGCATTCCAAAAGGATAATAAACCCTACGCTTTGGCTTTTTCTGAAACAATACTTTATTTAAAAAAAAAAAAAAAAAGTTTCTTGTTTCCTTAATGTTTTTTGTTTGACTCTTTATAGAACTCTAGAATATATAAACGAGTGAAAGTTACCGTTGTTATTGTTGATAACAATATTCCAGTTATTTAACACATTCGTGACCGCTGACATGGATTCACGACATTTGAAAATCTGTAACTCCGTCAATTGGTGTTTCTTTCGAAATTTATATGCATTATCTTAAGTATATAACAAAAATTCGTATTTTTACAATGAAATATAAAATTGATACAACTACTTTGATTAGAAAGAACATACTTATAATGTATATCCATTTTTAATATACATGTGATTACGGAAAATTTTGTTCTGAAATATTGTATTTTCTGTCAAAACCACTGTCAAAAAAAAAAACAAAAACATGCGGTAGCGAAAGTGTTAATCATGAATTTTGTTAAATAATTTGATGTTTTAGAGAAACGTAGGAAGGTGTGACCTATTACCCAAATTAGGAATGATTTTGAACCGTATCTCCTATTTATTGAATTTTAAATATCTCTTCTCAGATTTTAATTTAAATCTTGTTATCTATATTTTTTTTTATTTTATGCCTATTTTTGTATATTGTACGCCTCAAATTAAATGTAAAACTTTATAGTACAAAATAAAAATATACCCAACAGAAGTAGATAATATTTTTTCCTTTAACACTTTTCTTTTTCTTTTTCCGCTATTATTATTATTATCACAATTATTCTTTTATCTTGCTATCTAGATTTTTGGAATTCAACATTGGAGGGTTCATATGAGTCAAATTATTTAAATTTTTACGTATGAAGCGACGCATTAAACATTATAAAATTTTTTATTTATAAGCAAACACAGTACATTCCATAAATTACCTTTGTTTTCATTTTATAATTTATATTTCTGTACTTTTTTCCGGTGTGAAACTTAATAAATAATGTTTTGTCTGTAGTAGATCATGATTTATTTTTTTCTAAATGTATAGATGGACCCCTAATGCATTTTCGCAGAATATTACATTGATCTCAGAATTTTGAATATGATATCAAAAATAGGGGGTGCCATTGAAAAAAATGAAGTTGATGCTTGTTTTAATATGTTGATGACCACTTAAGCAAACTTTAATTATACCATTGTAAACCAGACAATCGGTAAACAGATTGATCGGTACCAGCCGCATGTTTTTTCCGATAATTTACGGCGAAATTAGATAGGGGGGGGGGGGGCTCTTTTTTTTTTTTGCTGGCTGTACAATACAAATTTTCATCTAATGCAATTATGTAGCTGCAACCAGAGGTATTTATTGTTAAATAGTAGTAGGTAAAAATAAGGAAGGCTTAACAATATCCAATATACAACAATACAATTAATATCTTCATGAAATTTTAATTAAAGTTAAGTGTATACCTATTTACATAAATAATGTTGTAAAGGAAAATAAAAATAAAAGAGCTAGATTTCCCAAAGAAAAACTTGTATTTTTTAAATTTTAAATTTTTATTTTATTTATTTTATTTTATTTTATTTATTTTTATTTTTATTCGTATTCTTCTTCTTCTTCTTTTTTTTTTTTTATGAGGTACTAAGAATAACGAAACCTTTTTACTTTTAGTATTTTTATTATTTTGTTGCAACACTAAATCTCCACCTTATTTTTGAACCGGCGAATCATCTATTAAAGAAAAGTTTTTCAAGTGTAAGTTTTCCAATATACTATTACACAAACATTACTTAGAGTGTTTACATCCTTACAAACAGTTCGAAAATGTTTCCTCATGTTTGAAATAAATCAATTTCTTCTTCAATGAACATATATGTTTTGAAGAAAAAGTAATATCACAATTTTAGATTTATATATACATTTAGAAATTTGACATTTTTTTTTTCCCATAAACGTTATTTTTATTTATTTATTTTTTGAAAATATTTGTAATTTTCACTAAATAAATTACACATTACCCCGTGATTACCCCGACAAACTTGAATATTAAATATTTTCCACAAACTTTCTATATTATTGTGGATTCTGTAACAATATGCTTATTAGGTTTAGTTTTAAGAGTTTTTAAAGAGGAAATGCATTTATTGAAAAATTATTATATCATAAATAGTTCAATATACTAAAGCTTAACCCTGTGCCTACCCTAACACTTTGAAGTGCTCTAAACAGTGTTGTCAAATTTACGGACTCTTTTATTCAGTTATCACCAATAATTTAGAGGAGTGATATTTGATATACATAATGGACGAATAACCTATGAAGTGATTAGGCAACTGTTATAGTTAACCGCTGCGGTGGATGTAGGTTAAAAAAGTATTAATTTTGGCAACACTGAGCAGGGGAGTGAAATTAAATATGATCGGTAAAGAGTTAAATTTTGTTCATTATTGTATATTCCTTGAATTACATAAAATAAGAGCTTTCGATCCTCTGGACTTTTTAATACCACCAAGTCATACTTGCCAACAACCTAATTATGAATATAAAGATTTTCAGTACACGTCCCCTTTTTTACACCACTTTACTTTTAGAGTAATTTTTTCCAAATGTAGTTACGATTAAATAAGTATGAAATTACTCTAAAAAATGTCAGGGTGCAAAAAAAGGCAAGTACTATAATTCTTCCGATTATTAATTAGACGATTGCCAGGTATACCAGGGTTCCCACGGCCCGATTTTTTTCAAGGGCTCTTACACCAGTATTATCTAAAAATAAATTTCTTCTTAAGTGTACACTGTCTATTTAAGAATAAATTTTTCTTAAACTTATTCTGGTGCAAGAATCCTTGAAAAAAGGCGTAGCCGTGAGAACCCTGTATACTAAGTTACTTAGAGTTTTGTTCCTGTTATTAAATCACAGTTTTCCCGTTAATAAATAAAGCTAAAATTTTTATAAAGATATATTGGTATTTAAAAAAATCTTGAGAGTTGTTATCCCTGTAAATTAAAAAAATATATTAGTTGAATAAAAATCAGTTTCCTCACAAGATTGGTATTTAAATTGAAGATACAATTTATATTATCCTTAGCTGTCAACTTTTTAATTTACTCCATAATTTTCTTTTTTTACAACACTAGACAGAGGTTACATATGCCTCAATTCATAGAGTAAGTGAAACCACAAAAACCAATTTTTCCTTATCTTTTTCTTAAAGTAGAGCATTGTTCAATTATAAAGAGCTATTTTTTTTTAAAGCAAATTAGTTGTAGCATAGCCTCCTAAAGTAGATGCCTTTTGCGTGGCTCGGAAACTTGGCAACATTTCAAGCGGTAGACAGCGCCACCTGGTGCAGATTGCGCGACTCTTTTATTCAACAGCCACCAAAAAGTATTAAAAGTGGGACTTGATATGCATAAAAGGCGAATAGAATCGAAGAAACGCCGATTATATAAATCATACCGTAAAAACCGGCGTATGGGCCGCACTCGGTGCTTTATTCAGTAGCCACCACTAAAATTCAAGTATAGCGTCGAAGAGTCGAAGAGCAGTCGTTTCAATCACTTCGAAGAGTAGACGCCTATTACATAAATGAAATGTCACTCAATAAAAATTCCCTCAGTTTGACGGTACTGACTACTGGATTTTACGGTAAAATTATTAAAATTATTCTTAAAATTATTGTTGACAGATGAATAAAAAAAATCCCGCAATCTGAACCAGATGACGCTGCCTACCGCTTGAACTGTTGCCAAGTTTTCGAACCACGCGGAAGGCATCTAGTTTAGGAGGCTATGATTGTACTCTATGCCTAAAAAATTCAGTATAGACATAATAGTAACTGAGTAAAATGAAGTCAAGTCCAACTAAGCCAAAACATGGTTACAATTACCTCCACCTAACTCTACTTAAAAAAAAAAAAAATACCGTGTTCAGCAAAACTCATTATTTATTGAAATTTAGGAGTAAAAACGCAATCTTAAAACATACATACTGGCTAACATTTCTAATTTTTTCCGTAGCAATGTTAATACCTGGCCTTTTTTATACCACATTTTTTGTTGAGTAATTTTTGTCAATATGTAATTACGATTAAATAATAAGAAAATCATTCTTCCAGAAGAGTAATTTGAAAAGAAAAATAATAATGTAGGGTAATAAAATCTTTTTGTAAAAAAATAGAACCGACTCCAAAAAGGAACTACTATTCAAACAACTAAAAATGAAAGAAAATTGGCTGAAAATGGAACTGTAGATAGCGCCTAAAAGTATAAAACAATTTCCTTCGCCAAACAACCTATAACACTACAATTAATCATAACTTTTGAAGTCGGCGCAAAATTAAATAAAATTTAATTAGTTTTTAAAGGATTGTCTTTAGATAGGTAGCAACGAATGCTGTTGTTTCGAATGATCCATTTTCATGTTTCCTTTATTATTTTATCACTGTATACAATTGGTCCATTAGTAGCATCTACATAGAACAGTGAACATTCTTCACAATGCGGTATTTATGTTTCTACAAAGTTAGATCATCCTTGATGGCTTTTAAATTTGGCGATAAAAACGTAAGGCAAAAATATACACGCAAGATGTAAATTTTCACAATATATATTGTACGATGTGTGCTTTCATATTCTTGATTACTCTCTTGATATACCTTATTAAAATAATCATAATATCCCAAAGAAATTAAATATGTTTGCCAGATAATTTTGCGATTTTTCATTCACCAAGGACGTCAGATACCAGCATCTTCGCCAACTTTTGCTGCTTACGAAATCTTATTTGTTTTCTTGAATCAAAGTAGTTTTCGGCTGCGTTTTGCAGGTAACAATGTGAGACGTGTATTTTGAATAGGATTTGATTTTTGTATTGAATAAAGGTATCAATTTTTATTTAATTTTGCGCCGACTTCAAAAGTTATGATTAATTGTAGTGTTATAGGTTGTTTGGCGAAGGAAATTTTTTTATACTTTTAGGCGCTATCTACAGTTCCATTTTCTGGCAATTTTCTTTCATTTTTAGTTGTTTGAATAGTAGTTCCTTTTTGGAGTCGGTTCTATTTTTTTACAAAAAGATTATATTTTTCTCTTTTCAGTGAAAACTTATTTATATAGCAGAGCATCAGAAGACGTTCGACGGAAGTTTCACAAATTACAACTTCCGAGAAAAGTGACATTACTCAAAAAATGGTTTATGTCACTGAAAATTACATTAAATGAACAAAAAAGTTACATCTCCATCTAAAAAGTTATCCACTCGAGAGGCAGTTGTGCCAGTTTTATTCTAGTCAAGTTATTTTTAAGTTGATTTTTCTCAAATGCTGCATTTTTAAATTGTGTCACTTTTCTTGCCTTTATCGGATATGACTAAAAAACTATCTATTGAACGAACATACATTAAATTAAAAAGTCTTTAGAAGTGTAAAGAAAGGATACGCTGCATTCGTAACCGAAAATTCTGTTAGGCATATATATTTAACTTTACAGTAAATACGTGTCACCCGCTGCGCTGGAAATTGCGCATCGTAAAGTTCAAACAAAGAGCAAAATATGCATTGCAGCTGATAGACAGAAGTTTCAACATCGATACTTACACACTGCTTTTACCATTGTGCGTTCGGCGTGCGTTCAGCAGTTAGAGTGAGAACAGACTTTTGTGAGTATCCTGTAATTTGTTTATACCTTAATGAAATCCTAATGAAACTTATTTCGGGCCAAGATCATTACGACAATAAAAAAAGTATTAAAATTAAATCATCTCTTATGAAGTTATAAGCTAACAAATTTCAACAACAACAACAAGAAACATGGTTTGTATTGAGAACCTCTTCCTTTATGAAGTCAGCTTAAAACGCCTATGCGTTAATCGATGTGACCGCTTACAATAACCATACTTTGAATTTTACATAGCATAAATGTCACCCGCTACTCTACAATATATGCAATGTTTTTCAAGTGTGCACAAAATAGGAAATTGTGAACAAACAAATGCACGTTTTAAGCGTTCTGTTTTTAGCATTAATGTCTAAACTATCTTTGCGTACTACATTGATGATGCTCTGCAATTTTATAATTCACTTGTTTTCCCTGTCTTGAAACGTTTCCTAGATAGGAACGGTAACTCCACTCTTTTCCACCAGGTGGCGCTTTAGGCGGTTGAATCGCGTAGCACATGTCCACTTTACTGTACCTACATACCACTTTTATGACTATAGCTGCAGCTATTGAACAGTTAAAAGAGTCGGGACTGACTTTTTTGGGTATCCTGTATTTTCTTTTGATCGTAAAGATCTTACAATGGGACCTATTTCAGACCAAGACCTTTACAATAAAACAAAAAGCATCAAAATAGGATCATCCGTTCAGATGTTATGAGCCAACAAATAAAAACAAAAACAAAAAAACATACGCTTTGAATTGAGAACCTCCTCCTTTTTGAAGTCGGTTAATTAGAGCATTTCTTACGAAGTTATAAGCTTACAAACACCAACAACAACACATAGCAAGAATTAAGAACACCCTCCTTTCTGAAGTTGGTTGAAAACGACTTTGCGCTAATCGATGTGACCGCTTACAGTAACAGTACTTTGAACCACGTGTCATCCGCTTCGCTGTAAAGCGTGCAACGTACTTCAAGTGTGCACAGTGTAGGAAATTGCGAACAAACAACTGCACGTTTTAAGCGTTCTATTTTTAGCAATAATGTCTAAAAACTGTCTTTTCGTAGTAAATCGATGATACTCTACAACTTCGTAATTAACTTTTCTCCCATCTTGAACCGTTTTTGAGGTAGGAGCGCTAATTCTGCTGCTTTTCTCCAGATGGCGCTTTATTTTCTTTAGATTCTAAAGATGTTATAGTGGGACCTACTTTAGACCATGATCTCTACAACAAAGCAAAAAGTATCAAGTAACCGTATTTTGAACTATATAGCGTATGTCTCACCAGCTACGCTACTACGTGAGCAATGTAGCTCAAGTGTGTATAGTGTAAGAAATTGCGAACAAAAAAAGGCACGTTTTTAGACTTGTACTTTTAGCATCAATGTCTAAACTATCTTTTCGTACTAAATCGATGATGCTCTGCAATTTTATAATTCACTTTTTTCCCCTGTCTTGAACCGTTTCCGAGATAGAAACGCTAGCATGAATGTCTAAACTATCTTTTTGTACTAAATCGATGATAATCTTCAACTTTCTAATTCACTTTTTTTCTCTAGAACCGTTTTCGAGATAGGAACACTAACTCCACTATTTTCCACCAGGTGGCGCAGCGAGCGGTTTAACCTTGTACCGCAGGGCTACTTTACTATACTTACATACCATTTTTATCACTATAGCTGCAGCCGTTTAGCAGTTAAAAGAGTTGGGACTGATTTTTTTGGGCACCCTGTATTTTCTTTAGATCGTAAAGATATTACAATGGGACCTATTGCAGACCAAGACCTTTTCAACAAAATAAAAAGTATCAAAATCGGAGCATCCGTTCAGAAGTTATGAGCTAACAAACATAAAAAAAACATACGGTTTGAATTGAGAACCTTCCTTCTTTTTTTGAAGTCGGTTAAAAACATATTGAAATGGAATACATTTTGAAGAAAGATCTCATAATGATCACCTGTTTAATATGAAGTAACCCATGTAGAAAATGGGCTAAAAAACCTTTGAGATAACTTTTGGGAAAACTGCAGAAAACATGCAGATCTGCCAGAATTCCTGATATAAGCTTATATAAAAGCTTCAAAAAACTGAATGTTTCCTGAAGGAAACCTACTGTTTTTATTTCGATTAACTAGTATGTTGTGGCCACCACAAGACTTTCTTCTATATTTTCCTATACATATTCAATCAGTAACAATATTTAAAAAAAAAAAAAAAAAAAAAAAGATTTTTTTTTTCTTTTTTTTTTTTTTTTGTGAAAATTAATACATATTCAATCACTAACAATAATAATAAAAAAAAAAAAAAAAAAAAAAAAAAAAAAAAATCGAATTTTTTTCTAAGTTTTTTTTTTTTTTTTTTTTTGTTAAAAGTAAAAAAAATCGATAACTTTGTTTTAAATTATTACAGATTTATGGTTCAACCATTCGTTTTAAAGGTATTGACGAGATCTTTCGAATGATACCCATCTTCAAAATTTAACCCCCCCGGGGGGGTACTTCCCCCCCAGGGGGGGAATCGATGCCCCCCCCCCCATGCACAATTTTTTTTTCCTAGTTAACTACTACTATCATCAATAATTCAAATTAATTTTACAATCACAAGTTTAAAATAACTCTCATTATGCCCATTTATACGGAATTTTGTCCTATGCTGCCATGTTAAAAATTTGCATAAAATGCGATTACAGCGCCACCTGTTGAGCTATTGATCCCCAAATCTAATGGGCACCAGTTCATGTCAGGGTGCAACTAAATACCAAGTTTGGTTAAATTTCATTCATATGTTCGTGAGATACAGCGTCCACAAAAAAATGATACAGACACACAGACAGACAGACAGACAGACAGACACACAGACAGACAGACAGACAGACATTTTCTAAAAACTATCAATTCGTGTTCAGGACATCCCAAAACGTGTAGATCCGTCAAAAAACGGAGGTCGAAAATTTTCGCGAATCCAATACTTTCTCTATATTACATATAGAAGAAAGTAAAAATAGCTGTGAAACCTTTAACGCTTTGCCGTCGGGGTATTTTCCTATTTTTATAGTTTGGGATTCCTCTAAAATGTTATTTTTTTTGCAAATGACAGGGGTGAAAAATTTGCGCAGAACTCATACCGGTATTTATGAAACAAAATTTTCTACTTTGTGAATCAACGATTTTATAAGCAGAGAAAATTTTCAAACAAATACCCGTATGAATACTGTGCCAATTTTCCAACCCTGAAACGAATTTAATAATTCGTGATTAAATTATTTTGTTTTCAGCAATTGAGGCTTTAAATGTCGCTGGCCTATATATACATATATTCTATTAAAATCAATACAAGTATTATAATTGTAAAGCATTGCACTTTATAATCTCAGTTCTAAAACAATAACAACAACAACAACAACATACACAGACACACACACAAAAAAAAAAAAAAAAAAAAAGCTCTAAAATAATACACTACATTAAAAATAATTAGCGTGTTCATGTTTAACCTTTTCGATATTTAACCCCATGTTTAACCCTTTTTATGATTAACCCCGTCAGCGTGTATATTACTGGCATACGAGGGTAAGGGGAAAAGTTCGCGGCCTGACAATGAAAGACTGCGATTTTCAGTTTTAAAATGATTTATTTATTTATTTATTTATTTATTTATTTTTACATACTCTAACTTGACTTAAACACACTTGGTCCGGTGTTTATCCAACATCAGTATTCCTTCCCGGAAGTGAGAGTCTAAAAGGCTGTGAAAATATTCATCTATGGCACTTCTGGCATGTAATGGTGGACCCATGTCTCATCCATGGTGACAAATCGCTGCACATAATCGGTCGGATACCTTTTCAATAGTCTTAAACATTGCTGCGAGAATTGTTTGCGCATTTGCTTTTGATCGGCATTCAGCAAATGCAGCACCCATTTTGCTCAGAGCTTTCGCATCCCTGATTCTTTGTGCAAGGCGCTTCGCACGCTTTCTTCTGATATCCCCACAGCCAGGGACTGATTTAGACCGGGGCACACATTATTTACACTTACACCATTATTTTTTAAGCAATACTTTCCTCTTATAATAAACAAAAAATTCTTATTAAAAATTATTTTAAAAGAATTCTGGTGTATAATAACCATGAGTAAATTCGATTGTTTTACACCGTTCATTTTTATAAAAATAATTTCCTACTCAAAACGTGGAATTTCTATGATATGCAGTAAAAAATAATTGTAAAAATATTCCGGTGAGAGAGTGCCCCTGCCTAAATCAGGCTCTGCCCACAGCCTCAGCTATCTCACTCGCCTATCGTGCAACACGATATTACGCACTTTTTCGATGATTTTCGGTGTGGTGGCGGTTTTTAGCCGTCCTTCAAGTGGGTCATCTTCGAGCGACTTGCGACCACTTTTTAATGGTTAACATGAAATGATCAGAGTCCCCGTGCATTTTTGTTAACTTCAGATGAACTTAGAGCACTGTAATTTTTGCGTTTAATCCTCAGGTAAGATATGTCAGTTTTGCATAGGACATTTTAATTGAAATAAAATCTTTTTGTAAAAAAATAGAACCGACTCCAAAAAGGAACTACTATTCAAAGAACTAAAAATGAAAGAAAATTGGCAGAAAATGGAGCTGTAAATTGCGCCTTCACTGCAACCACTTTTTCCCCCTGTCTTGAACCGTTTCCGAGATAGGAACGTTAGCATGAATGTCTAAACTATCTTTTTGTACTAAATCGGTGATACTCTTCAGCTTCGTAATTCACTTTTTTTTTAAAAACCGTTTTCGAGATAGGAACACTAACTCCGCTATTTTCCACGAGGTGGCGCTGCAAGCGGTTTAACCTTGTACTGCATGGCCACTTTGCTATACTTATGTACCATTTTTATCACTATAGCTGCAGTCGTTTAGCAGTTAAAAGAGTTGGTACTGAATTTTTCGGGCACCCTGTATTTTCTTTAGATCGTAAAGATATTACAATGGGACCTATTGCAGACCAAGATCTTTTCAACAAAGCAAAAAGTATCAAAATCGGAGCATCCGTTCAGAAGTTATGAGCTAACAAACATAAAAAAAACATACGGTTTGAATTGAGAACCTTCCTTCTTTTTTGAAGTCGGTTAAAAATAAGCTATATTTGTACGAGCTGTTGCTCCGAAAAAAATGCAGATTTTTAAATTAAATAAAATTTCTGGTGCAGGAATGACATATCTTACCTGAAGATTATACACCGAAAATTACGCTAATTCTCTAAATGTAGTTACGATTAAATAATTATAAATGTACTGTAAATAAAATCTTTTTGTAAAAAAAAATAGAACCGACTCCAAATAACGTCACTTTTCCTGAATAGAAACTTCTAGATTTCACAAAATGTGTTGAATGGGTTTTGATGATATACTTGATGATACTCTTCAACTTCGTAATTCACTTTTTTCTCTAGAACCGTTTTCGAGATAGGAACACTAACTCCGCTATTTTCCACAAGGTGGCGCAGCAAGCGGTTTAACCTTGTACTGCATGGCCACTTTGCTATACCTACATACCATTTTTATCACTATAGCTGCAGCCGTTTAGCAGTTAAAAGAGTTGGGACTGATTTTTTTGGGCACCCTGTATTTTCTTTAGATCGTAAAGATATTACAATGGGACCTATTTCAGACCAAGACCTTTTCAACAAAACAAAAAGTATCAAAATCGGACCATCCGTTCAGAAGTTATGAGCTAACAAACATAAAAAAAACATACGGTTTGAATTGAGAACCTTCCTTCTTTTTTTGAAGTCGGTTAAAAAAGACAGGTCGAAAAAAATGTGGGTACTAAAAATCTTTCGATTATTAATTTGGTTAGTAGATATGCGATAATATGTTAAACAAGAAAGAAAAATCATGCAGTACGCATTAATTAGTAACACTTTCCAACTGTACGTAATTGTTGTATCGAATAACTTTTAATTTTCTTTGCCTACGTTATCACACAACAGACAGAAGGACTGAAAAATATACAGATAGATTAATTGATTTTAAAATTACTCTTAGGCATTTTGGAAAGAGTTAAAAAGGCTTAAAGCAAAAGAAAATGCAGCCATTAGATTATAATTGCAGCTTTTGATATCTCTGAATATTTTAGTGTAGCCCTGTAAATCAGAGAGTTAATCATATCATATTCTATACAAAATTTTATTTTAGAATATTAATAATATATTTCAATATTTTTATGATTTTTACAGTAGAAAGATTTTTAAATATAACTTTCAAAAAATTCTGTCCTAAAACGTAATGAAGTGGCATTTTTTTTTTCCTGTAAACAAACTAGTTATACAGGACCTATTAATACCATTTTAAATGAGGAACATTCTATAGGGAAATATTTATAAACATAACACTCATAGAACACAATGCTTTCGAATGCTTTTGGGTATCCCTGTACACAAACCAGAAGAGATATTCACTCCATTTTTAATAGGGAACATCCGATAGTGAACTTAAATAACATATATCAGTTTCATGAACTTCCACAAATATTTACGGGAGTTGGAGCTCAGACAGACAGGCAGACAGACAGACGGACAGGGAGATACACAAAACTGAAATCATATTCACACTTAAAAAATGTTAGAAAGTGTTAAAAACGCTTAACGCAAACAAAAGTACAATTCTAGCAATTTTTTATTAATAGCTTTTAATGCAACTGGATATTTTTGTGCCACACTGTAAATCCAATGCTAATCATACTATATTCTGTACAAAGCATTCTTTTGTGCATTTAAATAACATATTTCAATTTCCAAAAACTTCGTGGAAAGTAAAGTTATTAAAATTTGATTTATAGAAATATCTCTCATAGAACGCAACGCTTTGGAATAATTTTGAGTGTCCCTGTACATAAACCGATGGTGGTATTTCCTTTATTTTATACAGGAAATATCCAATAGTGAACTTGAATAACATATTTCAATTTCATTAAAATATGTCTACAGTAAAGGTATGAAGATATGATTTATAGAAATACCTCTCATAGAACACAATGCTTTGAAATACTTTCGGGTGTCCCTGTACAGAAACCAGTAGAGGTATAAACTCCATTTTCAATAGGGAACGTCCGATAGTGAACTTGAATAACCTATATCAGTTTCAAGAAATTCCGTAAATATTTACGGGAGTTAGAGCGCGGACAGACAGACAGACGGACAGACGAACAGACAGTCAGACGGACAGACAAACCGAAGTCATAAACACTTTTCAACCTTATTGGAAAGTGTTAAAAATGGAATTGCATTCGACAATAACTTATTACTATTACCATTACTCATAAAAAATAAGTTATGGCATAAGAGAAATACCAGTTTTATTTATCTAATTTTTTAAATGAAAAAAAAAAAAGAAAATTCTGAATGATTTTTAAAATCTACTGCATTTGAAGGACACAGTAACGGTGGCATAACATTTTTTTTCTCTATATTAATCTCTGCTTGCTTGTTTAGAAAAAATATTATAATCACATAGAAATCTGTAAATGCATGCTTGTGTATAAGCTATATGGATCGTAATAAATGTAAAGGAATATTTTATATTACAATTAAGGGGACTCAGATAGTTTCCGCCTGAGACACCTTTGACTTGGCAACATTGAAGGTTTTAAATAAAAGCTTATATTTCTATATAATATTGTTGCGTAATTGGAGTACGTAAGTTGTCCGAGAATCAGAGGCGAAACTTGCAAAAACTCAGTAATTTATTTACAGAAAATTAAAGAAGAATACAGGACTATAAACTAGGTATCAATTTCAATTCCACCAGTAAACACAGCTTAAATAACAGCTGTCAACAGCAAATCCACAGTACAAACTGTATAGCTTTAACACATATAGCAATGCAACTGTATTGCCAAAGAGGCTTAGAGTTCTTTCAATAGCAATGCGAACATTGGCGTAATCTATCTGAGACACTGACTGCCTTGGCGTAAAACAGCTCCTTAAATACCCGTGCAGAAAATTGTAAAAAACTGTAGAAAAATCCAGAAGGTGGTCAATCAACAGGATTTCAGCTTCCATATTTGGTACATCGATAACAAGGATTTTCTCGCCAAAAGTCGCTAAGAAATTCGTCAAGGGCAAAAAGTCGCCAAATTTGGCGCCAAATCCGTTATCTACCTTACTGGAGCTTTTTAATGCATTTTTAAGGGAAAATTATGCTATTTTAAAACAAACTAGAAATGCAGAATATTAACAATTTATCAACTTACTAAGCTTCACTGAAAGAATTTTTAGAAAAATAAACAGAATTATTTACAAATTCGCAACACTGCCGCCCTCTCAAGAACTGCACACCCCGGGCAGTGCAATTCTTGGTCAGGAGGCGAAACTAAACAAACTAAATAATCTAAAATACAAAAACTAAGTTGCATATAACAATAAAATAAAAAAAAAACACAGATTGCAAAATCAAGTGAAAATTACTTACAAAATTTACAAACAACTACAAATATTTATATACAAATATTTACATCACACAAACACAAATTTAAAAAATATTTACGTTTCAGATTTGAACGCATGTGGCAAGTGGCTAGCCGATCATCATGGACCACTTTCGGTTTTAATGAAGGTGTTTTAGATATTCTTAACACCACATCGTTCAAGGAAGGAGACAAAGTTTGGTTGTGGAACCCTGTTTGACGCAAAGGACTCTCTCCCAAGCTACATTGTAATTGGGACGGTCCCTACACAGTTTTAAAAAGACTCCATTGCAACTTCAAGTCCCAATCGTGCTGGTTCCTTGATACTATAAGAGAGAGGTTATTCAGGATGGTACGGTTAAACCTCTCGATCATGCCGTCCGACTGGGGATGTAAGGGTAGTGTCTGGGTTTTGTCCATGCCGAGTATTTGACACAGTCCTTTGAAAACAGCAGATGTAAAGTTTGGACATTGGTCGGTATGAAGTTGTAGAGGCGTGCCGTACCTTGACACCCATTGCTGCACTAGAAATTCTGCGACTGTGCATGCCTCTTGATCGGGAATGGTATATGCCTAAGGACACTTGGTAAAATTGTCCATCACGACGAGGATGTACTTATTTCCACTGTTGATCCGTGGCAAAGGACCCAAGATGTCGAATGCAATCCGACTGGTCTTGTTTAAGTTCTTGGTCACTCCACTGGCCCGGTTTTGATGGTGTAGAGGCTGTAAATGCTGTAGTTTGACAAGCAATCGGATTTATCTGCTGGTATTTCTCTTCGGCTCTAGAGAAGTACTTGCAGCTTCCCGAACAAGGTTTCCGTGACAAGGCATCAGCATTCCCATGTAAAGATCCTTTTCAATGACGTATCTCGAAGTCATATTCCTGGAGACGTTGTATCCACCTGGGAATCTTTCTTTCCGTGTTCTTGAACTGAAGAAACCACGTTAAAGATGCGTGGTCAGTCCGGAGCAGGTATCTTCTGCGATAGAGCTTATAATGGAAATGTTTTATGGCTTTTACGATGGCGAGTAGCTCTTTCCTGGTGGTACAGTAATTTCGCTCTGGTTTAGACAGGCATTTACTCCAATAGACAATGACATGTTCTTGACCATCAATTTCCTGCGACAGAACATCACCGACACTCTCATGGCTGACATCTGTATCAAGTATGAACTGTCTGTCGGGCTGTGGATACGTCAAGATAGGCGATGATGTTAAGGCCTCTTTAAGTCGCTCGAACGCTTTTTCACATTCATCTGTCCACAGGAACTTCTGTTTGGCTTCCGTCATCTTGTCGAGTGGTCTGGCAATATTCAAGAAACTAAGGCTCCTATATATACGAGCTGGCGCATCAGGCATTTTGTTGCCTTAGGGTTGCCACATGTACCCAGCGCGTTTCTCTGATAAACAAATGGCAAACATTTTTTTTTTATCGTCTTACGGTACTTGTTTTATTATATTTCATAATTTTAGCTAAGTAAACTATGATATGGAAGTTTGTTTAGTGATAAACAGCTATAATCATTCAAGAAGTGAATATAAAGTGTTCACAGACCTTCTATTACTGTGTATTTGAGTTTTGGAGACATTTTGTAACAGAAACAGAAACCGCTCTAACAACACATCTTACCCCAGTACATTTATAGGATATCCTCAGAATAAAATGACATCCTGAGAATGTACTGTAAAAAAAATGCGTTTTTAGGAATATTATTGTTACTTATTGCTCTTATTTTGACCGGATTAGCTTCAGATCAAGATTTCTTAAAAATCATTAGGGAAGCGATAAGGACGCCAAGCGGGAATGCTGTCCTTTTCGGAAGCAAAAAATGGCGGTGATGCGCCGGCCTATTATTTTATTTAGGGGCTCTAGAGAAAACCTTTACAAACTTCCTGTAGTAAGTGCATAATCCCAGGAAACTTCGGAGTTGGTGTACATTTTCAGAGCGACTCCAGTTCTTCCTGCAGAGATCTTCTCAGGATCAGTTCTCACACCTTCAGCAAAGATGATATGGCCGAGATAACTCACTTCATGACGGAACAAGTTGCACTTGTTAGGATTCAATTTCAGGTTAGCCATCTTGAGTTTTTCTAGAAACTTACGGATGCTTCTTAGATGATCTTCAAAGGTGCGCCCCAGAATGATAATATCATCGAAATACACCAAACAGGCCTCATAGGAAAGTCCTTTTAGCACTGTTTCCATCAGGCGCTCAAATGTTGCAGGTGCATTACATAATCCAAACGGCATAACTTTGAACTGCCGTAGTTCTTGTCCCGTGATGAATGCAGTCTTCTCACGATCGTCAGGATGTAATTCTACCTGCCAGTAACCGCTGTTCAGATCCAAAGTCGAGAACCATTTATTGCCAGCAAGAGTACCCAATGTGTCGTCAATTCTGGGAAGAGGGTAACTGTCATTATTCGTGATGTCGTTTAAATGACGATAATCCCCTCCAAATCTTGTTGAACCATCCTACTTTCGCACCAGTACTATGGGAGAGGCCAAGGGTCGTTGATGGCTCGATGATTTCATTACGCTGCATTTCATTTAGAAGTTCAGTCACCTCCTCCTGTTTAGCAAATGGAAGTCTTCTTGAATATTGTTTGATTGGAGGATGATTTCCTGTGTCAATTCGGTGCTGGGAGATATTAGTCCTTCCGAAGGCTCAGGTGTTCGAGAAAAGAGATCATTAAATTTATAGAGTAGCTTCTCCGCAGTACGTTCTTGTTCATTTCCTAATTCTGCATTCTTGAGTAATTCCGTTGCAGAAAATTCGGAAGACTTGGACTCGGTTGATTCCGTGGGCCGGTTGATGCATGTAACAGGAGTACAGGTTGATAACACCTCATCTTTATTCACTGTCCTTACTTTATCGCTTATTTTGGCGACTCTTACTGGAATAATGCTCTTTGTCAGGTCAACCAGAGATGAAGCCACTAGAACTCTTCTCGGGCTATTATCTATCTTCGGGTATTCAATCAGCCTATGTCGGAAGTATTGCTTCTTAGGAGATGTTCCGGAAACTATTATCTCTGTGTGTGGAGGGATTGAAATTTCAGACTTGGCTGTTATCTGACAAATTGGCTGAATGTCTGTGTTTTCAGTATTAAACACAGCTATGTTTTCGGAACTTGAATGCAGCTCATTATTCTTGAAGTCCAATTTAAAGTTAAATTTTCTCAGGAAATCAATTCCGAAGATTAGAGGATCTCTTATATTATCCCATAGCCTCCTAAACTAGATGCCTGTCGCGTGGCTCGGAAACTTGATAACAGTTTAAGGGGTTGACAGCGCCACCTGGTACAGATTGTGCGACTTTTTTACTCAACAGCCACCAAAAATTTTTAAAAGTGGGATTTGATGTACATAAAAGGCGAATAGAATCGAAGAAAGGTCTATTATATATATCATATATCATTTCTTAAAATTATTGGTGACAGTTGAATAAAAAAGTCGCGCAATCTGTACCAGGTGGCACTGTCTACCGCTTGAATTAATGCCAAGTTTCCGAGCCACGTGGCAGGCATCTAGTTTAGGAGGTTATGATTAGCCCCATATGCCATATGATGGTAACTGGCATTCCCAAATGTGATGGTCAAGTTCATTTTTCCATATATTTTGTTTTCGTTTCAGGTCACAGTCTGGAATTTAACGCAGGGCGGCGTTCAGAGTATTTTCTCTTTAAGTTCTTGAGCTAATTCTGTTCTAATGATGATTACGTTGGCTCCCCTACCCAAAATCATACAGCAGGTGGTTGTGTGAACTTGGACATAAACATAAAGTCCGTTTTCACCGCCACTCATCGTAGTAACATAGAACACTAAAAATTGGAGCTCTCTTATTTCAGGCAACCTCCGCCCCGCGAGATTACCTTTTCTTAATTTCCCTGCAGTGATTGTGAAGCCAGGTGATTTTCTTTAGTTGATCGCATAGGGCAGTTTCTCTTCACATGTCCATCTCTTCCACAGCCCCAGCATTTTATCTTCAGATCCTTTACTTCTTTATTATTTTCAAGACTGCGCAATCTCCTCATAATATCTGCAAGATTTCTCTATTCCTTTAGATCAGCTGGTGTATCGTCTAGTGAGACGGCTCTAATGAGATGGCGGTCTTTAGAGGAGGCTTGTTGGGCTGCCTCTATTTTCAGTGCGTATCCTAAAGCTGATTCAACATCCCTGATATTGGAGAGTCTAAGTGCTTTTTGAATTTTTTTATCTCTAACGGCATTGATAAAATACTGAAGGCCCAAGCCGTTTTGAGTGTCAGAATGGCAGACGGAGAATGCTAGGTGTGACAGTCTATGAATATCCGCTGCCAGCTCTTGCAAAATTTCACTCGCCTTTTGGTAACAGGATTTTAGCTGGAGGCAACTATAGTCCTTGGCACACTTTTCTCTGAAACGTAGCTCTAGTGCTCTAGTCAGGGTCTCAAAGTCGTATCGTTCTTCTTTCGAAATAGTTTTCAGTATTTCGACTGTATCGCCCCGTAGCGCTGCTGCTAAGTAGACTGTCTTGCAAGTGGAGTTCCAGCCGTTTGCTTCAGCTTATGGAAAACTATGTCGTATATACCTACCAGGAGGAACTGCCGTTGTAGGTGGATAGCTTAATAAATGCCTGATTCTGGATTCTTTTATCTCTCTTTTCAGTTTTCTGAAGCATGGATTCTAACTTTTCTTTAAGATTCCGAATCTTGTTTTGCAATTCATTCCCTATCACTTCTCTGTTGCACTCTCCTTTTATTTTTCTCTCAAGATCTTCCTTCATTCTCTTAAACTTGCTTTCTATCTCTTAAAACCATCCTTTCAGCTCTTGATCAAAGTTTTCTTTAACTTTCTCCTTGAAACTCTGTTTTATCCTCGTAACACTCTCTTCTACCTTCATAACATTTTCTTCTATCTTCATAGCTTTGTCTTCAAAACTCTCTTCTATTTTCAAAACTTTCTCTTCTATTCCATCTATTCTGTTTTCCATACCTGATAACTTACTCTCTATCACTTCTTTCACTGTCGAAAGCTCTTTCTTCATGTCGTCTTGATTAGATTTAATTTCTTCACCCGAACTTTCCTTCATTTCTTTCATTTCTTCTCCCAAACTGACTTTCATTTCTTTTATTTCTTCAGTCAAATTGTCTTTCAACTCTCTTTGTCCTTCTTTCATTCTTTCGACCAATCCGGTTTCCATCATTTCTTGTCCTGTTTTCAGTTCTTTCTGGTCCACGAATGTTGGCGTGGTTTCGAACCCCACTTCTGGCACCAGAAATGTTTTGGGGTTCGTAAGTTGTCCGAGAATGAAAGGCGAAGCTTGCAAAAGCTCAGTTGTTCATTTACAGAAAATTCCAGAAGAATACAGGCCGATAAACTAGGTCTCAACTTCAATTCCACAATAAGCACAGCTTAAATAAAAGCTGCCAACAGCAAATCCACAGAACAAACTGTATAGCTTTAGCACATATAGCAATGCAACTGTATTTCCAAAGAGGCTTAGAGCTCTTTCAATAAAAATGCAAGCATTGGCGGAAACTATCTGAGACACTGACTGCCTTGGCGTAAAACAGCTCCATAAATACCCACGCAGAAAATTGTAGAAAACTGTAGAAAAATCCAGAAAGTGGTCAACCAGTAGGATTTCAGCTTGCATATTTGGTATATCGATAATAAGGAGTTTATCGTCAAAAGTCGCCAAAAATTCGCCAAATCCATTACATGCGTTATTGGAGCTTTTTAATTCATTTTTAAGGGAAAATTAGGCTATTTTAACGCTAAAACAAACTAGAAATGCAGAAAATTAACATTTTATCAATTTACTAAGCCTGTTTGAAAAAAATTCTACAAAAATAAACAGAATTATTTACAAACTCGCAACAATATTTATAAATTAAACCATATTAGGTTTGTTCAATGAAATATTTATTCAGACAACGATTCTTACGGTTTTCATGCGTTTTTTACAGATTTGAAATAATTAAATTACGTTTTCTCAGTTTGCATTTTTTCATGAGTTCATGATATTCAAAATGCTAAAATTTTTACAGGTATTTAAGAAAAGACTTATTATTTTTTAGATGTTTAATTGAACTCTCTTTAAAGAATTTGAACGGATTTTGCAATATATTTAAAAGAAAAAAAATTAAGAGATTAACTATAACAAAAATCATGTTTTTGTGTAAATTTTTACATAGATATGCACTTTTTAAGATTTTCTCCAGTGATTAATCAACAAATTTCGAGATTATGCATGTAAATCCAATATATTAGAACCAAGTGTTTCTACAACCCGTTTTCTAACGTTTACTATTAAGATGCGCACGTTCGGCCTGCAGCCAAACATGCTCTCTTGATATACTAAGCAACTTCTCTAACATAAAAACTGATTCGAGTATTTCCCTTTTAATTTATATGTTTAAGTCTTATATTTATAATTTTCTGGTTTGAAACGATTTAAAAATCTATTTTAGCTAAAAATATTTATACTCATGTTTCACATAACCTATCACGTGATATTTCCCCTAAAATCAGCTACTAAACTAAATATTTTGTTGTTAGTAAAGTTGTAAGTATCTTATTTTTAGAGTGCAATGCACACAACTATTTTTGGTATGTTTTTCTTTTGATAAATCAAAGAAATATATTACTTTTCTTCTTTCATTCTTTTTTCTTTTTTTAGTTTTAAGAACTCAGTGCAAAATGCTGTCCTATATACGAGAGTCACTCTGAAAATTTTGAGATACAGCTAAATGCTTCAAAAGAGATGCCAATATTTTTACTTATTCCGGAGTATTTTTAGCCCCGTCTTTATTTCGTACCACTTATTTTTTTAAAGTGTTTTTTCTTACTTAATCAAAGTTATATAGTAGAGAAATCTTTTCTATAAATAAAGTAGTGCGAAATAAAGGCGGAGCTAATTATACTCCGGAATAAATTAAAATGTTGGCATCTATTCTTCAAGCCATCCATTTCTTGGAATCGATAAAAATTATCCTTGTATAGAACAGTATTGTCAGTTTACTTTATACATTTCGTAGCATTTTTAGCTCGCCTTTATTTCACACCACTTATCACATTGAGCACTACACCGCCGATCGCTTGTGTCCATGAATGGCGTCCGCCCATTGCCGGTCTCAGACTCTTTCGATGTTTATAGCCCTTAAACCAACAGTTTCTTATCAGAAAAAAGTGACAACCTCCCGCTTTTCAGTCGAAAGAGCAAGAAAAATATCGAAGGAGGTCGGAGGAGGAAAAACAACTTCTAGTAGATGAACAGTTAGGTAGCATTTCTCGTGCGGCTGTAAAAGCTCCACCCTTTCGGAGTTACATAGCTGACAACCTAATCTATAGCTGTCAATATTTTAATTTATTCCGAAGTACTTTTAGCCCTGCCTTTATTTCGCACAACTTTATTTACAGAAAAATTTTCTCCAATTTATAACTTTGATAAAATGAGACAAAATTAATTTCAAAAAATGAGTGGTACGAAATAAAGGCGGGGCTAAAAATACTCCGGAATAAATTAAAATATTGGCAGCTATGCTGCAGTTTTATTAGTACCCGACACTTTTTCAACGCCATTTAATTTTTATAGTAAATCTCTTTAAATGCATTTGCGATGAAATAAGAAAATAGTGCTCTAAAAAAAGGCTGGTGGGTAATAAAATGCGAGTACTAACAATTCTCCAGATTATTAATTAGAATGTTGGCAGCTCTGGAGACATAATACAGATCTTTGATTTATTCAAATGCTTACTATTTCTATAATCAATGTTTCCTACTGCAAGCTTGCCTCGGATGTACCAAGTTTCTTAGTTACCTCAGTTTACACCCTAATTGACACTAGTACGTCTTTAAAAATGTCGAAAAAGGAAGAAAAACTTCTAGTGGAGTGACTGCACAGTTAACCCTTTGCGGCACAAGACAATTCGGATCATTTAAATTATACTGCCACAGGAATTCATGAACTAAATTAAACTAAAAGAAATTTTAAATTTTAAGGTTAAAAAAGCCGGCCTTTTCTGCTATATTATAAACGTAAATTTTTGCTAAAAAATATCCGAGGTGAATTTTTGCAGCTGGATTATAATATTTGCGTCCTCGTAGCCAGGACAGCGCGCGTTAAGGGGTTAACACTTTCGATACCGCTGACGTAGATTCACGTCGTTTGAAAATCTGTAACTCCGTCAGTGGGCGTTTCTTTCCCAGTTTTTATGTTATTTATTTCTTAACTATATACCTAATATTCATATTTTTACAATGAAATGTACTATTGATAAAAATATTTTAATTAGAAGGAATATGATTATATATAATGTATATCCATTTGTAATATAAGT